>CM065482.1:40482664-41954127 GCA_032873175.1 Leptopilina drosophilae
TGCCGGTATAAACAATAAGCCACCAATTTTGGCACCGTAACGCTGCTGCAGTGGATCCAGCATCGTTATGTATTCCGCTTTTCTCATTGGTTTCACAAATAGTAATGCACCTGTTTGCAAAAAAAAGAAATTATTGTTTTTTGTTTCGATAAAGAAAATAGGGTTTCTACAAGTCTTAGAAATTATGGAATTGGCATAGAATCTTATTTTGATTCGTGGAATCATAGAAATCCCATGAAAGTTCTAATCGGATTATGGAATTTATTTTAATTTTTGTTCTAAACCCATGTTAGTGGAATTTGCGTTCCTTTATTACCACGGTAAATCGTTAGGTATTAAAATATTTATTTATTTAACAAGTATACGGGACAAGCCCATTCGTACATAGTACTCTTACAATCTAAAAGTTGCAACCGCAACTTATATTATACAATATTAACTATGAAATCAACACTAGGTAGTTTTAATTTAAAAGTCAAAAATAAACCTACGCAATGAAGAGAACCGATAAGTTACTATCAAAAAAGTCAACAATATTTGACATCGAATTAGCCTCTCTACTTAGGACCGATTTCACCATCGAGAATTAATGTCGCGATTAAATAATTAGGATTATATTTTAAACGACGATTAACAGTTACTACTATTCCACCATCTTTAATTAATGTAATAATTCTTGATTAAACAATCTAAATTATAAGAATGCGTTCCACCATAATTCTAGTGGTCCAATACAAATTTTGAGTAATATTTTTTAAAAAAACTAATGAATTTTTCTTATGAATTTTAATTAAAATTTTTAAACATCATTTCAATTTGTTCAAAATGTTAATAATAATAATTAAAAAATTTAATTATTTTGGGAAATATGTAATTAAAAATATTAGATTTAAAAATATCGGAAGCTAATTTGCATTTTTAAATTTACCTTTAATGATTTTTCATTACAATTTTTGATAATTCAATTATTTTCAAAATTTTCAACTAAAATGATTCAAAACTTGATTTTTAAAAACTGTAACAAAATACTTGAAATAAATTAATTGTTTTCAATTAAATTTTACAAAATTTTAACTATTCAAAAACAGTTTTTGAATTATTTGTATATAGTTATTTTTCGTATTATAAAAATCAAAACAAATTGCACTTTTTTTAATTAAACATTGTTGCATTTTGTTGCAATGTTTGAAAGAGGAGTCGAAAAAGTAGCAATTTTTAAAAATAATTGTAATTCTTAGAAGAATTTTTTTATAATTTAAAGAAACTTAAATATTTTTTGATAAATTTTAATTAAAAATTTTGAATATGATTTTTCTTTCTCCAAAATATTCAAAAAAAATTCTAAAATGTTATTAATTTTTTTAATATGTAGTTGAAAATTTTAAAAATATTGAATATTAAAAATTTAGAAGCTAATTTGCATTTTTACGTTTATCTTTAAAGATTTTTTATTAAAATTTTTGCTAATTTAATTATTTTCAAAATTTGCCATTAAAATTCTTCAAAAACCCGATTTTTAAAAAGTGTAATAAAATAATTGAATAAATTTATTATTTTCAATTAAATTTTACAAAATTGTTGACTATTCAAAAACAATTTTTGAAAGATTTGTTTATGGTTATTTTTCGCATTACAAAAATCAAAATAAATTGCACATTTTTACTAAAAAATTGTTGTATTTTGTTACAATGTTTTGAAGAAAAGTCTAAAAAAGCTTAAATTTATTAATTTCCCAGAACAAAAATTTTTTTCACGACATTTACCTATGACTTTACAAATATTTTCTAAGAATTTTAGAAGAGGAAATTTGTAGAAACCCTGTAATAGTAGTGGGTACCTTGTGCAATAGAAAAAGTGTCAAAAGAAAATTTCAGGGCATTGAATAGCAGATCTTTTAGTTACTCTCAAGAATATTATTTTTATATTTACTTTACTTATTTATATTATATTTTTATTTTATATTTTACGTGGTGAATTATTTAAAACGGTGGATAACAATAAAAAAAGATAGTGATAAAGTTTCATTTTCTGGACTCCCAAAAAATACCTAAAAGTAAAGTAAAAAATTTTACTCCATCTTTCTTCGTCTACACATAAAAGAGTCGTAAAAGTATCATCTTTTTATCGTCACTATAGGAACAATTAAATTGTTATAATTGTTGAAAGACGGACATTTTTTTTTTTTTTGAAACCAGAATGCAAAACAAAAGAAAGCAAATTACTTTTAAACGAAGAGAAGGAAAATCTTTTGGAAAATTTCTAGTGTCTCAATTAACAATCTCATAATGTACCGCACAAGCTTCTTAAGTATTTTCCTCATTGCTGGAATTTAAAAGTAAAGAGGGATAAACATTTACATTTTCTCCCTTGGTATAAAAAAAAAAAAAAATTCAAGAAAAAAAAGTAAAATCATAGGTTCTTGGATTCTTTTCAGAAACTCATAACTTTTTCTTCCCCTTCTTCTTTTTTTTTTCTTGTTATCAAGATATGCTATCAAGATACATCCTGTGTAGGTTTACTCGTACCAAAAAGCAGACTGAGACTGTAGCAAATGGGAACCTGGCACCATGCCAGACCTCTTGCGAACATCATCTCGGCAGTTCCATTCACGAAGGCGCCACCGACCCATGTCGCTGTAAAAAGAAAATTAAACAATATTACAAAGTATTAAAAAAAAAAAAGAAAAAGAAAACTATTTTACCATCCTCTTTAATGGCTTCATTTGGCTGATAGTTGTAAGGCTTATACGGAAAATTGACGTGTTCTTTTACTATCTACGAATTGCAATTTTGTTTTACTAATATTTTCTTTCATGTTTTATTATATTTGTCATAATTGGATGCTAAGGATACAATTCTCTTCACCTTCAACTAAAAATATTCTGTTTTTTTTCACACTTTTTGCTCTATTTCTTTTTATATTCTCTTCTTAAGTTACTTTCTTTTATTCTTCTTCTACTTTTTCGAGTTTACACCTCTTATTTCTAGAAGAAATTTTCATCTACATATATAAATTTCTCTTCGTCTTCTTATTTTTCATTCTGCAAATTATTGTCATTACATTTTTTGACAGTGTGAAAATAGGGGACATCAATTTTTAACTTGAAAAGTTGAATCTACTTAAATTTTTAATCTACTATTTTTGGTTGCCACAAAAAAATGTTCTTTCTATTTTATTTTCTTTTATTTTCTTTTATTTCCTTTTATTATCTTTTCTTTTCTTTTCCCTGACTTTTCCATAATTTGTAAACGAAATTTTGATATTTTCATGACCATAAACAATATTTTGATTCACTCTCAAAATTATTCTATACATACTCAAAAAAAAAATTTCTATTACATTTATTTACGAATTTATTTAATTGTAAAACTATTCGAAAATATCAATAATTACTTTTTAAAATAAACATTTAATCATTATATTTCAATAGAAAATAAGATTTTCAAAGAATTTAAATTTAAACCTTTTGGAATTTAATAACTTTTTATAATTAAAAAGATTCATAAAATTTTGCAAAAAAAATAAATTATTTATAAAAATTTTAATGAAATTCGTTGCAAGAATTCAATTATTACCATAAGTAGTACAATTTTTCAGATCAATTTAAGTATTTTAAAAAATGTAATAAAATTCGTTGTAAAAGTTCAATTGTTATTATAAAAAAATTAATTTTTCCTAGAATTTAAAGCATTTTTAATACAATTTCTAAATGAATTCTTTGAAAAATGTAATTATTTCCAAACATTTTTTGTAACAATTCAATTACATTTAAAAAATGATGAAATTCTTGGCTAAAATTCAAATATCTTCAAAATCTACTATTTTAATAATAAAATATTTCAGAAAATTTCAATTATTTATTATACAGGATTTCAATTATTTAAAAAAAAATGTAATAAAAATTCGTTACAAAAACTCAATTCTTTTTTTTAATAATAAAATTCTTCCCAGGATTTGATAAAAATTTTGATAATGAAATTCGTTGCAAGAATTCAAATATTTTTATATAAGTAATAAAATTCTTTATAGGCTTTAAATTATTTTAAAGAAATGAAATAAAAATTTGTTACAAGATTTTAATTATTTTTAAAATAATTTTAAGTAAATTGTTAGAAAAATTTATTTTTAATTTAGAAAATTTGATAAAAATTCTTTTAATGAAATACGTTCCAAGGTTTCAATTATTTTAATATAAATAATAAAATTTTTTACAGGATTTCAATTATTTAAAAGAAATGTAAGAATAATTCGTTACAAAATTTTTAATTATTTTCTTGAATATATAATAAAATTCATTACACGATTTCCATTATTAAAAAAAAATGTAATAAAAATTCGTTACAAGAATTCAATTCTTTCTTTTAATAATAAAATTCTTCACAGGATTTCAATTATTTTTAAAACAGTTTTAAGTAAATTGTTAGAAAAAGTTTATTTTTAATTTAGAAAATTTGATTAAAATTTTTTTAATGAAATTCGTTGCAAGAATTCAAATATTTTTATATAAATAATAAAATTCTTTACAGGATTTAAATTATTTCAAAGAAATGCAATAAAAATTCGTTGAAACACTTCAATTATTTTTTAAATCAATTTTTAGTAAATTTTTAGAAATTTTTTATTTAGAAAATTTGATTTAAATTTTTTTAAATGAAATTTGTTGCAAGAATTCAAATATTTTTATATAAATAATAAAATTCTTTACAGGATATCAATTATTTCAAAGAAATACAATAAAAATTCGTTGAAGCACTTCAATTATTTTTTAAATCAATTTTTAGTAAATTTTTAGAAATTTTTAATATAGAAAATTTGCTTAAAATTTTTTAAATGAAATTCGTTGCAAGAATTCAAATATTTTTATATAAATAATAAAATTCTTTACAGGATTTCAATTATTTTTAAAACAGTTTTAAGTAAATTGTTAGAAAAAGTTTATTTTTAATTTAGAAAATTTGATTAATTTTTTTTTAATAAAATTCGTTGCAAGAATTCAAATATTTTTATATAAATAATAAAATTCTTTACAGGATTTAAATTATTTCAAAGAAATGCAATAAAAATTCGTTGAAACACTTCAATTATTTTTTAAATCAATTTTTAGTAAATTTTTAGAAATTTTTAATTTAGAAAATTTGCTTAAAATTTTTTAAATGAAATTCGTTGCAAGAATTCAAATATTTTTTATATAAATAATAAAATTCTTTACAGGATTTCAATTATTTTTAAAACAGTTTTAAGTAAATTGTTAGAAAAAGTTTATTTTTAATTTAGAAAATTTGATTAATTTTTTTTTAATAAAATTCGTTGCAAGAATTCAAATATTTTTATATAAATAATAAAATTCTTTACAGGATTTAAATTATTTCAAAGAAATGCAATAAAAATTCGTTGAAACACTTCAATTATTTTTTAAATCAATTTTTAGTAAATTTTTAGAAATTTTTAATTTAGAAAATTTGCTTAAAATTTTTTAAATGAAATTCGTTGCAAGAATTCAAATATTTTTATATAAATAATAAAATTCTTTACAGGATTTCAATTATTTTTAAAACAGTTTTAAGTAAATTGTTAGAAAAAGTTTATTTTTAATTTAGAAAATTTGATTAATTTTTTTTAATGAAATTCGTTGCAAGAATTCAAATATTTTTATATAAATAATAAAATTCTTTACAGGATTTAAATTATTTCAAAGAAATGCAATAAAAATTCGTTGAAACACTTCAATTATTTTTTAAATCAATTTTTAGTAAATTTTTAGAAATTTTTTATTTAGAAAATTTGATTTAAATTTTTTTAAATGAAATTCGTTGCAAGAATTCAAATATTTTTATATAAATAATAAAATTCTTTACAGGATTTCAATTATTTCAAAGAAATACAATAAAAATTCGTTGAAGCACTTCAATTATTTTTTAAATCAATTTTTAGTAAATTTTTAGAAATTTTTAATTTAGAAAATTTGATTTAAATTTTTTTAAATGAAATTTGTTGCAAGAATTCAAATATTTTTATATAAATAATAAAATTCTTTACAGGATTTAAATTATTTCAAAGAAATGCAATAAAAATTCGTTGAAACACTTCAATTATTTTTAAATCAATTTTTAGTAAATTTTTAGAAAAATTTATTTTTAATTTAGAAAATTTGATAAAAATTCTTTTAATGAAATACGTTCCAAGGATTCAATTATTTTAATATAAATAATAAAATTCTTTACAGGATTTCAATTATTTAAAAGAAATGTAAGAATAATTCGTTACAAAAATTCAATTATTTTCTTGAAGAATAAAATTCTTCTCAGGAATTCAATTTTTGAATTAAGTATTTATAAAATAAAAAGTTAAAATAATTTTAGAAAGAAATTTAATTAAGCTTTTTAAAAATACAATTATTTCTAAAAATGCACTATATAATTTTTTTTTATATTTAATTATTATTTAAAATTTCAACGGAAATTTATTTTTAGCTTAATTGTTATTAGAAAATCCTAAGAGATTTTAATTATTTAAATACAAAAATGAAAAAATTATTGATTACCTCAATGTTTTTTATAACTGAATTCTCATACAAGAATTATATCAATAAATAAATATTATTATCTATAATGTAACTATTATGTATCAATAAATGATTAATTATTTAATTTTTTCGGCGAGTTTTAATAAAAAATTCATAAATAATTAGTTTTTTCGAAGAATTGGGGTAAAACGGCATTGAAAATAATTGAAATTCTATGACGAGTTTTGTTACTTATGAATGTGTAAAATTTCTATTATTTATGATAAGAATTTAATTATTACGAAGAAAAAAGAAATGTATTAAAAAGTTTGTGAATAGTTTAATTCTTGTGAAATTTTAATAATTTTTAAGAATAATTGAATTTTGGAAAAGAATTTTGTTATTTTTTAATGATAATTGAAATTTTGACAAGAATTTTTAAAAATATTATATACAATAATAATTGAATAATGGAGAAGAATTTTGTTATTTTTAAAGATAATTGAAATTTTTACAAGAATTTTAAAAAAATTTTGTAAATAATTATAAATTTTTGCAAACATTTGTAAACTCTTTTAAAATTCAATTTTTTTAAACTAAAATTCTTCTTTCAATAAATGATTTTTAATAATTAAGTAAATATATATTAAAAGTTAAATAAAACTAATTATGAATTCTGCTCATGTAATTTTTCTATTACTTCAATAAAAATCGTTGACTTTTTATAGAAATTACTTTTCCCTGACCAATTCCACTTTTCTTGATCTGTCACAACCCTGTTCTTAAATATAAAATTTTTAAAAATTCATCAATTCTCTTAAACGTTTTCCTTATGGTCTTGTTGTAAATAATACTGAAATGTTCAAGAAGAAAATTCAATTCATAATTTTGTATCATATTTTTTTTATGTTGTGTCATCATCTCAGAGTATATATTGTATATTATTTCTTTCTCATCTTGAAAAACAGACGAATGGTATAGTTCCTCCTTTTTTTTATCTGTTCTTTATGTCTCGTTTTCTCGATATTACCATTTTGTGCACCGCTTCATTTTATTTCTTCGTTTTTTTCTTTCTCAGTTGTATCTTGTGTATATTAGTATTTGCTGTCTTCTGTGACAAAAAAAAAACCCTTTTCCATTTGTGTAGTTTCGTTCTTTTTTTTTCTACATTTTCCGCACACGATATATTCATATATTCTATACGAGAGTTACAAAGTTACGATACTAACTTTTGTAGTGCAGAATCTCAAAAAAATGTTTGAATTCTAATTTTTTAAAAGAATTGAAATTATATGACAAATATTCAGTTTTAAAAAAAAAATTGAAATTGTCAGTCAAATGTTGTATGGATGAATATTCATCGTTAGAAATTTTTCCAATTAGTAAAAAAATTGGTATAAATATTTTCATTGTGTCTATGTTGTAAAACTTGCGTAATATATAAATTTTTGAGAAAGAAATCTCTTTTCTTTTAATTTTGACAATATTCTCTGTTACTTGCGATATTTTACGAGAATTGTACATTTATTTATGTATTTATGTATGCATACTCATGCATAATGGCAATGTACACGGTATTTCCATGATAACTTTTCTTTGTAGACTATCTTTCAAAGTGACAGCATCTTCTTGAGGAAGATTTGTATCATTGTTGCCACTCATAGTGTAACAACACTTATAATTCAGATTTCTTACGACATGAAAATGATTTGTAATTTACGGAATCGAATAATTTTATTTTAATACCGTAAGCAATTTATATTTAAGTAAATATATTTAATTAATTAAATAAAAATTAATTAATTAATTAATTTAAATTCAGACTATTAAACACTTATAATAGTCATATAGGGTCAAACCATTTTATTTTAACTACAGTGGTCGCCGACAAATTTTAAGAAATTGTAAAATTCTACAGAAATGATTCTGATGTTACTAAAGTCACAAAATAAAAAGATTTTTTCAAAATTATTTTATATCTTTTGTAAAATATGATTTTTAAATATTAGAAATGCTGAAAACTGCCAATTTTCTGTAAAGTAGAAAATAATTAAAAAGAAATACATTTTAGTAGAAAAATATAATAAAAATTATTGGCATTTGTTAAGAATACGTCTAAATTTATTATTATAAATTGATAACCATTTCAAAATATAAAATAATAAATAAAATATTATTCCAAAGTTCATTATTGAAATATGTGTAAAATAAAACTGATACTTTGCCCATTTTCACGATTTTCAAGTGTGTTTAACTTCTCTGGAGAAAATTGGAAAAAAATGGGATTTTGATAAATAATTAAATATTCTCCAATTAAACAAACACTATGATTTTCACTTTGGTCCCGGGCATAGTTTAAAAATTATAAATTTTTTAAAAATAGTTTATTTTTAAGAGTTAATAAATGTTATTATTTCTAAACATTTTTTATAACAATTCAAATATCTTCAAAATCTACTATTTTACTACTACTGCTATCTACTATTTTAATAAAATTTTTAAGAGGATTTCAATTATTTAAAAAGAATGTAGTGAAATTCCTAGCTTTGTATAATGCAATAATTTTTGTATAAATAATAAAATTCGTTATACAGGATTTCAATTATTTAAAAAAAAAAATGTAATAAAAATTCGTTACAAGAATTAAATTCTTTTTCTTAAAAATAAAATTCTTCACAGGATTTCAATTATTTTTAAAACAGTTTCAAGTTAATTGTTAGAAAAAGTTTATTTTTAATTTAGAAAATTTGATTAAAATTTTCTGTAATTAAATTCGTTGCAAGAATTCAAATATTTTTATATAAATAATAAAATTCTTTATAGGATTTTAATTATTTGAAAGAAATGCAATAAAAATTCGTTGCAAGGCTTCAATTATTTTTAAATCAATTTTTAGTAAATTTTTAGAAAAATTTATTTTTAATTTAGAAAATTTGATTAAAATTCTTTTAATGAAATTCGTTTCAAGGATTCAATTATTTTTATATAAATAATGAAATTCATTACAGGATTTCAATTGTTTAAAAAAAATGTAATAAAAATTCGTTACAAGAATTGAATTCTTTTTTTTAATAATAGAATTCTTCACAGGATTTCAATTACTTTTAAAACAGTTTTAAGTTAATTGTTAGAAAAAGTTTATTTTTAATTTAGAAAATTTAATTAAAATTTTCTGTAATGAAATTCGTTGCAAGAATTCAACTATTTTTATATAAACAATAAAATTCTTTACAGGATTTAAATTATTTCAAAGAAATGCAATAAAAATTCGTTACAAAACTTTTAATTGTTTTTATAATAATTTTAAGTAAATTGTTAGAAAAATTTATTTTTAATTTAAAAAATTTGATTAAAATTCTTTTAATGAAATTCGTTTCAAGGATTCAATTATTTTTATATAAATAATGAAATTCATTATAGGATATCAATTATTTAAAAAAAAATGTAATAGAAATTCGTTACAAGAATTCAATTCTTTTTTTTAATAATAAAATTCTTCACAGGATTTGATTGAAATTTTTATAATAAAATTCGTTGCAAAAATCCAAATATTTTTATATAATTAATAACATTATTTACAGGATTCAAAATTATTTCAAAGAAATGCATTAAAAATTCGTAGCAAGATTTCAATTATTTTTAAAATAATTTTAAGTAAATTGTTAGAAAAATTTATTTTTAATGTAGAAAATTTGATTAAAATTTTCTGTAATGAAATTCGTTGCAAGAATTCAAATATTTTTATATAAATAATGAAATTCATTATAGGATTTCAATTATTTAAAAAAATAATGTAATAGAAATTCGTTACAAGAATTCAATTCTTTTTTTTTTAATAATAAAATTCTTCACAGGATTTGATTGAAATTTTTATAATAAAATTCGTTGCAAAAATCCAAATATTTTTATATAATTAATAACATTATTGACAGGATTGAAAATTATTTCAAAGAAATGCATTAAAAATTCGTAGCAAGATTTCAATTATTTTTAAAATAATTTTAAGTAAATTGTTAGAAAAATTTATTTTTAATTTAGAAAATTTGATTAAAATTCTGATTTACGAATGAAATTCGTTCCAAGGATTTAATTATTTTTATATAAATAATTAAATTTATTACAGGATTTCAATTATTTAAAAAAGTGTAAGAATAATTCGTTACAAAACTTTTAATTATTTCCTTGAATATATATTAAAATTCATTACAGGATTTCCATTATTAAAAAAAATGTAATAAAAATTCGTTACAAGAATTCAATTCTTTTTTTTAATAATAAAATTCTTCACAGGATTTCAATTATTTTTAAAACAGTTTTAAGTTAATTGTTAGAAAAAGTTTATTTTTAATTTAGAAAATTTGATTAATTTTTTTTTAATGAAATTCGTTGCAAGAATTTAAATATTTTTATATAAATAATAAAATTCTTTACAGGATTTAAATTATTTCAAAGAAATGCAATAAAATTTCGTTGCAAGACTTCAATTATTTTTAAAATAATTTTAAGTAAATTATTAGAAAAATTTATTTTTAATTTAGTTTATTATAGTAATTTAATTTATTTTTAAGAGTTAATGAATGTATTTTTTATAAAGTTAAAGTTGGTTTATTATTATTATTATTAATGCTAAACCAACTTCAATTTTTTAAAAAATGGAAGAAAACTGTTATCAAAAACTAAAAGTTCATCACAAATTCTTAATATTCTGTAAGTTTTTACCTAATTTTATATTCCCATTTTCTCATTATTTGTTAATAAAAATCCCAAAAATAAGTTAATTTAATGATTAACTTTGGAATAATATTTTATTTATTATTTTATATTTTGAAATGGTTATCAATTTATAATAATAAATTTAGACATATTCTCAACAAATGCCAATAATTTTTATTATATTTTTCTACTAAAATGTATTTCTTTTGAATTATTTTCTACATGGCAGAAAATTGCCAGTTTTCAGCATTTCTAATATTTAAAATTCATATTTTACAAAAGATATAAAATAATTTTTAAAAAAATCTTTTTATTTTGTGATTCTAGTAACATCAGTAGATGTAATGTAAATACTTTAAAAAATTTAATTTCAACTTTTTACAACTATACTACTTTTTATTCTTGAACTGTAATATTTTTTTTTTCTTTTCTTTCTATTTAATATATAAGACAGGAAGTGTGAATGGAACTCTTCCTTTTTACCTTTAGAAAAGAAAAGCGTCTTTTGCATAGAATTTTTTCATTTATACTCAACTTTTATATGCGACCAAGAATAAGAGAGGTGTTTATAGAAATTTAAACGTGCATATATTTATGTATTTTACTAACAAAAAATCGATTCGATGAATAATTTTGCTAATAATTTATTTAAAATTCACATTTCATCAAGGAAGAGAAGAAATTAAAAATAATAACCCAAGTTATATTTCTCGAATTTTTATTCTTAATAATTATATTGTTATTATCATTGACACTCACAGTGCAACGCTCATAAATCAAGGTTCTAATTCTACCTAAAAATATGTTTGTAATTTATACAATCGAATTTTATTTTTATGCTTCTATACTTGTTCGAAAATTAAGAAATCGGTATTAGTTTTTACTATTACTAGTATTTTTTTAGTATAATTTTTATTACTTTTTCTATTATAATTATTCTCACTATTAGTATTTTTTATTTCTATTACCAGTGTTAGTATTATTAGTTATTGTTATAACTATTATTTTTAATAATTTAATTTTTAATTTTTTTTGGTATGATTTTAGGACCTAAATTTTTGTCGAATACTGTTTTATGATTGTTGCCTTGGGTCCAAATAATTACAAGAAAAGACGTTTAAGTTATTTAATTAAAAATTATTATAAACATTAACCGAACAGGCCAATTATTAGTACACTGGAAAAAAAATTTATTTGATTCAAATAACCGATTATTTGTCTTTAATCAAATAAATATTTACTTGAATCAAATAATTTTGATTTGAATCAATTAATTTTTATTTGAATCAAATAATTTTTATTTGAATCAAATAAATTGTATTTGTATAAAATATTTCAGTATTTGAAACAAACACTAATTAATTGATTCAAATAAAAATTATTTGATTCAAGTAAATATTTATTTGATTATAGACAAATCATCGATTATTTGAATCAAATAAATTTTTTTTCAGTGTAACTAATCATTAATTTTACAAATTTATTGATTTCTCATTTCTCATAAGAATTTATTTTCTTCTTTATTATAGTAAAAAAAAAAGAAAGAAAATTGTAAAGCACTTTTATGCAATTTTTTTAAGATGATAAAATACTCACCGATAAGAGAAAATACTCCACAAAAAATTCCAAGATCTCTATTCCCCAGGAGCATTTGATCCTGTCCTTGTTGGATTTTTTTTCTCTTTAATACCGCCTCCCATATTCCAACCCCAAGGATTCCAGAATAGAAAGTCGCGAATCCTGCTACACCTGGTATGTAGAGCCCCATTATGGATTTCTAAAGAAAGAAAAGAGGAGTTTTATATATTTAAATATACATTATTATTTCTTATATAATAATATCTATTATATTTTTAACTCATTGGATTTTATCTTTTAATAAATATACCATTTTTGCACCACGAGAAAAAGAGACGCATGACTTGTGCCGAAATTTTATTTGACATAATCAGGGTTGCCACAAGTCAGGGAATTCAGGGAAAAGTCAGGGAAAGAAAAATTGGTCAGGGAAGTCAGGGAAAAGTCAGGGATTTTTAGTAAAAGTACTGGAAAAAATCGAATGTCAAAAATTGATGAAAAAACTCAAAATTTTGATGTTTTTTTTGTTTGCTTTGTAAACTATAAAAATAACCACGAATTTTGATTAAAAACCTTGAATTTTTTTTATTTCAGACAATAATTTATTTTTAAATAACTTAATTTTTAAGGAACTATCATAAAACTATGACTTATAAATTATGTAATGAATAATTTTTACAATTTTCATAAATACTAGATTGATAAAAGAATTTTAATTAAAAATACTAAAAAAAATTAATTTTGGAAAAGTTACAAATCATTACAGAAATTCAATTATATTTTCAAATGTAATAAAATTTTTCGCAGAAATTCAATTATATTTTCAAATGTAATAAAATTTTTCGCAGAAATTCAATTATATTTTCAAATGTAATAAAATTTTTCGCAGAAATTCAATTATATTTTCAAATGTAATAAAATTTTTCGCAGAAATTCAATTATATTAAAAAATTTTAAATAATTCTGGTCATTTCAATTACAAAAAAAAAAATAAAAAAAAATAAATAAATAAAAAAATAAAAAAATAAAAAAAATAAATAGAAATAAAAAAATTCTTCTCCAAAATTCAAATATGTTCAAAATTTTTTCAAAAATTCTCGTCAAAATTTCAATTATCTTTCTACATAATACAATTCTTCTCCAAAATTCAATTGTGATCAAAATTTTTCTACAAAAATTCTCGTCAAAATTTCAATAATCTTTATAAATAATACAAATCTTCTTCAAAATTCAATTATGTTCAAATTTTTTTTTAAAATTCTCGTCAAAATTTCAATTATCTTTATAAATAATACAATTCTTCTTCGAAATTAAATTATTTTCAAAATTTTTCTTAAAATTATCGTAAAAATTTTAATAATCTTTATAAATAATACAATTCTTCTTCAAAATTTAATTGTTTTTATAAACTTTAATAAAATTCTGGGAAAAATTTCACAGTAATTCAATAATTTACTAAATTTTTGATGAATTTCTTCTAAAAAACTAATTATTTTCATAAATAATAAATTTTTTACAGGGATGCAATTATTTTTAGAAATAGTAAATTTCTTCACTGAAATTCAATTATTTTTATAAACTTCAATAAAATTCGTTGGAAGAATTAAATTATTTTTAAAAGCAATAAAATTCTTCGCAGAAATTCAATTATGTTCAAAAATTTTTATCAAAACTTCAATTATCTAGTTATAACTAATAAAATTCTTTAATAATCAGTTATTTTTAAAAAATTAAAATTTTCGTCAAAATTTCAATTAGTTATAAATAATACAATTTGTAATGAATGTTAAGAAAGGATTGCTCGTCGGTCAGGGTTCGATTTAAAAAAAAAGGTCTTAACACTCGACTACAGTCAATACGAAAAACATTTATTTAACTGAACAAAACGATATAATTGAAAGTACAAATAAAAGACAAAGAATTTAATAAGAAACAAATAAGCTCATCTACACGGAGACGAGTATCGACAAAAAAACGGCGTAAACGTAAATTTCGACTTCGAACGACGATCGCGAATTCGACGACGTTGACGATTAGTTTAAACGATTAATAAAATACTTTATTAATCAAAACGCGGATTTCGTACGAGTAACGCGGCGAGTTACATTACATAAAAAAAACGTTATTAAACGACAACGACGACTTTAAAACTGTATCGGACGATTTTACAGCGGAACGCATTTCTACCCGTGAGGTAATACCTCTTTTCTCTAATGCGGTAAAACCGCTTGTGGTAAAACCACTTCATCCTCCTTGTGGTAAGACCACTTCGGAGAGACCCTCTCGCGGTAACACCGCTTCGAGAAGTGACGATCTTCGGCCGTACATTCGGGGTCCTCGATTCAGTGCGTCGTGGAGGGAGAAGGTCTCGGTGGGGAAACTCTCTCGCTCATGCGATTGGTCAGCGGCGACGCTTGCGCGGTACAGGCGCTCTGTCGAAACTCAGGCGCGTATCAACGAGTTTTCGACCCCAAAACATAAATATTTTCGTTGTCGACGAGAACATAAACAACAATTATTCGAATTTAATTGAACTTCGTCACACCCCCTTTTCGTAAGAAGAAAACTTCGCAGAAGTTTTCGTTACGCGAGGTGATCGTAAAACACTCGTATCGTAATATCGAGTCAGACACAAAACAAAATTTCGTAAAACACTTACAGTTCGTAAAAGAAAGTCCTTTCGTTAAACACTTTCAACGTAGCACTGATCACACGTTCGACGTGGTGGTGGCGTTGGCAACGGTTGCTGCACGGTTTACCATAAACCGTGGTTCTCCGATTTCGATGCACTACAGCTGGACCTGTCAGATATTGGACTCGAGAATCACGTTGATCTGTCTGATGACCTCGTCCTCATCGTCATGGTTGGCTATCGTGGCATTGAACACTGCGTTGACCATCGTCGGTCCGTACGGGAAGACGTAACGTTGCGAAAAAAACACTAGTTAACACTGGGCGTCTCTTTTGTGGAGTTTTCGAAAGTTTTTAAATACCCCTGACGGATGGAAGGGAATTCGAAACACAAACGCGCACTAATTTTCACGACTTACTCGTACAGTTGTGTGGTTGTCATCTTCTGCGTAAACTGACGTGATGTCCTCGACATCGCTGCTTCGGCTTAACAGTAAAAGATTTGATCTGTACTGCACTAGTAGACAGGCATCAAATTTTTCAGGAACTCGACTGTACACTGGCGATGACTGGATACATAACAGACTGGACTGGACTCGTTGACGGCTTGGCGACTTCGTGACGTATTAACTTGTGATCAAGTTCAGTGATCACTTGGCTTCACAAAATCTGCGACGAACAGGCACAACTATCTTCTTTCTCGCGATGACGTTGGAGGATCTTCGGCGACGTTTCAATTTACAGTTTAACGATGACACTTTTTACAACGACGGCACAATAAAAAAATAAAGTAATTCGAACTATTTACAAACTGAATCGTGAACGTTTTCTCGACGATGACGTATAATAATTAAAAAGGAAGATTAACTAACAATTTAATAACGGCGTAGTGATAATTCGGCGGTGACTGAATGACGGTTTGACGTACAACAATGACTAACCGGTATAAAACTGCGGTGACAAACAACTGAGAATTATCAAGACGGATCGGATTGAATATAAATTTTAACGTATTTAAAATTTTTACGTATAATAGGATTTTCTAAACGTAACGAGGATAAACGACGTGTGCGTATTTTCACTTTCTGTATGAGTAATCGTTTCGCGCATAAGGTAAACTATTTTCTCAGCCGAACGATGAGAAATAAATCGAGGCCTACCATGAATTTTAGTAACCGCGCTCTTCTCGATCTTCTCGGATAAATTACAGAATTTCTGTGACGGACGTATTCTCGTGCGACGGCGTAAAACATAATTTTCCGTTTATTAAACAAATAAGATGTTTTCTCGGACGTATTTAAACAGACGTTGGGGGATATCGCGTGGGGTTTGCGACAACGACGTGTTTTTTTTCGGGTTCGTATTCGTAATCGGTTTCAAAGATTAAATCGTTACGCGGCAAAACGGGAGTCTGTAACTAAATGACGACGTTTTCGTAACGATTAACGGGTCTTTTCGTGGAAACGTAATTAGGGTCGTAATCGGCGTGAGTGAACGAATATCGTTGGATTAGATTCGAAACGAAACGAACAGCTGGAACTTTTACTGACGGTCAACGTTTCTAATCGACTCGAACACTAATAATCAGTTTGAATGATCGGCGTACCAAACAAAACTGACGATGAGTATGCGTATTGCAACGACGTATGCAATAACGCAACTCTGTACGTAACATTTTTACAATGCATTAGTCCGGCGCGGCGGTAAATGTATGTAAAAATTGGCTCGTTGAAATATTTCTGCGACGTTGAAATATTTCCGTATCGACGTAGGGTAAGGGAAAATATCTTTGCGACGTTAAGATATCCCTTCGTATTTCGGTTTCGTTTCGGTAATGTTAGATCGCGTACCTTTCTATCGGTTTGACGATACTAACGGACTTATTTCGTGAACTTCGGTGCGTTGAAATATTCTGCGACGTTGAATATTTCCGTAAAAGCGTAAAAATCCGGCGGTAACGGCGTTGGATAAAAGGAAGATGTCCTTTTTGTAAAAATATAAATCGTTATCGTATAAGCGGTGGGAGTCGTATGAATAATCGCGTTCAATCCGATCCGGACAAATCAAGAACCGACGGTTTTGCCATTATTCGATCGTACACCATATCGAAAAACAACTCATAATTCGGATTATCGGAACGTACAGTAATTGGGCGGATAGAATAAACGACAGTCTGGGTATGCGAAAATCTTCTCGAAAATTAATCGCGACGGTTTGTTTTCCTCGGATTCGTAACGTGGACGACATGATGCGGGTTTCGACGGGTTATAGAGAATTTCAGAAAACTCGATAGAACAATTAAATCCTGAAACTTTCTATCGTTGGGTATTCGTAACGACGGATTGAATTTAAATAAAGTAACGTTCGATAGCGAAAGTCTGAACTGAACGACATGATGCTGTACTTTATATTAACTCTCGATACGACGGTTTAAATTAACGTATTTTCTTTATCTGGAAAGAAAATGAAATTACATACAAAACGGAACGACTCATTTTTAGTACGCGAACTAAAAATGCACGACGGAAAAATAAAATAAACTTCGTACGGGTTTTTCGTGACGGAGGACGCGTAACCTCTTCTCAACGAATTTTAACTTAGACGACGACATTTTTAACGATTGACGGGTTTAGCGAAAATTATAAATTTAAGAAGCTATCAATCGACAATAAAACGAATTTAAAACGAACGGAACGCGTAAGGGGGACATATATCACGCGTAAAAGTATTAATCACGGACGTCGACATTTTACTATATCGAACGATTCGACGAGACGCTGCGATTTCCCGAAAAAATACAAAACTGACGGGATGAACAATTTCGAACCGTTTTCGTAAGCGACCGTTTCCGTTTTAAACTAATCGTCCCTGTTCGGGCGCCAAATCTGTAATGAATGTTAAGAAAGGATTGCTCGTCGGTCAGGGTTCGATTTTAAAAAAAAGGTCTTAACACTCGACTACAGTCAATACGAAAAACATTTATTTAACTGAACAAAACGATATAATTGAAAGTACAAATAAAAGACAAAGAATTTAATAAGAAACAAATAAGCTCATCTACACGGAGACGAGTATCGACAAAAAAACGGCGTAAACGTAAATTTCGACTTCGAACGACGATCGCGAATTCGACGACGTTGACGATTAGTTTAAACGATTAATAAAATACTTTATTAATCAAAACGCGGATTTCGTACGAGTAACGCGGCGAGTTACATTACATAAAAAAAACGTTATTAAACGACAACGACGACTTTAAAACTGTATCGGACGATTTTACAGCGGAACGCATTTCTACCCGTGAGGTAATACCTCTTTTCTCTAATGCGGTAAAACCGCTTGTGGTAAAACCACTTCATCCTCCTTGTGGTAAGACCACTTCGGAGAGACCCTCTCGCGGTAACACCGCTTCGAGAAGTGACGATCTTCGGCCGTACATTCGGGGTCCTCGATTCAGTGCGTCGTGGAGGGAGAAGGTCTCGGTGGGGAAACTCTCTCGCTCATGCGATTGGTCAGCGGCGACGCTTGCGCGGTACAGGCGCTCTGTCGAAACTCAGGCGCGTATCAACGAGTTTTCGACCCCAAAACATAAATATTTTCGTTGTCGACGAGAACATAAACAACAATTATTCGAATTTAATTGAACTTCGTCACAAATTTTTCTTTAAAATTCAAATATATTTTAAAACTTGAATAAAATTCTTGTCAAAATTTCACAGAAATTCAATTATTTATTAAATTTTTAATAAATTTCTTTGAAATAATTCAATTATTTTTATAAGTAATAAAATTTTCTCGTGAGTTCAATTATTTAATATACAAAATTTTATAAAATTGTTTGAAAAATATCAATTATTTAAAAAGATTTTTATAAAATTCGTCGCATGAATCAATTATTAAAAAAAAATTTTTTAAAAGTTCTTTAAAAGAATTTAATTCTTTTTATAAATATAATAAAATTCTTCACCGAAATTCAATTATTTTAGAAAAATTTGAATAACATTTTTGGAAATTTTTTAAAATTATTTTTATTAATAATATAACTCATCGCAGGATTTTAATTAATTTTGGATACAATATTTGAATCAAATTCCTTTAAAAATTGTAATTATTCTTAAAAACTTTATTAAAATTTGTCAAAAGAATTCAATTATTTAAAAATTTGTTGATAAAATTCTTAATGATAATTTAATTTTAACAAACATGCGATTATTTAATAAATTATTTATTTTTCAATTTAAATAATTGAATTTCTCTAGAATTTTCTAATAAAAATTGATTAAAAAATGAAATTACCGAATAATCGATTTATTGTTTATGAGAATAATTGGATTATTGCAACGAATTTTGTTACAATTTTTTCAAATAATTGAATTTTTTGAGAAAATTTACAACTTTTAAAAATAATTGAATTATTGCGAAGGATTTTATTAGGATTTTTGTAAATAATTAAATTTTTGTTGAAAAATTTGACGGTTATTTAAATTGTAACAAAACATTAAAAATTCTTTATGTTTTGTAATAATATTCTTGTAAATTGTTGAGTTTTAAAAAGGTTTGAATTTGAATGTTCTGAAGAATTTTTATTTCTGTGGAAAAGTAATAATTAAATACTTATTTAAAAATTTAGTTACTGATGTTTTTAAATAAGTTTACAATTAATCGAGTTTGTAAATTATTTTAATAGAACATTTTTTTGAGTATCTAATAATTTTTAGAGTGAATCAGAATATTTTTTCATGGTCAGGGAAAAAGTGAAAATTTTGTCTGGAAATCAGGGAAAAGTCAGGGAAAAATAAAATTAAATATTTGTGGCAACCCTGATAATACTTATTCGTTATAAAACCATTTAGCATAAATATCATTTGACATAAAATCTGTTTGGTATGAAAAATATTTGATTTGAAATTTGTGACAAATTTTTATTACAAATGATTTTTATGTTAAATGATTTTCTGTATTAAAAATGCCTTCGTTTGTACCTAACTTTATTTCTAATCTCAAAAATATCCCACGATTTAGAATGTTTTAAAAATATTTTTCTAAATTATAATAAGCTGAATAAAAAGTTTGAAAAAAAACCATTAAACGAAAGAGACAATTCGCATTTATTTGATATTATTTATAATGCGAAAGCTTTCGTCGAGGCGCAAAGTTGAAGGCATAAATTAAACAGCTTCTGATGAACAAAAATGATGAATGTTTGTGTATATCTATAGAGAGGGAGAGAGAGTGAAAAACTTGTGATGAGGGTAACTGAGGAAAATTCACGTGGGATGGTAGATATATGTATATATAGCAAAAAGCTTTTCTCAGTTCAGAATCTCGGAAATTACGAGAGAGCAGACCTACAAGTGCCAAAGTTGAAGTTGAAGTGGGTAAAGTCTGGACCAGGTGCAGTCTTACTGATGATTATATGCCCAGAATTTTTTTTTAAACATTAAAATTTTTACGACACGAAAATGAACTATCCAATCTTATAAGTTTGTGAAAGTTTATCAACATCTATTACATGTAATGCAATATATTAGAGAAACAATAGTTTATAAATTAGGAGAACTTGATTAAGGGAAAGTTTATAGGTAACTAACTTTTTGTCTTATTTAAACAGAAGTTTGTTAATAACAAAACATTCATATTGGTAATAATTATAATCATATTTAACTACTTCAAAGTTACTTAATTAATATTATTATTAATATTATTATTATTATTATTATTATTCTTATTATTATTATTATTCTTATTATTATTATTATTATTATTATTATTATTATTATTATTATTATAATTATTATTATTATTATTATTATGATTATTATTATCATCATTGTTATTATAATTATAAAAATAGTAATAATGATAATTATCATTCCTTTCACTAAATTAAAAATAATTATTGTAATTACCGTTATTATTAATGTTTATCTCCGCAAAAGTTACCTAATTATTAATATTTTAATTATATTGATTTATCCCTCGGTGGTAGTCATTAAATAATTTAATTGAATTTATTAATTTTTCCAGGTCAATAATTATTATGAATTACCTAATTATCTCACTGTTAATATTTTTAATATTATTATATTTCTATTATCATTATTCCACTCAATGCTCAAGCAACAAGAATAATTTTTAATTCACAGAATCGAATTTTATTTCAGTTATGAGAAAATTCATTTTCAGTTAAGGACAATACAGTTCTGAACCCTACAATTTTATAATTTTTTTTACACACAATAAAGCATATTTTTTCAAAGTGCAACTATAATTTACTTGAAAATACAGATTTTGACGCATTTTTTTCTAATTTAAATCGAATGTTAAAGTTTTTATGTTAGTTACACTTTATCAAGTTTTTTTTTTAGTGTGGGTATAGCATAAAAAATTCTGTACGAAACTTTTTTTTTAATCACTTGATGAAATCTCTTGAAATGGAATTTTAAAGTTTGTTTCCTTTAATTATCGATGTTTTGACTTAATTACGTGACGTGAAATGAAATTTTTTAAATTGATGGTATATTTAATTTTATTTTTAAAAAAAGATTGCGAAGTAAATGGAGCTTTTTGTTGTGGAAATAAATTATTATTTATAAAAGTATTCCGATTTAGGTCAAACAAAGAGAGAGAGAGAGAGAGAGAGAGAGATTTTATTTATATTGGAAACATTAAAATTAGGGCATTAACTGAATAATCCAGTGAGTTAATGGTTCGGTGTGTATGTGAAAGATATTTATTAAATTTTATTTTTAATTCCTCTGTTACATTTTTTTTTTTTGGTAAATTTAAAGTGTAACGAATGTTTAATATTTTATTTCACTGTCTATACTTTTTTCTTTTTTAAATTAAAAATTTGTCGTTATTAAATTTAATTTATTTAATATGTATTTACATGTTATTATTTGTATTAATAAAAATTAAATCAGGAACTGTAGGGAATTTTGTTTAAAATCAGGGTAGCCACAAATATTTAATTTTATGTTTCCCTGACTTTTCCCTGATGTCCAGATAAAATTCTCACTTTTTCCCTGACCATAAAAAATAATCTGATTTACTCTAAAAATTATTAGATACTCAAAAAAATGTTCTATTAAATTTATTTACAAATTTCATTAATTGTAAAATTATTCAAAAACATCAATAACGAAATTTTTAAATAAGAATTTAATTATTACTTTTCCACAGGAATTAAAATTCTTCAGAACATTCAAATTCAAACCTTTTTGAAACTCAACAATTTATAAGAATATTATTACAAAACATAGAGTAGGCGATCACCTTCTTCATGTTTTGTAACAATTTAAATAACCATCAAATTTTTCAACAAAAATTTAATTATTTACGAAAAGCCCAATAAAATCCTTTGCAAGAATTCAATTATTTTTAAAAGAAGTAAATTTTCTCAAAAAAATATTCAATTATTTGAAAAAATTGTAATAAAATTCGTTGCAATAATTCAATTATTTTCATAAACAATAAATCGATTATTCGGTAATTTCATTTTTTAATCAATTTTTATTAGAAAATTCTAGAGAAATTCAATTATTTAAATTGAAAAATAAATAATTTATTAATAATCGCATGTTTGTTAAAATTAAATTATCATTAAGAATTGTATCAACAAATTTTTAAATAATTTAATTCTTTTGACAAATTTTAATAAAATTTTTAAGAATAATTACATTTTTTCAAGGAATTTGATTCAAATATTGTATCCAAAATTAATTAAAATCCTGCGATGAGTTATATTATTAATGAAAATAATTTTAAAAAATTTCCAAAAATGTTATAAAATTTTCCTATAATAATTGAATTTCGGTGAAGAATTTTATTATTTATAAAAATAATTCAATTCTTGTAAAGAACATTGTTAAATTTTTTTTAAATAATTGTTCATGCGACGAATTTTATAAAAAATCTTTTTAAATAATTGATATTTTTCAAAAAATTTTATAAAATTTTGTATATTAAATAATTGAACTCATGTGAAAATTTCATTATTTATGATAATTATTGAATTATTTCAAAGAAATTTATTTAAAATTTTATAAATGATTGACTTTCTGTCAATTCTGTCTATTCAAGTTTTTAAAAATTTCATTTAAATTTTGAAGAAGAATTGTATTATTTATAACAATATTTGAAATTTTGACGAGAATTAAAAAATTTTTTTTTAAATAATTCAATATTGATGAATTTTCTTATTTATAAAGATAATTGCAATTTTGACAAAAATTTTTGAACATAATTGAATTTCTACGAAGAATTTTATTACTTTTGAAAATAATTTAATTCTTCCAACGAATTTTATTCAATTTTATAAAAATTATTGAATTTCGGTGAAGAATTTTAGTGATTCTAAAAATAATTGAATCTTCGAAAAAAACTTTCTAAAATTTTTTTTAAATAATTGATTCATGCGACGAATTTTATAAAAATCCTTTTAAATAATTAAAATTTTTCGAAAAATTATTTGAAATTTTTTATATTAAATAATTAAGTTCTTGTGAAAATTTTATTATTTATGAAAATAATTGGTTTATTTAGAAGAAATTCATCAAAAATTTTGTAAATTATTGAAATACTGTGAAATTTTTCCAAGAATTTTATTAAAGTTTTTAAAAATAATTGAATTTCGAAGAAGAATTGTATTATTTATAAAAATAATTGAAATTTTGACGAAAATTTAAAAAATTTTTTAAAAATAATTGAAAATTGATGAATTTTATTATTTATAAAGATAATTGCAATTTTGACAAAAATTTTTGAACATAATTGAATTTCTTCGAAGAATTTTATTACTTTTGAAAATAATTTAATTCTTCCAACGAATTATATTCAAGTTTATAAAAATAATGGAATTCCGTTGAAGAATTTTACTATTCCTAAAAATAATTGAATTCTTGAAAAGTAGTTTGATAAATTTGTTTCAATAACTGAACTCTTGCGACGAATTTTATAAAATTCTTTTTAAATAATTAAAATTTTTCGAAAAATTATTTGAAATTTTTTATATTAAATAATTGAATTCCTGTGAAAATTTTATTATTTATGAATATAATTGGTTTCTTTACAAGAAATTCGTCAAAAATTTTGTAAATTATTGAATTACTGTGAAATTTTTCTAAGAATTTTATTAAAGTTTTTAAAAATAATTGAATTTCGAAGAAGAATTGTATCATTTATAAAAATAATTGAAATTTTGACGAGAATTTTTTAAAAAAATTTGAGCATAATTGAATTTTGAAGAAGATTTGTATTATTTATAAAGATAATTGACATTTTGACGAGAATTTTTAAAAAAATTTGAACATAATTGAATTTTGAAGAAGATTTATATTATTTATAAAGATTATTGAAATTTTGACGAGAATTTGTAGAAAAATTTTCATCACAATTGAATTTTGGAGAAGACTTGTATTATGTAGAAAGATAATTGAAATTTTGACGAGAAAATTTTTGAAAAAATTTTGAACATATTTGAATTTTGGAGAAGAATTTTTTTATTTCTATTTATTTTTTTTATTTTTTTATTTTTTTTATTTTTTTATTTATTTTTTTATAATTGAAATGACCAGAATTATTTTAAAGTTTTTAATATAATTGAATTTCTGCGAAAAATTTTATTACATTTGAAAATGTAATTGAATTTCTGCGAAAAATGTTATTACTTTTTTAAAATAATTGAATTTCTGTAATGATTTGTAACTTTTCGAAAATTAAATTTTTTTTGTATTTTTAATTAAAATTCTTTTATCAATCTCGTATTTTTGAAAATTGTAAAATTTATTCATTACATAATTTATAAGTCATAATTTCATGATAGTTCTTTAAAAATTAAGTTATTTAAAAAGAAATTATTGTCTGAAATAAAAAAAATTCAAGGTTTTTAATCACAATTCGTGGTTATTTTTATAGTTTTCAAAGCAAACAAAAAAAACATCAAAATTTTGAGTTTTTTCATCAATTTTTGACATTCGATTTTTTCCAGTACTTTTACTAAAAATCCCTGACTTTTCCCTGACTTCCCTGACCAATTTTTCTTTCCCTGACTTTTCCCTGAATTCCCTGACTTTCTTGACCTCTGGCAACCCTGAAAATCTTTGAAATTTTATAATTTGATTTTTTTACGTCTCATCGCTAATGCTAATAAAGTAAAAGTAGATTTTTAAAAGTGGATTTTCCTTTTATGGGCTTTTGCTTTTGATGTGCTTCCATTATATTCGATCAATATCAGTTCAATATTGACTGAATTACATGTTATGTACTGCATTACTTCGCCTCTTTTTTTTTTTTTTTGAGAGAGAGAGAGAGATTTTCAGCTTGTTTTATTTCAATGATGAAAATGATTTAATTGATCTCTACTGATTTGCCTCCTTTTTTGTGTATTTTATTTTTTCGTTTATCAAACGCTGCGTATATATAGGAAGTAATTCTAAATATCATTAGGAAAATGTCAATATTGTCCAGTTATGAAGCATTCTGCAAACATTGATATGTAAATACTCTTCTCAGGAACACCAATAAAATTATTCATCCTTTAATATCCGTCTATGAATATTCATCGTTCGAGCGGATATTTTTAAAGGGGTGGAAATTTGCAGTTTTCATAGTATTAAGAAAATTTTCTTTGATCAATTTTTGAAAAACTATAAACCTGTCCCCTATTTTCTATATTGCATCACCTTGCATTGTTGTAATAAAATGAAAAGATTCAGGGTCCAGTTTTTCTAAAACATTTTCTAATTTTTTTTTTCTAAAAATATTTTTTCTAATAAAGGTGAATTTCTAAAACAATTATAAAATAAAGAATTATAATTAGAATAAACAATTATTATTGTTTACTCTATTTATAAGTCTTTATTTTTATTTTTTCTTTATTTTTTTTTATTATATGTATAATTAGTAAAAATAATAATAATGAAAATATAAACATTAACATTTAAAATAATCAATAATAATATGTAAAATAATTGTTAATAATGATAATAATAAATTAATAACAAATATATATTTTTTAGAAAAAGTGACCACCTACCAATGAAAACATTGCAAAATTGGTTCATGTGTAAATATTGCATTTTTTTCCATTTGGATTCTAATTTTTTTTTTCCTGACCTATAAAACCAGAAAGAAAAGGATTTATGTTCTTTTTTCATATCAATATACATATAGATGTAGGGAGAAAAAAAATTATTTTATAAAGCAAATCTGGGGATTTAAAAAAAAAATTATCTGCATAAAAATATATAAAAGATTTTTTTTTATATATATGCTCAACGTTTGTGTAAAATGGAAAATGAAAAAAGAAAATCTGTTTTTCCAGGCACTCGAAGCTCTTCCGATTTTTTTTCCTCTCTCTCTTTATATATATACCACAGAAAGTTTAATATGATCCGTCAAACTCTGTGTGACCCTATTTGTGTGTATAAAATCTGTGTGATAGTCGATGATGGGAGGAGAGTTGCTAGAATAGTTTTCGGTATTATATCCCTCGTTACTTTAATGGTCGTTGATCCGTATTGACTTTGTTCAAGAGTCAACCGCCAATTTCATTACTCCAATATTGACGATGCTCGAGTAGAAGAATAAAAAAAAATATATTTTCCCTTTTTTAGATTTCTAATTTTCACCTCGTTAAAAAATTTTAATCAGCTTCATGTTTATTTATTACTAATTCTAATTTATTAACTTCAATTCGCAAAATGAGGGTAAAAATTCCACGGCAGTTGGGTAATTTTTATTTTCTTTTCAAAACACTTAAATTTTTATTTTGAAATAAAATTCTTTTTGGAAAAAGCCCTGAAAGTTTATTATTCAATGAGTTTTATATATATATATATATTTTATACGTGTTCCTTGAAATGGTTTCGAATATTATTTACAGAAATCGAATACGCTTGGAAATTCAATTAATTTTTTTTTTTTTTGAACAAATTGAGATTGAGGATTGTAATAAAAAGATTGGGTGGAAGAAAAATTGGAAATTGGATTCTGATCTAGATATTTGGTAGGTCAGGTCATGACCTGAGGCAAACTTTGATAAACGTAGCCTTTGCAAAGTGCTCATTATTAATTCATAATAAGTGAGATTTACTTTTTCGCTGTCTCTGCTTTTCACTCCGGAGTGATAAAATTGGAATGAAAGATAATGGAATTACATTTTTTTTATAGTTTTTGAAATTGATACTATTCTTAAAAATAAGGAGGAGAAATTTTCCAATTTATCTTTATTATTAATTTTAATGTTTTTCTTTTTATTTTTCACTCATAGAGCAACAACACACTTGTACAAAATTCAAATTTCTCGCCACGTAAAAAGTATTTGTAATTTATACAATCGAATTTTATTTCAATACTTTTATAATATATCGAAAATAAAACATTGTAATTTAATAGAATTTCATTTTTTGATATTTTTCGGGATGAAAAAAAATAAAATCGGTAGGAATTGAACACTACTCGCTCTGCCCCCAGTCGACTACTCTAACCACGCAGCTATTAAACTCTTAATTTTTTTTTCTTTCACGATTATTTATCTCAATGTCAATCGTATTTTCAAATACATAAAAGTCAGTTGTTTATTATTATCCATCAACAGAAATGTTTATAAAATTTTCCAAAAGAAAATAAATTCAAAAACAGTGTATTAGAAAAATTAGGTCAAGTTTTTTTTCAATCTGGATTTATAATTATAGAGTTAATGAGTGATAATTTTTATGGAAAAAAAATTTTTTTAAAGGAAGGACAAAGACAATAATAAAACAACCTTCCGTTTATTCCTAAAAGTTCAATGTCGGGGTTAATTCTTTAATTAATGTGATTATCAATATGCAACTCAAAATATATATATGTATGTATATGCTACACTGAGATTAATTATACTTGGGTGAACCGGATGTCATGCAGGCGTATTTCTCATCAGGTTTATGTTCGAGGTCTATTGAACATATTATGATGGACACTACTACGTTTAATCGAATTTTCAAAAATTAATTACAACCACTTAAATTATTAGTCATTTTTCGTTTATGATGTTATGCAATAATCTGATTGGTTATATTTATAAAAAAAAAATTATGTCAGGAGAAATAATAAATTTAAAATCGATAATACACCAGGTTGAGAAAAAGTTGAAAATCAATGTGTTACTATATTGGAAAAAGAAAGAAGTAAAATTAAATTTTTTTTTAACTTGTATTTTTTATTTATTAGGCTCAATTTTCTTTTGTATTTACTTATTTATTTGATATTTTTTGCCTCTCATAGTGCGACAATATAATTCGAGTTTTTTATAACATAAAAGTTATTTGTAATTTTCACTATCGAATTTTTTGCTTTAATGCTTCTATAATAGGTGCCTTTCTTCGAAAAGTGTCACAATAAGAAGAATATTCGAATTTTGAAAAATTTTAAAATAATTTTAAAACAATAAGGGAAAAGAAAGCATGAAAGTAAAATGAAAATAAAATAAAAATTAAATGAAAAGAAAAATAATTTGAGTGCAAATGAAATAAAAAGTAAAAATTGAATAAAAAGAAAATTAAAAGAAAATTAAAAGAAAATTAAAAGAAAATTAAAAGAAAATTAAAAGAAAATTAAAAGAAAATAGAAAGAAAATCAAAAGTTAATAAAATCAGGGTTGCCACAAATATTTAATTTTATTTTTCCCTGACTTTTTCCTGATTTCCAGAAAAATTTCTCACTTCTTCGCTGACCAGAAAAAAATATTCTGATTCACTCTAAAAATTATTAGATACTCAAAAAAATGTTCTATTAAATTTATTTACAAATTTCATTCATTGTAAAATTATTCAAAAACATCAATAACGAAATTTTTAAATAAGAATTTAATTATTACTTTTTCACAGGAATTAAAATTCTTCAGAACATTTAAATTCAAACCTTTTTGAAACTAAAAAATTTATAAGAATATTATTACAAAACATAAAGAAGGCGATCACCTTCTTCATGTTTTGTTATAATTTAAAAAACCATGAAATTTATCAACAAAAATTTAATTATTTACAAAAATCCTAATAAAATCCTTCGCAAGAATTCAATTATTTTTAAAAATAGCAAATTTTTTCAAAAAAATTCAATTATTTGAATAAATTGTTATAAAATTCGTTGCAATAATTCAATTATTTTCATAAAAAATAAATCGATTATTCGGTAATTTCATATTTTAATCAATTTTTATTAGAAAATTCTAGAAAAATTGAATTATTTAAATTGATAAATAAATAATTTATTGAATAATTGAATGTTTGTTAAGGTTGAATTCTCATAAAGAATTTTATCAACAAATTTTTAAATAATTGAATTCTTTTGACAAATTTTAATAAAATTTTTAAGAATAATTACATTTTTCGAGGAATTTGTTTAAAATATTGTATCAAAAATTAATTAACAACCTGCGATGAGTTTTATTATTCATGAAAATAATTTTTAAAAATTTCCAAAAATATTAAAATTTTTCTAAAATAATTGAATTTCGGTGATAAATTTTATTATTCATAAAAATAAATCAATTCTTGTAAAGAACATTGTTAAATTTTTTTTAAATCATTGATTCATGCGACAAATTTAATAAAAATCTTTTTAAATAATCGATGTTTTTCAAAAAATTTTATAAAATTTTTGTATATTAAATATTTGAACTCACGTGAAAATTTTATTATTTATGGAAATAATTGAATTATTTCAAAGAAATTTATTAAAAATTTCATAAATTATTGAATTTCTTTGAAATTTTAACAAGAATTTTATTCAAGTTTTTATTTAAATATATTTGAATTTTGAAGAAGAATTGTATTATTTATAACTATAATTGAAATTTTGACGAGAATCTAAAAATTTTTTTAAAATAATTGAATATTGATGAATTTTATTATTTATAAAGATAATTGAAATTTTGACAAAAATTTTTGAACATAATTGAATTTCTGCGAAGAATTTTTATTACTTTTGAAAATAATTTAATTCTTCCAACGAATTTTATTCAAGTTTATAAAAATAATTGAATTCTTGAAAAGAACTTTCTAAAATTTCTTTTAAATAATTGATTCATGCGACGAATTTTATAAAAATCTTTTTAAATAATTGATATTTTTCGAGAAATTATTTGAAATTTTTTTTATTAAATAATTGAATTCCTGTGAGAATTTTATTATTTATGAAAATAATTTGTTTTATTTAGAAGAAATTCATCAAAAATTTTGTAAATTATTGAATTCCTGTGAAATTTTTCCAAGAATTTTATTAAAGTTTTTGAAAATAATCGAATTTCGAAGAAAAATTGTATTATTTATAAAGATAATTGAAATTTGGACCAGAATTTTTAGAACAATTTTGAACATAATTTAATTTTGGAGAAGAATTGTATTATTTATAAAGATAATTTAAATTTTGACGACAATTTTTATGAAAATTTTGAACATAATTGAATTTTGGAGAAGAATTGTATTTTTATTTTTAAAGATACAATTGAAATGACCAGAATTTTTTTTAATTTTTGAATATAATTGAATTTCTGCGAAAAATTTTCTTACTTTTGAAAATAATTGAATTTCTGTAATGATTTGTAACTTTTCCAAAATTAAATTTTTTTTGTATTTTTAATTAAAATTCTTTTATCAATCTAGTATTTATGAAAATTGTAAAAATTATTCATTACATAATTTATAAGTCATAATTTTATGATAGTTCTTTAAAAATTAAGTTATTCAAAAAGAAAGTATTGTCTGAAATAGAAAAAATTCAAGGTTTTGTATTAAAATTCGTGGTTATTTTTATAGTTTACGAGGCAAACAAAAAAAACATCAAAATTTAGAGTTTTTTCAAGAATTCTTGAAATTCGATTTTTTCCAGTACTTTTTCTAAAAATTTCTGACTTCATTGACGAAATTTACTTTTCCTGACTTTTCCCTGACTTCACTGACCCTGAAAATGAAATAAAAAATTATAAAGTAGTTAAATAACATTTAGAAGAAAATTATGCTGTTATTCCATAATGTATAAAGCAAGTGCTTTCAATTTAAGCCATTGGATGAAATTTTCGTCTGGCCATACGCTGACCTTTACTACTGCGTCTAACCAGTATTAAGTAATTTGCCAAACGTACCGTTCGTTGACTTTGCAACAGGTTTTCTTAATTAGAAAGAAAATTCAAAAACATCGAAAAACACATTTTCATTTCCTTTTTTTTTTAAAAAAATATTAAAATTATTTTTGAATCGCATCCTTATTTTTCTGAAAGTTGTTAATTAATAAAATTTAAGTATTTATAAAATTTTCTTTGTTTATTTTTAAAATATATATGAATAATATTAAAAAAACATTTCTTTTTAAATTTATAAAAAAATCTATTTTCTTTTCTTGCTATCGTTATGTAAATAGCAAAAAAAAAAAAAATTAATAAAAAGAAGGATGAAAAAGAGTATTCTATTTGTATTTTTTTTTTTTGTTGAAAAAATTTGAATTTTAGAAAAAAATTGACCTAGTCAAGTTTTAACATATTGAATTTTGCATGAATTGAAAGTTTTGCTTTTCTATTCGTTTATATAAAATGGACAGAAACTTCTCTCTAAACTGGCACGCATTGAAAAATCGACAAACGAGAAACTTTCAAGGGAAATGTGGAACATAAGCCGGATGTTGAAGAACGCCACTAGAAATAAATGAAGGTGTCTATATATATATATTAAATTTTTATAATAGAATCCCGATTTATTCACTCGTTTTAGTCAATGAAAGAGGGGGAGGGAAATTTTTTTTTTCTATTCGAAAATTTCACTTTGTTAATTCTTGTTTTGCATTAAAAGCTACATAACAATGTGTTTCTACGGTTTTTTACTATCAAATCTTAATAAAATTTAATTTTTTTAAAAATAATTTTAAACTAAAGTATTTCTTATTTTCTTCAAATTAATTTTTTAATATGACTTTTGAATAAATTTTTCTTTAATTCAATTTTGAATAATTTTAAATTAACTTTTTTTTAGATACAATTTTAAAATGTTTTTGAATTTAAATTCATAGGTTTTAGGTTTTTAGATTCAATTTGTAATTAAAATAAATTAATTTTAAATTGTTTTTGAATTTAAATTCACAGATCTGAACTTTATAGATTCAATTTGTAATTAAAATAAACTAATTTAATTGATTCAAATAAAAATTATTTGATTCAAGTAAATATTTATTTGATAATAGTCAAATAATCGGTTATTTGAATCAAATAAATTTTTTTTTCAGTGCATATTTGAACTTTTTAGACTGAATTTGTAATTAAAATAAAATTAATTCCGTTGTTGATAGAAAAAATAAATAAATACTTTTAAATGCAATTTTAAATCATTTTAACTTTTAATTTATAGATTTAAACATCTTTAGATCGAGTCTTAGATTCTGGTTTCATTAAAAATTTTTGAGAAATTAAATTTTAATTATTTCAACGTCAGAATTTGTAGAGTTAAAATTTTCAACATTCAACTTGTAATAAAAATTTTCAAAAATTAGATTTTAAATTTAATTTTCTCCAAATTTTGAATTTAGATTCAAAATTCTATTTGTTTCTGGAAAATATTTCCAGGTTTTAGAATTAAATTTAAGGTTATTATTTATAGGAATAAATAAATAAATAAATATTTTCAGCTAAAAAAATTTTTAAATAGAAGAGCTATTTTTTATAGAATTTTATTCAGTGAATTTTAAAAATACTAAAGAATTATATTCTTAATAATAAAATATTTTTAAATTTTAATTCAACTTCTAAATTATTATAAATATTGTTGAATGTAAAAAATGTATTAAAATTTTTTCTTTAAAAATACATTTATTTTTAAAATATTTTAATTAATTGTTTTGCAAAAAATTCTTTTTACAACTTTGCATTGAGTTGTATTTATTTTAGTAAATAAATATTATAGATAGTTTTGTTAATTTTCAAAATATTTTGAAATCCAAATATGTTTTTTTTTTTAAATATTTTTTAAATAAATTTTTCGTAATTTTTTTTATTCAAATTTATGAATATTCTTACTTATTAGTAAATTTATTAAATGTTTATTAAATTGCAATAATGATAATAAAATTTATCCTTCACGAAAAAAATCTTCACCTGGAACAACTACAAATTTCACAATATTAGCGAAATTTTTATTTATTGTAACGAATACTTTCGCTATTTCGACGAATAGTTTCGCTATTTTAGCGAAAGTTATTGCTGTTCTAGTCATAGGTCTTTTTACGTGTGATTTACTAAAATCCGGTTCATTCTAAACAATTTTTTGGAGTGAAAAAAATGTCTTTAATTAAACTACTTTTGATTTCAAATATTAAATTAAAATATTAAAGGTGGAAGAAGTTAACAACACTAAAAATAAAAATATTTTTGAATCTTATCAATTATAAGTAAGATATTATTATTAATAATAATTCTAAATAATAATTCTTAATAATAATTCTTAATAATGATTCTTAATAATAATTCTTAATAATAATTCTTAATAATAATTCTTAATAATAATTCTTAATAATAATTCTTAATAATAATTCTTAATAATAATTCTTAATAATAATTTCATTAACTAATTTATATCCAAAAAAATAATTTTTATTACAAATTTTCCTATGGTAAAAAATTAATTAAATCATTCTCTTTTTTATTGCAAGAGGTTCATTTCTGTTTAATTGTTAAATGAAAATATTTTCAAGTCTAAATGAATCGTTTCAGTTAGAAAATACCTCGATTCGAATAATTCTATTTGTAACTAAAAGAGTTTGTTTTTCAATAAATAAAAAATATTTTTTTAAAATTTAAACAAATTCAATTTGTGTTAAAAACTATTTTAAACAAATTTTTACACATGTATATAAAAAACGATTTTAAACAAATTTTTACACATGTATTTAATAAACGATTTTCAACAAATTTTTACACATGTATTTAAAAAACGATTTTCAACAAATTTTTGCACTTGTAATTAAAAATTATTTTAAAACAGTACAAACAGCATTTAATCGTATAATTTTTAGAATTTCTTTTTATTATTCGTTTGAAGAAATATTTTTTTTATTTTCCTTGCCGATTTATTCATTATTGAATTCAAATACTTTTTTCAATCTATAAACTATCTTTAGTGTGTTAAGAATTAGAAAATTCCATTTTGTTACTAAAAGAGTTTTTTAATTTTCATTGATTATTGAATAAAAATAGTTTTTGACTTTAAATAAATTCTTTTCTCTTTGGAAACTACTAACAGTTTGTGGGAAAAAAATAAGAATTTTTCATTATTAGACTAAAAGAATATAAAAATTTTGTCAACTTACAATTTTTTTTCAACGAAACACCATATCCAGAGAATATTAAATTCGATCGCCTTAGTCCAGCATCTTCTTTTCAATAGCAGTCGTGGTCCAGGATCTCTTAATTCGAGAATTTCAACTCTCTCTCTCTCTTGCTCTCCGTCGCCGCTTAACACACCCAAAATCTTTGAACAGAGACCCCAAATATCGATGAACGAAATTTTCACCTCCCCCCAGCACGAATTTTCCAGGTCAGTTATAAATAATTAAATGAAAAAATTTACTGAAAATTTTCTTCTAATTTTTTTTTTTTTTTTTTTTTTTGTTTATTTAGAAAAATTTATGGAAATATTTTTTTCAAACTTTTAATTAAAAAGCAAAAGATTAATAAGCAGAAGGGGGTGGGGGGTGGGGGTGAATGATTAAATAGAGGGGGGAGGTAAAAAAAAATGTGTACGTGACTATAGTGATTCGCGTGGCCCGTGACCACACGTTCATGTAGCTACTCGGTGGATGCTGAAGAGAGTCAGGCCGTCAGGCGTACGACTGAATTCCAAATTCAGCATCCAGTTTGGCTCTGGACCACACTGTCCTAGGGGTGGTTTCGAGAGTGAATCGAAGTGAGACGAAGCTATACGAAGAATTGCGAATAAAGAGATGAGATAGAGTGAGATGGAGATCCACGTGTAGGGGGTCGACGTATTGATCTTTTCGCGCAAACTCCCGCCTCTTAGGGTTCCTCCACAACTTTTCTTCATGGTGCAGGAGCAGCCACCCCTTGTCGTCATGATACGTGCCATCGTTGAGGGAGCTATGAGAGAGAAAAGAGGAAGGGGGGAGGGGGGGAGAGAGAGATGACTCTCAATCCATTCGCGTTGAGAAAAAAAAAACACAGGGCACAAGTGTGTTGACAACCGGATACACTTGCGGGGTTAAACTAATATATTTTTTCTCTCTAAAGTGTCCCACACACCCCTTTTTTTATTGCAATCACGAGTGGGGAGTGACGAATTGTCGTTTATTTCTTGGGATTTTTTTCAATAATAATAATAATAATAATAATAATAATAATAATTATACTAATAACTCTAATAATAATAACTCTAATAATAATAATAATAATAATAATACTAATAATAATACTAATAATAATACTAATAATAATAATAATACTACTACTACACTGAAAAAAAAAATTTATTTGATTCAAATAACCGATTATTTGTCTTTAATCAAATAAATATTTACATGAATCAAATAATTTTTATTTGAATCAATTAATTAGTATTTGCTTCAAATACTGAAATATTTGATTCAAATACAATTTATTTGATTCAAATACAATTTATTTGATTCAAATAAAAATTATTTGATTCAAGTAAATATTTATTTGATTATAGACAAATAATCGGTTATTTGAATCAAATAAATTTTTTTTTTTCCAGTGTACTAATAATTGGCCTGTTCGGTTAATGTTTATAATAATTTTTAATCAAATAACTTAAACGTCTTTTCTTGTAATTATTTGGACCCAAGGCAACAATCATAAAACAGTATTCGACAAAAATTTAGGTCCTAAAATCAAACCAAAAAAAAAATTAAAAATTAAATTATTAAAAATAATAGTTATAACAATAACTAATAATACTAACACTGGTAATAGAAATAAAAAATACTAATAGTGAGAATAATTATAATAGAAAAAGTAATAAAAATTATACTAAAAAAATACTAGTAATAGTAAAAACTAATACCGATTCCTTAATTTTCGAACAAGTATAGAAGCATAAAAATAAAATTCGATTGTATAAATTACAAATATATATTTTTAAGTAGAATTAGAACCTTGATTTATGAGCGTTGCACTGTGAGTGTCAATGATAATAACAATATAATTATTAAGAATAAAAATTCGAGAAATATAACTTGGGTTATTATTTTTAATTTCTACTCTTCCTTGATGAAATGTGAATTTTAAATAAATTATTAGCAAAATTATTCATGGAATCGATTTTTTGTTAGTAAAATACATAAATATATCGGTTATTTGAATCAAATAAATTTTTTTTTTCAGTGTAATAAGAATAAGAACACTAGCAAACGATACGCGCGCCAGCGCGCGGAACGTAGTATTCAATATGATACTATAAAAATTACAAATTTTTTTTATTAACAAACATAAACATTTTAAATAATTTCATAATCAAAATTAAAAAAAAAATAACTTAAGTTTATATTTTCAAAAATTTTAATGAAATTTCACGAAAGAATTCCAATGTTTCCTAAAATTTAAACAAATCTTTCTAAATAGTTCGTAAAAATTATATTATTTTCATAAATAGTAAAATTTTTCGCAAGAATTCAATTTTTTTTATACAATTTTAACAAAAATTCTTCTCCATAAAATTTCGATTATTTTTAAAATGTTTAATTAAAATTATTAAAGAAACTCCATTTTTTGACAAAAAAATTCAAAGACATTCTGCAAAAAGAATTTAATTACAATATATTTTTATATTTACAATTTAAACAAATTTAATTTATATACAATTTAAACGAAATTCTCCTCGAGAATTAAGTTATTTTCATAGTATACCATTTTTATCGTAGTGTCAGTCCGCAGTACAAACATAGCATAACAAACATTATATGATTATTAAATGGAAATTATAATAGTTTATATTATTTATTTCCAAAAAATCAGAATTTTATTGAAAGTCCTGATTGAAAAGTTAAGAAAAGAAATTTTTCAAATTTTTTACCTTTTTCTCGATACAATTTTAAATTCTGTAAAATAATTTAAATTTTTTTTTTATAACAAATAAAGAAAATTTAAAAAACTTTTTTTTGTATAAAAAATGAAAGAAGTTATTAATCAATACATTTTAAAAAAAATAATATTTCTGATTTTGTTAAAAAAAAATACTACAAATTTTGTAAAATACTTCAAATTACTCTATTTTTCCTTCAATTTTAAATAAAGAAAAAGAAATTATTCAATTTTTTTCATTAATTTCTAGATAAAACTTAAAATAAATTCATTTTTAGAAGGTTAAAAAATTAAATCTTATTAAAGAAATTCTTCAAATGAAATTAAATATTTTGTTTTTTAATAATTATATGAGAAAGTACACGATCGTTTTTTTAGCTAGTAAAATATAAAATATCTTTATATACAGAAAAAAATAAAAATTGTAATTATGAAATACACAAATTCTTCCTACACATTTTTTTTATTAATTTAAAATAGAAAAAATTTGTTAAAAATTGTAATTAAAAACTAAAAATTTCACAACTTTTTATTTCAAAAGAAACTAATAATTTAAAACAAATAAACAAAATATAATTATAAAATTTATAAATCAAACATTATTTATTATCAAGAAAAATGTGTTTTCAAAACGAAAAAAAACAAAACCATATACAAAAACTAACTTTATACTGCGAACGCACAGAATGAAAAACCACAGACTTTAATAAAGTTAATAATAATAATAATTATAATAATTGTAAGTTTCCTTTCCGTTAGCAAATTATCTGCATTCATTTCTTTTTTTTGAAAATTCATTTTTTTGGGTTATTGTCATTTTTTTAAAGTCAAAAAGAAAAAAAAACTCGTTTTATTCACTTCACAAAATTGACAAAAATTCCATTCCGTATTTTTTATTTTCCTGACTTTTTCCTAATTTTTGATCAAAAATATTTACTTTTTTCTTATCCTGTTAATAAATGGAATTTATGCTACGAATTTTATTATTCATGAAAGAATTTTAAATAATTTAATTCTTGTGAAGAATTTTAAATAATTTAATTCTTGTGAAGAATTTAAAAAAAATATTTGCAAATAATTGAATTTTCAATGAAAAATGTTATTATTTATAAAAATAATTGAACTTTTCAGGAGAATTTAATTATTTACAAAAATAATTGATTTCTTTAGGCAAATTTTGTTATTTATGAAAATAATTGGATTTTCCAAAAAAACATTTTATTATTTATGAAAATAATTGAATTTTGAAAAGAATTTTATGAAAATACCTAAAAATAATTGAATTTTCGAAAGTAATATTTTTATTTAAAAAATTCATTTATTTAAAAAAAATTTTATTAAAATTATATTTAAAACAATTAATTTCTTTCGAATAATTTTATTAAATTTTTAAAAATAATTGAATTATTGCGGAAAAGTTTATTAAAATGTTTAAGCAGAATTGAATTTCTGTTGAAAATTTTATTATTATTTTTGAAAGGAATTGAAATCTTCATAAGAATTTTATGAACATTATTTTAAATAATGAATTATTAAATGTTATGAAATTTTTATTAGTTTAAATAAATGAATTATAACTGAATTTTACGATTATGAAAATAATTTTGATTTTTAAAAGTTTAATATCTCCGGTGAATATGAACGAAAAATGTTCATTGAGAGCTCAAAAGAGGATTTATTACATTTTTTTAACAATTAAAACCTTTTCCAAAATTTTAATAAAATAGTAGTTTTTGAAATTCATTGAATTTTAGCGAAGAACTTCATTTAGAATTCTATTGAAAATAATTTAAATTCTAGGAAAAATTTATTTTATTTACAAAAATACTTAAATTCTTACAAAAAATTTTATTACATTTTTTATACAATTGAATTCCTGTAAAAAATTGCATTAATCATAAAAGTAATTGAATTCTTGCGAAAAATTTTATCAAAATTATGTGAGTCACTTATTTTTTGTTTTGAAATTTATTTTGAAAATTTAAATCATTATAAATCACGAAGATAGGGATCGATTTCTATAGCTCCATATCTTCATGTTTTATAGTAAAAAAATATTCTTAAAAATTACTGAATTTCAAAAGGTTTAAATTTGAATTCTTTTAAAAATCTCAATCTCTTTGAGATTTTTGATATTATTTGTTATTATTTTGAAAAAATATAACCATCGAATATTTATTTAAACAACATTTATTTGCGAACTAAAATCTTTAGTGTGAAATTTAATATTTTTAAACAACTAACTACAATTTTTTTAACAACGAAATATTCTTTGTTTTATTATTTTAATTTTTTTACCATCTCAATAAGAAAATAAATAAATATAAATAAATATAAATGTAATAAAATTCTTCATGAATTTTTCTTTTTTTCAATTTATTATTTTAAAGATAGATTCACAAAAAAAATCCTTCACGATTTTTTTTTGTTTTCATTTATTATTTTATTGCCATGAGGTAAAATAATTCTAAAAATAGAAATAAATATTGAAAAAAAATCCTTGACGAATACCTAGTACATTATCCAGTGATTTTACGAATAGGATTTTTATAAAGTACATAAGAAATTGCAGGGTTTTCATCAGATGAATCCTCTTTTATTGGACCATATTCAAATAACTTTTTGTACAAGGGAACGTTGACCCACTCTGAAACTAAATGAATGAGAAATCCAATAAAAATGAAGTGGAATTGCTATTCTGATAAACTCAAGAGTACTCTTATATAATCTTTTAATGGAAAATTACAAATTTCTCTCGATTCTCAACTGATATACCAATAAAAAGAATCAAATTATTCATCTCCAAGATTTAATTGAAATCTTTCCAATCAACATATATCTATATATGCGGGGAAATATTTCTAAATCGGTTTTTTATTTATTTTTTTTGGGAACATTTTTTTTTTATTCAGGTAGGGAAATATTTCAATAAAACAATAATTATTAATTTCTTTGATAGGTGATTTAAAAGTGGATTGAGGATTTTTATTAAATAGAAAATAATTAAAACGACTATGTTTGGTACTTATACGTTTAATATTTTTTCATTATATCATATATTTTCATTATATTAATTATTAATATAAATAAAATGAATTATTATTAAAATACTAATTTATGAATGTAGATAAAATTAGTAGAATATAATTAATAAAAAATGTGAAATTACGATTGAGAAATAATATTAATAAATTTAGTAGTAAATAATATTATTAAACAGTAAAAAACGTAGGAGAGGTTCCAAATTTTCTTTAAATTTTTTTTTAGTAGGAATAATGTAAAATTTGAGAACGGAGATAGAAGTGAGTGTTGGTAAAAGGCGAATAGAGACGCGCGGCGCATCCTTTGCGCGTCGATTTCCCCCACCAACTCTCCTTCTCCCACTCCGAGCGTTCCGCTTATATAAAAGGTGCTCGCTTGCGGCCGTGCCATTCTGACTGTTGCTAACGCATGATGCACATCTATTCTTCAGATTTGATCAGTACTGCCAGCTGATTAAATACACAAATCTTCAAAATTTTCTTATTTATTGTTACGATCAAATTCGCAACTTTTATATTTACATATAACACACACAATACAATTATAAAAACATACATTGATTTTTATATTTTACTTACTTATATTTTTTCTCTACTGAGAATATTTTTGATAGATAAAAGAATTTGTTAAACGCATAACTTAGAAAATAAAATTGTATTTAAAAAACTAGGTGCTCTAAAATATATGTATATATTATAATTTTCAGTCTAATGATATTTATTTGAGGAGTAACTTTTCAAAACCTGATAAATCCAAATTTTGTCATTTTGCGAAATTTAAACAAATGACAATTTTCACATAACCATTAAAATTATCTTTAATGTAGAAAAAATGTAATAAAATATAAATTTTTTAATATTTTTTTCTATTTAACAAGCCATGTTTGTAATTAAATTCTATTGCAATAGGAAACATAAAGGTTTTAATAAAAAGATAGAAATTAAGAATAATCAAGGTTAGGCCAAAATATTTTTTAAACTGAAAATTCTTTATTAATAAAATTTTTTTCTTAAATTAAACAGTGATAAATGGATTTCTAATGATTTTAATATTTTAAATATGTGTTTATCTACATTTTTTTAAAAGTGAATCTATCAACTTTTGAAAAATTACTCCTCATTTATTCCCTTTCTCTAAATAAACTTTTTTAAGAATTATTTACTTATTATTACTAATACAAATTTTCTTAATAAATGAATTTATTCGGGGAAATTTAATTAAAATTGTATTGCAAATAACTGAATTCTCACAAAAAATTATATTATTATTCGTAAAAAGAGTCAAATTTTTCCGAAGAATGTTATTAAAATTATTAAAAATAATGTAATTCTTAATAAGAATTTTATTGAAAAAGTTTTGAAATAATTGAATTTTTTGTGAAATGTTATTAAAAAGGTTTTAAAATAATCGAATTCCTGCCGACGAATTTTACTGTTTATAAATATAATTGAATATTTCAAGGGAATGTTTCATTAAAATTTTTGTAAATAACTTAATTCTTATCAAGAATTTTATGAAAAATTATTATGCAAATTGCAAAATGTCAAAAATTTTAATAAAATTCTTCACAAAAATTCAATTATTTTCATAAATAATAATAATAATAGTCTTCGGAAGAATTCAATTATTATTTTTATAAATTATAAATAGTACAATTATTGGAAAAATTAATTATTTTTATTTTTAAGTAAAATTTTAATAAAATTTCACAAACGTTTACAATCGTTTTCTAAAACTTTAATAAATCCTTTGAAACAATTCATTTTTTAAAATAATAAAGTCTTTTTATAAAATTGCATTTTATAAATTTCGTAAAATTTTTCTTAATTTCTTTATAAAATTTGTCGAAAGAATTAAATTATTTTCTCAAATTTTTATGAATCTTTCGAAACAATTCAATGACTTTTTTTTATAGTAAAATCTTTGCAAAAATTCAATTATATTTAATAAAATACATTTTTTTGGAAGAATTCAATATTTTTTCTTTATTTGTTATAAAATTTGTCAATTTATTATTTATTAAATTATTTATTATTTTCTAAAATTTTAATAAATTCTTCGTAGAAATTTCATTATATTTATAACTAGAAAAATCGTTGCGAAAATTCAATTCATTCAGAATACAATTTAATGAAATAACTTTCATAAAATTTTTTTAAAATAATTAAATTTTTTCATAAAATTTTATTAAAACTTTAAAATGGTTTTGAAAATAACATTTAGTAGAATAATAGAACTTAATATATTATACTAATTAATTATATTATTATTATATAAATAATTAACTATATTAATAACAATTATGAAAAAAGAATTTACAGTAAAAAAATATGTTATTTTAAGGGAAAAAATTTTTTTTATATCTTTATCATTTTGGTTAATTTAATCGTAATTCTGATTAACTTGGCAGCATGTAATAGTGTTAAAATATAACGTAAACCAAAATACTGATTATTCAAACCAGAATTTTTCCTCTAGTGTTGAATTGCGTTCAAGGAAAGTCAAGGGGAAGGAAAAAAAAACTTTTTTCCGCTGAGTGAATGCACCTAAGATTTTTTCCGCTCTGAAAGCTTTACGATGAAGAGGAAAAGGGAAAAATAAATGTCCTTTTATAATTCCTCTTGAATTATGAATTTGAGAAATTGCAGTTAATGAACCATTTCGAGAGTATGCGTATTATATTTTTTTTGATTTTTAGTTTACTTCTTATTTTCATCTAAATTCGAATTTCATTTTTACTTTTGACAAAATTTTTAAAGAAAAAACGAGAAAAATTTCCAGTTTTTCCCACGAAATTGACTATCGAACTGTGGATCAGAATTTTTGTAATTTCAAAATAAAAATAATTATTCGTTATTACATTAAAATGTAAATTATTAAAATATTAATTAAAATTGTATTCTATAATTGATAATTAAATAAAATTATTAAATGAAAATATAAATTAATTAACTATTAAGTGAAAGTATTGAGTTGAAATAAAATTGAATTAAAATTCAAAAATTTATTTCAAATTGTTTTTATTTTTCATTTCTCTTTTTTTTGACAGATATATTTCTTATAAAAGTGAAAAAGATTTTGCATTCTTATTATTTGCGAAAATCAAACAATTTTTCCTAGAATTGTTACAAAAGCGATTGGTAACAAATTTTATAAATCTTATTATCTAAAAAAGTACTTTGTACTGAAAACACTCATGATATAAATATAAAATAAATATATAGTGAATAGAAGCAAAAAAAATATTTTTTTTCCCCTATTTTTTACGAGGGGAAATTATTTTGTTGAATTTTTAATAAAATACAGGATTCTAAGTAAAAAAAAAATCTCCTCTTCAACTTTGACGAAATTAGGAAAGAATTTTTCGTAATTTCGATTTTTTTGTTAACAAACATTTTTCTAAAACTATAAATATAGAAAAATCTAATAAATAAATTTGAGAGGCAAAAATTTTCTATCGTTTTTTTAAACAAGTTTTGCAAAAAATTTTTTTTTCTTGTAGAACCAAGTTAGACGTTTGAATTTAAATTAACATTTGATTTTTTACTTTCTTATTCTTTTTTAACAATTTCATGACGTCTTTTTAAATAAATTTTTTCTCCTACGAAACAAATTACAATTTCTAAAGTTATTCTAAAATTATTTGCCTAAAATTTTAACATCTAAATAGAAAAAATTTTTTTTGGATAATTTTCCAAAGAGTAACAAAATTAGACTTACAAGAATTGTACGACAATTAACGTCAATTAATATTTTACCTAAAAAAGAACCTTTTAGGAATCAAAAACAAAAAAAAAAATGAAAAAAATAGTTTTTAGTTGAAGAACTTCTCTTCAAATGAAAGAAATTTTTTTTTGCGAAACAAATTTTTCGGTTTACTACTATTTAAAGAATTATTTGATTAATTATATTTGATTAATAATTAATAATAATTAATAATAATTAATAATAATTAATAATAATTAATAATAATTAATAATAATTAATAATAATTAATAATAATTAATAATAATTAATAATAACATTAATTATAATATAATACTATTATACTGATATTGAATAAAAATTTGCTACCCCAGGGGGAATTGAACCTCGCACTAACGCGTTCTATTGCAAGCGCCTTAGCGAGTTCAGCCATCGCCCAGTTTTTCCTACACTGTAATAATTTTTCGACAATATTTTTTTTCTAACTGTTAATTGAAACGAACTATTTGCTAAATGCAACAAAAACTGATTTTCCAAGGAATAATGAAAAACAATTTATTTCTAAAGTATCGTTTCTAAAAGCAAAAAAAAAAAAAAAATAGAAAAAAAGCAACGATAATTTTTTGCTAGAGATTTTTAAAGCCATTTGTAGAATGTCTGCTGTCAAAGGAAAAGCAAAGAATTCTCAATTCTACTTTGATTGTCGAAACGCTTTGTCTTTCATGTAACATTAACAAGTCTGGCTTTAATTTTTTCGTCATCTTTCTTCTTTTTTTTCTGGATAGAGAATTAAAAAATAAAGAAAGAAGGAAAAGGAGAGAAAAAAAAAGAAAGTGGAACACGAACGACGAGAAGTCGTTCATCCTTTGTCTAAAAAAGACGCTTTTGAGGTATATACCGGAGCCACTCGACATTCAAAGGTCATTTTCCTTTTGTGCTTTTCCCCGTTTCATCTCTCATCTTCGTATATGGAGAAAGAGAGAGAAAATATATATTTATATGTTTGTGACAATTGAAAAAAAAAAATATATTTATATTATTTATCCTGCTTGTCTTCTTTTTCCAACTTTGAATTTGTGAAAAATTAGCCAGTGTTTATGCTTTTTTTGTGGTAAAAAATAAATCACGTATTAACATTGAGGTGATTGATGGCACTTGCTTTTGATCGTTTCTTGATGGATTTAAGTCATCATAGGAGGCATATTCCGTGGCCACTTTACGCGATGTCATTGTCAGCATTCTAACGAGGTCCGTCGTTTCTGCGTGCTCATCGATTATTTCACATAAACACTGAATGTACCATGTGCCCTCCTGTGGATTTCTCCAGGAAAAAAATCCTTTAAAATAGAGAAGAAAATTTTTTTTAGTCCTTTTTTTACGATGCTTGAAATTAAATTAAAATTTAATTTAATTAAATATTTTTTTGCGTGATTTGAGTAATTTGAGTAATTTAAGTTTAATTGAAACCTATTTTCTAGTTCATTTACAGAAATAATATATTTAATTCAAACACAAGTTGTTGTTGTTGATTATAAATAATTTATAATCAACTTTTATAAGTTTGAATCAAACATAAAATTTTTAAACATATTTTTTGTTTGAATCGAACATAAAATTTTTAAACATATTTTTTGTTTACATCGAAATATGTTTGAATTAAATATAATTATTCGAACAAATAATATTTTTGAATCAAAGGAAAAAATATTTTCTTTACATTGGAATTAAGATTACAAACTAATTTCAATTAAACAAAATCAATCGATCAAAAAAACAAAATTATTTTTCTATCTAAATTAAATATAATGTTTTCCTCAGTGTACGATAATTATCAAATTACCGCGAATTCTGATACAAAACTTCCAAATGTTCTATTTCTGACAAACAATTTCTTTTTTAATAAATTAATTCTTCAAGAATTATCATAAAATTATTACTTGAAACTTATTTAATGAATAATTTTACTTAAGTATTTCGAAATTAATTCAATTTTAATAAAGATTTGTTCACAATTTTCATAAATAGATGATCTTCAAATAGTTTTAATTTGAAATTATTCAAATTAAAAAAAAAATTCGATTCCTGTTTTCAACAATTTTTAAAAATTCTCATAAAAATTTCAATTATCTTTAAAAATAATAAAATAAATCTCCAAAATTCAATTAATTTCATAAATAATAAAAAGCTCACAGGAATTCAACTATTCTATGAACTATTTTATAAAAACTTTTTTTTCAGAAATTGAATTATTTTCATGAATAAGAAAACTTATCATTAAATTTTAATTATCTTTAATACGATTTTATCCGAAAACCTCGAAAAATATAATTAATCTTGAAAATTTTATTAAAATTCGTCGAAAAAATATTAAACATTTACTTATTCAATAATTTTTTCATTTTTGTAGTTAAAAAATTAAATTATCGTAGAATTATATAAAATAAAAAAATTTTAGCTAGAACTTTAGATAATAATTTAATATTAAAAGCATTATAGCGTCAATTTTTATAAATAATTGTAAATTGTATTTTGAAGTTTATCAAAAATTTTTTGGAATATAATTGAATTCCTGTGAAAAATGTTAGAATTTATTGAAGAAATTTAATTGTTGCGAAGAATTTTTCAATTTTTAATAATAATTGAGTCGTTTCCAAAAATTTATTAGAAGTTTGGAAAATAAATTAATTTTTTCGAAAAATTATATTAAAAATTGGAAAATGTTTTACGTAATCTTTCAGTGAAATTTAATAATTATTAAATATTTATTATTAAATAATAAACTTTTCATAAACAATTTGTGTTATTTTTGAATTTTTAAAGAAAGTAATTTCATATTTTAGAAGAATTTTCTTAAAAAAAATTGAAAAATAATTGAATTTTTAAAATAAATTTTACAATCTCAGAAATAATTGAATAATTTATGCAAATAATTTTTGTTTGAATAATTATGTTTAATTCAAACGTAATATTTTCTGTTTTGGTTTAAACAAAAAATATGTTTAAAAATGTTTTGTTCGATTCAAACTTAAAAGTTGATGATAAATAATTTCAAATCAACTATAAATTATATTTGAATTAAATATATTATTTCTGTAAATGGACCAAAAAATATGTTTGAATTAAACTTCAATTTGTTTCACTGTATAGCAAAGATATTTTAAGTTTGATTTAAACAAAATGTGTTTGAATCAAATGAATCGTTTTCTAAGTGTGAAATTCTTGAAAATCGAAATCAATATCATCGAAATAAATATTTAATTGAAGAATTTCCGAATAATCAAAATTCAGTTAAATGAAATTGTAAATAAGTGAATTTGAAAGTTCTCTGGGAACTTTTGCGAAAAATTATTAAAAATATTTGATAATTGTTGAAGAAATTTATTATATTTATGCGGGAAAAATTGAACTCTTGCAACGAATTTATAATATTTTCTTTTAAATATTTACATTCTTTTGAGAAATTTTATTAAAATAGTAGATTTTGAAAATATACGAATTTTAACGAAGAATTTCATTATTTGTGAAATGTAATTGAATTCATTAAAAAAAATGTTTAAAAATAATTACATTTTTCGAGAAATTCATTTAAAATTGTATTTAAAAAAATAATTTAAATCCTTGGGAAAACTTTATTACTTGTGACAATAATTTAATTCTTGCGAAGAATTTTATTGAAATTTTTGTATAATAGTTGTTTTTGTTTGCTTGTTTTTGTTTGTTTTTTTTTGTTTGTTTTTTTTTGTTTGTTTTTTTTGAAAAATTTTATGAAAATTTAAATTATTGAATTTCAAAGGGTTTAAATTTAAAAAATTTTTAAATCTTTATTCCAATGGAAAAATAATGTATTGATTAAATATTTATTAACAAAAGAAGTTTACTCAATTTTTTAGTGCTTTGTTTGTCTTCCAATAATGTGAAAAGAAAATTTTACTATTATATTTTTATAAAATTAAAAAAAAAAATTAAAAATTAATCTTTCGAAATTATATATAAAATTTTGAAAAATTACCTTGAACAGTACTGTGAGCAATGAGGAAATCTGCATGAGTTGGAATTTTATATGCAGCGGTTGCAGAATCAGTTTCTGTTCTAACAGCACTTCGCATTAATGAAATTCCAGAATCGAGTTTATCACCTCTGCAGGCCTAAATAAATTTCATTTATTGATAAAAAATTACAACAATGTTTAATATTTAATATTTTCAAAAAATTAACAAAAAAAACAGGCCATAAATTATTATTATCATCATACAGGGTTGCTACGGTCAGGGAAAACATTGAAAACCTGGAAATGTCAGGGAATTTTATAAAATGTTTTTTTCAAAAATTAATTTCACGTATCTGAATCGCGAAAATTGCAATTTTTCATTTTTATTCTCACTTCTAATTTTAAAAAACTTCATTAACTATTTTTAAAAAATTTTAAAAGTTAGATTTAAATCTGTTGAAAAATTCAATTATTTTCAATACAATTGTAATAAAATTTCACGAAAGAAATAATTGTTTTTAATTTTTAAGAAAGAGTTAAATTTTCCAGCAAAAATTTTAATAAATGTTTACAGTATGATTATTAATTGTAATTATTAAAAACATCGACATAATCAATAATTTTCTAGAAATTTTAATGAAATTTAATTATTAAATTTTTAATTTCAATTATTACAAAACACGATTATTTTAGAAAATTAAAATAAATTGTTGTTGAAATTCAATTATTTTGAAAATTATTAATTAAAATTATTAATAAAACTTCATTTTTCAAAAAAAAAATTAATACAAATTCTTCGAAGAATTTAATTAGGATTGTCAACCATTTTAATAAAATAATCGTCGTGATTCCAGATTTCCGGATCTCTGTCCACACTTGAAGTTAGTTATAGTTATTCTTTTGTTTTTTATACGTTTTGATAGAAAATAGAAATATACATATACATTATAATAATTTCTTGAAATATTTTATTATTTATTAAAATAATTAAATTCTTGCGAAGAATTTTTAAAACAATTTTGAAAATAATTGAAATTTTCTGAAGAATTTTATAACTTTTTAGAAAAATTGACTTTTTTTTTGAAGAATTTCATAATTTATGAAAACAGTTAAATTTTTTTGGAATATTTTTCTATTTTTTTAAAAATAATTGAATTCTTGCGAATAATTTTTTTTTAAATTTGGAAAATAATTGAATTCTTGGGGAGAATTTTTAAAACAATTTGGAAAACTCAATTTTAGGAAAAATTGACTTTTTTTGAAGAATTTCATAATTTAAGAAAATAGTTAAATTTTTTGGAATATTTTTCTATTTTTATAGGTAAAAATAATTGGATTCTTGCGAAGAATTTAAAAAAAATTTTGGTAAATAATTGAATTCTTGGGAAGAATTTTTTTTTAAATTTGGAAAATAATTGAATTTTTCTGAAAAATTTTATAAATTTTGAGAAAAATTGAATTTTTTGAAAAATTACATTTTTTCTAAGGATTTTGTAATTTATGAAAATAATTGAACTCTTTCGAGAAATTTTATTAATAATTGATGAAAAAATAATGTAATTACTTTCGAAGAATTTTGTTATTTATAAAAATAATTTAATTCTTTCGAAGAATTTTGTTATTTATAAAAATAATTTAATTCTTTCAAAGAATTTTATTATTTATAAAAATAATTTAATTCATTTAAAGAATTTTATTAATTAGGTAAATGATTAAATTTTTGCGGCGGATTTTATTAAAATTGATGAAAATAATTCAATTTTTTCCTAGAATTTTATTATAAATTTTTTTGAATAATTGAATTCTGTTTGGTTATTTTATAAAAATAGTAGATATTGAAAATCATTGAAATGTGAAAAGTTTTTAAAGATAATTAAATTTTACAAAGAATTCTATTAAAAAATTTGTCAATAATTGAATGTCGGTGGGAAATTTTATTATTTTTTTTTTTAAATAATTGGATTTTCCAAAAAAACATTTTATTATTTATGAAAATAATTGAATTCTTGTGAACGATTTATTCGAATTTTTTTAAATAATGTAATTTCCAAGAAGAAATTTATTACTTTTAATAATAATTGAATTATTGAGATAAATATTGTTATTTATGAAAATAATTGAATTTTGAAAAGAATTTTATTGAAATACCTCAAAATAATTGAATTTTCGGGAGTAATTTTACTAAAATTATATTTAAAGCAATTAATTTCTTTCGAATAATTTTATTAAATTTTTGAAAATAATTGAATTATTGGAGAAAATTTTATTACTTTTGAAAGGAATTTAAATCTTCATAAGAATTTTATGAACATTGTTTTCAATAATAAATTTTTAAATGTTATGAAAATTTTATTAGTTTAAATAATTGAATAAATTCTTGTCAAAACCTTTATTTGTGAAAGTAACTGAATTTTACGATTATGAAAATAATTAAATTCATGCTTAGAATTTAATCAAAAATTTTTTTGAAAAAATAGAATTTTCATGAAAAATTTTATAATTATTAAAAGTAATTGAATTATTAGGAAAATAAAAATTGTATAAAATTTTGTTAAATAAAATTGATTTTTTTCAATATTAGCGAATTAAAAGTAGTGGAAATTCTCTAAAAAAATATTGTTTATATTTTTTGTTCGGAAACTTAAATACCTATATATAGCTAATAATTTTTTTTACCTTCTCTATTCTTTAGAATAATTAAAATTTTCGTAATGAAGTTTTTTTTAATTTAGATATCAGATAAGAATTTTTATGAAATTCAATTTTCCTTGTACAAGAAAGTTTAATTATTTTCAATTTTGAAAATCTGATACCAAATTTGAAATTAGTATCGAAATTTGTTAAAGTTTTTTTATATACTTTAAGGTTTAAAAATATAATATATTTTGAAAATTTAATTAATTACTTAAATTAAAATGACTTGAAATTGTTTACAATAAACATTGTAGCACAATATTCCCGCGCGCTTGCGCGCGGATAATTCGGCTAGTTTTAATAAAATTCTTCGCGTGCATTAAATTATTTTTATAAATAATAAAATTCTTCGAAGGAATTAAATTATTCTCAAATTTTTTGATAAAATTCTATGCAAGCATTCAATGATGTTCAATTTATTAATTTTAAAATTGAAAATATTTAAAAAGAAAAAATTTTCAAAATGTTAGGAAACAAAAAAGCAAAAAACTAACTAATTTTGGTCAGAAAATTTAATTTGATGTAATTCAATGTGGAAAAAAATAATTCTCACTTGAAAAAAGAATAGTTTTGGTTTTCCAGCGAGAGAAATGCATTTATCGGCAGTGAACGGTTTCCAAATATTGTCCGACGAATAGGCAACATCTTTTGCACAAATCAGATCATTATTTAGTCCGTGTGTTAAAACAAAAATGCAAATACAATCATTGTCACTGTGATCTTCCTTTTGAACTGTAAATTATTAAATAAGAACAATAATTGTTATTTATTAAAAATTATCCATAAATTATTTCTTAAAGAAAACAAAAAACTATCCTATAGGAATGTTTATAGTTACGTTTTTCTATGTTTTCAATAATATCGTTATGTTTCAAATTGTCGAACATCTCGACAGAAAAGCCAATATTTTGAAAAGTTTTCTGAATTTTCTTCACGTCATTTACTGAACCTTTTCTTTTTTCAAATCCAGTGTCAAATGTGTCGTGATTGAAAATTATACATTTCCCTCGATTTTTATGATTCATATTATAACAATGTGCCTCCTTGGATGTTGGCATTTTTGCTATTGATGAAGAACTGAAATAATAATTAATTTATTTTATTATTTTCATTTTCTATATTTATTATTGTTTATAATTTTTTTTTAATTATTTACTATAATGAATAATAATAATTTATTTTATCGTATGTCTTTTCGTAGAACCTTTAAAATTTCCTCTACATTTTTTATTGAACTTTAATTTAAATTTTTTGATAAATTCATAATCAAAATTTGAAAAACTCACTTATTAGGTAAATATTGAATTATTATTGTTTTTTTTAAATTGAAAAATGACTCTTTCTAAGAATTTAATTATTTACTTATATACGTAATAACATTCATTGGAAGAATTCGATTCTATTCATAAATTTTATTATAATTGTAATATTTTAATAAAATCTTATTTATTTGTTAATTTTTTTTCTAAACGGACTGGGAATTAAAATTTAAAAAATTAAATTAAAAATGAATGAAATTTCGAAATTATGTCTTCTGAATTGTTGTAGAATAATTTAATAATTATTTTATTATCAATAAAATGAATATCTCACTCTTTTTTAGCTTCATCTTGACTCGGATCTAAATTATTATTTGGTTTCGCATCTAGAACGTCAGGTTTTCTTATCAACCATTCGGGCATAAAAATTTTAACAGACTCTGGTGTTGTAATGCATCCCTGATCTGGTGATACCTGAAAAGGAGAATAATTTTTTCATTTTTTATTCAAATATTCCAAATTATTATTGTTGTTGTTATTGTATTAATTATTTTTGTTATTTTAAGTATTATTATTATTATTATTATTATTACTATTATATTTTTATTTATTTTTTATTATTATTATATACTGAAAAACAATTCATTTAATTCAAATAATTGATTACTTGTCTTTTAACAAATAAATATTTATTTGAATCAAGTAAATTGGATTTAAAATAATTATTGCACCAATAATTTCACTCTCTAAATTTGAATTAGTTAAAAAGTCTAGTTTGATAGCAAAAAGTCAGCCACAATTTTACTAATAATTAGTTATTTTTAACTAATTCAGTTTTAGTGATCAGTAATTGAAATAAATTCTATTTAATTGCCCTAAATAAATATTTATTTAAATCAAATGATTTTTATTTCAAATCAAAATTCAGGGCTCGGATCGTGTTTAAGACTAAAAAAAAGTCGCTTTAGTCGCATAAATTCACAACAAAAGTCACAAAAGTATTTTAAAAAAATGTAATAAAATGCCTGTCATAATTTCAATTATCTTTATAAATAATAATTATTCTCTAAAATTCATTTATTTTTAAAAATAATGAAATTCTTCGCAAAAATTCAATTACATTCAACAATTTTTTTAAATTTCTCATCAAAATTTTATAAATAATAAAATTCATCATGGAAATTCAATTATTTTCAAAAGTAATAAAATTCTTCGCAGAATTTCAATTAAATTTTTTTCAATTCTCAAAATTTCAATTATCATTATAAATATCAAAATTTTTCTTCAAAATTCCATTACTTTTAAACATTTAAAAAAAAATCTGTTCAAAAATTCAATTTTCTTTATAAATAATAAAATTCTTCTCTATAATTAAATTATTTTCAAACAATTTTATTAAAATTCTTGTCAGAATTTCAATTATTTATTTATTTCTGTACTATTTGTAATTATCTTTATAAATAATAAAATTCATCCTAGAAATTCATTTATTTTCAAAAGTAATAAAATACATCATGAAAATTCAATTATTTTCAAAAATTTTTTTAAATTTCTCGTCAAAATTATCATTATTTTCATAAATATAAAAAATTCATCATGGAAATTTAATTATTTTCAAAAGATCTGATAGAATTCTTTGCAAAAATCAATTATCTTAAAAAATAAGAAAATTCTTCGTAGAAATTCAATTATTTTCAAATTTTTTTTAATTCTCCCCACAATTTCAACTATTTTTAAAAATATCAAATTTTTTTTTCAAAATTCAATTACTTTTAAACATTAAAAAAAAAATCTGTTCAAAATTTCATTTATCATTATAAATAATAAAATTCTTCTCTGAAATTCAATTATTTGCAAAGAATTTTAATAAAATTTTTGTCAAAATTTCAATTATCTTTTTAAATAATAAAATTCTTCTCTAAAACTCACTTACTTTCAAAAATAATGAAATTCTTTGTAAAAATTCAATTACAATCAAATTTTTTTTTTAATTTCTCGTCAAAATTTTATAAATAATAAAATTCATCATGAAAATTCAATTATTTTCAAAATTTTAATTATCTTTTTAAATAATAAAATTCTTCTCTAAAACTCACTTACTTTCAAAAATAATGAAATTCTTTGTAAAAATTCAATTACAATCAAATTTTTTTTTAAATTTCTCGTCAAAATTTTTTAAATAATAAAATTCATCATGAAAATTCAATTATTTTCAAAATTTTTTTTAAATTTCTCATAAAAATTATCATTATTTTCATAAATAATAAAATTCATCATGAAAATTTAATTATTTCCAAAAGTTCTGATAAAATTCTTTGCAAAATTCAATTATCTTAAAAAATAAGAAAATTCTTCGTAGAAATTCAATTATTTTCAAATTTTTTTTAATTCTCCCCACAATTTCAACTATTTTTAAAAATATCAAAATGCCTCTTCAAAATTCAATTACTTTTAAACATTTAAAAAAAAATCTGTTCAAAATTCCATTTATCCTTATAAATAATAAAATTCTTCTCAGAAATTCAATTATTTGCAAAGAATTTTAATAAAATTATTGTCAAAATTTTAATTATCTTTTTAAATAAAAAAATTCTTTTCTAAAACTCACTTACTTTCAAAAATAATGAAATTCTTTGTAAAAATTCAATTACAATCAAATTTTTTTTTTAAATTTCTCATCAAAATTTTATAAATAATAAAATTCATCATGAAAATTCAATTATTTTCAAAATTTTAATTATCTTTTTAAATAATAAAATTCTTCTCTAAAACTCACTTACTTTCAAAAATAATGAAATTCTTTGTAAAAATTCAATTACAATCAAATTTTTTTTTAAATTTCTCGTCAAAATTTTATAAATAATAAAATTCATCATGAAAATTCAATTATTTTCAAAATTTTTTTTAAATTTCTCATAAAAATTATCATTATTTTCATAAATAATAAAATTCATCATGAAAATTTAATTATTTCCAAAAGTTCTGATAAAATTCTTTGCAAAATTCAATTATCTTAAAAAATAAGAAAATTCTTCGGAGAAATTCGATTATTTTCAAATTGTTTTAAATTCTCCCCACAATTTCAACTGTTTTTAAAAATATCAAAATTTTTCTTCAAAATTCAATTACTTTTAAACTTTTAAAAAAAAAATCTGTTCAAAATTTCAATTATTGTTATAAATAATAAAATTCTCCTCTGAAATTCAATTATTTGTAAAGAATTTTAATAAAATTCTTGTCAAAATTATAATTATCTTTATAAATAAAAAAATTCATCCTAAAATATTCAATTATTTTCAAATTCTTCTTTTTTATAAAATCTTACAATATAAAATCATGATTTATTTATAAATGATTTTGTCACTCGGTCATCTTTAATTATTATAAAACATGAAGACATCGATTGCTCCGAGTCGAATATTTAATTAAAAAAGAAGTTATTGATGTTTTTTGAAAAATTTGAAAGAAATCTGTAAATAAACTTAACAGACCATTTTTAAAAGTTTTTTAAAAATTGAAAATAGTCAAGTAATTCTATTATTTGAATTTAATACATTTTTTTCAGTGCATTTTATTTAATATATAAAATGTGAAGATAGAGAAAAATTCTCCCACCGCGTCTAGTTTAGTTGATTTTGATTGCTTGGACGCACGATAAACTCCTGATTCTATTTCTCGATCTCCCATACTGTCAATAACGTCACTAACTCGTCGTGTTCTTTTTTCACTTCGTAAATTTTTCTTCAATTCATCCTCCAATACTTCGTAAATATTCTGAAAGAAAGAGGAAAAAAAAATTATTTTATAAAAATTACAATTAAAAAAATTACAATTTTCTATTCATTCTATTTTTTTCAGAAAGTAGAACCCTTTTTTATGCGTTCATTCTCGGCATGAAATTGAAAAATCAATATGGCGGAACAAATATGGCGGTGATTTCTTATTCTATAAACATTACGTTACCATTTAAATAATTAATTATTAATTAATTAATTTTTATTAAATATAACTTATTAATAATTAGTTATTAATTGTTAATTACTTAATAATTTATTAGTAATTAAAGTAATTAAACTAATTAAAACCATTATTTTCTAAGTTTAGTGAGTAAAAATATTTACTAATTTGATATAGTGACTTAGTTTTTGCATTTCAATTAGTGAACGTTACTAATAAAGACTAATTTCTACTAATTAATTAGTAAACCTTATTAATAAAGGCTAATTTTTACTAATTAATTAGTAAACCTTACTAATAAATACTAATTTCTAAAAATTAATTAGAAAATTTTATTAATAAATACTAACTTCTACTAATTAATTATTAAACGTTACTAATAAAGATTAATTTCAACTAATTAATTATTAAACGTTACTAAAAAAGACTAATTTCTACTAATTAATTAGTAAACTTTATTAACAAATACTAGTTTCTACTAATTAATTAGCAAAGTTTCCTCTGAAGCAAAAAATAAATCACTAATCAAAAATTTGTAAACATTTCTTACTAATTTAATTTTTGAGAGTAAAAAAATTAAATTATTATTAATTAAGACAATATTGAACTAATTAAATTAATAAATTAATTGAATTAATGAATTAATTGAATTATACTCCTAATTACAAATATAGCAGTGATTTTTTTTAATCAATAAACATTTACATTAAAATTTAAATAATCACAATGAAAAAAAAAATTTATTCAATTCCAATACCGGATTACTTGTTTATTATGAAATAAATATTTAATCGAATCAATTAAATTTTATTCAAATCAATTAAATTTTTTTTAATCAATTAAAAATTACATTTTCTTTAAATTTTGAAATTATTGGTTAAAATACAATTTAATTGATTACAATAAAAATTATTTTGTTTCAATTTATTTGATAATAAACAAGGCGATCGGTTATTCAAATCAAATAAATTTATTTTCAGTCAAAATTAATAAATTATTAATTAAGTTGATTAATTTAATTAACACAATTAATTTAGTCTCTCTATTAGCCTAATTAAAATGTATCAATCAAAACAATTACATGTATGAATGAATTAGACTAATTAAAAATTTTTTTTAAAAATTAATTTGCTAATAAGTAATTGTAATTAAATTATTTTTATTTTTATTAAATTAAACATTTCTTTAATACGGTAGTAATAAATTTATAAATTTTACAAATTTTTATTAATTGCGTAGAAAATAGTTTTTGTTCCATGTAAGTCTAAATAATTAATAATTAATTAGGTTAAAAATTAATGAATTTTGATTTGATTTTTAATATCTGATTAATTTTTATTAGATAATTAGATGATTAGATTGAATTTTGTTTTTAATATTTTCTTTTTGTTTCGATTTTCTATTTTTATTAAGACGCAATAAAAAGTTGAAGGAATTATACTTAACAGGTTTTTTTTTTCTTTATAGAAAGAGGAAAAAAAAAAATTCTTTTTCGATAACTTACATCATTTTTTGGTTTTTTTGACATTCTCTAAAGTCGTTGTGCACTTAGAAAATAATGACAATTCACTCGCGATATTACTAATAAACGACGAGGCAAATGTCATAATTAAAATCATGATTATTGCGGCTGAATTGATACGACTGACCAGAATAATATTTCATGTGTTACCTCAAAATATACACGCACATTTGTATAGCTATATATATATGTATATATTTATCATGAGAAGATCTTTTTGATATACATATATATATTTATATTCAGAAGGTTCCATCTTCCCTCTTTCTCTAATTATCAACTCAAGGTCATTGTCCCTATAAAATATATACCTATACATAGAACATTAATTTTTGCGTATTAATTTTTTTCTAATTTTATTTTTTGACAATCGTATATATAGAAACTATTTTTTTTATTTTCAGTGCCTTGATTTAAAAAATTAGTTTTAATTAAATTTTCTAGAATTTTCTAGAAAATTTATTTATTTTCGCTATTTGTATTTAGTGACAATTTTTTTTTTTTTTTGCAAATAGGTAATTTTCTACAATGTTTGTCTGCTTATTTATTTCATTGCAAAATTTTTTTGTGAATTAATTAAAGGAAGTAAATTCTACAAAATTTGTTTCTTTATTATTTATTTGGTTTGCTAACTTCTTTTTCCGAATTAATTAATTCAGTAATATTTTTTTATTAAATAAATTTATTATTTATTTATTATTTATTTAGGATTATATTTATTATTATTATTTATTTAAGGATTTTATTATTATTATTTATTTAAGGATTTTTTTAATTATTATTTATTTAAGGATTTTATTATTATTATTTATTTAAGGATTTTTTTATTATTATTTATTTAAGGATTTTATTATTATTATTTATTTAAGGATTTAATGATTTTAGGATCATTATTTATTTAAGAGCACAAATTTTTTTTCAAATAATTAATTAAATACCTAATTATATATAACATTTACTTATTACTTATTCTTTATTTGATTGCAAACATTTGTTTTTAATTAATTAAGTGAGTAATTTTCTGTGAAATTTATTTTTTTTGTTAGTTGCACAAATTTTTTTTTTAATGAATTAATTTAGTAATTTTCTGTAAAATTTTTGCATTTATTTACTCGTATTTATTTATTTTTTTTGAACTAATTAATTTTTAATACAATTTATTTTTTTAGTTGAACATAGTACATTAATTTTTGCGTATTAATTTTTTTCTAATTTTATTTTTTGACAATCGTATAGAAACTATTTTTTTTTATTTTTAGTGCCTTGATTAAAAAATTAGTTGTAATTAAATTTTTAATAAAAACTATTTTTTTTTATTTTTAGTGCCTTGATTAAAAAAAAATGATTTTCTTTTTTTCTTGATTTTCTTTTTTTTTAATTTTTTCTTTTAGTTTTTAATTAGTTTATTTCCAATTAAGTTTTCAATTTTTTATAACATTTATTTATTTACTTATACAAACCTTTTTTTTAATTAAATAAATTTCCTATGAAATTGATTGATTTATTTATTTAGTTGCAAACAGAATTTTTTAATTAATTGATAAAATAGTTATTAGAGAAGAAAAGGGATAATTTGATAATGATTGTCAAATATAGTGATGTGCAGTGATAAATCGTTGTAATATAATTTCTATGATTCATTCAATTATCTAAAAAATCTCCAATTTTTACGAAATCACTGATTTATAAATTTCATAGGTTAAAAATAATTTTTAAAAAAATATTTATAAATTTATCTGTATATGAATTTAATAGATAAAAATTAAGTTAAATTAGGTTTAGTGACTTTAGTATTTAATTAAAATTATTTTTCTTTAATATAAATAGTAATGAGAATTTATTTTTTAACTTAAATAATTAAAAATCATTTTGTAATTTAAGTAATGAAATTATTTTATTTAGTTTAAAGTATTTTTCTAACCTAATTAATTGAAATTAATTTTCTATAATTTAGAGTTTAAAAAAATTAATTTTCTGAATTACAAAATTGCAGCTTTAATTTTAAAAAACATTAATTTTGGCCTACAATTAATAAAAATTACTTTAAACTTTTTTCTTCTAAATTTACTTAATTAACTTTAAATTTTCAATTTGATTATAGATAACATTCATTTTCTAATTCAATTAATTAATTTTAATTTACAAATTCAATTCATTGAATTTAATATTATAATTTATTTAATTAACTGAAATTTTCTAAATCAATTTGTTTAAGTTTACTTCTTCAGTTTAATTTGTAAAAGTAAATTTTCTGATTCAATTCATTAATTTTACTTTTCTAATGTAATTAATTAAAATTAATTAAAAAATTAATTTTCTATTTTACTTATAATCAAAATTTCTTTTCAAGTTCAATTAATTAAAATTATTTATTCCGTCTAATTAAGAAAAATAAATTTGCTAAATTTTTGTTAATTAACTTTAATTTTCAAATCTAATTAATAAAATAACTTTTTAAGTTTAAGTTATAAAAATAAATTTTCCAGTTCAGTTAATTAAAAATTACTTTTTTAAATAACGTAATTAAATTTTCAAAATTGTCAAATTCACTTAAAATAATTAATTCTTTAGTATTTATTTATTTTTTTATTGCATTAATAAGAACAAAAAGTTGTTATAAATAATTTAGTACATAATAGAATTTTATATTAATTGTCTAATTATAATTAATTTAAACTCTTTTGTGATTAAATTTATTATTAATAGATAAATAAATATTAAGTTAGTTAAATAATTAATTAATTAATCCTTTAATTTCTGTAATTAATTTAAAATTAATTTATTTTATTATAAATCCGATTAAATTAAATAAATAAAATAAATAAATTTTAATAGTTTGTTTAAATTTATTATATTAATATAGCAATAGTTAATAAAAATAAATAATAATAATAATAATAATAAATAATAATAACAATTAATTATTAATAATTTTGTATGAAAATAAATATATTACTTTGTTTTTATTGCGAAATAAGTCAAATTCGCCTAAAAATTCGACGTTGTTATTAATTTTAACATCATCTTCAATGTTGGATTTTTTGCATTTAAATTTTCGAATCACTTTTTGAAACACAATTTTGCATTTATAACATTTTTTAGTTCACAAGAAAAAATTTATAATAAAAAAAATTCAAATCTATGAAACCATGAAAATATTTTTAATTCACAAGATTAATTAATTTTTTAACACTTTAACTGGGAGAGAAAATTCACTGACCACAAAATAAAGCCAAAAGTTACTTTTATTCTTATCAGTTGTGAGACAAATTTTATCAGTGACCAATAAAAAATTCTCATTTCATTATATCTTTCGCAAATAAATTTCATTAGGTCTATTATTAAAAGTGAGTTCCCCTTTTATAAATTTAAATCTAAAATTAGGTAAATACTTCAATAATTTATCCCTTTTGTTTAATGGAAAAAAAATTTTTTATGCGCAATTAATTTATTTTCGATCTTTCCATCAATTTATAATTATAATTTAATTATAATTCCAGTTAATTTCTATCTATAAGTTTAATTTTTATCTCATTTAGAAATATTTTTCAAAATATAAATTTTTAATTATTAAAAAAATTTATAAATATTTAAAAAAAAAATTATTTATAAAATAAAAATTCAAAATTTCCCGCTCGAATATAAAATGTAGGGGAAATAATATAGCGGAACAACGAATGAGAAATGGGAACGTGTTTGAATTGATAAACGTAACGGAACGGAATGGAAATGAAAAACAAAAATGGCCGCTTTTGGCAATCGATGGAAGTGCCATCTGACGTGGCAGTAAACAAAAATTCACGCAGTTCACAATAGCGCGGTGAAAGAATAACAATTTTACACTTGAAAAAATAATTATATTTCTGACAAGAACATCAATTGAGATAACGTTTTTGTCTTCGTTTTTATCATATTTTAAAATTGTGATCACAAAATATTACTTAGTGATATTGATGGAGTCCCGTCTTCCACTGTCTTGTCGTCCCTATGTGAAATAGTGTGTTATTTTTGTTACAAAAGGCAAAAAAAGAAAAAAAAAACAGCGAAAACCACCCGCAGTGGCAAAATCACGTCTCTCGGATAAATTGCAATCCACATTCAAAAGGAAACGCAAAATATTATTTTATTCAATTCTCAAATAAATATGCGACAATTTTATTATTTTCTGGGAATCCTGGCCGTTGGCCTTCTTCCATTCGTTTATACTGATGAGCACAACCACATTGTAAGTTATTTAATGTCAATATTCCCTTTATTATTTTTGCAATTTCTTCAATTTAAGGAAAAATCTCCTACCTAGCAAATTTGAATAATCCTGACGAATTCAAAATTATGATCGTGGAATTTTTTTTTTTTTTAATTATCTACGAACAATATTTTCTAGTCGATAAAAATTTTCAATTATAAAATAATTTTTTTCTCTCTCGATTTTTATCAGTTCTTTTTCATGAACTCTTAATGGTTTTTGCAAAATGACATATATTTTTTTTTGTTTATAAATAGAAAATCCATTCGATTGGGAAATATTGTTTTTTTTCAGTCGCATATCAGTTCGGTAAATTTTTTTTTATAGTCAAATGTACTTTTGTAGAGATTATTTCATTTTTTCTTTTTCATTACTTTCGGAGTAAGAAAAAAATGAAAAAACTGAACGAAAGATTTCTAGAAAATTGTAATATTAATGTTAATAATTTAATCATTAAATTAAGTGTTAATCGTAATTATTGTTGACTTAGATTAATTATAAATATTCAATAAATTGAAATAAAAGTAAATAAGCGGAGTAAATTAATTTTCTTGAAGAGCTAAAGGAAGTTTCAATTTTATTCAAATTAATTCATTTTGTAGGAAAAAATTGTCGCGAAATAAATAATTCCGGCAATTATTATTTTATCAATAGAACTAGAAGATAATGAGAGACGTACAAAATTACTCTAGATTGTGTTACAACTGTTTTTTTTTCTAGAATTTAATGTTGCAATTGAAAAAATGAAATGGATTTTACGGAAAAATGGAAATAATTATAGTAGTAAAAAATAAAATTTCTAATAAAAATAGGAAATTGGAATATAATAATAATTATTATTAATAATAAGGGAAATAATAATTATGATGATAATAATAATGATAATAATAATAATAATAATAATAATAATAATAATAATAATAACAATAATAATAATAATGATATTAATAATAATAATAATAATGATGATAATAATAATAGTAATGAATAATAATAATAATAATAAATAATATTAAAAATAAACTAATAACAATAACAGAAAATTAAATTCTAGCAAAAAAACTCGAAAAGAAAAAATACAAGAAACAAAATTAAAATTCCAAACTAACGTTATGCTTGTAAATATTATATCATTAATTTTAATGAGAAAAAATGCAACACTATTTTTATTAATTATTTTATTATTATTGAAAAATTATTATTATAATAATTAATAATTTTTAAATGGAGTTAAAAATTTGAAAAAAAATTGTTAACTATTAAACTTTTAAAAATTAATTAATAACTCGGTAATTATTTACCAAATTGAAGTCCACAATGTTGATCAACAGAAAAAAAAAATTATTCACTAAGTAAATTAATAAAAAACGACGCTGCAATATTGGCACAGAAATATTTGAAAAGAAAGATTGATGTTTATATTTTGGTAATAATTATTTTCCAACTAAATATTAAATTAAAAATAATATTTGGATGAATTAAATAAATTTTTTTCGTTGACAAACGTTGTGGACTTCAACTTCATAGTTATATTAATAACTAATTTAATTTGGTAATTTTATTTATTAATTATTATAAATTATTAATTATTATTACTTATTAGTTATTATTAATTATTTATTATTAATTATTAATTATTATTAATTAATAATTATTATTAATTATTAATTATTTGGTGACTATTTTCAGAAAATTTCAAATTTCGACTGGTGAGCGAAATGATTAATGAATAAATACGATTTTCTTTATTTTTTAGTACGAAGATAATGAAGAAGTAATATTATGGATGAGCACAATTGGACCCTATCACAACAGACAAGAGACTTATTCGTATTCTTCGTTGCCACTTTGCAAAGGCTCAAAGCGAGTTATTAATCATTACCATGAGACTCTGTCCGAAGCCTTGCAAGGCATCGACTTGGAATTTAGTGGTTTAGAAATTGAATATAAAGGTTTGAAAATTGTTTATTAGAGAAATTGACAAATATTTTTACATTCAGAGAAACAATGTGATAATAATAATAATAACAACAATAATAATAATTATTATTATTATCATAAGAATGTTACGGATTATTAATAATTTTGCTTCATTAATTTTTCAGCCGATATCTCGAAAACTGAATATTGTGAAATTATTCTAAGCGAAGAGAATTTGAAACTGTTTTTGTATGTCGTGAAAAATCAGTATTCTTATGAAATGTACATTGACAACTTGCCCATTAGAGGTGAGTGTGATAATATTAATGTTTTATAAATATTTTTGTTTGATTAATAATTGGGAGACTGAATACAAATTTTATTTGCAATTGTGATTGGTTTGTTAGTGCGTAAAAGCTTGTAGTAAAAATTCCTTTCGGTTGTTTTTTTTTGTAATTCCATTTTGTTCTTGTATGTTCAATTTTAATATTTTTTAAATTCAATTTTCTTGTTTTTGGTTTGAATTTTGTAGAATTGAATTCTAATTTTCTAGTTTTCAGCTTGTTTTCTATTTTTTAATTTTAATTTTCAGGTTTCTAATCTTTATTTTCTATAGTTTTGAATTATTTATTTATTTGTTAATTAATTTAATTTATTTGTTTATTAATTTATTTGTTAATTTTAATTTTCCAGATTTTAGTTTCAATCTTCTAGTTTTTAATCTCAATTTTCTAGTTTTCGATTTTAATTTTTCATTTGTTTATTTGAATTTTTCAGTTTTCGTTTTCAATTTTATATTTTTTAATTTTAATTTTGTATTGTTTTTTAATTTCAATTTTCTGTTACTTTTAAATAAATTTTTTTATTCTAATTTTCTAATTTAATGTCTCAAATTTCTAGTTTTCAATTTTAATTTTCTTGTTTTTAAATCTATTTTTCTAGTTTTCAATTTCAGTTTTCAATTTTTTAATTTTAATTGTCTGTTACTTTTCAATTAAATTTTTTATTCTAATTTTCTAATTTAATGTTTCAAATTTCTAAGTTTCAGTTTTAATTTTCTAGTTTTTAAATCTAATTTTCAAATTTTTAATTTCAATTTTCTGTTACTTTTAAATAAAATTTTTCATTCTCATTTTCTAATTTAATGTTTCAAATTTCTAGTTTTCAATTTTAATTTTCTTGTTTTTAAATCTAATTTTCTAGTTTTCAGTTTCAGTTTTCAATTTTTTAATTTTAATTGTCTGTTACTTTTAAATTAAATTTTTTATTCCAATTTTCTAATTTAATGTTTCAAATTTCTAAATTTTCAGTTTTAATTTTCCAGTTTTTAAATCTAATTTTCAAGTTTTTAATTTCAAATTTTCTGTTACTTTTAATTTAAATTTTCTATCTTTTATTGTAATTTTCTAGTTTCCAGTCTTAATTTTTCAATTTTATGTAGTTTTTCATTTTAATTTTCTATTTTTAATTTTTAGTTTTCTAGTTGTTAATTTTAATTTTCTGCTTAATTTTATTTTTTAGTTTTTAATTCTAATTTTCAAGTTTTTAATTTCAATTTCCTATTTTTTTAAATTTCATTTTTTATATTTTATTCTACTTTTCTAGTTTTTAGTTTGAATTTTAAAGTTAAATTCAATTTAATGTAGTTTCTAATTTTAATTTTCAATTTTTTGCTTCTTAATTTTATATTTAAATTTTTAATTCTAATTTCCAAGTTTTTAATTTCAATTTTTTTATTGGTAAATTTTAATTTTCTAGTTTTAAGTTTCAGTTTTTATATTTTAAGTTTTTGATTTCTAAACTCAATTTTTTCAAGTTTTCAATTTTAATTTTATATTTGTTATTTTTAATTATCTGGTTTTTTATTCTAATTTACCAGATTAAAGTTTCAATTTTAATTTTCTGTTGTTTTTAATTTCAATTTTCTATTATTTTAAATTTCATTTTATATATTTTATTCTAATTTTCTAGTTTTTAGTTTGTATTTTACAGTTTTTAATTTCATTTTAATGTAGTTTCTAATTTTAATTTTCTATTTTTTATTTTTAATTTTCTAGTTGTTAAGTTCAATTTTCTGCTTCTTAACTTTTATTTTTTAGTTCTTAATTCTAATCTCAATTTTGTATATTTTCCAATTATAATTTTCTAGTTTACAGTTTAAATTGTCTATTTTTCAATTTTAGGTTTCTATTGTTTTTAATTTTAATATTCTGTTGTTTTTAAATTTAGTTTTTTATTCTTATTTTCTAATTTAGAGTTTCAATTTTCTAATTTTTATGTTTTTAATTTTGTTTTTCTAGTTTTAAGTTTAATTTTCTATTTTTTAATTTTCTGATTTTTAATCTCAATTTTCTGTAGTTTTCAATTTTAATTTTTTATTCGTTATTTTTAATTATCTCGTTTTTTATTCTAATTATCAAATTTTGAATTTAGATTTTCTAGTTTTTAACTTTAATTTCCCGAGTGTAAAATTCAAAACGTTCAGGCGATAAAAATTTGTTTTTTTTTCAAATTAAAATTTTCACAACACAATTATTTTGCATCACATTTAGAAAAAAAATTAATTACACAGTTTCTAAACGTTAAATTAAAATTTTTAATTTTTATTACACTCAGTAATATTTATAAATTAAATATTTCGTTCATCTGAGCGATAAAAACGTGCAAATCATTTAATTTTCTAAAGTTTAAATTCAATTTTCTAGTTTTTTAATATCAATTTTCGAGTTTTTATTTTGAATTTTTTACTTCTTACTTTGAATTTTCCATTTTTTAACTTTAATTTTCTATTTCTAAAAATCAGGGGTCGTTGGAACTTATCAAAATGAAAAGGAAGGAGGCCCCACGTATTATATGTACACAAACAAGAAATTCGAAATTGGCTACAATGGAAAACAAATTGTCGACGTTAATTTAACAACCGATGGTCATGTGAAATTAGTGCCCGGCGCTCATATTTCCTTCACATATGAAGTCAGTTGGAAAAAGAGTACAACAAATTTCGAGGACCGTTTCGATAAATATCTTGATCCCAATTTCTTCCAACACAGGGTTTGTTTATTTACTTGTTCACTATATTATTGTTATTAACTTTTTTTCCATTTTCCCTGTTACAGTAAATTTTGTATAACATTTTTTTTCACTTTAGTCATTTTATTTATCGGTAGAAAAACTTCTTTTTTTAAATAGAAGATTCATTTCGCTTTTGAAATTGTAAAAAGTACTCACCTGGATATTTGAAATTTTAGATATGAACTTTTTATGTGGAATTTTAATTTCAATTTTTAAATTGGCTATTGAAAAAAATATGATTGTTTAGTTTTTTTTCGTTCTCTCTGTGTATATACGAACAATTGTACTATTCTTTTTTTTTTTAGAAACTTTACGCTTTTTTAATATCTAACGAACCAATAGGCAACGAGCGGAAAAATGCTTTGTTACATATTAATTAATCGCTCGTTTTCATTTTACCTTCGATTATTAAAATTTTTAATTTTATATTTAAAAATTCAGTTATGAAGTGTTTAGTTTATTTAACTATTTTATTAATTTGATATTAAATTTTGCATAATTATTAAAAATACTTGTTAGAATTTCGATTATTTAATTTTGTAATTTTCGTTTGAAAATTTGGAAATTTTTCTTTTTTTTTTAAATTAGATTACAAGTAGAAAATAAAATTTTATTTAAATTTAAATATTTTTTGTAACTAAAATTGATTTAATATTGAAATTAAAATTTTATTTTATTTTTTAAACTAATTTTTTTTAATGGAAGAATAATTTAAGTAGAAAATGAAAATTTGAATTGTCATGTAATCTTTTATTTTCAGTGAGAATACAGAAATAGAAAATTTAAATTTATCGTGTAAAATTTATTGATTTTGTTTCTATTTTGAAATGAATTGCATTTTAATTTTGCAGATCCATTGGTTCAGTATATTCAATAGTTTTATGATGGTAATCTTTTTGGTGGGACTTGTCTCGATGATATTGATGCGAACGCTGAGAAAAGATTACGCGAGGTACAGTAAAGACGAGGACATGGACGATATGGAGAAAGATTTGGGCGACGAATACGGATGGAAGCAAGTTCATGGAGATGTTTTTCGACCTGCAAGCCATCCAATGTTATTTTCCGCATTTATCGGTGCCGGTTACCAGGTAATTTTATTTTTATCACACTTTTAATTACATAACGATTTCAAGTTGCATTCTTTTCATTTAAAAAATTATTCTCTATATTATATTATTTTGTAATATTTTGTAATATTCTGTAATATTTGTAATATTCTCTGATATTATGCGTTTTCGACTTTTTTCGCATATTTTCAAATGATGCGACTTTTATTAAAAACTTGAGACTTTTTCGACTTTTCTTCTAAATTTGGCGGACAAATAACATATTTTTAGTATAGAATGCAAATTATTTCGATTTTTAGAGCGTGAAAAGCATAACTATAGACAAATCTTTGAAAATTTATTTTTGAGTAAGTCTTTTCTAATCAATTTTTTCAAATATTACAATTAAGATTTTGAATAATTGAAACTTTGTGAAATTTAATTAAAACTAAATCATCTTTTCAAGTATTTTATTTAAATTTTAGAAAATTAACTTTTAAATAACTTTAATTGAAATTTTTGGAAATAATATGAAATTCTAAAAAATTTTCAGGAATACTCTTCAAGTGTAAATTGAATAAAAATGAAAATTAATGAAAAATAGGTTTTAAAAATAATATTTAAAATGGTTTTTGAAAAAAGTAATTCTTTGAATTATTACGTTTTAATTTTTTAAAATTCAATTTATTTCAATATTGTCAATATTTCCGAAAATTCAAATTCGCATACACAAATTGATAAAATTAAAATTTTGCAGAATTATTTTTATGATTTTGGAGAAAATAATCATAAATTCAAAATGTTCAATTAAAATTCTTAAAAAAAAATTTTTGTTGAAATTGTACAAAAATTCTTTAATTATTTTTGAAAAATTACAATCCAATATTTATAAAAAACAAATTCTTAAAATTATTTTATTTTAATTTTTTAAAATTCAATTACCTTGGAATAAAGTAAATAACAATTTTTTAAAATTTACTATTTTAGTATTTTTCAGAAATCATTTATTTATAATTAAAATTCATCGAAAAGTTTGATTAATTTTTTTTTATATTTAAACTAAAAACTCAACTATTTTAAAAATATTTTGTCAAATTTTGAATAATTTTTCCAAAATTTTACAAAATTTGAATTATTTTTGAAAGAATTTTGCCAAATTTCAAATTTTTTGGACATTTTTTAATTGTATTTAATTGTAAAACTTTTTGTATTTCAAAAAATTGTTTAGAAATGTTTTTAAAAAGTTAATTTTACGAATTTCATGATTATTCGGCCCTAGGCCTATTTAATATTTTTAAAAAGAAAAATGGACGGTTTTAATTATTATAAAAAATGGGATTTTTTCTATTTAAATAATTGAATTTTCGAAGAAATTGGAAAAAAATTATTAAAAATTCATATGGATAATTGATTTAGAGATGAAGTTTAGTTAAAAGTTTTAGCAAAATGTAATTTTTCGAATGGTTATAGTTTTAATTTTTAGAAATTATTAAATTTCGGAAGTTAAAATGTTTTAAATTTTATTTCCTGTGAATAAAAAAATAAGAAGTAGTTAAATATTTATTTAGAAAAATTATTCAAGTTTTGATTAATTTCCATTTTTGTGACAACAATGAATTAAATAGACGACTTTTTCGACTTTTTTTCTAATTTTAATCGATTACAGCGACTTTTTTGCTCCTTTAAGTCGATTTTGCTTGTTTCAATTTTAAAATTGAAAGTATTTGAAAAGAAAAATTTTTCAAAATGTTAGGAAACAAAAAAGCAAACGACTAATTAATTTGGTCAGGGAATTTTAAAAATGGTCTGAAAAACCTGGAAAAATCGCAGGGAATTTTGAAATACTGAATTCGTAGCAACCCTGTTTCAATTTTTTGGACATTTTTTAATTGTATTTAATTGTAAAACTTTTTATATTTCAAAAAATTGGTTAGAAATATTTTTAAAAAGTTAATTTTACGAATTCTATGATTATTCGGCCCTAGGCCTAATTAATATTTTTAAAAAGAAAAATGGACGGTTAATTATTATAAAAAATGGGACTTTTTCATTATTTTGTAACAAAAAGTGAAAAATCTGCATTTAGGCCTTTTTACTAGAAAAAAATTATTTGTTTACTTCATTATATTGTAAGAGAGAGTAAAAGAATTTGTAATTGGGCCTTTTTATTAGAAAATAATTGAATTGCGAATTTCGAAAAGGGCTCGGTTTTTTTCAATTTTACAGGAGAGACAAAAAATGTTTTATTCTAAACAGCTTTAATTTAAAAACTCCAGTTTTTTTTCGTAATAATTAGATTCTATTTTGTATGAGAAAATGATAAAATAATTGTCTTAAATTAAAGTTTGTTTGGAGAAAATTGATATTATAGTTATCAGAGTTGAGCCCTTTTCGAAATTCATGAAAAAAATTCAATCGTTTTAATCATAAAAATATAGTAATTAAATATTTTACTATCGAGAATGAATTCAATTATTTTTTTTATTTAATTTAAAAATGTAATAACTTTCTTTTGGGCTCAAAAACAATTCAGCAATAAGGTTAGAAAACAAATAATCTTAGGTTAAGAGTCAAAGGAAAACACAGTTTTTCTAGTAAAAGTACCTCAGATGAAATTTTCCTTTTAAGAAAACGTCAATGAATATATAATAATTCAAAAAAATACAAAAAAGTGAAATTTGAAAAAAATCCCAGTTGAGCTCTTTTCGAAATTCGCAATTCAATTAAAAAGACGATTTTAACGAAAAACAGAAAGATTAAATTATTTATTTATTACATATATATATTTGATGCCTTTCGGCTTCGATCGTGAATATTATTAATATTGCATTAATTTATATTTATTAATTAAAAAAGAAAAAATGAATCTGGAATCTAAAGTAAAACTTAAAATTAAAAATAACATTTCCATCGTTAATTATTGATTTACTTAATTTTGAGTTTAATAAATTGAATAAATGAAATTAAATAAATTACATTAATTTATATTTATTAATTAAAAAAGAAAAAATGAATCTGGAATCTAAAGTAAAACCTAAAATTAAAAATAACATTTCCATCGTTAATTATTGATTTACTTAATTTTGAGTTTAATAAATTGAATAAATGAAATTGAATGAATTACATTAATTTATATTTATTAATTAAAAAAGAAAAAATGGACCTGGAATCTAAAGTAAAACTTAAAATTAAAAATAAATCTCCATCGTTAATTATTGATTTACTTAATTTTGAGTTTAATAAATTGAATAAATGAAATTGAATTTAATAAGTGAAAAATGAATTAATAATGAATGAAAATTGCAGGTAACAGTTGTCGTGTTCAGCGTGATTGTATTTGCCATTCTTGGTGAACTTTACACGGAACGTGGATCAATGTTGTCGACGGCAATTTTCGTTTATGCAGCGACTTCGCCGATAAATGGCTACACTGGCGGTGGTTTATATGCACGAATGGGAGGACGAATTTGGATAAAACAAATGTTGGTCAGCGCATTTTTAATACCGGTCCTCGTTTGTGGAACGGCATTCTTCATCAATTTCATTGCAATGTACTATCATGCGAGTCGAGCAATTCCCTTTGGTTCAATGGTAGCAGTCACTTGCATTTGTATTTTTGTCATTCTTCCATTGACATTAGTTGGAACAATATTGGGGAGAAATTTAGCTGGCACGCCAGATGCGCCTTGTCGTGTTAATGCAGTGCCAAGGCCAATTCCCGAGAAAAAATGGTTCATGGAGCCGTTGGTGATTATTTTGCTTGGAGGAATTTTACCATTTGGATCAATTTTCATCGAAATGTGAGTTTTTCTTGAGATTTTATTTGTTTATTTTCAAAACACACATGACACAAAAAAAGTGAAGTATTAAAATTTCTTCTCTAAATGTTAATCATCTGGAAAAGTGCAGATTTTGGGAAGTAATTTTTGGTCTTTTTTTCAGGTACTTCATTTTCACGTCATTTTGGGCGTATAAAATCTACTACGTTTATGGTTTCATGCTTCTAGTGTTCATTATTCTTATCATAGTCACAGTTTGTGTTACAATTGTATGCACTTATTTCTTGCTAAATGCCGAAGACTACAGATGGTAAGTTTTTGAAAATATATTTAATATCATTTAAAAAAAAGTGTTAATTTCTCATTTTTAATTGAATGTAATTTCAATTTTTGAAGAAATTAATTTTTAATATTTTAAAAACGAAAAATTGTTATTTTTAGGCAATGGACAAGTTTCCTAGCAGCAGCTTCCACATCGGGATACGTTTATCTCTATTCGTTTTATTATTTCTTCTTTAAAACGAAGTGAGTAACTTTTGTTTTCCTCTTTGTGAATTTAAGAGAATTTAAAAAATTTTTTTGAAATCTTTTGAGTAAAATAAATTGAAATTGCTAATTGATAAAATGATTTATTTTGCAGAATGTACGGACTCTTCCAAACAGCTTTCTATTTTGGTTACATGGCCCTATTTAGTGTGGCTTTGGGCATTATGTGCGGAACTGTTGGTTATATTGGCACCAATACATTCGTCCGCACGATATATTCGACTGTTAAGATAGATTAAGCGTTCGAATTTTTACCAGAGTGTGTAATTTTACTACATACTTTTTTAAAATGATACTTATTCGCGTCATTTGACGACGTTCATCTTTCTTATCTCTCTGAAGGGGATTTAAAAACGATATTAAAAAAAAAAATTTGCCAATCCTCTATGAAAGAAAACGAAGATTCTTTGATGCGTGATATAGTTATTTTGGTCCACTATTAACGACCTTAAATTTCCAAAAGAAATAAACTGTCCATTACACTATTTCTCTTTTTTTGTTTGTTCAAGAAAACAGTATTCAATACTATCATCAATAACCTAGTCAATCAATAGAATTTCGAAAGTGGAATTTAAAGTCGTTAACATTCACTAAAATATTATAAACGAAAAACATCTAAGCTGTACAGTGTTTAATACTTTAGTAATTCATTTAATTTCGATAAAAAATAATCATTAGGAATTCCATTTATATAAATATATATATGAGAAACGAAATGAAGAGAAGTAAAGAGAGAAGAATGTGTATTTGTGAAAATCGCTCGACGTTTTTTTTTTTAAATGAAGAAGAAAAAACACAAAATAAAGATGGGAACTTTTTAAATTAAATATGGTCGCGCAAAATATCAACAATTAGGATGTACAAGATAAGAAAAAAGTTTATGTACAGAATGATCTTGTGTGTTAATGTAAATCTCTTGGTTTATTTAAATTGTCAAACGCTGCCTTGTTTGTGAATCCTGCTCTGTCATGACATAGAAAAAGAGCCAATGAAGTGACGTGGATCTTGCAATTTGATGAATTAAAAATCGAATTTCGGAATCGAGAAGGTTATAATATACTATTTATGAGTATTGTGAAGAAGCTGAATGGGGAGAATGGTATAATAAATAATTTATTACAAAATCCATCCCAATTGCTTCATCTATTAAAAGTAATCATTTTTTTTCATATTTTTTTCCTATTTTGTCCTTAATTTTTATTATTTTACTAGCAAATGTTACGCGCGGAACATGGCATTCAATTTGTTATTGTTATGCAAATTACAAAATCTTTTATTTACAAACATGAGTTTTAAAAATAATTTCATAACCAAAATTTTAAAAAATCACTTATTAATTAATTTAATTTAATCAATTTTTTATTTTTCACTGTTCATATTTTCAAAAATTTTAATAAATTTTCACGAAAGAATTTGAATATTTCCTAAAATTTTAACAAATCCTTCTAAACAATTCAATTATTTTCAAAACAATATTTTCAATTTTAATTGAATTCCTAGGAAGAATTCAATTTGTTAAAAAATGTTAACACCTTTCGAAAAAATTGAATTTTTTCGAAAACTTTAATAAATCCTTCTAAATAATTACATTATTTTTATAATAAAATTCTTCACAAGAATTCAATGCATTTTGGAAATAGTAAAATTCTTTGCAGGAATTCAATTATTTTCAAAACAATTTTAATTGAATTCCTCAGAAGAGTTGAATTATTATTTTTTTTATATTTCCATTTTTTACATTTATTTCCTAAAATTTTTAATAAATTCTTCGAAACAATTCAATAATCTTCAAAACAACTTTAATTGAATTTTTCAAAAAAATTTCATTCTTAATATTTCTATAAAATTCTTCACAACAGGTTAATTATTTCTTAAAATTTTAATAAATTCCTCGAAGCATTTCAATTATTTTTAAAAATAGTAAAATTCTTCGCAATAATTCAATTATGTTTATAAATAGAAAAAATATTTTACAGAAATTCAGTTCTTATCAAAACAATTTTAATTGAATTTTTCGAAGGAATCTTCAAATATTAATATAAAATTAATTTTTTTACTACTAAAATTTTAATAACTTTTTTTGGACAATTCAATTACTTTTATAAATAGTCAAATTTTTTTCATGAATTATATTCTTTTTAATACAATTTTCACAAACATCTTCTCAATAAAATTCAATTATTTTTAAAATGTTTAATTAAAATTATTAAAGTAACTCCATTATTTGACAAAAAATTTAGACATTCTTTTAAAAGAATTTAATTAGAATTTTTTAAAATTTAAACGATATTCTCTGCGAAAATTCAATTATTTTCCTAAATAATTAACTTATGTGAAGGAATTCTATAATTATTAAATTTTTTGATAAAAAAAATTCTTTGCAATCATTCGATGATTTTCAATACATTAATTTTAAAATTGAAAATATTTGAAAAGAAAAATTATAAAAAAAAGTTAAGAAACAAAAAAACAAACAGCAACTAATTTCAAACTGCGAATAAATTACCGGACCACGAACTTTATTAATAATTTAGATTTTTTTCCAATTTAAAATATTTCTTTATTTTGTTTTTGGAATGAATTTTTAATTGAGGAAATATGTCAATTTTTACGCGGAGAAATATTTTTTTGGTTGACTTCTGCAATTTTTCAAAATTTTATATAAAGTTTAAAAAGGACTTTAAAACGTTAAATAACTATCAATTTAATTTTGAATAGAAAGTGTTTTCTAAAAATTAGAATTTACAATTTTTTTCCACTTGGAATTATAGAATTTTGCTGGGAATTCAGGAAAAGGTTAAGGAAAATAAGTGACTTTAATTTTTAAAAAATATAAGTTAATTAACTAATTTGAAAATTTTGTTCAAAATATTCAATAAATAATTTAATTATAAGTGTTACGATTATAATTTTTATGAATAATTAAATTAGAAGAGATTTTTGAAATAAAAAATTTAAAAATAATTAAATTAGAAAAGACTTTAAATTAAAAATTTTTAAAAAATTAACTTTCAAAATTGAATTTGAAAACATTTGAAATCCAATTATTTGCAAAATTTTAATTTGAAAGCTTTTCTACTTTAATTATTTATCAAAATTGTAATCATAACTAAAAAATGCAATTATTTTAATTCTTTCTTAATTCTAGATAATAATTGAAATTAATTTAAAAAATAATTGAATTTTATAAGAATGGCATTTGCAATTTCTGTTAAATTTTTATGAAGAATTGAATTTTAAAATATTTAAAATGAAAATTTTATAAATAATTGAATTTAAATAGGTTTAAAAAGAAAATTTTATAAATAATTTAATTTGATGAGTTACGATTATAATTTTTGTAATTAAATTAGAAAAAGTTTCAAATTAATATTTTAAAAATAAATTTATTAAAAAAGACTTCGAATCAAATTTTTATAAATACTTGAATTTCAATGAGATTGCAATTTAGATTTTAAACTCAATTATTAATAAAATTTTCATTCGGAACATTTTCTAATTCAATTATTCATGAAAAAGTCAATTTCAATACTTATGCAATTAATTTATAAAAATTTAATGTGACATCTTTTCTAATTCATTTATTAAAAAAAATGAATTTTTTCTATTAAAATTTCTACAAATAATTGAATTAGAAAAGGTTTAAAATAAAAAAATATATTAATAATTGTATTTATACAAAGTTTGTAAATTAAAATATTTTTTAAATAATTAAAGTTAATATTTAAATAATTGAATTTCAAATTTGTTAAAATTAAATTTTTATGAATAAATTTAAAAATATTTAAAATAAAAATTGAAATAGGCTTAAAATTTTAATTTTAAAAATAATTGAATTGTTAAAAATTATTCATTGGAATTTTTTAAATAATTCAATTTAAAAAGGTTTCAAATTAAATTTTTAATAAATAATTAAATTATAAAAGATTTCAAATGTAAATTTTATAAAAAACAGAATTTTAAAATGTTTATAATTAAACTATTATAAAGAATTCAATTTTATGAGTTACGATTACAATTTTAATTTAAATAATTTAGTTAGAAAAGATTCCAAATTAAACTTTTATAAACAATTGAGTTAAAAAAATTTTATTTTAAAATTTTATAATGAATTGAATTTTAAAGATTTTCAAATTCAGATTTGAAAATTTAATTAGTTATAAAATTCTAATTTATAATCTTCTTCTCTAATTCAATTATTTATTTAAAATTGACTTTAAAACCTTTTGCCAATAATTTATAAAATTTTTCATGTCTAATCTTTTCAATTTATTTTAAAAATTTTGATTTTTTTAACTCAAATTTTTATAAATAATTGAATTAGAAACGATTAAAAATAAAAATCATTTATAAATAATTTTATTTTTCAATTGTTGAAATAACATTTTTATAAATAATTGAATTTTAAAATATTTGACATTTTTATTTTTAAAATAATTGAATTTCAGAGTTGTTAAAATCAAAATTTGATAAATAATTGCATTTCAAAAGAATTTAATTTACTATTTATTAAAAATGAATTTTGAAATAACTAAAATTTTATATTACCTAAAAAAAATTTTTTTAATCTAAAAAAATTCAAAAAATCTAAAAAAAATCTAAAAAAAAATTTATTATAAAATAAATTGAAATAATAAATTTTATATTATTTTATTTATTATTATTATTATTATTTTACATTTTATTTTTTTATAAATAATTGAATTTAAATGGTTGCAAATTTAAATTTTAGAAAATTTTTTTTAAATAATTTCAATTTAAATTTCTCAGCAAGTTAATCTATGAAAAAAATTTTTTTATATTTAATTGCAATATTTTTTATCAATCAAAATTTCATAAAAGAATTTCTCAGGAATTTCTCTCTTTGAAAATTGAAAAAATTATTAATCGTTAGAGAAAAATTTTAGTTATTATTTTTAGATTGTAATTTTAATTTAATTCCAAAGATAATCGAATTTTTTAAGAATGACGTCTTGCAATTTTGATAAATAATTGAATTTTAAATGGTTTCAAAACGAATTCTGTTAATAATAAATTAATAATTTATTAATAATTAATATTAGATAATTTTTTTGTAATTACAGATATTTGAATTCTCCCGCCATTGGAAAATGGCTGCGTGAGTCAAATGAGAGACTTTAAAATGAAAAAATTGAAGAAAATTCTTCATTTAAAAAAAATACCTTTGCGAAAATTGCGAAACTATCGCAAATGCAACAATTATCCAAAGAAGTGACATATTTTGAAAATTTAAGAAAATAATAATCTTGTCAAGAAGAAAATAATTGAAAAATTTGAAAACATTCTAAATTGATGAATATTGATTAGTGTGGTGTTTATTTTAAGAAAAATAGCACACGTGTATGGTGCGCGAGTGCGCGATCTACGAATCAGATGTTGTGCCGGTTTTTCACGTTTGTTTACGGTAATTTTCACTTGAATTTTCCCAACATTCCAACACTATATATTTTGGTGCCACGGTGGCCGTATTTACGACAACTGCGACGGCGCATTGAGAAGGAATTTCTGGTTGACGTTGGCAGAACGTTTTTCGTTGGGAGTAGTAGTAGTAGGGGATAAAAAAGAAAAAGGTGCTGTTTTTGCTTCCACGCTGTATGTGTGACAACGAGACGCGAGAATTTTTGTCGTCCGCTAACTTCTGACATATCAACTTCTTTCTGTCATCTTACAACATTTACATTCCAAGTGCCAATTTATTTAGAAAAATTCTACAATAATTAAAAAAAGGAATAATGGCTCCAAAGCAGAGGATGCGTATCGCCAACGAAAAGGCTACCAAGAATATCACCCAACGAGGAAATGTTCCTAAATCGACGGTGAGTTTTTTTTTATGGTTTTACACCTAATTTCTATGTTCTTTGAACTTTTTTCATTTGTAATTCAAGGATTCTTTCGGATAAATATTATCACTCGATTCTATTTGCGAGAATTCTGAATATTTACAGGGGAATTTGGAATTGTTTCAACTAGTTTTTAGGTTATAATTCCCACCATCTGGAACGTTTGTTATACGCTTTTAGAACGTTTAGAATTGTTACTTTTAGCTAGATTTTGGATAAATTTGAAAGTTCTTACGAATTATTTTAAGGTTTTTTAATTTTAATATTCGTTATTAATATTGTTTAGTATTTCTATTGTTTCTATTATTGTTAATAATTGTTGATCTTTCAGAAAGTGCAGAATGATTCGTCTCCTGTTGGTCCTGCGCTTTTATGTCTTTTTCTCTTCGTCGTATGTGGTTCCGGTATGTCAAGATATTTTTATTCTTTATTTCATTTTATATTCATTGTCTTGTTTGAAATTATTTGAAAAATTCACGGACATTTTTGACAATTCACGGTATTTTTTGACATTTCGACAATATTCATGTAACTATTTGTCAAAGGGGAATTTTTGATTCATAAAAGCTGTTTTTGTACTGCATGGAAATCTTTTATTTTTTTACAGTATGGACAATTTTTATATTAAATTGGAAACATTTTCAGGCCTCGGAATTTAATGACTTTTTCGCCTTTTTTCGAATATTTTCAAATAATGCGACTTTTCTTCCAAATTTTGCGACAAAATAAAATATTTTTAGTACAAAATGAAACTTATTTCAATTTTTATAGCATAACTAAAGAAAAATCTTTGGAAATTTTATTTTTGAATAATTTTTGCTAATTAAATATTTCAAATATTAGAATTAAAAAGATTTTGAAGAATTAAAATTCTGTAAAATTTAATTAAAACTAAATCATCTTTTCAAGTATTTTTTTGCAATTGTTGAAAATTAACTTTTGAAGAATTTAAATTGAAAACTTTTGAAATAATATTAAATTCTTCAACATTTTCATAAATAATTTTCAAGTGTAAATAACCGGGAATGTTTTCACCAAAATTAAAAAAAGTTTTATTATTTTAATTTGTTTTTAAAAAATCACTTTATTTCAATTTTTGTAGATATTTATAATTTATACTGTTCTCTAAGTTTGAATTAGTTAAAAATTATTAATTTTAATAGTAAAAAATCAGTGACCAATTCAAACGTATTATGTAAATAAATTTAAAAAAATTATGGAGTTAAAAGAAATATTTTTAAATTCCACTGAAAATATGTTATTGAATTTGTTAAAGAATTTCATTAGAAACATTTTAACAAATAGAATTTTATAACTATTTTAATTTAATATTATTTTATTATTTATTTTTATTATTTATTTTTATTTATTATTTTTATTTATTATTTTTAATTATTTTTATTTATTTGTTGGACAAATTAAATGTTTATAAATTAATAAATAAATAATTAATTATTACTCCTTTATTATTTTCAAAAATTTTAATAAAATTCATCACAAGAATTAAATTATTTTAATAAATAACAGGAATTGATTGAAAGAATTCAATTACTTTTATAAATAGTAAAATTCTTTGCAGAAATTCAATTTAAAAAATTCAATTAAAAATTTTATTTTAATAAAATTAAAAAATTAAATTTTTAATTATGATTATAAAGAGACAAGTTTATTTTCAAGAAATTGAGAAAATGTTTTGTTTAATTTAATTCTTTTTCAAATTATCAATTAAAATTATTAAAAAAAACATTTAAAAAAAATTTGAAGATTTATTTATGTTCGAAATCAAATATAAATTTAAATTTGAAAAGAATAAAACTGCGAAAAATTTAGAACATAACCGGAAAAAAACCGGGAATTTTCTTGAACAAAAATAGCAGACACCCTGGTAAATTTAATAAAAATGAAAATTAATGGAAAATATGTTTTAAAAATAATATTAAAATATTTTTGAAAAAAAGTAATTCTCTGAATTATTACGTTCTCATTTTTAAAAATTCAATTATTTTTTCAATATTTTAAATATATTTCCAAAAAACCAAATTCACATACACAAATTAATAAAAATAATATTTTGAAAAATTTTTTAAAGGTTATACTAAATTTGAATTATTTAAAAAAAAATTTACCAAATTTCAATTTCTTCGACATTTTCTAATTGTATTTAATTGTACAACTTTTTGTATTTTGAAAAATTGTTTAGAAATATTTTTAAAAAGTTAATTTTACGAATTTCATGATTAAAATTTTTTAAAATATTCGACCCTGATTAATATTTTTAAAATGAAAAATGGACAGTTTAGATTATTATATAAAATTGGATTTTTTGTATTTAAATAATTGAACTCTCGAAGAAATTGCAAAAAATGATTAAAAATTCATATTGATATTTGATTTAGGCATGAAGTTTAGTTAAAAATTGTAGAAAGTAATTGAATTTTCGGAAGGGTTTTAATTATAGTTTTAATTTTTGGAAATTATTAAAATTCATCAGTTAAAATGTTTTAAATTTTATTTCCTGTGAATAAAAAAATAAAAAGTAGTTAAATATTTATTTAGCAAAATTATACAAGTTTTGATTAATATGAATTTTTGTGACAAAATTGATTTTAATAAACTACTTTTTCGACTTCGTTAAAGTCGATCCGAGGCCTACATTGTTGAAAAAATTAAATTTTTCGATTTTTGATGTTTTTAAATTTTATAATTTTTTCTACGCGCTACATTTTTTATTCCTTAGTTAAATATATCGTTGATTTTTTTTTCTTTACCTGAATTTTTTCTATCACTTTTATTGCTTTTTTAAAAATTTGCGATATTCAAACGATTTATTTATTCCGTTAAGAAATAAACGAAAAAATTGACAAGACAAATAAATATTCAGTATATTTTTAATAGACCCACTTATTTATTTTAACAATAAACGTAAATTTTGAAGAAAAAATGTTCCAAGCGAAATTAGGGAAATAAATTACTTTTTAGTTGATAAAAGAAAATTTTCTCAAGTTTAGCAAACGCAATGTAAACATTATTGTTTAAAATTGAGAAACGTTTACAAATATTTAAAATTATTGCTTTGCAGGAATGTTGTTGAAATTATTTTGTTTTTTTTATCACTAATTCGTGTGTAGATATCAATGCAAATACATAAGGAAGAAAAAAAGAAAAGAAAAAAATTAAAATATTGATAAGTTACAGATTTTAATTATATTTTTTCGTTTTTTATTTCGGTTTTATTGACATTTGCATTTAATTTAATTTTTTATGTAAATCCAATAAATTTGTTTTGAAAGAAAGAAAAATCGATTGTAAAAGTGTCGAATGAAATTGAGCGCATGTTTAAATTTTATATCGTTCTCTCTTTACATCTCGCCTAATGAAGTTTTTTTTATTTTTCAGCCGTTTTTCAAATAATCCAAAGTATACGAATGGGCTAAACAAAAGAGGAAGAGAGGAGAAAATCATAATTTATAATTAATAAGGAAAATCTACCAACTCATATATTGAACATCATCAGTTTTTTGTTTTCAACAATTGAACGATGAATAATTGACCTTCGGATATTTTGAATTCAAAATGACGCTCAAAGAGCTCGAATATTATTGGGCCATTAAATCCTCCAATGAGTCTTGTGATACTAGAAAATTAGAGGATTTTTGCAATAATTCTTCCTCGTTCGGCTCAAAGATTTTTATTTATAAAAAAAAATGAAAAGGAATCATCGCATTTAATAAGCGTTTAAATAGTATAAAAATAAATTGAGAAAAATGAAACTATTTTAGTCTCAATCACAATTTATAATCGTCGATGAATGAAACTTAAGTTTTCATTAAAAAAAAAAATAATAATAATCTATAACAACAATGTCCAAAGCACTAAAAAAAATTTGAAATATTAATTTTTTTATATGTAGATTTTCCTTTATTCACAATATTTAACAGTTTTTCGTCAACTTTTTTGAAAACATTCCAGATTCTTCCATCGACGCTTTCATCTATGAGATAATTTGTATATAATATAATTATTGAATATAATATTGTATTTTCATTCATCTATGGCATTCCATTATAAACTGATGATCTTTGATCAATAGATAAGGAACGCTTATACTCTTAACGCTCTAAATAAACTATTCTGTAATAATAATAATTGAAAATATATTTACATACAACATTTATCATTGAAATAAATAAATTATACTGATATACAGAATTTTTTTTACTCCTTATTTACTATTTATTTCTGTGAAAAGTGAAGAAAGGAAATTTATTTAGTGTTTTTTTCGAAAATTAAAAACTAATTTGTTTAAAAACTAATAATAAGTAAATATTATTTTATATTGTTGTTCAAATATTTTCTATTTTTGTTTAAAAGCGTTTAACATTAGGAAATATTGAATTGTAATTAGAAAATGTTTTTGAATTAATTAATGAAATTATTGAATTAATTAAATGAATTAATAAATGAAATAGACTGGAAATTGTAACTATCAAGACTTGAAAAATTTAAATAATCTAAAATTGTTATTAGTAATTTATCGTTAATCAGAATTTAAATTAAAAAATAAAAAATGTCACGTGCAAATTTTTTTTAATTTTTAGAGATTTTTTTATTTTTTACGCATTACAATCTTATAATCTATTTTTTATGTTTATTCATTGTTTTTTTAGTATAACTTTCCAATTTTTAACGATTTCTTATAATAATTTTGAATTTCTATAGTTTTTAATATTTAATTTCTAATTTTAATTTTAGATTCGATTTTAGATTAATTTCTACTGATTTCTTAATTCTAGTTTTTATTTTATTTTTATTAGTAATTGTATTAATTTCTATTAATTTTTTAATTTTGAATTTTTATTAAATTTTAATTTTATATATTTTAAAAACTGATGATTTCTAATTTCCATTATTATTCATTTTAATGTTTGTTCATAATTTCTTATTTTTATAATGTTAATAATGAATTTTTATTGATCTCTAATTTTTAAATTTTTAATAATTTCTTAATTAGTAATATTTTAATTTCTATCATTTTCTAATTTTTTAAAACTGTTTCGTATTTTTTTATAATTTTAATCGTTTTCTAGTTATTCTAACCTTTTTCGTATTACTTTTTACTTTCTATAGATTTCTAATTTTAATTTTTATTGATTCTTTAAATTTATTTTCATTGAATTTTTAAATATTGTTAATTTTTAATTTCAATCGTTTGTCACTTTAAATTTCGTATTTCCATTAATTTTTTAATTTTTGTTCTTAGTTTTAGTTTCTATCTTATATTGAATTTTTAAATTAATTTTTCAATTTATATTGATTGGTAATTTTAATTTTCTACTGATTTCTTTAATAAATTTTTAAATTTTATTTATAAATTTTAATTTTTATGGATTTATATATTTTTTTATTGATTTTGGATTTGAATTTTTGTCTATTTTTAATATTGAAATTTTTAATTTCTATTAATTTAAAAATTATTGTTTTTAAGTTCGATAATTTTTATGGATTTTTAATTCTAATTTTAAGTTTTTTTTTATTTCTTTATTGAGTTTTTAAAGTTTATTTATTATATTCAATTTTTATGCATTTACAATTTCCTTCTAATGATTTTTAATTTTAGACGATTTTCAATTTAAATTTTTGAATTTCTATCATTTTTTCAATTTTTGTTTTTAATTTCCATCATTTCTATTGTTTTTTATTTTTAATTGTGATTTTACTAAATTACCAAACAATGTCGGTAAATTTGGTCCATATAACGTAATACAAGAATTACCGATCGAAAAAAACTATCTGCGACAAGGTAGATTCCGAATGATAAATTAAGAAAAAATCTTTTGGTAATAATGGTTTTTCCAAAATATTTCTTACAGAATTTATCGATTCTTATTTGGAATTTAATTATTATCAAAAATAATAAAATTCATTTTTCTACAAATACAATTATTAGAAATAATTGCATTTTAAAATATGGTTTCAAATTAAAATTTTTGAAAATCTGAATTTTCATTCTTTTAACTAACAATTTTGTAAAGAATTAATTTTTTTGAAAATTCTCTATTCATTTTTTGTTAAAATTATTTTCAGGTTTTAGTTATTAATACATAAATTTAAATTGAAAAATTTCCGAATACGTGAATTTTCGTAAAATTGAATTGAAAACAAATGGATTTGAAAAGTTTCAAAGAACTTTCTTCAAAAATTATTTAAAATATTTGATTTAGAGAAAAATTTTAGTTAAAACTTTTTGAAAATACTTATTGAATTCAAATGATGAGAATAATTGTATTTCGAAAAAGTTGCAGGAACAATATTCTTATTATAAAATGCACAGAAAAAAATGTATATTAAATTTTGTAAACGTATTTTTCAAATTCGGGAGAAATAGTGCAACAAACCGAAAACTTTAAAAAAATTTTTGTGGTACTTAGTATATCAAATATCAAGAATTTTTATTCAATTTTAATACAACTTTACTGAATTTCACATAAATTTTTTCAAACTTTAGTATATCTTATATAAAAATTTTGGTTTGTTACACTTTTTCCCCTAATTGGAAAATACTTTTACAAAATTTAATATACATTTTTTTGAGTGTAGTGATTTTGTTTCTCAGTCATCTTTAATTATTAAAAATCATTAAGAAATATATCAGTATTTTAACATTTTTTCAGTAACATTTTGATAAGTATTGTTGAATTCCAAAAAGATTTGAGGTTTTTGTTAATTTGAATTCCCACAGAAAAATAATAATTAATAATTATGGAATATTTATTTTAAATAAAACTTTTGATGTTTTCGAAAAATTTAAAGAAAATCGTAAAAATTTTTGTAAAAGAGTAATGATTTTTACTGTGAATCGGAATATTCCTTAGACTCAGGGGAGAAAAGTCAAAATATTTTCTCTGGAAATCAGTGAAAGACATAAAAATTAAATTTCGTGCGGCGACCCTGTTAATAAATTACTATATAAATTTTAGAAAAGCAATTGAAATAAATGATTATATTGAAAAAGAATATCGAAAATTTTAAATTAGATTTTTATTTCAAAGTAGGTTGAAGATTAATTCAGACATGACAGGAGAGGAAATTATAAAATCCCAGAGACAGAATTTTTTTTTCTAATTAAAAATCATAGTTGACTGAATTTCAATAAAAAAAAAAAAAATGAAAAAAATACAGAAAAAACGAGAGAGAAAAAAATAATTTCTTTATAGAAACTGAAAGAGCGTGTACTCGTTTAATGTTCTTAATTTCATTGAAATAGCGTCAGTGTGTATTGATAAAAAAAAATAGAAAAATAAAAAAATGGTACTCTTTTTTTTTTAATAATAAAAAAAATATCTATATACACTACATTCTTTTATGACTTTCGTGTTTCCAAGATCCATTAGATTTGAACAGGATCGACTTTATGTGAAATTCCAATATATCTCGTTTTTCTTTTTTCCTTCCCCTGCAATACCCAACTGGATTGGCAGTCAGGATTTTCAGAATATCTCTCACATTCTCTCTTGTTACGACAATTGTCACTCGCTCTCTTTCTCCCTTCCCTCCCTATCCCCCCTCTTCGTGCGTCTTCTTTTTTCCCCACCCCGATCAAAAACAGTATTCCTGTTGATTTGGGTGATTCTGAAACGTAATTTTGTCTGGATTTACGGCTATTTGCACTTTATCTTCAAATACGAGAGCAAATACAAAATATATAGAGTAGAAATTTTATTTGAAGATCGGTATTCTGAATAGCCGAAAAAAAAACTGTTTGAGAAAAAAGAAAACAACAGATTTGCTTTTTCTGAAGTGATTTTTTTTTATTAACGATGAAAAAAATTGGTTTAAAATTATGAACGATATGGTTTAATTATTATTATTCTTTATATGGGTATTATATAATAGTGTATATTTGTTTTGAGAAAAAAATTTATTGCTTCAGTTAAATAAACTTTTTTCTTAAAGTTAAACATTTTAAAATTAAGCTTTTTATAAAATTTAAATTAGAAATCTTTTGTAATTTAATTATTTATTAAAAATTTAATTTGTAAACTTTCTAAATTTAATTATTTAAAAAATTCCAATTAATAATTTTTAACAATTCAATTATTTTTAAAAGAAAAATTTTAAACCTATTTCAATTTTTATTTTAAATATTTTAAAATTTATTCCTAAACATTTAATTTTAACAAATTTGAAATTCAATTATTTAAATATTAACTTTAATTATTTAAAAAATATTTTAATTTACAAACTTTGTGTAAATACAATTATTAATATATTTTTTATTTTAAATCTTTTCTAATTCAATTATTTCTACAAATTTTAATAGAAAGAATTCAATTTTTTTTAATAAATGAATTAGAAAAGATGTCACATTAAATTTTTATAAATTAATTGCATAAGTATTGAAATTGACTTTTTCATGAATAATTGAATTAGAAAATGTTCCGAATGAAAATTTTATTAATAATTGAATTTAATATCTGAATTGCAATCTCATTGAAATTCAAGTATTTATAAAAATTTGATTCGAAGTCTTTTTTAATAAATTTATTTTTAAAATATTAATTTGAAAGTTTTTCTAATTTATTTACAAAAATTATAATCGTAACTCATAAAATTCAATTATTTATCAAATTTTCATTTTAAATATTTTAAAATTCAATTCCTTATAAAAATTTAACAGAAATTGTAAATGCCATTCTTATAAAATTAAATTATTTTTAACTAAATTTAAATTATTATCAAGAATTAAGAAACAATTAAAATAATTGCATTTTTTAGTTATGATTACAATTTTTTTAATATTTAAAGTAGAAAAGCTTTCAAATTGAAATTTTACAAATAATTGGCTTTCCAATGTTTTCAAATTCAATTTTGAAAGTTAATTTTTAAAAAATTTTTAATTCAAAGTCGTTTCTAATTTAATTATTTTTAAATTTTTAATTGCGAAAATCTCTTTTAATTTAATTATTCATAAAAATTATAATCGTAACTCTTATAATTAAATTATTTATAACATTTTAATTTGAAATTTTTCTTATTGAATGTTTTTTCAAAATTGGAAACATATTTCTTATAAAATTCAATTATTTTTGAAATTAATTTCAATTATTATCTAGAATTAAGAAAGAATTACAATAATTGCATTTTTTAGTTATGATTACAATTTTGATAAATAATTAAAGTAGAAAAGCTTTCAAATTAAAATTTTGCAAATAATTGAATTTCAAATGTTTTCAAATTCAATTTTGAAAGTTAATTTTTTAAAAATTTTTAATTTAAAGTCTTTTCTAATTTAATTATTTTTAAATTTTTAATTTCAAAAATCTCTTCTAATTTAATTATTCATAAAAATTATAATCGTAACTCTTATAATTAAATTATTTATAACATTTTAATTTGAAATTTTTCTTATTGAATGTTTTTTAAAAATTGGAAACATAAATCTTATGAAAATCAATTATTTTTGAAATTTTCAATAAAAAATTAAATTTTTCTATACTTTTAAAAGTTCCTAGACTCCAAAATAAAAAATCTATTTAAATTCTACAAATTTAATACTTTTCCTGTATTTTGAACAGAATTTTCAAATTAGATAATTAACTTATATTTTTTTAAAATAAAAGACACTTATTTTCCCTGACCTTTTCCTTTATTCCCTGCAAAATTCTATAATTCCAAGTGGAAAAAAATTGTAAATTCTAATTTTTAGAAAAAACTTTCTATTCAAAGTTAAATTGATAGTTCACTGTAAAAAGTAAATCTTAATTTAAGCTTAGTCTTAAATTCAGCATTGTCTGCTCTAATGTTAAATCATACAAAATTCATTGCTTAAATTCAGCATTGACTGTCTTAAAAATGTTGCGTCTTAATTTAAGACTGCCTTTCTGCCTTAAAATAAGACTTTCTTTTTACTGTGTTATTTAACTTTTTAGAGTTTTTTTTATAAATGAATTCAATTTACTAATAATAAGATAAGAAAGAAGTACCTGAATATTTTTTTATGAAAATTAGAGGAAAGACAGGAAAATAAAATATAGATTGTAACTTTTGTCAGTTTTGTGAAGTTAAAATTATTTTTTATTTTATTCTTTCTCCAGGGTTGCTACGAATTCAGCATTTCAAAATTCCCTGACTTTTACAAGTTTTCTAGACCATTTTTTAAAATTCCCTGACCAAATTAGTTGTTTGCTTTTTGTTTCCTAACATTTTTAAAATTTTTTCTTTTCAAATATTTTCAATTTTAAAATTAATGTATTGAATATCATTCAATGCTTGCAAAGATTTTTATCAAAAAATTTTATAATAATTCAATTCCTTCGAAGAATTTTATTATTTATAAAAATAATTTAATGCACGCGAAGAATTTTATTATTTATAAAAATAATTTAATGCACACGAAGAATTTTATTAAAATGGTTGATAATCCTAATTAAATTCTTCGAAGAATTTGTTTTAATTTTTTTTTGAAAAACGAAGTTTCATTAATAATTTTAATTCATAATTTTCGAAATAATTGAATTTCAACAACAATTTATTTTAAATTTCTAAAATAATCGTGTTTTGTACTAATTGAAATTAAAAATTTAATAATTAAATTTTATTAAAATTTCTAGAAAATTATTGATTATGTCGATGTTTTTAATAATTGCAATTAATAATCATACTGTAAAGATTTATTAAAATTTTTGCTGGAAAATTTAACTCTTTCTTAAAAAATTAAAAACAATTATTTCTTTCGTGAAATTTTATTACAATTTTATTGAAAATAATTGAATTTTTGAAGAGATTTAAATCTAATTTGAAAAAATGGTTAATGAAGTTTTTTAAAATTAGAAGTGAGAATAAAAATGAAAAATTGAAATTATCGCGATTCAGATACGAAAAAATAAATTTTTGATAAAAATATTTTGAAATTCTCTGACCTTTCCAGGTTTTCCAAGTTTTCCCTGACCGAGAAAAAATTCCCTGATAATTCCAGGTTTTCAAGGTTTTCCCTGTTCTGTAAAATTTTTTTTTTTTTGGCAAGATTAATTTTTCCGAATAGCTACTCTTTTACTACTATTTTTAGTTTGAAAGCTCCCTTTACTACTTTTTTTTAAAATTAATTATCGAGTGCGAAGTCTGTAAAATACACACAGTGATGAGGGAAATTATTAATAAAAAGGAATAGCAATAAATACTAATTTGAATAATCTGTCAGTAATATTTGTATCGTTATGTTTTTAAAAACAAAATTGATGGATTGATTTGAAGTGCGAAAAGTTTATTTATATAAACATACATAGATGTGTATATATGAAAGTTTTTATTGACAAGTGGACACTCAAATATGAAAATGGTCGTTTACCGGATGAAGTATTTGTATTATACTGGCAGTCATGAACAGATATTTTGCAATACATTGCCGGCATAATATATTTATATATATATAAATATATGTATATATAGTTAATCTGACATAAAATCCATGTCTATTTGCATCAACAGAGTATCTCACAATCTGGAATTCTACGAACCGCGAACGTTTGTTCCACACTTTTGTCTCACACTACTTCATTGATATCAAGCGCACCTGTCATTTACATATTAAATTCAATATATATTAAATAGCTCTCACTTCGAAATATATATTTTGCCATTGTTTGTATGAACTGTATTTCCCAATTATTATGTCCGAAATTATCAATTTTATTCCCCATTTATAGTGAAAATTTCTTTTGAATCACCAAAATCATTTTTTCACAAGTGGAAGAATATACACAGAAAAAAAGGGTGGTAATATTATGAAGGGTAATGGGTAAAAATGACTTAAGTAAAGGGTAAAAATTACGACGGGTAAAAGTACAGAGGGTAAAACACTTACCTGAATCACAACTTAATAATTTTTTTACCTAAATTAATAAACAATTATATTTTCCAATTTGAATTGTTAAATTAATCACTTTCAAACTCTCCATTTTATGGTTATGACTTTGTAAACAAACAAAAGTTATAAAACAATATAATAAAATGTCACGCAAAGCAGTACATTTTTAATATAAATTTTTATTTTATTAAACAAATTTTTTCTTTTCTATAAAAAATGTATAATTGTAAATCATAATACATAATTATGAGAAATAAATTTTATGTCTTTCAAAATCATAATTTATAAATAATTATAATGAAAAAGCAAATATTTATCTCATTGTTTTGTTTGCTTGTTCAAGTGTTGAAGTAACTAATGTCAACTATAATTTATTTAAAACCAAAAAACTAAAACATCTTTAATTTATAAAATTTACTTAAAATATTATAATGGTGTAATTTACAAAAAAAAAGAATATGTTTCTAAATTGAAAACAAGAATTGTTTTAAAGAAATGTGATTAATAATTACGCATTAACCAAAATTTTCTTCCTTATTAAAAAAAATTTCCAAGGAAATAATTTGATATCATATTATTACAAAAATATTTTTATTATAGTTTAAAACCAAATATTTTTTAGAAACAAATATTTATTACACCATTTTCTTTCCTTTGAATATAAATGAAATATTTTTAAAAATGTATAATTCGAAAATTTCTTATGAGCAAATTTATTCTTTTTAAAAAAAAATTATAATTTTTACAAAAAATGCGACTGGAACATAAATATTATATTTTTTCAATCTTTACTTGAAAAAAATAAGAATTCTTTAGCAAGCTTATGATTAAAAATAAAATATTTAACAATCATTTCTTTGCTTAAAAAAACATTAGAAATTGGTTTAAAAAATCATAATTTTTACAATTATTTATGACTGAAATACAAATATTTTGCTTATATTTTTCTTAATAACAATTAAATTTTAAAAAAACATTCTATTATTCAAGAAATTAATTACTTTTGTAGTTAAATAATTTTGAAATGGTTTCAGATTAAAATATTGTTGAAAAATTTGAATTTTCTATACTTTTAACTGGTAATTTTGAAAAATTATTGTTTTGAAAAAGTTTAATTTAATTTTTTTAAAATAATTTGAAGTTACGTGCAGTTACGTGGAAATTTTTTCAAATTGTATTTTTTTAATTGTATTTTTCCTGTATTCCTGTTTGTTGTTCCTGTATTTTCATGAAGAAATTTTCGTAAACGTTTAAGAGATTTTTTTCAAACTTTTCGTAATTCATAGAAAGTTTTCGATAATTTTTTAGAAAAACTCTCTTATCTATGTTAATAAATTTTAAAACAAATGTATGTGGAAATTCTTAAAAGAACTTTTTAAAAAATTATTGAAAATATTTATTGAAATAATAAAAATAATTTTTTGAATTTGACATATTTAATCCTTTTAATTCCTGTGGAAACAAATAAAAATTCCTTTTTTTTTTAAATATTCAATTTCTTTATAAATTAAAATTTGCAATTAACAAATAATGTTTATTTATATTTCTTTTCTTTATTTATAAAAAACTTTAAATTTTATTAGAGCAATTATAAGTAATAATAACATTTATGTGAAAAAAATCTCTTTTTAATGAAAAAAATAAAAAAACGCAATAAGTATTTGCTTCATTATAATTATAAATTATGATTAAAAAAAAGTAAAATTTGTTTACCATATTTATGTATTATTTATTAAAATTAGACATTTTTTAAATAAAGGAAAAAACTCGTTAACTAAAATAATAATTTATATTAAAAATTTTCTGCCTTTCGTGACTTTTTGTTATATTATTTCCCAACTCTTGTTTGTTTACAAAATTATCTAGTTATAAATAATACAATTCTTCTTCGAAATTCAATTATTTTGTAAAAACTTTAATTCTTTAGTATCAATTTGATACTTTAAAAAAAACGGTTTAAAAATACTTTTAAATATACAATTATATTTTTCAGAATAAAAGTTTAGAAAATAATTTTGTTCTTAGGACCTTTCGGTTATTGTTTCTTTTCCACTATATTTTATTTAAATATGTCATTTTTCGTTCTTCTCTATTCTTTTAAATATAAAATTTAAAACAGCAGAAATAAAGGAAGAATAAGAAATGGAATATTTCATTTATTCAGTGAAATAAATAAATTTTGCAAAAGTTTAATTTTGCTTCTCTTCATGAGATTTAATATTGACATTTCCAATAAATGTTAATTTAAATGACAATTTTGCATTTAAAATGAGACACAAGACGGAATATTTTGAATCAATAAATAATTACAATGTCTATTGTTGGATTAATAAATAATTTACGAAAGAAAGAGAGTTAAGGAAAAACCGATTTGATGAGATGAAATTTTTATTATAAAGATAGATATATACGATATCGATGCTCCAGTTGACTTTTTTTTTAGTCTTATACAGTTTTCAATTCAGAATCTAAATTTATAAATTAGCAGTGACATTTTATTGCGATTTGTGTCAGGAGAAAATGATCTGCTTTTTTTAATATTAAGCTTTACCTTTTTTAAGAGTAAAATAAACTTTTTTCATTGCCTTAAAAAAAGATACACGGTTAAAATTTTTCATTGAAATTTCATAATCACAAAGTTTTTTTTTTGAAAATTCTGAAAAATAAGATTTTTGAAATTTTTCAATTCTATTGTTTCAAGATAATTGAATTTTCTAAACAAATAATTGAAAATTTTTGAAATAATTTAAATTTCTTTAAATTAAAAAAATAAATTATTAATAAAATTTAAATTTAAAAAATAATTGAATTCTTTTAATGAATTTAATTTAAATTTTTTGAAATTAATAATAGACAGAAGATAGTGACCGTAATTACAATTTTATTTATAAAATATAAAGTCTCTTAAAGTTTTAAATCAATTTTTTGCTTCCAAAAATGATATTTTCATGTTATTATTCAATAATAATTATTGAACTTCTCTTAAATTTTTATAATTTAAAATTTCTGAATATTCATGTAAATTATAAAAGTATTGTCAGGGAATTTTATAATATTTTTTTTTCAAAAATTCATTTCACGTATCTGAATCGCGAAAATTTAAATTTTTCATTTTTATTCTCACTTCTAATTTTAAAAAACTTCATTAACTATTTTTTAAAAAATTTTAAAAGTTAGATTTAAATCTGTTGAAAAATCTAATTTAATTTAATTTAAAAAAATGGTCTAGAAAACCTGTAAAAGTCAGGGAATTTTGAAATGCTGAATTCGTAGCAACCCTGGAGAAAGAATAAAATAAAAAATAATTTTAACTTCACAAAACTGACAAAAGTTACAATCTATATTTTATTTTCCTGTCTTTCCTCTAATTTTCATAAAAAAATATTTAGGTACTTCTTTCTTATCTTATTATTAGTAAATTGAATTCATTTATAAAAAAAACTCAAAAAAGTTAAATAACTATCAATTTAACTTCGAATAGAAAATTTTTTCTAAAAATTAAAATTTACAATTTTTTTCCACTTGGAATTATAGAATTTTGCAGGGAATTGAGGAAAAGGTCTGGGAAAATAAGTGTCTTTTATTTAAAAAAAATATAAGTTAATTATCTAATTTGAAAATTCTGTTCAAAATACAGGAAAAGTATTAAATTTGTAGAATTTAAATAGATTTTTTATTTTGGAGTCTAGGAACTTTTAAAAGTATAGAAAAATTTAATTTTTTATTGGAAATTTCAAAAATAATTGATTTTCATAAGATTTATGTTTCCAATTTTTAAAAAACATTCAATAAGAAAAATTTCAAATTAAAATGTTATAAATAATTTAATTATAAGAGTTACGATTATAATTTTTATGAATAATTAAATTAGAAGAGATTTTTGCAATTAAAAATTTAAAAATAATTAAATTAGAAAAGACTTTGAATTAAAAATTTAAAAAAAAATTAACTTTCAAAATTGAATTTGAAAACATTTGAAATCCAATTATTTGTAAAATTTGAATTTGAAAGCTTTTCTACTTTATTTATTTATCAAAATTGTAATCATAACTAAAAAACGCAATTATTTTAATTGTTTCTTAATTCTTGATAATAATTTAAATTTGTTTAAAAAATAATTTAATTTTATATGAATGGCATTTACAATTTCTGTTAAATTTTTATAAGGAATTGAATTTTGAAATATTTAAAATGAAAATTTTATAAATAATTGAATTTGAATAGGTTTAAAAAGAAAATTTTGTAAGTAATTGAATTTTATGAGCTAAGATTATAATTTTTGTAATTAAATTAGAAAAAGTTTCAAATTATTATTTTAAAAATAAATTTATTAAAAAAGACTTCGAATCAAATTTTTATAAATACTTGAATTTCAATGAGATTGCAATTCAGATTTTAAATTCAATTATTTTCATTAAATTATTTTTATAAATAATAAAATTCTTCGAAGGAATTGAATTATTCTCAAATTTTTTGATCAAATTCTTTGCAATAAGCATTAAATGATGTTCAATAGATTAACTTTAAAATTGAAAGTATTTGAAAAGAAAAATTTTTCAAAATGTTAGGAAACAAAAAAAGTAAACAACTAATTTGGTCAGGGAATTTAGAAAAATGGTCTGGAAAATCTGGAAGTGTCAGGGAATTTTGAAATGCTGAATTCGTAGCAACCCTGAAAAAGAAAATTTTACAGTTTTCTAAAATTTATTACATATATCTACTAAAATTTACTTCTTGGAAAGTAGTAAAATTTATTCTTGAAGCTTTGATTTTAATGTAAAATTAAATAGCAAGAGTTACTTTATATATTTTTTTTCATGGGTCCTGGAAGTGAAGTGGAACAATAAATGGCAGTGATTATATTAAAATAAAAGTTTGATAATATTTTGAAATGGTTGCAATCCAAGTTATATGTATAATTTAAAAGATTTGGAGAAATTTCGATCTCTGTATTACCTTGAGTGGAGATACGCACACCCTTGTCATTCTGTTATCGACATTCTGTCACGAATAGCTTCCCTGTCTCTAGGATAGATCCCTGTCACGTGTATTTTTCAAAATTACTTTGTAATATCAGATGAAAAGTAATTTTTAGTAATGAAAAGTAATTATTGAGTAACAAAAGAAGAAATATAATTATTAATACAACTCCTTTAATATTTATTAATACAACTATTTTAATTGCAAAACATTTTTTTGCTAATTTGAATTTGTCACTGAATTTTTGCTTTTGAATTAGTAAATTTTACTAAAAAATAACAATTTCTACTAATTTGACTTTTTGCATTTGATTTAGTAAATTTTACTAATAAATAGTATTGTCTACTATTTTTTTTTAGCAAAATTTACTATTTCAAAAGCAAAAAGTCAAAATTTTTTGCTATTGGATTAGTAAATTTTATTAATAAATAGTAATTTCTACTAATTTCACTTTTTGCTTAATAAAATTGACTATTTCAAAAGCAAAAAGTCAGAATTTTTTGCTATTGGATTAGTAAATTTTATTAATAAATAGTAATTTCTACTAATTTGACTTTTTGCTTTTGAATTAGTAAATTTTACTAATACCTAGTATTTGCTACTATTTTTTTAGCAAAATTTACTATTTCAAAAGCAAAAAGTCAAAATTTTTTGCTATTGGATTAGTAAATTTTATTAATAAATAGTAATTTCTACTAATTTCACTTTTTGCTTAATAAAATTTACTATTTCAAAAGCTAAAGTCAGAATTTTTGCTTTTGAATTAGTAAATTTTACAAATAAATAGTAATTTTTACTAATTTGACTTTTTGCTTTTGAATTAGTAAATTTTACTAATACTTAGTATTTGCTACTACTTTTTTTAGCAAAATTTACCATTTCAAAAGCAAAAAGTCAGAATTTTTTTTGTCAGAACTTTAAAATTAGTCAATTTTACTAATAAATAGTATTTTCTACTAATTTTTTTTAGCAAAATTTACTATTTCAAAAGCAAAAAGTCAAAATTTTTTGCTATTGGATTAGTAAATTTTATTAATAAATAGTAATTTCTACTAATTTCACTTTTTGCTTAATAAAATTTACTATTTCAAAAGCAAAAAGTCAGAATTTTTGCTTTTGAATTAGTAAATTTTACAAATAAATAGTAATTTTTACTAATTTGACTTTTTGCTTTTGAATTAGTAAATTTTACTAATACTTAGTATTTGCTACTACTTTTTTTAGCAAAATTTACCATTTCAAAAGCAAAAAGTCAGAATTTTTTTTGTCAGAACTTTAAAATTAGTCAATTTTACTAATAAATAGTATTTTCTACTAATTTTTTTTAGCAAAATTCACTATTTCAAAAGCAAAAAGTCAAAATTTTTTGCTATTGGATTAGTAAATTTTATTAATAAATAGTAATTTCTACTAATTTCACTTTTTGCTTAATAAAATTGACTATTTCAAAAGCAAAAAGTCAGAATTTTTGCTTTTGAATTAGTAAATTTTACAAATAAATAGTAATTTTTACTAATTTGACTTTTTGCTTTTGAATTAGTAAATTTTACTAATACTTAGTATTTGCTACTACTTTTTTAGCAAAATTTACTATTTCAAAAGCAAAAAGTCAGAATTTTTTTTGTCAGAACTTTAAAATTAGTCAATTTTACTAATAAATAGTATTTTCTACTAATTTTTTTTAGCAAAATTTACTATTTCAAAAGCAAAAGGTTAGTGACTAATTCGATTTAGTAAAATTTTTTAAAAAGCAATTTACAATTTCCTAATATCAATTAGTAAAAATAATACCAATTTAAATTAGTGACTGAATTTTTGCTTTTAAATTATTAAATTTTACTAATAATTGAGTAGAATAATTATTTTTTCTCAGTAAAATGAATTGTGTTTACAAAAGCAAAAAAGTCAATTTTTTATTTGTAATGTATATTCTGGAACTTAAATTGAGTTTACATTTATACAATATTTTGTCTGCAAGTGAAATGAACTTTTATTTATATACAATAAGAAGAATGAATATTTAAAGGAACTTTTTTTCTTTTTTAAATAAAATCCTACAAGAATAAAAAAAAAAAGTTTTGTCAGTTTTTCATTAAAATTACAAGAGGATAAATATTATCCGATTTTACAATTTATTCCATCTTCAATAGCGGATTGAATCGAATCAAAAGCATACAAATTTTGTCATTGAATTCTCTCTTAAAAGCAAATTGACCTCAAAAACACGTAAAATAGAGATGAATTTAATTCAAAAAATAAAAAAAAAAAAAGGATCTGTTGATACGGGACTTCTACATTGACAAAATGAATTATGACGTAACGATAACTGAAAAAGAGGGAAGTTTGTTGGCTCGTAAATTTTTCTAATTAGTGCTTTTGTTTGATGCAAACGTTTGCCCTCTTTTAATATTTTCCTTCTATTGTCTACTGTCACAATGTTTTTCTATAGAATCCTCTTAAAAAAACAAAAAGCAAAAAAAAAAAAAAAATTACAAAAAATAAAAAGAATATAACTATGTAACTAGTTTTTATTTGAATATTAAATTTTAATCCCATTGTTAATGATAATGAAGTAGTAAAAATCATGAAAGATTTCGATGAAAGAGAATTTTTACTAAAATTTTATTCACAATAATTGAATTTCTTCCAAGAATATTATTGTTATTTATGGGAAATAATACAAATTCAAAAAATTTTATTGTTTACGAAAATAATATTACATTTTTGCAAAGAATTTTATTAAATCTTTTTTAAATAATAGTATTTTTTGAGAATGTTTAGTAGAATTGTATTAAAAATAATTTAATTGCGCAGAAAGTATGTAATTTTCTTATTTATATAAAAATATTTGAACTTTTCTGTTTGATTTTATTGAAATTTTTGAAATTAACTGAATTGTTTCGAAGAATTTTATTAGAATTTTTGAAAATTATTGATAATAATATGAATTAATGCGAATGTTTTATTTATCTATAAATTATAATTTATGAAAAAATAATTCAATTCCAGAAATAAATTTTCTTATCTATAAAAATAATTCAATTTTTGTGAAGAATTTTATTCAAATTTTTCGAAAATAAATTAAGTGCTTCGAAAAATTCTTTTTGCATTTTTGGAAATAATTAATAATTATGAATCACTGAATATTTATGGATTTATTTATAAATTATAATTTATGACAATAATTGAATTCTTTGGAAAACATTAAAAAATTTTTTTTTAGAGTACTTATATGGAAAATAATTAAATTTTTTCTAGAAAAGATTAAACATAATTGGATTTCTGCGAAGAATATGATTAATATTTCTTAAAATTATTGAATTTTTTAGAGAATATTGAAAATAATTGAATTTTCTGAAGAATTTAATGAATTTTTTTTTTTAAATAATTTAATACATTCTGGAGAATATTGAAAATGATTCTGATAATTATATAAGAATAAGAACTGAATTAAAATTTTGAAAAATAATTGAATTTTCCAAGGAATATTGAAAATTTTTGAATTTTCTAGAGAATAATGAAAGTAATTGAATTTTAGTGAAGAACTTAATTAATATTTCCAAAAATAATTGAAATTTTCTAAAGAATATTAAAAATAATTGAATTTACGTAAAGAATTTATTTAAAATTTCCAAAAATAATTGAAATTTCTGAAGAATTTAAATAATATTTTTAGAAATAATTGAATTCTTTCGAGAATATGGAAAATAATTGAATTTCTGTGTACAACTTAATTAAAATTTCCAAAAATAATTGAAATTTCACAAGAATTTAAATAATATTTTTAGAAATAATTGAATTCTTTCGAGAATATGGAAAATAATTGAATTTCCGTGTACAACTTAATTAAAATTTCCAAAAATAATTGAATTTTTAAATATTGAAAATAATTGAATTTCAGTGAAGAACTTAAATAAAATTTTTAAAATTAATTTAATTTTCTAAAGTATTGACAATAATTGAATTTCCGCGAAAAATTTAATTAAAATTTTCAAAAATAATTTAATTCTTTCTAGAATATTGTAAAGAATATTGAAAATATTTGAATTTTCTTGAGAATAATAAAAATAATTGAATTTCAGTGAAGAACTAAATCAAAATTTCCAAAAATAATTGAATTTTTTAAAGAATATTGAAAATAATTGAATTTTCTGAAAAATTTTAATATTTTTAGAGGTGATTGAATTGTTTATGAAATATTAAAAATAATTGAAATTTTCTGAAGAATATTAAAAATAATTGAATTTACGTAAAGAACTTATTTAAAATTTCCAAAAATAATTGAAATTTCACAAGAATTTAAATAATATTTTTAGAAATAATTGAATTCTTTCGAGAATATGGAAAATAATTGAATTTCCGTGTACAACTTAATTAAAATTTCCAAAAATAATTGAATTTTTAAATATTGAAAATAATTGAATTTCAGTGAAGAACTTAAATAAAATTTTTAAAATTAATTTAATTTTCTAAAGTATTGAAAATAATTGAATTTCCGCGAAAAATTTAATTAAAATTTCCAAAAATAATTTAATTCTTTCTAGAATATTGTAAAGAATATTGAAAATATTTGAATTTTCTTGAGAATAATAAAAATAATTGAATTTCAGTGAAGAACTAAATCAAAATTTCCAAAAATAATTGAATTTTTTAAAGAATATTGAAAATAATTGAATTTTCTGAAAAATTTTAATAATATTTTTAGAAGTGATTGAATTGTTTATGAAATATTAAAAATAATTGAAATTTTCTGAAGAATATTAAAAATAATTGAATTTACGTAAAGAACTTATTTAAAATTTCCAAAAATAATTGAAATTTCACAAGAATTTAAATAATATTTTTAGAAATAATTGAATTCTTTCGAGAATATGGAAAATAATTGAATTTCCGTGTACAACTTAATTAAAATTTCCAAAAATAATTGAATTTTTAAATATTGAAAATAATTGAATTTCAGTGAAGAACTTAAATAAAATTTTTTAAATTAATTTAATTTTCTAAAGTATTGAAAATAATTGAATTTCCGCGAAAATATTATTTAAAATTTCCGAAAGTAATTGAATTTTTTAGAGAATTTGGAAATAATTGAATTTTCTGAAAAATTTAAAGAATATTTTTAGAAGTAATTCAATTCTTTATAGATTATTTTAAATAATTGAAATTTTTTGAAGAATATCAAAAATAATTGAATTTACGTAAAGAACTTATTTAAAATTTTCAAAAATAATTGAAATTTCTGAAGAATTTAAATAATATTTTTAGAAATAATTGAATTCTTTCGAGAATATGGAAAATAATCGAATTTCCGTGTACAACTTAATTAAAATTTCCAAAAATAATTGAAATTTCACAAGAATTTAAATAATATTTTTAGAAATAATTGAATTCTTTCGAGAATATGGAAAATAATCGAATTTCCGTGTACAACTTAATTAAAATTTCCAAAAATAATTGAAATTTCACAAGAATTTAAATAATATTTTTAGAAATAATTGAATTGTTTCGAGAATATGGAAAATAATTGAATTTCCGTGTACAACTTAAATAAAATTTTTAAAATTAATTTAATTTTCTAAAGTATTGAAAATAATTGAATTTCCGCGAAAATATTATTTAAAATTTCCGAAAATAATTTAAATTATTTCTAGAATATTGTAAAGAATATTAAAAATATTTGAATTTTCTTGAGAATAATGAAAATAATTGAATTTCCGTGAAGAAATTAATTAAAATTTCCAAAAGTAATTGAATTTTTTAGAGAATATTGGAAATAATTGAATTTTCTGAAAAATTTAAATAATATTTTAAGAAGTAATTGAATTCTTTATAGAATATTGAAAATAATTGAATTTCTGCGAAGAACTTAATTAAAATTTCCAAAAAATAATTGAATTTTCTAAAGATTATGGAAAATAATAAAATTTCTAGGAAGAATTTTATTAAAATGTTAAAGAATAATTTAATTCTTTTAAACAAAAATTGAAAAGAGTTGAATTTTCTCGAAGAAAAATTTTCGAATTGATTTTTTTTAATTTTGAATCTAAAACCATTCAAAGTTGAAGTTGATATTTAAAAATAAAATTTTCAACCTAATAATAAAAAAAGAATATTATGTTGTTCGTGTTTTTTTTTGTAAATTTTAGATAATTTTTTGATAAACTTTTATAAATTAATATAAAAAGTGAATTTTAATTTTATCGAAATATCGGTTGTTTAATATTTCAATGTTTTTATTTATATTCATCGATTCAGTCTATTGGAATTTTCAACATAGAAAACAACGAGCTGGAAATTACTTATAAGTGTTTGCAAAAAAAGTTTTTTATACATTTATTATCTTCTCTTAAAAAGTTTATTTATATGTTTTATTAATATTTTCTAAATTTGTTGAAATGTAAAAATTATTATGCCCAATCCCTGTGAATAATTGGTATCTCGAATTTTATTTTAAATCTTGCATTATTTTCTGTTTTTTTTTTTTTTTTTTTTTTTTTTTTTTTTTTTTTTTTTTTTTTTTTGAGGGACATGGGAGGGGGTTATTTTTTGTGCTTTATAATAATAGTTGGGATTAAATTCCATTAACGGATTTTTTTATACATCGACAGTGAAAGACAAAAAAAAGTTTTTCACATGCATTTATTGAGAGGGAGGAGAAAAATAAACGTGTGAGATTTGAAAAATAATTCAAAATTAATAAAAATAGAATTGACTTTATAAAAAGTTAATCTGGCAACAATTTGAAGTAAAACTTTTAGCTTTATGCAATAATCAAATAAGCCAATAAACATATAAATCAATTTATTGATAAATTTAAGCTTTATCGGCTTTCACTGGCGTTGCCAGATTTGTGGTTCTTCTATAACGGATGCATACATGTATATATTGGTTTTTAACTTGTCAGAGGGAATTTCAGAAGATCAAATTAATTAGTGCTATCGAATTGATAATTTTTCTTGCAATCTTTACATTTATTTGTCATTCTTGTTAGAAATAATGTGTAATGTCAGTTTTCTAAATCTAAACTTTTGTCTACTCGCTCTTAGAAATCTGAGTTTGTCACTTTTGCACTGAAAAAAAAATTTATTTGATTCAAATAACCGATTATTTGACTATAATAAATATCCCCAAGATGAATATTAACAACAACAAAAAAATAAAATAAAAAATAAAATAAATAAATATTAAAAAAGTAAAATCAGAAAACCTTTTTCAGAGTTGTCACGTGTCAGTAAAGTCAAGGAAATGACAGGAAAACAACATTTTTTGTGAGTAAAGTCAGGGAAATGAAAGAAATCAAAATTTTTGTCAAGGAAAGTATGAAAATTGCAAAAAAAAAATAAAAATGCAACCAGAGTATTTATATTTTTTAGTATAAAATGCTACTTTTATTGATTTTCATAGTACGAAAAACAACTATAAATATAATTTATAAATAATTATTTTTTCGTATAAAATGCTACTTATTTCGATTTTCATAGTACGAAAAATAACTACTTATATTTGTATAGAATTTATAAATAATTATTTTATTATAATTATATTATTTATAATTTATAAATATCGTAAACAAATTTAGTAACAAGTTTTGAAAATCAACATATGAAGAATTTAAATTGCAAACTTTGAAAATAATCAAATTTTCGGTAGATGGGCACTTTTTCTTAAAAAATATTTTCTAATCCTTTTTGCATAAAAAAAGTGATTTCAAATAAAATCTAATTTCTAGAAAAATTTTTTCTAATGAGTTTTAATTTCTAAAAAAAAGTTTTTCTAATGTGTTTTGATTTCTAAAAAAAAGTTTTTCTAAAAAATTATGATTTCTAACATTTATTTTCCTAAAATTTGTAAAATTAATATACAAATAATAATTTTTTGTAAAAGTTAGAAAATTGGCGAAAAAAACTGAAATTAAAAAAATAAACTATTTCTCACATTTTGTGTTTTAATCATAATTCTATTTACGTAATTCGTGACCTTTTAAAAAAGAAGAACAATTTTTATAAAATAACTATTTCTTAACAAAAATTTTCTTCTTTTGAAAAAAATAATTTCCATCATTTTTAACATTATAATTTGTATAATTTCTAATAATTTTTTTATAACAATTTTTCGACATAATTTCAAGTATTTTTTTTTAATGAATCAAAAAATATTCGGTAACTTTATTTTTAAATCACAAACCTATTAATCGTTATTCTAGAAATTAAATATTGTTAGGAATATAATTTTTGAAATTTTCCATTATTTAATTTTCCTCTTTTAAAAAGAATTTTTTTATAAAATAACCTATTTATTAGAAGAAAGAAAATTAGAAAATCACAAAAGTTTTTTTGTTGAAATTCACCTTTATCAGAAAAAAGTTTTTTTAGAAATTCACCTTTATTTGGAAAAATATTTTTAAAAAATAAAAAATTAGAAAATACGTTTTAGAAAAACTGTACCCTAATCGAAATTTTAAATATTTTAATAAAAAATCATCAAGCGTAAATTCAAAAATAAAAAATTAATGAAAATTATCTTCGAATTATTTTAAAATTCAATATTTTCAGTATTTTCAATGATAAATTTCCAAAAAAATCAAATATAAATGCAAACAAACATAAAATTTTAAAATAATTTTCAACATTCGAGAATTAAATCGTGTTCAATTTTTCGTAAAAGTTATCAAGTAATTAACTAGTTTTTTTCTAAATAAATATAAAAAAATTCTTTTAAAAATTTTTACTATTTTCGAAAAGTTACATTACAATATTTTTAAGAAAACTAATTCTTTAAAATTCTTCTATCAAATTTTTTTTTAATTTTCATTATCATTTAAGAATGTAAATAAAAATTTACTCTTTTCGACTTCTTGAAATTTCGAAGATATCATGATTATATTTATAATAATTAAAATCCTTCAAAAAATTGATTATTTTTAATAATTTTTTTGAAAAATTTAATTAGTTCTAAAAGATTTATGTCAAATTTCAATTGTTTGGATATTTTTTTTAATATTTTAAAATACTAAAAAAAAATTATTAAAGGGATTTTTTTTCCATAACTTACTCTCTAAATTTGATTTAGTAAAATTTTTTACTAATTTATAGTAGTTTTCATGGACGACTTTTACCCTTTTCAATTTGTAGAATTTTACAAATTTTTAGAAAAATTTTGCTAATGTTTTAGTAGAATTTCACTAATTTTTAGTAAAATTTTACTAACGTTTTAGTAGAATTTCACTAATTTTTAGTAAAATTTTACTAACGTTTTAGTAGACTTTGACTATTTTTTAATAAAATTTTGCTAACGTTTTAGTAGAATTTCATTAATTTTTAGTAAAATTTTACTAACATTTTAGTAGAATTTCACTAATTTTTAGTAAAATTTTACTAATAATATAATATAATTAATTATAATTAATATTTTCAATTTTTAGTAAGATTTTACTAATAATATAATATAATTAATTATAATTAATATTTTTAATTTTTAGTAAGATTTTGCTAATGTTTTAGTACTCTCTAAATTTGAATTAGTTAAAAATAACTAATTTGCTAGCAAAAAGTCAGTCACTGATTCAAATAGTAATATTTTACTAATAAAATACTTAAAGATGACTAATTATTAGTTAAATTCACTTTTAGGTTATGTAAAAATGACTGAAATCTGTAGTAACTAATTTATTTAGTGAAATTTGACTATTTTTTTTAGTTATTAATTTACTTATAATTAGTAATTAACTACTAATAATTAGTTATTTTTTTTACTAATTGCTGAAACAAAAAGTGAGCCACGATTTTACTAATAATTAGTTACTTTTAACTAATTCAGATTTAGAGAGTGGATTTTCTCTAATTAAAAGTTACTTATTTTACTAAATAAATTAGTGAATCTGTTTTATCGACTATTAATAAAACAATTCTACTAATTGTTATAGTGGAATTAGTAAAATCTTAGTAAAATTTCACTATTATTATTAATATTATTATTATTATTATTATTATTATTATTATTATTATTATTATTATTGTTATTATTATTATTATTATTGTTATTATTATTGTTACTATTATTATTATTACTATTATTATTATTACTATTATTATTATTACTATTATTATTATTACTATTATTATTATTACTATTATTATTATTACTATTATTATTATTACTATTATTATCATTACTATTATTATCATTACTATTATTATTATTATTACTATTATTTCACTATTCTACTATTTGTTAGTAAAATTATTACTAAATCCATTGATTTTTAAAATAAATAAATAATTTGGAGGAAGACTCTTCGCCATTTCATTAGTAAGTTTCTACCAATTCAGATTTAGAGAGTTAGAAAAAGAAATATGGAAGTTATAATTATTATAAAAAATTAAGTTTTTGTATTTAAATAATTTAAATTTAAATAATTTTTTTTTGTATTTAACTCTCGAAGAACTTTAGGAAATTAATTTAAAACAATTGACTTTGAGATGAAGTGTAGTTGAAAATTAAAAAAAAAATAATTGAATATTATAAAAAAAGTTTTGATGAATTGATTTACAATGAAATCTAGCTAATTGTGAAAGGATAAATTAAAATAAAATTCAAAAGGCATAAAATGAGAATTGAACACATAATATCGTGGGATTGAAGCCAGAAGTCTATAACAGTTTTGAAAGAGCATTGCAGATATGCAGCCGTCTAGATTCAGTCACGCGATATGTATTATGCATAATAGTATACAGTTAGAAACTACAGGGTTAATCAACAGAAATGTTTCGATTCCACTCCTTGTAGGAAAAGCAGATAACACCTTGTTCAAGAAGTTAGTAAAATTCTCAAACTTAATCTAAAACTAATTCAAATTTAGAGAGAATAAAATTTCTTTTTAGTATATTTATTCCCTAAATAAATATTTATTCCCTATTAGCATTCATTTATCACAAAGAATTTTTTTTATTATTTTATATATTCTTTGTGAATCACAAATCTTGAATTACAGGACCCTTCATGACCCTAAAGTCGATCCAAAGCCTTTTTCAGTTTTAATTTCTAAAAAAAACAGAATTTTTCATCTTAAAATGAAAATTTTAATTTATTTTCAAAATAAACTTCAGGGACACGGTGATTTTTTTAATCCTTTTTTACATACTAAAGTCGATCTAAAGTATTTTTTATATGTTTAATTTCAAATATTCAAAATTTACACCTTCAAAATCGGATTTTGGATTTTCAAAAAAAACAAAATTTGGATTTTTTTTTTATAAACCCCACCGTCATGGTACTCGTTTTCTACTAAAATAAGGTTGAGAAATTCAAATCAGTCATCAGAATGATGAAAATATTTAATTTTTTTTTTTTGCACTTTAGAGTAAATCTGAAATTTGATGTTTAAATAAGATGGAAATAAGTAATTTAATAGCGAAAAATCATAAGAAATTTTACTGATAATTAATTATATTTCGAAACGATTCAAATTATGAGTGACGCAGTCGGTTTATTATAAGAATCTTTATAAAATCTGATTTTTCAACTCTTTTGATTAATTAAATTTTAATGTTCTCGATATTAATTCTTTCAGTGAAATTTAATTATGACTGAAATCAATTATTGGATTCTCTACAAAGTGGAATAATAATGGTTTATTAATATTAAAACACTATGATTAATTCTTATTAATTCCATAAACGCGATTGAAAATAGATTTTAGAAATATTTTCTTAAAAACAAAACTTGATTTTTACCATTCTTGTCAAATTTTAGTTTTTTTAAAATCTTTTTCTTTGAGTAAGTGAATTTTAGTAAATACTTGTTAATTTTCCATATGGTAAAAATAATACTTTTTAAATTATTATCTATAAATATTTTAGTAAATACTTAATATTTAAATATTTTACTCTTTAAATTTGAATTAGTAAAAATGTTTACTAATTTGAATTAGTGACTTACTTTTCGCTTTTCAATTAGTAAATTTCAGTTACTAAATAGTAATTTAAATAGTAATTTTAAATTTAAATTGTAATTATTTATTTAATAGTAATTTAATTTAAATACTAATTTCTTTAATTTAATTCTATTTTTATTATTTTATTAGTAAAATTTACTTACTCTATTTTTTTTACTCCAAAGTCGATTTAGTAAAAATATTTGCTAGTTTGAAGTTGTGACTGACTTTTTGCTTTTGAATCAGTAATTAGTAAATTTTACTGATAAAAAAATCGATAGGTGGTCACTTTTTCTAAAAAAATATTTTCCAATCCTTTTTGCATAAAAAAAAGTGATTTCTAATGAAATCTAATTTCTAAAAGAAGTTTTTCTAAAGGGGTTTTTCAAAAGCAAAAATTCCTAAACAATGTTTTTCTAATAATTTTTAATTTCCATAAAAAGTTTTTCTAATGAGTTTTGATTTTTAAAAAAAGTTTTTCTAAAAAGTTATCATTTATAATATTTATTTTCCTAAAATTTGTAAAAATCCATAATTTTTTATAAAAGTTAGAAAATTGGCGAAAAAAACTGAAATTAAAAAAATAAACTATTTCTCACATTTTGTGTTTTAATCATAATTCTATTTATACGTAATTCGTGACCTTTTAAAAAAGAAGAACAATTTTTATAAAATAACGATTTGTTAACAAAAATTTTCTTCTTTTGAAAAAAAATAATTTCCATCATTTTTAACATTGTAATTTGTATAATTTCTAATAATTTTTTTATAACAATTTTTCGACAAAATTTCAAGTATTTTTTTTTAATGAATCAAAAAATATTCGTAAACTTTATTTTTAAATCACAAACCTATTAATCGTTATTGTAGAAATTAAATATTGTTAGGAAAAGAATTTTTTGAAATTTTCCATTATTTAATTTTCCTCTTTTAAGAAGAATTTTTTTTAAAATAACCTTTATTAGAAGAAAGAAAATTAGAAAATCACAAAAGTTTTTTTTTGAAATTCACCTTTATCGGAAAAAAGTTTTTTAGAAATTCACCTTTATTTGAAAAAATATTTTTAGAAAATAAGAAATTAGAAAGTACGTTTTAGAGAAACTGTACCTCAGTTAAAAAATAATTTTTACTCATTTTTTTGAAAACATTTACTTACTTTATTTTTTTACTCAAAATTTGATTCAGAAAAAATGTTTGCTAGTTTGAATTAGTGACTGACTTTTTGCTTTTGAATTAGTAATTAGTAAATTTTACTGATAAAAAATAATATGTTTTGCTAATTTTCTTGGTAAATTTACTTATTTTATTTTTTCTACTTTAAATTTCAATTATTAAAAATGTTTACTAGTTTGAATTAGTGACTTGCCTTTTGTTTTAGAATTAGTAAATTAGACTAATAAATTAGTAGAAATTACTAATTTTTATTAGTATTGAATTTTTATTGAAGAAGAAAAATTAATTTTCCAATTTCTAATTTAATAAAATTTGAAAATCACAAAAGTTTTTTTTGAAATTCACCATTATCGGAAAAAAGTTTTTTAGAAATTCACCTTTAATTGAAAAAATATTTTTAGAAAATTAAAAATTAGTAAATACGTTTTAGAAAAACTGTACCTCAATCAAAAAATCATTTTTGCTCAGTTTTTTTTGGAAACATTTACTTACTTTATTTTTTTACTCAAAATTTGATTCAGAAAAAATGTTTGCTAGTTTGAATTAGTGACTGACTTTTTGCTTTTGAATTAGTAATTAGTAAATTTTACTGATAAAAAATAATATGTTTTGCTAATTTTCTTGGTAAATTTACTTATTTTATTTTTTCTACTTTAAATTTCAATTATTAAAAATGTTTACTAGTTTGAATTAGTGCCTTGCCTTTTGTTTTAGAATTAGTAAATTAGACTAATAAATTAGTAGAAATTACTAATTTTTATTAGTATTGAATTTTTATTGAAGAAGAAAAATTAATTTTCCAATTTCTAATTTAATAAAATTTGAAAATCACAAAAGTTTTTTTTGAAATTCACCATTATCGGAAAAAAGTTTTTTAGAAATTCACCTTTAATTGAAAAAATATTTTTAGAAAATTAAAAATTAGTAAATACGTTTTAGAAAAACTGTACCTCAATCAAAAAATCATTTTTGCTCAGTTTTTTTTGGAAACATTTACTTACTTTATTTTTTTACTCAAAATTTGATTCAGAAAAAATGTTTGCTAGTTTGAATTAGTGACTGACTTTTTGCTTTTGAATTAGTAATTAGTAAATTTTACTGATAAAAAATAATATGTTTTGCTAATTTTCTTGGTAAATTTACTTATTTTATTTTTTCTACTTTAAATTTCAATTATTAAAAATGTTTACTAGTTTGAATTAGTGCCTTGCCTTTTGTTTTAGAATTAGTAAATTAGACTAATAAATTAGTAGAAATTACTAATTTTTATTAGTATTGAATTTTTATTGAAGAAGAAAAATTAATTTTCCAATTTCTAATTTAATAAAATTTGAAAATCACAAAAGTTTTTTTTGAAATTCACCTTTAATTGAAAAAATATTTTTAGAAAATTAAAAATTAGTAAATACGTTTTAGAAAAACTGTACCTCAATCAAAAAATCATTTTTGCTCAGTTTTTTTTGGAAACATTTACTTACTTTATTTTTTTACTCAAAATTTGATTCAGAAAAAATGTTTGCTAGTTTGAATTAGTGACTGACTTTTTGCTTTTGAATTAGTAATTAGTAAATTTTACTGATAAAAAATAATATGTTTTGCTAATTTTCTTGGTAAATTTACTTATTTTATTTTTTCTACTTTAAATTTCAATTATTAAAAATGTTTACTAGTTTGAATTAGTGCCTTGCCTTTTGTTTTAGAATTAGTAAATTAGACTAATAAATTAGTAGAAATTACTAATTTTTATTAGTATTGAATTTTTATTGAAGAAGAAAAATTAATTTTCCAATTTCTAATTTAATAAAATTTGAAAATCACAAAAGTTTTTTTTGAAATTCACCATTATCGGAAAAAAGTTTTTTAGAAATTCACCTTTAATTGAAAAAATATTTTTAGAAAATTAAAAATTAGTAAATACGTTTTAGAAAAACTGTACCTCAATCAAAAAATCATTTTTGCTCAGTTTTTTTTGGAAACATTTACTTACTTTATTTTTTTACTCAAAATTTGATTCAGAAAAAATGTTTGCTAGTTTGAATTAGTGACTGACTTTTTGCTTTTGAATTAGTAATTAGTAAATTTTACTGATAAAAAATAATATGTTTTGCTAATTTTCTTGGTAAATTTACTTATTTTATTTTTTCTACTTTAAATTTCAATTATTAAAAATGTTTACTAGTTTGAATTGAATTTATTTATTTTATTTAGTATTTTATTTAAAATATTTTATGCAAAAGCAAAAAGTCAGTCACTTATTCAAATATTACTAAATATTTTCACTAATTCAAGAGAGTATTTCAATTGAAATATTTATTTCAATTTATATTATTTTTCCGTAAAGATAATTTTCCCTAACAAAACTGATATTGTCAAATGGTGAAAAAGGAAAAACGGTTGATAATATAATTATTGTATGAAGAGAAAAATTGGATTTCTGATAAATATTTGGATAGCGAATGTCAAAATATATTGTATGTAGGTATATATAGATGGAAAAGCGATATATTTTGAAAATCGTGCTATCACATTTGGAGTATAAGCTATAAATGAAAAATGAGACCATATTCTGGTAATGGAGTGCACTTGAGTGGAGATCGTAAGAAACGGAACGAATTTGTTTCAATTCGTCGTATTATGTCCTTATCACAACCGTAAATCGCCCCTCTTGGATAAACGAAACTCGATTGCGATCCCATTTCCAGTAGAGTGGATATACTATTGGTCAGCCAATAGGTATTTTCTATTACTATTGAGGTAAATATAATTTTAGAAAATGAGTTTTTGCGATATATATATACCTAAATGTGTGTCTAATAATTTTAACCGAAACAATCAAATTATTCCCTTTTTCTTTATTCTTGGATCAAATTATCTTAGAACTGTAAAAGTTACTAAAAAAGAATATAATAACCTTTCCCGAAATCTCGGATTTGGGTAAAATTTTAAATCCATTTGAATTAGTGACTTATTTTTTGTTTTCAAATCAGTTAAAATTTGATAACTGATTTATTAGTTGAAGATTTTTACAATAGATTGAGTCTGAAGAAACCACAGAAAAAACCAAAAAAAAAAAAACCACCAAAGGGTGGTAATATTATGAAGGGTAATGGGTAAAAATGACTTAAGTAAAGGGTAAAAATTACGACGGGTAAAAGTACAGAGGGTAAAACACTTACCTGAATCACAACTTAATAATTTTTTTACCTAAATTAATAAACAATTATATTTTCCAATTTGAATTGTTAAATTAATCACTTTCAAACTCTCCATTTTATGGTTATGACTTTGTAAACAAACAAGAGTTATAAAACAATATAATAAAATATCAAGCAAAGCAGTACATTTTTAATATAAATTTTTATTTTATTAAACAAATTTTTTCTTTTCTATAAAAAATGTATAATTGTAAATCATAATACATAATTATGATAAATAAATTTTATGTCTTTCAAAATCATACTTTATAAATAATTATAATGAAAAAGCAAATATTTATCTCATTGTTTTGTTTGCTTGTTCAAGTGTTGAAGTAACTAATGTCAACTAATTTATTTAAAACCAAAAAACTAAAACATCTTTAATTTATAAAATTTACTTAAAATATTATAATGGTGTAATTTACAAAAAAATATGTTTCTAAATTAAAAACAAGAATTGGTTTAAAGAAATGTGATTAATAATTACGCATTAACCAAAATTTTCTTCCTTATTAAACAAAATTTCCAAGGAAATAATTTGATATCATATTATTACAAAAATATTTTTATTATAGTTTAAAACCAAATATTTTTTAGAAACAAATATTTATTACACCATTTTCTTTCCTTTGAATATAAATGAAATATTTTTAAAAATGTATAATTCGAAAATTTCTTATGAGCAAATTTATTCTTTTTAAAAAAAAATTATAATTTTTACAAAAAATGCGACTGGAACATAAATATTATATTTTTTCAATCTTTACTTGAAAAAAATAAGAATTCTTTAGCAAGCTTATGATTAAAAATAAAATATTTAACAATCATTTCTTTGCTTAAAAAAACATTAGAAATTGGTTTAAAAAATCATAATTTTTCCCTGACCGTAGCAACCCTGGAAATTCTTCAATTTAAATATGTATTAATAAATAAAAATTGAAATCAATATTAACGAAAATAAATAAAGAATTTTCAAAAAAATTAATTCTTTAAAAATTGTTAGTTAAAAGAATGAAAATTCAGATTTCAAAAATTTTAATTTGAAACCATTTCAAAATTGAATTATTTCTAATAATTGCATTTTTTAGTAACTTCTCAAATTGTCAATTATATTATCTAAAACATTAACGAAAATTTATGATTAAATAAATTTTTATTAAAAAATTCTACAAGAATTAAATAAAAAAAAAATACAAAAATAACTTATTCGATAATTAAATGTTTCGTAAAATTCAATTTCTATAAAGAATTTTTAAATAATTGAATTCCTTTAGACGGATTTTAACAATTTTTTTGAGAACATTTTTCATTTTTCGAGGAATTGGATTGAAATTGATTTAAAAAATTTATGAATTTAAAAAAATAATAGAATTTCTAAAATGAATTTTAATATTTTTGAAAATAATTAAATTCCAAATAAGAATTTTACTTTTTATTGAAAATAATTGAACTATTAAGAAGATATTTATAAAAAATTTGTAAATAATTGAATTTCTGTGAAATTATTAATATTTTGAAAATAATTACATTTTTACGAAGAATTTTATAAACGTTTGTTTAAGTACTATCGACTTTTTTTTATAATTTTACTAAAATATATTGAAAATCATTAAATTGTGGAAATTTTTTGACAAAAATTTTATTAAAATTCTTCGAAATAATCTAATTTTAGGGAAGAATTTTATTATTTATTGAGATAATTTAAATTTCTACTAGAAGTTTAAAAAATTTTTTTTATCAAAATTGAACTTTTGCAATCATTTGTAACTGCTCCAAAATTCATTTGTTTTTATTATTTTTAACTATAACTCTTAATTTATTTTTATGCAAATGCGAGACAAAATACTGAAACAGTACTCTCTAAATCTGAATTAGTAGAAAGTTACTAATGAAATGGTGAAAAGTCGTCTACTAAATGATTTAGTAATAATTCTACTAACAATTAGTAAAATTTTACTAATTGTTAGTAGAGCGTTACTAATTGATTAGTAGAATTCTACTAACAATTAGTAGAACTGTTTTATTAATAGTCGATAAAACAGTTTCACTAATTCATTTAGTGAAAAAGTGACTTTCAATTAGTAGAATTCTACTAAAACATTAGTAGAATTTTACTAAAAATTAGTAATATTCTACTAATTAAAAAGGTGAAAAGTCGTTCATGAAAACTACTAAAAATTAGTAAAATTTTACTAATTCTTAGTAGAATTCTGCTAATTCAGATTTAGAGAGTAAAATTTTGATTTTCAATCTTTTTTGCATTAAAAGATAACTTACACTATGACATTGACAATTGTCAAATGACCCTATCTAGTATTTTGCTAATTCAGATTTATATTCTCCAAATTTCAATTAGTATAAAAATGTTTTTTAAATGACTTTGAATATTTTTTGAGTCACTAACTTTTTGCTTTTGAATTCAGAATTTCGACTAATTAATTAATAGAAATAACTAATATCTATGTACATAATATGTACATAGATAGTTATTTCTATTTTTTTTTATTTTACTAATATTATTAGTAAAATTTACTAATTTGAAAGCAAAAAATAAGGGGAAAAAGTTAAAAAACAAAATTTAATTCGCAGCCCTTTTGAGTTAACTGATGATTTTTGATTATTTAGATTTAAAAATTAGGCAGATTGTAAAATTCAGACTTGTAGAGAGTGTATTTACTTTTGAAGTTATATCTTCACTTTGACCTATAGATACGAATGACTCACTGTGATTCCTACAGGTGACTCTTCTGTATAGAATATGGTAATGACTATATGATATGAATATGATACAAACTTCTCTGAATACGATGATTCACAATTATTCTACAAGTCAGTCAAGAGTCAAAATGAATCACAATCTAAATCGAAAAAATTTCACTAATTTCAACTGTATTTCACCATAATTTTCCTCTTCTTTAAAGAATCATAAATTTTCACCCAGAATCAGTGCCGAATAAATTGAGACAATAAACGGATATTTCCTGATAGTTTTTTTTAAGTTTATTAAATAATAAATAATAATAAAATTTTTTGGTTCAAATAAAAAATAAAAATTAAAAAAAATAATTGATGCCAAAAGATTTGGATTAATTTTTCATTTGATTCACATTTTTCGTATCAATTCGTTTTAATTTGACACTTTTAAGTTAATAGTGGCTTAGTTTGCGATACCTTTAGCAAAACTGTGAAAATAAGATGAAAATTTAATATTCCGATAACTGATTCAAATTAAGAGAGTCCATAGTTGTAATAAAAATTAGGTTTTAAAAAGTACAGGAAGAAGAAAATGAAAATTAAAAGAAAAGTAAGAAAATAATGAGGAAAAAAAGGTAAGAAAATAATAAGGAAAAGAAAAGTAAGAAAATAACAGGACTCGAACCAGTGAAAGTATTTAAAAATACGGACTTTACGGAGCAAAAATGAAAAATTACGGACCATTTACGGACCAATTACTGACAAAAATATATAAGCGAACATTTTACTTAAAACTATAAATTAGATTTTTTCAAAACTAAAAAAAACATGAAGATATCGATAACTCCGAGACTTCATGTTTTATGATAATTAAAGATAGAGTGATAAAATCATCACCAATTCAATTATTATTTTCAAGAATTTTTAACTAAAATTCTTCTAAAAGTCGATTATTTTTAATAATTTTCGAAAAACTTCTTTGACAATTTTTAAATCTATTTCTTCACAATATTCGATTTTTCAATTATTTGTAAATTCTTCAATTAAATATGTATTAGAAAATAAAAACTTCAAATAATATAAAAAAAAATTCCCAATTAAAATTTCTCAAAAAAATTAATTCCACAGAATTGTTACTTAGTTAAAAATATGAAAAATTCAAATTTTCAAAGATTTGAATCTGAAACCTTTTCAAAATTTTATTATTTCTAAAATTTTACGCTTTAATACTTTTAATATATTCAATTATAATCTAAAATTTTAACTCAAATCCATTTTTAAATCAATTTTTATGAGAAAATTCTGCGAGAATTTCATTATTTAAATACAAAAAAACAATTTATTGAATAATTACATATGTTTCTTAAAATTGAATTCTTTTAATGAATTGTATCAACCAATTTTCAAATAATTTAAATTCTTTTGCAAAATTTTATTAAAATAGATATTAAAAATAATTAAATTAGGGACAACTTTTGAAAATAATTGAAATTTTGCCAAGAAATTTATTAAATTTTTTGAAAATAATTCAATTTTAGAGAAGAATTTTATTATTTATAAAGATAATTAATAATTTACGCAAAGAATTGCATTAAAAATTTTGAATGCAATAATTTTATACTTCAAAGAAATTTAATCAAAAATTTATTAAAAATAATATTTAAATTCTAATAAATAAATTGTAGCAAAGGTTATTAAAATAATTAAATTTCTATGATAAATTTTAATAAAATTGTTTAAGAATAATTACATTTTTCGAGGAATTCGATTGAAATTGTATTAAAAATAATTGAAATTCTGCATTTAGCTTTTTTATTCATCAAAATAATTGAATTCCTAATAAGAATTTTATTATTTTCCAAAAAAATTAAATACAGCTGTAAAAATTTTATTATTTATAAAATTAATTGAATATTGCGAAGAAATTTATAAAAAAAAAATTTGTAAATAATTGGATTCTTTTGAAAAATTTTATTAGAATAGTATAGAAACCTATTAAAAATCATTGAATTGAGGAAAAATTTAGAAAATAATTGGAATTTTTCCAATTCAAATTCATTTCTTTACAATATTTAATTTTACGAAATTTCAATTATTAGTTAAATTATTTTATTAAATAAATACTAGAAAATAGAGACTGAAAATAGTATTAAAAAAACTCGATTAAACTTTATCAAAAAAATTAATTACAAAATTCAATTATTTTTTTAAATTCACGCCACATTGCTTTTAATATTCAATGATTATCTAAAATTTTAACTGAAATTTATTTTTATGAAATAAATTTCAAATTTTATTAGAATATTCTACTCGAATTCAATTATTTAAATAAAAATTAAACGCAATTAAATAATTTATTAAAGAGTTGAACGTTTCTTAAAATTCAATTCCCATAAACAATTGTTATCAACAAATTATCAAATACTTGAATTCTATTAACAAATTTTAATAAAATTTTTAAGAATAATTATATTTTAAGAGAAATTCGATTAAAATTGTATTAAAAATAATTGAAATTCTGCATTGAATTTTATTATTTATGAAAATAATTGAATTCTTGCGAAGAATTTTATCAAAATTTTCAAAAATAATTAAATTCTTGTAAACAATTAACAGAAATTCAATTATTTTTAAAAATTTGAATAAAATTCTTCGCATAAATTAAGAATAACAAAATTCTTAGCAGATCTTTAATTACTTTTAGAAATTTTAATAAAATTTTTCGCAAGAATTGAAATATTTTCGTAAAATAATAAAAATCTTTGTAGGGAATCAATTATTTTCAATAGTCTTAATAAAATTCTTCGCAAGAATGCAACTATTTTCAAAAAATATTAGAATTTTAGCAGAAATTCAAATATTTTAAAAAGTTTTGATAAATTTTTTTTAATAGAAATTCAATTATTTTTAAGACAATTTAAAAAAAATTTCCCAAATTCAATTTTTTTTTATAATTTAAGATTTTAACTGAAATCTATTTTGAAATCAATGTTTATGAGAAAATTCTACTAGAATTCAATTATTTAAATACAACAGAAAAAAAAATTATTGAATAATTGAATTTTTCTTGGAATACAATTCCCATTAAAAATTTTATAAACAAATTTTTAAACAATGAAATTCTTTGTAGGAATTCGATTAAAATTCTATTAAAAATAATTGCATTTCTAAAAAGAATTTTATTATTTACGAAAAGAATTGAATCCCGGTAAAATTTTATTAATTATGAAAATAGTTGAATGATTGCGAAGAAATTTATTTAAAAAATTTGTTATTAATGAAATGCTTGCGAAATTTTTATTATTTTTTGAAAATAATTAAAATTTTTATAGAATTTTATAAAAATAGTAGATATTGAACAATATTTAATTTTATTTAAAGAAATATTATTAGTTTTGAAATTAATTCAAATTTTGCAATGAATTTTATTAAAATTTTTGAAAATAATTGAATTTTGTTGATGAATTTTGCTATTTATTTATACAGATAATTAAAATGTTGACAATGTTTTTAAATTTTTTTCAAAATATAACGTCGGTGAAGTTCGCAACGTTTTATGATCAACGATTGAAAGAAAACAAATTATTTTCCTGCTAAAAAAATATTTTTTGTTCACAAATATTTTTTTTTTCGTAAATCATTATTAAAAAAATTAATCAAACTATTTTCTTTACAAATATTTATAAAAATTTTTCCTTTAAAAAATATTTTTTTTCTAAAATCGTTGACTAAAAAACGTTGTGAACTTTACCAACGTAAAATATATGAATTTCGAAGAAGAATTTTAATATTTCTAAAGATAATTGAAATTTTGACGAGAATTTAAAAAAAAAATTTTTGATCATAATTGAATTTTTGCGAAGAATTTTATAACTTTTAAAAAGTAATTGAATTTCCGCAATCGTTTGTAATTTCTCTAAAATTTTCCAAATTATATCGTACAATTTACGAACTTTTTATCCTTTTTGAATGAAATTACGAACTTTACGGACCTTTTTTCAAAAAAACGGACTTTTACGGACTTGAAGCAAAGTTACGGACTTTTTCAGGATTTACGGACCTACTTCGAGCCCTGAAGTATTAAACAAATTTTAGCATTAATTTTCAAATCTTTTGTGAATATTGAATAGAATTCCTAATAAGAATTTTATTATTTTCCAAAAAAAATTAAATACCTGTAAAAATTTTATTATTTATAAAAATAATTGAATATTGCGAAGAAATTTATAAAAAAAATTTGTAAATAATTGAATTCTTTTGGAAAATTTTATTAGAATAGTATAGAAACCTATTAAAAATCATTGAATTGAGGAAAAATTTTGAAAATAATTGGAATTTTTCCAAGTATTTTATTAAAATTTTTGAAAATAATTGATATTTCGAAGAAGAATTTAATTATTTCTATAAAGATATTTGAAATTTTGACGAGAATTTTCAAAAAATTTTGAACATAATTGAATTTTTGCGAAGAATTTTATAACTTTTACAAAGTAATTGAATTTCCGCAATCATTTGTAATTTCTCTAAAATTCTCCAAATTATATCGTATAATTTACGTACTTTACGGATCTTTTTCAACCGAATTACGGACTTTACGGACCTTTTTTAAAAAAAACGGACTTTTACGGACTTGAAGCAAAGTTACGGACTTTTACGGACTTCAAGCAAAGTTACGGACTTTTACGGGATTTACGGACCAAGTTCGAGCCCTGAAATAAGGAAAAAAATTGTAACTATACAATAATTGTAAACATAAGAAAATAAATCCTAGGATGCACATTATTTTCTTCTTCTTCTTCTTCTTCTTCTAAACAAGGGAGATTGTGTGCGGGATGTAGAGAAGGGATGAGAGTTCAACAAACTGACTGACGCGTCGCTTTATTGCAATAGAACCATTCATATATAGAGAGTTTAGTGTGGAAAAATTTTATAATTTACCTGCGTAAATTCAGCTTGTTTGGAAATTTTTTTCCCCACCCCTATCGTGTTGTTTATAAGGCAAACTTGCAACAAGAGAAAAAAACAACAACACACCACACCACTGTGTTTAATAAAGTGTCGAAAATTGTATAAATAACTCACACAGGTAGCTCTATGTAAACGACTGACTGTTGGTGTATAGAATTGGAAAAAGCAAGTGCAATTGGGGAGTATGCGCGTTATCAGGAAGGTTAGGTCACCATCGCGAGGTTCCTTCGTTTCCGAAGTCACCCGACGTTACGTGTCGGGGTTTTCAGTTCAACCCGAACAACCCTCGCGTTCAGTTTATCGTTGGTATCATTATCAGCGTGTCGTCGTCGTCGTCGTACAGAAGTAGTTCTCGGTCTTTCGTTTCTCTCTCTCTCTCTTCGTCGTTGTCGGTATTTCGCTAACACGAAAGTTTACAACACGCCGGAACGTGGTCAATAATTTCTGGATTTTCAAGGATCAAGGATTTTTGGAATACTTTTTTTTGTTCTCTATTATTTTCTTTTTTTTTTGTTTTTTGGTGACGAAAAAAAACAAAGTTGCCGGAGAGAAAAAAAAACGAGAAGGCTTGTATATTGATAAACGTATAGTCATAAAACCATCGTGTATGGCGGGAATGATATATAGTTTATGTTGTGTATTCCATTAGAGAGAGAGAGAATAGTAAAAAAAAAGAAATATTCCAGTTGTTTTTAGAACATTTTTTTTAAAAACAAAAAAAAAATTGTTAGTGTGTTTTTGGTTTTAAAAGGAAATAAAGAGAGTGAAAACTAGTGACACAAGAGACGTAACAAAAATTTGCTTCTTCTGCTTTGGTGAGTTTTGGGTTTTTCTTACGCTGAGGTGATTTATTTCTTCTTCGTAGGGACCAGGTGGAAAACATTTTTTTTTTTTCAGTTGGTATAGTAAAAAATACAGATTTACATTGAAAGTATCAAATGGCAACGAAATGTGGATAAAATCATCATTTGAATTCTCCACTGATAAAAAATTTTAATTGATTCAAACAATCGATTGATTGTCATTTATCAAATAAATATTGACTTGAAGTAAATAACTTTCATTTAAGTCGAATAAATATTTACTTGAATCAAATAATTTTTAATTTGAATCGAATAAATATTAACTTGAATAAAATAATTTTTATATGAGTCAGATAAATATTTACTTCGGTCAAATAATTTTTATTTGAATCGAATAAATATTAACTTGAATAAAATAATTTTTATATGAGTCAGATAAATATTTACTTCAGTCAAATAATTTTTATTTAAATCGAATAAATATTAACTTGAATAAAATAATTTTTATATGAGTGAAATAAAATATTGATATTGAAATAAAATATAAAATATTTTCTTCAGTCAAATAATATTTTTATTTAAATCGAATAAATATTAACTTGAATAAAATAATTTTTATACGAGTCAAATAAATATTTTCTTCAGTCAAATAATTTTTATTTAAATCAAATAAATATTAACTTGAATAAAATAATTTTCATACGAGTCAAATAAATATTTTCTTCAGTCAAATAATGTTTATTTAAATCAAATAAATACTTTAAATACTCCGCTGATAAAATTTCAATTGATTCAAATAACCGACTGTTTGTCTTTTATCAAATATAAATATTGACTCAAATAAAATAATTTTTATATGAGTCAAATAAATATTTTCTTCGGTCAAACAATTTTTATTTAAATCAAATAAATATTAACTATTTATTCAAATAATTTGTTATTAAAACAGGGTTGCTACGGTCAGGGAAAACCTTGAAAACCTGGAATTGTCAGGAAATTTTTTCTCGGTCGGGGAAAACCTTAAAAATCTAGAAATGTCAGGGAATTTTATAAAATATTTTTTTCAAAAATTAATTTCACGTATCTATCTGAATCAGGGACTTACACGAACACGAAAAAACACGAAAATTCGTGTCGTGCCCGTGTCGTGCCTTGACACGACACAAAGTTCGCTTGGTAATTCGTGCCGTGCCTTGGCACGACACAAAGTTTGCTTGGTAATTCGTGCCGTGCCAAGGCACGACACAAATGCAAATTTGTAATTCGTGTCGTGTCAAGGCACGTTTTAAAGACACGCATGAAATACTGTGTAGAATCTTGCAAGCGTTATTTGTGTTTTTTTAGGCACGACACGAATTACGAAACGAACTTTGTATCGTGCCTTGGCACGGCACGAATTACCAAGCGAACTTTGTGTCGTGCCTAGGCACGGCACGGGCACGACACATATTTTTCGTGAAGGTCCCTGATCTGAATAGCAAAAATTTCAATTTTTCATTTTTATTCTCACTTCTAATTTTAAAAAACTTCATTAACCATTTTTTCAAATTAGATTTAAATCTCTTCAAACATTCAATTATTTTCAATAAAATTGTAATAAAATTTCACGAAAGAAATAATTGTTTTTAATTTTTTAAGAAAGAGTTAAATTTTCCTAGCAAAAATTTTAATAAATGTTTACAGTATGATTATTAATTGTAATTATTAAAAACATCGACATAATGAATAATTTTCTAGAAATTTTAATAAAATTTAATTATTCAATTTTTAATTTCAATTATAACGAAACACGATTATTTTAGAAAATTAAAATAAATTGTTGTTGAAATTTAATTGTTTGGAAAATTATCAACTAAAATTATTAATGAAACTTCATTTTTAAAAAAAAATTAAAACAAATTCTTCGAAGAATTTAATTGGGATTATCAACCATTTTAATAAAATTCTTCGCAGGCATTAAATTATTTTTATAAATAATAAAATTCCTCGTAGGATTTGAATTATTCTCAAATTTTTTGATAAAATTCTTTGCAAGCATTCAATGATGTTCAATACATTAATTTTAAAATTGAAAATAGTTAAAAAGAAAAAATTTTAAAAATGTTAGAAAACAAAAAAGCAAACAAACAATTTTTCAAGTTAAATAAATATTTGTTTTAGAGAATCATTTCGTTCAGTTTAACAAATTTTGTCTTCGACGAAAAAATTTATCCAATAGAAGAAAATTTTTAGTTTTGTTTTAAATTTTTAACCAAACAAATGCCTTTATTTATTTTTATTTAATGATTGATTTTTGTTTATTTTTGTTTATTTTTGTTTATTTTTATTTATTTTTATTCGTTATTATTTATTTTTATTTATTTTTATTTATTTTTATTTATTTTTATTTATTTTTATTTATTTTTATCTATTTTTACTTATTTTTATTTATTTGATGTTTTTAAAGTTTCAAACGTTCAAATGAACGACAATATTCTTTTTACTTCTTCGACTTTGTATTTCTTTACAAAAAAATTATTTTTTAAATTAAGGACATTAATTCTAGAGTAAATATTATTTAATTTCAATTTTGTTTCTTTTTTTAGATGGTAATTTTCAAAAAAACACATAAGGTGAGAAAAAATTTCGTTTATTTGAACGTTCGAAACTTTAGCCACATATTTATTTGATTTAAAAGAAAAATTTTGCTATTTCAAATAAATTTTTTTTTACTGATTAAATAGGTGGGCAAAAAAATTTAGAAGTTAAATTGACTAATAAAATGTGTTAAATTTACTAATAAAAATTGTAACCTAAAGAAATAAATTATCAGCAATGAATTTTACTAACTAAAAATTGTTTGTGGAAAAAATTTGTGACTTTAATTAATTTTCTTTTCTATTTAATGTGTAAAATTAAGTAGTAATTTATAATAATAAATTATTCTGAAAAAATTGTGAATTAAATTACTTTTTTTCTATTGAATGTGTAAAATTAAGTAGCAATTTTTATAATGAAAAAAATTAAATTAATATTAGTTAATTTATAATAATAATGATTATATTAATAATAATAATAATAATAATAATAATAATAATAATAATAATAATAACAACAGTAATAAAAAAATTATCGGCAAAATTAAAATTTACTAAATATTAAAAAAGTAGTTCTTTATTTTATTCTTTTATTGTCTAAATTTCATTAGTAAATATTTTTTTTCTGTTAACTGTAAAATAAGTTATTATTTTGAGCAATATTTTAAGTTAAATTTAACTAAATATTAAAAAGTGGGAAAAGTTCTTAATTTTATTCTTTTGTCAAAAATTTCATTAGTTAACATTTCATTTCTATTAACTGAAGAAATAAGTTTGAAATAATATTGAAAACTTAATTTCTTCTTTGAATTAAAACTAATTTATCTTCATTGTATTTTTTTCAAAGTTATTTTGCCTTTTAATATTTAATAAACAAGATTTACCCTCTTATTTAAGGGTGTTTTCATTTTGCGCATCTTTTATAAATTTCTTTTTGAGATTATATTAGTTTGCTTTCATTTTACTCGCGCACGATATAAAGTATAGAGTTTGTACCTAAATCTTTGTTTACTTTGTCAGTTTTCTCAAATCAGAGGTTATTAGGTTTTTTCTTTTTTTAATTACTCGGATTACAACTCTAATTACATTTTTTATGAGGAAAAATTATTATTTCTCTTTTCTTTTTTCTCAATTAAAACTGTACGTGATATAGGAGGATTTTGAAAAAATACGGTGCAATATGTTTGATAACTGTAGAAATTAAAAAGATTATAAACATAGCCGTGATGAAATTGAATTTTTATAATTATATTTATAATTTATATGGTTTTATTTTTGTTTTTTTTACTTTACCAACTCTTCACATAATCTTGGAATGCGGAATCCGAGGTATCTGTATGCAGATTTCCCAAAAGTCCCTGAGCGAAAAAAGAATAATTATTTCTTTTTACAGTTTTCTTGAATTTCAATTTGTTTTATTACATAAAATATACTAATTAAAAAAATTTCCTATTATTTGTTTCATTTTATTACTATAATTATCATAAAAAGAATGATAGTTAAAATGTTAATAGACTTCAGCTCGATTCTGAACGAAGAGTTTTTTGGCCATCTAGCGGAAGCGTCATGGAAATAATAATAATGGCGCGAAATTCAAAATAATCGAGAAACAAGAAGTATTATTATAATCATATAATAATAATAATAATAATAATAATAATAATAATAATAATAATAATAATAATAATAATAATAATAATAATAATAATAATAATTTCATAATTCATTATTGTGACTAATTGGGAATCTAATAAGGAATATTTGTAATGGAATTTAAAGAATAGGAAAAAAGGAAAGCAAAAAAAAAAAAAAATGAAAAACGAAATATAAATTGTCTTATTAAGAAGTTGGAAAATGGACTTGAAAACTATTTTGGTATGCAACAAATGTCATTTTCACTTGAAGAAATTTCGTCTATTCTTAACTCGTTTATTGGCATTTTCGCTTAAGTATTTTCCTTTTTCTTGTGAATGCAAACAGAAGTACGTCTGGCAAATACAGAAGTGCACTACTTTTAACTTTCATTGTAGTTTCCCGATAATGGCCCAACTTTTCAGCACTAGGATTCGGTGAACGAACTAAATCGGATAAATTCTAATGGAATTTCTCAGGCAAATTGGATATTGATCTGGGCTAATATATATACATATATATATAGAGAGAGATAATATTTCGAGTTAAAATAATGCAAAAAAACGGGACAAAATAATTCTAATTTGAATTCATTTTTTTTCTTTTGTAATATAAGGGGAAGTTTATTTTATCTTTTCTTGAATTAAATACTATATTTCCACAATGTTTACACTTTTAGGTTCTTTTTTTTTTTGATAATTTATTACCGTCAACTGGATGTTATTTTGTGCATCAAACAGCTTTTTTTCGATTCAATGATTTTATTAAAAATCAAGAATTAAAAAAAATCTATTTTTGTTAAATTGTTGTGAACATCCGTCTAAATGTTTCCTATGAAAAATTACAGAAACGTCAACTCTTTTCATTTCTAATTAAAATTGGGGTAATATATCCTCAACATTAATGCGAAATATTTGCAACATTGCCCAACCAGTACAAATTTGACAAATGTGACACGCAATATTCTATTAAAAGTTTGTGCAGTTTGGAAATGCAAAAAAAAAGCTGATGTTTATTTCCCTTTTTTTCCTCCTGTTATTTGGCGAAACCGTATAAAAGTTTTTGATTCTGTAAGGTTAAATGTAGAGGAAAAAAAGGGGTAGATTGACACGATTGCCCGTTATCGGTGGGTCGTGTGTGCGATGACCGACTAGATACTGACCTACTGATATCCGTTTCGGTGTAAAATGTCCGCAATTCAACCACTGTAACCACTTTTGCTTCCATTATTGTCGGCAGGTTTGTTGTGTTGTGCCTATCGTTAAAGTGCGCGCACACGTATAGTACTTGCATATACACTATATATGTATGTATATGCAAATAAACCACACAAATTTAACACTTCTAATGCCATAATCATTCGGTACACACCAACGTATATAAAGCGTATTAATTGATTCTCTCTAATTGAGTTCAACTCGGCACTGAAAAATCATATCTATATCGTGGATTTTGGTTTTTATTTATTTTTCATCTTTGCCGAACAAAAATATTCATTTCGGATAGCATTCTTTTCGGAATTTAATTTTTTATGCGGTGATGATAATTGTGCTTGATAATTTTGGTAATATATTACCACTGTAATGTTTAGGCAATTAGCTAGAAATTTTTCCACTTTATCCATCACGGTAAATCGTTAGGTATTAAAATAACACCAAGAAGGATTAAAATAATCCAATTTAGTGTTATTTTAATCCATTTTGGTGTTATTTTAATACCTAACGATTTACCGTGATCTTTAAGGATTATCCAAGACAAGGGAATTGTTCCCTCATACTCCAATTTAAAATCTTTCACGTTTGCAACCCTAAAAAAATAATTTCCTTTTCATAATTTTAATCAAAAAAACCTATATTTAATTTATTAAAAGAAAAAAATATTCACAAAACATTTGAAAATTAATGCTAAAATTTGTTTAATACTTCAGGGCTCGAAGTAGGTCCGTAAATCCTGAAAAAGTCCGTAACTTTGCTTCAAGTCCGTAAAAGTCCGTTTTTTTCAAAAAAAAAGGTCCGTAAAGTTCGTAATTTCATTCAAAAAGGATAAAAAGTTCGTAAATTGTATACGATATAATTTGGAGAATTTTAGAGAAATTACAAACGATTGCAGAAATTCAATTACTTTGTAAAAGTTATAAAATTCTTCGCAAAAATTCAATTATGTTCAAAAATTTTTTTTTAAATTCTCGTCAAAATTTCAAGTATCTTTATAGAAATATTAAAATTCTTCTTCGAAATTCATATATTTTACGTTGGTAAAGTTCACAACGTTTTTTAGTCAACGATTTTAGAAAAAAAATATTTTTTAAAGGAAAAATTTTTATAAATATTTGTAAAGAAAATAGTTTGATTAATTTTTTTAATAATGATTTACGAAAAAAAAAATATTTGTGAACAAAAAATATTTTTTTAGCAGGAAAATAATTTGTTTTCTTTCAATCGTTGATCATAAAACGTTGCGAACTTCACCGACGTTATATTTTGAAAAAAATTTAAAAACATTGTCAACATTTTAATTATCTGTATAAATAAATAACAAACTTCTTCAACAAAATTCAATTATTTTCAAAAATTTTATTAAAATTCATTACAAAAATTTCAATTATTTTCATAATTAACAATATTTGTCACATGAATTCAATTATTTTGTAAAGTAATAAAATTCAATTATTTTCAAAAATTTTAATAAAATTCATTGCAAAATTTGAATTAATTTCAAAACTAATAATATTTCTTTAAAAAAAATTTAATATTGTTCAATATCTACTGTTTTTATAAAATTCTATAAAAAGTTTTAATTATTTTCAAAAAATAATGAAAATTTTGCAAGCATTTCATTAATAACAAATTTTTTAAATAAATTTCTTCGCTGTCATTCAACTATTTCCATAATTAAGAAAAATTTTACCGGGATTCAATTATTTTCGTAAATAATAAAATTCTTTTTAGAAATGCAATTATTTTTAATAGAATTTTAATCGAATTCCTCCAAAAAATTCTTAAAAATTTTATTAAAATTCGTTCAAAGAATTTCATTGTTTAAAAATTTGTTTATAAAATTTTTAATAGGAATTGTATTCCAAGAAAAATTCAATTATTCAATAAATTATTTATTGTTGTATTTAAATAATTGAATTCTAGTAGAATTTTCTCATAAACATTGATAACATTAAAATCTTAAATTATAAAAAAATAATTGAATTTGGGAAATTTTTTTAAAATTGTCTTAAAAATAATTGAATTTCTATAAAAAAAAATTTATCAAAACTTTTTAAAATATTTGAATTTCTGCTAAAATTCTAATATTTTTTGAAAATAGTTGCATTCTTGCGAAGAATTTTATTAAGACATTTGAAAATAATTGATTCCCTGCAAAGATTTTTATTATTTTACGAAAATATTTCTATTTTTGCGAAAAATTTTATTAAAATTTCTAAAAGTAATTAAAGATCTGCTAAGAATTTTGTTATTCTTAATTTATGCGAAGAATTTTATTCAAATTTTTAAAAATAATTGGATTTCTGTTAATTGTTTACAAGAATTTAATTATTTTTGAAAATTTTGATAAAATTCTTCGCAAGAATTCAATTATTTTCATAAATAATGAAATTCAATGCAAAATTTTAATTATTTTTAATACAATTTTAATTGAATTTATCTAAAAATGTAATATTTCTTAAAAATTTTATTAAAATTCGTTAATACAATTCAAGTATTTGATAATTTGTTGATAACAATTGTTTATGGGAATTGAATTTTAAGAAACGTTCAACTCTTTAATAAATTATTTAATTGCGTTTTATTTTTATTTAAATAATTGAATTCGAGTAGAATATTGTAATAAAATTTGAAATTTATTTCATAAAAATAAATTTCAGTTAAAATTTTAGATAATCATTGAATATTAAAAACAATGTGGTGTGCATTTTAAAAAATAATTGAATTTTGTAATTAATTTTTTTGATAAAGTTTAATCGAGTTTTTTTAATACTATATTCAGTCTCTATTTTCTAGTATTTAGTTAATAAAATAATTTAACTAATAATTGAAATTTCGTAAAATTAAATATTGTAAAGAAATGAATTTGAATTGTCAAAGAACTTATTCGAAAATTTTTAAAAATAATCGATATAAAGAAGAATTTTAGATAAAAATTGTAAAAAATAATAATTGAATTGATAATGATTTCAATTATTAATAAATTATTTTTATTAATAATTAATATTAATTATTATAAAACGCGAAAAATTGAATTTCTAGTTTCAAGTAAAATTTTCTCTTATATTTGATTCGGCCTGATCCTATTTTCGTCAGTTGGTCTGTAAATGTTCCGTAATTTTTAATTTTTGGTTGGTACGACTGGTATATTAGTATATTGTCAGACGTTAAGGGCATTTGAACCATTATGACGTCACAATTTAGGCAAAGAATGTGTTTTAATATTGTGACGTCGTAATGGTTCAAATACCCTTAACCTCAAATTGTTTAGTGTTGTGAACACAAAAATTATGATAAAATGTAAAATATATTTATGATAAAAAAAACATGAAAATTATTAACTTATTAATAAGGAATATTGTTAATTTCAAGTGTATAGATCAAATTTGTATTTTTTTGAGGTTATGTATTGTTGCGATGTTGCCACATTTTCATCTGTTTTCATTATTGCTGTGAAAACGAAAATTAAAATAATTATATTTATTCATTAAATCTGTGCGGTAAAGTTTCTCTAAACTTTTCTATTTTTAACTTTTTTGACATTGTCTATCTGTACACAAAATCACAGACATTTCTCTCATTTCTTTCATACTTTTTTTCTAAGATTTATCTAAGCTCCCATAAGAGCCCGCATGTTAAATTGCAAATTTATTTTATTTTTTTAAAGAAAAAAATATAAAAAATTCTGAAAAATATCATGTTTCGAAAATAATCTAAAGATCAAACTGTCAAATTTTTATAAGTTTTTCTCATTTCCTTAATTTACAGCTGACAATTCTTAATTAGGTCTCTTTACCTACTTCTTTTAGTAGAAGGGGAGGGTAGATTTTTACTGCGGTGAGACTCTTTATTAGAACCCTATTTGAAATAATAATAACAAGGAAATGTGGATCAATTTTTGCATATATAGAGAGAGACTGCAGTTAAATTATAAAGTAAATTTTTCTCTTGTTTTCTTGTGTAAAAATATAAGATGAGAAATTTGTTGGGTGCATATAAAAGTATATAGGTTGTTTACTAAATCAATTTTATGGTTGCTGTGTGGCGAGAAAAAGGAGAAGAGAAAAGAAAAGTGGTTAAAGTCCTAAAAGTATATGTATATGTATATATGAAATGTTAAAGACGCGTAAACGAGAAGTCGTATAACTTCTTTTAGAGGCCGGATATACGATGCACTTGCATATGTAGGGCTACTGTATCTGGCGTCATATACCATTTAAATTCAACCTACCTTGCGGTCAAACTATTTTCCCCTTGCACGTGAATATGACCTGCGATTAGTATTTTTAAACCGTTTATTCACTCTTCTCCTCTCTTTCACTTAAAAATTTTTTTTCAATGCAGGAGAGAATCTATTTGGTGTAAAAAAAAACTTTGAGAATTATGTTAAATGGAACTCATGCCAAATGACATGTATATCAAGTAAATTTTTCTGTTAAATAAGAATTATGTTAAATGTGTCGCGATCTGAAGAAAGGGACCTTAGAAGCAAATCACTTTAAGGTTATGTTAGTGTTACTTTTTTGTTGATTTAAGGTTTCTTTTTACGTTTTTGCAAATTAAAATCAGTGTTCATTGAATGTTTTAGTTAAAAAGAAAACTTAAACATTAATAATTCACTTTAACAGTCGATCTTTTTTTTGTAATTCAATTTAAAAAATTGCAAACATAACCTATAATTTTTTGCTTCTAAGGTCCCTTTCTTCAGATCGCGTCACAAATGATGCATGCGTCTCTCGATAAATATTATTTATATACCAATAAATGTTGCCAGGCACAGTAAAATGTTAGGTTACAACAAAAAAGTATCAAAATTGTTGCGAAGGAAGGTTTTCTTTTGATTTATAATGTAATTGGGATTTGAATTTCCCGCCTAAAATCCACTCTGCCTTACCGACCCATGACTATTTGGATAATAGACAGGAAAGTCGAGTTAGAAAATTGTTTCTGTTTCAGGTATAAAGAATAAAATGAAGACAGATTTGAAAAGAAATGTAAAAAATACGATAATAAATGATGGTTTCAATTTGTCGTTTCTATTTATACTTTGAAAAATTCGATCAATAGTGCTGTATTTTTATTTTAGTTTTGACGTCAGAAGGCAATAAGATTCTGTGGTTACTGTGTTTTGATAGAAGGTCTAAACTAACAAAGGTATTTCCTGTATGTGTGTGTTTTTTCTTCGTCTTCTTCTTCTTCCTGTTGTTTTTTGCCCTTTTTTCTCTTAGAGTTCTTATCAATGTATATCTTCCCTTTTTCTTCTTCTTCTTCTTCTTCTTCTTCTTCTTCTGGCAATCGTTTACCAGAGTTAGACAGCGGAGAGGACAGGTAGTGACAGACGGAAATCTAATTGCACTAAGCGAATCACTCGCGGGAAACGTGATGGGACTCCATCTGTCTAGAGACACGGCTTCTCTGCGGGTTCGCTTAAGTTGAACTTCGTAACAAAAAGAAAATCGGAAGTAAAGAGAAAGGCAAAAAAAAAATGCGACTCTCCTCTATCTCTCTCGCTCTCTCTTTACCTTTTCCATTTCTTTTCATCTTTATTAAGCTTCACGCTTTTCTTACCTGTTCAAACTCTATCATAGGGGGAAAAGGAGAAGAAGTTTAGAAAATTTTTGAGTTTATACTTTTTTATGTCAGGAACATTTATAATTAAGAGTTGTCTTTAATATTTAGTTTATTTTTGCTCTGCCAATTTGAATTTCGCGCTATTATTACTTCCATGACGCTTCCGCTAGGTGGCAAGAAGGTTCGTTGCTCATAATCGTAAATAACACTCTTAGGGCTTAATAATACTGTTTTTTTTTAAATTTAATTTATGTATAGTAATAATTTATGTATAGTAATAATAATAATTAATCGAACGTTATATTGTATAGAAAAGTAAAAAGATATTTGATTGTAAAATAAAATTTCCTTTTTAATTGAATTCGTTTTGCGTGCATTATAGATGAGCATTTTTGTTATTAAATTGGAAGAGTATTTCCGTCTCGTTTTTTTAATATCAAATGAAACAAATTTTAATGTAATGACAAGCTTTTAACTTTCGTAATTAATTTCTTTTTATATATAGTAGCTTGTACATAACTTGAGAATATTTCATTTAATTTTTAATAGTAAGTGCTTTTCTATTTTTGCAATAGATATTAACAATATAAGCGAATTTTTCTATTTCTGTTAAAAACTGGAAATTCCTTTCGAAAGAAATTTTCTTTGAATTGGGTAAAATCACGTTTATGAAATATCTCTCCCTCCTCTCTCTCTCTCTCTCTCTCTGTATATATTCGTTGACATAATAAAATTTCAAATATATCGCATTTCTTTTGACATATTCTCTCAGTTTTTTTTTCTTATTTTTTTGTTGATAAAAAAAAAACTAATGAATATTTTAATATATTGCAGAAAATATTCTTTTATTGGAGAAAAAAATAGAAATTTATATAATTTTTTTCTTGATTTATATAAAAAAATGTAGGAGATATTTTTTTTTGGTCTTTTTTTTTTTAATTTTTGAAAAAGAAGTTGACGATTTTTGTTTTTTAATTACAAATTCCATTTTCATGTGGTGATTTGTTGTAAAAGTGAATTGTCATAAAAATTTTTATGAGATTGCGATTGTTCTATATATTGAGACAAAGGGAGATGACAAATTGTATTACGTATTGTTTCGCTATGAGTAAACGCCGTTTTGCGAAAAAAAAGGAAAATAGAAAAAATAAATCAGAAAAATACTTGAAAAATAAATTCTGACACGAATAGAAGCTGAAGATTTTTTCATAAAAATTTTGATTAAATAAATTTTTTATTATTACTATTGTTCTTACTGTTAGTATCCTTTCCTCTTATTAATACTTATCATTGATACTATTATTATTATTATTATTATTATTTATTATTATTATTATTATTATTATTATTATTATTATTATTATTACTATTATTATTATAAAAATTATAATAATTATACATAAGTAACAAAAATAATTCTTTCTCAGTATTGTTATTTTTATAATTATCATTGTTTTTTGTTAATTTCTACTTTCTAGTAATGAAGACCGAAAAACTATTTTGTAATTATTATTAATAAGTTATCAATTACAGGATTGCCACAAATATATATTTTTATTTTTCCCTGACTTTTCCCTGATTTCCAGATAAAATTCTCACTTTTTCCCTGACCATAAAAAAAATTCTAAATCACTCTCAAAATTATTAGATACTCAAAAAAATGTTCTATTAAATTTATTTACAAATTTCATTAATTGTAAAATTATTAAAAACATCAATCACTAAATTTTTAAATAAGTATTTAATTATTACTTTTCCAGAGGAATTAAAATTCTTCAGGACATTCAAATTCAAACCTTTTTGACACTCAACAATTTATAAGAATATTATTAAAAATGTTACTATGTTATTAATATTATTGAATATTATTAATTTGTTATAATTTAAATAACCATAAAATGTTTTAAGAAAAATTTAATTATTTACAAAAATCTTAATAAAATCCTTCGCAAGAATTCAATTATTTTTAAAAGTAGTAAATTTTGTCAAAAAAATTCAATTATTTGAAAAAATTCTAATAAAATTCGTTGCAATAATTCAATTATTTTCATAAACAATAATTCAATTATTCGGTAATTTCATTATTTAATCAATTTTTATTAGAAAATTCTAGAAAAATTCAATTATTTAAATTGAAAAATAAATAATTTATTGAATAATTGAATGTTTATTAAAATTGAATTCTCATAAAGAATTTTATCAACAAATTTTTAAATAATTGAATTCTTTTGACAAATTTTAATAAAATTTTTAAGAACAATTACATTTTTTCGAAGAATTTAATTAAAATATTGTATCCAAAATGAATTAAAATTCTGCGATGAGTTTTATTATTCATGAAAATAATTTTAAAAAATTTACAAAAATGTTATTAAAATTTTTCTAAAATAATTGAATTTCGGCGAAGAATTTTATTATTTATAAAAATAATTCAATTCTTGTAAATTACTTTGTTAAACTTTTTTTAAATAATTGATTCATGCGACGAATTTTATAAAAATCTTTTTAAATAATTGGTATTTTTCAAAAAATTTTATAAAATTTTGTATATTAAATAATAGAACTCACGTGAAAATTTTATTAAGTATTTATGAAAATAATTGATTTATGTCAAAGAAATTTATTAAATATTTCATAAATTATTGAATTTCTGTGAAAGTTTAACAAGAATTTTATTCAAGTTTTTAAATATATTTGAATTTTGAAGAATAATTATATTATTTATAACAATAATTAAAATTTGGACGAGAATTTAAAAAAGTTTTTTTAAATAATTTAATATTGAAGATTTTTATTATTTATAAAGATAATCAAAAATTTTGACAATTTTTGAACATAATTGAATTTCTGCGAAGAATTTTATTACTTTTGAAAATAATTTAATTCCTCCAACGAATTTTATTCAAGTTTATAAAAATAATTGAATTTCGGTGAAGAATTTAACTATTTTTAAAAATAATTGAATTCTTGAAAAGAACTTTCTAAAATTTTTTTTTAAATAATTGATTCATGCGACGAATTTTATAAAAATCTCTTTAAATAATTGATATTTTTCGAAAAATTATTTGAAATTTTTTATATTAAATAATTGAATTCCTGTGAACATTTTATTATTTATGAAAATAATTGGTTTATTTTGAAGAAATTCATCAAAAAATTTTTTGTAAATTATTCAATTACTGTGACATTTTTCCAAGAATTTTATTAAAGTTTTTAAAAATAATTGAATTTCAAAGAAGAATTGTATTATTTATAAAAATAATTGAAATTTTGACGAAAATTAAAAAAAAAATTTTTTTTAATAATTGAAAATTGATGAATTTTATTATTTATAAAGATAATTGAAATTTTGACAAAAATTTTTGAACATAATTGAATTTCTGCGAAGAGTTTTATTAGTTTTGAAAATAATTTAATTCTTCTAACGAATTTTATTCCAGTTTATAAAAATAATTGAATTTCGGTGTAGAATTTTTCTATTTCTAAAAATAATTGAAATCTTGAAAAGAACTTTGTTAAATTTTTTTTCAATAACTGAACTCTTGCGACGATTTTTATAAAATTCTTTTTAAATAATTAAAATTTTTCGAAAAATTATTTGAAATTTTTCATATTAAATAATTGAATTCCTGTGAAAATTTTATTATTTATGAAAATAATTGGTTTCTTTAGAAGAAATTCGTCAACAATTTTGTAAATTATTGAATTACTGTGAAATTTTTCCAAGAATTTTATTAAAGTTTTTAAAAATAATTGAATTTCAAAGAAGAATTGTATTATTTATAAAGATAATTAAAATTTTGACTAGAAGTTTTAGAAAAATTTTGAACATAAACATAATTAAATTTTGGAGAAGAATTTTTTTATTTTTAAAGTTATAATTGAAATGACCAGAATTTTTTTCCTTTTCGAATATAATTGAATTTCTTCAAAAAATGTTATTACTTTTGAAAATAATTGAATTTCTGTAATTATTTGTAACTTTTTCAAAATTAAATTTTTTTAGTATTTTTAATTGAAATCTTTTTATCAATTTAGTAATTTAATATTTAATATTTAATTTACATTATAGTGAAGGAGAATAAAACGAAAACATTCGGACAAATAGTTTTTTAAAAATTTAATTTAATTTTTAATTAGTTTTTTCTTAGTTTTACTTTAATTTGTTTAATGATTGAAAATTGAATAATTCTTTTATTTGTAATTTAGCGATGTAATCGTTTAGATAGGGTGTTATGTAACTTAATATATATATACCTACCATCGAAATGCCGCAAATTGACCGACTTTTGGGAAATTACGCAATATCGCTTTTCTACTCTCGGGAATTCCTCACTTGTGTGCTTCGGAAACAGACTTCTTTCAACTCTTTTTATTTGAGCTTCTAAATATCACCTGACGATCCCTGAAACTTTTATCGCACGCTCTCAAAGTTGAAATTTTACTACGAAAAAACAAATGCTTCTCTCTCTCCCGTGAAAATGAAAATTCTTTTCAACGAATGGAATCTCTCTCTCTCTCTCTGTGTGTGTGTGTGAAAAAAAATTTTTAATTTTTCCCTTTTTATCCGTCAAATTTTTTGTAAAATTTTGTTTAAAATTGAGAAATAGTTTAAAATAAAGTTTAAAATTAAAATTTGCTCTAAAAGGTAGGAAGAATAAAAAAAAATTTTATCTCTGTATTTTATGATTCAATTATTTGTGCTGTTTGGTTTCAAAAAGTTATTTTGAATAGATTGGAAAATTGTGGATTTTTTGTTTACAAATTATTCTGCAATTGCAAAGTTCTTCTAAAGTGAAAATAAAAAATTGAAATAAAAAATAAAAATTAACCAAGGTGAAAATAAAAAATTGAAAATAAATATAAAAATCTACCAAAGAGTAAAAATAATTTTGAAAATAAAAATCTAGCAAAGTGGAAATAGAAAATAAAGAATTTAATTGAAAATAAAAATGAAAAGTTAATTGAAAATAAAAACTTTGTTAGAGTGGAAATAAATGTCAAAAAATATCAATAGTCGCTTGATTCCGAGGCTCGAGATTTTTTTTTTTTGATTTTCAAGAGCTTTTTTCCGATTGGACGAAAATAATTGCAAATTGTTACTTTATTTATTTTTTTTTCTATTAAACGCTTTGCGATAGGAAAATTTGGTAGGAAAATGTTGTATATATACAATCAGTGTCTCTAGTTTCCGGGTTGAAAATACGTTTTCTCAATAGGCAATTTAATCTTGTCACTTGGTTGGATGTATTCGTGACGTATAGAACGTGCGAGGAATCACAATGGTTAGAGGAAAGTTGGGCTAAAAAGGAACAAAAAATCAGTGTAAAGTTCCATTGGCTTAAAAAAACTAGTTTGAAAAACACAATAAAAAAATAAATAAACAGAAACAAAATACAAAAAAAAACTATAAAAAAAAACAACGAAATGAACTTTGGAGGCAAAAAGTGTATGGAATTTTCCGATTCAAATTTGCAGGATAAGCGAGATTAGATTTTCCGCAGACTATTTTTTTTCCATTACTTTCATTGGTCTGAGGAAAACGGAATTTTCCAATTGTAATAAATTTTTGAATGTTTCGAACAATTAGTTTCATGTCGAATGCAAAAAATAAAAAAAAATAAAAATAAAAAAAAAAAAAACAAGAGATGAGAAAGAATAAGTGGCCCCGATTCGAAAAGCCACTGATATATGGAGGATCTCGTGTTTTCCTGACTGTAAATCTCTGCCGTTTGCATTCACATTCCTATCAGTTTCTCAAACCTGTTCAGTGCAGAAACTAAAAGTCGATAAATGCGAATGTTTTTTTTTACGTTTCATGGATCATATCTATATTGGAATAAAAGTTTTAATGCATATGTTTTTTTTATGGTTTAATTCTGATTTTATATATATAGCAGTCGAACGAAACGTGAAAGTAGATAAAAAATTTTAAAACTTTTCTAAATTTATAGATGATCATTTCTCTGCGTCAATTAGTTTTTTTTTCTCTTTTTTCTCTGAAGTTGGACTGCGATTTTGTAATTTGACATTGAATTTCCATTCGGCTCTGAAATTGAATAATTGACATTGATTTTGAGTTTGACTTTCATTTTCACTTTGACTTTAGTTTGAATTTTCGATTCGATTCTGACTTTCATTTTTACTTTGATATTCACTTTAAACTCTTTAATTTTTTATTTTCACACAAAAGGAAAATATTTATTTACAATTTCACCCACAAATATTCAATTTTTATTTTCATCTAAAAAAATTTTTAATTTCAGCCAAAGACATTTTTAGTTTTAACTTATTACACTCAAAAAAATTTTCACTTTTAATTTCACCGAAAAATTTTCCATTTTTAAATTTCAACTAAAAAATGTTCACTTTGTATTTTCAATCAAAAATATTTTCAAACTCACTCACAAAATTGTCACTTTAAACTTTCACCTATAAAAATTATGATTTTCAATTTCATCTAAAATATTTTTACTTTCAACTCTTACGCAAAAAAATTTTCAATTTCATCCTAAAACAATTTTCACTCTCAAATTGAACCGAAAAATGTTTTCACTTTCAAGTTTCACCCAAAAAAAATATTCCATTTTAACTTTCACCCAAAAAATTTTCAATTTCAGCCCAAGAAATTTTCACTTTCAATTTTAATTTGTCAGCCAAAAATTTTTCAATTTTACGCAAAGAAATTTTCACTTTTAATTTTAATTTTTACCCAATTCAAGAAAAATCTTGAGTTGAAAGTAAAAATATTTTAGATGAAATTGAAAATTATAATTTTTATAGGTGAAAGTTTAAAGTCACAATTTTATGAGTGAAATTACTCAATTAATATCAAAACTTTAGTTATCAAAATTTTTTTTACCAGAACTTTAGTTACAAATTTTACTTGGAGAAGTAATGTTTCAAAGAATTTTTGGGCAATTACAAAAGATTTTTTTTATTATTTTTTTTATTTTTTATTTTTTTTATTTTTATTTATTTTTAAAAGATTTTTACTTGGCCGAACATTTTGCATCAAAGGTCATTTTGTTAGAATTTTTAAAACTTTTTGCGGCATTTCAACTTTTTAATAAATGCATAAAGTAACTTCTGTAAGGAAAATTGTTTAGAAAATTCTATTTTTTCCCTTTTTCTGGAGAAAAATACAAATATTTAAAAAACTACGAACTGTATTGAAAATTTCTACAAAATATATGTCGATTTTTAACCTAATTAATTATATTTCAGAAAATTTTACAAAAAAAGTTAAGTAGTTTAATCTCTAGGTTTGTCTAAATTTAAGAAAATTCCATTTTTTTTAAAGAAAAAACCAAAACCACTGCCAAGTTATACATTTTTGTTATAATTTTGAAAAACACTTTTGTTATAATTTTTAAAACCTTGAAAACCTGGAATTGTCAGGGAAAATCTGGAAAACATGGAAATATCAGGAAATTTTATAAAATATTTTTTTCAAAAATTAATCTGAATCGCGAAAATTTCAATTTTCCATTTTTATTCTCACTTCTAATTTTAAAAAACTTCATTAACTATTTTTTTAAAAATTTTAAAAGTTAGATTTAAATCTGTTGAAAAATTCAATTATTTTCAATACAATTGTAATAAAATTTCACGAAAGAAATAATTGTTTTTAATTTTTAAGAAAGAGTTAAATTTTCCAGCAAAAAATTTAATAAATCTTTAAAGGTATGATTATTAATTGTAATTATTAAAAACATCGACATAATCAATAATTTTCTAGAAATTTTAATAAAATTTAATTATTAAATTTTTAATTTCAATTATTACGAAACACGAGTACATTTTAGAAAATTAAAATAAATTGTTATTGAAATTCAATTATTTTGAAAATTATCAATTAAAATTATTAATGAAACTTCATTTTTAAAAAAAAGTTAAAACAAATTCTTCGAAGAATTTAATTGGGATTATCAACCATTTTAATAAAATTCTTCGTATGCATTAAATTATTTTTATAAATAATAAAATTCTTCGAAGGAATTGAATTATTCTCCAATTTTTTGATAAAGTTCTTTGCAAGCATTCAATGATGTTTAATACATTAATTTTAAAATTGAAAATATTTAAGAAAAAAATGTAGAAAAATAAATTAAAATATAGAGAAATAAATTAAAATTATTAAAACTATTAAAAATATCAGAAAAATAATAAATTATTAACTATAAAATATTAATTCGTTGGTAATATTATTTCATACTTTTCAATAATTTATTTAATAATTGATTAAATGAAAAAATTAATAATAAAATTTTGCAAATCTAAATAATAATAAAAATACTAGACTAACTAATTTTAATTAATAAAATGCATTATTCATTAAAAAGTATGACATAATATTGCATAAGTAATAATAAAATTAATTAAGTAAAACAAATTAACAAAGTATAATAATAAAATGAATATTATCTATAATATTTATAAAATATATTAAGAACAAATTAGTTAATTTTAAGAATTAATTACGAAGTTTGATAAACTTATTAGAATTCAGATGAAAAAATTATAAAAATAATTTCTGTTTGGTCTTTAAGTTTTACCGAACTGTTCAGTAAAAATAAGTATAGAGAACACTTATTTTACGATTTACCGAACCGTTCAGTAAAAATAAGTATAGGGAACACTTATCTTACGATTTACCGAACCGTTCAGTAAAAATAAGTAGAGGGAACACTTATTTTACGATTTACCGAACCGTTCAGTAAAAATAAGTAGAGGGAATACTTATTTTACGATTTACCGAACCGTTCAGTAAAAATAAGTTTTGGGAACCACTTATCTCACGGTTTACCGAACTGTTCAGTAAAGCGCTTATAGATGTTAGCAATTTATGATTTTTGCTTTTTACCCTTATTATTTGAAGCAATTGCTTTTACTGTCTAGTTCTTGAAAAATCACTCACCTAATCTAATAGTTCATCCCAGTTTTAACGCACTAAATTTAGTAAAATTTCACGAATAAACTTTCCCCGTATGTAGCTCTTATCATCGTCAATAATAAAAGAGATATTATAAAATTCAAAGTTAAAAATTTAACTCATTTCTATTCCGCGGTGTATATATAAAAAGCAGACGCGATTTTCATTAGTATGACGGTGGTTTAACGAAAGATGAATTTAATAATTTCGAAATGAAATAATCAACATATAAATTTGAAGAGAGGAATGCAAATTACGAAATGTTAGACACCCTCTCGTGGTATATTGGGTAGGGGTCGGAAAGGGGGCGAGTGGGTCTGAAACGAGACATGAAAAAGAGATGTTAGATCAATAAGGAACGTCCGTCTATAGGATGACTTTATTTTTGTCCCTCGGGCGTCGAACCAAGTTTTACGGTGACAAATATATATATATATATATATATATATATATATATATATATATATATATATATTCGTGTATAATAGTGAAAGGAAAGGCGATTGGGGTTCACCCTCTCGGCGTTCTCAACATTTCGGATGGATGCCTTTTCCCTTTCCTTCCGTTTCTAGTTTACAGTCGGTGTCGTCCACCGTCTTCCTCCACCTCCATATACATGAAACATGCGTCATCCTCATTGAGTTGCAGGAAGGGTTTACATTAGTTAGTGCGAGCTAAATCCTCAAACACTTTGAATGCCTCGTGTACAGCCATTGCCACTAATGATGTCAGATCCTTTTTTTTTCTTTTTTTTAATGCAATTCATTTTCTTTTTTTTTAATGCAATTCATTTTCTTTTTTTTTTAATGCAATTCATTTTCTTTTATGTTTGAAAATAAACATTGAAGGGTATTTTGTACCTGGACTTTCGACAGTGCGCGTACTTTATTTTTCAATATTTTTTTTTTTAAATTACAGTAGGGTCAGACCATTATAATTTTGTAAAGCATTTTATTAAAATTACTGGAGAAAATTGAATTTTGCAAAATCTTATTAAAAATCCTAAAAATAATTGAATTTTATTAAAATTCCTAAAAATAATTGAATTTTGTAAAGCATTTTATTAAAATTCTTGAAAAAAATTGAATTTTGCAAAATCTTATTAAAAATTCTAAAAATAATTGAATTTTATTAAAATTCCTAAAAATAATTGAATTTTGTAAAGCATTTTATTAAAATTACTGGAGAAAATTGAATTTTGCAAAATCTTATTAAAAATCCTAAAAATAATTGAATTTTATTAAAATTCCTATAAAAATAATTGAATTTTGTAAAGCATTTTAGTAAAATTACTGGAGAAAATTGAATTTTGCAAAAAATCTTATTAAAAATCTTGAAAATAATTATATTTCATTGAAGAATTTTATTAAAATACCTATAAATAATTAAATTTTTTAAAGTATTTTATTAAAATTCTTTTGCGAAATTCAATTATTCTCAGGAGTTTTTACAAAATTCTTTGTACAATTCAATTTTCAGAAATTTTAATAAAATCCCGTGTGGAAATAGCCCGAGTTAGCCCTGACAAAGATAGGTTCCTGGTCAGGGGCTAGCTTGTAGTTGGGCTCCCCGGACATAGCATGGCTAGCGCCCAGATTCAATTTCCACACGGGATGCTTTGCAAAATTCAATTTTTTTCAAGAATTTTAATAAAATACTTTAAAAAATTCAATTATTTATAGTTATTTTAATAAAATTCTCCAATGAAATATAATTATTTTCAAGATTTTTAATAAGATTTTTTGCAAAATTCAATTTTCTCCAGTAATTTTAATAAAATGCTTTACAAAATTCAATTATTTTTATAGGAATTTTAATAAAATTCAATTATTTTTAGGATTTTTAATAAGATTTTGCAAAATTAAATTTTTTTTCAAGAATTTTAATAAAATACTTTTAAAAATTCAATTATTTTTAGGTATTTTAATAAAATTCAATTATTTTTAGGATTTTTAATAAGATTTTGCAAAATTCAATTTTTTCAAGAATTTTAATAAAATACTTTAAAAAATTCAATTATTTTTAAGTATTTTAATAAAATTCTTCAATGAAGGGCAGGTGGGAGATAATGTGGTTTCGTGATCGCGCTCTCATTTAAAAAGAAAAGAATATTTTGAGTCGGAAATTTTTGGTAAATATAGATGAACGCTCTGGGACTAGCGGTCCTCTCGGATTTTTGCAAAAATTTGATAGATAATAATTGAAAAAATTGTTTAAACTTTGGAGAAACTGGGTTTTTAACAGTTTGGTATCGCGCTCTCATTTTGAGAGGACAAAATATTTCTGGTTCATATTTGGTTCAGTGACAGAGGAAGACTCACTGAAGAGCGGTCCTCTCCGTTTTTGCAATAATTTTGCGAGGAAATTATTTTATTTACGATTGAAAGTCAAGTATTTTGAGGTTGGAGACACTTTCGTAGTTCAAGTCGCGGTCACTACAGAGAATTGGCGCCACCTCCTTGACCACCGACACATAGATCCACTTGTCTGTGTGCTCGCCGCCATATTGTCCCCCACTTTCGCCAAAAATTAAACTTTTGTAATTTCGTTTTTCAATATTTATTTCAAAAATTACTTGCAAATTTCGACAATATTCAAAATCAGCACGAATTCCCCTAATTATCCTAATAAATCATAAAGAAATATCTCTAACCACTTAGAAGTGAGACGAGAAGCGGGAAAATACTTTTTGGAGACAATTTTTCCCGGATGCCCTGAAATATAATTATTTTCAAGATTTTTAATATGATTTTTTGCAAAATTCAATTTTCTCCAGTAATTTTACTAAAATGCTTTACAAAATTCAATTATTTTTAGGATTTTTAATAAGATTTTGCAAAATTAAATTTTTTTCAAGAATTTTAATAAAATACGTTTAAAAAATTCAATTATTTATAGGAGTTTTAATAAAATTCTTAAATGGAATTCAATTATTTTCAAGATTTTTAATAGGATTCTTTGCAAAATTACAAATGTATTTGTAAAAAATCAATTTATTTAAAAAATTTTAATAAAATTCTTGACAAAATTTCATCCACTTTAAAAAACTTTCCTGTTTTCAATAATTTCTAGTACCAACTACTTTAATGAAATTTACCGAAACAATAGAGTTATTTAAATTTTTTTTAAAATTCAACTACTTTCAGAAATTGTAATAAAATTTTTTGCAAAATTCAATTCTTTTCCGGAGTTTTTATAAAATTCTTTGTAGAATTCAATTATCAGAAATTTTAATAAAATGCTTTGTATAATTCAATTATTGTTAGAAATTTTAATAAATTTTTTTAATGGAATTCAAGATTTTTATTTTTTTTTATTTTTATTTTTTTACTTTATTTTATTTCATTATTATATTTATTTTTTATTTTCTAATACATATAATATCTAACTGAAGAATTTTCTAATAATCGAAATTTCACATAAAATTGAATTGTAAACAAATTAATTTGATAATTCTGAAAAAAAAACTTTTTCAAAAATTATTAAAAAAAAACATTGATGTAAAGATGAATTTTAGTTGAACATTTTAGAAACGAATGATTGAATAAAAAAATGTAAAAGTTTTCACTGAAAATCAAGCACGGAGAAAAATAGTTAGCTATTTCAGCTAATTTTTAGCTACCTTAGCTAACCTTAATTGCTATTATATGGATAGCAATTATTGTTAGCTAATGCAGCTAATAATTAGCTAAAATAGCTAATTTATTTTGCTAAAACAGCTAATTATTAGTTGTAATAGCTAAAAATTCGCTATCCATATAACAGCAAACTCACTTTTCTCCGTGAGGAGTTCTTTAATTTAATAAAATAAAAATATTGTCTTAAAAACCTGGAAAAATTCCGTTTTTTAACCTGGAAAACCTGGAAAATTCGGGGAATTTGAATGGAGCAAAAGCGTGGCAACCCTGATAAAAGTAGTTTTATCTTCAGAAATCTTTAAACTAACTAAATAAATTTTAAAAATTTTACTTTATTTTTAAGTAGTAGAGAAATTTTCGAATCAGACACGGAGATTACAATTATTTTTCATCACTATAGTCACTCTGAATTTAATGCTAGACTCAATATTTTCTTGTAGCTTTATTGTTTGATTAGTGGAAAAAAAAGTTTTCGCTCACCTTCTAGTGGGAAAAATAATATTTTAAATATTAAATATGAAAATAATAAATAGTGGAGAAATTAAAAATTTTGTCTGAAAATCAGGAAAAGTGAGAAAAAACAAAATTAAATTTTTTTTCGCAATCCTGTATTTATTTGATATATATAGAAAACAAGTAATCGTTTATTTAAATCAAAGAAAGTTTATTTATCTTCAGTGCAGTGAGCAAAAAAAATGTGACTTCGAAATAAAAAAAAATACGTTTCAATTTGAAACGTAGCGAAAATTATATTTGATTGAGAAATAGAGAAAAAGAGAGAGAAAGAGAGAGAGAGAAAATTTTTATGTGACTGTCCATTGTTGAGAGGATGAGTTTAAGATGAATCAACACTTTTTTTTTCTCACCGATAGTTGTCATGGCGCACGCAGTGTTTTCTATAAATTTTTCATTTTTTATTTTCTTCATCACTTCTGTTTTTATAAAACGTTGAAAGGCAGGTTAGCGTTTTTCATATAGACAGAATCCGTGAGAGTAAATCCGCGTTGGAGAATATACGCTAGAAATATTCTTTTATTACACAATTTTTTTTCACCAACTCTCTCTCTCTTTCTATATATATAACAAAAGAGTGTTTGATAATAATTTCTGTTGGTTTTGTTGTTCATGTGCCACACGTTCTTAATCCAATATTTCACGCATGAAATAGTTTTTCAAATTTGCGCGCTTTTTTCTTAAAAATAAAAAAGGAGCACGTAATATTATTCATGTTTTGTTTTTTCTTTTTTTCTATTAATTCACAATTTTGAATTGATTTTTGGTTGTCATTTTCAATACTATATAGTTTATGGAATTTATTCTTAGAAATTGCTAAGTACTGTTCGTTGTTTGACAAATCGAAATGTGCAGATATTTTTTTTTATGATTTATAATAAAATAATATTTGAAATTAGAAAATTTGAATATTAAAAATAAATTGTGTGTAATAAATAAATTTTTGTTCTTTATACGCGGTTTTTTTCTAACGAATTTCATTTGACTAATAAAAATTATGCATATATTTTTTTTCTTTCTATTTATTAAAAATAGAAAATTGTTAATTGTCTCAAAATTGAACTCAAAAAAATATTCTGTAACATTTCTTTACGAATTTAAAAAAATAAATTAAAATTTTTTAAAAAAAATTGTTCAAAAAAACATTAATAACTTCTTTTTTAAATAAATATTTAATTATTATTCTTCGACAGGAATTATGATTTTCAAAACATTTATATTCAAAACCTTTTGGAAATTAAACAGCTTGTAAAAGTATTTTTATTATTTTCATATTAAGAATATTAGTTACTGTAGATAATTAAAAAATATTTCCATCATTTCTATTCAATTATTATTTTCTATAATTTTTGACTAAAATTCTTTTCTAAATCAACTATTTTTAATAATTTTCGAAAAAGTGCTTTGACTATTTTCAAATTAATTTTGTTTAAAATTCAATTTTAAGATTTTAAGAAAATTTTTCAATTAAATACACTGTTAAAAAAATTTTGAAAATTTTCCCCAATAGAATTTAGGAACCAAATTCCACTAATTATTTAGAAAACTAACATAAATAAGAGACTTTTTCTAAAAATTTCTGAAAACTTCCTATGAATTTAAAAACATTCGCAAGAAAATTAATGTAAGAAAAATCCTAAAAGTTTGAAAAAAATTTTGTTGAAACGTTTAGGAACATTTCTTATGAAAATATAGGAAAATTTCCGACAATTTGCAAAAATTTCCATGTAACCTTTCCATGTAACTCCAAATTATTTTTAAAAAATTTAAATCAACTTTAAAAAAATAATTAATTTTTCAAAATTGTCATTTAAAAGTATAGAAAATTTAAACATTCAAATATTTTAATTTGAAACGTTTTCAAAATTATTCAATTATTTAAATAAAAAAATCAATAAATTATTGAATAATTGAATGTTTTTTAAAATTTAATTCTTTCAAAGAATTTTATCAACAAAGTTTTAAATAATTGAATTCTATTGACGAATTTTAATTAAATTTTTAAGAATAATTACATTTTTCGAGAAATACGATAAAAATAATTGTATTAAAAATTTAAAAACAATTAAAATGCTATGTTTGAGTTTTTGTATTCATAAAAATAATTGAATCGCTGTACGAAAATATTTTATTTATATGCAAATAAATTAATTAGTGCGAAGAAATTTACAGAAAGTTTGTTAATAATTGAATTCTTGTTAAATTTTAATTCTTTACAAAAATAATTAAATGCTTGCGTGAAATTTTAATTTTTTAATTCAAATTTTTGTTTGGAATTATTAAATTTTTTCTTTTGGAAAATTCTATAAAAATAGTAGATATTAAAAATCATTAAATTCAGAGAAATTGTAAAAAAATGATTGATCTATTAAAGAAGAATTTTTTTATTTATGAAGACAATTGAGATGTTGGCGAGAATTTTTCTTTAAATTTTCAACATAATTGAACTTCAGTAGGAAGAATTTTATTTGTTTTGAAAATAATTGAATTTCTGCAGTTTTTTGCCACTTCTTCAATTTTTCAATCTTTTAAAATGTTTTTAACTAAAATTTTTCTATGAATCTTTTATTTTTAACAATTAGTTAAATATATATATATATATTGATAAATTTAACTTAACTTCACGAAGAAATTGAATTATTAACAGTTTGTAAGAATCTAAGTTTGTTTTCTAAAATTTTTATTAAAAATTGAAATTTTATAAAATTTTAAATCAAAATCTTTTGAAGTTGATTTATTTATGAATTTTATAAACGCAACTCTCTTAAAATTTAATTAATTTGGAAATAATTAAGTGAATTTTTCAGTAAATAATTTCTAAGTAATAATTTTATGATTATTGTTGAAGAATTAGTTATTAATAAATTATAATTAAGGAAAGTTATTTAAAATGAAATAATTGTCAGAAATAGGAAAGAAATGATGATTTCGTATTTAGAATTCGTGGTGATTTCAAAGTTTGTGAGGCAAAAGAAGTCACAAAAAATTTATTATTTAACACGTAAAGAAAATTTATATTAATTTTGTAAAAGTATTTTACAAATTGGGTAAAATGAGCGACAAAACGAAATTTTGATATTAAAAATACTAAACTTAAATTTAAATAAAAAATTTAAAAAGAAATTAGAATTAGAATTAAAATTAAAAAAATTTTATTTTCTTATTTTCATAAAAAAAAAATTATGTGTAATTTAATCAAGTTTTATTAGAATTTCAATTAATATTTTTGATATTGGAAATAATAATTGTACTAAATTTTACATAATTTTTTTTTTTTTTTTGAAGTTTAGTATTTTTTATATCAAAATTTCGCTCTTTCGCACTTTTTCCCCAATTTGTAAAATACATTTAGAAAATTTAACATTTATTTTCTTTATTTTCTTTAATTTCATTTTCTTGAACATATTAACCATATTTGCAACTTTCGGAAATGTTTTTTGTCTCAATTTGACATTCTTAGAAAAACGACGGTACATACAGTACCGGCCCAAAATTGTCAGTCCACCCATTTTTGAAGGAATGAAAAACATTTTTTAACATAAAATTTATGAAAACTCAAATTTTTTTTATTTTTATTTTAAAGATGATAGAATTTTGAAAAGAATAAGACTTCACAGAAGTCGTTTGGCAAATATTTTTTCAAGATATTCTTAAAAAACCGTAATTTTCAATGTTTTGGAAAAATTTGAATAACTTCTAAAATAATGAACGCTGTTTAATAATCTTAGGCTTATTTTGAAGGTTATTTTCTACGGAATGAGAATTACTTATAGTCATTAACCTGTAGTTTTTTTTCTTGAAATAAGTAGGACGTCAAAGTTCGGGCAAAAAAATTGTGAAAATTTGAAATACATGTTTTTTACTACAAAATATTCGAGAACATAATATAAAACATGATATGGTATAGATTTTTCCGGAAAATTTAATAAAAAAAAGTTTGAATTTCAAAAAATATTTTTCTTTTTATATTATTTCAAATTTTTTGAATTTTTTTGTCCAACTTTGACGTCATGCTTATTCCAAGTAGAAAATTACAGGTTTAATGCCTATAAGTAATTCTTATTCCGTAGAAAATGAGGTTTAAATTAAGCCTAAGATTATTAAAAACCGTTCATTATTTTAGAAGTTCTTTAAATTTTTGTAAAACATTGAAAATTAGGATTTTTAAGAATATCTTCTACAAATTTTGTAGAATAGTCATTTTGCCAAATGACTTCTATAAGATCTGATTCTTTTCAACATTTTATCGTCTTTCAAAATATAAACCATAAAAATTTTCAGTTTTTATGAATTTTGTGTTAAAAATTATTTTTCTTCCCTTTAAAAATGGATGGATTGACAATTTCGAACGGTTCATAGTATTTGATTAATTTGATTTATTAATTTGATTAATTCAACCATTTAGTTCTTTGAAATAAATTTTTCTCGCCCATCACAAGGAAAGCTGCCCAACAAAACGATATTTTAGCCAAAACCAAATCTAATATCATTGCTTTTTTTCCTAAAAAAATTATACAAGACTCGAAATTGAATCATAATCTACTTACGATAATAATCATTTGTCACTGAGAGAGAAGATTGAATTTTTTTTTACTATTCTTCCATCGTTTATGAATTGGATATTATTATAACGAAATGATTCGATTGATTTAGGGTCGATTGCAAAGTGGATTAGGTGGAAAAGCAGCAGTAGTAGTAGTCGTAGTAGTTGGGTTTTCTCGTTTCTGAAATTCGCGGTCACGATTCTGTCGACGATCCCTCGACAAATTTACTCTGTGATTCCCCGGGACCGGAATAGGGCGGGTGGTTTGGGTCTATTTGAATTTTATCGAGGGGCGATCTCCAGATAATTTCTCCTATCTAAATTGCATCCCCTGCGACGCGCGACGTATCGACTTTACTAAAATGAAGACTACGACCACGACGAGGGTTTCCCCTCTTTTTCTCTCCCTCTATCTTTCCCTCTGCTTTTACTATGAACATATGGCCGGATTTTATCGTCAATTTCAAACTAAAGGACACTGTTTGACAATCACGAAATGGACCATTTCAATAAAAGAAAAGGGAAAGAGGAAAATTTTACGATTACGATTCAAACTATTAAGTTATATGTTGCTATATAATCTCATCCACTCCCTCTCTCTCTGTGTATACATGCTTTGAAATGAAATTCCAAACCGCACACGTATCAGTATTGTTATCATTAATTTATAGTACTGTCATGTACAGTGGAAGAAAAAATAATTATTTCGAGCAAGTAAAATCTAATTGATGTAATTAAATGATTTAGTTCTCTATTAATATTAAAATGTGTAATTCAAATAAATATTTACTTTACTAAATATTTATACTTGATTTTAGGGTCAGAATTCGTGAAATTTTCACAGAAAACAAAAAGTATTTTTTTTTTAAATCAAAATGGTGAAAAAACATTTCTATTTAGTCTTAGGAATGTGTCCACCAAAGAACAGCAAAAAAAAATTATTTTTTATAAAAGTTATTGCAAAATTAATTTTTTTGCAACTTTTTAAACAAAACCATATTTCCTATATTTCCTAAATGTATGAACCGATTTAAGAAATGAATGAACCAAACGGGAATATAGAGGGAATAAAAAATACTTTCGTTTAGAATTAGAAAATTTTAAAAAAGTTTATATTTTAATAATTATTTAATAAATTTTTTATAAATAATTAATTTTTTTAAATGTCCTACGCCTTTTAAAATTTTTTTAAAGATATCTACATACACTTAAAACTATAAGAAATCAAAATACGTTGAGAAAATTTTGGAGCGACAATTATTTTAAAAGTTATAATGAAAATTATATTGACGCGGTGTAGTGAATCAACACTGAACTTAGTTTTTGATAATTTTTATAATTATATAACTGAATAAAAATGTTAATTCGACAGTGTTTTGTTCATTTCGTAGTTAAAAATAATGTTTTAATTCTGAAAATCATCAAAATCGCATCTCCGTTCGATATAATTTCCATTATAACTTTTAAAATAATTGTGGCTCCAAAATTTTCTCAACGGATTTTGATTTCTTATAGTTTTAAGTGTATGTAGATATTTTTAACAAATTTTTTAAAGGCGTACAACATTTAAAAAAATTAAAATCAATAGTACATCAAGTAGATTGTTAAAAAAGGTTCTTAATTACAGCTAATTTTGGTATTAAAATAGAACTATTAAACCATTTAGTACCGAAATTGGTACTAAATTAGTACCTTTCTTTTTACAGTTCATTTTTTAATTATAGAAATAATAATAAATATATTTTAAAAATTGACGTTTCAATATTTAAATATGGAAACTATTTAATTAAAATTAACTGTATTTGTAAAATAATTACTAGAGCTTTGTTAATCTAGTAAAAAAATGACTGAAGTTAATTTATTTTAATAAAAAAATTACTTGTTTTTTGATTTTAATAAAAAATTATCAGCTTTTTTTAATCTAATTTTTTAATTTTATTTAAAATTTTTTTGTTTTTATTCGAATAAAAAATTAGTTTCGTTAACCTAGTAAAAAAGGTAGGTACTGGACTTAGTTTTTCTAATAAAAAAATTACAAGAGTTTGGTTACGTCAAGAAAAAAAGTTACTAGAATTTTGTTAATTCAGTAAAAAGAATGACTAGTTTTGTTACCCCAGAAAAAAATTTCTAGAGTTTTGCCATTCCAATTAAAAAAAATTACTAGAGTTTTGTTAATCCAGTAAAAAAATTATTACAATTTTGAAATTTCAGTGACAGAATTACTAGAGCTTCGTTAGGCCCGGAAAAAATTTACTAGTGTTTCAATAAGCTGGTAAAAAGTTACTAGAGTTTTTGTTAATCCAATAAAGAATTACTAGAGTTTCATAATTCTATTGTAAAAATTACTAAGTTCAATAAGTTAGTAAGAATTTACTAGAGTTAATGCAGGAAAAAATTACTAGAGTTTTGTTAATCCATTAAAGAAATTACTAGAGTTTTGTTAAAACAGTAAAAAAATTACTAGATTTTTGTAATTCCAGTGAGAAAACTACTGGTGTTTCATTAGGGCTAAAAAAATTTACCAGTTTTTTAATAAGCTAGTAAAAAGTTACTAGGGGTTGTTTTATACAGTAAAAAATTACTAGAGTTTCGTAATCCAGTGACAAAATTACTAGAGTTTTATTAAGCTAGTAAAAAATTACTAGAGTTTGGTTAACCCAGTAAAAAAATTACTAGAGTTTTCTTTTTCTCTAATCAAAAAATTATTATTTTTCTATTCTAATGAAAAATTACTTACTTTTTATTCTATTTTAAAATTGTTTAAAATCGTTACTGCTGTAAAAAAATTACAAGACTTTTGTTACGTCAAGAAAAAAATTGCAAGTTCTGTAAGTTCAGTAAAGAAATTACTAGAGTTATTTTAGTCTTATTTAAAAATTACTATAGGTTTTTTATGTCAGTAAAAAAATTTACTATAGTTTTCTTATTAGAGAAAAATTACTATTGTTTTGTTAAATTCAGACTGAAGTTCCTAAAGTTTTGTTACTATAATAAAAAAAGCACTAGCGTTTTGAATCCTGAAAATAAATTTACTAGAAATCTCTCATTCTAAAAATAAATTCACATCCTTTTCTATAAGCTTTCTATAATAATTTCACTCTAGTGGTAAATTTTTCTGACTATAATTTATAATATTATAATTCCACTCAAGCAATAAAATTACTAGTATTTTTCACTCTATACTAATAAAATTACTACAATCTTTCAACCTTAAGTAATAAAATTATTAAAGTTTCAGTACTTTATAGTAATAAAGGTTCTATGCAATAATTAATAAAGTTATAAGACTCTTTTCATAAAGTCATTAAATTGTCGTAAATTTAGTAATAAAATTACTAGAGGTTTGTGACGAGTATTATAATAATAAAGTTTCTAGAATTTTGGCTCTCTAGTAATAAATTTATTTAAGTAACGACGCTCTAAAAATAAAATTATTAAAGTGTCGACACTCCATCAATAAAGTTACTGCAGTTGCGTCACTCTAGTTGTAGTTCTCTATTCTTATCACTAAAAATAATAAAGTTACTAGAGTTTCGGTACTTTAGCGATAGATTCTATGTAACATGCTTAATATCTTAATTATTTTAAATAATAATAATTGTAACAAAAACTTAAGTAATGCATAAAATAATATTAAGAACAATAGTATTAATAATAATAATAATAAATCTAATAATAATAATAATAATAATAATAATAATAATAATAATAATAATAATAATAATAATAATAATAATAATAATAATAATAATAATAATAATAATAATAATAATAATAATAATAATAATAATAATAATAATAATAATACTAATAATAATAATAATAATAATAATAATAACTATTATTATTATTATTATTATTATTCGTAATATTAATGATACTAGAATTTTAATTAGTAAAAAAATTACTATAGTGTTGCAACTTTAATAAAAAAAGTTACTAGAATTTTTTCACTCTAATAAAGAACTTACTAGAGTTTCGGTGCTGCAGTTAAAAAAAGTTTTAGTGTTTCATTACTCCGATAAAAAAATTTCTAGAATTTTATTGTTCCTGTTAAAAAATTTAAGATGTTTTTTACTTCAAGAGAAAAATTACTAGAGTTTTATTAATTGAGTAATGAAACTACTAAAATTATTTTACTCCAATCAAAAATTTTCTAGTTTTTTTACTCTAACTAATAAAAAATAACAAGTTCTTGTTACTGCAGTAAAAAAGAGTTTTGCTAATCAAATGAAGAAATTACTAGTTACTTTTCTTTAGTGAAAAAATTCTAGTTTCTTTATTGTAATAAAATATAACTAGTTTTGTTAGTGCACAAGAAAAATAATAATATTGTCAGTTCAGTAAAAGATTACTAGAGTTTTCTTAGATCAGTAGAAAAATTACTAGAGATTTGTTAATTCAGTGAAAAAAGGACTAGTTTTGTTAGTCCAGAAAAAAATTATTAGCGTTTCATATTTCAGTAACAAAAGGTCATAAATGTTTTGTTAATGTAATGGAAAATTACAGGAGTTTTTTTACTCTAAGAAAATTATTATCAGAATTTTGTTACTCTACGTAAAATAGAACTAAAGTTTTGTTATTCCAGTGAAATTACTAAATTCATATGGCAAGAATTTTGTCATTCTAGTAAAAAGTTTTGTTAGTTAGTTAGTTTTGTTAGTTTTGTTAGTTCAGTAAACAAACAACTAGAGTTTTGTTAATCTAGTAAACAAATTACTAGAGTTTTGTAGTTCCATTATTAAAATTACTAGAGTTTCATTAAGCCAATAAAAAATTACTAGAGTTTCATTATGCCAGTTAAACGTTACTAGTTTCGATACTCTAATAAAAAATTTACTAGAGTTTATTTTGCTTTAAGAAAATTATTACCAGAATTTTGTTACTTTAAGCAAAATGGGACCAGAATTTTGTCAGTCTATTAAAAAAAATTACTATAGTTTTGTAAGTCCAGTAAAAAATTATTAGAGTTACATTACGCCAGTAAAAAGTTACTAGAGTCTTGTTAAACCATTAAAAAAATTACTAGAATTTTGAAATTTCAGTGACAAAATTACTAGAGTTTCGTTATGCCTGGAAAAATTTTCCTGTGTTTCAATAAGCTAGTAAAACATTACTAGAGTTTTGTTATTCCAATAAAAAATTACTAGAGTTTTGTAATTCTATTGTCAAAATTACTAGGCTCACTAAGTTAGTAAGAAATTACTAGAGTTCATGCAGATAAAATATTACTAGAGTTTTGTTAATTCCACCCGTATATATCTGTGTACGAAGGTACCGACTAAAGTTTGATGACGGTTGTGTATAGTGTCTCGCTTGACCGTAGGGCGGCGCTGTGATTTGTCTGCCTGACAATCATTTGGCGGTAAATTGCATTAAACTGACAACAAAGCTCGGCAAAAAATGTGTAATTTGTGTTAATATTTAAAATGATAATTACAAAACTTCATTATTGAGTGCTATAAAGTTAAAGTGGACAAATTATGGCATTATCCGCAGGATATAAAGGACGCAGATGTGTTGTTCCGAATTGTAATTCTGGATACGATTCCTGCAAAGAAAAAGTGAATCTGTTTTCAGTCCCAAAAGAAGAAGAACTTCGAAAACAATGGGAAAAGGCTATCCCTCGAGCAAATTTTATTTTAAAAAGTGGATTGGTGGTGTGCCACAAACATTTTTTACCGGAGGAAATAATCACGAAACGCGAGGTCATGGACCCCGAAGGAAATGTTATGGCATCGGTTTGTTTACCTATTAATTGTATATTTTAAATCTTTTTCTAACTCGCTTCGCAATTTTGTGTTGCGTAAAATAATTTTTAATTATTGAAGTTAAAAATTACTTTAAATGTATATTTTTCGTCAATATATGATTAATTGTCTGACTATAGTTAGAGACCTCAAATATTGTGATTCATTCGACTGTTTTTTACCATTTAAAAAATCGACTGTTTATGACTTATTTTTAAAAATTGCGACTTTTCCTTTAAATATTAGGATAAAATACTACATTTTTGGTTATAAAATAAAACAAATTTTGATGTTTATAGTGTGAAAAATAACTAAAGACAAATATTCTTCAAATATAAATTTTTAATGAAAATTATCTTTTAAAAATAATATTTTTTAAAAAAGGAATTCTAGACTTTTTTTCACTTAAAGTTTTAAAAATTTAATTATTTTCATTACTTTCAATTTAATCTTGCCGGAAATTCAAATACATACATGAAGTAATAACAATTATTTTTCATAATTATTTTTAACATTCTGGAGTAAACAATCGTATTCCAAATTATTAATTAAAATACTGTGCTATTATTTTGTTTGGACCTACAATTTTTATATTTATCACACTGTTAATTAAAATTATTGAAATACCCAGTTTTTTTAATCACACTTTTTTAAACTGAGTTATTTACGAAAAATTACATCACAATATTTTTAAGAAACTAACTTTTAAAATTTACTTTTTTACTTTGCTAAAATTTCGTAGTAATCATTTTCATATTATTAATAAAATGTTTTAACAATTTAATTTTATTTTCTTATATTTTAAAGTTGATCCAAGGTTTGTAGTAATATTTTTTTTTATTTAAAAATTTTTAAACATTTATAAATTTGTTACAGGAGACTTTAAAAAAGCCTCGGCTAGTAAATGGAAGCATTCCAAGCCAATTCCCTAATTGTCCGGCATATTTGTCAAAAGCAATTAGGAAAAGAAAATTACCTAAAGACCGATCTACTTTAGACGAAGATAAAAAAACGAAACGAAGACCTAATGAGAAGGACCATGTCGGCGATGTAACTCACGAAAATTGTCATACTAGTGTGGATATAAATTATTTAAACAGCCAAGTTTTGGAAAAATCATCTGAGGGCACTGAATTATCAGAAAATGTTGAATCTCCTAAAAATGATATCAACCACGATGCAGAGGATTTGAACTCACCTGTGAATGAAGACTCATCTGAAAATAAAGAGCGACAAAAAATTTTTGAAGAAATTTTTAACGATAAAAACAGCATTGATATCACGGGGTGGAATCGCCGACAAGTTGAGGAAAACTTTAAATGCATTGAAATCACAAAATGTATTTGTCGGAAGGTGCAAAATAAAATAAAATTTGTTAGTTCAAAAAAAATAATATTACTATCGGACTTGGAAATTCAAATTGAAATTTCCGGAATACCTGTTTCTATTGAGAAAATTGGTCTGGAAAATAACATTTCTAGTGCGAAAGATATCAAAAATGTAATGTCAACATTAGACAATGTCAAAACATGTACGGGTTGTGCAGATTCAAATACAACGAGAAATGTGGAGACATCTGTTGCAATGCGAGATTGTAATGGAGATCTAAGACATTTTAAGTGCCCTGTGGTTATCACTCAAAGCAACAAAATATCACGTTGTAAATTCTGTAGAAGTACTAGAAAAGTTCTCTCGAATAAATATATGAGATTAAAAAAAAATAAACAACGAAAACAATTAAACTTAAAATTATCAAATCCAGCAGAACAGAAGAAACTAACAGCAATGAGAACATTGTATTACAATGCTCAACGAAAAAAAAAAATTTATCAGGACAAATATCGTGATTGTGTTACAGAATTAGGAAAATGTCAAAAAGAAATGTCGTCATATACAGATGAAAAAATAGAAGAAAAATTATTAAATCGTAATATAAGTATTAATGAAAAACTCGTCATAAAGGAAATTTTGAAAAGTTCAAAACATAATAACAAAAAGGGTAATAGATACTCAGAAGAGTGGATTTTACAGTGTCTATTATTCCATATGCGATCACCGGCTGCGTATAGGACGTTGAGCGACGCTAAATTATTACCTTTGCCTTGTACAAGTACTATTAGGAAGTAAGTATTGTATTAAATTTTATCTATTTTAATATATATAATATAATATTATTATATATATAATATTAGTATTTGTTTTTTAATATCTACTTTACCGATTCGTTTTCTTCTTCATAAAATAATTTTGTTTTACAAATAGATATTTATCTTTGGTTGACACTCCGTGTGGATTTAATTCAAACTATTTGGAATTATTTGCGGAACACTTAGCAAAATTGCCAGAATCATTACGACATGGCATCTTACTTTTGGATGAAATATCGACAAGGAAGAATGTTCGATTAAATACAAAAACAATGGAATTTTCAGGATTAACCGACTTTGGTGACAATACTTCAACGACCACTGTAAACGAGCAGGCCGACCATGGCCTTGTTTTCATGTTTCATCCATTGATGGAATCGTTTGCTCAGCCAATTGCAGTATGCACTTCAAAAGGTCCAGTGTCTGGAGAAAATTTATCCAAATTAATTATTCAAGCCATTATTGTTTTGGAAAAAGCAGGAGCCCAGATACACGGAGTCGTCACCGATAGTGCGACCACAAATCGCAAATTTTGGTCAATGGTAGGTGTCAGTGGAGAACTTGACGCGGTTCAATGCTGGTTTCCTCATCCTACTATTGAGAGCCGCAAAGTTTTCGTCTTTGCAGACACACCGCACCTTTTCAAAAACATACGAAATCGTTTATATAATATGAAAAAATTACAGGTAATTATAAATTGTGTCAGTTATTGAGATAATGGATTTTAATGCATTTCCATAAAAATTAACGTCATCTTAATATTTTAGGTTTCTTCTAAAGATAAACCAATTCTTTGGAAATACATAGAACTTTTATATGAGTGTGATAGAAAGAATATGAATGCAAGACTATGTCCCAAATTAACACAGCAACACATAAAACCGGAATTTATGTTAAAGATGCGTGTCAATTTAGCTGTACAAGTAAATTTTTATTTTTAATTTCATGTTTAAGAGTAAAGCTTAAATGATTTATTTACTTTAATAATTCCCTCATTATAATATCGAAAAAAATTAAGTTTGTTTGACTACGAATTTTTACGATTGAAAATATTTTTTCATAACAGGTATTAAGCAGATCAGTAGGAACAGCTCTTCTCAAAATGAAAAATTATTTTCCTGATTTATTTGATGGTTGTGAAGCTACAGCCGAATTTTGTTTAAGGATGAATAATTTATTTGATGTTTTAAATGAAATTACAACTGAAAAGGGACTTCGACCAGGATCTGTAAATTACAATGTAAATATTTTTTATATTCAATTTATTGATTAAATATTATAAAATTTCTAATTTTACTTTTAATAAAAACAATATACATGTACAATAAAAAGTTATATTTATGTTTTAGGTACTTCATGAATTTCTACAGTGGCTTGACAACTGGGAACGAAGAGTTTTAAGCTCAGAAATCTTAGAAAGTGACTTTCTACCAAAGCCTACAGCTACTGGATTAAGAGTAACAATTAATTCGACAATCGAAATGTCGGAAATATTATTTGACAAATTTAACTTTAATTATGTCCTGACTGGATACATCAATCAGGACCCATTAGAGGTAATATATCTATTTTTTAAGTATATATATATATATATATATATTCAATTGAAATATATATCTAAATACAATTTTTATCCGAAAAGGGTATAAATAATAAAATCACTGTTGTCAGTGTTCCTGTCCAGTCTTACATTAACAACGATAACAACTTTTCTTCTGATAAGCAGATCCTACGAAACAATATTGGAAACAAAGACCTGTCGTCGTGTTCTTGAATGCAAAAAAATCAACATAAAAATATTTTTTCCCCTACAGGTGCAAAAGGATTAATTCTACGAAGTTTTTAAAGCAGGAGCAGAAATTTATTACATGTTAATAGTGTGTGTGTGTCCTGCATGAAAATAATTGTGTTTACCGTCGAGAAATATTAGTTGATTATTTAATGTTGATGTTTTGAATCTACAAAAAAATATAAAATTTTTTAGTTATATTTTTTATATTTATCAACCTGTGATCAATAAAAAATTCAAGATTGCCACAAAACAAGGAATTCGGGAAAAAGTGAAAGAAAATAATATTGGTTAGAGAAATCATAGCAAAGTCAGGAAAAATAGTAAATTTATAATATTCATATGAAAATTCTTAACTTAGGTGTCCATCAATTTTTTAATACGTTTTGTTTTTATATTATTCTTTAAAAGTCTCAATTACTATGTAACAATAATGATAAGTAAATATTAATTAATTCAGGCTGGAATGAAGAAAAAAGTCAGGAAAAAGAAAAATAAAATTTTTGTGGCAACCCTGAAATTTTAATTATTTTATTAACAACTTACGCTAATTTAATTTATTAATAAAATGTATAACTTGCATTTTTTTAGAGTTATATTTATCAGTTTTATTTCTAACACGCATTTTCTTACTCTTTATGTAGCGTTTCTTTGGAACAATTCGTTTGGCTGGTGGTACGAATGATCATCCATGTACTCCTACCTTTTTACAATTGTACAAAATTTTGAGTTTGTACAATGTCCTAAAGCCTCCTAAACTTGGAAATTGTTCCAATTTGAATGATGAATGTATGAAACCCCTAATTACTATATCAAGATTGAAAGAAATTTATAAACACAAAGAAAAAAACGGTTTTTTAGAAATTAAGGAAAAATTAAATATTGTTCTAGTCGACGAAGACACAGACTTCTGTGATTTCATTAATGCTGTGGAACATGACTATGCTATTCCCGAAATAATAGATTGTCTTTTATATTATACTACCGAGCATGTATGCAATTATATTAGAAAACGGATAAAGTGTCCAAATTGCTTAAGTAGTTTTCTCTCAACGTCAAATGTAGAAACAGACACTATTTTTTTTAAATCGGACGATTTACCTCGCAGCTTCGGTAAATTTATAAATCCGCAAAAAGAACTCATTCACCCAAATCGCACAATGTACGATTTAATGATGGTCCTCGAAGGATTATTTCGAAAATACGGTCGTTTTCGAAATGCATTTGAATTAATTACAGATCAATTATCAGCTTTTGAAATAAAATTATCTTTCAAATGTAAAGAACACCCTGAAATTGTAGGCGAAATAATCAGTTACATTGTTCAGTATTTTTTCCAAATAAGATCAAGAGAGTTTTTAAAAAGTGAATTGGTCAATGTAAAAAATAAAAAGAGTGCCATGAAGAAAAAAATGGCTAAACTTTGTGACACATAAAACAATTACCTAATATTTATAAATAGAATAAAATATACTTTTCAATCAATATATGGTTATTTGTTTCTTATTTGATGTTACCTTTGTATTTTAATTTTCGTAAACAATAAAACAATTTATTAATTCTCATATAAAATTAATCCTACTAGTATTACATATATTTATTTATACTTTGAATTTTATTTTATTATTTTCAAAAAATTATTTAAAAACTTTTAAATAATAATAGTAAATAACTTTATTTAAAATAAATGAACTACAAACATTTTAAAAACGAAAATTTTTATAATTTTCAATTATATTTTATGGCACATATGCATAACATTTTCATATTCGCAAAAAATACAATTGTTTAAAATAATTAATCAATACTTTTGCATTATATATATATATATATATATATATATATATATATATATATATATATACATATAAATGATAATAAATTAATAATTATAATAATAAAATAAATTCAAAATGTAAATAAATAAAATACAATGTAATCCTATGTGTTATTCATATTTTCCGGGCAGATGCGCACAAGCGCCGCCCTGCGGCCACTTTGCTTACTAACTTCACTGTCATCATACTGTAGTCAGTGCTGCCCATAGCAAACAAGCTGAGACATATATGGGTGTTAATTCATTAAAAAAATTACTAAAGTTTTTTTAACCTAATAAAAAAATTCTAGAGTTTTATAATTCCATTGCTTAAATTTCTAGAGTTTCAATATGCCAAAAAAATTACTAGAGTTTCATTATGTAAGTAAAAAGTTACTTGAATTTTGTTTATCCAGTAAAAAATTACAAGAGTTTTCTAATTCCAGTGACAAAATTACTAGTTCTTTTTCTTTAATAAAAAAGTCCTAGTTTTTTTACTGCAATAAAATATTACTAGTTTTATTAGCCCAGAAAATAAATTAATACAGTGTCATATTTCAGTAAAAACTGTTATAGAGTTTCGTTATTCTATTATTAAATTTACTAGTTTTTTTCTTTAAGAAAATTATCACCAGAATTTTGTTACTTGAAGCAAAATGGGATAAGAGTTTTGTTAGTCGAGTAAAAAATTACTAGAGTTTCATTACGCCAGTGAAAGGTTACTACAGTTTTTTTAAACCAGTAAAAACATAACTAGAATTTTGAATTTCAGTGCCAAAATGACTAGAGTTTCGTTAGGCCCGGAAAAAATTTACCAGTTTTTCAATAAGCTAGTAAAAGGTTACTAGAGTTTTTGTTAATCCAATAAAAAATTACTAGAGTTTTGTAATTCCAGTGACAAAATTACTAGAGTTTCATTACGCCAGTAAAAAGTTACTAGAGTTTTGTTAAACCAGTAAAAAATTACTAGAGTTTTGAATTTCAGTGCCAAAATGAGTAGAGTTTCTTTAGGCCGGGAAAAAATTTACCAGTGTTTCAATAAGCTAGTAAAAAATTACTAGATTTTTTGTTAATCCAATAAAAAATTACTAGAGTTTTGTAATTCCAGTGACAAAATTACTAGAGTTTCATTAAGCCAGTAAAAAATTACTAGAGTTTTGTTTCTTTTAGTTCTTTATTTATTACCTATTTATAGCAATTATTTTTTTAAACAAAGAAAATTAAAGTAATATTTTTAGTTTACACACTCTGATCATGTTGACTTGGTATAAAGAAAACTGAGCGTATTTTTCAAATGTTGGTCATCGCTGACCTTTAAAAAAAAGGTTTGAATCTACGTCGAAGGAATGGGGTGAGGGGGGGGGGTGGACTAAAATTCCAATGGGAAGGGGTTTAAATGAATATTCTCCAAGCGTCACATTGTTGGAGACTAAAAAAAAAAAAGTTGGGTGGTGTATAGACATTGGGCATAAAGTTGGGTGGAAAAGAGGAGGTGGATAGCTGGCTGGCTGGCAGGTTCAAGTACGCGGAAACTTTTCCGCTTCGCGGCATCTTCCCTTAATCCCGTTTGACGCCACTATAAGCGCGGCAGATGTCGCTCGTAAACGAGTTATCGACGAATTGGGATGCTATACTCAAAGCACGCGCGCTCTCTCGACCACTATTCCAGGAGGCGAATGCCATTCCTTTTTTTTCATACAAAAACTCTCTTATATAAATTTTTCAACTTTATACCATTTTTTTCCCACCCATCTGTATTCAATTCTCTCTTGTAAAAAAAAAAAGAAAAGAATGTCTCTCAAGTTATGGGAGCATTTGACACCCACCCCCCTCACTCTCCCTTCTTACTGCTTTTTTATCATCAAACCACCCTGACAATAAATCCCACTGGTCTTTCTCCTTTGCTTTTGAAAATTTGCATAATTCAGATTTTTTTTCTTGATTTTTAGTGTTAAAAAGAAATTTGATATTCTTGGCTTTTATGGGCTTATAAGTTGGGTGAATCGATGGTAAGAAAGATTTATTTTCGGGCGTGTGATTTTGTATTTTGACTTTAATTTTCAATTTAAATTTAAATTTTTGACATTGACTTAAATTTAACATTTATTTTGACGTTGACTTTAACTTTGACTTAAATTAAACATTTACTTTATCATTGACTTTTTTTTTTGACTTACATTTAACAATTACTTTGACATTGAGTTTAACTTTGTCTAAAATTTAAAATTTACTTTGACATTGACTACAACTTTGACTTAAATTTAACATTTACCTTGACATTGAGTTTAACAATGTCTTAAATTTAAAATTTACTTTAACATTGATTTTATTTTTGACTTACATTTAACATTAACTTTGACATTGAGTTTAACTTTGTCTTAAATTTTAAATTTACTTTGACATTGACTTAAATTTAACATTTATTTTGACATTGACTTAAATTTAAAATTTACTTTGACATTGACTTCAACTTTGACTTAAGTTTAACATTTACTTTGACATTGACTTCAACTTTGACTTAAGTTTAACATTTACTTTGACATTGAGTTTAACTTTGACTTCAATTTAAAATTTACTTTGACATTGACTTAAATTTAACATTTATTTTGACATTGACTTAAATTTAAAATTTACTTTGACATTGACTTCAACTTTGACTTAAGTTTAACATTTACTTTGACATTGACTTCAACTTTGACTTAAGTTTAACATTTACTTTGACATTGAGTTTAACTTTGACTTCAATTTAAAATTTACTTTGACATTGACTTAAATTTAACATTTACTTTGACATTGACTTAAATTTAAAATTTACTTTGACATTGACTTCAACTTTGACTTAAGTTTAACATTTACTTTGACATTGAGTTTAACTTTGACTTCAATTTAAAATTTACTTTGACATTGACTTAAATTTAACATTTACTTTGACATTGACTTAAATTTAAAATTTACTTTGACATTGACTTCAACTTTGACTTAAGTTTAACATTTACTTTGACATTGACTTCAACTTTGACTTAAGTTTAACATTTACTTTGACATTGAGTTTAACTTTGACTTCAATTTAAAATTTACTTTGACATTGACTTAAATTTAAAATTTACTTTGACATTGACTTCAACTTTGAGTTAAGTTTAACATTTACTTTGACATTGAGTTTAACTTTGACTTCAATTTAAAATTTACTTTGACATTGACTTAAATTTAACATTTATTTTGACATTGACTTAAATTTAAAATTTACTTTGACATTGACTTCAACTTTGACTTAAGTTTAACATTTACTTTGACATTGACTTCAACTTTGACTTAAGTTTAACATTTACTTTGACATTGACTTCAACTTTGACTTAAGTTTAACATTTACTTTGACATTGAGTTTAACTTTGACTTCAATTTAAAATTTACTTTGACATTGACTTAAATTTAAAATTTACTTTGACATTGACTTCAACTTTGACTTAAGTTTAACATTTACTTTGACATTGAGTTTAACTTTGACTTCAATTTAAAATTTACTTTGACATTGACTTAAATTTAACATTTACTTTGACATTGACTTAAATTTAAAATTTACTTTGACATTGACTTCAACTTTGACTTAAGTTTAACATTTACTTTGACATTGAGTTTAACTTTGACTTCAATTTAAAATTTACTTTGACATTGACTTAAATTTAACATTTATTTTGACATTGACTTAAATTTAAAATTTACTTTGACATTGACTTCAACTTTGACTTAAGTTTAACATTTACTTTGACATTGACTTCAACTTTGACTTAAGTTTAACATTTACTTTGACATTGAGTTTAACTTTGACTTCAATTTAAAATTTACTTTGACATTGACTTAAATTTAAAATTTACTTTGACATTGACTTCAACTTTGAGTTAAGTTTAACATTTACTTTGACATTGAGTTTAACTTTGACTTCAATTTAAAATTTACTTTGACATTGACTTAAATTTAACATTTATTTTGACATTGACTTAAATTTAAAATTTACTTTGACATTGACTTCAACTTTGACTTAAGTTTAACATTTACTTTGACATTGACTTCAACTTTGACTTAAGTTTAACATTTACTTTGACATTGACTTCAACTTTGACTTAAGTTTAACATTTACTTTGACATTGAGTTTAACTTTGACTTCAATTTAAAATTTACTTTGACATTGACTTAAATTTAAAATTTACTTTGACATTGACTTCAACTTTGACTTAAGTTTAACATTTACTTTGACATTGAGTTTAACTTTGACTTCAATTTAAAATTTACTTTGACATTGACTTAAATTTAACATTTACTTTGACATTGACTTAAATTTAAAATTTACTTTGACATTGACTTCAACTTTGACTTAAGTTTAACATTTACTTTGACATTGAGTTTAACTTTGACTTCAATTTAAAATTTACTTTGACATTGACTTAAATTTAATATTTACTTTGACATTGACTTAAATTTAAAATTTACTTTGACATTGACTTCAACTTTGACTTAAGTTTAACATTTACTTTGACATTGAGTTTAACTTTGACTTCAATTTAAAATTTACTTTGACATTGACTTAAATTTAACATTTATTTTGACATTGACTTAAATTTAAAATTTACTTTGACATTGACTTCAACTTTTACTTAAGTTTAACATTTACTTTGACATTGACTTCAACTTTGACATAAATTTAACATTTACTTTAACATGGATTTTATTTTTGACTTGCATTTAACATTTACTTTGACATTGAGTTTAACTTTGTCTTAAATTTAAAATTTACTTTGACATTGACTTCAACTTTGACTTAAATTTAACATTTACTTTGACATTGAGTTTAACTTTGACTTAAACGATTATTTTAGAACTTTAAAATAAATTGTTGTTGAAATTCAATTATTTTGAAAATTATCAATTAAAATTACTAATGAAACTTCATTTTAAAAAAAAAATTAAAACAAATTCTTCGAAGACTTTAATTGGGATTATCAACCATTTTAATAAAATTCTTCGCGTGCATCAAATTAGTTTTATAAATAATAAAATTCTTCGAAGGAATTGAATTATTCTCAAATTTTTTGATAAAATTCTTTGCCAGCATTCAATGATGTTCAAGACATTAATTTTAAAATTGAAAATATTTAAAAAGAAATAATTTTAAAAATGTTAGGAAACAAAAAGCAAACAACTAATTTGGTCAGGGAATTTAAAAAAATGGTCTGGAAAACCTGTAAATGTCAGGGAATTCTGAAATGCTGTATTCTTAGCAACCCTGTAAAAGTAAAATTCAAATTAAAGCCAAATTTTACTAATTCACATTTTAGTAACTGATTTTCAGTCGTCTCTCGCTGATTTCGATTTAGCGAGAGTAATTACAACAGCACTTAACGAATTCCCATTATTCGTTGTAGATGGAAAATAGCCATAGTAGAGATTATAACTTTTTATCTTAATTGTTTCATGGAAATAATACCGTAAAGTTTTTTCTTCACGCAAAGCTCGAAAGAAAATAAAAACACTATATATATGTATATACACACGTCTATATATTGTACGCAATCTTTCAAATTGCCTTTTAGAGTAAAACTTTTGAATTACAAGCTTCGTAAGTAGAGAACTTTTGATTTCCCTTGGCGTCGAGATAGCAGATTATAATGTGGAATAAGACTCAGAATCGACAAAACGGTCCGTGAAAACAATTACGACCGTGTTGCCTGCAAGGGTTTACATTGAAGGCATGACAGACATGTATATAGTAAAGTTGTCTGCAGTATACATTCATCTCTCTTTTACCTCCCCCCCTCCTACCCCCTCTTCTCTCTCTCACTCTCTCTCTCTCTCTCTCTCTATCCCCACCACCACCACTTGAAACGTTCCAATAAAACGGTTTATGCAAAAGCCGTTTGTTGGTTGTACTAAATGTGTATTTCAAACAAGCTACACTAACTGTGTAATATCTACACACCAAACACAATGTATTCGCGTAATAATAAGCGGAAATTGTTAGTGAAAGCATACACGGAACATGTCCCTAGCTCGAGCATTGTATTATCAACAGAATACGCGAGTACGGCTCATGCCTTTCAATTGGGAACGTGCCACATATCCACCGAGCTTTTGCTTTTATTTTTATTTATTTTTTTTTTTTCAACGAAAGGCACAATTTCTTTTTCTATATGTGTGACAATTTTATTTTGGGAAAAAAATTATTTGATTACAAGCGCGGGACTTGAAGCAGTAAAAGTATTAAAAATACCGACTTTACAGACAAGGGAAGGAAACTTTTTTTCAGTGTCGTTAATGAATTGAGGAGCAATTTTTCAAAAGTTGATAAATCCAGCAATTTTTCAAAAGTTGATAAATCCATTTTTAAAAAAAATTAAGATAAACACATATTTAAAATATTAAAATCCTTAAAAATCCATTTATCACTGTTCAATTTAAGAAAAAAAATTTATTAATAAAGAATTTTCGGTTTAAAAAATATTTTGGGCTAACCTTGATGATTTTTAATTTCTATCTTTTTATTGGAAAAAATTATTAAAACCTTTAAATTTCCTATTACAATAGAATTTAATTATAAGCATAGCATTTTAAATAGAAAAAATAAAAAATGAATAATTTATTACATTTTTTCTACATTAAAGATAATTTTAATGATTATGTGAGAATTGTCATTTGTTTAAATTTCTCGAAATGACAAAATTTAGATTTATCAGGTTTTGAAAACTTACTCCTCAAATACAGTACCGTCCGAAATCAGTCCATCCATTTTTAAAGGAAAGAAAAAACAATTTTTAACATAAAATTCAAAAAAACTAAAAAATTTTTTGGTTTATATTTTGAAAGACGATAAAATGTGGGAAAGAATAAAATCTTGTAAAAGTCATTTAGCCAAAATTTGTAGATATTCTTAAAAATCCTAATTTTCAATGTTTTACAAAAATTTGAAGAACTTCTAAAATAATGAACGGTTTTTAATAATCTTAGGCTTAATTTAAACCTCATTTTCTACGGAATAAGAATTACTTATAGGCATTAAACCTGTAATTTTTTACTTGGAATTAGCATGACGTCAAAGTTGGACAAAAAAATTCAAAAAATTTGAAATAATACAAAAAGAAAAATATTTTTTGAAGTTCAAACTTTTTTTTATTAAATTTTCTAGAAAAATCTATACCATATCATGTTTTATATTATGTTCTCGAATATTTTGTAGTAAAAAACATGTATTTCAAATTTTCACAATTTTTTTGCCCGAACTTTGACGTCCTACTTATTTCAAGAAAAAAAATTACAGGTTAATGACTATAAGTAATTCTTATTCCGTTGAAAATGACCTTTAAAATAAGCCTAAGATTATTAAAAAGCGTTCATTATTTTAGAAGTCATTCAAATTTTTCTAAAACATTGAAAATTACGGTTTTTTAAGAATATCTTGAAAAAATATTTGCCAAATGACTTCTGTGAAGTCTTATTCTTTTCAAAATTTTATCATCTTTAAAATAAAAATAAGAAAAAAAGAATTGAGTTTTCATAAATTTTATGTTAAAAAATGTTTTTCATTCCTTCAAAAATGGGTGGACTGACAATTTTGTCCGGTACTGTATGTACCGTCGTTTTTCTAAGAATGTCAAATTGAGACAAAAAACATTTCCGAAAGTTGCAAATATGGTTAATATGTTCAAGAAAATGAAATTAAAGAAAATAAATAAATAAAATAAATGTTAAATTTTCTTAATGTATTTTACAAATTTGTGAAAAAGTGCGAAAGAGCGAAATTTTGATATAAAAAATACTAAACTTCAAAAAAAAAAAAAAAATTATGTAAAATTTAGTACAATCATTATTTTCAATATCAAAAATATTAATTGAAATTCTAATAAAACTTGATTGAATTAAACATAATTTTTTTTTATGAAAATAAGAAAATAAAATTTCTTTAATTTTAATTCTAATTCTAATTTCTTTTTTAATTTTTTATTTAAATTTGAGTTTAGTATTTTTAATATCAAAATTTCGTTTTGTCGCACATTTTACCCAATTTGTAAAGAATACTTTTACAAAATTAATATATATTTTCTATACGTGTGAAATAATAAATTTTTTGTGACTTTTTTTTGCCTCACAAACTTTGAAATCACCACCAATTCAAATACGAAATCATCATTTTTTTCCTATTTCTGACAATTATTTGATTTTAAATAACTTTCCTTAATTATAATTTATAAATAACTAATTCTTCAACAATAATCATAAAATTATTACTTAGAAATTATTTACTGAAAAATTCTCTTAATTATTTCCAAATTAATTAAATTTTAAGAGAGTTGCGTTTATAAAATTCATAAATAAATCAACTTCAAAAGGTTTTGATTTAAAATTTTATAAAATTTCAATTTTTAATAAAAATTTCAGAAAAAAACTTAGATTCTTACAAAATGTTAATAATTCAATTTCTTCGTGAAGTTAAGTTAAATTTATCAATATATATTTAACTAATTGTTAAAAATAAAAGATTCATAGAAAAATTTTAGTTAAAAACATTTTAAAAGATTGAAGAATTGAAGAAGTGGCAGAAAACTGCAGAAATTCAATTATTTTCAAAACAAATAAAATTCTTCCTACTGCAGTTCAATTATGTTGAAAATTTAAAGAAAAATTCTCGCCAACATCTCAATTGTCTTCATAAATAAAAAAATTCTTCTTTAAAAGATCAATCATTTTTTTACAATTTCTCTGAATTTAATGATTTTTAGTATCTACTATTTTTATAGAATTTTCCAAAAGAAAAAATTTAATAATTTCAAAAAAAAATTTGAATTAAAAAATTAAAATTTCACGCAAGAATTTAATTATTTTTGTAAAGAATTAAAATTTAACAAGAATTCAATTGTTAACAAACTTTTTATAAATTTCTTCGCACTAATTAATTTATTTGCATATAAATAAAATATTTTCGTACAGCGATTCAATTATTTTTATGAATACAAAAACTCAAACATAGCATTTTAATTGTTTTTAAATTTTTAATACAATTATTTTAATCGTATTTCTCGAAAAATGTAATTATTCTTAAAAATTTGATTAAAATTCGTCAACAGAATTCAATTATTTAAAATTTTGTTGATAAAACTCTTTGTAAGAATTAAATTTTAAAAAAACATTCAATTATTCAATAAATTATTGATTTTTTTATTTAAATAATTGAATAATTTTGAAAACGTTTCAAATTAAAATATTTGAATGTTTTAATTTTCTATACTTTTAAATGACAATTTTGAAAAATTAATTTTTTTTAAAGTTGATTTAAATTTTTTTTTTAAATAATTTGGAGTTACATGGAAGGTTACATGGAAATTTTTGCAAATTGTCGGAAATTTTCCCATATTAAGCCTAAGATTATTAAAAAGCGTTCATTATTTTAGAAGTTCTTTAAATTTTTGTAAAACATTGAAAATTAGGATTTTTAAGAATATCTTCTACAAATTTTGGCCAAATGACTTCTATAAGATCTCATTCTTTTCCACATTTTATCGTCTTTCAAAATATAAACCAACAAAATTTTCAGTTTTTATGAATTTTGTGTTAAAAATTCTTTTTTCTTTCTTTTAAAAATAGGGATGGAGAGACAATTTTGGCCGGTACTGTAATGATTGAAAGAACTTTATCATATTGTGATCTTGGTAAATCGTTAGGTATTAAAATAACACCAAAAAGGATTAAAATAATCCAATTTAGTGTTATTTTAATCCATTTTGGTGTTATTTTAATACCTAACGATTTACCGTGATTCGAATTTACAGAGAGTGCGTTAAAAATAATGTTCTGTCTCTATATATGGAAGATTATATTCTTTTCGCGGTTTATACACTTTTATTTAGAGAAAAGAAATTTAAAGTTAAGTCATATGCCAAAAAAGATTGGGATACGAACGTCTTTTGCCTGCAAATTTTCAAGAGATAATGCATGGTTGGCAGCATCTATTCTTTGTCCCTGTCATCTCTTGAAATGGACACTGAAAATGTGATTCTGCCTCAATTTTCACGCGAGATCGAGCATCAGCCTCTATTCCACCTTTTTCAGTTTGACCTCATTGCTTATCTATTTACCCATCGACCCTTCTTTCCCTTTGAACTGTGTATATTTTCTGTATATATATATATATATATATATATTTTTTTTTTATACATATATATATTTAACTATATATGTGTGTGATTCTAGCGTAAAAGCAAAATATATGTAAATTCAGCGAAATGTGACTACAGAAAATATTTGACAATTTTCTTAGATCAATCTGGTTGCATTATCATTTTTGAATTTTACCTTTAAAAAAATCATTGACCTTCAAAATGTCTATTTTTTAAACCATCAATAACTTCTTTCTTTCCAATCGAATTAGTTTCAAAAATAGGTCAATCGAACCGTTTTTTAATGAACATCAAGTTGGTAACTGTGGTTTCAAAGTTTTTTCTACATTTTTCAACAAATTTTTCAAAAAAGTCTTATTTTCGAAAATTTTTAATTTTTAAAAGTTTAACATCTCTGGTGAATATGGACGAAAAATGTTCATTGAGGCCTCAAAAGTTGCGTCTAAAAAAACTACAAAATTAGAGAAAAACTTTTTTAGGTGTCCTAACATTTTTTTAAAGTTATGGGCAAAAAACGTTTTTCAAAAATTAAAAATCGAAAAAATAAATGGTTAAACTATGTAGTTAAACTTTATTAATCTATCTCAAAGCACTCTCACTTTATGTCCGCAGGTGAGACCTAGAATTTGAAAAAAAATTCAGCCCAAAAGCTCTTTATAATTTGGAGATATTTATGAAAATGTGATATTTACACAAAAGCGGAATGACATTTTTAGAAACTGGCATTTTTGAACTCCTGAGGTCAAATAATATAAAGATATGTTAAAAAATCGACCTTTGGAATTTTTGGTATTACAATACTTCCCCTATGAGGAAGCAATAGATAACAAAAGATTTTTAATGATCCCACGGGGATATTTTGAAAAATAAATTAATGGAAGAATGAGTCCTTCTTTATTTTAATACATCAAAAAAGATGAATAATTATGATGACAAGAAAATTTGTCAGTCGATTAATGACATGAAGATTTAATATATAAGAAGAAAAGTAAAAGAGAGAGAGAGAGAGAGAGAGAGAGAGAGAGAGAGAGAGAGAGAGAGAGAGAGAAGGAGGGAAAGAAAGAGAGTCAATTTTCAAGTTTGTTTTTTTCCTCCCGTGACATTTTTGCTTTATATAAAGTTTGTTCGACGCTCAACTTTCATCGTATAACTAACGATGCGAGTAGCAATTAGTAATCGGATTAATTAATTTTGCGTAACGCCTGTGGCCTGTCACCGGTAGTCACTGAAACAGGAACCCGGATCCATTGCATATTCAACCGACAAACCACGTATGTACGTATCTACGGATATGTCTATACGTATATGTATATATATGTTTCTCTATGGTATGTATGTATATATATATGTTTATATATGTGTGAATTTGTGTGATTATATACATATATAAACACATAAGTTTACAAATACATCTACAGCTGGGGTTCATTACAACACTAGTGTGCTAAAATGTCATCGAAGCTCAAAGATGATTTTATAAAATAATTTCATGCAGTGATAATTGACCCTTTTAATTAACTACCATTCAATCATGAAAATTATTCTCGCAAATAGGTAAAGAACAACCTTTATTTAATATAATTAATATCGGTTGAAAATGAAAAAAAAAGTAAGATTGAAAAAATGCTATATTATGTATGTCTAAAAATAGCAGTGGGAATTTGAGTTACAATTTAATTATTATATATAATAATCGTCGTCATTCCAGATTTCCGGATCTCTGTCCACACTTGAAGTTAGTTATAGTTATTCTTTTGTTTTTTATACGTTTTGATAGAAAATAGAAATATACATATACATTATAATAATTTCTTGAAACATTTTATTATTTATTAAAATAATTAAATTTTTGCGAAGAATTTTTAAAACAATTTTGAAAATAATTGAAATTTTCTGAAGAATTTTATAAATTTTAAGAAAAATTGACTTTCTTTTGAAGAATTTCATAATTTATGAAAACAGTTAAATTTTTTTTTGGAATATTTTTCTATTTTTTTAAAAAATAATTGAATTCTTGCGAATAATTTTTTTTTTATTTGGAAAATAATTGAATTCTTGGGAAGAATTTTTAAAACAATTTGGAAAGACAATTTTAGAAAAAATTGACTTTTTTTTGAAGAATTTCATAATTTAAGAAAATAGTTAAATTTTTTGGAATATTTTTCTATTTTTATAAGTAAAAATAATTGGATTCTTGCGAAGAATTTAAAAAAAATTTTGGAAAATAATTGAATTCTTGGGAAGAATTTTTAAAAAAATTTGGAAAATAATTGAATTTTTCTGAAAAATTTTATAAATTTTGAGAAAAATTGAATTTTTTGAAAAATTACATTTTTTCAAAGGTTTTTGTAATTTATGAAAATAATTGAATTCTTTCGAGAAATTTTATTAATAATTGTTGAAAAAATAATTTAATTACTTTCGAAGAATTTTATTATTTATTAAAATAATTTAATTCTTTCAAAGAATTTTATTAATTAGGTAAATGATTAAATTCTTTCGGCGGATTTTATTAAAATTGATGAAAATAATTGAATTTTTTCCTAGAATTTTATTATAAATTTTTTTGAATAATTGAATTCTGTTTGGTTATTTTATAAAAATAGTAGATATTGAAAATCATTGAAATGTGAAAAGTTTTTAAAGATAATTAAATTTTACAAAGAATTCTATTAAAAAATTTGTCAATAATTGAATGTCGGTGGAAAATTTTATTAAATTTTTTTGAAAATAATTGGATTTTCCAAAAAAACAGTTTATTATTTATGAAAATAATTGAATTCTTGTGAACGATTTATTCGAATTTCTTTAAATAATGTAATTTTCAAGAAGAAATTTATTACTTTTAATAATAATTGAATTATTGTGATAAATATTGTTATTTATGAAAATAATTGAATTTTGAAAAGAATTTTATTGAAATACCTCAAAATAATTGAATTTTCGGGAGTAATTTTACTAAAATTATATTTAAAACAATTAATTTCTTTCGAATAATTTTATTAAATTTTTGAAAATAATTGAATTATTGCAGAAAAGTTTATTAAAATTGTTAAAAAGAATTGAATTTCTGTTGAAAATTTTATTACTTTTTAAAGGAATTGAAATCTTTATAAGAATTTTATGAACATTGTTTTCAATAATGAATTTTTAAATGTTATGAAAATTTTATTAGTTTAAATAATTTTTCATCTGTTTTTATTATTGCTTTGAAAACGAAAATTAAAATAATTATTTATTCATTAAATCTGTGGTAAACATTCTCTAAACTTTGCTAGTTTTAACATAATTTCGACATTGTCTATCTGTACACAAAATCACAGACATTTCTCTCATTTCTTTCATACTTTTTTTCTAAGATTTATCTAAGCTCCCATAAGAGCCCGCATGTTAAATTGCAAACTTATTTTATTTTTTTTAAGAAAAAAATATAAAAAATTCTGAAAGAATCAGTCTAAATTTAATTTAATTTTTTTAAACTTATTTAATTTTTTTAAGAAATAAATATAAAAAATTCTGAAAAAAATCAGTCTAAATTTAATTTAATTTAATTTTAAATTTAATTTAATTTTAAATTTAATTTAATTTTAAATTTAATTTAATTTTAAATTTAATTTAATTTTGAATTTAATTTAATTTAATTTTAAATTTAATTTAATTTAATTTTAAATTTAATTTAATTTAATTTTAAATTTAGTTTAATTTAATTTTAAATTTAATTTAATTTAATTTTAAATTTAATTTAATTTAATTTTAAATTTAGTTTAATTTAATTTTAAATTTAATTTAATTTAATTTTAAATTTTTAGTTTAATTTAATTTAAAATTTTTAATTTAATTTAATTTTAAATTTTTAATTTAATGAGTCAAATTTCTATAAGCTTTTTTCATTTCCTTAATTTACAGATGACAATTCGTGAAATATTTGAAAATTTGAATTTTCGATACTTTTAACCTGTTAACTGCGGTGGCGAAGATTTGAAGGCCAAAACATTCGTCATCCGCAGTTAAGTGGGTTGACTAAAGATGTTGTAAAATTAATTTTTTCTAAGGATAATTAAATTTTTTTTTTTTTTGAAAGAAAAAAGAATGTTTATTGATATTGTTTTATTGTTGATCTGTTTCGGGTCTTGCTGTTGTTAGCTTGACTCTAAAAGTTAAATAAAAGGAAGGGATTAGAGGGGAATATTTTAGAATAAAAAAGTATCACTTGAGAGTGAAACAAGGATTCTTTGCGGAACATTTTCGGACCCCTGGGATATAGTCTTGGCTTTGGGAAGACGTTTACGACTCGAGCCATTATCCGGGGGTTTCGAGCTTCTTTCATTTTGAGTCACCTCAACGTCGCCTTCATATTTTATGCAACCCTCTTTCCAGCAACTTCCCCCCCCCCTCTCTCTTTTCTCCAACCAGAGGAAAATGCATTTGAATCAATTTCTCCGGGAATAACCTAACCGAGTGCCTAATCGTGTCTTCATTCGAAAACTCGTTTGCTGGAATTAAAGCATCACTTCATTTCTTCCAACCGTCTTTTAGACAAAAAAAACGAAAAGTATAAATATATATATATATATATATTTATATTTATAGTTTTCGTCGAAAGCGAGTATAAATTGTACCGCGGGGTTTGCGTTTTCTTTTTTTTTTTTATTGTCAAAGTTTATTGCGCGAATAAAATTTACGTGTTCTCGATCATTTCACAAATTTTTTTTCCATCCTCCTCCTTAGAGAGGAAATGAAGTATATATTTTTTTTGTGCGGTAGTAAAAAAAAAAGGTTGGTTTAAAATGATAAGAAGAATTATATGTTGTTTTTAGGGAATGAATTCTTTTTTCTGGATTTGTTTCTTTATAGAGGAGGAAAAAAAGAAATTCTTTATACGATAGATGTTCCATAAAAGTGTAAATCGTCTTTTCTTTCTTTTAGGGGATTTTATAAGTAATTTTCTGCTTTGAAAAGGTTATAAAATGTGTTGATAAGGTCGTTTTCGGTGTATCATTTTAATAGGGATGCTGGCTTTTATGACACGTGAATTTCATATAAAGTGGTGTTAAATTTTTTTTATATATAAAATATTTTATATATATATATATATATATAATATTTTTTTTATTTTATTTTATTTAAAGAGAGGGAGAGAGAAAGATAGCGAAACGAGAGTCGAAAACCTTTGGATATTGGGGATGAAATAGAAAAAAGCAATGGACAAGAGAAGCCAGTGTGTTGCATAATGCATTATCCGGTGACCCTCTCTCTCTCTCTCTCTCTTTTTGGTCTTTTCTTCCCCGTGACTGTGGATGAATCCTGTAAAAGCTTCTGCTTTCAAATGGAGTCGCGAAAGCAAACTTATTACTATTATTATTATGTATGATTGAAACGATGCTTGATAATTACTTTAAAATGTATTTTCTTCTTCGAGAATGGAATTAAACTTTTTTATATCGCCACTTTTTAATTGCTTCGCTTATATTATTAATATAATTTTTATAAATTATCAATATTGCCTTTGAATTATAGAAAAATTTGAGACGCATGCTTATTGCCGAACACTTTTTTGACAAAATAAGTTATTTGACATCAAAAAAACTTTAACTTAAAAGCCACACAAAATAAATGTTTTTTCGTCATAAATTTCATGGCACGCAAAATGACATTTAACATAAATATCATTTGTCATAAAATTCATTTAACGTAAATATCATTTGTCAGAAAATTCATGTAACCTAATTCACATTTGACATAAAAATCATTTACCATAAATTTCTTCAAATAAAAAATTCATTTAACGTAAATTTTAATTGTTATAAAATTTATTTCACATAAAATTTATTTGACAACAGTTTCATTTGGAATAAAAATCATGTAACATAAATTTCTTTTGACATAAAAATTATGTAACATAAATTTCTATTGACATAAAAATCATTTAACATAAATTTCTTTAAATAAAAAATTCATTTAACGTAATTTTTAATTGTTATAAAATTTATTTCACATAAAATTTATTTGACAACAGTTTCATTTGGCATAAAAGTCATTTAACGTAATTCTCATTTGACACACAATTCATATGACATAAATATCATTTTACGAAAAATTCCCTTTACATAAATGTTATTTGACGTGAATATCATTTAACATACTTCTTATTTAATGTTAAATGATTTTTATGTCAAATAAAATTTATGTCAACTGAGATTTATATTAATTAACATTTATGCCAAATGAAATTTATGTTTAGTAAAATTTGTGTCAAATGAAATTTATGACAAATGAATTTTAGAACGAAATAAAGTTTCCATTACATTATTATGTCAAATAAAATATGTTAAACAAATATTCTCTTAAATTAATTTTCTATGAAATAAAACTTATGTGAATTAAAATACATGTCAAGTTATTAAACTGAATATTAAATTTTAAAAAATACTAAAAAAAACAATATTAAAATATAATAATAATAATAATAATAATAATAATAATAATAATAATAATAATAATAACATTAATAATAATAATAATAATAATAATAATAATAATAATAATTGTAATAATAATATTAATAATAATAATAATAATAATAATAATAATACGCTGAAAAAAATTTATTTGATTCAAATAACCGATTATTTGACTATTATCAAATAAATAGTTATTTCGTTAGTTAAAATAGTTAAATAGTTCTAATCGAACTGTTACATTTTTTTACTCTAAAAAAATTACTAGAATTCTTTTACTCTACTTTAAAAATTACTAGAGTTTTTTTTAAAGTACACTGAAAAAATTTATTTAATTCAAATAGCCGATTATTTGATTATTAGAAAATAAATATTTACTAAAATTAAATAATTTTTATTTGAATTAATTTAATAATATTTGCTTCAAATACTGAAATATTTGATTCAAATACAGTTTATTTGATTCAAATTAAAATTATTTGATTTGAGTAAATATTTATTTGATAATAATAAAAAAAATCAAGTTATTTGAATCAAATAAATTATTCTCAGTGTAATAATAAAATTACTGGAGAATAAATCATGAATAGAAAGAAAAAAAATAGAAAAATAGAAAGTTACTAGAATTTCGTTAATCCATTAATAAAGTTACTAAAGTTTTACTAAAAATTACTACAGTTTGGTTAACCCAGTAAAAAAAATTACTAGATTTTTTTTTTCTCTAATCAAAAAATTATTATTTATCTATTCTAATGAAAAATTACTTACTTTTTATTCTATTTTAAAATTATTTAAAATCGTTACTGCTGTAAAAAAATTACAAGACTTTTGTTACGCCAAGAAAAAAATTGCAAGTTCTGTAAACTCAGTAAAGTAATTACTAGAGTTATTTTAGTCTTATTTAAAAATTACTATAGGTTTTTTATGTCAGTAAAAAAATTTACTACAGTTTTCTTATTAGAGAAAAATTACTATTGTTTTGTTAAATTTAGACTGAAGTTCCTAAAGTTTTGTTACTATAATAAAAAAAGCACTAGCGTTTTGAATCCTGAAAAAAAATTTACTAGAAATCTCTCATTCTAAAAATAAATTGAGATCCTTTTCTATAAGCTTTCTATAATAATTTCACTCTAGTGATAAATTTTTCTGACTATAATTTATAATACTATAATTCCACTCAAGCAATAAAATTACTAGTATTTTTCACTCTATACTAATAAAATTACTACAATCTTTCAACCTTAAGTAATAAAATTATTAAAGTTTCAGTACTTTATAGTAATAAAGGTTCTATGCAATAATTAATAAAGTTATAAGACTCTTTTCATAAAGTCATTAAATTGTCGTAAATTTAATAATAAAATTACTAGAGGTTTGTGACGAGTATTATAATAATAAAGTTTCTAGAATTTTGGCTCTCTAGTAATAAATTTATTTAAGTAACGACGCTCTAAAAATAAAATTATTAAAGTGTCGACACTCCATCAATAAAGTTACTGCAGTTGCGTCACTCTAGTTGTAGTTCTCTATTCTTATCACTAAAAATAATAAAGTTACTAGAGTTTCAGTACTTTAGCGATAGAGTCTATGTAACATGCTTAATATTTTAATTATTTTAAATAATAATAATTGTAACAAAAACTTAAGTAATGCATAAAATAATAGTAATAATAATAATAATAATAATAATAATAATAATAATAATAATAATAATAATAATAATAATAATAATAATGATATTAATAAATATTTAAAAGAATATTAACAGGCTGGCAAAAATATTAGAAGAATAAAATTTTCGATGTAATTTTTGAATATTTAAATAAATATTAATTAAATTATTAATTAAATGAAATATTTAATTCTCGTCTGACTAAACTATTACTTTTACCACTTTCAGAACATTAATTTTTTATCTCTTGTTTTTTTTATTGATAAATTTTTCTATTTTCTTTCTATTCTTCACTTTTTGTGATAAATAATAATAAATACCAATTTCTCTGGACATAAATTAATTAACAACTCTCCTTTCTGTCAGCTATTATGCTTATAATTTTATTATTTAAAAAAAAAACTGGAGTAAAAAATTCTAGTACGTCTGACAAAATATTGATTTTTCAACTTAATAGATACCCTATGCTAAATATTTCATTACTGAAAGGAAATGGTGAAAACGACTGTAAATTGAAATTACGAGTTTAAATTCTTTTTTATTTCTAATAAAATGAATGGAAAAAAAAATTAATTAAATTTCCCAAAAGAATTCAAGTATTAAACGAAAATTTCGATAAAATTTTACTCAAACATTCAATTTTATTTGCTAAAAGAAACAGGAAAATTTTAAAGGAGTTTTGGGTGATTTAAAATAAAATTTTGCATAAAATTTAAAAGGAAAGAAATATTTCAATTTTTTGTATAAAAATTTTTTTTTTCTCAAAAGAATTTCATTGTATTACAAAAAATAAAATGAAGAATTTTTAATACAATTTTTATAATGAATTTCTCTAAGAATGGAATTCATTTTTAGAAAATTTAATAAAATTCTTCCGAAGAATTTAATTGTTTAAAAAAAATTTTGACTTGTTTATTATAGTTTAGTAATTTTTTCAATACACTTTTGATTTTTATCTCTTGATAGAATTTATTTATTTTGTAAAATTTTAATGAAATTCTATCATAAGAATTTAATTACTTTAAAAAAAATGTTTACTTATTCTTGACAGAAATAATTTATTTTTTAAAATTTTCATGAAATTCCTAATAGCGATTCGATTATTAGGAAAAAATTTTAAATAAAGTTTCTTGTTTTTATTTTTAAGAATGTTTAGTATATATTTAGTATATTTTAGTATATTTTTAGTTTTTTTTAAAGAAATATTTGATTATTCAATAAACTATTTATTTTTGAATTTAAATGATTGAATTCTTGTGTAGAACATTCTGAAAAGAATTGATTTAAAATTAAATTTCAGTTAAAATTTTAGATAATACAATGAAATGTTAGAAGCGTTATTGTGGAAATTTCTCACAAATAATTGAATTTTAAAAGATTTTTAAATTTAAATTTTTGAAAATATTAATTTTAAAACTTTAATAATATTTAAATTTTGATTTTTAAATAAAATGATTAGAAAGTTTTGAAGCATTTTATTTAAAAATACAATATTTATTTTGTTTATTAAAATATTATTATTTAAAATAAATATTTTTAATTTTAATGAAAAGTTTTGTAGCATTTTAATTAAAAATTCAATATTTATTTTATTTATTAAAATATTATTATTTAAAGTAAATATTTTTAATTTAAATGAAATGATTATAAAGTTTTTAAGCATTTTAATTAAAAATTCAATATTTATTTTATTTATTAAAATATAATTATTAAAATAAAAATTATTATTAAAATATTATTATTTGAAATAAATATTTTAATTAAATAAAATAACTATAAAGTTTTGAAGCATTTTATATAAAAATTCCAACAGCAACAAAATGATTAAATATTTTTGGAAGCCATAAAATTATATGAATAAAAGATGTTTTAGTTTTTTTCTCCTTTTTTGTTTGTTTCTTTTATTTATAAAAAAAATGATTGAGTTTTGGAAGAATAACCATTGTTATTTTTAGAAATACAGTTAAATTTCAATTTCATGATTGAAATCATGTAAAATATTTTAATTCTCCAGCAAAAAATTTAAGCAGTTTTTTGAATATTTATTTTTTAAAAATTGTTCAATTTTTGAGTAGTTAAATTTTTTCATACTTTATTTTTAGTACTTCTTTCAGTCTTGAAAGTACTTTTTTTTAGTATTATTTGCGTCCAGTACGAAGCCTATTGTAAAAAAATATTCTTACAAAATATTTATTTACTGAAATAAATGTTTTACAATAAAAAATAAAGTAAATATTTTTTTTTTTTAAATTTATTAGCGCCATCCCCACAGAAGTTGGAATCGATTCAAAAATATAAAACTTTTCGTTTCTCCATTTTCCCGAATGAAGAATAAAATTTTTCCCCTCCTTTCCACTTTCACTGCAAAGAGATTAGGTGTTGAGGTAATCTTAATCGAAAATCGAAAATTCACTCGAGTGGAAATCGGAAAATTGTTGTTTTTCCAATCCATGGTTGGTTAAATCTTGAAGTGTCGCTGCGTGAATCGTTTTGAGTTTATTTTGTAAACATCTCTTGGGATTTTAACCCCTCACACTCTCTTCTCTGTTAATATAATACAAAGTATCCCTCGGTGCCTTGTATTATCCCTTTTCGCGAAGGCTTTGGGATTTCTGCTCTCTCTCTCTTCTGCATCTTGTTTTTCACCTTTCGTATAATCCCGAGAAGCGATAAAATACAGTTTAACGTGGAAGGCTCTCACATTGGTTTACCTAAACTGCTGGACTTTAGTCTCGACTTTAGCCGCAACTTGCCAAGCTTAATGCTTGCTTCTAAGAGTAAGTGGCGTCTGTGGAAGTTTAATAATGACCAACCTCACGACCCTTGGCTAAAGTCTTAGTCAAACTGAAACGAGAGCGCTCTTTACAATATAGAGGTGAATACGGCCCATGCGACTATCTTAAGCCACACGAGTTTTTCTCCCTCCCCACCACTTTCTCTCTCTTTTTCTTGTCAGGTGTATTAAATAACCTCAAACTCTCTAAAAACAAAGTACGAATACAGCAGGTGAAACTTACTTTTTACTACATATAGCTTTTTGTTTACTTAAGCTGCACTTTAATTAAAATTATTTTTGCACCTAAAATATAGATGATAAAAATTGGAAAAATATATTAATCTTAAATTTATTTTACCGCTTGTGAGAAAGATTCAAATTAATGAACTAATGTTGTATAAAATAAAAAATAAAAATAAAATAAAATAAAAAATAATCTACATTAATGAATAATTTCTAACTATATTGAAGGTCAATTTAAAAAGTGTTTTTAAATAATGTTTTTACAGGTTTGCCACAGGTCAAATAAGTCAGGGAATTCAGGGAAAAGTCAGGAAAAGTAAAATTGGTCAGGGAAGTCAGGGAAAAGTCAGGGATTTTTAGTAAAAGTACTGGAAAAAATCGAATTTCAAAACTTTATGAAAAAACTCTAAATTTTGATGTTTTTTGTTTGCCTCGTAAACTATAAAAAACCTACGAATTTTAATACAAAACCTTGAATTTTTTCTATTTCAGACAATAATTTCTTTTTAAATAACTTAATTTTTAAAGAACTATCAGAAAATTATGACATATAAATTATGTAATGAATAATTTTTACAATTTTCATAAATACTAGATTTATAAATGAATTTTAGTTAAAAATACTAAAAAAATTTCATTTTGGAAAAGTTACAAATTATTACAGAAATTCAATTATTTTCAGAAGTAATAACATTTTTCGGAGAAATTCAATTATATTCAAAAATTAAAAAAAATTCTGGACATTTCAATTATATGTTTAAAAATAAAAAAATTATTCTCCAAAATTCAATTATATTCAAAATTTTTCTAAAAATTCTCGTCGAAAATTCAATTATCTTTATAAATAATACAATTCCTCTCAAAAATTCAATTATGTTTAAAATTTTTCTAACAATTCTCGTCAAAATTCAAACTATCTTTATAAATAATACAATTCTTCTTTGAAATTCAATTGTTTTTAAAAACTTTAATAAAATTCTTGGAAAAATTTCACAGGAATTCAATAATTTACAAAATTTTTGATGAATTTCTTCTAAATAAACCAATTATTTTCATAAATAATAAAATGTTCAAAGGAATTCAATTATTTAATATAAAAAATTTCAAAAAATTTTTCGAAAAATATCAATTATTTAAAAAGAATTTTATAAAATTCTTCGCAAGAGTTCAGTTATTGAAAAAAATTTAACAAAGTTCTTTTTAAATATTCAATTATTGTTAGAAATAGTAAAATTCTTCACCAAAATTCAATTATACTTATAAACTTGAATAAAATTCGTTCGAAAAATTAAATTATTTCCAAAAGTAATAAAAATCTTCGCAAAAATTCAATTATTTTTATAAACTTGAATAAAATTCGTTGGAAGAATTAAATTATTTTCAAAAGTAATGCAAATCTTCGCAGAAATTCAATTATATTCAAAAATTTAAAAAAAATTTGGTCATTACAATTATATCTTTGAAAATAAAACAATTATTCTCTAAAATTAAATTATTTTCAAAATTTTTCTTAAAATTATCGTAAAAATTTCAATTATCTTTATACATAATACAATTTTTTTTCGGAATTCAATTATTTTTAAAAGCTTTAAAAAAATTCTTGGAAAAATTTAACAGAAATTCAATATTTTATGAAATTTATAATAAATTTCTTTTAAATAATTGAATTAATTTCATAAATAATAAAATTTTTACTTGAGTTCAATTATTTAATATACAAAATTTTATAAAATTTTTTGAAAAATATCAATTATTTAAAAAGATTTTTACAAAATTCGTCGCATGAATCAATTATTTAAAAAAAAATATAACAAAGTTCTTTATAAGAATTGAATTATTTTTATAAACAATAAAATTCTTCACCGAAATTCAATTATTTTTATAAACTGGAATAAAATTCGTTGGAGAAATTAAATTATTTTCATAAGTAATAAAATTCTTCGCAGAAATTCCATTATGTTCAAAAACTTTTAGTTTTGTATAATAAAACCAATTATTTTTATAAATAATAAATTGTTCACAGGAATTCAATTATTTAATATACAAAATTTTATAAAATTGTTTGAAAAATATCAATTATTTAAAAAGATTTTTATAAAATTCGCCGCATGAATCAATTATTAAAAAAAAATTTAACAAAGTTCTTTTCAAGAATTCAATTATTTTTAGAAACAGTAAAATTCTTCACCAAAATTCAATTATTTTTATAAACTTGAATAAAATTCGTTGGAAGAATTCAATTATTTTCAAAAGTAATGCAAATCTTCGCAGAAATTCAATTATATTCAAAAATTTAAAAAAATTCTGGTCATTTCAATTATATCTTTGAAAATAAAACAATTATTCTCTAAAATTAAATTATTTTCAAAATTTTTCTTAAAATTATGGTAAAAATTTCAATTATCTTTATAAATAATACAATTCTTCTTCAAAATTTAATTATTTTTATAAACTTTAATAAAATGCTGGGAAAAATTTCACAGTAATTCAATAATTTACACAATTTTTGGTGAATTTCTTCTAAATAAACTAATTATTTTCATAAATAATAAATTTTTTACAGGGATGCAATTATTTTTAGAAATAGTAAATTTCTTCACTGAAATTCAATTATTTTTATAAACTTCAATAAAATTCGTTGGAAGAATTAAATTATTTTCAAAAGCAATAAAATTCTTCGCAGAAATTCAATTATGTTCAAAAATTTTTATCAAAACTTCAATTATCTAGTTATAAATAATAAAATTCTTCAATAATCAGTTATTTAAAAAAAATTTAAATTTTCGTCAAAATTTCAATTAGTTATAAATAATACAATTTTTCTTTAAAATTCAAATATATTTTAAAACTTGAATAAAATTCTTGTCAAAATTTCACAGAAATTCAATAATTTATTAAATTTTTAATAAATTTCTTTGAAATAATTCAATTATTTTTATAAGTAATAAAATTTTCTCGTGAGTTGAATTATTTAATATACAAAATTTTATAGAATTTTTTGAAAAATATCAATTATTTAAAAAGATTTTTATAAAATTCGTCGCATGAATCAATTATTAAAAAAAAATGTTTACAAAGTTTTTTAAAAGAATTTAATTCTTTTTATAAATAATAAAATTCTTCACCGAAATTCAATTATTTTAGAATAATTTGAATAACATTTTTGGAAATTTTTTAAAATTATTTTTATGAATAATAAAACTCATCCCAGGATTTTAATTAATTTTGGATACAATATTTTAATCAAATTCCTCGAAAAAATGTAATTATTCTTAAAAATTTTATTAAAATTTGTCAAAAGAATTCAATTATTTAAAAATTTGTTGATAAAATTCTTTATGAGAATTTAATTTTAACAAACATTCAATTATTCAATAAATTATTTATTTTTCAATTTAAATAATTTAATTTTTCTAGAATTTTCTAATAAAAATTGAATAAAAAATGAAATTACCGAATAGTAGATTTATTGTTTATGAAAATAATTGAATTATTGCAACGAATTTTATTAGAATTTTTTCAAATAATTGAATTTTTTTGAGAAAATTTACTACTTTTAAAAATAATTGAATGCTTGCGAAGGATTTTATTAGGATTTTTGCAAATAATTAAATTTTTGTTAAAAAATTTGATGGTTATTTAAATTATAACAAAACATGAAGAAGGTAATCGCCTTTTTTATGTTTTGTAATAATATTCTTATAAATTGTTGAGTTTCAAAAAGGTTTGAATTTGAATGTTCTGAAGAATTTTAATTCCTGTGGAAAAGTAATATTTTAATACTTATTTAAAATTTTAGTTATTGATTTTTTTTAATAATTTTACAATTAATGAAGATTGTAAATAAATTTAATAGAACATTTTTTTGAGTATCTAATATTTTTTAGAGTGAATCAGAATTTTTTTTTGTGGTCAGGGAAAAAGTGAGAATTTTGTCTGGAAATCAGGGAAAAATAAAATTAAATATTTAAGGCAACTCTGAATAACTAAATGTGGACGTCCACTTATAAAAAACTAAAAACTAAAATTAAATATTTGTGGCAACCCTGGATAAGAAACGAGCGATTGATTAGCTATTTATTAGTGAATTCATTCAGCAATTAGCTATTTATTATATGAAAAAAATCTTTACCTAGAACAACTGTAAAATTCACTACATTAGCTAAATTTTTAGTTATTGCAACGAATACTTTCGCTATTTTAAAGAATACTTTCGCTATTTCAGCGAAAGTAGTCGCTGTTTCAGTTAAAGGTTTTTTTACGTGTAGTAAATTGATTCAGCAATTAGCCATTTATTAGCATTTTAATTGAGCAATCAGCTATTTATTAGCAAGTTGATTCAGCAATTAGCCATTTATTAGCAAGTTGATTCAGCAATTATTGTAAGAAGCAATTATTATCGAATTACTGGCGAATAATTTATATGAATAACTTTAACTAGGGTATTGATAATTAATTAATTTAGGTAAGATGAATTTTATTGAAGCATTATTGCGCGTACGTACATCAGATAGCTGGCAGCATATAAGCGGTTTGGGTTATGCAGTGTTAGGTATATCTACTTCGCAGTAGTTTATAGACATCTTAGTCAGACGTGTTCGTATAGCCTTTCAGTGAATGTTGTTGCCGTCTAGTCAGACAGCGCATAACGAGACAACTTCGATCTCTCAAATTATATTCCACATTATAATAATAATTGAGAACATTAAAGTTTTGTATCCGACAAATTACGCTTCGTTGGAACTTTAATTCATTTAAATAATAATAATAATAATAATAATAATAATAATTATACTAATAATAATAGAAATAAAAATAAAAATAATTGTATTAATAATAATAGAATTTATAGTAATAATAAAGTTGTGAAAATAATAAATAATTTCAACTTTGATTAAATAATAATAAATAATAGTAATAAATAATAATAAATAATAATAACTCTGAATAAAAATAATAATAATAATATAGTTAATAATAATAATAATAATAATAATAATAATAATAATAATAATAATAATACTAATAATAATAGAAATAAAAATAAAAATAATTGAATTAATAATAATAGAAATGATAGTGATAATAAAGTAGTGAAGATAATAAATAATTTCAACTCTGATTTACATGTGAGCTTTGAGTAACTGATACAGTTGCTAATTCGATTGTACACACCTGGAATATCTATTACCGTTCAGTAATTGCCCCAATTTGTCCAACTTAAAATAGAGTTCCGGCGATGTTCTCGCCCAGTTTTCCTAATGAAATTCCAAACTAAGTTTAATTGTGGAAAAAAAATCTGTTAAAAAGAAAAATTGGGGAAAAAAATAAATATCTATATTATAAATTGGCAGTGTATAAAATTGAATGCAGTGCTGGTAAAATCAGAGGTGTGTGCGCACAATTCGAAAAGTTTCATCGATTTGCTTCTCTCAGAGTGTTGCGGATAGATAGACTATACTGGAGAGTGACTTTATATATATAAGATTTTCCAGCAGTGTAATGTTCTACTTTCTTGAATCCAATGTAGATTTCAATTTTTTTTCCTCCTTTTTCCGCCACTTTAGGCATCTATGTGCCTATGTTCGAAGGTTATAACGCGTGAATAAACCGCATTACCTTGGCAACTGGCAAACAGCATGAAAATGGCTCGTCTTTTACTATATGCACTTTACCATGTTCGGTTTCTTTTTCCACTTCTTTATTCTCTTTCATTTCCAGTCCATCTCTTCAGTGTCTTTCTTATATTCTACTCGCTGTGGAACTTCACATTTTATACGTATCTCTCTTCTTTCATATATGAACATTTCTCCTTTATATATATATATTTCTGAAAATGATTTCAATCGTTCGAAAGTGTCTATTTCTTTGAAATTTTATTCTCTTCTCCATTGTTGACACTTTTCATATATTAGTATTTATCTGAATCAATTAAAAATTGAAATTGTTTTTTGAAAATAAAACTTTTGTTTTTAAATTACAATAAAATAACACGATGTTGGTAATTATATATAATAATTATAATTATTATTATATATAATAATCGTCGTGATTCCAGATTTCCGGATCTCTGTCCACACTTGAAGTTAGTTATACTTATTCTTTTGTTTTTTATACGTTTTAATAGAAAATAGAAATATACATATACATTATAATAATTTCTTGAAATATTTGATTATTTATTAAAATAATTAAATTCTTGCGAAGAATTTTTAAAACAATTTTGAAAATAATTGAAATTTTCTGAAGAATTTTGTAAATTTTTAGAAAAATTGACTTTTTTTTCTAGAATTTCATAATTTATGAAAACAGTTTAATTTTTTTGGAATATTTTTCTATTTTTTTTTAAATAATTGAATTCTTGCGAATAATTTTTATTTAAATTTCACTGTTACTTAAAAAGTATCAAATTGCAACGAATTGATCTCAAAAAGTGGATCAAATCATCATTTGATCTCAATTTTTTGATCCTTTTGATGTATTTGGGGATCACTTCGACATTATTGGAAAAACAGTGTTGGAAAATAATTGAATTCTTGGGAAGAATTTTTAAAACAATTTGGAAAGTCAATTTTCGGAAAAATTGACTTTTTTTGAAGAATTTCATAATTTAAGAAAATAGTTAAATTTTTTGGAATATTTTTCTATTTTTATAGGTAAAACTAATTGGATTCTTGCGAAGAATTTAAAAAAAATTTTGAAAAATAATTTAATTCTTGGGAAGAATTTTTTTAAAAATTTGGAAAATAATTGAATTTTTCTGAAAAATTTTATAAATTTTGAGAAAAATGGAATTTTTTGAAAAATTACATTTTTTCTAAGGATTTTGTAATTTATGAAAATAATTGAATTCTTTCGAGAAATTTTATTAATAATTAATAAAAAAAATAATTTAATTACTGTCGAAGAATTTTATTATATATAAAAATAATTTAATTCTTTCAAAGAATTTTATTAATTAGGTAAATGATTAAATTCTTGCGGCAGATTTTATTAAAATTGATGAAAATAGTTGAATTTTTTCCTAGAATTTTATTATAAATTTTTTTGGATAATTGAATTCTGTTTGGTTATTTTATAAAAATAGTAGATATTGAAAGTCATTGAAATGTGAAAAGTTTGTAAAGATAATTAAATTTTACAAAGAATTCTATTAAAAAATTTGTCAATAATTGAATGTCGGTGGGAAATTTTATTAAATTTTTTTGAAAATAATTGGATTTTCCAAAAAAACATTTTATAATTTATGAAAATAATTGAATTCTTGTGAACGATTTATTCGAATTTTTTTAAATAATGTAATTTCCAAGAAGAAATTTATTACTTTTAATAATAATTGAATTATTGTGATAAATATTGTTATTTATGAAAATAGTTGAATTTTGAAAAGAATTTTATTGAAATACCTCAAAATAATTGAATTTTCGGGAGTAATTTTACTAAAATTATATTTAAAACAATTCATTTCTTTCGAATAATTTTATTAAATTTGTGAAAATAATGGAATTATTGCAGAAAAGTTTATTAAAATTGTTAAAAAGAATTGAATTTCTGTTGAAAATTTTATTACTTTTGAAAGGAATTGAAATCTTTATAAGAATTTTATGAACATTGTTTTCAATAATGAATTTTTAAATGTTATGAAAATTTTATTAGTTTAAATAATTGAATAAATTCTTGTCAAAAACTTTATTTGTGAAAGTAACTGAAGTTTACGATTATGAAAATAATTAAATTCATGCTTAGAATTTAATTAAAAATTTTTTTGAAAAAATGGAATTTACATGAAAAATTTTATAATTATTAAAAGTAATTGAATTATTAGGAAAATAAAAATTGTATAAAATTTTGTTAAATAAAATTGATTTTTTTCAATATTAGCGAATTAAAAGTAGTGGAAATTCTCTAAAAAAATATTGTTTATATTCTTTGTTCGGAAAGTTAAATACTTATATATAGCTAATAATTTTTTTACCTTCTCTATTCTTTAGAATTATTAAAATTTTCGTAATGAAGTTTTTTTTTAATTTAGGTATCAGATAAGATTATCAACCATTTTAATAAAATTCTTCGCATGCATTAAATTATTTTTATAAATAATAAAATTCTTCGAAGGAATTGAATTATTCTCAAATTTTTGGATAAAATTCTTCGCAAGCATTCAATGATGTTCAATACATTAATTTTAAAATTGAAAATATTTAAAAAGAAAAAAATTTTAAAACGTTAGGAAACAAAAAAGCAAACGACTAATTAATTTGGTCAGGGAATTTAAAAAAATGATCTGGAAAACCTGGAAAAGTCAGGGAATTTTGAAATGCTAAATTCTTAGCAACCCTGAAGTAGAAATTAAATAGAACTTAATATTTTATTATATTATATTATAATTATTATATTATTATAATTGTATAATGTATTCTCTTTTCTTTTTGTTTCAGGTGAGTTAAGTTGACATATTTTTTCCTATCGACTTCATTTCGTAAGTGAATATTTACACAAAAATTCAATTATTTAAATAATAATTTTTGTAACATTTAAAAAAAGTTCAATTCAATTATATTTATAGTTAATAAAATTCTTGTCAAAAATTTGAATAACATTCTTTGTAATAAATTCAGAAATTTTATAAAAAATACTTTCAATTGGTCCTATTATTTTTAAACATTTTTCGAAATTCAAGTGTTATCAATATTTAGTTAGTGGTTTGATAAAAAAAAATTTCCCTAAAGAATTCAATTATTAAAAATATTTTTTTATAAATTTATTGTAAACATTTAATTAGTTTTATAAATAATACAATTTTCACAGAAATTGAATTGACAATTATTGAAGAAATCATAATTTTTATAACATTTTTTGAAAAGAAAATTCGTTTGCAATTATATTTTAATAGATAATAAAATTAATCTCAGGAATTCCAATAATTTTAATGAATTTTAAAAAAATGCATTTGTAAGAATTAAATTATTTTCATTGATAATAAAACTCATTAGATGATTTTAATTATTATTTATATTCTAATTTTAAATAAATTCCTCAAAAAATTCAATTATTCAGTATTCTGAAATTTTTTATTAAATTTCTTCGAAAGAATTCAATTATTTTCAAGAAATTTCAATAAAATTCTTCGTTGAAATTTTATTAAATTCAATAATTTCAAATAAAGTTATACTATTTTAATAAAATGTTCCAAAAGAATTCAATTGTTCAGAAAAAAAAAGTTTAATACAATTTGTCGCAAGATTTGAATATTTTCAGAAGTTATAAACTTTCTAAGATAGAAATCAGTTATTTTCAAAAACTCTTATAAAATTCTTTGAAGAAATTCAATTACTTTCAATGCAATTTGCATAAAATTTCTTGATGGTATTATTAGTTTCTATAAGTTTATACCAAAAGTTGTTGAGAGAATTTTATTATTTTGAAAAAATCTTTATAAGCTTCCTAGAAGAATTGAATTAAGAATTGAACTTTAAGGACAATTTTAATTAAATTGCTTTTACGAATTTAAATGGTCCTCGAAACAATTGATTATTTTTACAAATTGTATTTTTTATTTTTTTTCTAAATAATAAAATTTTCACAGGAATTCAGTTTTTTAATTAATTTAATGCAATATTAGTTATTATAATGCAATTTTAAATGAATTCTTCCAAGAAAATGCAATTATTCAAAAAAAAAAAAAAATTTTATAAACCTCTTTATCAGAATTTAATTTTAAAAAGTATATTCAATTATTCATTGAATTATTTATTTTTGTATTCAGATAATTGATATCTCGTAGAATTTTCTAGTGCAAAAAATTAATGTCAAAACGAAGTTTTGTAGTTAAAATTTTCGATAATAATTGAATATTCTCTCTGAATTTGAATTAGTAAAAATGTTCAATGTTTACTAATAATTGAAAATCGGATAAAGAATTTTATTAAATTGTTTAAAAATAATTCAATTTTAAAAAAATATTCAATTTTTCAGTAAATTATTTATTTTTGAATTCAAAATAGTTGAATTTTTCTTAAAAAGTTAGTTTAGTTTTTCTTAAAAATGAATTTAAAAACAAAATTTAGTTAAAATTTTAGATAACAATTGAATATTCTCTCTAAATTTGAATTATTGAAAATTTTTATTAATTCAAATTAATGACTGACTTTTTGCTTTTTAATTAGTAAATTTTACTAACAAGTAGTTATTTCTACTAATTTATTGGTAAAATTTACTAATTCAAATTTACTAATTTAAGTAAATTTTACAAATAAGTAGTTATTTCTACTAATTTATTAGTAAAATTTACTAATTCAATAGCAAAAAGTCAGTCACTGATTCCAATTAGTAAACATTTTTACTAATTCAAATTCCTAGAGTTAGATAATTTATAGTTTAAATTTTTTAGATAAAATTAAATTTCAAAAAATGTATTTTAAATATTTTATTTTTGAAGTCTTTTTTTTTAACTGTTGTAAAACAGTACTTACATTTTTATAATACTTGAATTTTTGTTTCGAAATAAAATGATTAAAAATTTAGAATATAATTTTGTTTCAAAATACGCAAATTTTTTCCATTTCGCATTTTTTTTTTTCGAACGGGAACTTTAAATTTTTTATACCCGTTTTTTTAAACTAAATTTTCGAGATCGTAATTTAGATGTAGTGTGTGTTGAAAAAAAATGCGAAGAAGTAAAAAAGAGAAACAGTGAAGACTTTTTTTTTGCTCTCTCCATATGCATCATATTCGCTCCCCCCTGGCATGACATTTCTTTATATCAACAATTCTCCATTTTCTACGTATATTTTTTCTACATTGTATATGTGGGGCGTTCCACACGAAATCGGAAATTATTTTACTTTTGCATCTGAAATATTTTTCAAATATTTTTTTTTTACTTTTAGTGCCAGGTTAAAATGAGCTAACGTGATTTTTTTCAAATTTTTTCATCAAGCGGTTTAAGAGTTATACAGGTTTTTGAAAAAACACGTTTTTCACATTTTTTTTAAATGCTTATAACTCGGACAAAAATTGATCAAATTGGACGCTCTTATAATGAAAAAATTTGTTTTTTCACGTTGTTTTTAATCGAAATGTAAAAAAAAAATTTTTTTGATGAAAATATTTTTTGATTTTCGAAAAAAAAATTTAAATTTTAAAAATAAAATTTCATTTTTAAGAATGTATGTATCGATCGATTTTTTTCAAAAATTTTTCTAAGCAAGTAGAACTAATTTAAGAATTTTTAATTCTTGTCTGAAAAAAAATATTTGAAAAATATTTGAGATGCAAAAGTGAAATAATTTCCGATTTAGTGTGGAACGCCCCATATGTACAGTAAAGGCTACACGTGGCCCCTATGTGCTTGAATAAAATCTCGACAGCAATAGCAAGAATATAAGATTTGCTAGATGTGATCCAATTCTGATAAATGGGAGGGATTCCCCTTTTTTTCTCATCCAAGTAATTTTCTTTCAAGCATATATATATATACATTTTAGCATTTAGAAATGAAAAAAAAATTTCTATTTATAAGTTCTCTAATATTTTCCAAATTAGGATACAAAATAAGTTTCAAAAAAAATTCATGTCACGTATTATTTTTTTTTCTTTTCTCTTAATTGTATAATTAAGAAAGAATCTGATGTACAGTCGAGAAAAAAGTTACTCAAATGTCCTAGTTTCGTAATTTAAAAGGAGAAGAAAAATTAAATTTCAATTTCGTCTTGATGGAAGGGCGAAGCATTTATACATTTAAAACGATTAAAACTTACATTTGAATTAGAAATTATTTTGAAAAATTCCATTTTTCTGTCAATAAGAAACAATTGTTAAATTTTAAATTAATTTTCTTTGAAGGGCGAAGTATTCAATTTTGAACATTTAAAATTTTTAAACGATTGAAAGTTGCATTTAAATTACAAATTAGTTTGAAAAATTCCCCTTTTTCTGTCAATAGGAAAGATTTGTAAAATTTTAGGTTATGTTAACGAGAAATTATTTATTATTGACAAAAAAGTATAATTTGTATATATTTAAATTGTTCAAAACATTGAAAATTAAATTCCTTTAAATTGTGACAATTTTAAAATACGAAATTATGACATTGGACTCATTTTTAACTCCGATTGTTTGTCAGATTCTTTCTTAAGTTCATTAATTTAATTATAGAAAATTAAAGACCAGAGGCTAACAAAAATTGGTAAATATTTGACTAATATTGTAAACATGGCGATATTTACCCGAAAATGTTCAATACGCTCGATCCTTAAATATCAAAATTAAACCAATATTGACACTAGACTTTCAATATTCAATAGAATATTTTTTTTTTTCACGAAATTTAGGAAAATGTTAGGAAAATAAAAGATGTCGGATTTTTGTCAGCTTTATAAGTGTTTAAAACAAATTTTTTTGTCAAGTTTATTTGTTCGGTAGCTACTTTTTTACTACTTTTTTAGTTTTCTTTTTTTTGTAAGTTACTTTTTTAGTTTTCTTTTTTTTGTAAGCTACTTTTTTAAAATTATTTATCGAGTGCAAAGTATCAATATTTTTGTTATTGTTTAATTATTATTATTATTTTATTGTTAGCAATATAATTCCATTGTTTACTGTACATAACTGATTGTAAATTTCATTGAGTCACTAATAGTTATACCCCCTCCATTTTTATCTCGATTATAAGCAACCATCGTGCCCTCTGTCGGAAGCGTCATTGAATCAAACTGGCGCGAAATTCAAATTTTAAAATACGATAATATTTAATATTTAATAGTGGATTTTTTAAATAAGATTTTTAAATTCAGTGCAAAGTGTAGAATTCGATTCTCGCACAAAATGAGCGCGCAATGATTTAAATTCATCTTGCCCCCTATATATATTTCAGAAAAGATAATATTTTTTCTATATATGAAAGAAAGCAATGCCTTTTATATGATGATGCAAATAATTCTGTCACGTGAATTATTATCCTTTATAAAGTTTTTTTTTTGTTGACGTACATATATTTTCTTTTAGAATGTAAATTATCAGGAGCTTCACGCGATAATAAATCAAAAATATAATATATTCTGTATATAATAAATCAACTGACAAAAAAGGTCAAACGATAAGGTATATATCTATTTCTGTCCAGAGTTCATAGACACATCTATCATGTTTCATTCAATAGCTTTTGATATTCGAGCTACTGTGCCATGACATCTGACACAAATTTTCTATTCTAACCGCCTATCACTTCTTTTTTAATGAACGAGAAATTTAACACCTCACGTACAATCGAAAAAAAAAAAAAAGAAATGAGTGAATATTACTGTGGTCAGCGAAAAAATTTCTGTTTTTTAAATTGAACAAATTTATTTCAATTCATAACAAACTTTATTTTATTTGAAAAAAAGTTATTTTATTTGAAAGAAAGTTCTTTTATTTAATACAAAAATTTTATTTCATTTAATAATAAAATTTATTTTAGGTAAAAACAACTATTTTGTTTCATACAAAAATTTTATTTCATTTAATAATAAAATTTATTTTAGGTAAAAATTATTTCATTTCATACAAAAATTTTATTTCATTACATACAAAAATGTTATATTCATTTCATAACAAACGTTATTTTACTTAAAAAAACTTATTTCATTTGATACAAAAATTATATTTCATTAAATAAAAAAATGTTATTTCATTTTAAGAAGAAAATTGGCTTCTTTTTGCAAAAACAAAATTTATTTCATATTAAAAGTACAAATAATTTATTTATTTTATTTTGACAAAAATTGTTTATTTTTATAATAAATTAAGTGTTTGGACTTATTTGAATATTGATTTCATTTAAAAAATTTGAATTTCAATTCTTTTAAAATTATAGTTTCAATTTTTTTTAAATATTTACGCAATTTTTTGAAAGAATTCTACTCTCTTAATTAATATAAAAATTTTTTCTAGAAATTTTGTTATTTTCAAAAATTATAAAAAAAATTCTCATCCACACTTCAATTGTCTTTAAAAAGGGTAAAATTTTTTACCAAAATTGAATTATATTCAGGAATTTTTATAAAATTAATTGCAAAATTAATGTTCTTTCAACCAATGTTCTTTTCATTTCAAAAATTCTATTATTTTTAAAATTAATAAAATTCTTCCCAGAAATTTAACTAATTAAAAAAAAATAAGAAAATCAATAAATAATTCATTACATAAAAATTTAACTTTTTTTAAAGGTAATAAAATTCAGTTATTTTTTAAAATTTAAATAAAATTTACCGTCAAAATTTCAATGATTTTCAAAAAATTTTTTTTTAATTCAATGATTTTCAATGATTTTTAATTTACTATTTTTATAAAAATTTCCGAAAATAATTCAATTATTAAACAAAAATTTGATAAAATTCTACACGAACATTAAATTACTATTTTTTTTAAAAACATAAATTTTACTGAAATTCAATTATTCAAAATAGAATTTGCATACATTTTTTTAAAGAATTAAAATATTTAAAAATTTAGTATTAATTTTATTTATTATTTATTTTTATAATTTAAATTAATAATTTCATTATTTTTATAAAATTTAAAATTCTTTTTGTAGATGAATAATAAAATCAGGGATTATTATTTTAGGGATAAATATTTAATAAAAATTTAATAAATAATAAAATTATACCCAGGAAGTTATTTTCATAAATTATTATTTTCATAAATAAAAATATTCATCACAAGAATTGAATTAATTTTAAAAATAATAAAATTCAATTGTTTTTCCATATTTTAATTGAATTCATGTCAAAATTTCAATTTTATTGAAAATTTCTTTTTAATTAAATGATTTTCAATATTTTACTATTTTTATAAAACTTTCCGAAAATAATTCAATTATTAAACAAAAATTTTGATAAAATTCTTTATCTAATATTCAATTATTTTCTAAAATAATAAAAGTTTAACAGGAATTCAATTATTAAAAATAATATCTGTATGAATTTTTTCGAAAAAAATCAATTTGTTTGGAACTTTTTCATAAATTTCATCGCAATAATTGAATTCTTTTTAATAAATAATAAAACACTTTGCAGACTTGCAAATTTTTAAAATTATTATTATTATTATTAAAAATTATTAAATACAATTTAATCGAATTTCCTTGAAAAATGTTTAGTTATTATTAAGAAAAATGTAATAAAATTCTTTGAAAAAATTCAATTATTTAAAAATTTGGTGATAAAGTCAATGTGTAAGAATTTAAGAATTTAATTTCATGAAGTATTAAATTGTTGAATAAATTATTTACGTTTGTATTTAAATAACTTAATTCTCGTAGAATTTTATAATAAAAATTGATTTAAAAATTAATTTCTGTTAAAGTTTTGGATAATAGTTGAATTTTCGAAATTTGATAATAATTGCAATTTTTATGAAAAAATGAAATTTTCTAAAGATTTCAAATTAAAATCTTTGCAAATCTGAATCTTTTATACTTTCAATTAAAAAATTCTATAGAACTCATTTTCTTTTAAAAGCGTAATCTAATTTTTTTTCAAATTATTTTCAGTTTTCATTTTCTAATGTTTATTTTATTGAAGAATTTACGAATATTTGAAATTTGCACATAAAATTAAATTCTAAATAGACGGAATTAAAAATTCTTTAAGAAAAAAAACAACTTTTTCAAAAATTATGTTTAAATTTGAAATTTTTGAAACTAGTAAATAAAAAAAAAGAGAAAAATAGGAGGAGAAAAATAATGATTAAATATTTATTTGGAAAAAAAGTTTTAGTTTTCATTTTCTAATGTTTATTTTATTGAGGAATTTACGAATATTTGAAATTTGCGCATAAAATTAAATTGTAAATAGAAGGACTTAAAAATTTAAAAAAACAATGTTTTCAAAAATTACATTTAAATTTGAATTTTTTGAAACTGGAAAATAAAAAAAAGAGAAAAATAGGAGGAGAAAAATAATGATTAAATATTTATTTCTAAAATAAAGTTATTGATGTTATTCAGAAAATTCGCAAATAAATTTAAAAGAACATTTTTTTATTAACTACTAATTTTAAGAGTGAATCAGAATTTCTCAAGGTTCGGGGGGAAAAGTCAGTGAAAAAAATGAATAAAATTAATTCTTTATGGTAACGCTGTTTTTAAATTCATAGAGAAAAAAATCTTTTTATAAATTTGATGTTTTATAGATTTTTTATGAATTTAAATTTGATGTTATAAACAAAACAGGTTTATTAAATAGTATCTGAAGTAATTACTTTTTCCCCTTGTAATTTCCACTACATAATAACAATTTTAAAAATAAATATAAAAAGAACATTTTTTTATAGCGCATTATTTCCTCTATCCGCTTTGTTCTATATTAATTAGAAAAAAAATCCCCCAACAAGAATTTCAACTCTGACTTTAAAAAATTTTAACCTGAAAAAAAATTGCATGTTCGATATTTAAATTCCCGATTGACGGTATATAATATAGAAAAAAAACGAACTATTAAACTTTTTCTAATTTTTTTTCGATACAGAGTACAGTCAAAAAAAAAAAAAAAAAAAAATTATATAGAAGAGAAAAATTGCACTGTAATTCATAATGAAAGTAAGCAAACAAGTTAAAACTGCTCTCTATTGCCTTCAATTTATTCTCGGTTGAGAAAATTAATAATAAATTAGGTAGGATGGAAAAAAAACATTTTTTTTTTAGTCAGTAATAAGGCGAGAGCGCTATTTACAATTATTTATGTATACCCTTTTTTCCATATTATATTCGCAAGAAGGGGGATGGAAAAAAAATCGTTTAAGCAGCCAAGGCGAGCTACTCTTACTCTCTCTCTCTCTCTCTCTCTCTCTCTCTCTCTCTCTCATCAGCACTGCCATTACCCGGTATTCGTTAATTAAAATGAAGAAGAAATGCTCCTCTTTTGACTATATCCAGAAAATGCGAGTAATCGCGAAAAAGAAGATGCCACGAGCAGAGATAAGATGAGGGAAAAAAAGAAAGAGAAAAAGAAAAAAAAAATTTGAAAGAAAAGAGAAGGAAAGAAGTCAATAAAAATGAAAGAGGGGGGGGAGGGGGAAATTATTTTTAAATGAGAAAAAAAGTGACGTGTCCGTTGAAGAGAAAAAGAAGAGAGAGAGAGAGAGGGAGGAGAAAGTGAGAGAAAATGAGTGGTAAGACTAGTTGGAAAAAAGAAAAAAAAAAAGAGGGGAGGGAAAAATGATAGAAAGAAAGAAAGAAAAACTAAGGCCGCAGAAGGCGGCATCAACTTTTGAATTCGCGACAAGACTGTATAATCCTAGACTGATTAATCAACCGAGTCGTATACTAAAGTAAAGAAAACTTTATACGAACGAAAAGAAGAACTTTATAAATTCTACGAACTCTACCCAAGTCTCCTGTTTTCATTTTTTTTTCACTCTCTCTCTCTCTTTTTTCTTTTTTTTTCTCTCTCTCTCCCTTCCTTCTCGCACAACTCTCTTGCCATATCCCTCCTATAAAGCTATACTTTCTCTTATTTTCTATTGTGCATTTACTACACTTTTGTCGAATGAATAATGAGCAACAAACTCAAGAAAGTTGAAAACATTTCTCAGTGGCATAATTTCCTTACAATTTGTATTGTCACTTTTCTCAATGAATTATGAAAACTCGTTATTTTTTGTCAAATGTCAAGTTTATATTGACTTTTTTTTTAGTTCTTGTGTGTGTGTTTTTTTTAATGCAATAATAATATAAGGCTTCGTACTTTATCTACAGGGGGAAAATTTATTCTTGAAATTTTACTGAATTTAGTTCGGCAAAAGTGAGATGAAGTGTCAAACTCATAAGAATAATTTTTAAAAGAAAGTAACGTAAAAAACATAAACCTTACAATATTAGCATTTTATTTTTACTGAACAATTCTGTAAAACGTGAGATAAGTGTTCCTATTTTTTATTTTTATTGAATAGTTCGGTAAGACGTAAGATAAGTGTTCCTATTTTCATTTCTACTAAATAGTTCGGGAAGACATAAGATAAGTGTTCCCTTTACTAATTTTTACTGAATAGATCGGTAAAACGTAAGATAAGTGTTCCTATTTTCATTTCTACTAAATAGTTCGGGAAAACATAAGATAAGTGTTCCCAATACTAATTTTTACTGAATAGTTCGGTAAAACGTATAAAAAACGTAGATAAAGTGTTCTGTAAAATTGATCGGTTGCAAATTCACTGAATAGTTCAGTAAATGTTGAAGAACACAAAATAAGTAATAAAATAAATTAAAAAATTGGTTCAGAAAGTTTCAACTGGTCTTATATATTAATCTGAAATTTATTTCACCGCTTGTGAGCAAGAATCAAATTAAGAAACTAATGTTGTGCAAAATAAAAAGTAATCTACATTAATGAATAATTTCTAACTATATTTAGAGTCAATTTAAAAAGTGTTTTTAAATAATGTTTTTACAGGTTTGCTACAGGTTAAATAAGTCAGGGAATTCAGGGAAAAGTCAGGAAAAGTAAAATTGGTCACGGAAGTCAGAAAAAAGTCAGGGATTTTTAGTAAAAGTAGTGGAAAAAATCGAATTTCAAAACTGCATGAAAAAACTCTAAATTTTGATGTTTTTTGTTTGCCTTGAAAACTATAAAAAAAACCTACGAATTTTAATACAAAACCTTGAATTTTTTCTATTTCAGACAATAATTTCTTTATAAATAACTTAATTTTTAAAGAACTATCATAAACTGGAATAAAATTCGTTGGAGAAATTAAATTATTTTCATAAGTAATAAAATTCTTCGCAGAAATTCCATTATGTTCAAAAACTTTTAGTTTTAAATAATAAAACCAATTATTTTTATAAATAATAAATTGTTCACAGGAATTCAATTATTTAATATAAAAAATTTCAAATAATTTTTCGAAAAATATCAATTGATTAAAAAGAATTTTATAAAATTCGTCGCAAAGAATTCAGTTATTGAAAAAAATTTAACAAAATTCTTTTCAAGAATTCAATTATTTATAGAATTAGTAAAGTTCTTCACTGAAATTCAATTATTTTTACAAACTTAAATAAAATTTGTTGGAAGAATTAAATTATTTTCAAAAGAAATTAAATTCATTGCAGAAATTAAATTATGTTCAAAACTTTTTGTCAAAGTTTTAATTATTTAGTTATAAATAATAAAATTCATCAATATTCAACTATTTTAAACAAATTTTTTACATTCTCGTCAAAATTTCAATTATTGTTATAAATAATACAATTCTTCTTCGAAATTCCAAATAATTTAAAAAACTTGAATAATATTCTTGTTAAAGTTTCACAGAAATTCAATAATTTATGAAATTTTTAATAAATTTCTTTGAAATAATTTAATCATTTTTATAAAATTATAAAATTTTTACGTGAGTTCAATTATCTAATTTACAAAATTTTATAAACTTTTTGAAAAAAATCAATTATTTTAAAAGAATTTTACAAAATTCGTCTCAAGAATTCAGTTATCGAAAAAAATTTAACAATGTTCTTTTCAAGAATTCAATTATTTTTAGAAACAGTAAAATTTTTCACTGAAATTTAATTAATTTTATAAACTTGAATAAAATTTGTTGGAAGAATTAAATTATTTTCAAAAGTAATAAAATTCTTTACAGAAATTCAATGCTTTATGAAATTTTTAAAAAATTTCTTTAAAATAATTCAATTATTTTCATAAATAATAAAATTTGCACGTGAGTTCAATTATTTAATATACAAAATTTTATAAAATTTTTTGAAAAATATCAATTATTTAAGAAGATTTTTATAATATTCGTCGCATGAATCAATTAATTAAAAAAAATTAACAAAGTTCTTTACAAGAATGGAATTATTTTTATAAATAATAAAATTCTTTACCGAAATTCAATTATTTTAGAAAAATTTTAATAACATTTTTGGAATTTTTTAAAAATTATTTTCATGAATAATAAAACTCATCGCAGAATTTTAATTCATTTTGCATACAATATTTTAATCAAATTCCTGGAAAAATATAATTATTCTTAAAAATTTTATTAAAATTTGTCAAAAGAATTCAATTATTTAAAACTTTGTTGATAAAATTCTTTATGAGAATTCAATTTTAACAAACATTCAATTATTCAATAAATTATTTATTTTTCAATTTAAATAATTGAATTTTTCTAAAATTTTCTAATAAAAATTGATTAAAAATTTAAATTACCAAATAATCGATTTATTGTTTATGAAAATAATTGATTAATTGCAACGAATTTTATTACAATTTTTTCAAATAATTGAATTTTTCGAGAAAATTTGCTAATTTTAAAAATAATTGAATTCTTGCAAAAAATTTTTTTTTTGATTTTTGTAAATAATTTAATTTTCATAATTTTCCCTAATTTAATTTTCGTTGAAAAATTTCATGTTTATATTTTAAATTATAACAAAACATGAAGAAGGTGTTCCACATGTACCCAATGTTGGTATCCATATTTTTGACGGAAAAATGCAATTTTAAAAAATATTTTTATATTCCTGATATGTAGTGTGTCAAAAAACGACTATAAGCAGGTGTAGTAAATTGTGTTTTGTTCTCATCCGCAGCTGCAAAACTCATAAATAATAAAATATAATCTGTGTGAAAGAATTTTATTTGTGTGAGGAAAAAGTGAAGACGAATTTAGGAGGAAAAATAAAAAGAAATAAAAAAAAAATTTGACGCTCTTCTGTGTTCGTATTGTATATATATATATATATATATATATATATATATTTATATATATATATATATATATATATATATATATATATATATATATATATATAAAAACGCAGTTGTGTAATGTGGTCCAGTGTTATTAAATTCCTCAGCGAAATAAAACATGGCTGACATTAAAGGGATGTCCAGTTTGGAATGCCTTTCTCCGTGTATACGCATAGGCGTCCACCCACTCCTTTTTTTTCTACCCCACATTTATTTTCTTGTACTTTACGAGATGTGTATTTCATCACTCTTTTACTTCTCGTGTTCGTGCCTTTATTTCCCCCACTCTCTTTTTTTTCTCCTTCACTTTCTCTCTCTCTCTCTCTCTCTCTCTTTTCTCATTCACTTTCTTTTTCTTTTTCTATTGCTTTCTTCAGTTCTCCCCCTTCTTATAATTCTTGTCCTTTTTTTGCTTTCTCTCTATCTTGTATTTGGAGCATTATTTGCTTTTCGAAATTAATGGTTTATCCGGAAATGGCTTCTGGAGATGTTCGTCTATCGGAACTGCAAAGCGCAGAGTATTCGACTATTTTCTCTTTTACTGGGGGGGGGGGAGGAGGCAACATTAGCTTCATTTACATTAACTTGTTTCTTGAGTTTGGCGTACCTGTTTGTGGAGCGAAAGACTCGAGGGTTTACCTTAACCACAAAACCATGCATCACGGTCTTAAGTCAATATAGTCTATGCGCTCAAGTGTCGAGAGCTGCTTTTCTAATTAATGGAAAGAAAAAAAAAAATTGGAAAATTTCTATTCCGACTTGCGAAGGTGTTTATTGAAAGCAGAGTGATTTATTGCGCACTAGCGAAGAAAAAAACATTAGATAATTCATTTTGATTTAAAAATAAACGATTTATGTTGTCTACTAGCTATATGGGTGAATTTTCTGAAAGTGACACTTTTAAATTTCAGTTTTTCAAATAATTTTTTTCTTCAATTATATGGTTTTTTCTATTAAAACTACTTAATTTCATACTCAAGAGTAAGATTTTTAGGTTGCGCAAAATTAATTCTTAAAAATATTAAAGTTTTTTTTCATTTGAAAAATATTATTGTTGCTCCATTAAATTAATTTTATTTAATTGGCGAGCTTTTCTATTAAAAATTCACGCCAATGTCGCGTTCACGAAATCGAAAATAAAATTACACTGCTTGAAAATTAATAATTTGTATATTTTAATACCAAATATATTCAATTGGATGAAAATATAAATGTATTTAAAGTATTTGATTTAATGGTAATTTGGGTTAATTTTTTCAAAGCAATGCAGGTAAATACTGAAAACAAAAGAAAAACTCGCATATTTCAAGGAAAAGGCTTCGGAGATGAAAAGCTTCGGAGATGAAAAATAAATTTTTTTTCATATTAGTATACATTAGGGCGCAATTAAAATATGTTTTTTAGTAAAACATACAAATCTCACATCCTCATTTTATATTACGATCGAAATATTCTGTTAAATTTACTTCTACATTCAGTTATTTATTAAAAAGGAAGGCTTCGGTGATGAAATTAATTTTTACTCGGAGAAAAATGTAAATTTCGATTATTTATAACAGCAATAATTTTTCTCCTTTTTGTCGATAAAATATAGGAAAATTTAACGTCAGATTCTCAGGTTTATTTTAATGTGCATTAAAATTTTGTTTAAGATATTTTTAAAGTATAAAATATGTCAGTAATCATTGTAAAGTAATTTTAACCTAAAACTGAAGACAAAGTTTAAACATTTTTATCAAAAATAAAAGTGAGGTCTACAAATTTTTAAAATGCACATAATGATAGAAAAAGCATTGTACTTTCTGACAGTATTTTTAAAAAATTTCTGAGAATTTGAAAAAAACCATGAAAATTCAATTTTATTGTAGAAGTCCTATTGGAGACATGTTGAAAAGGCTTCGGAGATGAAAGTAATTTAGTTATTACGTAAATTAAGTTGAATAAAATTATTTAATTTTCTTTTAAAAATGATAAATAAGTGCTAAATTTTTACTATGGAAATTGATAATAATTATTAAAGAGTAGATTTTGTAAAATTAATCGAGACCTAAAAAATGTCACTTTCTGAAAATTCACCCATATATTTGGGTCATTCCACACTAAATCGAAAATTATTTTGCTTTTGAATTTCAATTTTTTTTTTGAAATATTGCTTCTTATATAGAGAAATTATCGTAATTCCAAAATATTGTTCATGTTCGATGATACTTTTAAAAATGAAAAATTTTCGAAAATAAGACCTTTTTGTAAATTTTGTTGAAAAATGTAGAAATAACTTTGAAACCACAGTTACCAACTTGATGTTCATTAAAAAACGCTTCGATTGACCTATTTTTGAAGCTAATTCGATTAGAAATAAACAAGTTATTGATATTTTATAAAAGCAGAAATTGTACGAAAGAAATTTTTTTTCAGTGCAAGTATTGAGTGAAGAGAAAAAAATATTACAGCAATTGAGAATAATTGTTCGAAAATTTATAATTTATTGTTATTAACATCTCTATCTCTTTCAACGAGCACTAAAAGAAAAAAAAATATTTCAAAAAAAAAAAATTCAGATGTAAAAGTAAAATAATTTACGATTTAGTGTGGAATGCCCCATTTAATTTATTGAATAATTAAACGTTGAGAATTTTTTAGAAAAATAGCTGTTAGGTCGTAGGAGGGAAAAATGTATTAAATTTTTTTTTAAACTTAATCTTAGGTCGCTTTAATTAAATTATATAAATTTTTTATTTAATTTTAATTAATAAATTAATTTTTTTTTTGATTTGACGTTGCTTGCTCTAAAATAATTTAAAAAATTTTAATAAGCAAATTTAGTGGAGAGTTTTAGGATTGGCTCGATAATTATAATAAAATAATAAGAAAAATTCCTCAAAATAGGGAAAAAAGAAATTAAATTTTTCTTAAAACTTGTTGTTAGGTCGCTTTAAAAATCTAAAAAAAATTTACCAACAAAAAATAAAGTAATTTTAATAATTTTTTTTTATTATAATTTTTAATTTTTTTTTAAAATTATTCAAAAAATTTTTTTTTTAATCGATTTTTTAATTTAGAAAATTATAAGCAAATCTAGTGGAGAATTCCACGTTTCGTCAGACAATAGGAAAGAATACAAATATTTCAAGTAGTGAAATCGACTATAGGTCAGACCCAGTATTATTTTTTCTTTACTTTTGAATAAGAAGAGAATAAAATAAATAAAAAAAATGTTTTTTAATAAAGAGTAAAAAGCGAAAAATAAATATGTTTTCTTTATTTATACGTATAATCGTTTTTGTATTTGATTTCAAAAATTAAATTTCCACCATTAAGTAGTAGAATCAATGCTATGTCAAACAAACGGTAAAATTTAAATATTCATCTAAATTTAAATTAGAAATTTTTTTTACTAATTTGAATTATGGGAAAATAAATTTTATTACCAAATAATAATTTTTTCGTTACTAATTTATCAGTAAAATTTATGGATTTAAAAGCAAAAAGTCAGTCACTGATTCAAGTTAGTAAATATTTTTACAAAATGAAGTTTAGAGAAAATTAACCTCTGTAAAAGTATTGCCGGAAAATTTTTTAAAAATTGAATTTAAAATAAGTGAAAAATATAAAAATAATAAATTTCTTTACAGAGATTCAATTATTTTAATGAATACTAATACTTATCACATAATTTTAATTATCTTTAATACAATTTTAACCGAATTCCTTGAGAAATATAATTATTCTTAAAATTTTTATAAAAATTGGTTGAAAAAATTTAACTATTTAAAAATTTGTTGATAAAATTCTTTATGAGGATTGAATTTTACGAATTATTAATTTATTCAATAATTTTGTTGTCTTTATATTTAAAATTTTAAATAATTGAATTCCTTTAGAATTTTCTATAATAAAAATTAATTTAAAAGTGAATTTTGGTTAACATTTTAGATAATAAATTATAGAATTATAGCGTGAATTTTTATAAATAATTGTATTTTGAAAAAGTTTAATTAACTTTTTTTAAAAAATTATTTCGACTTTTTACTTTCTAAATATTTAATTGAAAAATTTCTAATTAAAAATTAAATTTCTAATTCTATTATTAATTGAATAATAAAAATTTAATAAAATTGAATAGATAAACAAATGCATTTGAAAATTTTCTAGAAACTTTTGTAAAAGTTATTAAAAACAATTGATAATTGTTCAACTATTTCCTTCGAAGATTTTTGATAAATTTTTTGAAATTAATTATGTTCTTTGAAGAAATTGCTTTTAATTTTATTAAAAATAGTATGGGACTAAAATTTCGAACGTTCAAGTGAACGGAATTTTTTTTCACCTTCAGTGTTTTTGAAAATTTCTATCGAAAAATGAAAAATAATTGAAATCAAACAATATTTAGTTGAGAATTAATTTATTTTAAGTAAAATATTAATTTTTTTGTAAATAAAATACAAATTGGAAGAAGTAAAAAAAAATATTTTCGTTCATTTGAACGTTCGAAACTTTAGGAACATAAAATAATTGAAATTCACTTAAGAATATTACGATTTATGAAAATAATTCTTGCCACCAATTTTTATTAATTTTTTCTTTAATAATTGAAATCTTTTGAAGAATATTATTATTTATTATTTATTATTTATTTATTTTTTATTTATTTATTATTATTTATTTTGAAAATAATTAAATTCTTGTAACGAATTTTCTTACACTTCCTTTAAAAAATTGAAATCTTTTGAAGAATATTATTATTTATTATTTATTTATTTTTTATTTATTTATTATTATTTATTTTGAAAATAATTAAATTCTTGTAACGAATTTTCTTACACTTCCTTTAAAATATTGAAATCTTTTGAAGAATATTATTATTTATTATTTATTTATTTTTTATTTATTTATTATTATTTATTTTGAAAATAATTAAATTCTTGTAACGAATTTTCTTACACTTCCTTTAAAGAATTGAAATCTTTTGAAGAATATTATTATTTATGAAAATAATTGAATTTTTCCAGCAACGAATTTGGAATTTATTAAGTGTAATAAAATTCGTTACAAGAAATCAATTATTTTCATAATAAATAATAATATTCTTCAAAAGATTTCAACAAAAAAAAAATAATAAAAATTCCCCAAGCAGTAAAATTGATTATTGATCAGAAAAGTATTATTTTCTTCTCACTTTTTAATAAGATGGAAAAAATTTACTTTTCTTTCAAAAAGAAAAAACGAAATAAGTTTGAAGAAAAGCAAAAAGTACTTTTCAAATACAACCTTCTGTACGTATGCAATAAACACTAAATCTTCACATCTTATTTGGAATTCGTATATGCAGCCGGTATTTTCTGTGCCCCCTGAGTATTTTACATTCGCAAAAATAATCCCCTGCCTTTAACTAATCGACCACTTGTTGATCAGCTAAAAAAAAAAATAAAACAAGAAGAATAGAAAAAAAAATTGTAGTGCATTATTTGAAACCACTTGAAGGGAGAAAAGTCTTTTTTGATTAGTAGAAAAAAGTTTTGTTGAAGCTTCATTAAAATAGGATGAGGCGCTGAGAATAAGATCGTCTTGAGATGCAAGACAGATGAAAAGTAAGACAGCCTTCCCCCTTTTTTTTTAACCCCCGAGACAAGAGAGAAAACTGTGGAGGGTCGATAAAAAAAAAAGAGAAAAGAAATGAAAAGTCATCCTGACGATGTTAATTACTGTCTCTTTCGAGAATTGTTATCTTTCACATTCACGCGCTTTATTCTTTAATATATCTATGTGTGTGAAAAAGACAAAAAAAAAAAGAAAAAAAAAGAAAAAGACCCATTTTTGTACTATTGGACTTATCCCTATGGGATTAATTGACAATTATCAATTAATTATTAATTAATTATCAATTTAATTAAATCAAATAATATTTGTTAGAGTCAATTAAATGGAAATTTAAATATTTGCTTCAAATACTAAAGTTATTGATTCAAATACCACACGGTAAATCGTTAGGTATTAAAATAACACCAAAAAGGATTAAAATAATCCAATTTAGTGTTATTTTAATCCATTTTGGTGTTATTTTAATACCTAACGATTTATCGTGCACTTGATTGACTCCATTAAATATTATTTGATTCAAGTAAAAATATTTAATTGACAATAGTCAATTAATCGATTATTAGAATCAGTTAAATTCTTTTTTCAGTGTATAATTAGTAGTAATATTTTAGTACTAGTGGTAATAATTAAGTAATAGTAATAATAAATAAAATTTATTCTGTCGAGTAAGTAATCATTTTTCCTCTCGGAAAAATATTTAAAAAACGAAAAAACTTTCTACTATATCCATAATTCATAACTGAAAAAGTAACGTCTTTATATCGTTAATAGTTCCGAGTGTGGATTATGGGTCATAGCCAACCATTTGTGGTAAACAAAAAAAAGTGGGCAAAAAAGGGAGAAAAAAGGTTCTTTAAAAAAAAGAGCAAAAAAAGAGCAAAAAAAGAGCAAAACAGAGCAAAAAAGAGCAAAACAGAGCAAAACAGAGCAAAAAAGAGCAGAAAAAGGGAAATAGAGAAAAACAGTCAAAAAAAAGTGGCCAAAAAAAAAGGAGAGCCAAGTACGGTATTATAGCCTTTGGAAAATTGCAGCTGCAATTAATTCTTACACGCATTGCGGTCGACTCTCATTGTCTCCACCCACTCCGCTTTTATCCACATATTCATAACCCTTTTTCCTACTGTGTGTTGGCACTACTTTAGAAGGGAAGTGCACACTCGAGCAATTAATCCTCAACATATAGGCTCATTGTCGGGCCGCGTTACTAAAGCGTTCGCGCGTTAAAAGCATCGCCCATCGTAAACTATATTAAATTCCACGCCGGCCATGCGGGGCAAAAGCAGCTGGTCCATAGTTCCCCAACTCGTGCACAACTACATAAAAAATCTTCATTATTTTTATCCAAATGCAACAAGAGTCAAAAACATTTTTATTTTTTTATTTTACGACTATATGTGGACGTCCACAGGAAAAAGGCCCATTTCTTCGCGTCTACTTTTCGAGATAATCGCAATTTAGTTATTCAGGGTTGCTACAAATATTTAATTTTATTTTTCCCCGACTTTTCCCTGATTTGCAGACGAAATTCTCACTTTTTCCCTGACCGTAAAAAATATTCTGATTCACTCTCAAAATTATTAGATACTCAAAAAAATGTTCTATTAAATTTATTTACAATCTTCATTAATTTTAAAATTATTCAAAAACATCAATAACTAAATTTTTAAATAAAGTATTTAATTATTACTTTTCCACGGGAATTAAAATTCTTCAGAACATTCAAATTCAAACCTTTTTGAAACTCAACAATTTATGAGAATATTATTACAAAACATAAAGAAGGCGAACACCTTCTTCATGTTTTGTTATAATTTAAATAACCATCAAATTTTTCAACAAAAATTTAATTATTTACAAAAATGTTAATAAAATCCTTCGCAAGAATTCAATTATTTTTAAAAGTAGTAAATTTTCTCAAAAAAATTCAATTATTTGAAATAATTGTAATAAAATTCGTTGCGATAATTCAATTATTTTCATAAAGAATAAATCGATTATTTGATAATTTCATTTTTTAATCAATTTTTATTAGAAAATTCTAGAAAATTGAATTATTTAAATTGAAAAATAAATAATTTATTGAATAATTGAATGTTTGTTAAGGTTGAATTCTCATAAAGAATTTTATCAACAAATTTTTAAATAATTGAATTCTTTTGACAAATTTTAACAAAATTTTTAAGAATAATTAGATTTTTCGAGGAATTTGATTAAAATATTGTATCCAAAATTAATTAAAATCCTGCGATGAGTTTTATTATTCATGAAAAAAATTTTTTAAAATTTCCAAAAATGTTATTAAAATTTTTCTAAAATAATTGAATTTCGGTGAAGAATTTTACTATTTTAAAAAATAATTGAATTCTTGAAAAGAACTTTGTTAAATTTTTTTTAAATAATGGATTCATGCGACGAATTTTATAAAAAATCTTTTTAAATAATTGAACTCACGTGAAAGTTGTATAATTTATGAAAATAATTGAATTATTTCAAAGAAATTATTTAAAAATTTTATAAATTTTTGAATTTCTGTGAAATTTTAACAAGAATTTTATTCAAGCTTTTAAGTATATTTGAATTTTGAAAAAGAATGGTATTATTTATAACAATAATTGAAATTTTGATGAGAATTAAAAAATTTTTTTTTAAATAATTAAATATTGATGAATTTTATTATTCATAAAGATAATTGAAATTTTGACAAAAATTTTTTGATCATAATTGAATTTCTGAGAAGAATTTTATTACTTTTAAAAATAATTTAATTCTTCCAACGAATTTTATTCAAGTTTATAAAAATAATTGAATTTCGGTGAAGAGTTTTACTGTATTTAAATTTTAAAAATAATTGAATGCTTGAAAAGAATTTTATTAAACTTTTTTCAACAACTGAACTCTTGCGACGAATTTTTGTTAAAATTCTTTTTAAATAATTGATATTTTTCGAAAAATGATTTGAATTTTTGGTATTAAATAATTGAATTCCTGTCAAAATTGTTAAGTTATGAATCAATTTTTATTAGAAAATTCTAGAAAAATTCAATTATTTAAATTGAAAAATAAATAATTTATCGAATAATTGAATGTTTGTTAAAATTGAATTCTCATAAAGAATTTTATCAACAAATTTTTAAATATTTGAATTCTTTTGACAAATTTTAATAAAATTTTTAAGAATAATTAGATTTTTCAAAGAATTTGAATAAAATATTGTTTCCAAAATTAATTAAAATCCTGCGATAAATTTTATTATTCATAAAAATAGTTTTAAAAAATTTCCATAAATGTTATTAAATTTTTTTTTAAATAATTAAATTTCGGTGAAGAATTTTAATATTTATCAATATAATTCAATTCTTGTAAAGAACTTTGTTAAATTTTTTTTAAATAATTGATTCATGCGACGAATTTTATAAAAAATCTTTCTAAATAATTAAACTCACGTGAAAATTGTATAATTTATGAAAATAATTGAAATATTTCAAAGAAATTAATTTAAAATTTTATAAAGTTTTGAATTTCTGTGAAATTTTAACCAGAATTTTGTTCAAGTTTTTAAATATATTTGAATTTTGAAAAAGAATTGTATTATTTATAACAATAATTGAAATTTTGACGAGAATTTGTAGAAAAATTTGATTTAAATAATTGAATATTGATGAATTTTATTATTTATAAATATAATTGAAATTTAGACAAAAAGTTTTGAACATAATTTAATTTCTGCGATGAATTTAATTTCTTTTGAAAATAATTTGATTCTTCCAACAAATTTTATTCAAGTTTGTAAAAATAATTGAATTTCAGTGAAGAATTTTACTAATTCTATAAATAATTGAATTCTTCCAACGAATTTTATTCGAGTTTATAAAAATAAATGAATTTCAGTCAAGAAATTGACTATTTCTGAAAATAATTGAATTCTTGAAAAGAATTTTGTTAAATTTTTTTTTCAATAACTGAACTCTTTGGTACGAATTTTATAAAAATTTTTTTAAATAATTGATATTTTTCGAAAAATTATTTGAATTTTTGCTATTAAATAATTGAATTCCTGTCAAAATTGTTAAGTTATGAATCAATTTTCATTAGAAAATTGCCAAAATTCTAGGAAAATTCAATTATTTAAATTGAAAAATAAATAATTTATTGAATAATTGAATGTTTCTTAAAATTGAATTCTCATAAAAAATTTTATCAACAAATTTTTAAATAATTGAATTGTTTTGACAAATTTTAATAAACTTTTTAAAAATAATTACATTTTTCGAGGAATTTGATTAAAATATTGTATCCAAAATTAATTAAAATCCTGCGATGAGTTTTTTTATTCATGAAAATAATTTTAAAAAATTTCCAAAAATGTTATTAAAATTTTTCTAAAATAATTGAATTTCGGTGAAGAATTTTATTATTTATAAATATAATTCAATTCTTGTAAAGAACTTTGTTAAATTTTTTTTAAATAATTGATTCATGCGACGAATTTTATAAAAATCTTTTTAAATATTTGATATTTTTCAAAAAATTTTATATAATTTTGTATATTAAACAATTGAACTCACGTGAAAATTTTATTATTTATAAAAATAATTGAATTATTTCAAAGAAATTTATTAAAAATCTCATAAATTATTGAATTTCTGTCAAATTTTAACAAGAATTTTATTAAAGTTTTTAAAAATAATCGAATTTTGGAGAAGAATTGTATTATTTTTTATGATAATTGAAATTTTGACGAGAATTTAAAAAAATTTTTGAAAATAATTAAATATTGAAGAATTTTATTATTTATAACTAGATAATTGAAAGTTTGACAAAAATTTTTGAACATAATTGTATTTCTGCGATGAATTTTATTACTTTTGAAAATAGTTTAATTCTTTTAACGAATTTTCTTCAAGTTTATAAAAATAATTGAATTTCGGTGAAGAATTTTACTGTTTCTAAAAATAATTGAATTCTTGAAACGAAATTTGTTAAATTTTTTTCAATAGCTGAACTCTTGCGACGAATTTTATAAAATTCTTTTTAAATAATTGATATTTTTCGAAAAATTATTTGAAATTTTTTATATTAAATAATTGAATTCCTGTGAGAATTTTATTATTTATGAAAATAATTTGTTTTATTTAGAAGAAATGCATCAAAAATTTTGTAAATTATTGAATTTCTGTGAAATTTTTCCAAGAATTTTATTAAAGTTTTTAAAAATAATTGAATTTCAAAGAAGAATTGTTTATTATTTATAAAAAGAATTGAAATTTTGACGAGAATTTTGAAAAAAATTTTGAACATATTTGAATTTTGGAGAAGAATTTTTAAAAAAATTTTGAACATAATATAATTTTGAAGAAGAATTTTTTTTTAAAATATATAATTGAAATGGCCAGAATTTTTTTTTAATTTTTGAATATAATTGAATTTCTGCGAAAAATGCTATTACTTTTGAAAATAATTGAATTTATGTATTTATTATTATTTATTATTATTTATTATTATTTATTATTTATTATTATTTATTATTATTTATTATTTATTATTATTTATTTATTTTTTATTTTTTTTATTATTTATTTATTTATTTTTGTATTTATGTAACTTTTCCAAAATTAATTTTTTTCAGTATTTTTAATTAAAATTCTTTCACCAATCTAGTATTTATGAAAATTGTAAAAATGATTCATTACATAATTTATAACTTTCCCTGAATTCCCTCTCACTTCCCTTTACCTGTGGCAACCCTGTTCTATACGCCATAACGAGTAATGAAGTTGCGACTTCTATTGGAATCTACACTCGTAATTAAATTTTTCCACAAAAGAAATCCGCCCACACAGTTTTATCCGTATAAACGGACTTAGAATTTGCACATTTAGAGGGCTTAAAACTCGACATAAATTGCAGACGTACACAGAGAAAAACAAAAAGAGAAAAGGAGAAAGAGATAGAAAAAAAAACCGGGGGTTCAACTTTATGGCATACTATGGAAAATTCAGCATACGGTCATTTTTTTCCACTTGACTGTGAATTTTGCATATACGGAAAATAGGAACCAGTTCGGGGGGTGTACTCGGGAGCTTAAAGGTCTATTTAAATGTATGCTCTTCTTTCCACAGCCCCTCGTAAACAACAGTAAGTATTCCTCTGTTAATTAAAGCTGGCGCCATTTTGGGACACGGATTTCGTTTTGCTTGAGGATATTAAACACAAAACTACCAACTATAAACTCAAAACTCAGACCTAAAAAATTTATTCATAATTTTCTATTATAGAAACAATGTTCTTTTTTTTTCAAGAGACCATAAGAGAAAATTTATTTTTAACATGAAAGTGTGTGTGTATGTGTGTGTAATAAAAAAAGAAGAGAGAGGGGAGGGAATTATTTGCTAAAACAAGGGAAAGGAAAAAAAAATGTTTAGAGAGGAACAACGAATCCTAAATGAATGCAAATTGATGCAACAGAGAATGGTCGTAATAAAACGGTACAAAATTTACAGTTTAAGAGTAGGGTAAATTTTTTCCCCCATTTTTTTTAAACCAAAAATAAATGAAAATATTCCCATTTTTGAATCTGAAAATAGTTGGTGGAGAAAATTTTCATTAATGCTCGAATACAAAAAAAGCTAAACATTTACACTGCAGGATATAAATCTTACTTTTTGCCCACTTTTGACTAAAACCAGTTAAAAATAAATATATTTCAAAAAAAAAAAAAAATTAAAATCCTACAAAGTATTAAAACATTTTTGTGCAAATTTCAACGTCCGTGAAGTTCAAAACGTTTATGATTCAACGGTTTTATGGAAAAAATATTTTTTACCCAGATAACAATATTTTGTGTTGTGATATTTCTATTTTTTTAAATTGCAGATGAGAAAATATTGTTAGAAAAATTTTATAGACAAAATTTGAAGAGAAACACTTTTTTTCCAATTAATCTTGTATTGAAAACATTGTGAACTTCACAAAAGTGAATTTTGTAAAAATTTTATATTTTTTAAAAGTTGGAAAAACAATTCAAACAAATACAGTGGAAAATTTCTCGTTTGGAATTGTCAGGGAATTTTTTCTCGGTCAGGGAAAATCTGAAAAGTCTGCAAATGTCAGGGAATTTTGTAAAATACTTTTTTCAAAAATTAATTTGACTTATCTGAATCGCGAAAATTTTAATTTTTCATTTTTATTCTCACTTCTAATTTTAAAAAACTTTATTAACTATTTCAAAAAAAATTTTAAACGTCAGATTTAAATCTCTTGAAAAAATCAATTATTTTCAATACAATTGTAATAAAATTTCACGAAAGAAATAATTTTAATTTTTCAGAGAGAGTTAAATTTTTCAGCTACAATTTTAATAAATCTTTACAGTATGATTATTAATTGTAATTATTAAAAACATCGACATAATCAATAATTTTCTAGAAATTTTCATAAAATTTAATTATTAAATTTTTAATTTCAATTATAAAACACGATTATTTTAGAAAATTAAAATAAATTCTTATTGAAATTCAATTATTTGGAAAATTATCAACTAAAATTATTAATGAAACTTCATTTAGAAAAAATTAAAACAAATTCTTCGAACAATTTAATTGGGATTATCAACCATTTTAATAAAATTCTTCGCTTGCATTAAATTATTTTTATAAGTAAAAAAATTCTTCGAAGGAATTGAATTATTCTGAAATTTTTTGATAAAATTTTTTGCAAGCATTCAATGATGTTTAATACATTAATTTTAGAATTGAAAATATTTAAAAAGAAAAAATTTTTTAAATATTAGGAAACAAAAAAGTAAACAACTAATTTGGTCAGGGAATTGAATCAAAATGGTCTGGAAAATCTGGAAATGTCAGGGAATTTTGAAATGCTGAATTCGTAGCAACCCGGACTGATTACCCAACGCCTCGATTTATAATAATTCGATTCGATTCTCCTTTTTCTCGCGTCTATACAATAACCAATTTGAATTCCTTCACAATTCACACTTTTCTGAACTAGTGATATACATAGACTTCTATATATATACAAGTTCTCGATTCAAACGTAATCCTTTTCTTTCCCCACGAAAAACCTTCTCTATGTATGTAAAATTTCCGCATACAAATGTATTTGTAGAATAAAATATCTACATATAAAAATAGGTAAAATGGAAATTCGCTCGAAATGCAAATGCCAATGGAATATATATATTTTTTCTTTTAAAGAAAATTGAAGATGTTCTCTTATGAGGGGAATCGTTACAAATAATTACTTCCGGGTAGCGACAGAGAATCCTCTTCTATTTGATTTATAAAAAATTTATTTGATAATAGACAAATAATTAAATAAATATTCGAATTGTCATTTTACTTCACGTTGGTGAAGTTTACAACGTTTATAATCAACGATTTTAGTAAAAAATTATTTTTTTAAGCAAATTTTGGTAAAGAAAAAAAGTAAAATTATTTTTTTAAATAATGATTCACAAAAAAAAATATTTATGAACAAAAAATGTCATTTTTTGGTAGGAAAATAAATTTTTTTCTTTCAATCGTTGATCATAAACGTTGCAAACTTCACCGACGTTTTACATCAATCAAAAAAAAAGGTTTCTTATTATTATTATTAGAGAAAAACGAGAATATTGAAGAACATTTGATAAACTTTCATTCAAAAAATTTCCTCAATTCAATAAGTTTCAATATCTACTATTACAAAAAAATTCTACAAAAAAAAAAAAAAAATTGAATAAAAAAAGTTAAATTATTTTTTTAAAATGTTAATAAAATTCTAAGCAGACGTTAAATTATTTTCATACATAATCAAAATTTCACAGGAATTCAATTATTTACCAAATTTTTATTAATAAAAAATAAATGTTATAAATATTTTATTCTACGAAATAATTCCTTTATTCTCATTTTATCTTTGTTTAAACAATTTCTTAGAAAGATTCAAATATTTTCATGATTAATTCCATTCATCATAGGATTTTAATTACTTTTAATTTCAATTTTAACTAAATTCCACGAAAAATGTAATTATTCTTGAAAATTTTATTAAATTTCATCGAAAGAATTCAACTATTTGAATTATTAATTATTTTGAACAATTTCTGCAAAAGTTCCTTGAGAATTTTTAAATTCATTTGTTTACGATTCAATTCTAGGAAATTTCGACTTTTTGTATAAATTCTTCAATTGAATATTTAGCAAATAAAAAGTTTACAATTAAAAAAAATAGTTTTTGAAAATAATTGAATGCTCGACAATTTTTGTGACAAATTTGAAATTTAATTAGAATTGTATGGAAAAAATTGTATCTCTGTAAAAAAAAAATTGTAGTTTAAGAAAAGAAATGAATTTTTGTAAAGAAATTTTCTAATTTTGAATTTGTAAATATTGAATTCTTGGAAATTTTTTTTATTATTTTTTATTTATGAAAAAAATTTAATGTTTTCGTAGAATTTTATTAATATTTTTTTCCAATTAATTCAATTTATTTCATATAAATGATAAAATTGTTCTAATGATTTCTATTACTTTTAATTCATTTTTCAGTAAATTCATCGAAAAATGTAATTATTTTCAAAAAATTTCATTAAAATACTTGGAAAAAATTCAATTATCTGTATTATTAATTATTTTGAACAATTTCTGCAAAAGTTCCTTGAGAATTTTTAAATTCATTTGTTTACGATTCAATTCTAGGAAATTTCGAGTTTTTGCAAATTCTTCAATTAAATATTTAGCAAATAAAAACTTTATAATTAAAAAAAAAAATTTTGTTTGAAAATAATTGAATGCTCGACAATTTTTGTGACAAATGTAATTAGAATTGTATGGAAAAAATTGTATCTCTGTAAAAAAAAATTTATTGTTTAAGAAAAGAATTGAATTTTTGTAAAGAAATTTTCTACTTTTGAATTTGTAAATATAATTGACTTCTTGGGACTATTTTTTATTATTTTTTATTCAAGAAAAAAATTAAATGTTTTCGTAGAATTTTATCAATACTTTTTTTCCAATTAATTCAATTTATTTCATATAAATGATAAAATTCTTCGAATGATTTCAATTACTTTTAATTCAATTTTAAGTAAATTCATCGAAAAATGGAATTGTTATGAAAAATTTTTATTAAAATTCTTTGAAACAATTTAATTATTTGAATGATTAATTTTTTTGCAAAAGTTCCTTGAGAATTTTTAAATTCATTTGTTTACGATTCAATTCTAGGAAATTTCGACTTTTTGCATAAAGTCTTCAATTGAATATTTAGCAAATAAAAAGTTTACAATTAAAAAAAAATATTTTTTGAAAATAATTGAATAGTCGACAATTTTTGTGACAAATTTGAAATTTAATTAGAATTGTATGAAAAAATTGTATCTCTGTAAAAAAAAAATTATAGTTTAAGAAAAGAAATGAATTTTTGTAAAGAAATTTTCTAATTTTGAATTTGTTAATATTGAATTCTTGGAAATTTTTTTTATTATTTTTCATTTATGAAAAAAATTTAATGTTTTCGTAGAATTTTATAATATTTTTTTTCCAATTAATTCAATTTATTTCATATAAATGATAAAATTCTTCGAAAGATTTCAATTACTTTTAATTCAATTTAAAGTAAATTCATCGAAAAATGGAATTATTATCAAAAATTTTTATTAAAATTCTTCGAAAAAAATCGAAAAAAAAAAATTCAATTATCTGTATCATTGATTATTTTGAACAATTTCTGCAAAAGTTCCTTGAGAATTTTTAAATTCATTTGTTTACGATTCAATTCTAGGAAATTTCGAATTTTTGTATAAATTCTTCAATTGAATATTTAGCAAATAAAAAGTTAATAATTAAAAAAAAATAGTTTTTAATTAGAATTGTATGGAAAAAATTGTATCTGGGTAAAAAAGAAATTTGTAGTTTAAGAAAAGAATTGAATTTTTGTAAAGAAATTTTCTAATTTTTAATTTTGTTAATAAAATTGACTTCTTGGGAATTTTTTTTATTAATTTTTATTCAAGAAAAAAATTAACTGTTTTCGTAGAATTTTATTAATATTTTTTCCAAATAATTCAATTTATGTCATGTAAATGATAAAATTCTTCTAATGAGATTTCTATTAGTTTTAATTCAGTTTTCAGTAAATTCATCGGAAAATGTAATTATTTAAAAAAATTTATTAAAAATTCTTCGAAAAAATTCCATTATCTGTATTATTAATTATTTGGAACAATTTTTGCAAAAGTTTCTTGAGATTCTTGAGAATTTTTTTTTTTTTCATTTTAATTTTTTTTTAATTTTTTTTTTCATTTTAATTTTTAAAAAAATTTTTTTTTTCATGATTATATTTTAGAAAATTCTAAACATTAAAAGACAGGTTATCACACAGATCAGAGGAATCAGAGTGTATAAGAGAAAGTAAACCAGTTGATGTAAAATTAGAAAAATGTCGCGGGAAAAAACAAATTCAAATTTCTTTCTGAATCCTATTAAATTGAGAATTTTTCCTTCAGAATGTAAATTTCAAAAATTCTAATTTATTCCCCTTTCAGCCAGTAAACGGAAATTTTTCTTTTGAGAGCAATTTTCTGTTTTATACTTTTATTCTTTTCCCCATTTTTTTTTTTTTTTTTTTTTTTTTTTTTTTTTGATGCGCAAAAATTTGTTTTCATCTGGCTCTCGTCCCGTTTGTCTTGCGCGTGAACGACTGGCACTATATTTGCCCCTTTTCATGCATAAATAAACGCATAAATACACATTCTTGCATGAATTTATTTAAACGCATAAACGCCTTTTTCTTTCTGCTTCTGTTCTCTTGTTGCACTGGCAAAAATATTGTATATGGAGAGAAAGCGAAGATTTTCTAGAAAAGAGAAACTTTTGGAATATGAGAGAGAGAAAGAGAGAGAAAAGGAAAGAAAAAGAGAGGGGGGAGGGGAACAGTGTGTCTAGCCATGGAATGGGCACAGAGACAAGGCAGAAATGTGCGATAAATTATATTTATGGGGTTGCATCCTGCGTACCGTAGGCGAATGCTTGTACCACCTGCTTCCCACTAGCTAAGTCCTTGGCAATTTTTCGTGCTGCTACTCACAAAGGTCGGAATTGCAACAAAAAAAAAAAAAAAAAAAAAAAAATGAAAAAAAATGAAAACGAACAAGAAAACCTCGTAATCGCTGCTTTTTCAATTTAAAAAAATGCCTTTATTTGACTTTTATACTTTTTCTAACAAATTACAATTTATGGCAATTCTTTTTGTCTTTTTTTTTCTTTTTCGCCAAATTGAAATTGCATCCAGATTTTATTTTCCTTAGAGAGAAAGAAATTAGTGTTCTTTCAATATGGAGACGGAAAAAGTAGTATTTAGTTTGCTATATATTAGTTTCAAAATTATTGTCTAGTTTTTTTTTATTTTTAAACTTTTCTTTGAACAATAAGTTCTAACTACAAAGTAGAAGTCGAGTTTTAAGTAGTAGAATCAATGTTAGGTCAGACGAGCAAGGAAATCAATTTTTCAACTTTCAAATAGTAATTCAATTATTTTCAAAAAGAAATGAAATTTCTGGCAGAAATTAAATTATGATGGAAAATTTACGAAAAAAAATACTGATTAAACTTTAATTATGTTTAAAATAATCGAATTTTGGTTTGAAAAGTTTTCTGATTAAAATATAATTAATTTTTTCGAAAACATTTTATTTACAATTCTGTTAATTTCAATTCAAACTTTTTGTATTTGATATTATTTCTGGAATTCCAATTTAATTTTTCGAATAAAGTCAATTATATTTATAAATATTCAAATACGTCTGAAAAGTAAAATTATTTTCTGGAATTGTAATAAAATTCTTCGTCAAAATTCAATTATTTTCAAAACTTTTCTCTATTCAATGATTTTTCACAACTTTTTTAATCAAATTTGTTAAGGTTAAAAAAAGGTTAAAAAAAAGTTCAAATAGAAGATAAAATTTGGATTTAATAGTTTACCAAAACATTTAAATTGTGTTTTCTTACACTGAAAAAAAAATTATTTGATTCAAATAACCGATTATTTGACTATTATTAAATAAATATTTACTTAAATCAAATAATTTTTATTTGAATCAATTAAATTATATTTGCTTCAAATACTGAAATATTTGATTCAAATACAATTTATTTGATTCAAATACAATTTATTTGATTCAAATAAAAATTATTTGTTTCAAATAAAAATTATTTGTTTCGAATAAAAATTATTTGTTTCAAGTAAATATTTATTTGATAACAGTCAAATAATCTGTTATTTAAATCAAATAAATTTTTTTTCAGTGTAAACACTAAAATTCTTGATAGAAACTTAATTTAATGAAACATTTATAATTATGTAATAAATTTTTTTTTTGTATTTAAAACATTGAATTCATTTAGAAATTTACTAATTGAAAATTGATTTAAAAATGAATTTTAAATAATAATTTCGAAATTTTACAAATTATTTTTCTATCATAAGCCGGATTAAATTATTTTCAAATATTTTTTTTAAATTCATGCCAAAATTTTAGGTTGTTTCAAAAAAGTTTTTTTAACTCAATGATTTTTCTTTACAAAAATTCAATTATTTTCATAAAAAATAATTTTTTTACAGAGATACAATTGTTTTCTAAACAATTTCAGTTAAATTTGTCACAAAAATTGTCGAGCTTTCAATTATTTTGAAAAATAATACAATTTTTCTTAAGAATTCAATTAATTTTTTTACTATATTAAAATTTTTTTGCAAGAAATCAATTAATTTTAAAAATCTCAATAAAATTTTTAACAGTAATTCAATTTTTATTTTATGAACAAATAATAATTTAGTGAGTTAATTTTTTTAATACATTTTTTAATAGATTCGTTTTAAACATTTAGAAAAGTCTCAATATATAAATTGATTTTAAAAACTCATTTCTTATTAAAATTTAATTATTTTTCAATAGAATTGTATATTAAAATTTTACAAAAGACTTCAATTAATTTTAAAAATTTTAATACCATTCTTCTCTAAAATTCAAATATTTTATATTGAATTAACATCAAACTTTTCAAGAAAAATCGATTATTTTAATAATGTTTTAAAGAATTTTACTCAACCACTTAATTATATTTATAAATTTAAAAAATTTCACAGAAATTTAATTATTTTCATAAATAATAAAACATTTGGAAAAAATTTTAATTATTTTTGAATATAACTGTAATCGCATTTCTCGAAAATTGCGTAATTTTTGTTAAAAATTTTATTAAAATTCGTTGAAAGAATTTAATTTTTTTTAAAATATTTGTTAATAAAATTCTTTGTAAGAATTTAGTTTCTTTAAAAGTTTAAATTATTTATGTAGGTAGTAAATTATTTTTTTTTTTGCATAAACGTAATTTAATTCACGTAGAATTTTTCAATAAAAATTGATTTAAAAATGAATTTCCGTTAAAATTTACGACAAGAATTGAAAATTAAATAAACTATAACGTGAATTTTTTAAAATATAATCGAATTTTGAAAAGGTTTCGAATTTAAATCTTTGAAAATTTGAATTTTTCAAACTTTTACATAAAGTAATTTTGTGGAATTAATTTTTTTAGGAAACATTTTAATTATACAATTCTGTTAATTTTACTTAAATCTTTTGTGTATTTGATGTTATTTCAAAAATATAAATTTAATTCTTCGAATAAAGTTAATTATACTTATAAATAATCAAATTCTTCCGAAAAGTGGAATTATTTTTTTGTAATAAAATTCTTTGACAAAATTCAATTATTTTGAAAACATTTCTTTATTCCATGGATTTCCAAAACTATATTTTAATAAAATTTCTTAAAGGCGCTAAAATCGAAAAAAATTTGTATTTAACAGTTTACCAAAATATTTAAATAGTATTTTTATAAATACACTAAAATTCTTGATAGGAATTTAATTTAACGAAACATTCATAATTATTCAAAAAAAATTTTTTTGTATTTAAAAAATTGAAGTCTTTTGGAATTTACTAATAAGAATTGATTTAAAAATGAATTTTAAATAATAATTTTAAAACATAACAATTATCGTAGAAATTACTAAAAAAAATTGATTTAAAAATGAATTTTAGATAATAATTTAAAAATTTAACAAAATAATTTAAAAACTTCATAATCATCGTAGAATTTATTAATAATTGATTTAAAAATGAATTTTAAATAATTATTTAAAAACTTTATAATTATCGTAGAATTTACTAATTGATAATTGATTTTAAAATTAATTTTAGATAATGATTTTAAAATTTTATAATTATCATAGAATTTACTAATTAAAAATTGATTTAAAAATGAATTTTAAATAATTATTTAAAAACTTTATAATTATCGTTGAATTTACTAATTGAAAATTGATTTTAAAATTGATAATGATTTTAAAATTTTATAATTATCATAGAATTTACTAATTAAAAATTGATTTAAAAATGAATTTTAGATAATAATTTAAAAACTTTGTAATTAGCGTAAAATTTATTAATAATTGATTTAAAAATGAATTTTAGATAATAATTTTAAATCTTAACAATTATCGTAGAAATTACTAAAAAAAATTGATTTAAAAATGAATTTTAGTTAATAATTTAAAAACTCTATTATGATCGTAGAATTTATTAATAAAAATTGATTTGAAATGAATTTTAGATAATAATTTAAAAGCTTTAGTACAATTATCGTAGAATTTACTAATAAAAATTGATTTAAAAATGAATTTTAAATAATAATTTTAAAACTTTATAATTAGCATAGAATTTATTAATTAAAAATTGATTTAAAAATGAATTTTAATTAATAATTTAAAAACTTTATAATTAGCATAGAATTTACTAATTAAACATTGATTTAAAAATTAATTTTAGATAATAATTTAAAAACTTTATAATTAGCATAGAATTTATTAATTAAAAATTGATTTAAAAATGAATTTTAATTAATAATTTAAAAACTCTATTATGATCGTAGAATTTATTAATTAAAAGTCGATTTAAAAATGAATTTTAAATAATAATTTTAAAACTTTATAATTAGCATAGAATTTATTAATTAAAAATTGATTTAAAAATGAATTTTAATTAATAATTTAAAAACTCTATTATGATCGTAGAATTTATTAATTAAAAGTCGATTTAAAAATTAATTTTAGATAATAATTTAAAAACTTTATAATCATTTTTTTTTACATTCAGAAGCCGGTTGTTTGTCGAAAATGCTTCCAAATTGGGAGGAATAATACTCTCAATCCTATTGTTCCAAATTTAATGTTTGTTTAAATGTTTTTCCCTCTTTTGTTTATAAATATTAAAATTCTTTATTTATCTAAAGTGGAAATAATTATGAAATTCATTTACGTCCTAAAGTAGAAATATTCAATCGGACGAGAGTAATAAATTGACTTCACTACTTATAATATAATTTTAAATTGCATAGAAAAAATGAAAGAGTGATTAAAAAAAAATTTTTTTTTCATCCTAAAAGAATTCGTTTTACTTATTAAACGACGTTAAGTATAAGAATTGAAATTTTTTTTTTCTTCTCCTTTAATAACGGCCAATTAGGGGACATTAGAGTCACAATAATGTCAGCGTGCGTCTAGCTCGAGAATAAATGTAGCGAAAATTTTTGTCCATTTAGGGAAGGAATGCTCAAAATAAAAGGGGACAGTTTTTTTTTCATTATTTCTTTTTTCTAAAAGAGATTCATTAAAAGACTAAAGCTCACGAGAGACGCAAGGAGTGGGCTTGCTAATTAAGGTCCAGCGGGGATGGTACTGCCGTGGGGAGAGGGTCTAATTTGTTAAGATTACGGAGAAAATCCTCTGGAAGTATTCCTCTCCTCTCAGTTTCAACCGTCTACAAACTCTTCAAGTCATCCCTCTCATTCTCCGTGTGCACCCCTTTAACTATCACCCTCAAACTTCTCTCTCTCTCTCTCTCTCTCTTGCGCCATCCCTCCCAGTGGACTAACTCTTTTCATCTCTCAGTGTTCTTATCTCTTTATATCTCTCACTGTATCCCACTTCTCGTATTTCTCCTCTTTTACATTTGTCTTCTTTTTTTTTTTTTTTTAATTTTTTTATTTCCCTTGTCTCAACTACCCCCTTTCTCTCTTTTTTTTTACTTTTTTCTCTTTTTTTGCCTTTCTCTTGACTCTGATCTTGTGTTTCTTTTTCCTTTTTCTTTCACTATTACCCCCTTTAGAATTTTACTTGAAAGACTAACCGCGTTTTATTTTTTGCTTTTTCCAGGTTCTGCAGCAGAAGTGTCTCGATAAGTAGGTAAGTCGTCTTGAATATGAGAAAAAAAATTTTATATGTGTGGGGCGTTCCACACGAAATCGGAAATTATTTTACTTTTGCATCGGAAATATTTTTCAAGTAATTTTTTTTTTCTTTTAGTGCCAGGTTAAAATGAGCAACTACAGGACTCGAAGTAGGTCCGTAAATTCTGAAAAAGTCCGTAAGTTTGCTTCAAGTCCGTAAAAGTCCGTTTTTGTTCAGAAAAAGGTCCGTAAAGTCTGTAATTTCATTCAAAAAGGATGAAAAGTTCGTAAATTGTATACGATATAATTTGGAGAATTTTAGAGAAATTATAAATTATTGCAGAAATTCAATTCTTTTTCAAAAGTAATAAAATTCTTTGCAAAACTTTAATTATGTTTTGAAAAATTTTTTTAAATTCACGTCAAAATTTCAATTATCTTTAGAAATATTAAAATTCTTCTCTAAAATTCATATATTTTGAAAAAAAAACTACTCTCTAAATCTGAATTAGTAGAAAGTTACTAATGAAATAGTGAAAAGTCATCCACTAAATGATTTAGTAATAATTCTACTAACAATTAGTAAAATTTTACTAATTGTTAGTAAAACGTTACTAATTGATTAGTAGAATTCTACTAACAATTAGTAGAACTGTTTTATTAATAGTCGATAAAACAGTTTCACTAATTCATTTAGTGAAAAAGTGACTTTCAATTAGTAGAATTCTACTAAAACATTAGTAGAATTTTACTAAAAATTAGTAATATTTTACTAATTAAAAAGGTGAAAAGTCGTTTATTAAAAACTACTAAAAATTAGTAAAATTTTACTAATTCTTAGTAGAATTCTACTAATTCAGATTTAGAGAGTAAAAAACATTGTCAACATTTCAATTATCTTTATAAATAAATAGCAAAATTCTTCAACAAAATTCAATTATTTTCAAAAATTTTATTAAAATTCATTAAAAAATTTCAATTATTTTCAGAATTAACAATATTTATCACACGAATTCAATTATTTTCTAAAGTAATAAAATTCAATTATTTTCAAAAATTTTATTAAAATTCATTAAAAAATTTCAATTATTTTCAGAATTAACAATATTTATCACACGAATTCAATTATTTTCTAAAGTAATAAAATTCAATTATTTACAAAAATTTAAATAAAATTCATTGCAAAATTTCAATTATTTTTAAAAGTAATTATATTCTTCGCAAAAATTAAATATTGTTCAATATCTACTATTTTTAGAAAATTTACCAAAAGAATTCAATTATTTAAAAAAAAATGTAATAAAATTCTACAAAAACCTTTAATTATTTTCAAAGAATAATAAAAATTTTACAAGAATTTCATTAATAACAAATTTTTTCTATTTTCTTCGCAATCATTCAATTATTATCATAATTAATGAAATTTTACAGGGATTCAATTATTTTCGTAAATAATAAAATTCTTTTTCGGAATTCAATTATTTTTAATAAAACTTTAATCGAATTCCTCGAAAAAATTCTTAAAAATTTTATTAAAATTCGTCTAACGAATTTAATTCTTCAATGATAATGAGTTGACAATTGTTTCGTGAAAAATTCTGGGATAAAAGTTAATTAATTGTTCAAAAATTTGTTGATAAAATTTTTATTAGAAATTGAATTCCAAGAAACATTCAAGTATTTAATAAATTATTTATTTTTGTATTTAAATAATTGAATTCTAGTAGAATTTTCTTATAAACATTAATTTAAAAATAGATTTCAGTTGAAATGTAACATTATAAAAAAATAATTGAATTTGGGAAATTTTTTTTTAAATTGTCTTAAAAATAATTAAATTTCTACCAAAAAAAAATGTATTAAAACTTTTTAAAATGTTTGAATTTCTGCTAAAATTCAAATATTTTTTGAAATAATTGACTTCTTGCGAAGAATTTTATTAAGACTATTGAAAATAATTGATTCCCTGCAAAGCTTTTTGTTATTTTACGAAAATATTTAAATTCTTGCGAAAAATTTTATTAAAATTTCTGAATGTAATTAAAGATCTACAAAGAATTTTGTTATTTTTAATTTATGCCAAGAATTTAATTAAAATATTTTTAAATAATTGAATTCCTGTTAATTTTTTACAAGAATTTAATTGTTTTTAAAAATTTTAATAAAATTCTTCGCAATAATTCAATTATTTTCATTAATAATAAAATTCAATGCTGAATTTCAATTATTTTTAGTACAATTTTAATCGAATTTCTCTAAAAATGTAATTATTCTTAAAAATTTTATTAAAATTCGTTAATAGAAATCAAGTATTTGATAATTTGTTGATAACAATTTTTTATGGGAATTGAATTTTAAGAAACGTCCAATTCTTCAATAAATTATTTAATTGCGTTTTATTTTTATTTAAATAATTGAATTCAAGTAGAATATTCTAATAAAAATTGAATTCTAGTAGAATATTCTAATAAAAATTGAATTCTAGTAGAATATTCTAATAAAAATTGAATTCTAGTAGAATATTCTAATAAAAATTGAATTTTATTTCATAAAAATGAATTTCAGTTAAAATTTTAGATAATCATTGAATATTAAAAGCAATATAGCGTGAATTTTTAAAAATAATTGAATTTTGTAATTAATTTTTTTAAAAAAGTTTAATTGAGTTTTTTTAATACTATTTTCAGTTTCTATTTTCTAATATTTATTTAATAAATGAATTTAACTGATAATTGAAATTTCGTAAAATTAAATATTGTAAAGAAATGAATTTGAAAATTGTCAAAGAATTTTTTTCGAAAATTATTAAAAATAATCGATATGAAAAAGAATTTTAGATAAAAATTGTGAAAAATAATAATTGAGTGGATAATAATTTTAATTATTATAAATTATTTTTATGAATAATTAATATGATTCTATTTTTGTCAGTTGGTCCGTAAATAGTCGGTAGTTTTTAATTTTTGGTCCGTAAAGTCCGTTTTTTTAAATACTTTCACTGCTTCGAGTCCTGCAACCGTGTTTTTTGTCAAATTTTTTCATCAAGCGGTTTAAGAGCCACAGATTTTTGAAAAAACACATTTTTCACATAATTTTTTTTAAATGCTTATAACTCGGACAAAAATTGATCAAATTGGACGTTCTTGTAATAAAAAATTTGGTTTTTTCACGTAGTTTTTAATAAAAATGTAAAATAATATTTTTTTTTAATTTTCGAAAAAAAATTTTTATTTTAAAAATAAAATTTCATTTTTAAGAATGAAATCAAATGATTTTTATCGATCGATTTTTTCAAAATTTTTTGTAAGCAACTAGAACTAATTTAAGAATTCTTAATTCTTGTCTGATTGTAGGCAAACGATGGGATATATTTATTTTGAAATTTTTAATTTTTCTAAAACGGTAGGTGGCTAAGTGCCTAACTTACAATTTGACCAAATCTTAATTTTAAACATTAAGAAGGTTAAGTTCGAAGAGACTCAGTCTGAGAACATTTATTGTGTGAAAAATTATTTTTCGAAAATTAAAAAAAATATTTTTTTTGCATTTTTATTAAAAACAACGTGAAAAACAAAAATTTTCACTATAAGAACGTCCAATTTGATCAATTTTTGTCCGAACTATAAGCATTTAAAAAAATTACGTGAAAAATGTGTTTTTTCAAAAACCTGTAACTCTTAAACCGCTTGATGAAAAAATTTGAAAAAAATCACGGTTGCTCATTTTAACCTGGCACTAGAAGAAGAAAAAATATTTGAAAAATATTTCAGATGCAAAAGTAAAATAATTTCCGATTTGATTTTGTTTTGTAGAACGCCCCGTACATAGTTTTCGTATATTGCAGGTTTATAGAATGAAATCTTTATAACGAAGATTAAAGATAGCTTCATACTGAGAGTAATTGATAATATCCGAGCTGGGTTGTACTATAGGGCCTTTTATTGTTTATTAGATTAGATGTGATAATTTACATTTAGCTTATGCTACTAAATCTTGAAAGCTTGAATCGGTGATTGTTGCCATGGAGCATAATCGTATTAGCGTTAGTTTATAGACTGAAGCTTAGTCAGTGCGGAGATTTTAACCAAACACAGCACTACATGTTCATACCTGTACTCATATATACGTATATACATATAAGAGCCTCGTCTAAAATAATTATTTCTTCAATTATTTAAATTTCTTATTTATATTATGTTGTTTCAATTACACTAGAATTAAATTTTAATTCACTTACACCTCCCTTTTATCTCCCTTTATTTATTAAATGAATCGAAAAATACTTTAAACGCACGCAGAACATGGTTTACAATTCAATACAATTTATTATAATGCAAAATACAATTTTTATTTCAAATTAAAATTTTTCAATGAACTTATAAACGAAAATTGAAAAATTCACTAATTAAGTAAATATTTAATCATTATTGTTTATACTAGCCGAATTATCCGCGCGCAAGCGCGCGGGAATATTGTGCTACAATGTTTATTGTAAACAATTTCAAGTCATTTTAATTTAAGTAATTAATTAAATTTTCAAAATATATTATATTTTTAAACTTTAAAGTATATAAAAAAACTTTAACAAATTTCGATACTAATTTCAAATTTGGCATCAGATTTTCAAAATTGAAAATAATTTAACTTTCTTGTACGAGGAAAATTGAATTTCATAAAAATTCTTATCTGATACCTAAATAAAAAAAAATTCATTACGAAAAGTTTAATTATTCTAAAGAATAGAGAAGGCAAAAAAAATTATCAGCTATATATAGGTATTTAACTTATTTCCGAACAAAGAATATAAACAATATGTTTTTAGAGAATTTTCACTACTTTTAATTCGTTAATATCGAAAAAAAAACAATTTTATTTAACAAAATTTTATACAATTTTTATTTTCCTAATAATTCAATTACTTTTAATAATTATAAAATTTTTCATGAAAATTCCATTTTTTCAAAAAAATTTTTGATTAAATTATAAGCATGAATTTAATTATTTTCATAATCGCAAAATTCAGTTACTTTCACAAATAAAGTTTTTGACAAGAATTTATTCAATTATTTAAACTAATAAAATTTTCATAACATTTAAAAATTCATTATTGAAAACAATGTTCATAAAATTCTTATAAAGATTTCAATTCCTTTCAAAAGTAATAAAATTTTCAACAGAAATTCAATTCTTTTTAACAATTTTAATAAACTTTTCTGCAATAATTCCATTATTTTCACAAATTTAATAAAATTAATCGAAAGAAATTAATTGTTTTAAATATAATTTTAGTAAAATTACTCCCGAAAATTCAATTATTTTGAGGTATTTCAATAAAATTCTTTTCAAAATTCAATTATTTTCATAAATAAACAATATTCATCACAATAATTCAATTATTATTAAAAGTAATAAATTTCTTCTTGGAAATTACATTATTTAAAGAAATTCGAATAAATCGTTTACAAGAATTCAATTATTTTCATAAATAATAAACTGTTTTTTTTTGGAAAATCCAATTATTTTCAAAAAAATTTAATAAAATTTCCCACCGACATTCAATTATTGACAAATTTTTTAATAGAATTCTTTGTAAAATTTAATTATCTTTAAAAACTTTTCACATTTCAATGATTTTCAATATCTACTATTTTTATAAAATAACCAAACAGAATTCAATTATTCAAAAAAATTTATGATAAAATTCTAGAAAAAAATTCAATTATTTTCATTAATTTTAATAAAATTTATTAATAAAATTTTAATAAAATATTTTTTTTAATAAAATTAATAAAATTCTTTGAAAGAATTAAATTATTTTTATAAATAATAAAATTCTTCGAAAGTAATTAAATTATTTTTTCATCAATTATTAATAAAATTTCTCGAAAGAATTCAATTATTTTCATAAATTACAAAATCCTTAGAAAAAATGTAATTCTTCAAAAAATTCAATTTTTCTCAAAATTTATAAAATTTTTCAGAAAAATTCAATTATTTTCCAAATTTTTTTAAAAATTCTTCCCAAGAATTCAATTATTTTCCAATTTTTTTTTTAAATTCTTCCCAAGAATCCAATTATTTTTACCTATAAAAATAGAAAAATATTCCAAAAAATTTAACTATTTTCTTAAATTATGAAATTCTTCAAAAAAAGTCAATTTTTCCTAAAATTGACTTTCCAAATTGTTTTAAAAATTCTTCCCAAGAATTCAATTATTTTCCAAATTAAAAAAAAATTATTTGCAAGAATTCAGTTATTTTTAAAAAAATAGAAAAATATTCCAAAAAAATTGAACTGTTTTCATAAATTATGAAATTCTTCAAAGAAAAGTCAATTTTTCTAAAAATTTATAAAATTCTTCAGAAAATTTCAATTATTTTCAAAATTGTTTTAAAAATTCTTCGCAATAATTTAATTATTTTAATAAATAATAAAACATTTCAAGAAATTATTATAATGTATATGTATATGTGAGGAGCAATTTTTCAAAAGTTGATAAATCCATTTATAAAAAAATTGAGATAAACACATATTTAGAATATTAAAATCTTTAGAAATTCATTTATCACTGTTCAATTTAAGAAAAAAAATTTTATTAATATAGAATTTTCAGTTCAAAAAATATTTTGGCCTAACCTTGATGATTTTTCATTTCTATCTTTTTATTAGATAAAATTACCAAAACCTTTAAATTCCCTATTACAATTGAATTTAATTACAAACATAGCATTTTAAATAGAAAAATATTAAAAAATGAATAATTTATTACAATTTTTCTACATTAAAAATAATTTTAATGGTTATGTGAGAATTGGCATTTGTTTAAATTTCTCGAAATGACAAAATTTGGATTTATCTGATTTTGAAAACTTACTTCTCATGTATATTTCTATTTTCTATCAAAACGTATAAAAATCAAAATAATAGCTTTAACTAACTTCAAGTGTGGACAGAGATCCGTAAATCTGGAATGACGACGATTATTATATATAATTTTCAAATGTTTTAAAATGACTCTTCGAAAGAATTCAATTATTTTCATACATATAATAACATTCTTCGGAAGAATTCAATTTTATAAATAGTTCAATTCTTCGGAGAAATTAAATTATTTTCAATAAAATTTTAGTATAATTTCAAAACTCAGTTAATTAATAAATAATAAAAATAAGTAAAGAGAAAAAATTTAACCAAAATTTTAAAAAATCAATAAAAAGGTCCAGTTGCAACTTTTAAATTGGAAAAATGTTTGCTTTCGTATATTTGAAATTTATACTTGAAAATTGGGAAAAAAATGTTATGTAATTTACATAAAACTTATTTATGAAAAAATTGAATTATTTTCACAATTAATGAAAATAATTTTGGCAGGAGTTTATTAAGAGTAAATTAGGAGAATTCGAAACAATATTAGTTAAATGTGGAGAATAAACTAATTTGAGGTTAAATTTTTTGCGATATCAATTTTCTTTGCGTATATATATTATACTTTATCTCTGAAACGATGCTTTTACTCTCGCAGTGAGTAACCGATATAAACTTTGAATGACAAAACTCACCACAAATGTCACGTTTGAGGCAAAAACTTTCACGAATTTCCCAATAAATTCTCTACATAGTAGAGGCAAAAGTAAAAGGTGATTTGCATGTAAGTTAGAATCGATAACTTTCAGAATGGGAAGCATCCATTCCTTTAGTTCCCATTCACATTTCTTGTTTCCCGTCATTGGTAAACAAATTCCTTTGCATTTCAGTGCAAGAAACTTCATCCCTCTTTTTTTTTTCTTTTCTCTCCCTCGCTCTCTTGTTGCTTTTTTACCACTAATTTAAATCACTTCCAATTTTTCTTTCCTTTTCATTTTGCCTATGGGGTATGGAGGAAGGTATTTTTTTTCTTTCTTTCTTTCTTTTTTCACTTTGGAAAAAGAACTTTGGTGAATACGAATTTCTTGATTTATAACTTTATATTCAAGTGCTCTAATACGTATTTTATTATATTAAAAGAAAAAAGCGTGAGGGAAAAAAATGTGGAGTTGCATTAATACTATTTTTGACATTGATAAGTGGGGAGAAATAATTTTTCTCTCGTTTCTTTGTTATTTATTGAGATATATCGAGAGCTGGTGAATTTAATTTGTTAGTTTTGAAGGAATTGGATTGAAAATTGTAGAAATTATTGTTACATGTAAATAATTTTAGTAGAAATCATTTTTCGCAGTAAATAATTTTAGTAGAAATTATTTTTCCCAGTAAACAGTTTAAACTGAAATTATTTTAAGAAGTAAATATTTTTACTCGTGATTATTTTTACTATAGTGAAAAAATAATACTGAGCCTTATAAATTCGAACTATTTAGAGAGTTTAGTTTTCTTTTGGAAAATGTGCATTTTTAATATTCATCTTATGGTTCGATGATAAACTTTAAAAGTCAAAAATTCACCACAAATGTGTCTCGTCAAGGGCAAAAAGTTCACGGATTTCGCCAATAAATTCTTCGCATAGCGCAGTAGTAGCAAGTGATTTGCATGTAAGATAGAACCGATAACTTTCAAAATGGCAAGCATCAATATTCCTCCCGTTTCCGATAGTATTTTTTTCACCCCCCGAGACTTTTCATTGATAAACAAATTTTCTTCCTTTTCGAATGCGAGAAACGTCACATTTATAATATATTTTTTTCCAAACATTTTTTTCTTATTTTTATTCTTATCCCATATATATATATACATATTGCAAATCAGTTGGAATTTTGTTTGGAAATTTTCAATTCCATACACGAAGAGACTTAGGAGGATATTTTTTTCTATAATAATTTATTTGAATAATTTTTGATAATAATTTTATTCTCGTGTTATGAAATATTGTAATATTTAGTCAGGGATTTTTAGTAAAAATACTGGAAAATATCGAATTTCAAAAATTCATGAAAGAACTCTAAATTTTAATGTTCGTTTGTTTGCCTTGTAAACTATAAAAATAACCATAAATTTTAATACAAAACCTTGAATTTGTTCTCTTTCAGACAATAATTTCTTTTTTAATAACTTAATTTTTGAAGAACTATCATAAAATTATGACTTTTAAATTATGTAATGAATAATTTTTACAATTTTTATAAATACTAGATTGATAAAAGAATTTTTATTAAAAATACTAAAAAAATTTATTTTTGAAAAGTTACAAATAATTACAGAAATTCAATTATTTTCAAAAGTAATAACATTTTTCGCAGAAATTCAATTATATTCTAAAAATTTTAAAAAATTCTGGTCATTTCAATTAAATCTTTAAAAATAAAAAAATTCTTCTCCAAAATTCAATTATGTTCAAAATTTTTTAAAAATTTCTCGTCAAAATTTCAATTATCTTTATAAATAATACAATTCATCAGCATTCAATTATTTAAAAAAAATTTCTTTAATTATCGTCAAAATTACAATTATTGTTATAAATAATACAATTCTTCTTCGAAATTCAATTGTTTTTAAAAACTTTAATAAAATTCTTGGAAAAATTTCACAGGAATTCAATAATTTACAAAATTTTTGATGAATTTCTTCTAAATAAACCAATTATTTTAATAAATAATAAAATTTTCACAGGAATTCAATTATTTAATATAAAAAATTTAAAATAGTTTTTCGAAAAATATCAATTATTTAAAAAGAATTTTATAAAATTCGTCGCAAAGAATTCAGTTATTGAAAAAAATTTAACAAAATTCTTTTCATGAATTCAATTATTTTTAGAAATAGTAAAATTCTTCACGGAAATTCAATTATTTTTACAAACTTGAATAAAATTTGTTGGAAGAATTAAATTATTTTCAAAAGAAATTAAATTCATCGCAGAAATTAAATTATGTTCAAAAATTTTTGTCAAAATTTCAATTATCTAGTTATAAATAATAAAATTCTTTAATATATAATTATTTTCAAAAATTATTTATATTTCTTGTCAACATTTTAATGATTATTATAAATAATACAATTCTTCTTCAAAATTTAATTATTTTTAAAAACTTTAATAAAATTCTTGTTAAAATTTTACAGAAATTTAATAATTTATGAATAATAAAATTTTTACGTGAGTTCAATTATCAAATTTACAAAATTTTATAAACTTTTTGAAAAATATCAATTATTTCAAAAGAATTTTACAAAATTCGTCTCAAGAATTCAGTTATCGAAAAAAATTTAACAAAGTTGTTATCAAGAATTCAATTATTTTTAGAAACAATAAAATTCTTTACCGAAATTCAATTATTTTTATAAACTTGAATAAAATTTGTTCGAAAAATTAAATTATTTTCAAAAGTAATACAATTCTTCGTTGAAATTCAATTATATTAAAAAATTTTTGTCAAAATTTCAATCATCTTTATAAATAATAAAATTCATCAATATTCAATTATTTAAAACAATTCAATTATTTTTAAAAACTAATAAAATTCTTTGAAAAATTTCACAGAAATTGAATAATTTATGAAATTTTTATTAAATTTCTTTGAAATAATTCAATTATTTTCATAAATAATAAAATTTTCACGTGAGTTCAATTATTTAATATTCCAAATTTTATAAAATTTTTTAAAAAATATCAATTATTTAAAAAGATTTTTATAAAATTCGTCGCATGAATCAATTATTAAAAAAATTTAACAAAGATCTTTACAAGAATTGAATTATTTTTATAAATAATAAAATTCTTCACCGAAATTCAATTATTTCAGAAAAATTTGAATAACATTTTTGGAAATTTTTTAAAATTATTTTCATGAATAAAAAAACTCATCGCAGGATTTTAATTAATTTTGGATACAATATTTGAATCAAATTCCTCGAAAAATGTAATTATTTTTAAAAAGTTTATTAAAATTTGTCAAAAGAATTCAATTATTTAAAAATTTGTTGATAAAATTCTTTATGAGAATTCAATTTTAACAAACATTCAATTATTCAATAAATTATTTATTTTTAAATTTAAATAATTGAATTTTTCTAGAATTTTCTAATAAAAATTGATTTAAAAAATGAAATTACCGAATAATTGATTTATTGTTTATGAAAATAATTGAATTATTGCAACGAATTTTATTACAATTTTTTCAAATAATTGAATTTTTTTGAGAAAATTTACTACTTTTAAAAATAATTGAATTCTTGCGAAGGATTTTATTAGAATTTATGTGAATAATTAAATTTTTGTTGAAAAATTTGATGGATATTTAAATTATAACAAAAACATAAAGAAGGTGATCGCCTTATTTATGTTTTATAATAATATTCTTAGAAATTATAAAAATATAAATAAATATTAATATTCTTATAATAAGATAAATTAAAAAAAAAAATTATTTAAATAAAAAAATAATTATTTTGTTAGTTACATTTGAAAAACCTATTTTTAGGGAAATCAAGGAAAAGTCAAGAATTTTTATTAAAGTACTGGAAAAAATTAAATTTTCAAAATTAGTATCATTTAATTTTTATTACATTTAATTAATTATTAAAAATAATGGATTTATAGAAGAATTTTAGTAAAAAACACTAAAAAAATTGAATTTTATGTCAAAATTTCAGTTACTCTCAAAAAAAACTAAAATTCTTCTCCAAAATTCAATTATTTTCATAAATAACAAAAATTTCACGTAAATTCAACTATTTACAAATAATTTATAAATTTCTTCGCAATTATTCAATTGTTATCATAAACAACTTTTTTTAGTGATTCAGTTATTTTCATAAATAAATAAAACTCAGCGTAAAATTTCAATGATTTTAAACTTAATTTTAACCAAATTTCTCGAAAATTGTAATTATTCTTAAAAAATAAATTCTTTGAAAATTTTGTTAATAAAATTCTTAATAGGAATACAATTTTGAGAAACATTTATTTATTTCATAATTTTTTAATTTTTCTCTCTAAATAATTGAATTCTCGTAGAATTTTCTAATGAAAATTGTTTGAAAAGTAACATTTTGAATAAAATTTTAGATAACAATTGAATATTAAAAGTATTATTGCAAAAATTTAGAGAAATAATTGTATTTTGAAAAAGTTTAGTTGCTTCTTTTTGAAAAGTACTTTAATTTTTTTTCTAAATATTTAGTTTCAAAATTTCCGAATAATAAAAATTTCGTAAAATTAAATTTTCTAAAGAAATAGATTTAAAAATTTCTATTAAAAAGAAGAACCTTTTTTATACAATTCCACGCAGACATTTAAATATTTACTTAAAAATAATTTTCACTGGCATTCAATTATTTACAAATTTTCTATAAATTACGTACACATAATTTCTTCACTACTCGGCGTTACACTATTTATTAAATCAAGATATTCATTAAATTCACACATTCCATCAAAATGCAACGTACAATTTGGTATTTTTAATTTCTCTGCTTTCTGCGAGTCGCCCTTGTAATATAGCAGCTGAAAATTAAATTTAAATCGAGATTAAAAATTTTTGAAAAGAAAACTTTTATAATGAATTGTTTAATTAAATTTTTCCCTTCTTTATTGCTGTTTAATGCGGCGTTAAGTAATAATTACGTAATTATTTTTTTAATTACCTGTACATAGTAATTGTTCTCGTAATCACGATACAATTCCAATATCACTGCACTCGTGAAAAATGGTTGATGCGCTTTTTCAACGCCAAGAGTAAGAAGATGCGCAATAACGTTAATATCATGGGCACTGTAGATATTTAATTTTTTTCCATTCCTTAAAGTACCTTTACTTAGAGAAATCATGTTGTTGGTCATTTTTCGTAGAAGTCTTCCTATTAATTGAAAAAAAAGAATTTGTAAATATTTTTATATTTTTTTATTAAAAAAATCAAAAAAGTTAATTTGGTTATGTATTTAATTTACTTTTTTCAATGGATTTTTATTTTGACAATAAATTGTTTGACAATTTTTAAATAATTTTCATGTTTTTTCATAATAATTCTGGTGAATAGTGTTAATTATGTTAATTAAGATTTTAAGAACTTAAATTAACATTTTTCATGAGAGTTATTATGAAAAAGAAACTTTTTTCAGGAACATTAAAATATTTTATTCTAGAGAAGCTACAAAAATGTTTGCAGAAATTCAGTTCACGTTCGAAAATTTAATAAAATTCTATTCAAAATTTCAATTAACTTTAAATACAAAAAAAAAAAATTCTTCTTTAAAATTCAATAATTTTCACAAATAATGAAAATTTCACAAAAATAAAATTCAACTGTTTACAAATTTTTTCACGACAATTGAATTATTTACAAAAATGATAAATTTTTTCGTAGAGATTTAATTGTTATCAAAAATAATGAAAGCCATATTAGAGTTTCAATTATTTCTAATAAAATTTAAATCGATTTCTTCCAAAAATATGTAATTTTTGAAACTTTTATTAAAATTCGTCGAATAAATTTAAACATTTAAATATTTATTGATAAAGTTCTTTATGAGGATTCAATTTTTAGAAACATTTATTTATTCAATAATTTTTGCATTTTTGTATGTTATTAATTAAATTCTCTTTGAATTTTTTAATAAAAATTGTTTTTATAAATCAATTTTAGTTACAATTTTGGATTAAAATGAATTTTTTGGATTTAGATTAATTTTTTTAAACTTATTTCAAGTTTTTCGAAATATTTATTTGCAGAGTTTCTAAATAATTAAAAATTTTGTTAAATTGAATTGTAAACAAATGGATTTAAAAATTTCCTAGTAGAATTTTCTAATAAAAATTGTTTTAAAAATGAATTTTAGTTAAAATTTGAGATAATAATGAATTTTTTAGATTTAGATGATTTTTAAAAAAAAATTATTTCTAATTTTTCGAAATATTTATTTGCAGAGTTTCAAAATAATTTAAATTTTTGTTAAATTGAATTGTAAACAAATGGATTTAAAAATTTCCTCGTAGAATTTTCTAATAAAAATTGTTTTAAAAATGAATTTTAGTTGAAATTTGAGATTATAATAAATTTTTTAGATTTAAACGATTTTTTTAAAAAAATTGTTTCTAATTTTTCGAAATATTTATTTGCAGAGTTTCTAAATAATTTAAATTTTTGTTAAATTGAATTGTAAACAAATGGATTTAAAAATTTCCTCGTAGAATTTTCTAATAAAAATTGTTTTAAAAATGAATTTTAGTTCAAATTTGAGATAATAATAAATTTTTTAGATTTAGATGATTTTTAAAAAAAAATTATTTCTAATTTTTCGAAATATTTATTTGCAGAGTTTCTAAATAATTTAAAGTTTTGTTAAATTGAATTGTAAACAAATGAATTTGAAAATTTCCTAAAAACATTTACAAAAATCATTAAAAACAATTAATAACTGTTCATTTATTTATTTCGAAGAATTTTAATAAATTTTTTTAAAATTCATTACATTTCTTGAAGAAATGACTTAAAATTGTATTTAAAAAATAGAATTCCTCCGAAGGAATTTATTATTTAGGAAAATAATTGAATTCTTAAAACGAATTTTATGAAATCTATTAAATAATTGAAATCTTGTGAAGAATTTTATAATTTATGGAAATAATGGAATTCTTTGGGAAAATTTTATAGAAATAGGAGATTTTGAAAATATTTAAATTTCAGCGAAGAATTTCATTATTTTCATGAAATATAATTCTTGTCGAAATTTCAATTATTTTTAAATCTAAAATAATTTTTCTCCAAAATTCAATTATTTTCACAAATAATAAAAATTCAACAGGATTTCAATTATTTATAAACTTTTTTTTAGAAATATTTTTGCAATAATTCAATTATTTACAAAAATAATAAAGTTTTTCCTAGAGATTCAATTATTTTCATGAATAAAAAAAGCCATTCTAGCAGTTAAATTATTTTTAATACAATTGTAACCGAATTTTTCGAAGAATGTAATTTATTCTTGAAAATTTTATTAAAATTCATAAAAAAAATCAATTACTAAAACATTTGATAATAAAATTCTTCATAGAAATTCAATTTTAAAAAATATTTATTCGTTTGATAATTATTTTATTTCTCTATTTAAATAATTGAATTTCCGTAGAATTTTCAAATAAAAATTGTTTTAAAAATGAATTTTAGTAAAAATTCGAAATCAAAGGTTTAAATAAAATTTTTTTCAATAATGTTTCTAAAGTTTCGAACGTTCAAATGAAGGACAATATTTTTTTACTTTTTCGAATTTTTATTACTTTTCAAAAAAATTATTTTATAAATCAAAAGAAATTAATTCTGAACTAAATATTATTGAATTTCAATCATTTTTCTTTTTAAATGGTAATTTTCAAAATAATAAATTTATAAAAATATGAAATATAAAATAAATTAATTAATAAAAATTTTAATTAAAAAAGTTTAATAAATTAATGTAAAATCTAATATATAAAATATATTAATTTATAATATATTTATTCAAAAAAGAAGTTGTTGATATTTTTGAATAATTTTTTCTTTTGAATAAATTCGTATGTAAATGTATTACACTTTTTTGAATATCCAATTATTTTTTAGAGTGAATAAACTTTTTTGTTCACTTTAAAAACACTCGTTTTATTTATATAAAAATTTGTTTAAATGTTAAGTAAAAAGTCAAATTTTTGTCTCTAAATTAGGGGAAAGTTAGGAAAAAACAATATTTTTTTGGTGACAATTTTGATAAACTTCAAAAACGAAAGAAAATAATAAAATAATGTAATGTATGTATCAATAACTATAATAAATTATTATAAAAAAATTAAATTATTATAAATTATTACAATTATTATTAATATTATTATTATTATTATTATTATTATAGATTTATTCAATAAAAGTAATGAAGTAAATTAATTATTATCTAAGAATTAATAATAAATAGCAAATTCTCTTGAATAAATAATAAAAATAATAATAATAATAAAAAAATTATGTACGCAATAAAAATAAAAATTTGTACCTCCATTAAATTTTCGCAATGTTTCGTTATAGTTTTTCATTTGAATATGAAATGCAACTGATGCATCTAATTCTCCATTAGCTAATAAATCCTCGGCCCATTGTGGAATTGATAGATTCATTGATTTCTCAGCAATAATTGTATTATAGAGATTATACGCTGATTTACAGTGGGCAATATTTTTTCCCGATAAAATTGACAATCTTTTCCACACTTGTGTAAATTCTAATGATTTTTTTATCACTTCTGGTAGTTTTCGAATTTCCTTCTCTATTGCTTTGAATCTAAATTTCACATCAATTTTTATCGTTCACAGTGTAGTTAAAATTCATGTTTACATTTTTTTTTGTTTGCAAAATACAAAAGATGGAAAAATAATTTTTTAACAACATATATTGAAAACATTCAGAGGAGAATTTGTAGAGAATTTTTAGAGAATTTTTTTTCAAAGAAGAAAATTATATTGGAGAAAAATTGAAAAAAAAATTTAGCCTCCTGAAGCCTAAATGATGCTCAGCATCGAAAAGTATTTTTCCTTATTTTTATTAACAAAATTTTAACTAATTTTACTCCTTTTATTCACCTAGGAAGTGAAAAACTATTTAATAGTATTTTTTTAGCTTAAAACTTTGGAAAAAATTGAGTAATATTTTTGGTTTTGGAAAAAAAAAAATTTTTTTGGATGCTGAGCATCGATGACAACTTCAGGGACCTAAAAATTAGATGAAATAATTTTATTTTTAAGGCGAAGAGGGGAAATGAAAATTTTAAGGTCATGTAAATAGAAATTAAGTCTTTGATGAAAATTAATGGATTAGCTTTTTCTTTTCTTCTTTTGATAAAAAGTTTTCTGTATATTTTGAGAAAAGATTTACCTCCAAAGAGAGATATTTAGTTGAAGAAAATAACTTTGGTTAATAAATGAAGAAGTTATGCACTCTCTCTCTCTCTCTCTCTCTTTCTCTCTCTCTCTCTTTGTGAATTAATTAAGCTTCGTTTGATTTAAAAGAAAATATTGTCGGAATTCTGGAATAGTATTATTATTTGATGTTCCGAGTGAGAAGAGAAGAAGTTTCTTGGATGCTTTTAGAGTTTTAACTTCTTAGACTAATTTAATCGTGTTATATAAATACGAAAATAGTTTTTTTTGTTCAAATAACTATATTTATTTTTTGTACGAATAGAAAATGAAATGAATAAAAAAAATGTTTGCGAATGAAAAAAGTAGAAAATTACTAACAGTTTTATTTTTATTTATTTCTTTTTATTATTTAAGAAATTTTTTTCTCATTACTATTTCTTACTAATTACACTCACTAAATTGTGAATTAGAATTCTACTAAAAAATAGTAGAATTTTACTTATTTTTAGTAGTTTTCATAAATGACTTTTCCCTAATTTTAATTAATAGAATATTGCTAATTTTTAGTAAAACTTAAATTATATTTAATATTTATTATATGTGACGCGATCTGAAGAAAGGGACCTTAGAAGCAAAAAATTAGAGGTTATGTTTGAAATATTTTAAATGAAAATACAAAAAAAGAATCAACTGTCAATGTAAATCATTAATGTTTAAGTCTTTATTAAAACCAAAATATTCAATAAAAACTGCTTTTAATTTGCAATAAGTAAAAAGAAACTTTCAAGCAAGAAAAAAAAGCAACGCTACATAACCTTAAAGTGATTTGCTTCTAAGGTCCCCTTCTTCAGATCGCGTCACATATTTATATTATATTTATACTATTATATTAATATTATATTTAATTATATTTAATTATATTTAATTATATTTAATTATATTTAATTATATTTAATTATATTAAAATTTTTATTTAAATTTACTTTCAGCAGAATTTCACTGATTAAAAGTCACTTTTTCACTAAAAATGAATGAGTGAAACTGTTTTATCGACTATTAATAAAACAGTTCTACTAATTGTTAGTAAAATTCTACTAATTCAGATTTAGAGGGTATATTAGTATTTATTTAGAATTTATTTACTTATTATTAAAAGAAAAAAAAATGAATACTAGTAAGAGAAAAAAATGTTTAAATAAAAAAAATTTTCATTTGAAATAATCTTGTAGAAGGGGAAGAAGAAATATTGACGATACGTACCGTTGGCAACCTGTGGGCATTAGTAAAAAATCTTGACTCCAATTTTCATAGTTTATCGCAACTGGCTGCCAATTGAGTGTTGGATGCCATTTTTGCGTTGAATCCGGAGGATAAAGTGCAGCAAGAACAAGCAATAGGGATAATTTTGTCCTGTCAAAGTTTGTGCTTCTTGCCATAATGTCCTTTGACAAATAAGTGCTGCCAAGAAATTTTCCATATTTCTTACGTAGAAAATTTCCCAATGAATATGCCCGTAATTTTCCACTCTACATGATTACAAATTAAAATTAATTGTCAAACATTAGAGAGTTTTTGAATTTTTGTAAAATATGAACAATAATAATTACATGTTTATTATTACTATTTTCTGATTATAAATAAATATAGAGATACGAACGTTGACGAACATCTTGTGTGGAAATGGCATTCGCCACCTGCGAACGCCAAAGTCACCGCCAGATGGCATTTTATCTTTCTTGGAATTTCTCCTGCCACCTGCTGGTGACCTTGGCGTTCTCAAGTGGAGATATTGAACAACCATTTTTATTTCTCAATAACTTTTTTATATTTAAATAGATAATCAAACAATTTTTTTAGTAAATTAATAATGAATAATAAGAAATTAAGAATAAGGGAATGTAAAAAATAATTAACAGACAATAAGTAGAGAGAAAATAAATGATAAATTAGTAATTAAGAATGAATAATAGTAAGTAAAAAGAAATAAAGAATAATTAGTAGGCAATTAAGAATAAATAAAGAATAATAATAATAATAGAAATAATAAATAAAAGTAGACAAAATAGTAAATAATAATAATAAAATAATAATAAAATAATATTTACAGTAGTAAAAATAAAAAAATAAATAAAAGTTGAAAAAAATAGTAAAGAATAATAATAAACAATTAAAAACAAAATTCAGATATAATTACATTAGTTAATCCTCCATATCCCATTGGATAAAATGTATTGTTTATATTTGGATCCGTTGGATACGTTTCGCCACGAAATTTCTCAGGTGTACGATCTCCATGCCTGAAGACCTTAAATAAAAAATTAAATTATTAACTCACAATTGAACTTGAATAATTATAATTTTCTTAATATTTTTCTTTTTTTCTATCTCAATTTTCTCTGTTTCTTACTATATTGACGTTTTGCAGTTCCAATTTTGAAGGCACTTCGTTAAATTCTGAACTCAAGACGCAGACACTTGTTAAGAGTAAAACAAAAAGACATTTATCGTGTTTCATTTTTTTTTTTTTTTTGATTACTACTAAAAATCAGAATTTTGATTCGAGTTTTGTCGTAAAATAGAAAAATAGTTTCTTTTTATTTATTTTTTTTCTGGTTGTTATCAGTAAAAGAGCATTGTATTGATAATCGTAATGTGCACCACGATATGACAATTTATACTCTTCTTTATCAAATATTCGTTAATGTTAATATAATGTTCACTTTGTTTTTTTTCAGTGATTAGAAATGTATATTAATAAAGTTGTAAAAAAAAAAAAAAAATTTTTTTTGTGAAACTAGAAAAAGAATTGATTAATCCTTCTTGTTTCTGATTGGTAAATAAAATTCTTTGACAATTGATTATTTGCTTAAGAATATAAAATCGAATTTATCGGGTTCGGTCATGTAATATTAATGTCATTATTCACTTATCATTAAATGCTTTATATGTACAATAATGTTTACTTTGGAATTATTTAACAATTATTAATACACATGTAGGCTTTTTGTTTGCGCAAAAGATAATAATATGTTCCGTTTGGTGTTGAAAATGTGAAAAATATCTATATTTATCTCAGCTGCAATACATTCTTCGTTTTTTACGGAAATATTTCGTCTCTTGAAAATTTGATTTGCTTGAGTGTACTTGAACCATTGTGACGTCACATTTTTAGGATATATGCTTTACACAAACTGTGGCGTCACAATAGTTCAAATGACCTTAAAAGTTAGAAAAAAATTGTTTAAATTTTGTTTCTCTGTTTGAATTTCTGGGAGAAAAATTCCTTTATAACTGACTGTAATTTATAATGCGTTTAAAAAAATCTATAAATTATCATTTTTTTTGTGTTATAAAATTTGAATTTTTTATATTAATTATTATTTCTTTATTGTTATTTTTTAGTAATATTTTTATTTATTTTTATTATTATTTATTTTTATTAATATTTTAAATTATTTTTATTAATATTGTTATTTATTTTTATTCATTTTTATTACCTAATATTTTAATTTATTTTTATTAATTTTTTAAAATTATTTTTATTAATATTTTTATTTATTTTTATTATTATTTTATTAGTTTTTATATAATTTTTTCTTACTATCATTTTATTATTCATACTATTGTTTTTTACGCTCAAAGAAAATGCATATTAAATTTTGTAAAAATATTTTACAATTTGGAGAAAAACCAAAATTGGTTTTTTTTTGGTGCAGCAAACCAAAATTTTGATATAAAAAGTACTAAATTATAAAAAAAATATGTAGAATTTAGTATAATTATATCAAATATTAAGAACTTTAATTTAAACTTTTTTCATAAAGCGACTTAGGAGATAAAGATTTTTGAAATATCACGTTTTTTCAGTAAAAATTTTTTTTCAAATGCTCATAATTCGGCGAAAAATTGATCAAATTTGACATTCTTAAAACGAAAATTTTTGTTTCCACACGTAATTTTTAATAAAAATATATAAAAAAAATTTTTAAATAATTTACGATAATATTTTTAAATTTTTAACATAAAATTGTTTACAGCGATTTTAGCAATTTTTTCAAAAAAATTTTGTAAGAAACTAGCATTAAATTAATAATTTTTAATCCTTGTTTGATTGTGAGCAAACAATGAGATCTATTGATTTTAAAATTTTTAATTTTTATAGTCGAAGTAGCCGAAGTTTCATTTATTTAAAGATTTTTTTATTTAAGTAACTGAATTCTCATAGAATTTTCTTATAAAAATCGTTTGAAAAATTAATTTCAATTAAAATTTTTGGTAATCATTGAAAATTAAATTGTCATTGTCAATTTTTAAAAATATTAATTTGGGAAAAGTATAAGTGGATTTTAAAAACATTTACTTCAAGTTATTATTTTCTACGCATATTTTATTAAAGAATTAATCAAAATTGTCGTGAAATTAAATTGTAAATAAGTGGGTTTGAAAATTCTCTAGAAACTGTGGCAAAAATTATAATTTTAAAAAATAATAATTATTCATTTATAATCTTTCGAAGTGTTTTAATTAAAATTTAAAAATAAATTATGTTTTTCGATAAATTTAATTTAAATTATATTTAAAATAATTGAAATCCAAACAAGAATTTTATTATAATTATCAAAATAATTATATTCTTGCAACAAATTTAATTTCTTTTTTTTTGAATAATTGAATTTTTTTAAAGAATTTTTATTAAAATAGTGAATTTTGAAAATATATGAATTTCAACAAGGAATTTTATTATTTGTGAAATGTAATTGAATTCTAGCATAAAATTTTGAAAATAATAATATTTTTTCGAGGAATATTTGAAATAGTGTTAAAAAAAATTTTAATTCTATAGAAAGAATTTTATTGTTTTTGATAATAGTTGAATTTTTACAACGAAATTTATTATTTTTGATAATAATAGAATTCTTACAACGAATTTTATTATTTTTGACTTATAAACTATGAAATTATCACACGAATTCTAAAAAAAGCTTTAAAATTTTTTTTATTTCTATGACAAAAATTTATTCTGAATAATTTAATTCTTCGAGATTTGCCATAAAGTTATATTACTTATAAATCATTTAATAAAGTTTTTTTTTTTAATTTTAATATCAATTCTGTTGAAATTAGTTTCAGATTTGATAATTTTAACTCAATTCTTTAAAACAGTTCAATTGTTTTAATAAAGGAAAATTCTTTTCCAAAAATTCGATTATATTTTCAAAAATTTGAAAATAAATTCTTGTCAACATTTTAATTATCTTTGTATAAATATGGCAAAATTTTTGTCTGGTATTCAATTATTTTAATTTTTTACAAATTTTAAGAAAATTAATTGCAAAATTCAAGTATTTTTGTAAATAAGAATATTCATCACAAGAATCTTCATTATTTTCAAAACTAATAAAATTTCATTATTTTCGAATAAAAAATTTCTACAAAATTCATGGTAATTTTTCAATCATTTAAAAGCTCATTTCAACGAGCACTAGAAGAAAAAAAAATTTGAAAAAAATTCGAGATGCAAAAGCAAAATAGTTTCCAATTTGGTGTAAGTTTTTTCTATTTCTGACAAAAATTTATTCTGAATAATTTAATTCTTGAAGATTTGCCACAAAGTTATATTACTTATAAATCATTTAATAAAGTTTTTTTTAATTTTAATATCAATTCTGTTGAAATAAGTTTCAGTTTTGATAATTTTAATGCAATTCTTTAAAAGAATTCTATTGTATAATATTTTGTTCTTGTTTTTTTTTCATTACTTACGTATTTTCGTAATCTTGATATTTATTTTCATTTCCATTTATTTCTTGCAGTTTGAAATTTTCATTGATTTTAATTTCTTCTTTGCTTCCAGTAGTTTTCAATTATTATTTCCATTTTCTTAAGACTTGAAGCACTTTTTTTATTTTGAAAATCTTTACTTTTCGGGTCAGAATTCATGAAATTTTCACAGAAAACAAAAAGTATTTTTTTTTAAATCAAAATGGTGAAAAAACATTTCTATTTGGTCTTAGGAATGTGTCCACCAAAGAACAGAAAAAATATTATTTTTTATAAAAGTTGGAAAATTAATTTTTTTGCAACTTTTTAAACAAAACCATATTTCTCCTAAATGAATGAACCGATTCAAGAAATGAATGAACCAAACGGGAATATAAAGGGACTGAAAAATACTTTCGTTTAGAATTAGAAAATTTTTGAAAAAGTTTATATTTTAATAATTATTTAATAAATTTTTTATAAACAATTAATTTTTTTAATGTTCTGCGCCTTTTAAAAATTAAAAAAAATATCAACATACACTTAAAACTATAAGAAATCAAAATCCGTTGAGAAAATTTTCGAGCGACAATTATTTTAAAAGTTATAATGGAAATTATATTGGCGCGGTGTAGTGCATCAACACTGAGCTTAGTTTTTGATAATTTTTATAATTATATAACTGAATAAAAATGTTAATTCGACTGTTGTTTATTTCGCAGTTAAAAATAATGTTTTAATTCTGAAAATCATCAAAATCGCATCTTCGTTCGATATAATTTCCATTATAACTTTTAAAATAATTGTCGCTCCAAAATTTTCTCAACGGATTTTGATTTCTTATAGTTTTAAGTGTATGTAGATATTTTAAAAAAAATTTTTTAAGGCGCAGAACATTAAAAAAAATTATTTGTTTATAAAAAATTTATTGAATAATTATTAAAATATTAAGTTTTTTAAAATTTTCTAATTCTAAACGAAAGTATTTTTTATTCCCTTTATATTTCCGTTTGGTTCATTCATTTCTTAAATCGGTTTATTCATTTAGGAGAAATATGGTTTTGTTTAAAAAGTTGCAAAAAAATTAATTTTGCAATAACTTTTATAAAAAATAATTTTTTTTTCTGTTCTTTGGTGGACACATTCCTAAGACCAAATAGAAATGTTTTTTCACCACTTTAAATTAAAAAAAAAATACTTTTTGTTTTCTGTGAAAATTTCCGGAATTCTGACCCTTTCGCATTTCACTTGATTGCCTTGCCAAAAACTTTTGAATAGAATTTTAAATTTTAAGAAGTTTCTCGTAAATTTCTTTAAATGTTTATTATTTTCTCGAAAGATAAAAGAAAATAATAAAAAAAATTCCTCGTTGAAAATAAAATTGGAGTCTCTCTGTAAGCTCCTTTACATAGTATTTTCATTGCGATCGTTTTAAATTGTTCGCGTTTAAATATAAATATATATATACGTATATACATGCATATCTGAAGCATGACAATTGTAGAAATATTTTATTTGAGTATCCAGTGAACTGTGAATTAGGAAATTCCAGGTGGAAGGAAAAATGTAGGACAAGTGTTGAAATGCATGAGAACATGGAGGGAAGGTGTACATTTACAATTGCTTGACAACAAAGCGAATGCATTCTGCAGACAGTGCAATAGTAATACGAACGAGGGCGTCGACCAAGAGCATCACAGTTTTGTGTAATGGCGTGTGTAAAGCTTTTAGGTATGCGACTAGAAGTATGTATTTTTGCATCCTCCCCAGAAAACGTGTGTTATAAACTTGTTATTCGAGCAAACTCAACATTTATCGGTTCAAAATTTATTTAAGTTTTGCTTTCTCTCTGTTTATCTTTCTCTGGAAAAAGAAAACACTTTTTTCTATTTCTTACATTTTTCTCAAATTTTTCAAAAATTTTGGCAAGTGACGAGAATATTTCATTCTTTTACAGGATTGCCACAGGTCAGGGAAAAGTCAGGGATTTTTATTAAAGTACTAGAAACAAGAGAAAAGTACTGGAAAAAATTCATTTTGCAGGATTCATACTTTGTTTTTTTTTATTTTTTAAAATACGGGACGTTCCACACCAAATCGGAAATTATTTTACTTTTGGATCTAAAATATTTTCCAAATATATTTTTTTTGTTTTAGTGCCAGGTTAAAATGAGCAATCGTGATTTTTTTCAAATTTTTTCATCAAGCGGTTTAAGAGTTACGGGTTTTTGAAAAAACACGTTTTTCACGTAATTTTTTTTAAATGCTTATAGTTCGGACAAAAATTGACCGAATTGGACGTTCTTATAGTGAAAAAATTTGTTTTTTCACGTAGTCTTAAAATAAAAGTGTAAAAAAATATAGTTTTTTAATTTTCGAAAAAAAATTTAAATTTTAAAAATAAAAGTTCATTTTTAAGAATGTGTGTGTCGATCGATTTTTTTCAAAAAATTTTGTAAGCAACTAGAACTAATTTAAGAATTTTTAATCCTCGTCTGATTGTGGGCAAACCATGGGATCTATTTATTTTGAAATTTTTAAAATTGAATTTTTTTTTAAAGTCAACGATTTCTGAAGAAAAATGTTTTTTTTCGCCAAAATTTTTGAACAGAAAAATAGTACGTTTAATTTTTTGAATAATGATTTACAATAAACAAAAACAAACAAAAATTTTTATTCTTTTTGGTAGGAAAATAATTTTTTTCAATCGTTCATCATAAACGTTGCAAAGTTACAAATATTTGCAGAAATGTTAATTATGCTCAAAATTTTTTTCCAAATTGTAAAAAATTCAACTATCTTAAGAAATGATAAAATTCTCCTCCAAAATACAATTATTTTCATAAATAATAAAATTCTTCTCCTAAATTCAATTATATTCATAAATAATAAAATTTTTTTCGAGGAATTCACTGATTTACAAATGCTACATATAAATTTTTTCGAAGTAATTCAATTATTTTCATAAATATCATTTTTTACAGACATTCAATTATTTTCATGAAGAATAAAACACTCAGCATAGAATTTCAATTATTTTTAATATAAAATTTTAACCGAATTCCTCGAAAAATGTAATTAATCTTAAAAATTCTATTAAAAATATTTAAAATTCGTCCAAAATATTCAATTATTTAAAAATTTGTTGGTAAAATTCTTTATGAGAATTCAGTTTTGAAAAAAATTTATTTATTGAATGATTTTTTTAATTTTTTCTGTCTAAATAATTGAATTCTTGTTGAATTTTCTAATAAAAATTGTATTAAAAATTAATTTTAGTTAAAATTTTAGATAATTGAATATTAAAAGCATTATAAAATGAATTGTAAGAAATAATTCAATTTTAAAAAAGTTTCAAAAATCAAATTCTTGGAGAATTTGTATTTTTTTTTAACTTATAACTAACGCAATTCTGTATAATTAATTTTTTTTAAAATTTTTTTGAAAATATATTTTAAGTATTTTTTTCTAAATCTTTTATTGGAAAATTAATCAAAATTTCCTAAAATTGAATTGTAAGCAAATAGATTTGAAAATTCATTAGAAACTTTTGCAAAAATTAATTTAAAAAATAGATAATTATTCATTTTTTTTAGAAATAATTGTATTTTGGAAAAGTTTTAGTGAATTTTAAAAAAATTTTATTTCTAGTTATTGTTTTCTAAATATTACATTGAGAAATTAAATCTAAAATTTCGTAAAATTAAATTGTAAACAAATGGGTTTGAAAATTCTCTAGAAACTTATGCGAAAATTATTTTTAAAAATAATAATTGTTCATTTATAATCATTTAAAGAATTTTAATAAAATTTAAAAAATAATAGTTTTCGACAATATTTACTTTAAATTATGTTTAAAATAATTAAAATCTAGTCACGAATTTTATTATTTATTAAAATAATTGTATTCGTGCAACGAATTTTATTACTTTTTATTAAATAATTTAATTTTAAAATATTTCAAATTTAAAATTAAAAAACAACAATTTTTAAATGTTTAAAATTTAAAATTAAAAAATTAAAAATATTTTTATTTAAATAGTAAGTTTTGAAAATATATGAATTTAAACAGTTAATTTTATTATTTGTGAAATGTAATTGAATTTTATGAAAAAAATTTTCAAAATAACATTTTTCGAGAAATTTATTTGAAATTGTGTTAAAAAAAATTTTAATCCTATGAAGAATTTTATTATTTTTGATAATAATTGAATTCTTACAATGAATTTTATTATTTCTGATAATAATTGAATTCTGATAACGAATTTAATTATTTTTGATAATAATAGAATTGATGTAAAAAATTGTATGATTTCTAAAAATAATTCAATTATTGAGAATTTTATTAAAAGGTTTGTAAATAATTTCTCCGATTCTTCGTCTCGGAGTAAAAATTTATGCAAAAAATTAAAATTAAAAAAAAAATTCATACAGAAATTAAAATTAAAAAAAATTTTATAGAAATTAAAATTAATAAAAAAAATTTATAGAATTTCCAAAGGTTTAATTTGGAATTTTTTAAAATCTTAATTCCCATTAAAAAATCATATTAATTAGGTAAATATTTATTTAAAGGCATAAGTTGTTGATGTTTTCAATTAATTTTACATTTTGAAGAAATTTGGAAATAAATGTATTAGACAATTTTTTTTTTTTTGAATATCTAATAATTTGGAAAGTGAATCAGTAATCAAGATCAGGAAAAAAGTCAAAATTTTGCTTTGGATTCAGTGAAAAGTCAGGGATAAACAAAATTAATTGTTTGTAGCAACTTTGTAAACCTATATAAAAAAAAGTAATGATAACATAACGTCCCCCAAAGTCAAAGAATAAAGACACTTTTTTCTATTTATTTTTTCCATTCTTCAAAACTCTCTCGCCAAGTTCTTTCTTTCCCTTGCGTACTAACTCACAAGGAAAAGAAGAAAGTAGGAGGAGAGCACAAAAAGGAAACGTTTAGTCGAATCGAAAACGGAAATGATTCTTTTCCTGTCGCGAAGCGAGAGCTGAAAGAGGAAATGAAGGAAGGAGAAAAGAATTATTAGGGGCAAGAGTAAGAAAATGTATATGTCTGCGAGTGAATGAAACAAGAACCGAGAAACGATTTTCATCAGCGCGCGAGCCATTCTCTCTCTCTCTTTGGACGCGGAAAACACTTTTCGAACTTGCTCATTTTCCCCTGCTAAATCATTTATATTCGAGTGTAAATGTCCCGAGGTTGGGATTTATCACGATCATTTTTCAACCGTTCGTTTTAATTACGCTCAAACTTACAAAGAAACGCGTGTACATCAACACATATACATACACCGATTTCACCTTTTTAGAATCCAAAATGAAAAACGAAGAGAGAGCATCTGTTCATTCGCAAAATAAACTTCATTTACAACTCATTTAATTCCTGGCGGAAAATAACAATAAATGACTCGACTTTCAATTTGCTTTCTTTCTCGACTTTGTTCCTCAACGGATTTTTTATCTGCAGATGTTAAAATATATTTTCTCACGAATATTAATTTACTATTGTTGGAATAATTGTACGTTCCTTTTTTTCAATACTTTGGCAAATTAATTTTACGAAGCCTTTATAACAGGAAAAATAATTAATTTATTATAATAATATTTTACATTTCATATCATCTGGAATAGGGGAAAAATATTCAGAAGAATATATTAATTAGCAGTGCGTATGAACTGCAATATTGTCGGACGTCTACTGACGGAGAAACGCTCTTGGTTCGCTTTATATACAAAGTCGGGACGTCGACTGGTGGGAGAGTCGTCGCTCATTGGCCGGTGGCGCACACTTCCGAGAACGACCCCTTCCACCTCCGGCCGGCGGCCTATCGGCGAGCGCCCGTCTCCCCTCCACCGCGCCATTCCTTCCGTATATAAGAGCCACTACGTGCGTCTCAAGGCCACTTTCTGCCAAACCGTCGCGTCGGGCCGTTAACTTTTTGAATATTTTTACCATTTCGCAAAACTTTTACGTAACAAACAATTTTTAACGCTTTCGTTAGAATACTTACAATTTTTAAAGTACTCAAAGACAAATAAGTATTCGACTAAATTTTATTTTTTCTCCCCTTTTTCTTCTGCCAAATTAATATTCTTTTAAATTTCCTCTCTGTTAGATTAGAAAGAATAAATAAAGATAAACGAAAAGATTTCAATTTGAAAAAAAATTTTCCAGTAGGAAACAAGTAAGACTAAAATATCAACTTCTGTATAAAAAAAACAAATTCCCTTAAGTAAAAATTTAAATTTCTACTAAATGGATTAATTTCGCGAAATTGAAGAGATTCCGGACAAATCTCGGACGTAAGCTTTTTGTCTGTCGTAATCGTTTCTAAAGATGAGGGTTTTTTTTTGTTCAGGGTGAATGGGGAGGGGAAGTTTTCTTGGATTTCTCATCCGAATTACCGACGTTATATACACACGCAAGTCGGCTTGGAAACTTGAAATTCATGACGTCATTTCCAAGACCTCTTTTACGGCATATCATTTGCCATTTCGTTGCCAAACTCTATCCCCTCTTCTGCTTGCGATGTATATAGTTGAATAAGGGAATGGCGAATGGAAAAATGCGGCTTACACTCACGGTCGTTACACTCCTATCCTCGGGGTCCCTTGCGTTTTTATGATGTACCTAAAATATTCTTTCCTTCTTCTTGATTCTGTTAGAACGTCTCTCCTCCTCCTTATACCCATTTCTTACTCCCTAAAAAAGGCCTTAACATAAATTTTTCTGATAACCTAAATCAGAAGGAATTCTTTCGATTTAAGTTTTCCTTGCGGGGTTTTCTTTTACTTTTGGAGTTTTTTTTTTTTGAGATTGTAAATAAAAGCAGTTATTTTTTGGTTTTTTGTATTATTGGACCACTTTCCGGTGGACTCAAAAAACAATTTCTGTATTTTTTATCTGTACTCTGCTTAGTTTAAATAAATCCCGGACAAAAATTAAAATTGGTCAGAAAATCTTTTTACTCTTTGGGAATATTTGTTTGTTCTAAAAATTGATAGATTTTCAAATCCATACGTAATTTTGCAGAAAATGTGTTTTTGTATCCATAATAAAAGTTACTGAATGAAAAAATTAATATTTACAAAAGTTTAGCATTTAAAAAAAAATAGTTTCCTGGTTAAGAATTTTAAAAAAATATGATTATTATTAAATTTTATTTTACGAAAACTGATTTGTTCTTTCTCGAACGAAATTTAGAAACTTAAAAAAAATGTTTTATCCAATTTCGTTTTTATCACTGAAACATTATTTTTTTGAAAAAGTGTGTTTGGAATTTTTATTGAATTTTGATTTTCTCACTAAAATATTTTTTTCAAAACGTTTATGTTCTGAAATTAGTTAGAAGAAAAACAAATAAGTTATTGTATAATAAAATTTAATAATAATAATAATCATATTTTTTTAATCCTTAACATGAAAACTATTTTTTTTAAATTTATCTAAAGGTTTAACTTAAATTCATTTTTAAATAAATTTTTATTAGTGAATTCAATAATTTTAATGCAAAAATAAATAATTTATTGAATAATTAAAGTAATTTTGTTAAAACATTTTTATACAAATTATTATAATAATAATAATATAAATTTATAAAATATTTCTTTTAACAATTTTTCTTAAAATTAATTCAGAACAATTACAGTTTTCGATGAATTTGATTATTTATGAAAATAATTAAATTATTGCGACAAAAGTTATACAAATGTTATTAAAATATTCTACTAGAATAGAAGAAAGAATAAAAGAATATTCTACTAGAATTTTATTTTAATAAAATATTGTACTAGAATTCAATTGTTTAAATAAAAATAAAACGCAATTAAATAATTTACTGAAAAATTGAATGTTTGTTTAAAATTCAATTCCCATAAAAAATTGTTATCAACAAATTATCAAATACTTGAATTCTATTAACGAATTTTAATAAGATTTTTTAGAATAATTAAATTTTTAGAGAAATTCCATTAAAATTGTATTAAAAATAATTGAAACTCTGCATTGAATTTTATTATTTATGAAAATAATTAAAGTCTTGCGAAGAATTTTATTAAAATTTTCAAAAATAATTAAATTCTTGTAAAAAATTAACAGGAATTCAATTATTTTAAAAAATTTTAATAAAATTCTTGGCATAAATTAAAAATAACAAAATTCTCAGCAGATCATTAATTAATTTCAGAACTTTTAATAAAATTTTTCGCAAGAATTTAAATTTTTTTGTAAAATAATAAAAATCTTTTCCGGGAATTAATTATTTTCAATAGTCTTAATAAAATTCTTCACAAGAATTCAATTATTTTTTAAAAAATATTATAATTTTATCAGAAATGCAACCATTTTAAAAAGTTTTGCAAAAACTTTTTTTGGTAGAAATTTAATTATTTTTAAGACAATTTTTAAAAAATTTCCCAAATTCAATTATTTTTTTATAATGTAACATTTTAACTGAAATCTATTTTTAAATTAATGTTTATGAGAAAATTCTATCAGAATTCAATTATTTAAATACAAAAATAAATAATTTAATGAATAATTGAATTTTTCTTGGAATTTAATTCCTATTAAAAATTTTATAAACTAATTTTTAAACACTTAAATTCTTTGGATCAATTTTAATAAAATTTTGAAGAATTTTTTCGAGAAATTCGATTAAAATTCTATTAAAAATAATTGAATTCCTAAAAAGAATTGTATTATTAACGAAAATCATTGAATTCCAGTAAAATTTTATTAATTATGAAAATAGTTGAATGATTGCGAAGAAATTTATATAAAAAATTTTGTTATTAATGAAATTCTTGTAAAATTTTTATTATTTTTTGAAAATAATTAAAAGTTTTTGTAGAATTTTATTAAATTTTTTTTTTTAATAATTAAATTCTTTTGGTAAATTTTATAAAAATAGTAGATATTGAAAAATATTTAATTTTTGCGAAGAATATTATTACTTTTGAAAATAATTCAAATTTTGCAATGGATTTTGTTAAAATTTTTGTAAACAATTGAATTTGATTACTTTAGAAAATAATTGAATTCTTGCGATAAATATTGTTAGTTATGAAAATAATTGAAATTTTTTAATGAATTTTGATAAAATTTTTGAAAATAATTGAATTTTGTTGAAGAATTTTGCTATTTATTTATAAAGATAATAGAAATGTTGACAATGTTTTTTAGTTTTTTTTAAAATATATGAATTTCGGAGGAGAATTTTAATATTTCTAAATATAATTGAAATTTTGACGTGAAGTTAAAAAAATTTTTCAACATAATTAAAGTTTCGCGTAGAATTTTATTACTTTTGAAAATAATTGAATTTCTGCAATCATTTGTAATTTCTCTAAAATAAATTCTTCGACGGATGTGATTATTAAAAAAATTCTATTAAAATTCTTCCAAAGAAATAAATAAACAATTTCAATTTTGTACAATTTTTAAAGAAATTCATTTTTCTTACTAAACGTTAAAATAGGAATAATTTTTATTTTATAATTATAATTTTTGTACAAATTTTTTTTTAATATTTGAATTTATTTTTATTCCACAGTTTTGTAATTTTACATAAATTGTTTCGTAATATTTTTTTTGAAATTTGTAAAGATAATCGAATTCTTTTGAATAATAATAAAAAATTAAATTCTTCTTTTGGCGGGCGTGACATTTGCTACTTATTTATAGAATTTTTAAAAAAATTTTAAATTCAAATTTCATAAAATTCAATTATCTTAAAAAATTTTAAATTTTCAAATTTAAAAAGCATTTAAAAATAATTCATAACAATAATTTTTTCTCGATAGTTTTTCAAAAATTAAATTATTTAAAAAAATTAATTTTTAATCTCTAAAGTCTAATTATTGTTAAAAGCAATAAGAGTTTGAAATAAATAAACTCTTTTCAATGCTGAAGAATAACATTTAGAATTTTCTTCTGACCTTTTGAAATTGAATATTATTCATTCATTTTTTTTAAAATAAAATTTAAATTTAAATTTAAATTCCAAATCTAAAGATTTGAATGAACGGAAAAATTGCAGATTGTATTTAGGAACATTTCTACTTGATTATGGACTCGTTTTTACCCTAGGGCAGTAATGAGCACTTTATTAACCTACAAGCGGTCAATAAAGTACCTCTTTTTACCCTAGGGCAATAATAGCCACTTTATTGACTTACATTCGGCTATATAATAAGAATTGAAATTTTTATCAAATTTTTACAAAAGTAATGGCTCATTTCTCTCTTTGAAACTCTCTCTAAAACTTTCTACGAAAAAAAAAAAATAATGGCATAGCTTTTTTATTCTTAAAATGCTTTTTAAGGCTGTCGCACTTCTTGAAAACAAAAAAAAATTATTTCTTTAATTCCTACTACTAGCTATTTTACTCACTCTGTCTCTCTTCTTTCTCTCACTTTAACACTTTGCCAACAGAAAAGCCCAAAAAAAAGTTCCTTTGATAAAAGCACAGCTTTTGTGAAAATTGCATATCCATTTCGAAGTGGCAATGTGGGTTTGTAACTTCACTCTTAATGTTACTGCACACCGTTAATGTATTCCTTCTATGAAAAAACTTTCCCCTCCCTATATGCACATCCTCTGTCACTGTACTTTTATAGAAAAGATTTCTCTTCAATTACAATTAATTCTTTTTCATCTGGATATTGAAGAAAATTTTTGCATTCGACACTCTAATGAAAAGAAGACGCAAAAAAAAATTTACCAACACAATTTATCAATGAAACAAAAAAAAAAATTTTTTTTTATTTTTCCTTTTTCATCAAATCCCTTGTGAATAAACCAGAGAAAATAATGTTGCGACATAAAATTTCTTTATAGATTTGAATAATGAAATGACTTTTTGAAAATGAAATATGTATTCACTTTAATACACCTGGGCATAATTAAAATGTGAAGAGAATATAATTCAGTGCTAGTGAGTAAAGGAATAAAACAAAAATGATATACAACGCGGAGAAAAAATATTTTTAAAAAATAGAAATTTTTTGCGTTTAGAAAAACAGGGCTAAAATACAAAAAAATTAATTTTGTTTTTTTTTCTGAATTTTACTTGATTTTGAGACAAAATTTTCACTTTTTCCCTTGAGATTATTCTAAACATTTATTTATTTATTCTAAACATTATTAAATGTTTGAAAAAAAGTTCTTTTACATTTTTTTGCGAATTTCTGTAATTATAAAAAAATTTAAAAACAAAATAACTTCTTTTTAAAATTAGTATTTAATCATTAATATTTTTCCATAGGAATTAAGATTTTTTAAAAAAATCAAATTTATAGTTTTTGACATTCAATTACTTTGAAGTAAAAAAAAAAAAAATAAATAAATTATAAAATGAAAAAATCAAAAAAACTCTTTATTTTAATGATTTATTGTAGTTTTAATTTCCATAAAATTAAAAAAAAATTTAATATTTACAAAGAATTTAATAAAATGCTTTTCATGAATTTCATTATTTTTACAAATTTAAATTTTATAATTTATTATTTATTTATATTTTAAATTTTTTAAAATTTAATAAAAACTCTTTGTAAGAATTCAATTATTGTCATAAATTATAAAATTTCTCTCAGAATTTAAATTATTTTTAATACAACTTTAAATAAATTCCTCGAAAACTGTAATGATTTTGAAACATTATTTTGCGAGAATTTCAATTACATTTTCAGAAATAATAAAAATCTTTGCTGAGTAAATTTTTCGAAAAATTTAATTAATTTGAAAAATTTTATTAAAATTTTACGAAAGAAATAAATTAACAATTATTCATTTTTTAAATCCTATTTTCAAAAGATTCTAGAGAATTTTAAAATTTATTTTCTTAGATTTTTTCAAATTAACAAACGTTTCAGACTAATCGTAAATTCTTGAAATAAAAATTTAGAAATTGAAAATTTGAAATAATTTAAAAAAAATTTAATTACACATTTTCAAAGTACAATCATTTCTAAACATTCAAACTATAATACTTTTAATATTCAATTATTATCTACAATTTTAACTGAAATTAATTTTTAAAACATTTTTTCTTAGAAAATTGAATTATTTAAATACAAAAATAATAAAATTATTGTATAAATGAATGTTTTTCAAAATTCAGTTCTCATATAGAAATCATCAACAAATTTTCATGAAAAATTACATTTTCCAAGGAATTTAATTAAAATTGTATTAATTATAATTGAAATTATACATTATTTATGAGATATTTATATAAATATACATTATTTAATTATAAGTTTCATTATTCATGAAAATAAATAAATATCTGTAAAATTTTTTATTTTTAATAAATCTTCCTGTTTTATAATAATTTAAACTTCTAAAAAATTTTCTAAAAAAATTGAATTATTCAAAAAAAAAAAAAAAATTAGAAAAACCGTCGCATTTTTTACATCAATTTCATTATTTGACAAAAAATTTAATCAAAATTCGTTGCAAGATTTTAATTATTTTCCTAAATAATAAAATTCTTCACAAGGATTTCATTTATTTTTAATACAATTTTAAGTAAATTTTTCGAAAAATGTGATTATTTAAAAATTTTTATTAAAATTCTTCGAATGAAATAAATGAATAATTAATTATTTTTAATAATACTTGAAAAAGTTTTAAGATAAATTTCAAATTTATTTGTTTAAAATTCAATTTTACGAAATTATGATTGTAGAAATTTTTCAAAAAAAATATTTATAGAAAATGAAAACTTGAAACAATTTTTAAAAAAATGTAATTTAACTTTTTCAAAATACAATTATGTCTCAATATTTACGCTATAATGTTTTCAATATTCAATTATTATTTAAAATACAATATTATTTTTTTCAAAGAATTCAGTTATGTATAAAAAATAATGTGAATTCTGTAATCAGTTTTATTATTTACGAAAAATAATTGAATCCCTGTAAAAATTGAATATTTTCTGAAAATAATTGAATTATTGGAAAGAAATTTTAGAAAAATGTGTAAATAGTTGAATTCCTGTGAAATTTTTATTGTTTATCAAAATAATTGAATTATTGCGAAGAAATTTAAAAAAAAATATTAAATAGTTGAATTCCTGTAAAATTTTTATTGTTTATCAAAATAATTGAATTATTGCGAAGAAATTAAAAAAAAAATATTAAATAGTTGAATTCCTGTGAAATTTTAATTATTTTCTGAAAATAGTTGAATTATTGGTAAGAAATTTTAGAAAAATGTGTAAATAGTTGAATTTCTCTGTGAAATTTTTATTATTTATCAAAATAATTGAATTATTGCGAAGAAATTTTTAAAAAATATTAAATAGTTGAATTCCTGTGAAATTTTAATTATTTTCTGAAAATAGTTGAATTATTGGTAAGAAATTTTAGAAAAATGTGTAAATAGTTGAATTTCTCTGTGAAATTTTTATTATTTATCAAAATAATTGAATTATTGCGAAGAAATTTTTAAAAAATATTAAATAGTTGAATTCCTGTGAAATTTTAATTATTTTCTGAAAATAGTTGAATTATTGGTAAGAAATTTTAGAAAAATGTGTAAATAGTTGAATTTCTCTGTGAAATTTTTATTATTTATCAAAATAATTGAATTATTGCGAAGAAATTTTTAAAAAATTTGTAAATAATTGAATTTCTGTGAAATTTTTATTATTTATCAAAATAATTGAATTATTGGGAAGAAATTTTAGAAAAATGTGTAAATAGTTGAATTTCTGTGAAATTTTTAATATTTATCAAAATAATTGAATTATTGCAAAGAAATTTAAAAAAAATTTTAAATAATTGAATTCTTGTAAAATTTTAATAATTTTTTGAAAATAATTGAATTATTGGGAAGAAATTTTAGAAAAATGTGTAAATAGTTGAATTTCTGTGAAATTTTTATTATTTATCAAAATAATTGAATTATTGAGAAGAAATTTTTAAAAAGTTTTCAATAATTGAATTCTTGTAAAATTTTAATTATTTTTTGAAAATATTTGTATTATTGGTAAGAAATTTTAAAAAATTTGTAAATAGTTGAATTTCTGTGAAATTTTTATTATTTATCAAAATAATTGAATTATTGCGAAGAAATTTTAAAAAATTTGTAAATTGTTGAATTTCTGTGAAATTTTTATTATTTATCAAAATAATTGAATTATTTTGAAGAAATTTTAAAAAAATTTTAAATAATTGAATTCTTGTAAAATTTTAATTATTTTTTGAAAATAATTAAATTATTGCGAAGAAATTTAAAAAAGTTTCTAAGTAGTTGAATTCCTACGAAATTTTTATTATTTGTCTAAATAAATGAATTTTGGAAAAGAATTTTATTATTTTTGAAAGCTAACTAATACCTTGACTAGAATTTAAAAACATTTTTAAACATATAATTGAATTTCTTCAAACATTTGTAACTTCTCTAAAATTAAATTTTTGTTTTTTTACATGATAGCTAATTTCAACGAGCACTAAAAGAAAAAAAACTATTTGAAAAATATTCGAGATGCAAGAGTAAAATAATTTCCGATTTCGTGTGGAACGCCCCATATATATCGTTTCTTTATTTTTCGCAGAGGCAGCGTCTTCTTAGATTGAACTCCTAGCGAAGGATTTTCATCATGATTGTAACACTTTCTCTCTCTCTCTCTCGGCCAAAGCGAATGCGTTTCGTTTAATTTATGGCATTATGCTATATATTTTTTTTGTCGCCCCCTTTCTTTTTCAAACCTGAACACTAGAGAACTTTACGAGCTTGAAAAGCGCGAAAAACTAGGTTACCCTGTAATTAAACTGTCGTTTGTGTCGCCCCGTTCTAATGGATACAAATTATTTGATAATTTAGATAGTAAAATAGAAAATGCTTTTTTCCTTTTTTTTAAAAGCCTGTTTCATTTATAATTATTTTTCCTATATATACTAATAATCGGAATTAAAAAAAAAAAAATTGAAAAAACCCATTTTTTCTATTTATTTTGTTAGTGTTTATTTTTTTTTTATTTTCAGTCATTTATTTGAAGTTATTTATTTATTTGTTACTTATTTATTTAAAATTATTTATTTATTTGTAATTTATTTATTTGAAATTATTTTTAGTTATTATTTGAAATTATTTATTTGAAAAAACAAAACTTTTAAGAAGAAATCTGACGGACAGTCAAATCAAAAGTAAGTCCAATGTCATAATTATTCGTAATTTAAAAGAAAAATACAAATAAAATTTTTAATTCGTCTCGGTGGAAAGTCGAAGAATTTAATTTTGAATTTTGAAAACGATTAAAAGTTGCATTTGAATAAAAATCACAATTTTCTGTCAATAAGAAACATTTGTTAACTTTTAGGTTATGTTACATGAGTCTTTTATTATTGACTAAAAATTATAATTTTCATTCAATGAAATTTTAAAATTGTTCAAAATGTAGAAAATTAAATTCCTTACGTTTCTACCAAGCAGAATTGAAAATTTAATTTGACTTTGAAAAAAGAAAACCAAATTATGACATTTGACTAACTTTTGTTCCGATTGTTTGTCGAATTCCTCCTTAAGTTTCGAAAGAAAAAATAGAGAAAAGAAGAAAGAAATAAAAACAATTAAATAAAATTTTTGTTATTTATTTATTTATTATTTACTTGGGTTTATGATTTTTATTGCAAAAGAACGAGAGAAAAATTGTCAGAATAAAAATAATTTCGTCAAAATTTCGTCAATTTTTTGAAGAAGACATAAATATACTATATACAGTTAATTAAATAAGTTGTAAATAAAATAAAGACGTGTGAAAATAGACAAAGTTTGATTTGAAAAATAGAAAGAGAGAGAGAAAGAGTGAGAGGAGAACAGTAATAATGACTTTGTCCTAAATCGATTTCTTAATAAAAGTTTCCCGCAAGTTTTCTTCTCTCACCGAAATCCTTGTTTCGAGAGTTCGAGCTTTTCCGTTCGACTTTTCGTCTTTGCCTTCCAAGTTTGGATAGAGAAAAAGTATAAAGTCCAGAGCTTAGGGATTAGAGGACATGAGGTACATATTGCCTATTGGGAATTTACTCTTTAGAATCGAAAAGAATAAATTTCAAAATATGCAAAGGTTTTATTTTTATTTTCAATAAAAGTTGTTTTATTAAAACGAAAAAATTATGCGTTCTTGTTGAAATTTTATGTTTATTAAAAATTTATAATCAAAACAAAAATATACATTGGTAGATAACTAAAAACTAATAATACATTCTATTTATAGTTTTATACACAAAAATATTATTGTTATTTATATTCCAAGTGTGAAATCTTTGAGATAAGATAATTAAATTATGTACATTTTATTGACAATATTGCTAGTAATATTTGGTTTTTAATAAAATAAATTGTTGAGCGAAGTTTTTAATTATAATTATGTTTGTTTTTTATTTTTCATGATTAGTTTATTATTTATTTTATTATTATTTTATTTTTTTAATTATTATTTTTTTAAATTATTATATTTCAATTACAATTATTTTATAATTACAATTACAAGTATTTCAGAATTAAAATTACAATTACAGTTGTCTCTTCATAAACAGAATCTCAAAGGGCACCAAAAATTATTTAAAAAATTTAAATTATCGAAGGTTTTTTTATCGAATGTTTCAAAAGTAACAAAATTATTTCAAGGGAGCAAAAAAAATTTTTATCTATTGAGAAGTTCAATTTATCGAATGTTTAATTGTTGAGAGTTGGCTGTATTTTTTAAATTGAATTTGTTTATAATTATAATTATATTTGTTAATAATTATAATTATAATTTGTTTATAATTATAATTTGTTCATAGTTATAACTATATTTGTTGATAATTATAGCTATATTTGTTTATAACTTTAATTGTTTATTGTTTATCGTTATAACAATATTTGTTTATAATTATAATAGGTTCATAATTATAACAATATTTGTTTATAATTTTGATTGTTTATAGTTATAATTTTGATTGTTTATAGTTATAACTATATTTGTTTATAATTATAACTATATTTGTGGATAATTAGAACTATATTTGATGATAATTATAACTATATTTGTTTATAATTTTAATTGTTTATTGTTTATCGTTATAACAAGATTTGTTTATAATTATAAATTGTTTATAGTTATAACTATAATAGTTTATAATTGTAATTGTTTATTGTTTATCGTTATAACAATATTTGTTTATAATTATAAATTGTTTATAGTTATAACTATATTTGTTTATAATTGTAATTGTTTATTGTTTATAGTTATAACAATATTTGTTTATAATTGTAATTGTTTATTGTTTATCGTTATAACAATATTTGTTTATAATTATAAATTGTTTACAGTTATAACTATATTTGTTGATAATTATAACTGTATTTGTTTATAATTTTAATTGTTTATAGTTATAACTATATTTGTTTATAATTATAACTGTTTGTTTACAATTATAATTTATTTATAATTATAGCTATTTGTTTATAATTATAATTATATGTTTATAATTATAATTTGTTTACAATTATAATTTGTTTATAATTATAACTTGTTTACAATTATAATTTGTTTATAATTATAATTTGTTTACAATTATAATTTGTTTACATTTAAAATTTGTTTATAACTATAACCTGTTTACAATTATAATTATAACCGAAAGTAATTTATTTTTGAAAATGAAAAAAATACTATAGCAAGGAGAGTGTATAAATTTTGGCTACACATTTTATTAAAAATGAAAATAAAAATAAAAAATTTGTGAAGTACTAAATTATGAATTCAAGAAGTGTAATTAGCACATTAAAGTAATCTGCGATCGAAGTTTCATATAAGATTGTGGAAGCTAGGCTTTGAGCAATTTCTGAATTTCATTAACTTTAAGTGGAAACGGCCGTACATGCTCCGGAAAGTACGCTATACTCGTTAAAGTACAGTCGCAAAATTTCAAAGTGAAATTGTACGAGACTTTCTACCAAACTGATACAAAATTACAAATTCATGTATATAGTTTTCGAGAGTGTGGGAAGGAGAGAGAAAAGAATTAACTTTAAATTTTCTTCTCAATTTTTATTCAATGATAAAAAAATTTACTATCCCCTTTTAATTGAATATGAAAAAAGAAAAAGTTTCAATTTTTATATTTCATTTATAAAAAATTTACTTTTTTAAAATTAAATCTTCGAAAAAAAATTTTTTTAATTTCCTTCTCAGTTTTTTATTCGATAATAAAGAATTGATTCTACAAATAAAAATGAAATCTTCGATAGATTCTACTAAAGAAGAGACAATGTTGTTATTTTTCGAATTAATTATTAATCTCATTAAATTTTCAAAGGGAATCAATTTTTTTCTTTTTAATTGGTCAACCGGATTTATAATTAATTTTATTAATAATAATAATGATAATAATAATAATAATTATTATCAATTATATTATTAATAAAATATAATAATTATCAATTATATTATTAATAAGTAATAATAATAATTATTAATTATATTATTAATAAATAATAATAATTATTATCAATTATATTATTAATAAATAATATTAATTATTATTATCAATTATATTATTAATAAATAATAACAATTATTATCAATAAATAAATAAATAATTATTAATTATTGTTATTAGTGAATAATAATAATTAATAATACTATTAATAATTGTCAATAATTTTTACAAAAAACTTAAATTTGAATCGATGTAAAAAAATTGTAAAATTGTAAAAATTGTAAGTATTTCACTTTGTTGTAAAGTTAGATGATCCATTTCAGAAGTTTCTAAAATAATACAATTTTTTTAAACATAAAATTAAAATATCTACAATTTATTCGAAGAGTGGAATTAGTTTTCCACTTTTAGAAAAAAATTCTAAAAATACAGGTTTAAAGCTCTTTACCGTTTATTTTGAGTGTTTAAATTATTAATTAAACACGAAAATAAAGAAACATTAAATTTATTTTCTACTATTTAGAGCGAAGAAATAATCATTTTTTCCAATAATTATAATTTTGTTATTATCTCGAAATAAAAATATTCCAAATAAAGATAAACTAAATAAAAAATTAGATTTTAATAGAAAGAAAATATTTGCAAATATTTAATTACACGGGAGTGGAAAATATAAAAGATATTTTAAATAAAAAAGAATTGCAAATTTATTTATGAAAGTGAAATGAATAAACTAAATTAATAATAATAAAAAATGATTGTAAATAATTATATTTAGAAGAGCTAAAAATTGTTTTCAATAAACAGAATAAATTAGAAATTTTTTTTGCAAATAATTTTATATAAGATTAAAACAAAAAAATATATAAATATATAAAATATATAAAAAAATTAAAACAAAGTGAACTGAAAAAAATAAATTCCAATAAAAAATATTTGCAAATATCTTTTTTTGACAGCAGAAAGTAAATTTAAAAAAAAATTCCATTTCATTCTTCTTTCTTGATTAAATACAAACTTTTCTATTGCAGAAAAAAATGTAACTAAAAAAAAATAAATAAAAATGAAAAATGTTTGCAGAAATATTCGTGAAAGCAAAAAGTATAAGGTCGAAGGGATAATTTATTGAAAATAGTAATTAATGTCACAAATAGAGTGTTAACCTTTCTGTAGTGTCGTCGTTAAAATGAATAATGTACAAAGCGGCATTTTGCGTTATTATTATTATTATATTATTGTATCAAACAGTTGAAAACCACGTTTTCCTGATCATTATATTATCGAACGATAAATTTTCATCAGAGGACAATAAATAAATATTTCTCTATTTTAAAGTCCCAATGTGTGAAATAATTATAATTTGGAAATTTAATGAAAATTCACAGTCACATATTACTTTTAATTATATTTCGATTTGTTAAAAAAATGCAAAATCCATCTAGATTATTTTCACTTAATTTGTTAATGCGAAATTCCTGTTCGGAAATGGCGCTTTTCAATCAAAATTGTACGTCATGTTTGTGCTCTTTAACAATCGATATATAGATTGTTCAAGTTTCTATAGAAAAACAAACAAACAAAAATTACATGAAAGTAAAATATTATTTTTACAATTACGAATTAAAAACAAAATTATTATTGTAAAAAAAAGAAAATCGTAAATAAGTATAATACTTTTTTAGAAAAAATAATTATCACTCTTGCAGATAACATTTTTCTTGGGGTTTTCGAAATTTGTTTTTACTATCTTTATAACTTTTTGTTCTCTTAAATATTTAGCAACTACTTTTTTTGCTGTAGAAAATAAAAATAGACTTTAAAATAAAATAAAATACACTTTAAAGCTAATTGCGTTTTGAATTTCGCGCCCCTTTAATGCGCTGAGAGTTTATCTTTTTTGGTCCAGCCACTCAGCGCGCACGCGCAGTGAAATACAATGTGAGGCGGGAATTTTCAAAAATCGTAAAAACTACATACAAAAATATAACACTTAGATTAAAATTATTATATATAATCTATACACATTTCTTTTCCTCTAAATTCCTACTAATTTGATAAAATTATATCTTTCGATAAAATTATATCTTTTTGATAAAATATTTTTTTTTTTCGTTGACAAACATTAAATCTTTAAAAGTGAAATGAAAAAGTAAGATTTCACTCTATCAACGTTCGCGTTGAATATTTTTGTGATGCTTGTGTCCCCAAAAACTGTCAGTCCCATCGCCCTTGTTGAGATTGAAGCTCTTGACCAAATCCCTGTTGGGCGTCTTGAGATTGTAGGCCAAACCGAACCACGACATTATCTCAATGAATGCGGTCGATGGATTTAGAGCATAAGCGCCAAGTTCGGCTGCACGATAATCCCATGGGAAGGAGTGATGATAATTGTGCCAACCCTCGCCGAGTGTAAAAAAGGCCACTGTTGGATTCTCCGTTGGCCTCAACTTCCTGCAGCAGGAAAGAAAGATAAGCGAATAATAAATAATCGATCATCGTTAAAAAAAAAGTTTTGCCGGGTAACTTCTTCATTCTCCCTTGGCAAAAAAAAAAAGAAAAAAAAATTACTATTATTAAAACTGTATGTGTGAGAAAATGGGAGATAAAAAAGTGTCTCTTAAATTGGGGGTAAGGAAAAGTTCGACAGAGTGTTGATATATTATAAAAACGGATAATATTCTTAGGAGAAATTTTTCCTTTTTTTTTTGGTATTTAAGAAAGGGAAGTTTTTTAACTACGGACGGTATAGATAGAGTTTTTCTATTTTCCAAACAATTGAAATTGAATTTTACTTTTTTTTCCCTTTGCCTTTCGTGTTTCTTGAGATTTTCTAGTTTTTTACATTCTCGGCACATGTAAAAAAGTGATGTATTCTATCTTCTATTGTAAAATTATTACTTTGTTATAATAATATAATAACTTTTTGAATTACAAAATGGTAGCTTTTAATAATTATTTATTATATATTAAATAATTGAGTTCTATGCGAGATTTTTCTGAAAACGGACGTGTTCGTGAGTTTAAAGTAAATATATAAAGAAACATGAATTTTGTTGCGAAGCAAAGTAGTTGAGATAATTCGAAAATACGAAAATATACGAAATTCTGTGGTTTATTTACTTACTTAGTTTAGATAACAATTTTCTTTATTATTTCTAAATATAAACCTCGCGATTCGAGACAACTGGTGATGGTGATAGATTTTTTAGTTTTTCTGAATTAAGAAAAAATAAAAAAGTTTAAACAAGAACTACGTAAAAGTCCGTTTTTTTTAAAGGTCCGTAAAGTTCGTAATTTCATTCAAAAAGGATGAAAAGTTCGTAAATTGTACGATATAATTTGGAGAATTTTAGAGAAATTACAAATGATTGCAGAAATTCAATTATTTTTAAAAGTAATAAAATTCTTCGCAAAACTTTAATTATGCTTTTTTAATTTGAAAATTTAAAATTTTTTAAGATAATTGTATTTTATGAAATTTGAATTTAAAATTTTTTTAAAAATTCTATAAATAAGTAGCAAATGTCACGCCCGCCAAAAGAAGAATTTAATTTTTTATTGTTATTATTATTCAAAAGAATTCGATTATCTTTACAAATTTCACAAAAAAATATTACGAAAAAATGTATGAAAAATTACAAAACTGTGGAATAAAAAAAATTCAAATATTAAAAAAAAATTTGTACAAAAATTATAATTATAAAATAAAAATTATTCCTATTTTAACGTTTAGTAAGAAAAATGAATTTTATTCAAAATTGTACAAAATTTTTTTAATAATCACATCCGTCGAAGAATTTATTTTAGAGAAATTACAAATGATTGCAGAAATTTAATTATTTTTAAAAGTAATAAAATTCTTCCCGAAACTTTAATTATGTTGAAAATTTTTTTTAACTTCACGTCAAAATTTCAATTATCTTTAGAAATATTAAAATTCTCCTCCGAAATTCATATATTTTGAAAAAAAAACTAAAAAACATTGTCAACATTTCAATTATCTTTATAAATAAATAGCAAAATTCTCCAACAAAATTCAATTATTTTCAAAAATTTTATTAAAATTCATTAAAAAATTTCAATTATTTTCATAATTAACAATATTTATCGAAAGAATTCAATTATTTTCTAAAGTAATCAAATTCAATTGTTTACAAAAATTTTAACAAAATTCATTGCAAAATTTGAATTATTTTCAAAAGTAATAATATTCTTCGCAAAAATTAAATATTGTTCAATATCTACTATTTTTATAAAATTTACCAAAAGAATTTAATTATTTAAAAAAAATTTAATAAAATTCTACAAAAACTTTCAATTATTTTCAAAAAATAATAAAATTTTACAAGAACTTCATTAATAACAAATTTTTTTTTATAAATTTCTTCGCAATCATTCAACTATTTTCATAATTAATAAAATTTTACCAGGATTCAATTATTTTCGTAAATAATAAAATTCTTTTTAGAAATTCAATTATTTTTAATAGAATTTTAATCGAATTCCTCGAAAAAATTCTTCAAAATTTTATTAAAATTCGTCCAAAGAATTTAATTGTTTAAAAATTTATTGATAAAATTTTTAATAGGAATTGAATTCCATGAAAAATTCAATTATTCAATGATTTATTTATGTTTTCATTAAAATTATTGAATTCTCTAATAAAAATTTATTTAAAAATGAATTTGAGTCAAACTTTTAGATAATTAATATTAAAAATAATAATATAAATTATCTTTATAAATAAATAGCAAAATTCTTCAAGAAAATTCAATTATTTTCAAAAATTTTATTAAAATTCATTAAAAAATTTCAATTATTTTCATAATTAACAATATTTATTACACGAATTCAATTATTTTCTAAAGTAATAAAATTCAATTGTTTTCAAAAAATTTAATAAAATCCATTGCAAAATTTGAATTAATTTCAAAATAATAATAAAAATTTTACAAGAATTTCATTAATAACAAATTTTTTTTATAAATTTCTTTGCAATCATTCAACTATTTTCATAATTAATCAAATTTTACCGGGATTCAACTATTTTCGTAAATAATAAAATTCTTTTTAGGAATTCAATTATTTTTAATAGAATTTTAATCGAATTCCTCGAAAAAATTCTTCAAAATTTTATTAAAATTCGTCCAAAGAATTTAAGTGTTTAAAAATTTGTTTATAAACTTTTTAATAGGAATTAAATTCCAAGAAAAATTCAATTATTCAAGAAACTATTTATTTTTTTATTAAAATTATGGAATTCTGGTAGAATTTTCTCATAAAATTAATTTATAAATAGATTTCAGTTAGAATGTTAAATTATAAAAAAATAATTGAATTTGGGAAATATTTTTAAAAATTTCCTTAAAAATAATTAAATTTCTATAAAAAAAAATTTAACAAAACTTTTTAAAATGTTTGAATTTCTGCTAAAATTCAAATATTTTTTTAAAATAATTGAATTCTTGTGAAGAATATTATTAAGACTGTTGAAAATAATTGATTTCCTGCAAAGATTTTTATTATTTTACGAAAATATTTAAATTCTTGCGACAAATTTTATTAAAATTTCTGAAAGTAATTAAATATCTGCTAAGAATTTTGTTATTTTTAATTTATGCCAAGAATTTTATTAAAATTTTTAAAAATAATCGAATTCCTGTTAATTTTTTACAAGAATTTAATTATTTTTGAAAATTTTAATAAAATTCTTTGCAAAAATTCATTTATTTTCATAAATAATAAAATTCAATGCAAAATTTGAATTATTTTTCATACAATTTTAATCCAATTTTTCTAAAAATGTAATTATTCTTAAAAATTTTTTTTAAATTCGTTAATAGAATTCAAGTATTTGATAATTTGTTGATAACAATTTTTTATGGGAATTGGATTTTAAGAAACGTTCAATTCTTCAATAAATTATTTAATTGCGTTTTATTTTTATTGAAATAATTGAATTCTAGTAGAATATTCTAATAAAAATTGAATTTTATTTCATAAACATGAATTTCAGTTAAAATTTTAGATAATCATTGAATATTAAAAGCAATGTGGCGTGAGTTTAAAAAAATAATTCAATTTTGTAATTAATTTTTTTGAAAAAGTTTAATTGAGTTTTTTTAATACTATTTTCAGTTTCTATTTTGTAATATTTATTTAATAAATGAATTTAACTAATAATTGAAATTGCGTAAAATTAAATAGTGTAAGGAAATGAATTTGAAAATTGTCAAAGAACTTTTTCGAAAATTCTGAAAAATAATCGATATAAAGAAGAATTTTAGATAAAAATTGTGAAAAATAATATTTGAATTGACAATGATTTTAATTGTTATAAATTATTTTCATTAATAATTAATATTAATTATTATAAAACGTGAAAAATTGAATTTCTAGTTTTTAGTTAAACGTTCTCTTATATTTGATTCGGCCTGATTCTATTTTTGTCAGTTGATCCTTAAATGGTCCGTAATTTTTAATTTTTGGTCCGTAAAGTCCGTATTTTTAAATACTTTCACTGCTTCGAGCTCTGAATGGAGGAAGGAGTTACCAAAAAATTCTATTTACAAAAATAAATATTTTTAGGACAATTTTTTCTTTCATTTTCCTTTCAGTAATTTTGAAAGAATATTGAATTCAATTTTCTCTCAATAATTTCCACATTGTCATGGAAAGTTGATTTTAGAATATATCTAGAAACAAACCTCTTTTCGATATGATAGAAAAAATCAATACCACGCATTGTTTCAATTTTGTTCACTACAATTTTTTTCATTCATGTTTTTTTATTTTCCCTTCTTCTTTTTTTTTTTTTTTTTGTTGCCAAAAATAGAAAAAAATGTTGAATCTGTATTTGAGGGGAAAAAAAGGTAGTGAGAGAGGGTTCGTTATATACCTATTGTATGGCCGATTGCCCCACATGTGTGCGAAACTGTTGACGAGAAAGGTTGCATTTAGCAGCCAGATGTAACGAATGATGACAGCGTGGATGCTGATGTACCAAGTTTCATTCCAACAGTAAACGGGTATTAGAGTTGGCAGAACGAAACACAAGGACAACATGATGGGCTCATAGAATCTGTAAAAAATAACACACATACAAAATCAAAAAATAAAAATTCATATATTCTACAAATATATATATATATGGAGAATGAGAAAAAAGTTAGTCATAACTTGTGATTTACTTTACTGCATAGAAATATACGGTTGTATAAAATCTGGAATATGTATTGAATGTACAGGCACTTGGGGATTTTTTTTTTTTTTTTTTTATCAACTTTATCATTTAGTGTCTTTATTGTCAAGATATATCATCTGTTTTATGGCAAAAGTATGTATGGAGCATTTATATAACGTTTGTCAATGTTATGTGAACTGTTTTAACGTCACCACTTGATACTTATTGCCGTGGAGTGAAATCAGAATTTTAGTCGTAAATATATATATACGAATGGATTTGAATTCGACTGGTTTCATATGAAATTGATTAACGAGACTTATCTGTTTATTAGAGATTGAGGGAAATTGAATTTGTGCAATTTCAAATGGAAAATTGCAATAGAAGAAAATATTGCAGAGGGTCGATGATGTTGAATTCATTTTCAACTTCACTTTTATATTGTTATTTATTCGCATTTCTACTTTCACTAATAGCGACTATCATTTTCACTTTTAATTTTGCAATAATTGCAGTCTATCATTTTCATGCCGTCGATTTATCAATTTATCACTTTTATTCACTGTGAATATCATTGGAAAGAGAATTTTCCTTTGAGTGATAAAAGTAGTTTTTAAAAATTAAATTAAATTTTTTGAAACTAAAACCTTTTGATTTAAATTATGTTTAAAATTAAATTTTTTAACAGACGGAATTTGGTAAATGAAGATAAAAATTTGCCTCTAGAAAAAAAATGTACTTCAAATTTCCGAAACGTAAAAGTTAATTTAACCTTAAATCATTTTTGTGGTAAAGTTATAGAAGAAAATAATTACAAGCAGAATTGTAACAGTTCAGAAAATTCGGGGATTTTTTTAGTTATTTCCAAAAATTGTCATAAAATTCTTTGCAGAAATTCAATTATTTTTAAAAATAAAAAAATTTCTTGGCATAAATTCAATTAATTGAAAAAAAACCTTTTGCATAAAATTCTTAGTAAAAATTCAATTATTTTCAAATACAATAAAATTCTCAGACAAAAATTCAATTATTTCTGTATAAATAATAAAAATCTTAACATACATTCAATTGTTTTTGAAAATTGTAATAAAATCTCTCACAGGAATTCAATTATTTTTGGAAAATAACTAAATTTTTGACAGAAATTCAATTATATTTACAAATTGTCATAAAATTCTCCATAAAAATATACAAGTATTTCTATAGACAACAAAATTCTCAACATAATATAATCTTCGCAAACACTCAATTACTTTCAAAAATTCTAATAAAATCCCTCGCAGCAATTGAATTATTTTTTTAAATAATAAATTTTTTCATTTAAATTTAATTATTCACATAAACATTATTTTTCACAGATATTCAGTTATTTTCGATAAACTTTTGAGAAAATTTATGGAAAAAATTTAATTATTTAAAAAAAAAGTTTCAAAACAATTAAAATATTTTCAAAAGTTGTAATTTTTATACAAGAATTCAATTACTTCTATAAATAATAGAATTTTTTGCAAGAATATAATTATTATTGTAAATAATGAAATGTTTCGGAAAGAATGAAATGAAATAAAATGAAAAATAAATTAAATTATAATTATAAACAATAAACAAAATTATTAGCTAGAATTCTATTGTGTTTAAAAATTTTCAAAACAATTTAATTATTTTTTTTTGAAAGAAATTTTAAGAAAAATAGAGCGATCAAAATTACTGCAAAAAAATTGTAATAAAATTTTTCGCAGAAATTCAAATACTTTTTCCAAAATAATAATCGTGTCAGAAATTCAATTTTTTTTAAATCCCTATAAAATTCTTCAAAAAATAATTTATTTCTATATACAATAAAATTCTCGGCAGAAATTCAATTATTTTTAGAAATAATGAAACTCTTCGCAGAAATTCAATTATTTGAAAAAAATTTCATAAAATTCTTCGCGAAAATTCTATTATTTCAAAAATCAATTTTTTCAATTACACATGAAATTTTTATAAAAAATTAAATATTTTCATAGCAAATAAAGTTTTTCCTGAAAATTCAAAAAAATTCTATTATTTCCAAACAATTTAATAAAAGTCTTCGCTGGAATTTAATTATTTTTCGAAATAATAAATTTCTTCGCAAAAATTTAAATATTTAAAAATAAAATTTCGTTAAAATCGTCATTAAAATCCAATTATTTGCAAAAATAATAAAATTCGCTGCAAAATCCACTTATTTTTATAATTTGTTAGGAAATTCTTCTTTAAAAATTGAATTGATTTTTTAAGTAACAAAATTCTTCGCAAAAATTCAAATATTAAAAAAAAAATTTCATTCAATTCTCCATATAAATTAGATTATTTCCATAAAGAATAAAATTTTCCACAAGAATCAAAAGAATTCAATTATTTCCAAAACTTGTAATAAAATCCTTCGCAGGAATCCAATTATTTTTGAAAATAATAAAATTCTTCATAAAAATTAAATTATTTACGTAAAGAATGACAATTTTTACAGAAATTTTATTAATGTAGATAAAATTTTAAGAAAATTTATGGAAAAACTTAAATTATGTTAAAAACTTTTCTAAAGAAATAAAATTGTTTTCTAAAATTGTAATAGATTTTTTCGCAAAAATTCTTTTTATAAAAAATAAAATCTCTTGAAAGAATCCAATTCCTTATAAATAATAGAATTTTTCATAAGAATTAAAATATTTTCATAAAGAATAAAATGTTTCATAGAAAAATGCATGTAAAATGTAATGTATTTTAGATACAAATTTAAGAAAATTTATAAAGAAAAATTTTTAATTTATAAATACTAATAAAATTTTTGGAAAGAATAAAATAAAATGGAATGAAAAATAAATTGAATTATAATTATAAACAAATGTCTTAGCAAGAATTCAATTTTACTTAAAAACGTTTATAAAATTCAATTATTTTCAAAGAGAATAAAGTTTTTCTCAGAAATTTTTTTAATTTTGACAAAATTTTAAGAAAATTTATTTATATTTGTAGAAATTTTGAATAAAGAATAGAGAGATCGAGAGTAGTGGGAAAAATTAAATTTTTTAAAATTCATAACTATAATTCATAAATAATAAAATTCATTCCAAGAATTTTAATTATTTTTAATAGAATTTTAATTAAATTATTGAAAATAATTTAATTCTTTTACATTTTTATAAAGTGAATACAAAAAATCAATTATTTCTAAAAAATGCAATACAATCCTTCGCAGGAATTAAATTATTTTTTTTTTAAATAACATTCATGACAGATATTCAATTTTTTTTAACTTTCATTAATTTAATTAATTATTTAATTATTAGTATTATTTAATTATTTATTTAATTAATTTTTTTAATTCAATTTTCTTAAAATTCTTCATAAAAATTAAATTATTTCCATATACAATAAATTTGCCTGCAGATATTCAATTATTTAAAAAAAATATTAATACAATTTTCATCAAAATTCAATTATTTTCGTAAAGAATTACATTTATGAAAATTGAAAATTGATTTTATGACGAGAATAAGAAAAAAAGGGAATATTTTTTACAGAAATCAGGAAAATATAGAATCTAATTTTTCTGATTTTTCTGAATCGACTGGAACGAATTTTTTAATCGCTAACTTTAATTTTTCGATAGCAACTTTTTGAACTACTTTTTCCAGTTCTAAAGCTACTACTTTTTGTTACTTTTCTAAAATTAATTTTTACTTTTGCGCTTTTATAGATTTTTCTTTTCATCACATACAAATATTTTTTTTAAATTAATAATTGAATGTCAATTGGTAATTTTTGAAAAGTAATTAATAAAAAGATGTAAAAGGTGTTGATCAGTGAATTCATAATTAATAAATAGTCTTATTTTTTTGTTTTAAGTTAAAAATAGAGAAATTTGTAGAAAAAATTCATTTTTCTTAATTAAATATTCAAAAGGCAATTAAGATTGTAATTCAAACAATTTGATGATAAGGGAGTGTAAATTTTTTTTTTTTTTGAATTTTCATTAAGTACTTTTAATGCGTATCAAGAGATATCACTCTCAGCAGCTTCTTAATTCAGGTTGAGCTTTAAGTTCCTTTATTTAAGATTCTTTTTCCCCACGTTGAAGCTAAGCTTAACGTTTAATCTTCAATTTAAAAAGCGAACTCTTAAGATCAAGTTAATAACACTCATTTCAGTAACTAATTTTATTCTCGAGTGGAAAACGCACTGGAAAGCGTGGATTTTGATGGGAATTTTATATTCATTTACTTTTATTATTATCTAAATCACTGCAGCTAAGAGAATGAGCTTTTTTTGCAGAAAATTTAAATCTTAGTGATATTTATAGCTAACTCTGCAATATTTTTAATAATTTAAAATATTTCTATTACTATTATTAAATTAATAATATTTATTTATTTATTCACTTATAAAGTCTACTCTACTAATCATAAACGGAAATTTTTAAATAATACAATTTTTGAGAAGGATTTCATTAAAATTTTTGCTAATAATTGAATATCTGTGAAAAATATTATTATTTATAAAAAAAAATTCAAATTTTTTTGGAGAATTTTATTATAATTGTTGTGAATAATTTAATTCTTTCTAAGTATTTCATTCATGTTTCCAAAAAATGTAATTAAATTTTAACCATGAATTTTTTTAAATTCTTTGAAAAATAAATAAATTTCTGTAAAAAAAATTTCTTTTTTATGAAAATAATTTAATTCTTATGAATATTTTTAAACATTATTGAATTCTTGCTAAGAATTTTGTTTATAATTATAATGTAATTTATTTTTCATTCCATTTTATTTTATTCTTTCCAAAAATTTTATGAGTATTTTTAATATTTAAATTTTCTCTTTATAAATTTTCTTAAATTTGTATCTAAAATACATTACATTTTACATACATTTTTCTATAAAAGATTTTTTTCTTTATAAAAGTATTTTAATTCTTATGAAGAATTCTATTATTTCTAAGGAATTGGATTTTTTCAAGAGATTTTATTTTTTATAAAAAGAATTTTTGCGAAAAAATCTATTACAATTTTAGAAAACAATTTTATTTCTTTAGAAAAGTTTTTAACATAATTTAAGTTTTTCCATAAATTTTCTTAAAATTTTATCTACATTAATAAAATTTCTGTAAAAATTGTCATTCTTTACGTAAATAATTTAATTTTTATGAAGAATTTTATTATTTTCAAAAATAATTGGATTCCTGCGAAGGATTTTATTACAATTTTTGGAAATAATTGAATTCTTTGGATTCTTGTGAAAAATTTTATTCTTTATGGAAATAATCTAATTTATATAAAGAATTTTATGGAAATTTTTGTTTAATATTTCAATTTTTGCGAAGAATTTTGTTATTTAAAAAATTAATTCAATTTTTAAAAAAGAATTTCCTAACAAATTATAAAAATAATTGGATTTTTGCAGAGAATTTTATTATTTTTGCAAATAATTGGATTTTAATGACGATTTTAACGAAATTTTATTTTTAAATATTTGAATTTTTGCGAAGAAATTTATTATTTCGAAAAATAATTGAATTCCAGCAAAGACTTTTAGTAAATTGTTTGGAAATAATTGAATTCTTTTGAATTTTTAGGAAAAACTTTATTCGCTATGATAATATTTAATTTTTTATCAAAATTTTCATGAGTAATTGAAAAAATTGTTTTTTGAAATAATTGAGATTTTTATGAAGAATTTTATGAAAATTTTTTTTAAATAATTGAATTTCGGCGAAGAATTTTATTATTTCCAAAAATAATTGAATTTCTGGCAAGAATTTTCGTATATATAGAAATAAATAAATTTTGTTGAAGAATCTAATAGGGATTTAAAAGAATTGAGTTCCTAACATGATTATTATTTTGAAAAAAGTAATTCAATTTCTGCGAAGAATTTTATTACATTTCTTAGATTTACTTTATGAACATTTAAAATAACAAAATTATATTTAATAATTTATTGAAAATTCTATTAAATACAATTAGAATTTTTCGAAGAATTTTATTATTTATGAATTATCTTCATGAGTTTTCAAAATTTGAATTTTTCACAGTATTTTCTATAGCATTTTTTAAACTTTTCGCAATTTTTTTCGAATTTTCTGAATTGTGGCAATTTTGCTTTTAATTAATTTTTTTGGAAACTTTAACACATAAATAATTGAAGATTGAATATTAATTATTACGTTTTGGAAATTTCAAGTGTTTTTTTTTTCTTAAGAAAATTGTTATTCTTTATTTACCTGATTAGAATTGCTAACAGCATTTATTTTTTAACATAAATTTAAAATTTCTGTTGTTTTTAAGAGTTCAAAAATATTTTTAATACTTAAAGAAATAATTTGTTTCCAATAGATATTTATAGTAAAAAAAAGGGATAAATTTTTTTGGCGGATTTTCTTTTACAACTAAAACTCACTTGTCGAAAAACTGAATCACCGGATCGGCGGCGATATCGCTCATATCGATTTCTTTTCCATTTTGAATGACATCAGGGTGCCTCTTCATCATCAGCCATCCCATGTGAGAGAAAAAGAATCCACGATTAGCGTTGTGTGGATCCGCCGATGTTTCCGAGAAACGATGATGAGTTCGGTGATCTCTTATCCATTTGTACATGTGTGTCTGGTACAAAAAAAACAGAGAGAAATACATGAAGATAAAAAAAACCCATTGAAAATTTCACAACCAAACCAATTTCCAGTTAATCGAAACGAAAAAAAAGAATCGTTTAATTCTTCCCCCCCCCCTCTCGCAAAAAAAGAAGAAATCGCAATAAAAATGAAAAAAGAGATAAAATAAAAAAAGTACTTGAAATTCAATGTACCGTAATATCCATTAGAAATTCCAAGGGTAATTTTTGAATTTCCAATTGAAAGTTTTGGGGAATTGTAATTACTTGGAAAATGTAATGGACCATTAGATTAGTGTCTTTGAAAGTTTATTGACTTTTAAAGTTGTTGTGTAAGAGCAGTAGGGAGAGAAGATTGCTGTTGAGGATTATTGGATTTTCAAAATTACCTAAATAATTCCCTTCCAAAAGTTTATCGCAAAATTCTCTCTTACATCGTTTATATAAAGTTTATCGCAGACGAATGAACAAATTTTTGGTCTTGATTCGTAAAAAAAATTATCTTCCATTAGCGAGAAATTAAATTCTAATTTTAGAGGACTTAACTTCTAATTAGTAGGCCTAGCACTCCGTCTACCTAAAACCCACCATTTACTACTTCTTTTTTTACGATTTTCTACTATTTGGAAAGAATTTTTTTTCCAGAGAATTCATTGCGTCAAATGTTTTGAATTTTTTAACATGTATATGTCTATTATGTATATGTCTATTTTCCAAATTCTTGCTTTAGAATTTAATAAATCTTTTTTTGCTGTATACATGGTAAGGAAGAAACCAATACAGTAGGTAAATTCAAATTTCACAAAAACATTAATTTAAGAAAATTTAAATACAAAATAAATATATTAGTTAATTAGTGCTGAGAATTAACGAATGATGAAACTGATTCAAATTATTTAAATCAGTCTGTTTATTAACAGAGTTTTCGGACTTGAGAATGTGAAACATCTCTCTAAATTTCCTTCGTCTGTAATTGCGTTCGTTACATATGATGTTAGTTGCTTCGAAATTAAATAGATGGTCATTTTCATGTGCATGAGTGACCAAAGCTGTTTTTCTACTATCGTTTCTACAATCCCTCTTATGTTCACTTAATCTGTCTTTAATATATCTACCAGTCTCGACAATGTAGCAAGCTCCACATGGGCAAGGTACACAATAAACCAAATGCGATTTTAAATCAAAAGAAGTAGAGTCTTAATTTTTTGAAAATATTTAAAAAGGATCCTTGTCACAAGAGAAAACGACACCAATATTGTATTCATTAAATAATCTTTTAAAAAAATATTTCAGCTCATTTACGTAATGCAAAACGACTAATTTAGTGGAAGAAAAAGGTTCTTTGATATTATTATTATTACCATAGTTATTTAATAAAAATTGGTAACGTAAATTAATATATTTATTTAAAAAGGTTACAGGGTAATTATTTTCAATTAGGATATCGTAAACAAATTTCAAATTTTCATCAGACAATTAAATAGCTCTGTCCACCAAGTCATAAACAATGGAAATTTTATCTTTAACAGAAACAGAATTGTAATTTAAATATCTACCAGAAAAGGTATCTTTTTGATACCAATCCGTAACAATAGAGTTGTTCTCTCTTATCAGAAGGGAGTCCAAAAAATTAATGCGACCGTTATTTTCAATTTCAATGGTAAATTGTATATTATTATTATAGCCGTTGAAGGCATCAAGAAGACTATTTATGTTATCTTTATGGATACATGTAATAACATCATCCACATACCTAAAATAAAATTAAAATCTAATTTATTAAGAACATCCGATTCAAGTTTCTCCATCACTAAGTCAGCTATTAAGGACAACTATTTGAGGCCCATTTACGACTAGCCCTCAACACGATTCAAGAACGAATTACCAAATTACATCACCAATTCATTCAACACCAGTAATCGTTATTCTTAAAAGTAAGGTTTATAATTTTCAATTGCACTCATTGTATTATATTTTTTCTAGTTACATTATTTTTATATGTATTAAAATTCTTTGCATTAATTTAATTTTTTTAAGATAATTAAAAAACTTTTTTAAAATTAATTATATAATACGAAGTCTGAATTAGAAGAATTATATCCTAATTTGGAAATTTTTCGATAGTTAACATTTTTTTTTGGTATATTCACAAGAGTGGTAAGAAATAAAGAGAGAAAGAAAGAAGGAGAAAAAAGTAGTGAGAAATTGGGATTGTTTCGAGCGTTACTAGTTGGAAATAGTTGAGAATAGTTTTGTAGTCTTTGGATCGATAGATAAGGATGTTAGAAGAAAGCTATTTAAAGCCACTTTGAAAGACGGGAAAAAAGGGAAAGAAAGAAAGTGAAATATTAGTTTCCAAAAAACTTTAGACATTAAAGTATTTTATATGCCGGGTATAAATTTTCCAAATTCTTGCTTTAGAATTTAATAAATCTTTTTTCGCTGTATTTTGTATTATTTGGATGATTCTCTACATTCAGGCCATTTTGTATTTATATTTTTAAAAATATTGCATTTTCTGTATCACATTTTCTGTATTTTTCATATCAAATTCCTACCGTTTTCACTTATTCTATTTTTCTCTCTTCCTACTTTGATAAAATTTGCCATCAATTCCCAATTAAATTTTTTTCCTTCTTCTTCTTCTTGGGTGGGATAAATTTATTCCTAATGCAATGCGGTCGAAAGAAATGTAACAGCACTAACAACCAGGGGGGTTTTTCATTGAGAATGGTTTCTCCTTTGCTTTTGGGTGAAACTTTTCTCTCTCAATTGGTTAGCGTTTGCAGTTTCTCCTTTTTGTCTGCCATTGTCGGTTCGTTTCGAGGCAGACATCGCGGCATCTCCTACGACCCTTATAAGAGTCTCTGGTAGATTTTCCACCCACTTGAATCATCCCTTCTCTCACTTTTTTCTATCTCCCTCTCTCTTTCTCCCTCCCGCCCCTTTGCTTTTCGTTTTGAGACTTGGTTCGATGCCCTAATAAACCGAGAAAGTGCATTTACGCCAAACAGTATATGGGAAAAAGATTCCCAGTGGTAAGGAGAGAACGCGACGAATTCTATTGCCGGTATACTACACTCCGTGAATTTCCACTTCTCTCACAGTGCCGTATTCCTTTACCCCTATGTATTATTCGATAGAACAGCCACACGCCAGAAGGAACTTTCCAGTTTCCAAACTAAAGCGCTAAATTTTCCATTAGGCGTGTCTTGACGAGAAATTACTTTGAAATATGTCTTTGTTTGATTAATAGCGGTATAATCTCGACTCAACGTGCGCAATATACGTTGGTAATTGTGCTACTTAAGCGAAATTTCTTGTCTTGCAGGAGGAAAAAATTTCTAATTTTGCAAAACGAATTGCGCAGGCGAAATTTGGAAAAAGATTTCGAGCAAAAGGATTTGAATTTTTAGCCTTCAAATAAGTAAACAGAAATCGAATTAAAAACATCGAAAAAGTATTTTAGAAAAAGGTAAAAAAGAAAAGAAGAAATGTATTAAGGGACACACCTAGTGTAAGTGTCCAAAAAAAACGATTATTTTTAGGAATTTTATTGAGAAAATGTATTGCGTCAAATGTTTTGAAGTATTTTTTACATGTATATGTCTATTACTAGTGATCAATTCATAATTTTTTTAAAGAAAAATATTGTTTTTTTAAAAAGTTATTCGCCATCTCCCGAGTGTCCAAAAAAAGTTGTCTCACTGCTGTAAAATAATAAAAAGGATTGAAAAATGCATTAAAGGAAGAAAAGACGAAATAAAACAAGGAAAAGAAAGATAACAAACAGCGGATACTAATACAGAACGAAAATTAGTTATGTAGTAATAGCTACGACACGAGAGCAATGAATGTCAATTTTAAAATGAGCGATGAGAAGGAGCTCCGTCTGTTTATATACGAACCGAAGTAACGCCGTGGTGGGGGCAGCGCGTCCGCATTGGTCAGTGGCGCGCATGCGCCGCCAGGAGCCAATCAGCGCTGTGCCCCCCTCCACGCCGTACCAACGCCACTATATAACAGAGCTCCCGATCCCCACTTCTCATCACTCAACCAAAAACAGTCGCACTATCCTTTACCTAAGTCAGTACAACTTTTTTCAAAAAATTATTTTTCTTTCTATTGAATTTTATATCAATTCTGCACTTGTGCGTAATTAATATTTTTCTTATTAAAATAAATAAAACTATTCTATGAACCACTGGAAATTGTATTTAACAGGAAAATTTAGATGTATATGTATAAATTCCGTCCCCCTAAAAATAAAAAGCACGTAAAGTGTCTCAAACAAAATTTTGCATGGTTATTCATAATGAAGCAGAGGAGATGTGCTCATGAACCATAAATATATAAATATAAACAAAGGGAAAATATTCGAGACAGAATTCACAGCCGGGTTTATATGTGCATTCCACTTTCTGAGTTTCAATTTCAACCATGCATTTTAATAGGATGGATATACATACACATACAAAAATATTTACCAAACTACTATCCTTTGGATAATTCTCTCTCTCTCTCTGTTTATATATTTTGAGAGCAAAAAAGTAACACGTGCGAGAAAATACGTTTATTTAATTAATAGAATTTTTTTGCTCCCCAAACCAGTGGATTATTTACAACTCGACTCTAAATTAAATCGCCCACAAGAAATACTAAATTTCTCTTTGTTGAATTTTTTTCGCAATATTTCTGAAAAAATTGTGACGTACAATTAGGAAAAAATCTCTACTAGGAATTTTTTTTAAATAAGGAATTCTGTCCGAATTCAATTGGAGAAAATTTATTGTAACTGTGCATGTATCAATTGTAGGAAAAGTCAAAATTCAAAAGCCGGACAATTGTTGTCTGACGAAAGTCAATAAAAATGCCGAACGACATTGCATCGTCTGACTGATAAATGCCATTTATTTTTGTGTAAAACTACGTGAACGGAAGCTGCTCCTCTCTCTCTCTTCCCGCAACCCAATCGTGTTCGATTCTATTTCTATATATATAGAATTGGAGAGTGTCGAGAACAATACATGTATAATAAAGGTAGCGCACGCGCTAGAATGAGAAGAAGTTTCATGTGAGGTGAATATATAGATATTTTGTTTACCCCGAGGTCGCGAAATTGCGAGAGCTAAACCGCAACTCGAGGTACGGTTCGATTTGCAGCTACCCTATTTCCGATATACGTCGGATACGACGATAACACTTGAAATTCTCTCCCTCTCTGTTTACCTCCTGGCGTCCTTTACCATTTACACCGTTTCAGTCTACATTTTAGTTGTATATCGTACGCTGTACACGACCTTCGAGAGCACGTGATGCTCGGGGAGAATGAGAAAAACTTTGAAATGCCGGCAATTGGAAGAAATAGGAATAAAGAAAAACTGATGAAAAGATCGTTTATTGGTCTTGTTAAGGTATGTTTCTTGCCTCAGTCTTTTCAGCAAGATATGTTGTTTTGCAAAATGTGGAAAAAAAGTTATTTGGAAATAGTTTGTTTTCATATTTAGTAATTACTGGAAGTTGTCTTTTTTACTTTTCTGATAAAAAATACCGATTTTTACAATTTATTAATATGTTGAATTTAAGTTAGGGTTTTTTCATTAGGAAATGGAATTAAAATTATGAAAAAGTGGTTAAGTGGATTTCAAAAATAATTACGTATGTATAGCTACGATGGCAGATTTACAATAAGCGATCACGATGAGCTCCGTCTGTTTATATACTGACCGAAGGGACGTCGTGGTGGGGGTACCGCGTCCTCATTGGCCAGTGACGCGCATGCGCCGCTAGGAGCCAATCAGCGCTGCACCCCCACCACGCCGTACTGACGCTACTATATAACCTGTTCCTGTTTCTCACTGTCAACACTTGTCTAAGAACAGTCGAACTATTCATTACCCAAATTACTATAATTATAATTACCCGTTTTAGATTTTTATTTATTTTCTTTCAGAAAGATACTTCTTTTTATTTCTTTTATTCTGCAAATTCTACATAGTATCAAAAAGTATCTTTAATTCCGCAAACGAAGTATGATTTAAAACCTTTTTATCCTAAGAGTACGAACTCATATTAATAACCGCGTCGATTAAAAATAGATTCCCATCCAGGAGAGATAGTTCGCGATCATGAAAGTGGATATCGTACGGCAGGAAAAAATTCTTAATTCACCTTCATTAAGATTCAAAATTCTATCTTTCCCGCTATAGGGATAATTTCATTGGCACTAATTTTGACGCAAACTGCGATGATCATCGAAAATTACTTCTAGTTTTATAAATAGAATCAAGGATTTCATCTCAAAGAAGAAAGTACAATGTAAAAGTGAACCGAGTTCCCTCTAATGGGAAGGTAACGGAGATCCAGGAAAAGTTCGTTATGGTACGAATATCGTTAGCGTCGAAAGGCACTCCTTTTTTAATACTCTTCTTCTCGCTTCTTTTTTCGTCTGAATTTCTCGAGGTAAAACGATTATCGGGTACGAACGAAGACGAAAACGGGGGAAAATAAAACAAATCGGAAATGGTTGCGCATGGGGTAGAGTGTATAAAGAAGAGTAGTCAGGATTTAATGGAAGATATAGGATTGAGAAACGGTACGACTAGAGAGGGAGAGAATATCGAAGGAGAGAAAAAGAGACAGAATGGGGAAAGAGGGAACAGTGAAAGGCTACCTACCTTCTTCATGATAGTAGGAAAAAAAGCAGAAAAAGTGCTAAACCATCGAAACGACTTTCGGCATCGTGTTTTTAAATCCACTTTAATACAAAATCGTTATATTGAACCTGATCTTTCCCTGCCTTGGTGTATTTGACACTGTCAATTATTTCCACCTCTTCTTAAGTTTACTGACAATTAGCTTCCAATTATTTTTTTTATTTTAATTTGAATATTATATTATTATTGCAAACAGTGGTTATGTAATCATCTGCAGTGAAAAATCTCTAAAAATCAATGAATAGAATCATTCAATTTAGATTCGATAATTATTTCTCGTTCTTCTTACTGGGAAATGTATCTCCCATGCTTGATGAAGGGAAAAAATTTTATTCGAACTTGTTTGAAAATTACATGCAGTGAAAAGCAGAAGGAGAAAAAGGAAAAAAAGTTGTAAAATGGCAGTTTTGTTCCACAGTGAGTTGTTAAGATTCAGAATAAAGGGAATTCTCAGTCGACGAACTTGAAAGTAGAGTAATAGAGGAAGCAACACAAACTCGACAGGCTTCGAGAGATGTTCAAGTAGTGCAGAAGATAGAATTGTATTCTCCATACACTTGTAAAATCTTTCTTAGAAATGTTTATCTTGAGACGAAAGGGAAGAGAGCATTAACATCAGGGTAAATAGTACCAAGTCCTTAGCTTCAGAAATCTTTCGAAACTGATTGAGCGAGAAGAAATTTTATTCAAATAGTCCCGGGGAAAGAAATTGGTTATTTATTTCCAGGTCTAATTTTCTTTTTCATTTGAGGGGAAATTAATATTAGTTATTAATAGTCGAAAATTAATTGGTAAATTAAAAATTATTTTCCTTTCAAGGGATAAAGAATTATTTGAATTGAGAGCGATTTGGTGGTCGTTGTCTCGAGTGAGGTTTGTAGTTCCTGATGGCTTCTTATATACGATTTCTGAACGGTTGTGGTGGGGGGAGCGCGACCGCTATAGGTCCGTGGCGCGCTGTGAGGGGGAGGACCAATCAGCGCGCTCTCCCCACTACGTCGCACCACTGGCAGTATAAGTACGGAGCGCAGGAAAGAACTTCTACCTGGTCACTTGGTGTTGGACTCGCGGGGGCAATGGTTAATAGCTCACATCGGAGAGGAAGTTGATACATTGAAGATCAAACTTCCTCAAAACTGTCGACGTGTGAGTTGCGGTATACAACTCAGGCAAGAACCTGCATAGTTCCTAGGGAGTGGAAAGATCCCGCCTCATGCCGAAGGTTTTATAAAGTTTCTATCCTAAACTTATGGAAATCGGCTACTTTGAATTAAAGTAAGAGCCAGAGCTGTAGTACGATGACTATTGAACGAAAGTTCGAACGTTTGGATATACAGTGAGAGACACGTATCAATTTGCGAATTACTGAATAAAAGAGAAGAAGTTGAACGAGGAATACTGTCCCTAAGAGTCAAACCGTTAGGTTAGGAACAACGGACCCAGACTGACCTCTTTTTTTTAAAATACTTCTAATGGATTAACGCTTTTCCCGCTGTCTCTCGCCATTCTCAACAATATTCTCTGACGGCTCGCTTCTAAGTACAAACAATATTTATTTTTATTGTAATTATTTTTTTAGAGTGATATTATTTGTATATTATATTGCACCTCGAACGCCTTACTTGTTAATTTGGCTAAAATATATGGGTAATAATAATTGTTAGAAATAAAAAAAAATTGCAATAAATTTAAAAACAATTAACTGTGAAGAAAGTGATTATCGACAGCACTTAAAAATTGAGACTTTAAATTCTTAAATAAGAAATAAAAAAGCAGTTTCTAATCAATACGATTGGAATTAATTTAAAAGTAGAACATGTTGAGTTAAGTTTATTTTTATAGTGGATAAAAGGATGGAGTCGTTAAATTCGCATGACTGCTTTTAAACAAATTCCCAATTCACTTCTTTTCTCAACGACTTTCCACTACTGGAGTTCGTGATTTAACGACGGAAATTGTTTAAAGTAAATACGTGCCCTAGTAGATAGGTACATGTATGTGACGCAGTGTGTTAAAATGAATTCTTTAGGTAAGAGATTGGGGGGAGGTTTCCTATAAGATGGCTCGAATCGTAAAGGAAAGTAAGACCTTCAACATTTTCCTTACTGCAGAAACAGAAACTAGGGCGGTACCAAAAAGCAACGTCATGAGAGAAAGATACGGAGAAAAAGTGTGTGAGAGAGAAAGAGCCCAAGCGTTAAGAAGTACTTCGCTTTGGCTTAAGGCTTTTCCTCTTTCTCTCCTGGGAAAGAAGTGGATAAGGGGCCATTCGAGAGAAAGAGAAAGAAGGAAAAAGAGAGACTTGTATCGAGACACATTTTTCCCTTGGTTGATTTTTATTGCTCAAGTTTGAATCGACAAAAAGGCACCAAATCACATTGTTATCGTTTGCTTTTTTTCAAGTTAAATTTACTTTTTTTTTCTTTCCAGAAAAAAGAAAGAAAACTCTTTATATTGAGTTTAGATAAAGGGATTATTTCTAACACCCTGTTTCAGCGGTTTTTTCCTTTTACAAGTCCTCGATTGTTTGACTTTTTTCAATTATTTTAAAAAAAAAGTCGACTTTCGTGGACTTATTTTCGAAAAAGACGAAATTTGTCGCTCGTGTGTTGTAAGTAATTTAGCTAATAAAGTTCATAGGTAAATTGAAAAAAAATTTACATTGTTTTGTTATAATTCCAAACTGTTTAACAATATTTGTTTAAAAAAATTAATAACAATTTGAGAAATTTTGAAAACTGTGAATTTTGAAAAAGCTAATCAATCCTGTGTAAAAAATTAAGAAACTGTTGTATGGGTCACACTTTACTCAAAGTCGTATTTTGTTTTAAAATTGTTATTAACAAATTATGCTGGAAAAAGAATTTTTCGTTACAAAAGTAAATAAATTGATATTAAGTAAAATTAACAATTGGATTCATAAGCAAATTGAAAGAATCATCTACCTGTTTCTTTGGTTTTAGTTTTTGTTTAACAATAATTGTTTAAACAAATTAATAAAAATTTAGCAATTTTTAAAAACTGTTAACGCTATTCAATACTTTATAGACAAATTAAAAAAAGATCTACGCTGCTTTTCTGTTCGAAATTTCCAATTGTTTAACACTAATTGTTTAAACAAATTAGTAACAATTTTAAAAATCTTTAATAATTTATTATACATTATATGATATTGGTACTCGGTTGTTTGAAATATTTACTAAACACTAAATTTAACGATCATTCCGAGTTAGGTTTACAATTTGTTTATAACAATTTTATAAACAAATTACGACTTGGAGAAAAATGTGACCCATATTAAACTGTCTTAATATTCCATGTATAATCGTCAAGTGTTAAAAATTGCTAAATTTTTAAAATTTGTTTAAACAATTATTGTTAAACAATTGTTGAATTTATGAGAAAAACAGGTAAATCTTTTAAGGAATTTGCCACAGGCAAATCTTATTGTTAATTTTACTTAAAATCAATTTATTTACGTTTGTAATGAAACATCCTTTTTCCAGCATAATTTGTTTATAACAATTTTATAAACAAAATACGATTTGGAGTAAAATATGACCAATGCAAAATTGAACTTTTTACAATTTTTCCACCTAGTAACACAAGTGTTAAAGAAAATCAAAATAAAATAAAAATTAATAAAATTTGGAAAATAAAATTAGTTATTTTTATTTTTTAACTTCTTCTTCTTCTTTAAATTTACTAAGTCGACTTCTTTTATGTCTTAAAGTCGATGCGATATTTGCTTTTTGATTCGCTATTTTTCAATCAATAATATTTATTTTGAAAGCCTTCAAAGTGTAATGTAAAAAGTTTAAATAACCTGAAAAGTTAATTAAAGAAAAAAGTCTGAGAGAAAATTGCGTATATTTTTTTTTATTTTCCTCACTAATTCAAGTTTGCAGTGAATAATAATTTAGAAGTGGAAATTATTATTTAATTTTTTTTAAACTTTAATTACATTTTGTTAATTTTAATTGTATTTTTTAATTGTATTTTTTAATAACATTTTTTAATAACATTTTTTAATAACATTTTTTTATTTTAAAATATTTTCCTGTTTTTTTGTTGTATTATTTAATTAGTTTATAGAAGTTTTTTAATCATTTTTTAATAGTATTTTTTTTTAAAGATTTATTCCCCTCTAATTAGAGAGGAGAAAACAATTCATTGCGCCCATCATTAATATATGTGTGCAAAGTTAAATTTAATTCGTGAATCGTAAAAAAGAGAAAAAAGTAATTTATGAAGATTTCTTACCTGACCTGCCATGCAATACAGATAAGCGAGAAATATTCTGAGCGGTAACTTTGCAGAGTAACTTCTATGAGCCCATAAACGATGAGCCCCAGCCGTGATACCTAAGCCCGCTGATATACCGTATAGTGGACCTAAAAAGAAAGTATAAAACTGAAAATCTCAACTTGATCAAATTAAACTACGTAAAAAGAATATTTAAAACTTTTTATTATCCCATTACTGATAATATTTGGCTTGTGTGTCATTATTTTAATTCTATATTCTTCCAAAGTGGATATAATAATAACTGAATTTCTCGAGTATATTATATTCTTTCGAAAAAAAATAGAGAAGAACTTTTCTATAAGCTGTTTACAAAAGAAAAACATTTTTTTGAAGTTTGCAAAAGAAATTTATTCAAAAGTAAATTTAGAAGTTTAGTTTTGAAAAATTTTTCTTTAGACGGAATTGTTTAATTTTATTATTTTTACTTTCACTTTCATTTTCACTGTCACATTGATTTTTTAGTAAATTACATTCATAAATTTTCCTTTTTAAAGTGGAAATAAAATTAAAAAGGGGAAATAAAAATAAATGAAAGTGAAAATAAAATTGAACGTGTGAATAAAAATAAATGAAAGTGAAAATAAAATTGAAAGTGTAAATAAAAATAAATGAAAGTGAAAATAAAATTGAAAGTGTAAATAAAAATAAATGAAAGTGAAAATAGAATTCTTTCAATGTGAGATTGAAAATTAAAATTAATGTAAAAGTAGAAGTCAAAATAAAAATAAAATTATTTTTTCAACACTGCAATTTTTTTCTCATACGATTTTAATGATAATAATTATCTAACGGGAAATTAATGAAAACCGAATAATGAAAAAGTTCTATTTCTGAAATAAGAAGAAAAATATTGAATGGAGAGAGAGAGAAACAAAATTGTTCATTCAAAAGGAAAAAATTTCCGATATATCATGTGACAATTTCTATTTTTATGTTCTAATAATATTTTGTTATTTTCTTTTTGCAGAAACTTTATCGATGGGAGTTTTGTTTGCTCACGGAAAGGAATATTGTCTCGAGGGCTGCTTTTTCTGTTCCGACCTTCGACACAGAGGTAAGTGCACTTGATTTTTCTCCATCAGCAATATTCTTTCATTCGATAGTGTCAAGTGGACTAATTTTTTATCTTTCCCGTAAAGTCTCTCTTTCTCTCTCTTTCTCTGAGTTTCGTTCCACTTGAAAGTAATTAAAAAAAAATTTACACACTTTTTACTGTAAAAAAAGTAATTATTTAAATATTTACTCGAATTCTGTTTTCTTTACTAATTGTTTTTTTTTTCTCTGTGAGAAAATGTCATTCTTTCCAAGTCAAATAATAATGTTTTGCTTCTTATTGGTATCAACAATGATGGTAACAAAAATGACTGGTACCAACAAATTTTGTAGCAAAATATTTTGTAACAAAAACGATTGGTTCTAACAAAATTTGTAGAAAAATATTTGTAACAAAAATGACTAGTACCAATAATATTTGTAACAAGCATTATTGCTACTAAAACAATAATAATAGCAAAATTTATTGGTACCAAAAATATTTATAACAAAGACGAATGGTATCAAAAATTATGGTTACAAAGATGACTGCAATCAACAATACTGGTAACAATAATGACTGGTACCATCAATATTTGTCAGAAAAATTGCTGGTACCAACAATATTCGTAACAACAATTTCTGGTACCAACAATATTGGTAACAATAATGACTGGTATGATCAATACTGGTAACAATGGTGACTGGTACCATTAATATTGGTCACAAAAATTGCTGGTACCAACAATATTAGTAACGAGAATTTCTGGTACCAACAATATTGGTAACAAAAATTGCTGGTACCAACAATATTGGTAACAATAATTTCTGGTACCAACAATATTGGTAACAAGAATTTCTGGTACCAACAATATTGGTAACAAAAATTGCTGCTACCAACAAAATCGGTAATAAGAATTTCTGGTACCAACAATATTGGTAACAAAAATTGCTGGTACCAACAAAATTGGTAACAATAATTTCTGGTACCAACAATATTGGTAACAAGAATTTCTGGTACCAACAATATTGGTAACAAAAATTGCTGCTACCAACAAAATCGGTAATAAGAATTTCTGGTACCAACAATATTGGTAACAAAAATTGCTGGTACCAACAAAATTGGTAACAAGAATTTCTGGTACCAACAATATTGGTAACAAGAATTTCTGGTACCAACAATATTGGTAACAAGAATTTCTGGTACCAACAATATTGGTAACAAGAATTTCTGGTACCAACAATATTGGTAACAAGAATTTCTGGTACCAACAATATTGTCAATAAAAATTACTGATACCAAGAATTGATGACGAAAATTGTAAGTACAAAAAATATTGGTAACACAAACAACTGATAGCAACAACATTTATTGGAAGGCTTATTGGTACTAATACAATAATGGTAACAAAATTGATTGGTATTAACAATATTAGTAACAAAAATGACTGCTACCAATAAGATAATTAGTGAAAAATTTTGGTACAAAAAATTATAACAGAAAGAATTGGTACTTGCAATATTGATAACAAAATCAATAAGAAGAACAGCATCGGTAACAAAAATAATGTTTACAAAAATTTTTGGTAACAAATATAGTTACCAAAATACACATAACGAATCTGTCTGGTACCAAAACATTTTTAATATTATTAGAGGTAAAAATATTCTTGGTAAGAAATATTGGTAGCAAAAATTGTTGATTCCAAGTACATTGGTAGTAAAAATTATTGGTATCAAGTACATTGGTATAGAAAATTATTGGTACCAAATACATTGGTAGCAAAAATTATTGATACCAAAAAATGGGTAGCAAAAATTATTGGTACCAAATACATTAGTAGCAAAAATTATTGATACCAAATAAATTTGTAGCAGAAATGATTGATACCAAAAATGCTGTCAGCGTTTATGATTGGTACCAACAGTAATTATTATTGGTACCAAAAAAAGTTTTCCTTTTCTTTCTTTGCTTCTTCGATTTTTTTCTTTTTTATCCTTTTTTTTCTTTTTTTCTACTTTCTTCTTCCTTCCCTCCTTCTTTTGCCATTAAGCAAAGAAAAGAAACAGCATTTTTTCTTCACTTTTACATTTTCTGTTTTTTATTACTTTTCTCGATCTTTTTTGAATTTGTTTTTTTTATTTCGGAGAGGAGGCAAAAAAAAGATTAGTCAATATTCGAAGAATAAATATTGACGAGAGGCAAAGGCGAGGTAAAAAGTTCTATTTAAATTTTGAATTTGAGGGAGCACTCAGCTCGAAATGCGAAGTGGTCTCGCATTTTCCTTAAAACGTAACCCGCATCTCAAAAGGTGGCTTTAAAAATTTCAACGAATCTCGCACCTGATTCGCATATATTCATATATCGTTTCGCCACATAGCACGCGTCGTATTACTCACGTTTCATCTTTTAGAAAAAATTACAAACATTTCTAATTTTTTTTTTATCTCACGAACATGAGAAACAGAAAATCATTTCATAAACAAAGAGATTTAAAAAAAAAATGTCTTTTTAATTTAAATTTACATTATTATAACAGGTATTAACACGTTTTTCGTAAAGAAAAAAATTAGTACCAATAATTTTGGGGGAAAACAATTTTTTCCAACAATATTGGTAACAAAAATAAATAGTATCTACATTTTTAGTAACGAAAATTATTAGTATGAACAATATTAGTAAAATCAGTTATTGGTACTAACAATGTTAGTAGTAGAAATTATTAATGCCTAGAATATTGGTAGAAAAAGTTATTGGTAACACAAATAATTAGAACCGACAAGATTGATAGAAATTTTAAGTAACAATAACTATTGGTAACAAAATATTATTCGCTCCAAGAATATTAGTAAAAAAAAAAATTATTGGTACCAATAATATTGGAAGAAAAATTTATTAGTAGGTAATAAAAATTATTGGTATTAACAATGTTAGTAAAAACGACATTAGTAACTGAAATTTTTGTTACCAACAATGTTAATAGAAATTTTTGTTTATTATTTTATAATTTTATTAATTTATAATTTAATACAAAAAAATTATTGCTATAAAAAATATTAGTATAAAAAAATATGTTAGTATACTAACATTGGCACTGAAAATATTAATAGAAAAAGTTATTGATCGCAAAATTTTTATAATAAAAATAATTAATGCTTACAATATTGGCAATAAAAATTATTGGTATCAAGAATATTGATAGGAATAGTTATTTATAACGAAAATTATTGGTTCAGAGAATATTAGTAATAAAATTATTGATATGAAAAATATAAAAAAAAAATTATTGTTACTAAAATTGTTTGTAACAAAAATAATTGGTGGCACCGCCGAGATTCAATTATTTTTGTAAATAATAAAATTCTTTTTAGCAATTCAATTATTTTTAATAGAATTTTAATCGAATTCCTCGAAAAGATTCTTATAATTTTTATTAAAATTCGTCTCAAGAATTTAGTTGTTTAAAAATTTATTGATAAAATTTTTAATAGGAATTGAATTCCAAGAAACATTCAATTATTCAATAAATTATTTACTTTTGTATTTAAATAATTGAATTCTGGTAAAATTTTCTCATAAACATTGATTTAAAAATAGATTTTAGTTAAAATCTTAGATTATAAAAAAATAATTGAATTTGGGACATTTTTTAAAAATTTGTTTTAAAAATAATTGAATTTCTACCAAAAAAGGTTTTATTAAAACTTTTTAAAATGTTTGAATTTCTGCTAAAATTCTAATATTTTTTTTAAATAATTGAATTCTTGCGTGAATAATTTTATTAAGACTATTGAAAATAATTTATTTCCTGCAAAGATTTTTATTATTTTACGAAAATATTTAAATTCTTGCGAAAAATTTATTTAAATTTCTGAAAGTAATTAAAGATCTGCTAAGAATTTTGTTATTTTTAATTTAAGCCAAGAATTTTATTAAAATTTTTAAAAATAATCGAATTCCTGTTAACTTTTTACAAGAATTTAATTATTTTTGAAAATTTTAATAAAATTCTTTGCAAAAATTCATTTATTTTCATAAATAATAAAATTCAATGCAAAATTTGAATTATTTTTCATACAATTTTAATCCAATTTTTCTAAAAATGTAATTATTCTTAAAAATTTTTTTTAAATTCGTTAATAGAATTCAAGTATTTGATAATTTGTTGATAACAATTTTTTATAGGAATTGAATTTTAAGAAACGTTCAATTCTTCAAAAAATTATTTAATTGCCTTTTATTTTTATTTTAATAATTGAATTAGAATATTCTATTAGAATAGAATATTCTAATAAAATTTAAATTTTATTTGATAAAAATGAATTTCAATTAAAATTTTAGATAATCATTGAATATTAAAAGTAATGTAGCGTTATTTAAAAAAATAATTGAATTTTGAAATTAATTTTTTTGAAAAAGTTTAATTAAATTTTTTTAATACTTTTTCAGTTTGTGTTTTCTAATATTTATTTAATAAAATAATTTAACTAATAATTGAAATTTCGTCAAATTAAATATTGTAAAGAAATGAATTTGAAAATTGGTACCAACAATATTGGTACTAACAATATTGGTAGGAAATTTATTGTTAACAAAAAAAAAATATTTGTACCTGGAATATTGGTAGAAGAAATCATTTGTGTTAAAAGATTTTAGTGTTGCATTTTTTTACTATCTTGTTATTGTTGTTACAATTAATCAATATTTATTTGGTTATTGTTGTTACAATTAATTATTATTATTTTGTTATTGTTGTAACAATTAATTATTATTATTTTGTTATTATTGTTACAATTAATTATTATTTTGTTATTATAGTTACAATTAATTATTATTATTTTGTTATTATAGTTACAATTAATTATTATTATTTTATTATAAATTATTACTCGTTGTTACACATTACTATTGTTTAAATTTAATTATTATTTTATTATTCTTATTATGACTATTTTCATTAATTAATCATTGTTTATAATTGTTAATAATATGTTAATAACAATTATTTGTTGTTATTCCGATTATTATTATTATTATTAATATTGAAAAATACGTTACGATGACGTAACATTAGTATCAACAAGATTTGTAGAAAAGTTAATGGTTTCAAGAATATTGGTAAAAAAAATTATTTTCACCAAGAATATTGTCAAGAAAATTTATTATTAAAAAAATCACTCGCACCTTGAGTATTGCTAGAAAATGTTATTGGTTAAAAAAATTATTTTCACGAAAAACATCGTCAAGAAAATTTATTATTAAAAAAATCACTCGCACCTTGAGTATTGCTAGAAAATGTTATTGGTTAAAAAAATTATTTTCACCAAGAACTTTGACAGGAAAATTTACTAGTAATAAAATTAATGAACCTTGAGTATTGGTAGGAAAAGTTATTAGTATAAAAAATTATTAGCACGATGAATATCGATAGGAAAAGTTATTGGTATGAAAAATTAATTGGTATCAAGAGTATTGGTGGGAAAAGTTATTGGTATTAAAAATTATTGATACCAGGAATATTGTCGGGAACAGTTATTCGTGTAAGAGATTATTTGGTACCAAGAATATTGGTAGAAATAATAATTTGCAACAAAAGATTTTTCTTATCAATAATATTCGTGGAAAAATGAATGGTAACAATATTGGTATAACAATATTGATACTAAAAATTTGTTTTTAGCGACAATGTTTGTAATGAAAACCATTGTTATTGGTATATATATATATATCAAAAATATTGCTACCAGAAATAATTCAAATCACGTGTTTAGTCTAAAATTCCATAAAAAAACAATGCCTTCCAGTTAATAGAGAAGTAAAAGAGATTGGAATCGAGTTAGAATAAATTTTTAATTTCCAGTTATTCCGCCCGGGAATTTATAGACGAAGATGAAAGATACAGAAATTTGAGAGAGAGAGAAAAAAAAGAAAAGAACCAAAGATCAATATAGCAAACGTAGGATATTTGTACAGTCATTATATGATTATAGAGGTAGAGGGATGGAGGGCATGATCTATGTGGTCCATAATAATCCTTATCAGTGATGGTGCGAAGGACCTTCAAGCATGTCGAATCAGCAATGGCGAGGTGGTAATTACCGTACTGACGATTATCGAAAATCGATCGAGGTCAAGTCGGCGTTCCCTTAATTATCGAAGGGTACATATTCATGTCGTGTTTCAACTTTCGACCACTGGCATCGTGCCAACAACTACGAGTCGAGAAACAGAGTTAGATGAGGTGAATAAAAAACAGTCGAAGAGAGAGAAAGAGAGAAGAAGAAAAAGATGAAGAAGAAGAAGAAGAAGAAGAGAAAAATATAGTCTGGGAAACATAGAAGCTGCAGTAGCATCCTATTCCATACTTATCTAACGCTCCAATTCAATTCAAATAATGTTCTTGAAAAATCAGAGAGAAATCGACCAAAAATTTTCATCTATTATTATTATACCTTATTCCAATCGTCGAGAGACTTTCTTTCTTTCTTGGTTAACGAAAAAAAAAACTAGGAGCACACTGTGTTTTCAAATGTTCAAGTACTTTTATATAATGCAAAAATTTCTATCTCTCCAGCCACTGACAAATAATTTCAATAATAATATTCTGAAGAGAAGGTGATGACGATTTACTTTTTCAATATTAAACGGTTTCTAAGAAGAAATTTAAAAAAAACAATTCTTTCGTTTTATAATATTAATTTTATTTATTTAATTTTATTTTATTTGCCGTTGGTGTAATTTCATTTAGCTTTTATTCACTTTCGTTTTCAAATTTTTTACTCTTTCTTTCTCGACAAGATTTTCAAGATTTTTTTTCTACTTTCACTGTTCATTTTTCTCCACTTTGATACTTTTTATTTTTCCTTTTAAGAGAATTTCATTTTTTTACTTTCACTGCTTTTTTCCCCTTTGACAGTTTCAATTTTCGAGATTTTTTATTTTTGCAGACATTTATTTTCATTTATATCTTCTCTTTTTTGATAAGATTTTTTTCAAAATGAATTTTTTTTTTTACACTTTTATATAGTTTTCATTTTCATGTAATTTCATGTGAGTCTGACTAAAGTAAAAGTGAAAAAAAGGTCTCAAAGGGAAAATTGTATAAGTCAAAAATAAACAGCTGGGGGTGTAAATGTTTTTTAAATTTACATTAATTGGAAAAGTAATGCGAAAATGAAAATGAAATGAAAAAGTTGTAAAAAGTGATAATAAAAGTAAAAAAGAAAATGAAAAGAAAATAAATTTTAGGGTAAATAAAAATAGTTTCAAGCAAAAATTAAAATGAAAATAAAAATCTATCAAAATAAAAATGATAGTAAAAGTGAGACTCTATTAAAATAAAAACGAAAGTGAAAACGAAAATTAATGGCAGACACTATAAGAAACTTCTATTGTTAAAATAAAAACGAAAATAAAAGTTAGATAATATGAAAATCTTCTATTCTTAAAATAAAAATGAATATAAGTGTCAGAAAATATAACAAAATTTTCCCTTGTTAAAATAAATTGAAAAGAAAAATCGATAAAAGTTAAAGTAAAAGTGAAAACGAAAATAGAAATCTGTAAAAATATGACAAAACCTTCTATTGTTAAAATAAAATGAAAATAAGAATTAATAAAAGTTGAAAATGAAAATAGAAAGCTGTAAAAATACAACAAAATTTTCCATTATTTAAAATAGAATGAAAAGAAAAATCGATAAAAGTTTAAATGAAAGTGCAAAATGAAAATAAAAATCTTTAAAAATAAAAATAAATGTCAGCAAATGTTAAAAAATTCTGTAGTAAAACTAAAATGAAAATACAAATCTATCACTGTGAAAGTGAAAGAAAAATAGAAAATAAAAAATTTGTAGAAAAATTAAAATAAAAGTCTGTAAAAAAAATTGAAATCAAAATCTGTGATATTAAAAATGAGAGTGAAAATAAAAATAAAAATGTAATAATAAAATTGAAAATGTAAATAAGTATCTTGGAAAACAAAATCTAAAATGAAAATACCAAAATAAAAATAAATGTAAAAGTAAATGTGAAAATGAAAAAAAAATAACAACAAAATTCAAATCCATTGTGTAAATAAAATAAAAATAAATGTCTGTCAAAATAAAAGTAAAAATTTAAATAAAAATCCATAAAACTAAAATAAAACTAAAAATGATAGTAAAAATAAAAATCTATTAAAATATAAAGAAAAGTGAAAATCAAATTAAATTACAGGGTAAACAAAAATCCTTTGAAAGAAAATAAAATTTCCACCAGAAATAAACAACGAAACATAAAAATTTTCCAAGCGAAAGTGAAAGTAAAAATGAAAATCAACTCAAAAGTGAAAGAAATTGAAACAATGAGAGTGAAAATGAAAGTGAAAAGGAATGTCAAAATGAAAGTCAAAATGAAAGTGAAAATGAAAGTAAAAATGAAATTACATAATCGAACCTCAGAAGACCGTTTGAATTTATAAACAAATTGGAAAAAAAAATTTTCCTTTTTTTTTGTTTTTAATTTCTAATTGTTTAACAATAATTGTTCAAACAAATTAATAAAAATTTAGCAATTTTTAAAAACTATCGATTCTGTGTGGAATAATAAGAAAGTTTTTTATGGATCTTATTTTTTCTCCAAGTCTTATTTTGTTTATAAAATTGTTATAAACAAATTGTGCAAAAAACAAATTGTTGTTTTATCCCAAGCATAAACAAATTGATTTTAGGTAAAATTGACAATTGGATTTATATGTAAATTTACAAAGAAAGATATACCTGTTTTTTATTTTTAAATTCACACTTTGATTAAGCAATTCATAAAAATTTTAGAAAAACATTAATATTTTATTAGATATATAATTTGTTTATGTAATAATTTTTTAAACAAATTAGAATTGAAGAAAATGTGACCCATATAAAACTTTCTTAATATTCCAGAATCGATTGGCGTTAACAGTTTTTAAAAATTGCTAAGTTTTTATTCATTTGTTTAAACAATTATTGTTAAACAATTGGAAATTAAAAACAAAAAAACATTTTTTTTCATTTTGCCTATGAATCCAATTGTTAATTTTACTTGAAATTAATTTGTTTATGCTTGCGATGAAACATCCATTATACAACACAATTTGTTTAAAACAATTTTATAAACAAAACACGAATTGGAGAAAAGAATGACGCATATGAAACTTTTATAATATTCCACACAGAATCGATTAGCATTAACAGTTTTTGAAAATTGTGTACTTTAATTTTGATGAATTTTCATTGATAAATTTTCAATTTTGTTTAAACAATTATAATAAACAATTGTTATAAACAGTTGAAAATAAGAAACAAAAGACAGGTTAATGTTTTTTAATTTGCCTCTAAATCCTGTTGTTAATTTTACTTAAAATCAATTTGTTTATGCTTGCTGGTTGAAACACCTTCTGTCCAACACAATTTGTTTATAATAATTTTAAAAACAAAACACGACGTGGAGAAAAATATGATCGATACAAAACTTTCTTAATGTTTACAAACAGAATTAATTAGCGCTAACAATTTTTGAAAGTAACTCTATTTTTATTAATTTATTTAAACAATTGTTATGAAAAAATTGATAAACAATTGGAAATTGAGAATAAAAAACAGGTTTATTTTTTCCATTTGCCTTTGAATCCAATTGTTAATTTTACTTAAAATTAATTTACTTATTAGAATGAAATAGATTTTATTCAACACAATTTGTTTATAACAATTTAGTAAACAAAATAAGACCTAGAGTTAAAAATTACCAATATAAAACTTTCCTCCATTTTCATATAAAATTGATTTGCGTTAACAGTTTTGAATATTTTTAAAAATTTTTATTGCTTAACAATTTGAATTGTTAAAAACAATTTCTTTAAAGAATTTATTTGAACAATTGTTATAATTAATTTTTAAACAATTGAAAATTAGAAACAAAAACAGATGTATCTTTAACTTCAATTTGCGTTTGAATCCAATTGTTAATTTTAATTAAAATCAATTTGTTTATGCTTGGGATGAAACACCCTTTTATACAGTCTAATTTGTTAATAACAATTTTATAAACAAAATACTTGGGGAAAAAATGACTGATACAAAAATTTCCTAGTTTTTCTTATAGAATTAATTAGGGTCTACAGTTTTTAAATCTTTTTAAATTTTTACCAATTTGTTTAAACAATTATTGTTAAACAATTGAAAATTAATTAATTAAAATTAAAATAAAAAAAATTGGTATATATTTTTTTTAATACAATTGTTACTTTTTTAATACAATGGCGGGTTTTTTCATGGAAATTAATGGGTTAATAATAAAAAATATAAATGACAATCAGGGAACATTCTTTTTGTCTTTTATTGATTGAAAAAATTCCAATTGTCAAGAAGACTAAAAATATTCAATTCTAAAACCAAAAATTATTTTGTTTATTAAAAATAATTAAAAAATAACATAAAGTCAACTGTTTTTTCTACTTTTTATGAAAAGGTATAATTTCCAAATATACTCACTAAATATCCAGGTTGCTAATTTTGCCTGCGTGCAACTAGTCGCAAATGCATAGACGCCGAGAATATGTAAAATTGCAATGCCAATGATGTTGCGCCAAATAAGTGGTTGCTGTGCATCGTGAGATATTAGTTGTGGTGTATCTTCGACAGCAATGTCTGGATTTTCCTTTTTCTGCTTAACAGTTTCCAATTCATATTGAGTGATCGTTGTCGTCGTCATCTTTAAAAAGAGAAACACGTACATGACATTATTTCGAAGTATAAATTTATATTTCTAATTTTAGATGGGTTTAAAAATATCTAACTCTATAAACGAAAAGAAAAGACTCGATCAATAATGTACATGTTCTTGATTCAAATATAGAACCTTATACTTGTCCTACAGAAGTAGAGAGTTCGATAAACTTATTTTAGAAACCGTGGATAGGCTATTCTTTTTATTTATAGAAATTTAGTTTAATTGTTAATGAAAAAGAACTGGAATTCATCGATCTGTTGCCAGTTTGTCTGGTGTTGTTTATTAAATATCTTGATTAGATTAAAAGAAAGATTTAATTTCGATTGTCTGACCTGGTTTCAACTTGTTTTGAGATTTATTATTAATATCTTGAATGACTCTAAAAATAGTGGTAACAATGATATTGATGACGAATATTACTGGTTCGAACAATATTAACGATCAAAATTATTGGTACCAAACAATATGGTGGTAAAAATTGTTAGTGCCAACAATATTGATGGTAAAAATTGTACCAAAAATATTTATGACAATAATTTTTGGTACCAAGAAAAGTTGTAATAAAAGGGACAGGTACCAAGAACATTATTAACAAACATGTTTGGTACTAAAAATGTTCGAAACAAAAAAAAATGATACCAAGAATATTAATAATACAAATAATTAGTTCCATCAGCGAATAAACTGACTGCTACCAAAAATACTGATAGCAAAAATTACTGGTACCAAGAATATTTGTTGTAAAAAATATTGTTACCAACAATATTGGTAACAAAAATGATTGGTACCAACAATATTAGTAACAAAAATGATTGGTACCAACAATATTGATAAAAAAAGGTTGGTACCAATAATGTTACTAACAGAAATTATTGGCATCAACAATTTTAGAAACAGGAATTATTGGTACCAACAATATTAGTAAATGAGATAATTTGTACCATCAATATTGAGAACAAAAATGTTTGGTACTAACAACAATATTGACTAACATTATTCGTACAAACAATATTGGTAGCAAACATTATTTATACAAACAATATTGGTAACAAAAATATTTGGTACCAACAATATTGGTAACAAAAATGTTTGTAGTAAAAATATTGTTACCAACAATATTAGTAACAAAAATGATTGGTATCAACAATATTGGTAACAAAAATGATTGGTACCAACAATATTGGTAACAAAAATGATTGGTACCAACAATAATAGTAACAAAAATTGTTGGTATCAACAATGTAGATAAAAGAAAGTTTTTGGTACCAACAATATAAGTAGAAAAACTTAATGATACTAATCATATTGATAATAAAAATGGTTGCTATAAACATTATTCGTCACGAAAATAATTCGTACCAAAAATATTAGAAATAAACACGATTGGTACCAACAATATTGTTAATAAACATAATTGATATCAACTGAATTCGTAATAAAAATGGTTAGTGTCGACCATATTAATAACAAAAATGATTGGTACCAAAAATATTGAATACGAAAGTTCTTGGTACCAACAATTTTGAAAACAAACAATATTGGTACCAACAATATTGGAAACAAAAATGGTTGGTACCAACAATATTGAAAACAAAAATGGTTGGTACCAACAATATTGGAAACAAAAATGATTGGTACCAAAAATTTTAAAAATAAAAATTATTGGTAGTTACAATTTTGGTAGAAAAAGTCATTGGTACCAAGAATAAATATTCTTTTATTTTATTTATTTACTTAATTTATTGGTAATAAAAATTAATTGTACCAAAAATATTCGTAGGAAAAGTTATAGATACCAAATATATTTTCATCAAAAACGGTAATAATAATAGTAATAATAATAATAATAATTTGTACTTGAAATATTGGTAATAAAAAATATTAGTACCTACAATATTGCCAATAAAAAATGTTATTACCAACAAGATTTGTAGAAAGAAGAATTGATTTTTCTTAATTGCAATTCTATTTTGAAAAGAAGTGAAAGTTTTTAGAACTATTTATTGGTGGAATAAATTTCAATACTTTTTGTACGTCTGCTTTTAGCTATATATAATCGCAAATTTGTTACGAATTTTCTCTATCAAGAGCGTGGCCTTGGAGGAAATATTCTACCCTCGGGTCTTTCCGTTGTGAAATGACTTCCCCTTGACCTTGACCTATCGAGTCCTTTCAATATAAATACCTTCATACTTCGGAATTCATGCCCGTATATACGTAGGCTAATCGATTCCCGATTAATTGCATCATTTGAATACATGCCTTGTGATTAGTTTCTAATTTGACTAATTATATACATTAAGTATCCCAAATCAATAGACTATTATCAAGTTACGTTTTAATGAGTTCCCCAAAAACTTTTTTTTTAATTTCAAGATTATATTTGACTGTAATAATATTTAATGACAACAACATTTATTTAGATTTCATTTGAAACGTACTTTTCATGTTAGTAATAATGACAATATTGTAATTAATAATAATAAATAATTAATATTAATATTATTAATTAATATTGTTTTTTTTTTGTTTATATTCTATGTAATTAGAAATAATTTTCATTTTTTTCTTACTTGCGATTAATAATAATTTGTTGTTAACTAGTAATACTGGTAAGAAAAATAAGTGATACGGATAATATCATTAAAAAAATTAACTGCTACTATTAATTATAGTTACAAAAATTACGTGAACCAGAAATATTAGTAGGTAATTTTGTTTGTTCTAAAAATATAATTATCGAAAAATATTTTTTTTACAAAAAAGTTTTAGTAACAAAAATGGTCAGCGTGAAAAATATTGGCAACTGGAATTATTGGTACCAAAAGTATTGGTAGTAATTTTATAGATACTTGCGATACTTTTAGCAAAAATGGATGGTACCAAGCAAAAACCTAATAATATTAATACTAAACATAATTGAAAGCAAAAAATTTTAATAACACAAGTAATCGGTTCCAAAATAATAGTAAAAATAAAATAAAATAACTGGTACCATAAATAATGGTATTAATAATGACTGGTACCAATAATTTAGATTGCAAAGTTATTCTAATCAAGAAATATTAGTAACAAAATAATTTGGTACCAAACAAAAATTTTGAATGTTGTTTGTACCAATAATTTTTGTTCACAATATTGTTGGTAAAAATCATTTCTCTTAGTTATAATGTTAGTACCAATTATATTTGTTATCAATACTTTTGGTACTAATAAGTTCTGCTACCAATATTGTTGATACCAATAATTTTTTTTACTAATATTATAGGCACCAATAACTTTCTTTATCAATTTTATTTTATTATTGTTAAATGATGGTTCTATAATCAGATTTGTTTTCGATATTGTTGGTATCATTGTGTTCTCTTACCAATATTGTTGAACTAAACAATATTGTTACTAATATTGTTGGTACCAATAATTTTTGTTTGCAATGTAGTTGGTAACAATCGTTTTTATTAGGAATATTGTTGGTACCAATAATTTTTGCTTCTAATATTGTTGGTACCAATAACTTTTGCTTCTAAAATTGTTGGTACCAATCATTTTTGCATTCAATATTGTTGGTTTTGTTATTATTGGTACCAGATATTTTTGTTATCAATATTGTTGGCACCAGTTATTTTTGTTATCAATATTGTTAGAGTCAATAATTTTCGTTACCAATATTGTTGAAACCAGTTATTTTTGTTTAACGATATTTTTGGTACCAATTATTTTTGTTATTGTTGGTACCAGTTATTTTTGTTACCAATGTTGTTGGCACAAGTTATTTTTGTTATCAACATTGTTGAAACCAGTTTTTTTTATTACTGATATTTTTGGTACTAATTATTTTTGTTACCAATATTGTTGGTACCAGTTATTTTTGTTATCAATATTGTTTGTACCAATAATGTTTATTAATAATATTTTTGGTACCAATAAGGTTTATTACTAATATTTTTGGTACCAATAATTTTTGTTACCCATATTGTTTGCACGAAAAATATTTGTCACTAAGATTGTTGGTACCATACATTTTTGTTATCAATATTGTTGGTACCAAACATTTTTGTTACCAATGCTGTTGATACCAATAATTTTTGCTTCTAATATTGTTAAAAGCAATCGTTTTTGTTTCTGATATTGTTGGTACCAATAATTTTTGTTAGTAAAATGATTGATACCAACATTTTTTATAACCAATTCTGTTGGTGCCAATCATTTTTGTTTCGAAAATTGTTGATAAAAATTATTTTTGTTATTAATATTGTTAGTACCAACTTTTTTTTTATCAATATTACTGGATCCAATAAGCGTAATTGTAAAAATGATTGGTACAATATTAGTCTAAAAAATCTCACTCAAATTTATTTCTCATGCTTTGTTTCTTTGCTTATTTTCATTTTTGTTTTCTTTTACAGTTTATTTTTCTATTTTTTTTTCGCAAGGTTAAAAATTACGATCCGTGAATAAATATGTGAGGTGTATAGTGAAAAATTTTCACGGAGCCGTTCACATGAGAGATAAAATTTGGATTGTGGAGTAGTGGCGGGGGGTTTGAAGCATTGATATGCAAAAAAAGTTTTTCGAGATGGGTTCTAGGAGAGAGTGAGAGAGTAGAAAAATTGTGTATCGATAGTTGAAGTGATGGAATGGATGTATAGGGGGAATCGGAAATCGCGAATCTCTCGGCACAATTTAAGCCGAGTGCGATGAAACTAATCCGCAATACGCGAAACAATCGCCTGCGACGTCGCGATTTATGAGGCGCAGCTTAACGTTCAGTGATCGATGGGGCTAGAGTAAACGTCGAGTCGAGTCCAGCTTCTCCAAATACCAGTGGTCGACGACCGGTCGACCGGAATTCATCCAGCTTCCGTTTTTCCTGCTTCCTCTTTCTCTTCACTTTTTATTTTTGGATTCTACGCTATTTTTTTTGCTTTTGTTTTTTTTATCTCTTTCACCCAGTCACTTTTTTTTCTTCTTCATTTCCCATCTTTATTGACGATTTTTTATTTTGTCTGGAAAGTTTGTGAACTATTTTTTTTTAGATTTCAGAAAATACGAATTTTTTTTATGAATTCTGGTAAAAATAGGTTTTTTTTTAATTAGGAAATTAAAAAATTAGTTTTTACTCTCAGGATTATTTCTCAGAATATTATTTTTCGTATTTTATTAATTATGAGAAAAAATTGTTAATAAAATGGTTGTTTGATTTCTCCACTTGAGAACGTCAAGGTCACCGCTAGATGTCAGGAGAAATTCCAAGAAAGAACTGAATCGCCATCTAGCGGTGACCTTGACGTTCTCAGGTGGAGAATATTGAATCTAAAAATGTTCGTCAATAAAATAATTAAAATAAGTTTATTATTTTTTTTTATTTTAACAAATAATTATTCTAAAAATAAGTCTTTTAAAAAATAGTGAGAAAAAATGAGAACAATATAAATCAAACAATAGAAAATTCTGTGACAAAGTTTATTCATTTTCCTTGGAGTAAATTTTCACTAACAGTGATAAAGTTTTTTTCCCCATATTGCTTGCGGTTTACTTCATTTATCATACATTTTCTTTTCTGTTTTTTGCTCCACATTCTATTGAATGAAAATTTCTTTTATTAAAAGAGGAAAACAATTTTTGATTAAGGAAAAAAAGTTGTGTTTCTCATTTTTTTCCCCTATTTCATTTTGTTCTCGGAAAATGTTTTTCGTTATAGAAAAGATATTTGTCAATGTCACATTGATGGGGTTTTCATAGTTTTCGTAGATTCCAACTTGTACGCTCCCTCTCCATCATACAGAGTCCAGTTTTCTATAGTATAAAAGCAAGTTTTCGCTTCTTCATTCTATTGTGCCGTTACAATCTCTCTCCTTTGACATCGCCTTATCTCGTCCTCGCACTCGACGGTTTTATTGTTTGACCCATTCTTCACTCTTCACCTCTGTTATTCCTTTTCTTTCCGTCTATATACTTAGGCTTCTTCTTTTTTATTTGTGTTTTACTTTCTTGACAATTCCCGAATTAAATTAACATATTTCTAATATGATAATGATAAAAAGATTATGAGAATATAATTAACTGCAGTTTCAAAAAAAGTATTTACAATGTAATTATAATTCATTATAATAATTACAATAATGATAATTATTAATTATTATTTTTAATATTCTTATAATTGTTATTAATATTTTAATTAAATATTATTATATTAGTATCCAATATTTTTTGTAGCAAAAATAGTTGGTATCCGAAATTTGATTATCAATATTTTCGAACAGCAAAAAATTTGAAAAAAAAATAATTATACTAACAATATTAATTACCAAAATTATTGGTACCAACAATATTGGTAACAAAAATAATACTTACCAACAATATTGATAACAAAAAAGGATGGTACCAACAATATTAATAACAAAAACAGTTGGTACCAAAACATTAGTAACAAACACGATTGGTACCAAAAATATTGGTATAAAAAAAAGGTTTGGTATAAACAATATTGTAAACAAAAACTATTGGTACCAACAATGTTAGTAATAGAAATTATTGGTACCAACAATATTAGTAACAAAAATGATTAGTACCAACAATATTTGTAACAAAAATGTTTGGTACCAACAATATTAGTAATACAAATTATTGGTACCAACAACATTGATAAAAAAAAGGTTGGTACCAACAATGTTACTAACAGAAATTATTGGTATCAACAATGTTAGTAACAGGAATTATTGGTACCAACAATATTAGTAAATAAGATAATTGGTACCTTTAATATTGATAACAAAAATGTTTGGTACTAACAACATTGATAACAAAAATGTTGGGTACCAACAACTATGGTGACAAACATTATTCGTAAAGACAATATTAATAACAAAAATATTTGGTACCAACAATATTAGTAACAAATATTATTGGTACAAACAATATTGGTAGAAAATGTTATAGGTACTAACAGTATTTGTAACAAAAATGATTAATAATAACATTATTGATAACAGAAATAATTAATACTAATAATATTGGTAACAAAAAAGGATGGTACCTAAAACATTAGTAATAAACATTATTGGTAAGAACAATATTGTCAACAAAAATTATTGACTCTAACAATATTGATAACAAAAATAACTGACACCAACAATATAGTTAACAAAAATAACTTATATCAATAACTTAAAAAAAATTAATAAAAAATTTAGTGATTTAAAAAATATGTTTCTTTTAAAAATTGTTATTTAAAAAATTTCGGTAACAAACGTTTGTTACCAATATAGCTTATCATGAAGTTGTTAAGATAATCCTAAGCATGAACATTAGAATAAAAAATTAATGGTAATTTTGTTTTTACCAATTAATTCATACAATTCTTTTGTCACTAAAAGTAATAACAAAAATTTCTTTTCAGTAATTATAGACAAATTTTTTAATGGTAATCTGAACAGTAAAAAATTTTTTTTTTTGCATAAAGTAAAATTTAAAATTCCGTGATTCTAATTTTCTTAAAGATACGAAATCTTGAGACAGAATTTTATTTTGCAAATTTTTGTAATCAGAGAACCTTTTAAATTTTTAATTGTTGATGTTGAAAGGTGGATAATATTCTGCATGAACTAACGTTATAGCTCATTGTGAAGTAATCTACCTTTGCCTTTATTTTTATACTCAATATTTCTCCACATACTTTTACGCGAGACTTGCTTTTCTAGGCATTTTTACGTGCCAGTGATTTTTAAAGTATATTTCTGCACGGACAATCATTTCCTGATTTTTTTTTTTCATCTCTTTTTTTTGCTCCTATTTTTATGAAAGAAATAGAGAAAACACTTTCATCAGCATTTTAATAATTTAATAACAGGTTTTTTTTTCTTTATTCAAAATCATCAAAAATGTGTTTTTTATTTTAATTTTCTTTTTTGGATGAAAAATGGTATTTTACGTAGTGAATAATTTATTTTCTGTATGAAATATTTCAAATTTAGTGGAAAATTGAAATTAACGCATTTTTTGATAGTTTCGGTAATTATTTATACTAACTAGAAACATTAAATAGCAATTTGTTTGTATTGTAAATAGTCTTTTTAATTTTACAATTTTATTTATTTATTTTTTATTTCTTCTTTATTAACATTTTACAGCATGTTTTTTATCTTTATAATTTTTTTTTGTTTTCTACTTTTTTAATGGGCTATTTTTTAAAAATAATTTTCTAATTAAATTTCTAACGGAATTAAATTAATTATTCAGTAATTAAAAGCTATTGTTGAATAAAAGTAATAATGTTAACGTGAAATAAAAAATTTATCTCGAAAAGTGACAGTATCTTTGATATTGAATTTCAATAAAAATTTACATAGTGAAGCTAAAGTGCAATTAATTAAGAAATATTGTTCAATTATAAAAAAGCGATAAAAATTTTTATTCTTATCTTCCATTTCTTAAATGGAGAGGAAAAAAAATAACATTGTCCATTTATTCAGTTAAATTTTCACAATTACTTTGAATTATAAGTTAATCAAGAAAGTTCAAATATAAAGGTTATTAATTTCATTATTATTAATTGTACATGTAACTAATTTTAATTATTGTTAAATTTAGTTATTTTTATTATAGTCTTATAACATTATTATTATTATTATTATTATTATTATTATATTTTATTATTGTTTTATTAATTGTATAAAATAATATAAGTCATAAAAGTTATTATTTGTATCAAACTGGAAGCAAAAATAAAAACAAAAATTGTAAAAATTTTCTTAGTAATAACAAAATATAATTAATAATAAAATAAACAATAAAAATAAAAAGATGTAATGAATGAAATATTTTCTAAAAGTTTGAAGTTAAATTTGTATCTATTTTTACAAAATTGACAATTTTCGAAAAAAAAATTGATGAAACAATGCAATATTAGAACAGAGTAAATATCGAATAGAGGAAAAAAGTTGATTCGACGTTTCATAAGAAATAAATAAATTTTATTGTTCCTGGAAACATTGATTTATTGCGTTTCGTCGCCTTTCACTCGCTAAATAATCAAACAAACGGGAATGCATTTGTCGTTCTAGGTGTCAGTCGCTATTGATATACGCCAATTACCACGAGGAAAAAAAGAAAGAATTGACGAAAAGCAAATAATACAAAAGAGAAAAAAACATTGAAGAAAAGTCAGTAAAGATTTTTCATGCACCAACTTAGTTTCTATTGATGAAAGTGATATGCATATTTAAAATAAATTTTACGCATCAATAATTCGTCTAAAGAGAAACACACACAAAAAAAAAAATGAAAATTTTAACTGCGCCTATTAATTTTGACAAACCGGAAAGAAATCGATTGATTGGAAATCATGAGTTGGCGTAATATTTATCGTTAGTCTTCACATTTTTTTAAAACTATTTGACAGTAAGAAAAATGTTTCGTAGGGACAATAGTTTAATACAATTCTGTTATTAAAAAATTATGGTACCAAAAATTGTTATAATTATTATGAAAATTAATGTTGCGACATGTGATAAATGTGATAAAATTTTTTAGTATTAATCCTGGTAATAAATAGTTGGTGATAAAATCAATTTTTATACCAAAAAATGATAAGAAAAATAAGCGTTACTACTTTTGTTACCAACACTTTTTTGGCACCAGTAATTTTTGTATAAATATTTTCAAATATGAATAATTTGGGTAATAAAAATTATTAGTAGTAACAATATTGTTAATAATAATGTTTGGTACCAACAAAATTGGCAACAATAATGATTGGTACCAATAATATTGTCAACAACAATGATTAGTACTAACAATATTGTCAATAATAATGTTTGGTAGCAACAAAATTGTCAACAATAATGATTGGTGTCAACAATATTGTCAACGACAATGATTGGTACCAACAAAATTGCCAACAATAATTATTGGTATCAACAATAATTATTGGTATCAACAATATTGTCAACAACAATGATTGGTACCAACAATATTAGCAACAGAAATGATTGGTACCAACAATATTGTCAACAATAATTATTGGTACCAATAATATTGTCAACAATAATGATTGGTACCAACAATATTGTCAACGACAATGATTGGTACCAAGAAAATTGCCAACAATAATTATTGGTACCAACAATATTGTCAACAAAAATTATTGGTACCAACAAAATTGCCAACAATAATTATTGGTACCAACAATATTGTCAACAACAATGATTGGTACCAACAATATTAGCAACAGAAATAATTGGTACCAACAGTATTGATAACAAAAATGACCAACACAAAAAATATTAATAAAAAAACTTTGTACCAAGAATATTATTATTAAAAATTATTGGTACCAAAAATTGATACCAAAAATATTGGCTCCAAATGTTTATACAAAAATTATTGATTCCAAAACTTGTTACCAAAATTATTGGCACCAACAATATCGTCATTAAAAATAAGTGATTCCAAAACTTGTTAGCAAAATTATTAATACCAACAAATATTGTCATTAAAAATTTTTGGTTTTAAAAATTGATACCTAAATTATTGACACTAATAGTATTGATACCAAAATCATTGGTACCGACAACATTTGTAATAAAAATTGTTCATACTAAGAATATTGGTAAATACTTGATACTAATAATTAGTGTTACCAAAGTCATTGTTGTTGTGGTATATGGTAATAAAAAATTGATACCAATAATCTTAATGACAAAAGCAATTGATACTAATAATAGTGATGCTAAAAATGTTGGTATTAATAAAGTATGACTAATGATTATTTATTTTATTAATTCTGTTGTTTGTAATCAATTTTATAAATGATTTTGACTAAAATGATTTTTTGTTGAGAAATATTTTTAACTGATAATTATTATTGGTTAAAACTATTTTTGTGTACTAACATTTTATGGTAATTCGTCATTAGCATTGTTGAGAAACGAAGAACAATTATTTTTTAATGTCCAAGAATTGTATATTACAGAATTCTATCTGAATTTTTATTATTTGAATTTATTATTTGTTTTATTTATTTATTTTTCCTCCTTAATTTCACTATTTCGTTCATAACAGAAGTAGAAAATAATCCTTTACTTTACAAAAATAATATTTGTTTTCAATTTCCGAATTGAAAATTTGAAAATTCATTGAAAATTTTCAATAATATTTTCGATAAAAGTTAACAATTCAGATGGTAGTTGAAAACAAATTGAATTTCGAAAATGATAATATTGAAAATAGAGAGGAAGAGAGATGGGAGAATGTGCTGAAATCTATATAGAGGGAGAGTCGAGTTTTGAGAGTCTCAGATTAATGATGTTTGACATTGATGACAATTGGCCATCATGATTAATAGAGAGCAATTATGATACTGAATGGATGCATTTCGCACAGTTTGAATTTTGCTGATGACTCCAGATCAATCATTTTTAATTAGTCCATTATATAACACTTTCATACATATATCTCTCGTTTAAACATTCATTTTTTTATTGGATTTTATCTTTAAAGAGGATATAAATTTTATTGTAAAAGATGAATATTGTAGTTATTGATTTTTTTAACCATCATAAAAATGGAAGTAATGATTCAACTGGAATTATTAATACTAGAGTTTTTGGTACCACTAGTATCGCTATCACTAGTATTGGTGCATGAACTATTGGTAACACTAGTGTTTATCAGCAAAAAAATAGTAAAAATCTGTTTACTAATAGCACAAATTTTTTTGTACCAATAATTTTAGTATTCATCGTTTTTGTTACCAAAACTTTTTGTGATAAACATTCTTCATAGGATATTATTGACGCCAAAATTATTAGTACTAGTATACTTTGTAACCAAAAATTTAATTATAATATTAATATTATATATTAATATTATATAAAATTAATATTAATAATATATAATATATAATATTAATATTATATATTAATATTATTTAATATTGTTGGTACCAATAATTTTTTTTAATAACATTGTTGGCACCATTAAGTTTTGTTACTAATATTTTTAATAGCAATAATTTTATTAACAATATTATTGGTACCAATAATATTTGTTCAGAATATTGTTGGTACCAATCATTTTTTAATCAATATTGTTGTACTAATCAGTTTTGTTTCCAATATTAGTGGTACCAATTTTTGTTATTAATATTATTGAAATAATTATAATTGTTAGTATTATTGTTGGTACTAATTATTTTTATTTCCAATAATGTTGATACCAATCATTTTTCTTATCAATATTGTTGTACTAATAACATTTGATTTCAATATCGTTGGTACCAATAAGTTTTGTTGACAATATTGTTGGTATCAATCATTATTGTTGACAATATGGTAGGAACCAATAATTTTGCATCAATTTTTGGTTCCAACAACTTTTTTTATCATAATTATTGATACCAAATGTTTTTTTAACAATATTGTTGGTACCAATCATTTCTGTTGCTAATATTGTTGGTACGAATCATTTTTGTTACTAATATTGTTGAACCAATCACTATTGTTACTAATTTTGTTAGTAATTATCATTTTCGTTGCCAATGTAATGATAACAATTATTACTAACTATCGAATTTATTATCAACATTGTTGGTACCAATAATTCTTGTTTCCAATATTGTTGGTATCAACTATGTTTTTTATTAATGTTTTAGTACCAATAAGTTTTGTGTCCAATATTGGTTACTCTTATAATTTTTAACACCAATATTTTTGGTGCCAATCGTGTTAGTTACTAATGTTTGTATTAATAATTTTTTGTTACCAATGTTGTTGTTTCTAAAGATTTTTGTCACTATTATTGTTGGTACCAATCATTTTTGTTACCAATGTTGTTGTTTCCAAAGTTTTTTGTTACTATGATTGTTGGTACCAGTCATTTTTGTTACTAATGATGTTGGTTCCAATAATTTCTGTTTCCAATAGTGTTTATTCTAATAATATTTTATACCAATATTTTTGGTACCAATCGTTTTTGTTACTATTGTTTTGGTACCAACAATTTCTGTGTCAACCTTTTGGTACCAATAATTTTTGATACCAATACTGTTGGTACCAATCATTTCTGTTGCTAATATTGTTGGTACCAATCATTGTTGTTGACAATATTGTTGGTACCAATCATTGTTGTTGACAATATTGTTGGTACCAATCATTGTTGTTGACAATATTGTTGGTACCAATCATTTCTGTTGACAATATTGTTGGTACCAATCATTGTTGTTGACAATATTGTTGGTACCAATAATTATTGTTGGCAATTTTGTTGGTACAAATCATTGTCGTTGACAATATTGTTGGTACCAAACATTATTGTTGACAATATTATTGGTACCAATAATTATTGTTGACAATATTGTTGGTACCAATAATTTTTGATACCAATATTGTTGGTTCTAATTATGTTTGATGACAATATTATTGGTACCAATAATATTTGTTATCAATATTGTTGGTAAGTTTTATTTTTATTACAATATTGTTAGTACTAATTATGATTATTACCAATATTGTTGGTACCATGTATTTTTATTACAGATTTTATTTGCTACCAATAACGATTGATAACAATAGTTTTTGTATCATCTATTTATATCACCATTTTTGTTAGTAACAATCATTTTTGTTTTGAATATTACTGATACAAATAATGTTTTTCTCAATATTGTTGATACAAATAATTTTTTGTTTATAATATTGTTGATGCAAATAATTTTTTGTTTACAATATTGTTGATGTAAATCATTTTTAATACCAATATTATTGGTACCAATCATTTTGTGTTATACTAATGTTGTTCATATCAATGTTTATTTGATGGTAAATATTTTTACATTCTCATCAAAAATGAGAAAGTCTTGTTTTTTTATCATTTTGACTTGTATAATTTGTGTTACAAATAACATTTTTATTATTTATGCAAATCGAGTTTTTTCATCTAACTATTATTAATATTAATAACTATTATTACCAATTTATAAACAAAAGAGAGAATTTACTATCTCAGGTAGACAGGAAAACCAATTTGAAAAATTGTATATATATATATAAGAAAACACTTGTGCCGCGTAAGTTTAGATAAACCCTTAAACTAAAGCTGTTCTCGAAACTGTGTTTCGTTAGTAATCACTCCTCAAGATCTTATTATCAATTTTATCTGCCTGAATAGTCCGAAGGCAAAACTCGTTAAAACTTTAGAGGTACATCGATACCAGAGTACAATATATCTCTCTCTATATATAGATGCATATAGAGAGAAAGAGTGATAGAGAGAGAGAGAGGGAGATGGGTCAACAAGTTCGCATCATCTAACTTGATCGATTGGAAAGCAGATTTAGTTTGATTTTACACTTTAGGGGTGAGGTGGGGGGGGGATAAATTAAAAGATTCCGTTGATAACGATAATGATGATGTGAGTATAATCCATTAATTTGTTTACACCTTTCTGCATACTATTTCCGTTACAATCCATTAATATTAAATGCATCCTACTGTCAGCTGTTATAATGGTTTAGTTTTCTCTATAGACTTTTCAAAATGAGGCTAATGTCGCGCTTGAAAACTGGTTTATTCACCTGCAGTCGAGCACGCTTTATATAGATATATGTATAGTTATGATCATATTCTACAGTCGTGTAATTTATTTCTATTGATAGCTAATGAGATACAAACAGGAAGGTGAAAATTAATTGTTGTCAGTGTATATTTATGGTACAAATATTTTAATGTTATAAATTTAGCTTTTAGTGGAAATTCTCTACTATATGTTCGGGGAAAAAAAATCTATTCCAAATATTTAAAATTGTTTCTTGAATTAGTGCATTTCCGTTCAGAAAAGTAAAAGTTGTGCAGAATTTTACGAAAATGATTCTGTAGAATAAAATACAAAAAATAAAAGTGACAAATTAAGACAAAAAAATATATTACAATACCTAAATTTAATATAAAATTATATAACAATAATAGAATTTGTAAACTATTTGTAAAACGAATAGAAATAAGAATAAGAATAAGAATACTAGCAATAATAACAAAAATAAACATTTGAATAAATAAGACAAAATAATAAATATTACTGATCAAACATATTCTTGAATGAAAATCTAATTATAATTATATTAAATAATAAAGAGAAATACATTTTTTTTCATTTAGAGGAAATAATAAAAATTAATTAAGAAATTTACCCGACAAGAAAGATGCAATTATGGGAAGGTGAAAAAAAGTGAATGCAATGCGGAATGGGATAATGTGTGTGGTGTGTTTTCAATTAATGGTATGTGGTAATTCAATGAGCCAGTCCAGTGCACTGCATACTCACATATATATATTGTTATACGTGAAGAATTTTAGATAGGAACGAGGAAATCAGATTTCAAAAATTATTATGTCAGATAAATGTTTAATTTTTCTTCTGAAGATTTCATAAGCTAAGTAGTTTTTTTTTCTTGTTGCACTTAATTTATTGTCCATCAAGATTAGAAAAATGAAATATCTATATAGTTTCTAATTTTCTCACTATCATAAAGAATATATCTTTCGACATTTCTTCAAAGCAATTTTGTTTTTAGCACCTTTTTTTATTAATTTGCATATTTTTTTCGTCATCAATTCGTAGAGCAAAGTGTATTTGGTAATTTTCGCTCTTCTCTAATCTAATGACTTTGGCGCCAAAAAAAAAATACAAGTGCAATTATAATGAAATATTTTTTAAATGAATATAAAGTTAGCCTGTGGGTACCAAAAGAATAGGCAGCAACAAACAAATTGGTACCAATAATACTTAGAACCAAAATTATGGGTACCAACAATATTGGTGGTAAAAGTTAATGGTACCAACCCTATTGGTATCAAAAATTGTTGGTACCAACACTATTGGTAGCAAAAATTGTTGGTACCAACAGTATTGGTAACAAAAATGGTTGGTACCAACACTATTGGTAGCAAAAATTGTTGGTACCAACACTATTGGTAACAAAAATGGTTGGTACCAACACTATTGGTAACAAAAATGGTTGGTACCAACACTATTAGTGAGAAAAATTGTTGGTACCAACAGTATTGGTAACAAAAATGGTTGGTACCAACACTATTGGAAACAAAAATGGTTCGTACCAACACTATTGGAAACAAAAATGTCTGGTACCAACAATATTAGGAAATAAATGTTTTGCTCCCAAGGATATTGGAAACAAAAATGTCTGGTATCAACAGTATTGGAAATAAAAATTATTGGTATAAATTAATAATAAACATAGTTGGTAACAACAATATTGATAATAAAAATGATTGGTACCAACATTACAACTAACAAAAATTATTGGTACCAATAATATTGTCATCAAACATAATTATAACCAACAATATTGGTATAAAAAATTATTGATACCAACAGTTTGACACAGAAATTGTTGGTACCAATAATATTAGGAACTGAAGTGATTGGTATCAACAATATTAGGAACTAAAGTGATTAGTACCAACAATATTGGTAATAAAAATTATTGGTACCAACAATATTAGTAACAAAAATTATTGGTACCAACAATATTGGTAACAAAAATTATTGGTACCAACAATATTGGTAACAAAAATTATTGGCACCAACAATATTGGTAAGAAAACTTATTAGTACCAAAAGTTTGATTCCGAAATTATATAAGAAAAATATTAAATTAAATAATTGATATAAAAAATAATAAACAATTAAAAATTCTTCTATAACAGAACTTGTTAATAGTAAACAGTTAATAGTTCTTTTTTCTTGAAAAAACTGAACTAAATTCTATGAAGAATAGTTCTCTTTTTCCTTTGAATTTGGGTTAGAAAGGATTTTCTTTTTTATTGTTTTTCGCGAGCAATTATTTATACATGACAAGTATTATATGTTGATTCATTGTGAAACGATGACTGGCCAGTTTCATTAACATCACATTTCTTTTCGTTTTTTTTTCCTTTATCAGGTAGTGTGTCACATTTATGTTCTCACTTGATTGCTAACATAAATGGCACACGACAGTAAAACATTAAAATAATAATAGAAAATCTTTGACATACTTTAGTGTATTTTTAAATTCAGAATTGCCGAAGAAAAAAGTTGATTAGAATCACGCACATTTCTTATAATAATATAATAATTAATATTCTTCTATAGCTTTTTTTCGAAACAAGTAAATAAAAATCTCTTCACATTTTTGAAAATTAGGGTAAAAAATTATTAATTTAATTGTTTAATAATTAGTAATTGTCTTTATAAAAATAATAGTAAATAATAATAGTAAAATTTTAACTATTGTAATTTATTATCAATAAAATAATAGAATTAATAGACTAATAAATAATAATTCCAATAATAGCGACTAATTAATATTTCTATTTAATTAAACTTTTCTTCGGGTATTCAGAAAATATTTTCTTCTCGCGGTCAAGAAGATTTATTTATAATAAATTCTTAACAAAAACTATTTAATTATAATAAATAAAGAAATAATTTGCGAAAAGAGAAAATGGAGATAATACGTTTTTTTGGAATTTATTGCACAACGTTGTGTAAAAAAGTGATGTAAGATTTTTTCCTTTTTTTGAGTGAGAGAGAGAGAGAGAAGAAAAAGTAGGAGGAAAAAAAAATAAAATGAAATAATACGCTATAAAAATTCTGATTGACGGTTTTACATACTTGAATAAACGATAAACCTATCGCCTAGAAAGCTATGACTTTGTTCGTTTTGCGAGCACTGAAAAACTATAAAATGTATATTCTGTCTTATGACGACGACGACGACGACATATACAGACACACACACACACACACATTTTTCTAATATATAGATTTAAAAAATATATATTTCTTAAGGTTTGAAAGACCATAAAAAACTTTTATTTTTCTCTTATAATATTTTCCGATACATTTTATTACTTAACGAAGATAAATTTCATCCTAATAGTATAATAATAAATAATAAAAAGAAAAGAACATTTATGATATTTTCCTCTTAGGAATTAAACATTTTTTTCTCCCTACGTGACAGAAAATTATTTTTCTTTTCTTTAAATATTTACATTCAGGGTTGCCACAAATATTTAATTTTATTTCTCCCTGACTTTTCCCTGATTTCCAGACAAAATTCTCACTTTTTCCCTGACCATAAAAAATATTCTGATTCACTCTAAAAATTATTAGATACTCAAAAAAATGTTCTATTAAATTTATTTACAAATTTCATTAATTGTAAAATTATTCAAAAACATCAATAACTCAATTTTTAAATAAGTATTTAATTATTACTTTTCCACAGGAATTAAAATTCTTCAGAACATTCAAATTCAAACCTTTTTAAAACTCAACAATTTATAAAAATATTATTACAAAACATAAAGAAGGCGATCACCTTCTTCATGTTTTGTTATAATTTAAATAACCATCAAATTTTTCAACTAAAATTTAATTATTTACAAAAATCCTAATAAAATCCTTCGCAAGAATTCAATTATTTTTAAAAGTAGTAAATTTTCTCAAAAAAATTCAATTATTTGAAATAATTGTAATAAAATTCGTTGCGATAATTCAATTATTTTCATAAACAATAAATCGATTTTTCGGTAATTTCATTTTTTAATCAATTTTTATTAGAGAATTCTAGAAAAATTGAATTATTTAAATTGAAAAATAAATAATTTATTGAATAATTGAATGTTTGTTAAGGTTGAATTCTCATAAAGAATTTTATCAACAAATTTTTAAATAATTGAATTCTTTTGACAAATTTTAATAGAATTTTTAAGAATAATGACATTTTTCGAGGAATTTGATTAAAATATTGTATCCAAAATTAATTAAAATCCTGCGATGAGTTTTATTATTCATGAAAATAATTTTAAAAAATTTCCAAAAATGTTATTAAAATTTTTCTAAAATAATTGAATTTCGGTGAATAATTTTACTATTTTAAAGAATAATTGAATTCTTGAAAAGAACTTTGTTAAATTTTTTTTAAATAATTGATTCATGCGACGAATTTTATAAAAAATCTTTTTAAATAATTGAACTCACATGAAAGTTGTATAATTTATGAAAATAATTGAATTATTTCAAAGAAATAATTTAAAAATTTTATAAATTTTTGAATTTCTGTGAAATTTTAACAAGAATTTTATTCAAGATTTTAAATATATTTGAATTTTAAAAAAGAATGGTATTATTTATAATAATAATTGAAATTTTAATGAGAATTAAAAAGTTTTTTTTAAATAATTGAATATTGATGAATTTTATTATTCATAAAGATAATTGAAATTTTGACAAAATTTTTTTGAATCATAATTGAATTTCTGAGAAGAATTTTATTACTTTTAAAAATAATTTAATTCTTCCAACGAATTTTATTCAAGTTTAAAAAAATAATTGAATTTCGGTGAAGAATTTTACTTTATTTAAATTTTAAAAATAATTGAATGCTTGAAAAGAATTTTATTAAACTTTTTTCAACAACTGAACTCTTGCGACGAATTTTTGTTCAAATTCTTTTTAAATAATTGATATTTTTCGAAAAATGATTTGAATTTTTGGTATTAAACAATTGAATTCCTGTCAAAATTGTTAAGTTATGAATCAATTTTTATTAGAAAATTCTAGAAAAATTCAATTATTTAAATTGAAAAATAAATAATTTATCGAATAATTGAATGTTTGTTAAAATTGAATTCTCATAAAGAATTTTATCAACAAATTTTTAAATAATTAAATTCTTTTGACAAATTTTAATAAAATTTTTAAGAATAATTACATTTTTCAAAGAATTTGAATAAAATATTGTTTCCAAAATTAATTAAAATACTGCGATGAGTTATATTATTCATGAAAATAATTTTAAAAAATTTCCAAAAATGTTATTAAAATTTTTCTAAAATAATTGAATTTCGGTGGAGAATTTAATTATTTATAAAAATAATTAAATTCTTGTAAAGAACTTTGTTACATTTTTTTAAAATAATTCATTCATGCGATGAATTTTATAAAAAATCTTTTTAAATAATTGATATTTTTCAAAAAATTTTATAAAATTTTGTATATTAAATAATTGAACTCACATGAAAATTGTATTATTCATGAACATAATTGAATTATTTCCAAGAAATTTATTAAAAATTTTAGGAATTATTGAATTTCTGTGAAATTTTAACAAGAATTTTATTTAAGCTTTTAAATATATTTGAATGTTGAAAAAGAATTGTATTACTTATAAAGATAATTGAAATTTTGACGAGAATTTTAATATTTTTAATAATAATAATTATTATTTTTAATAATTGAATATTGAAGAATTTTATTATTTATAAGAAAATTGAAATTATGACAAAAATTTTTGAACATAATTGAATTTCTGCGAAGAATTGTATTACTTTTGAAAATAATTTAATTCTTCCAACGAATTTTATTCAAGTTTATAAAAATAATTGAATTTCGGTGAAGAATTTTACTGTTTCTAAAAATAATTGAATTCTTGAAAAGAACATTGTTAAATTTTTTTCAATAATTGAAGTCCTGCGACGAATTTTATAAAAAAAATTTTTAAATCGTTTCAAACGACATTCATAACCTTAATAAATAAATATAAAAAAATAAATATATACTATATATAAAAGTATATAAAAAAATAAAAAACTATTTCGAAAGTAAATTTTCCCATCTCAAAAATTGCCTTTTTGTATAATATTTATATACTATAGAAAGTGTTTATAAAATCTCCGACTTACTCGATATATAATTTTTCAGAAAAAAAAGTAAATCGGAAGTGCATTTTAGAAAGAGCAAAGAAAGTTTTCGTGTATATAGACGTTATTAGTGCGCGCATTAAATATTTATGTCGATATAATAAAACTTGACGATTGATTGATTTCTCATTATAAAAGTAGTATATTATGTGTCTCAGTGGATATCGTATTTATTATATAATTACATCTATACATATGAGTGTTTTTGTGAGCGTGAATGTAATAATTTTCTAAGAGGAAAATTACACAACAGGAATTTTATTTCAATTTTAAACTATTATTTAAATTATAAACATAGGGGCGTTTCGTGCACAGAAATTTTAACTTTGATTCTACTTTGTAATTTGACAGTGATCATGATTCAAAAGTGTGCCAAAAAGATTTAAACATTTTTAAAAATATTTTGCAAGATATTTGCAATTATTTTACAATTTCGACATTTTTTTCAGGAATTTGGAATTTTGTAAACTATTGATTAGGGGAAAAAAACTTTATTATTCGAAATTATAGGGAAAACATTGAACTTTAATAATTTTCTTTCTAAAGGAATGACTAATTTTTCAACTTTGTTTAAATCACAATTTTTTAATGTTAAATAATAATTACGCGTGGAAGAAGAGACAATAAAGAATAATTTTAATAATAATAATATTAACCATCAGTAAAAAAATAAATAAATAACAATAATAGTAATAACAACAATAGAACAAAAAATAAATTAAAAATCAAACAAAAAAAATAACGATTTTAATAATTTAATAACGAAAATGAAAAAAACTATAATTCTAATACTAGGATTTTTAATTGTAATAATATAATAACAATAACAATAACAATTATAGTGCTACTAATTATTAGTATTATTATTATAGTATTAATAATAATAATAATTAAAATAATTGTTCTAATAAATTTGATAGTAATTAATTTTGATGTGTAATTTTGCTGAACAAAATTATTCGATAAGTTAATAACTGGTTTGCTCTATTGACGTGTGTTTATGGAACATGTGTTTCAGTTATAAAAGTTAATTACATACGATTATTATTCATAGCAAACTACCTCTGAGAGTTTTTATAAATACAAAACTTTATATTCCCTAATAAATCTAAAATTTTAAAATACAATTTTTCATATTCCCACATGCATATATTTAAAAAAATAAACCAAAGAAATAAAGAGTGAAATTTTGAAAAATGTTAATTCACAACTCTAATTTTTTTTCTCTTTTAGTAAAATATTTGGATTCATTATTCAATGATTTTATAATTCTAATACTAAATTATTTCTTACGATTCGTACCACTTGGAGCTATTTTACGAAACTTTGTTGGTACCAATAGTTTTTACACTACTGATCATTTTGCTAACAATTTATTTTTGTTATTAGTAATGGTACTATGCATTTTTATACATTTTTTAACAATCGTTTTGTTTCTGAAGTATTTTGTGAATAGTCATTTATTTATTTACTATTTTTGTTATCAATATGTTGATATCAATCATTTTTGTTACCAATATTGTTGATACCAATCATTATTGTTACCATTATTGTTGGTGCCAACCATTTTTGTTTGCAATATTGTTGGTACCAACCATTTTTGTCTTCAATATTGTTGGTACCAACCATTTTTGTTTCCAATGTTGTTGGTATCAACTATTTTTGTTTGCAATGTTGTTAGTATCAACCATTTTTGTCTTCAATATTGTTGGTACCAACCATTTTTGTTTGCAATATTGTTGGTACCAACCATTTTTGTTTGCAATATTGTTGGTACCAACCATTTTTGTCTTCAATATTGTTGGTACCAACCATTTTTGTCTTCAATATTGTTGGTACCAACCATTTTTATTTCCAATGTTGTTGGTATCAACTATTTTTGTTTGCAATATTGTTGGTACCAACCATTTTTGTTTCCAATATTGTTGTTACCAACCATTTTTTATTCTAAAATATCTGCAATTAGTAAGTAACAAAAACTATTTTTACCAATATTGTTTTTACCGATTATTTTTGTTACCAATATTGTTGGTACCTGTCATTTTTGTTACCAGTTCGCTGATATTAATTATTTTTGCCTTTAATATTGCTGGTATAAGTATTGGTACCAATGATTTTTGTTAGCAATTTTGTTGGTGCCAATTATTTTTCTTGACAATATTGTTGGTAACAATCGTTTATGTCATCAATATTGTTGGTACTAATAATTTTGATTACCAATATTTTTGGTACCAATAATTTTGATTACCAATATTATTGGTACCAATAATTTTGATTACCAATATTATTGGTACTAATCGTTTTAATTTCCAATATTTATGGTACAAATAATTTTATTTTTATCAATATTGTTGGTATCAATCACTATGGTTATCAATATTGTTGGTACCACTCATTATTGTTACCTCATTATTGTTATGTTTTTGGTAGCAATTATTTTTTCAACCAACCTTGGTAATGCGAATATTTTTTTTTTTTGAAATGTTTGATGTTATCATTTTTGTCAGCAAACTTGCTGGTAGCAATTACTTTTGTTACCAATACTGTTGGTACCAACAATTTTTGTTACTAATAGTGTTGGTACCAAAAATTTTTGTTACCAATTTGTTACTAATAGTGTTGGTACCAATAATTTTTGTTACCAATTTGTTACTAATAGTGTTGGTACCAACAATTTTTGTTACCAATAGTGTTGGTACCAACCATTTTTGTTACCAATACTGTTGGTACCAACAATTTTTTATTACCAATAGTGTTGGTACAAATCATTTTGGTCACCAAATTGTTGGTACAAATTATTTTGGTCACCAATATTGTAGGTACAAAAACTTTTGATTAGAAATATTTTTATCGGACCAAAAAAATTCGTTAGTGGCAATAATTTTGTTCCAAAAAGCAAAGTTTATTAATCGAAAAGAATGAATGGATAAATTAAAAGAAATATTTTTGGTATTGATGCCGTACAATCAGAAAGTGAATAAATATAGTGAAAGACAAACGAAAGGAGTAATTATTTGAACGATGTTTATTCTATTTTGCAAAAAGGGGAAATTTTCTTTTTAGACTGTAGTAAAATAAGACTGTGTATATAGAGTTTGCGTTTATGAGAGTTGTGTGACTAACTTTGTAGGAAATGATTTGTTTAGCGTGTTGGTTAGGACTGACTGCTTCTATTTGATTACATATATTAGCTCGTTGAAATGCAAATGTTGAGTCTCTCTCTCTCTCTCTGTCTCTCTTCCTCTCTCACCCTCACTTCGCGCGCTTGGAGGTTGGCTTGGCATATTCATATAGCATATGTTTAGTTCGCTTGGCACCGCAACGGTATATCATCTTTCATTGTACAAATGATCGAACGCCTCTCTACCCCTTGTTGGACCCGTTGTATTATCATAATTGCAACCAAACATAACAAGTTTGCATTTCCTATACTATCTATCTCACCTTCTCTCTCTCTCTGTATGCGTATGCGTATTATCAGCGTGCTGAACGTTTTGATATTCGCACTGATATCAGGGGGGATATAATTGGATCGATGTAAAATTAACCAAATTATCCTTCGCAATTGAAATTTCAATGGCCAGTCAATACGAATGAAGCGGTATTATGCCAATCAGTGTAATCTCCAAGATTTACTGCTGTTCTCATTTAGATGTACGTATTATTATAATATCTAAATTCCCATGGGGGATTTCGGTCTGAACATTTATCATCTAACCACTATTTCTGGACTTATCATTTGATATTTCTTTCTGAAACGATAAAAGTGGAAAAAATAAATATTTCCCACTCGCACTGGAATCTGAGGTGAATTTTAGAAAAATATTAGTAGAGCGACGTGGTCCAGGAGACTAACAAACGAATGCTTCAAAGATTGAAACAATATCACCTTTTATTTTCGAGTAAAAAGGTCGAGAAGATTGTCGGTAATCTAGAAATCTACCGAATTTTTTTTACCATTTCTTAAAAGAACACCTCTCGCACTTAGCTTACACCTCCCATTATCAAACGTTGCCAAAAAGTGGTAAATATCGCTTTCAATTTTGAAGAAATATGACTAAAAAAGTAATAATGTCGGTAATGTAGAAATCTCGTTTATAACTCTTGTTGTTTTTTGGAAAAAAAAGAGTTGAGGCACTTAGTCTAGTCCTTAGATGAGTGAATGCTGACAAAAAAAGGTAAATATCCCTTGTAAGTGTCGAGAAATCTGATTAAAAATATAATACTCTCGGTAATCTAAACTTCCCGTTTGAAATTTTAGTCGATTTTTGAAGAAACAATAGTTGTGGCCCTTAGTCTAGACATTTGGCAAACGAATGCTAATGGAAAACTTGAAATTTCTCTTGTAACTTTCGACAAATATTATTTAAAAATAATACCGTCGGAATATTGGCATTTCGTTTAGAATTTTAGTCGACTTTGAAAAAAGAAATAGTTGTGGCACTTAGTTTAGATCATATTTGATCAAATGCTAACAAAAACTGGTAAATATCCCTTGAAAATTTCCAGAAATCTGACTAAAATAATAATACTGTCGGTAATCTAAAAATCCCGTTTGAAATTTTAGTCGAATTTAAAAAAAACACTAGTTATGGCACTTAGTCTAAACAGTCAATAAGCGAATGGTGACAAAAAACTGAAAATTTCTCTTGTATCTTTAGACAAATATGATTTAAAAATAATACTGTCGGTAATATAGAAATCTTGTTTAGAATTTTAGTCGACTTTGAAAAAAGAAATAGTTGTGGCACTTAGTTTAGACCATCTTCAATCAAATGTTAACAAAAACTGGTAAATATCCTTTGAATGTTTCCAAAAATCTAATTAAAATAATATTACTGTTGGTAATCTAAAAATCTGGTTCAAAATTTTTGCCGATTTTGAAAAAAAATAGCTGCGGCACTAAGTTTAGAATTTTAAAGATTTAATGCAACTAAAAAGTGGTAAATATCTCTTGTCAGTTTCGAAAAATCTGATTGAAAAAATAATACTGTCGATAATCTGGAAATTTCAATTGAAATTTTTGTCCATATCTGAGTAGAACATTTTTAGTACTGAGTTTACACCTCCCATAATTAAATGTTACCAAAAAGTGGTAAATATCGCTCACAATTTTGGAGAAATATGACTAAAAAAGTAATAATGTCGGTAATATAGAAATCTTGTTTGAAATTTTAGTCGATTTTTGAAAAAACAATAATTGTGGCCCTTAGTCTAGATATTCGGCAAGTGAATGCTAACAAAAATTGGTAAATATCCCTTGAAACATTCGTTAAATATGGTTAAAAAAATAATCTAGAAATCTGGTTTGAAATTTTAGTCGATTTAAAAAAGAGAAATGGTTATAGTGGTTAAATAAATAGTAGTTCTCCGATCAAATGCTAACAAAAACTGGTAAATATCCCTTGAAACATTCCAGAAATCTGATTAAGATAATAATGCAGTCGGTAATCTAGAAATCTACTTCAAAATTTTAGTCGACTTTGAAAAAAAATAGTTGTGGAACTTAGTTTAGACATTCGATGTTCAAATGTTACCAAAAAGTGGTAAATATCGCTTACAATTTTGGAGAAATATGACTGAAAAAGTAATATTGTCGGTAATGTAGAAATTTAGTTTAAAATTTTTGTCGATTTTGAAAAAAATAGTTGTGGCACTTAGTTTAAACTTTCGATGATCGGATGCTTCCAAACAGTGGTAAATATCCCTCGTAACTTTCGAGAAATCTGACTGAAAAAATAATTTAGAAAATTATCTATAATCTATAATTATCTATAATTTAGAAATTCTTTCTCGAATTTTAGACAAAATTTCTTCACGTTACGGCGAATATTATATCACATTGTTTAGATCTTCATTTGTTGACTCAAATTATAATTTACTGATAAAATTTCAAAAAAACAATTTGAAAAAACATTGACGATAGTAAAGAATTTCTTCTCTTTTTGAGAAACACAGTTTTCTGTTTCAAAAAATTTATTTTTTTGTTTGCTTCAAATTGTTGGAACGTAATTTTACGACACACAAAAGACAAGCATTTTTATAGACCGTAAAACTTGTGTTAATTATTTTACAAACTTTCTGCCTGAAAATTAAAAAAGAGTAAACATTTTAATTTTATAACATTAAATAATAATAAAAACAGAGTTGGTAATGCAATTTAAACAGTTTTTCTCCGTTTGCATTTAATATTTACATTTTTATTTCACGAGCTCATATCTTTCCCTCAATTTTCTTGCAAAACTGTTGTTAGTAAATACAATTATTAAAATACAAAAAAAAAAGAAAATTCAGAAAATTTTTTCTTGAAACTGTAAATAAGGAATAATAAACATCATTTTCATTTATATAAATATAATTATAGCAATTGTTAATAATTAATGTTACGATAAATATTATTTTTCACAATGAAACGAAAATGAAGTAAAGAAATGAATAAATAATTAAATTATAAATTGTATGTAAGTAATGAGAAATAATTATATTTTTACTAAGAAACGAAACGAAATGAAGGAAAAAATTTTAAGAAAACATTTTATTTAAAATTGAAAGGAAATTTTTTTAATTCATAAAAAAGATAAAATAGTTGAATAGAGAGAAAGAATTTTTCATTATTTAATTAAATGTAAAAAAATTTTTTTTTTGCTACTAAAACAAAAAGGGAAAATTTAACGGTGTTTTGTAATTTCGCGTGAATTGAGCAATAATTCTCGAATATTGTGAATGTTATAAAATGGAATTTGAAACGACATTTGGTATACGTTGGTAGTTAAGACGTTTTAAGACGTTTTGTCTCGAGTCGAATAATAATTTCTCCACTCTGCTCTCGTTTTCTTGTTGGACGTGGAATCAACCCTCGAGCAGCTTTCACCGCTCACTTTTGTCTTATTTCTTTAATTTTCTTCTCTTTCACTCTCTCTCTCTTTCTCCTTTTCTTTATATATATATAAATTTGCCGGGGGAGAAACAAGTCTAATTCGTATAGGTATACACAGTGGATGCTAAAAACGTTGCTGTGTAAATGAGAAGGGCATTTACGGCACCCGTTCACGTCATTTAATACTTCTCTGGTGAAGTGTTACATTTAATGAGGAATGGCGGTTACAAGAATTGGATTTTTTTTCTTCCTTTTATAGATACAAAGGAAAAAGAAAATATTAGGATTATTTTTTTAGTTTTTTTACTTTAACTGTAAATTAAATTCACAAAAAGTAGAGTTTTTCAAAAAAATACCACTTGGTAGGGAATTTACTTACCAACCATTGTGTTGGTAATTATTACTTTTTAATTTAGAAGTCTGACTCAAAATTTCGAATTAAAATTGACAAGAGAGTACCAGAGGCACGCACTATAGGGGGAAATTAAATGAATGCTGAAAAAATTTTGATAAAACTCCTCAGAACTTTAGAGAAAAAAGGCTGAGAAGCAATACAGTCGGTAAGTTAGGAATCACAATGAAAAAATCCGTTCGAACTCGGATAAATTTAATACTGACAGTTTAGACCTTTAGTGATTAGGATCTTATAGAAAAATAGTAAATATTCTTGTACAGCTTTCGAGAAATGTGCACAAAAAAGAAATAATGCCGTCAATTCAAAAATATAGCTTTAAATAGTCGAATTGGAGAGGGAAATACCAGTGGCACTTAGTTTAGTCCTTTAGTAATTGAATGCAACTGGAAAAATTGTAAATATTGTTTATAATTTTCGAAAAATATTTCTTAAAAATAATACTGTCGGTAATCTAGAAATCTATCAAAATTTTCATGTCCATTTTTCAAAAGAATACTTTTGGTGCTTAGTTAAGACCTACAATATGCGAATGGTTACAAAAAGTGATGAATATTCTTTGAAATTTCAAAGAAATCTGATTAAAAAAATAATAGTGTCGGTAATCTAGAAATCCCGTTTGAAATTTTAGTCGAATTTTGAAAAAACAATAGTTTTGGTACCTAGTCTAGACATTCAATAAGCGAATGGTGACAAAAAATTGAAAATTTCTCTTGTACCTTTCGACAAATATGGTTTAAAAATAATACCGTCGGAATATTGGCATTTCGTTTAGAATTTTAGTCGATTTTGAAAAAAGAAATAGTTATGGCACTTAGTCTAGACATTGAATAAGCGAATGGTGACAAAAAACTGAAAATTTCTCTTGTAACTTTAGACAAGTATGATATAAAAATAACACTGTCGGTAATATAGAAATCTCGTTTGAAATTTTAGTCAAATTTTGGAAAAAACAATAGTTGGCGCCCTTTGTCTAGACATTCGATAAGCGAATGCTGACAAAAAATGGTAAATATTCCTCGAAAGTGTTAAGAAGCATAATTAAAAAAATAATACTGTCGATAATCTAGAAATCTGCTGAAATTTTAGTCGAATTTAAAAAAAGAAATAGCTGTGAACCTTAGTCCAGACCTCTAGTGATTAAATGCTGCTAAGAACATGTAAATTCCACTTTTTATTTTTGAGAAATTTTGCCATTACGATAATAATGTCGATAATTCAGAAATCTAACAAGAAACTTTAGTTATATTGATCAAAAAATAATTGTTCGTCAAGACATTTAATGTTTGAGTGGTGTCAAAATTATAAATAGCACTTTCGATGTTCGACAAATATTTGCCCTTAAAATAAAACTATCGGTAATTCAGAAATCTAATTAAGAGTTTAGTGTGGGAAATTTTTTTTTTAAATTAATTTCAAAAATTAATACATACGGCACTTACGTTGGAAAATCATGAATCAAATGCCGTAAGAATTTTCCACAAAAACTTGTATAGTATTCGAAAAAAATGAATTAAAATTAATTTCAATGAGAATGTAGTCGAGTTTTTTCATTTACTTTTTTTTTATCAACTAAAAGTACTCAATAAATTTGAATATTTTTACCCTCTTCTTGAAAAAATAAAATTAAAAAACGGAATAGCAATTTTTTTTTTTTTTGGTTGTGATTAATTCTTTTTTTTTCATTTTTGCTTTTAAATATTATGAAATACGTGGAGAGTGCGATGGATTCAGAAGTACGAGAACAAGTTTAATTAGCACATTTTCAATTTGTCTGCAATTTGCAAATGATGACTTTCCTTAGTATTTACTTTTCAATATGAGCACCCATTACGAGATGCTTTGTGAAAAGAAAGATAGTAAATAGTAATAACTGTGTAAATGCAACACAGAAGCAAAGAAAACGCTGCATTTTGAAAGAGAATCAAAGAGAGAGAGAGAGAGAGGGGGGAGCAATAAAGTTAAATTATGCATTAATTATTCATTCTAATTGTATTAGTTTTGAAACAACAGATGAAAAATGCACTTTCCTATTCTCATCAACCTTTTTTACTTTACTTAATTAATTATTTCATTTTTGTTATTACTCTTTTTTACTATTTTAATATTTTTATTTATTTACAATTATTACAGTAATTCAGTATTATTATTATTATTATTATTATTATTATTATTATTATTATTATTATTATTATTTACAATATTATTATTATTATTTACATTATTAATATTAATATTATTTAATTATTATTTATATTTCCAAGCAAAAAGTTCGAAATTTTGACACTGGGGCGGCGCTAAAGTTATTGTTTCTCGCAAGCGATAAAATCATGGACGTAAATATTATTTTTACTGCCATTCAACTATTTTTTTATTTAGTTTATTTATTAGTTTTTTTATAAATTATTATTATCATTACTTACAACCAATAATTATTTTATTCATTAATTATTATTAATTACTTACCATTTTTATGTAATTTTCCTTTTTCTTTTTGTGGAAAATAAAAAATATTTTAGTAGTAAATTTTAATTTGAGCGAAAAAGTTCACTTTATTTATTTTGTGAAACTGAACTTTATTTACTTTGTAAAAATTATTCGTATGGTAAACCAACGTGAATTCCTTTATTATTTTTTAGTAATTAATATTTTCTCTGTTTGCTTTTTGTTAAAACAAAAGTTAATTATTAATTGTACGATAATGAATAATTAATTTTTGTTTCTCATAATACTAGGTTAAAATAATAATAACTTTATTTTCGGCGAAATATTTATCGCTTGCGGGTAACAATAACTGCAGCGCCGCCCTAGTGTCGAAAATTCGAACTTTTTGCTTAGAAGAAAAAATAAATTTTTCTAAAATTAAAATTTTATAATGCTTTTTAGTATTTAACATTGTTTGTTTTTTATTTACTAGTTATTAATTATTTTTTACTATTTATTAGTTATTATTTTCTGCAATTTTTCTTTTTTCTGTTTTTTATTTCTTTCTGGACAGTAAAAAAATATTTTTCCACATTTATTTTAATTGAAAAAAAAAATAAATATGGAAGAAAATTTTTCTCTGGCGAATAAAGCTTTCTACCTTTTTTTTCTCTATTCAATTTTGGTGAATCAATATTTTACGGTGTTTTCGTTTTGAAATGTGAAAAAGAATAGAGAGTGTTGAAGCGAGATAAGATTCTAGTATAATCTTAACTGAGTTAGTCGATCCTTTAAGTTCTTATTATGATCCTTAGTCATTTAGAAAAAGGATGAAGGATATAGGGACATTTATTTTACTATTGTATATACGTCATAATAGATATACTGTGTATAATAGTATACATGTATATATATATATGCGACTGTTAAATCCGACTACAGGTCGTTAAGGACAGATTAGTTGATCGCTCGATTAAACACCAAGCTGGCTAACGTTGCGTTAACTTGCGCGTTAATTCCAATTGCGTTACGACTTTCAGTTTTATGATTTTCACACTTACTTGCATATTTTCAGATATATATATATATATATATATATATATATATATATATATATATATATATATATATATATATATATATTTAACTTTATTGTTGTCCCTTTGTATTTTCACCCCGTTGCTACTGTTTACAAACTCTTTATGTTTGTATACACAATTTTTGTTTTATCCACTGAAATTTATTTACTGTACCAAAATTATTCATGCGAAAAGTAAAAGTTAATTATTTATTACTAAGTAATTTAATAAATATAATATTTAACGAAAAAATAATTTTTTCGAGCAGAAAGTTCGCATTTTTGACACTAGGGCGGCGCTGCAGTTATTGCTTCTCGCAAGCGATAAATATTTGGCGCTAATATAACATTTTTTTCACTCCCTCGATAACATTTAGGCCCCAAAATATTCATCGCTTGCGAGAAACAATAACTGCAGCGCCGCCCTAGTGGTAAAATCACGAACTTTCTGCTGGAAAAAAATTATTTTTTCGTTATTTGTTATAAGTATTATTAACATTACTATTATTGTCAACTATTTTTATTTACTGTAATAATAATAATAATAATTTTTTCCAGTAAAAATTTAATTTAATTAATTATTATATTTACATAATAATTCATAATTAATTTTTGTTTACCATAATAATAATTTTTTCCAGAAAAAATTTAATTTAATTAATTATTATATTTACGTAATATTTCATAATTAATTTTTGTTTACCATAAGTCCATAATAATAATTTTTTCCAGAAAAAATTTAATTTAATTAATTATTATATTTAATTTAATTTAATTTAATTTACACAATATTTCATAATTGATTTTTGTTTACCATAATAATAGTAAACAGTAATAGTTTTTTTTAAAATAGTAATACTTATGAAATAAATAATAAGATTTATGCCCAATTATTTGTCGCTTGCGAGAAAAAATAACTGCAGCGCCGCCCTTGTGTCCTAATTATGAAGTTTCTGCCCGAAAAAATTAATTTTTCATTAATTATTATACAATAAATAATTTAGTATCATTAGTAGTTGTAATAATTTATATAACTATTTATATGGTTGGATACAAAAAATTATTCTCAAAAATTAAAAAAAAAAATTATTTGAAACGATTTAACAAATTTTAATAAATTTCTTTTAAACGATTCAATTATTTTTTGAAAATATTTTGGAAATTCCATTATTTTTAATATCCACTCTATTTTAATTTAAGAAATTTTTTAATTGTTTAGAACACAATTTGCATAAAATTTTCAAAAAAAAATATTTAAAAACTTTTTTATATATTTGTTTGCAAAATTCAATTATTTTTTTTCAATATCTAGTATTTTAATAAAAAATTACCCAAAAGAATTCAATTATTTAAAAAAGAATTTTTTTAAAAATTCTTCACAGAAGATTTAATTATTTTTCTAAATAATGAAATTTTTACAGAAATTAAATTAATTACAATTACAATATTTTTAATAGAAGAAAAAAATCATTTATTATTGACAGACTTAATTTTAACTAATTAATTATTTGTTCAATGTAAATGTAATATTTTATTAATATTTTTATTTTTTTAGTCTTGAAGCTACTTTTTGCTACTTGTTGATATTTTTTAAAAATTTATTATTGAGTATGAAACCTGATTATTTATTTATTTAATATTATTATTATTATTTATTATTATTATTATTATTATTATTATTTATTATTATTATTTTATTATTTATTATTATTATTACTATTTTTAGGTATTGTTTTATAGTTATCACTATTATTTACTTTTTCACTATTTTAATTAATTTATTTTTCTCCATTGTCATTATTGATCTATTGATTTAAATTAGTAAAAAATTATTATTTTAAGTACTATTTTTTTTTATTTCTAAACAATTAAACAATCCGTTTTACCAAAAGTAAATTTTGTTATTTTTATCATTATTATTAATATTATTATTATTTTACTCCTACTTATTTTTTTTAAAATTATTATTTGACCTTAATTTTCATATTATTTACAGTTGTTATTATTTTCACTATGTGTTGTTTTCTTGTGGTTTATTAACCGTGAAATTCATGTAGAGGTAAATAAGAGGATACATTATAGATGGTTTTTTTTTTCGTCTTGGAAAGTTAGATGAGCGCGATTTTCAATTCCTTTTTTTCTATGCCGTCGATTTATTCGTTTTAAAAGCCAATACATCCTTTCTCTAAAACCATCAATATGAATTACTTTGACTCGTATCAAATTAAGTAGATGAAAAAAATATCAATATCTCCTCGCACATTGACCGCACTAACTGTTATTTTATTTAAATTCTAATTAAAACGAAAAAAACGCTTCTTCTCTTTATTCCCTCTTCTTTTCTATATCTATTTTTGATTTTATTATAAACAAAAATTATAATAATAATAATTATAATTTAAATTAAAATTTTTTTATTTTTTTTTTTTATAATTTTTATAATAATTATTATTATTATTATTATTATTATTATTATATTTATTTATTTAATATTTATTATTTATTTATTATTTATTTATTATTTATTTATTATTTATTTATTATTTATTTATTATTTATTTATTTATTATTTATTTATTTATTATTTATTAAATTTTTGTAAATATAAATTTTTCTTGTATAAAATTTTGTACATTGCAATTTTTAATTTTTGATTAATTTACACTTTTGATAAATAAAAGTTTTCGTAAATTTAAATTTATTGCTATCAAAATTTGTAAATTTAACTTTTTAATATTTGATTAAATTAAACTTTTTGTATCTAGAAAATTTTGTAAATTTAAATTTATTTCTGTAATTTGTACATTGCAATTTCTAATGTTTGCTTAAATTAAACTATTATCTCATTGAAATTAAATAGACAATTTTTTACAGTTTGTTTTTGTGTTTAATTTTATTTTAACTTCTTAGCTTAAAATTAGATTTACTTAATTTGATCTGAATTCTGCGTAATTAAATGATTTTAATTCTCTTGTTAAATAGTTTAAATATATTTTAAATTTGATTATAACAATTTGTTTAATTTAATTTATTTTTATTTAATTTTATTTAATTTTATTTAATTTTATTTAATTTTATTTAATTTTGTTCAATTTTATTCAATTTTATTCAATTTTATTTAATTTTGTTCAATTTTATTTAATTTTATTTAAATTTATTCAAATTCTACATTTAAATAGTTTAAATATATTTTAAATTTGATTATAACAATTTGTTTAATTTTATTTAATTTTATTTAATTTTATTTAATTTTATTTAATTGCATTTAATTTTGTTCAATTTTATTCAATTTTATTCAATTTTATTTAATTTTGTTCAATTTTATTTAGTTTTATTTAAATTTATTCAAATTCTATATTTAAATTTAATGGAAATTTTCTAAATTTAATCTTTGAATTCATTATTATTTTTCAACAATAAATAATAATCGAGAGCTGTTAAACTTTTTTTCTCATCTCTATAAAAATTAAATTTAAACGAAAGTTAATTAATAAAGTAGTGAATTATTATTTCATACGAAATAATTACTGGAAAATGAAATTCAAACCAAAGTTAATAAATAAAATATTGGATCATTATTTTTTTCCACACAAAATAACATTACACAAGCAATGAATTTTTTTTCCCGCATTTTTATTTTCACTAAAAATCAATTTATATCACGTCAGATGTATATTTATATACGTGTGCTTCTGGATATGTCAAAATGTGTAAATTTAAAGATTTTTACTGCAACAACTTTCTTAACAACTTTCTCGAGAGTACATGAACTATTATCGAAAAATGTTCATCTAATGAGTGAGAAATTCCCTATTTGAGTTCCTCTCAGTGTGCACCGATACCTATAGAATTAAAAGGGGAGAGAGAAAAAGAGAAAAAAAAAAAGAAAGAAACTCTTATTCCTCGACATTATAAAAGAGAATTTAATCCCGTTTACGGAAAATTGAGGAAGGTAAGCATAACATTTTTGATTAGCAGTACAGTGTAATGTGTTATGTTAGAATGATTAAAAATTATTCAATCGTTTCGTAATGTTTTTTTTTTATATTTTATCCATTATTGGAAAATTGCATTCAATTTATTCTATGTAAGATAATTTCGATCGAATTTTACATTTTTAGATGGGATTATTATTGCAATTGGAATTTTCATTTTCTTCCTGATTTGAGTAGATTTTTTTTTCTTGTTCGTTTTGAAATGTATGTCGTTTAATGTGGCGTATATATAGCTATCGTGAATTTTACTTCTACTGCTGACTTTTTATTTTTTTTTTCATTCCTTTTTTTGAGAGATAGAGAGACTTTATACAAGAAAAACGTTTTTGTGAATGAAAAGTGTTGTTTGCCTTTTTTAAAACCATTCTTGCTTTTTTTTGCTTTTACAATTTTTCCTCTTTCGACTGACTTTTCTTCCTTGTTTTCCTTTTTTTATTTTTTTTTTATCATCTACTATTCCTTCTCGAAAAAGTTTAATTTAATTTTCTATTAAATTATTAATAAATTTTTCTATTTTAATTTTCATTCCACATTTTTTCTAATTTACTTTTTTCTCCTTTATTATTTATTTCTTTAAAAAAATTTAAAAACAATTTTTTTTTCGAATTCAATTTTTGTTTGTTTTCTTCTATTTTTCATCAACTATTTTTTGTTTAGTTTCTTCATTGTTATTAATTCTATTTGCATTTAAATTTTGTTATTTTCCTTTTACTTTTTATTTAGTTTCTTTATTGTTATTAAATTCTATTTGCATTTAAATTTTGTTATTTTTCTTCTATTTTTTATTTAGTTTCTTTATTGTTTATTTCTTTATTTGTTATATTAGGCAAATAAATTCTATTTGCAGTTAATTTTCGTTATTTTCCTTTTATTTTTCATTTAGTTTCTTTCTTGTTATTAATTTATAATTACTTGAAATTAAATTACAAAAATAATGTATCTGGTGGTAATAAATAATATGTTATTTATTTATTATTTTTCTCTCCTAATATTTTTATAGTCTCAGCTCTCGGAAAGAAAATTAAATTATTTATATTTAGAAAATGTACATTTTTTTCTTTTTTATAATAAACTAAAAATTTATTAAATTAATACCGAATTGAATAATTAATTATTTTCGGGCGAATACTTAATCGACAAAGTTAACAAGTAATTAAAAATTTCAAATAAATAAATTAATTATTCGGTAAATTATTTAATTATTGAATAAGCAAATAAATGTAATCAGAAGAAAATTAATAATAATAAATAATAATTAATGATAATAATAATAGAAATAATAATAATAATAATAATAATAATAATAATAATAATAATAACAGTAAAAATAAAGATAATAAAAAATAACACAAACTACTTTAAATTATTTAAAATATTTTAACCAAAAAATACACAAAGATAATAATAATAATAATAATTAATATTATATTATTATTAATAATATTTTTATTATTATCATTATTTATTTTATTTTTTCTGTATTGTTTTTGTCGTAACTGTTAATAAAAAAAATAATTATTTTAGTGAAATATTTGTAAATTTTTATTTTATTTGAATAAAAATGAAAGCAATTTGTAATCGAATTTTTTCGTCCCCATTGAAAATATTAACGTAATTTAAGATAAATATTTTTCCCACATTTAAATTTGTAAAAGAGCAAAATTTTTCTAATCTTGCCTCGTTTTAGATAATTAATAATCCATTAGCAGGATGTTTATAGAAAGTTCTGTCGATTTGATTTCTTTTCCACCTGATTATTTTTTTGCGACATTTTTGCTGTTGATAATCGATTTACGTATTCCAAACTTATAATTAACAATATAAATGATCATTTCCCGTGTTGATGAATATTATATATTTACATTTTTTTTGCCGTATCAAATACCTATAGAGTTATTATAACATACTTTCTAATTTTTTATTTTTATTATATTTGTATTTTGTTCCTTCATTTTTTTTTTAATTTTATATCATATATTTTTTTGGTTTCGTAAAAAAATATTTAAAAAAATATAAAAAATATAAAAATATATAAATAGTATATAAATATAAAAATATATAAATAGTATATAAATATAAATGTAATCTATATATAGATATGTATACTAAATAAAATAAAATAAATAAAATAAAATAAAAATATATAAATGTTTTGTTTCTTTATTCTGGTTTTATATTTATTATTTACTTCTATTCTATTTGTATTTTTATTAAATTTTTATTTCATTCGTATTTTATTTTAATTAAATTTTTATATTATTCGTATTTTATTTTAATTAAATTTTTATTTTATTCATGTTTTTTATTTTTATTACAATTTTTCACTCTATATTTTGTTTTTCAATTTTATTTCAAATATACGTTTTAGTTGAAAATTCTTAAATACTTTTAAATTAAAAAAATTCTTAAATTCTTTTCCTTTCTTTTGTTGAATTAAAATTAAAAACGAGGGGAAAAAAAACCAAATAAATTTTTTTTGTTGAATTAAAATTAAAAATGAGGAGAAAAATACAAAAACAGAATTAAAAACAAGGGAGAAAATACCAAATATATTTTTTTGCTAAATTAAAATTAAAAACGAGGGGAAAAATATAAAAAAAGAATTAAAAACATGGGAGAAAATACCAAATAAATTTTTTTGTCGAATTAAAATTAAAAATGAGGGGAAAAATACAAAAAAAAGTTTTTTTAAATTAAAATTATAGTGATAGGAAAAAATGACAAATATTTTCTTTTGTCGAATTAAAATTACAAGTTTATTTTTTGTTGAATTTAATCTATAATCCTGAGGGGGAAAAAATGCCAAATATATTTTTTTGATGAATTAAAATTATGAGAGAAAAAAAATACGAAATATAATTTTTTTTGCACTTTAAATTCTATAATCAAAAGAGAGAAAAAAAAGGAAATATTTTTTTTTAATTTAAAATTATAGCGAAGGAAAAAGGGGAAAATATATTCCACATAAACACGAGGGAATGAGAGGAGGAATGCCATATCAAAACAGTTTGATATGCCGAAGCGCGTGTAATATTAGTGTACATGGTTTGTGTGGTGAAACTACTGCATCTCAGAAGTTATGGTTTAAAGTTATTCACTTAAATCCGCACATCAGGCGAAACTTTCGTAAAACTTATGTCACCACGAAAATTCAACCGACATAGTTTCTGAGCGACACAGGCTCTTATGGAATAATAAATTTTCTGTCAAACTACGAAAAGCTCTCAGTGAATTTGAAATTCGCGCTTATTAGTCGTTTCAACTCTCTATATATATATATATATATACGCATATAATACCGTGAGCTCTCATTCAAAAACTTGTTTTAAAGTCGGATTTAACTCTCAAATAATGAACATCATGTATTGAATATGTATCACATTTCATTATAAATTGTGTCAGAGGGGAAAATAATTTTTTTCAATTTTTTATAATTATTTTCAAGTTTTTGGAATTTTTTTTTCTATTTTTTTTTTCAATTTTAAATCCCACATTTTGCGTCGATACGAAAATAAAAAAGTAAAATTAAAAAAAACATTGTAATAATAGCGAAAAATAATAATAATAAATAATAAAAATAATATTAATGATAAATAAATATTATAATGAAGATTTTAATTATTTACGTTTCATTTCGAAAAACATTCTCCTTTTTTTGCTAAAGTATTTTTTCATTTAATAATAATTTAATAATAAATAATGAAATATTTTATTTTCAAATTTTACAAAGTATTATATAGTTACAAAAATTATAAAACTTTTCTTATAAACAAAAATATAGTTTTTTAATTTAAGAAGAAAAAAAATAAATAATAAAATAAAATGAAATCAAATAAAAGATACTTTAATAACTTTGAAGGAATTCAGTTATTTTGAAAATAATTTTAATAAATTTTCTGAAAAAATTCAATTATTCTTCAAACTGTTAAAAAAGTCTTCTTAAAAATATTTATAGTAACTGTGAATAGAATTTTTACTTAGTTATTTATTTATTCATTACACGGGTTTACAAATTTTGTTTTTTATTCAAATTTCTCGAAAACATTCAATTAGTTTCAAATATTTAAATAAAATTCTTAGAAATAATCCAATTTTGTCTTCAAAACATTAATTTTAATTGAATTCCTTACAATAATTTAATTATTTGACAAATTTTCACAAAATTCTTCTAAAAAAATGAATTATTTAAAAAAATTGCAATAAAATTTCTCAAAAAATTAAATTATTTTAAAAAATTGCAATAAAATTTCTCAAAAAATTGAATTATTTTAAAAAATTGCAATAAAATTTCTCAAAAAATTAAATTATTTTAAAAAATTGCAATAAAATTTCTCAAAAAATTAAATTATTTTAAAAAATTGCAATAAAATTTCTCAAAAAATTAAATTATTTTAAAAAATTGCAATAAAATTTCTCAAAAAATTGAATTATTTTAAAAATTTGGAATAAAATTCTTATTAACAATTCAATGATTTTCAAAAATATTGATGATTTCTTAAAATAATGCAATTGTTTGTAATTCAATTTTATTTGAATTCATTGATAGAATTCAATTGTTATCAATAATTTTAATTAAACTTTTCAAAAAAAATCCAACTATAAATTAAAATTATGGACAGGAATTCATTTATTTTCAGTAAAGTTTTAATAAAATTCTTCTCAAAAATTCAAATTTTAATTATTTTCAAACATTTTAATAAAATTTTTCAAAAAATTGAATTATTTTAAAAAATTTCGAATAAAATTCTTCTCTAAAATTCAAATCTTAATTATTTTCAAACATTTTAATAAAATTTTTTAAAAATTGAATTATTTTAAAAAATTTCGAATAAAATTCATCTCAAAAATTCAAATTTTAAATATATTCAAACATTTTAATAAAATTTCTAAAAAAATTGAATTATTTAAAAAAATTTTGAATAAAATTCTCCTAGAAAATTTAATTATTTCCAATATACAAATTTAATTAAATTCTTCGATAAAATTTTTTAAAACAATTCAATTATCTTCAAAAACGTTATTTTCAGTTAAATTCATAATAATAGTTTAAGTATTTTACAAATTTTCACAAAATTCTTGTTAAAAATCAAAATTTTTTTAAAAAAATGTAATAAAGTTTTTCAAAAAAATTTAATTATTTTGAAAAATTTGAATAAAACTCTTCCAAATAATTTTATTATTTACGAAAAAAATAAAATTCTATATACAATATTGAAATTATTTCAAATTTGTATGTAAAAAAAGTTATCAAAATTCTAACATTTTTTGAAACAAAATTGTCGTTTTTGAATATGAAAAAAATGCGCTAATTACTAATTAACTAATTAACTAATTAACTACTATTAGTTTTAAAAACTTTATTCAAAAAGTAATAAAAGATACAAATTTATTTATTTTCAAAATTTAAATAAAATGGTAGGTTTGACACATCTAAAAAATATTTTCTAATTCTTTTTCTCGAAAAAACGATTCCTTAAAAAAATTTTCAAAAACAATCCAATTATCTTCAATAAAGTTAATTTCAATTGAATTCCTGATAAATAATTTAATAATTTGACAAATTTTCATAAAATTCTTGTTAAAAATTCAATTATTTTTAAAAATTGTAAAAAAATTTTTCAAACACATTGAAGAATATTTGAGAATTTTTATAAATTTCAATAAAATTCTTTTAAAAAATTCAATTATTTAAAAAAATTGTAATAAAATTTTTCAAAAAGCATAATTATTTTTAAAAAATTTGAATAGATTTGTTCCAAATACATAATTAAGCTATTTATGGAAAAAAATAAAATTCTGCACAAAATTGAAATTATTTCAAATTCAAATTAATGAAAATTATACAAATTCTAACATTTTTCTAAACAAAAATTTTGTTTTTAATATAAAAATAATGCTCTTGTTAAATAATTAAGTAATTAATTACTATTTTTAAAAACTTTAATAAGCACAATTTTACATAATTAATATTATTAATTAAATTTTTCATTTTTTAAAATTTCGCGCCAATTCAGTTTTTTGAATTTCCGCCCAAATGCCATGAAAATTCACTTACAAGCAAAATTAAATTATTTCCTAAAAAAATATTCGGAAATTAGAAAAATTTATAGAATTAAAAATATAAAACGTGGATTTTACTTTTCGAAACTAAATTTTTTGGTAATTAATTGAATTAAGTGAAATCAGACTATTTTCGTAATGTTTTGAATGCTTTTTTCACTCAACGTTCACTTTTAATTCCTCGCTGTTTGCTATTTAATAACTTTAAAAACTTCATATACTTTAAACTTTTATACAATTTATTAGTTATTTATGAAATTTGTAATTTTTAAAAAAATTTTAATTTAAATAAATTTTAATTTAAGTAAATTTTAATTTAAATAAATTTTAATTTAAATAACTTTAAAAAAATTGTTTTTTAACTATTTAAAAAAATTTTTTTCTTTCTTCAAAACACTCTCTGAATTGTTTCATTTACTTTTTTATCGTTATCAATTTCCCTCGTGTTTTTTTTTTCGTTTTTTGCCAATTTTTTTTTCTTTTTTCATTTTTTATCTTTTCTTTTTTTTTGAGGAAAATTTTATTTTCCAATATAAAAAGTGTCACTTGTGCATATATAGTGAAGAAAATTTTCAATTCTTTATGAAAGAAAAAGAGAGTGAGAGAGAGATTCACACTCACCGTCCTCGTGGGTCGTTTCACAGCACACGTTTTACTCCCACGTCACTTCCCGAACCCGCGTAATCGAATATCGAGCAATCGTTCTCTCGCGGTATAGTCAGAAAATAAATTTCGCGACGTTTCCTGCCAACCTCATCGAGAATATATAGACTTTTGTCCCAACTGGTAAAAGAGAGAAAAGAGAGGGAGCAAAAGTCTACCCTCTCTTCTATACTGTATGGTGTGTACCTATATTATATTGTAGAAGGAGGCAAATATATATATATATATAAAAGAAAATGCTCCTTTCTTATTTCATCTTTTCGTTATTCTCTATATATACACTTTGTTCTTAAAAAAAAAAAAAAAAAAAAAAAAAACTCTTCCTCTTTTCCTTCTTGAAACTTTATTTTTATGTATATATACTCCCTGGTTATTGTATACTCTTCAAGTTTGATATTTTATTTAAACTAGTTTTCAAAAGGAGTAACTTTGTGGAATCATTTATACAATTTGTGAAAAATATCTATTGACAATTATTTTTTCAATGTTTTCTTATTTTTATTTTACATTTTTTTTTTTTTTTTTGAAAAAGCCTACAAATTTTTTTTTTTTTTTTTTAGAGCTTAAAATACTGTTACTCCAAGGAATCAAATTATCCAAAAAAGAACAATATTGTCTTCATTTTTTTAAGTGGTTTTAGCCGATCTGTTAAATATTTAGTTAGAAAATTTTTTTTTCAATTTACTGCAAAGGGTGAAAAAGTAAATGGCGCCAATACTCAATCAAAATTTGCAGGCTGAATTGGTTTTTTTGGTTCTGAACGAAATTAGGAAAAACAATTTTAAATTGATTGAAATAGGCGAAAAACTAGATTATGCCAGGATTCAGCCAAGATTGGTAGACTGAATATGTTTTTTTATTTTTGAACGAAATAAGGAAAAAGATTTCAAAATTGGTTGAAATATGTGAAAAACTATAATACGCCAAGATTCGACCGAGATTGGTAGGCAAATTCTAACAAATTCTAACAGTGTCTATTAACACTGACTATGAAGCAAAATTAGGAAAAAGATTCGTATACTGAATTTGTTTTTTAGTTTTGAACGAAATAAGAAAAAAAAATTTTTAAACTGGTTGAAATATGTGAAAAACTATAATACGCCAAGATTCGGCCGAGATTGGTAGGCAATCTATTTATTAACCCTGAATAGAAAAAAATAGGACAAATATTATTAGACTGAATTTCTTTTTTAGTTTTGAACGAAATAAGGAAAAAATTTCAAAACTGGTTGAAATATGTGAAAAACTATAATACGCCAAGATTCGGCCGTGATTGGTAGGCAATGTGTCTATTGACACTGAATAGGAAGCAAAATTAGGAAAAAGATTAGTAGACTAAAATTGTTTTTTAGTTTTGAACAAAAATAAGGAAAAAAATTTTGAAACTGGTTGAAATATGTGAAAAACTATAATACGCCAAGATTCGACCGAGATTGGTAGGCAATCTATCTATTGACACTAAATAGAAAAAAAAATTAGAAAAGAGATTATTAGACTGAATTTCTTTTTTAGTTTTGAACGAAATAAGGAAAAAATTTCAAAACTGGTTGAAATATGTGAAAAACTAGATTAATCCAGGATTCAGCCAAGATTGGTAGGCAATGTTTTTATTGACACTGACAATTTATATCTTTATTCTCTTTTGTTTTCTGTGCAATTTTGTCAAGCAAATTTAGGCCAATATTCGGCCAAGCTTTCTGGTTAATAGTCGAGAAAATAAAAATTAAAACGAGGGCAATATGGGGCCAGGTTTGCCAGACAATATTGCCACTGATTCACGTCACTCCAAATTTTGAATCAAGATTGATTCAAAATTGTTTCTTTTTTTAAACTAATCTTTTACCTATAAGCTTTAGCTCACATATATTTTTCTTTTGCAATTGCTTTTATCACCCAAGTTTGGGCCAATATTCGTCCAATTTTCCAATTTTCATATTAGAGAAAAATTAGTTACCAAGCTTATAAAATAATTCATCAAAACTTGTGACAAAAATATTAACGTCACATTAATGTCGCTTGCAAAAAAAAGAAATTAAAATAAAATTCCAATCTAGAGTGAATCTTGGCTGAATTTTGCCAGTCACAAATACTCAATGGTTTGTAAAATTAACTACTAAATTCATTCTGCATTATGTTTCAAAAGTGAAAATTAAAAATTTCCCAAACTTTTAGTGTAAAAAATATTGGACGTTTTAGAATGATAAAATCCCCATCTAGGGTGAATCTTGGCACGAAATTGGCGGCAAATAATATTCAATTTTTTTGAAAAAATAATTACCAAATCCATTCTTAAATTTTTTCGAATGATTGAAATTAAATATTTGCCAAAATTTTAGTATCAAATATTGAAACGTTCAAAATGGTAAAATTCCAGTCTTGGGTGAATCTTGGCACAATATTGACGGCGAATAATATTGAATATTTTGGAAAATTACCAAATGTCTCTAAATATTAACACAATCTTGGCTTAGAATAATATTTAATGGCTCGGCTTATCAAACCTGGCTAAACATTGGTATTATTTTATATTAAAAAATTGCATTTTCAAAAATATTAATTATTATTCTTTATTCTAAATACATGTGTCATTTATTTATTTTGTTATACCAATAAAACAATAGTAATAACAATATTAATAATAAATAAGCCTAATAATTATTTTTATACAATAAATAATGCAAAACAATATTTTTTTGTTAATTAATTTTTTCTCTTGTTTCAGGTGAGTCGATTTTCCTGCGTAGAACTACTTTTCCTGTAAGTTTTCTCTTTGATTCTTTCATCTTCGTTTTATCAATTTTTTCCTGTTTTTTTTTCTTTGGAATTTTGAAATCCTTTTTCTAAAAAGAAAACCACATTTATTAAAGAAGCTAAAAAGAAACAACCGTGGTAAAAAACAAGTGTCTCTCACTTATAAAATTGACTCGTATCCGGTTACAAATTTTTAAGTTCACGCCATAAATTTCCTTTCATTAAAAATTTTTTTTTTTTTTTTTTTGATGAAAAGTTTGTCCTTGCACTTTAGAAAAAAAATTTATATACTATATGAATCTCGAAAAGTTTTGAGATCAAAGTACAAAGTTTTTTTTCCTATGCATTAAAAATACTTAAGTGTATTACTTAAGTTTATTATAACTTGTTGAAGCAAGAATGAAGATTTGCATTATTTACGTTTCATTTCGAAAACATTCTCTTTTTTTTGTGCAAAAGTTTTTTTTTTATTTATTACAACAATGAAATAATATTTTTCTTTCAAATTTTGCATAATATTTGTATTAAAAATTCTAACATTTTTTTTGCCGTTTTTTAATTATGAAGAAGAATATTCAACAATTTTAATAAATTTATTGAGCAAAAAATTCAATTATTTAAAAAATTTTTTTAAAATTCTTGTAAAGAATATTTGTAATTATTTTTAATAGAATTTTTTTTGTTTACTTATAACACGGGTTAACAAAATTAGTTTTTTTATTCAACTTTCTGAAGAATATGCTGAATTAATTTTAATTTTTAAATAATTTAAATACAATTTTTAAAAACAATTCAATTATCTTCAAAAACGTTAATTTTAATTGAATTCGTGATAATAATTAAATTGTTTGACAATAATGTTCCCAAATTCTTGTTCAAAATTCAATTATTTTAAAAAATTTCAATAAAATTTATCAAAAACTTAAATTATTTTAAAAAATTGCAATAAAATTTCTCAAAAAATTAAATTATTTAAAAAAATTGCAATAAAATTTCTCAAAAAATTGAATTATTTTAAAAAATTGGAATAAAATTCTTATTAACAATTCAATGATTTTTAAAAATATTGATGATTTCTTAAAATAATGCAATTGTTTGTAATTCAATTTTATTTGAATTCATTGATAGAATTCAATTGTTATCAATAATTTTAATCAAACTTTTCAAAAAAAGTTCAATTATAAATTAAAATTATGGACATGAATTCATTTATTTACAGTAAAGTTTTAATAAAACTCTTCTCAAAAATTCAAATTTTAATTATTTTCAAACATTTTAATAAAATTTTTCAAAAAATTAAATTATTTTAAAAAATTTCGAATAAAATTCTTCTCAAAAATTCAAATCTTAATTATTTTCAAACATTTTAATAAAATTTTTAAAAAAATTGAATTATTTTAAAAAATTTCGAATAAAATTCTTCTTAAAAATTCAAATTTTAATTATTTTCAAACATTTTAATAAAACTTTTCAAAAAATTGAATTATTTTAAAAAAATTCTAATAAAAAAAATGGCCGCTGATTAGAAATAGCGTGTGTGTTATTGCTCGTTAAATTTACCCTCCAGTTTCTAATATTATTTTTCTTTTGCACTTGTTGTCGGTGTAAAGTGGTGTATTGGTGCCTATTATTCATTAATTATAAAGAATTTCTACTTTTTATTTATGAATAGTTATCGATTCCGAAATTTTTGAGTTTGTGGTTTAACATAACCTTAAATTGACCATTATGACTGACAATAATTCATCAGGAGATAAAAACTGTGACGCGAGTGACAAGACTTGTGTTGGTTGTAAGAAGCCAGTTTCTGGTGGTGTTTCTTGTTCGGTGTGCAATGCCAGTTATCATAAATCGTGCTCGAAAGTTTGTGGTCCATTGCCGGGTGCGCTTTTTCAAAATGCTGTAAACCCGCTTCCCCTCTGTTGTCTGTTGCTGGGTCATCGAATCCACCACTGACTGTCTCTGATTTAGAAAGAATTGTTGGAAAGCTGTTATCTCCCTTAAATCACAAATGTCCGAAGACTCAGTTTCACTTTCTTGTAAAAATTGATAATATTGCTGCAGCTATGGAGTGTAGGATTGCTGAAACGGAGAATAAAATTGTTGATCTTTCTGATCGTCTTGCAACAGTTGAAGGTACTTTGGAAAATTTACCCATTGTTTGCAAGGAAAATGCTAGCCGTGTTTCACGTGATTGTTTAGCTGAACTAGAAAATAGAATTGCTAAGAAAAAAAAATCTAATGTTGTTTGGAGTTCCCGAGCATGATAATTATCTTGACAAATCTGCAAATACCGTCTCAAACTTATGCATGTGTTTGTCTCAGTATTTTAAGGATTTTATTCCATCAGATTTATTTACTAACACACGCATATATAGAGTTGGTGTTCCTTCACAGACACAACAGCGAGCACGACCGGTGAGAATTGTCTTCGAATCAGAGGAAAAAGCCCGCTCTTTTCAAATCATGTTTTCTCGAGAAGAAGAAGAGCTCTCCCCGTTCGATTTTGAGCGACGTTTGGTTGTCCCTGGACAAGACAAAGACCCACTAGACGAGATCCGAGACTTGCGTACGCAGATGGAAATTCGTCGTCGAAATGGAGAACTGAATGTGAAACTCTCTTATCGCAAAGGTTGTCCGGTGATAGTGTCAAACTGCTCCACTCACAGTCCCTCAACCTTAAGTGGTCTACGCACGGGTGGCAATGGCTCAACCATTTTTGACCTAGGCACTCTCCCATCTTCTCTACATGCTTCAAATCATGACCTTACTTCGTCTGCTGTTTCATCACTCTCTGTTTACTTTCAGAATGTTCGTGGGACTTAGAACTAAATTATCTGCACTATGTATTTCTGTTCCATTGTTAATGTACTCAATTTTTTGCTCTTACTGAAACTTGGCTTGTTAGTGGCATTTTAACTTCAGAAATGGGATTTAATGATTTTGACGTTTTTTAGATGCGACAGAAGTGTAACAACAAGTGTTTATTCACGCGGAGGTGGAGTGTTAACAGCTGTTAACCGTTTCCTTGCATAGTGTTAAAATTGATACTAAAATAACCTCTATTGAGCATGTTGTTGTTAAATTTAAATTTCACTCTGACACAATTATATTGGGAAATTTTTATATGCCGCCGTATGCCACTGTGTTGACCAATATTTTGACATGTGTCAAGTTTAGAGGAAATGGCATTTATTTATCCTTCAGCGAAGATTATAGTTTTGGGTGATTTTAATATGCCTTATGCAATTTGGAATCAGTCACTTGATGATAACCCACGTTGTGTATACCCAAACCTGGTTCTCTTAAATTACATTGTCAGATCGTTAACACAGTAAGTGATACCTTGGATTTTCTTAATTTTGTGCAGATTAATAATAACAACTAATACTCAAGGATCCCTATTAGATCTAATATTTATAAATTTTTTTTGATTCTAAGAATTATAGTATAAACTCGACAAGTGATAGTCTCCTTCCGAATTGACATCTTTCACCCCCCTTTATTATTTGATTATAACCCTCAACCTGCAAACGTTTTCCTGAATTTCGTGAAAGAATTCTTAAATATGACTTTTTTAAATGCTAATGTTTTTGGTATTAATGAGTATCTAAACAGTGTTGATTGGTCTGATTGTTTATTGACTTGTGATATTGAGAGTGCAGTTGACATTTTCTATAATCATATTTATTTTGCTATTGAACTTTTTGTTCCTGTTAAAGCTACAAATACTTCACATTATCCACCATGGTTTAATAGTGAATTAAAAAAATTAACCTATGATAAAAAAAATTGCTCATTTAAATTATAAGAAGAATAAAAGCTTCTCAAATTACCAGTTATTTTCTACTTTACGAACTCAATGTAAATCTCTCTCAACATTTTGTTATAATGCTTATATCCGTAAAAAGTGAACAATCTATTGTTAATTGTCCAAAAAATTTTTGGAAATTTATCAAATCTAAACAGAATGACCGTTGCATTCCAAACTGTATGACACTTGACAGTAATTGTTGCTACTGATCGTGATAATATATGTTCTTTTTTTGCATCTTATTTTGAATCTGTTTACGAGGCTTATGATAATAATATTGTTACAACACCTTTTCAAGTGCACGATTCCGTTTATCTTAACTCTTTTCATATTACTAAAAATGATATAGCAAAAAAGATATTATCTTGCAATGTGAATGTTGGTGCTGGTCCTGATGGTATCCCTCTGCTTTGATTAAGTCGTGCTGTTCTTCCTCTAGTCGAACCCTTATATATGCTTTTTACTAGGTCTGTGCGGGAAATGTAATTTTTCCTAAACAGTGGAAAATAGGAATAGTTGTTCTCTGTTTTCAAAAATAAATCAAAAATGATGTAAAAAATTATAGACCAATTACTAATTCTCAGCACAATCCGAAGATTTTGAGAGTATTTTTATATGATGAACTTTATTATCTGTTTCCGGAGTGATTATTGACGAGCAGCACGGATTTCTTAGGGGTAGATCAGTTTCTACTAATCTTGGTGTTTTTTATGAATATTTGGTTTCTGCAGTCGAGGGAGGTCATCAGGTTGACGCCGTCTACGCGGACTTTGCTAAGGCATTCGATAAGATTGATCATGAAATTCTTTTAAAAAAGCTAAAAATTACTGGGCATTGGCCCTAATATTCTTTCTTGGTTTCGTAGTTACTTAATTGCTAATTGCCTATGTGTCCGTGTGGATGGTGTTTACTCTGAGATGTTTACGGCAACTTCTGGTGTCCCTCAAGGATCTCACCTGGGTCCCCCCTATTATTTCTTTTATTCATTAATGACATAAATTCTGTATTTAAATTTTGTTTCTTTTTTACTTTTTGCCGACGATCTGAAATTATATATGACTATTGGTTCTCATGATGATTTTATAAAATTTTCAGTCTGACTTAGATCGTCTACATCAATGTGTGTATTGGTAGTAAATTTCATTTTAACATCAATAAATGTTCTGTAATTTCTTTTTCTAAGAAAAAAGTTTACTATTAATCATGACTATAAACTTGATAATTTCTCTTTAAATCGAGTGACCCAGGTGAGCGATCTGGGAGTTGTCTTCAGTGAAGATTTGACCTTCTCTAACCATGTTGCTGTTGTTGTAAACAAGGCAAGGCTGTTCGATTATTGGGTTTTATTATACGAAATGCATCTAATTTTTAAAAGTTTGATTTCCCTTAAAGTTCTGTATTATTCCTTTGTTTTATCAATCCTTGAATATGCTTCTGTAATATGGTCGCCTTTTTACCTCATTCACATTGTTAGACTTGAAAGAGTCCAGAATCGTTTTTTGCGCTTTCTGGCTAGGCAGCCTTGGTATTGGTTATGATTTTTTTTCCCATAACTATGATGCTTTACGTTTGCAATTAAAAATTCCTAAGATACACACAAGGTTTCAATATAATGACTTGCTTTTTTTTTTGTTTAAAATTATAAACGGCCATCGTGTAATTGTCCTAGAATTCTCTCTCAGGTTAATTTTTTATACTCCAGTTAGAGTTTTAAGAGGCTATAATTTGTTTATATATTAAGAAACATAGAACTAATTATGGAAAGAATTCTAATTATTGCTAGACTCTGTAGCAAGCGAATTGTTGCCCTATTAGTCTTGATTTTTTTGATACGAAAATGGAGAGATTTGTCGCCGCATTACGAGCTATTGTCTTAAACGAAAATGTATAATTACAATTTTCTGATCTGGTCGTAGTTAAATTTATATTATCTAAATATTACTTATGTGTATATTAAATTATGTAAAGGGTATTTTCCACCCGTTTATCTACTAAATAAATAAATAAATAAATAAAATTCTCCTGGAAAATTTAATTATTTCCATTATACAAATTTAATTAAATTCTTCGAAAAAATTTTTAAAAACAATTCAATTATCTTCAAAAACGTTATTTTCAAGTTAAATTCATGATAATAGTTGAATTATTTGACAAATTTTCACAAAATTCTTGTTAAAAATTAAATTATTTTCAAAAATTGTAATAAAATTTTTCAAACAAATTTAAGAATTTTGATAAATTTCAATAAAATTCTTCGAAAACTTTAATTATTTCCAATAAAAATGTTAATATTAATCAATATTATGATAATTTAATTATTTGACAAATGTTCACAAAATTCTTCTAAAAAATTTAATTATTTTTAAAAATTGTAATAAAATTTGCCAAAAAATTTTAATTATTTTAAAAAATTTGAATAAAACTCTTCCAAATAATTTAAATATTTACGAACATTGAAATTATTTCAAATTTAAATATAATAAAAGTTATGAAAGTTCTAACATTTTTTAAAACAAAATTGTCGTTTTTGAATATGAAAAAAATTGCGCTAATTACTAATTAACTAATTAATTACTATTATTTTAAAAAAACTTTATTAAAAGACAAAAAGAGATATTTTAAAAAATTCGCTGGAATTCAGTTATTTCAAATACAATTTTATTCAAATTTTTTTGGAAAAATGTATCTTTTTACAAATTTTAAAAAAATATTAAGTGGTCAGTTTTTTTAAAAAATATTTTTTAATTCTTTTTCTCTAAAAAAAAAGCGACTTCTAATAAAATCTGTTTTGTAAAAAATGTTTTTCCAACATATTTTAATTTCTAAAAAATGTTTTTTTAAAAAATTTATGATTTCTAATATTTATTTTCCAAAAAATTTATGATTTTTAATATTTATTTTCCAAAAAAAATTTATGATTTCTAATATTCATATTCCAAAAAATTTGTAAAGTTTCATAATTTTGATAAAAATTAGGAAATCCTGTATCTCAATCACAATTCTGTTTCCAAAATTATAAATTTTTTTTTTTTGTTTAAAAGAAGAAACAATTTTATAATAAATTAAAATAGTTCTTTTCACAATTTGTTAACAATTTTCTTCTTCTTTGAAAGAAAAAAATAATTTGCATAATTATTATACAAAAATTCCAAGAAATAAGATATTTATAAATCATTTTTGTAGAGAATTTTGAATATGTTTAGACAAAAAAAGTTTAGAAAATACGTTTTAGGAAATCTGTACCATAACGAAAAAAATTCTTCTAAAGAATTCTCTCTCTACTATAATAATTTTTTAATTATTATTTAATAATATTTAGTATAGTGTGAGTTGTGATTAAAAATATTATTTTTATATATTATATTATTTATTTAAAAATGCATAAATTTATAATTGATAAATTATTAATTCATTATTAATTAATATGAATAATTTTTAAAGTAATAACAATAATGATTATAATAATAATAATAATTTTAATAATAATAATAATAATAATAATAATAATAATAATAATAATTTTAATAATAATTTTAATAATAATTTTAATAATAATAATAATAATTTTAATAATAATAATAATAATACTAATAATATTAATTTATATTCTAAAACTTGAATAATATATCACAAAGAGGAAATGAGAAAAAAAAATTAGTCGTGTTCTTTTTTTTTGTCACCTTTGTCGAAATTTCAATTTCCCAGGACAAACGAAACTGTATGCTATTCGACAGAGTGCAACCGGAAGACATGTATACATAGAGTATATACATATATACATATATATATGTGCTTTCACGACTACTCGCGTTGTTATAACAGTGCTTCAACATATATACACGAATGTCTAGAGTTGTTTTACGATCGTATAGTTGTATATGCGCGAGAAACGTAATTTCGGACTTGGGTCCAAATGCGCCTATGCAAGTGCGTTACAGGTAATAATAGTAAATCTTTAAATAGCAATCAACTACTGAATTTATAACAATGTTTATTTCTTACTTCTCTCTTCAGAGAGTGGAGGAAAATTTTTTACTTTAACGTCATTCGAAAGTATAACGTTTAGCTAAGAAAGAATTTTTACAAATTAAAAAAAAAAGAAGGATAAAAATATTTTATAGCGTGATAATGGAAATTGGGAAATTATTACAACATTTTTGTAAAAATTGTTTTCATAACAATTTTTTATTCATTTTTACAAAAACAAACTTTGGATTATTAATTAACAGTCGTCAATGGTCAGGTATTTTGTTATTTTAGTGATTTGAGCCGATTTAGGGAAAAAAGTATCAAAATTGGTTGAAATAGGCGAAAAACTAGATTACGCCAGGATAGGCAATGTTGCTATTGCGTATTTTTTGACAATTTAGATCTTTATTCTTTTTTGTTTTCTAGACAATTTTGTCAGACAAGTTTAGGACAATATTCGACCAAGTTTTCTGGTCAGTGGTCAAGAAAATAAAAGTTGAAACTAGGGCAATATTGGCCCAAGCTTGTCATGCAAGCCAGTCATCCATGACACTCCAAACTTGGGCCAAGGCTGATTAAAATTTTTTTGTACATTTTTTCACCTTAACTTTGATCAATATCCACTCTTTTACTACATTCAATTTTTTCAGCCAAGTTTGGACCAATATTCGTTCAATTTTCATATTCGAGAAAGATTAATCATTAAACATAGAAAATTGATCGTCAAAACTTGTATGAAAAATGCTAAAATTAACGTCGAGAAAAATAATAAACTGCTTTTATTTTATAAAAATGCTAATCCTGGGCTGGTTCTTGGCACAATATCGGTGCACAAATAATATTTATTTTTTTGCAAAAATTAATTAATTTACCAAAGGTAGGCAAAGCCGAAGTTTTAGTTCCAAAAATATTGAAATTTTAGAATAATAAATAGAATTTAGGGTGAATCTTGGCACAATATTGGCTGCAAATAATATTCAACATTTTGTAAAATTAATTAATAAATCCATTCTGTAATGTATTCTAAAGATAGAAATTAAATAATTGTCAAACTTTTAGTGTCAGAAATATTAAAACGTTTAGAATAATAAAAACATTAATCTGGGGTTAATCTAGGCCAAAATTGGCGGCAAAAATACTTAATATTTTGAAAAACTAAATAGGAAAACTATTCAGTAATGTTATATAAAAATAGAAATTAAATATTTGTCAAACTTACAGTGTCAGAAGTATTAAAACGTCAAGAATAATAAAACTTTAATCTGGGGTTAATCTTGGCACAATATTGGCGGCAAATAATATTCAATATTTTGTAAAATTAATTATTAAGTTCATTCTCTAATGTATTCTAAAGATAGAAATTAAATAATTGTCAAACTTTTAGTGTCAGAAATATTAAAACGTTAAGAATAATAAAAACTTTAATCTGGGGTTAACATAGGTACAATATTGGCGGCAAAAATACTCAATATTTTGAAAAACTAAATAGGAAAACTATTCTGTAATGTTATATAAAAATAGAAATTAAATATTTGTCAAACTTTCAGTGTCAGAAATATTAAAACGTTGAGAATAATAAAACTTTAATCTAGGGTTAATCTTGGCACAATATTGGCGGCAAATAATATTCAATATTTTGTAAAATTAATTATTAAGTTCATTCTCTAATGTATTCTAAAGATAGAAATTAAATAATTGTCAAACTTTTAGTGTCAGAAATATTAAAACGTTTAGAATAATAAAAACATTAATCTGGGGTTAATCTAGGCCAAAATTGGCGGCAAAAATACTTAATATTTTGAAAAACTAAATAGGAAAACTATTCAGTAATGTTATATAAAAATAGAAATTAAATATTTGTCAAACTTACAGTGTCAGAAGTATTAAAACGTCAAGAATAATAAAACTTTAATCTGGGGTTAATCTTGGCACAATATTGGCGGCAAATAATATTCAATATTTTGTAAAATTAATTATTAAGTTCATTCTCTAATGTATTCTAAAGATAGAAATTAAATAATTGTCAAACTTTTAGTGTCAGAAATATTAAAACGTTAAGAATAATAAAAACTTTAATCTGGGGTTAACATAGGTACAATATTGGCGGCAAAAATACTCAATATTTTGAAAAACTAAATAGGAAAACTATTCTGTAATGTTATATAAAAATAGAAATTAAATATTTGTCAAACTTTCAGTGTCAGAAATATTAAAACGTTGAGAATAATAAAACTTTAATCTAGGGTTAATCTTGGCACAATATTGGCGGCAAATAATATTCAATATTTTGTAAAATTAATTATTAAGTCCATTCTGTAATGTATTCTAGAGATAGAAATGCAATAATTGTCAAACTTTTAGTGTCAGAAATATTAAAACGTTAAGAATAATAAAAACATTAATCTGGGGTTAATCTAGGCACAATATTGGCGGCAAAAATACTCAATATTTTGAAAAACTAAATAGGAAAACTATTCTGTAATGTTATATAAAAATAGAAATTAAATATTTGTCAAACTTTCAGTGTCAGAAGTATTAAAACGTCAAGAATAATAAAACTTTAATCTGGAGTTAATCTTGGCACAATATTGGCGGCAAAAAATTCTCAGTCTTTTGAAAAATTAAATAACGAAACCATATTCTGCAATGCTTTCTAAAGATAGAAATTTAATATTTGCCAAAATTTTAATGTGAGGAATATTGAAACGTTTAGAATGATAAAATTCGAATCTAGGGTGAATCTTGGCACAATATTGGTCGCAAATAATATTTAATATTTTGCAAATACCAAATTTCATTTATTACTATGTTATCAATATTTTTATTATTTATTAATTATTATATTTTTATTATTATTATTATTATTATTATGATCATTGTCATTATTTTTTTTATTTAATCATATTTTGTTAAGATATAATTTTTAATTATATAAATTTTTGATCTATTCCATCAGTTATTAAATTGACAACATTAATTATTTACAAATTTAATGACAATAATAATTTATTGAATTTTTAAAATTACGAAAAATGTCTCATCTATATATTAATGCACTGAAAATATACACGACTCATGAGCTTTCTGATTTGCATAATTAATTAATTCAAAAACAATCAGTTTTGACATAATTAAATTGAATAAGTTCAACTGAAAATTGTCTCTTTAGAAAACATTATTCTGCTTTAATGTCACTCATTTATCGAAATAATTTCCGATACTGTTTTTTTCTCTTTCTTTTTTTGATATCGTATTTTCAGATGACATCAATAAAATATTGGCAAAAATGGAAATCGCAGCTGAATTTTTTTTCGAATCTCTATTTCCTAAAGTGATTAAAAATTTTATATGACAAGCGAATAGAATTCGAGAAGCAAAAAAAAAATAATAAATTCGATTTCATTTACATATTAAAATATAAATTTAAATTTACATATATTGAATTTTATTCCATTATTTTACACATATTTATTGGAAGATCGAAAATTTATTCAGAGTGAATATTTCCAATTTTATTTTTCTTTCGAATTCTCAAAATGTAGTTGTCATATGTCATATGTTTTGTATATATAATACATATCATGTATATATATATTTTTTTTGTATATTATTTTTATATTACTTATAAATTGGTTTTATATTATTTTTAAATTGTTTTTCTACTATTATTTAGGACAAAAGATTATATTTTATTCTCTTTTGAGAGAATTATTTTCACTAATAGAATAAATAACGTAAATTTGAATAAATAATTTATTCTTTTCCTCAATATTTTTTATTCGAATTTTTTTGTCTATTTTTTTTATTTTAATATACATGTTTGGTTGTTATTCTTGAGAGACAACCGCTTGTGCGGTTGAAGGTAGACAAAAAAATGGGAAGAGAGAATCAGCGTTTATTTTTGCAATAAAAGTAAAAATAAAAATGAAAGGAAAGTAATATACGTGTTCAAATCAGATAAAATAAGAAATTAAACGGCTCAAGGGAAATGGGTGTAAAATTCATTAACATAAAAATCGAGAAAACTTGGAAAACATGTTACGATCTCTTTGATATCTTTTTTTTCATGTAGAATTAGATTTTTTCCATTTTGACAAAATAAATGGACTGTTGAATTATCGCCTTTATTTCTTAATAAATTATTATTTTTGAGATTTGCTTTTTACATTAAATTTAAAAATTAAGACTGAGATTCGAAAACAAAATAATATTATTAATTAATTATTATTAATTTATATTATTATTAATTTAATTATTTTATTTAATTATTATTATATTCATTAAATGATAATTAATTATTGTTAATTTTATTATTATTACCATTTAATAATAAGAAAAAAAATAAAATTGTTTGTTGTAAAATTCATTATCTTACAAATGAATAAAAACAAAGTTTAAACAAAGAAAAACTGTTTTGTTTGTTAACTTTTCCATTTATTTTTAATATTATTATTATTATTATATTTATTTGTTTATTTATAAAAATTTTTTTTTTGCTAAATATTAAAAAAAATTTAGGTACTTATTAAGTTATTACCTACTATTACATATTTAAATTGAAGGAAGTAATAAAATATTTGTTTATTAATTACTTATTGGAGTTAATTTAAAAATAAAAATTTTCACGTGTTTGCCAAGAGTAATTTATTCAAACTACATGTACAATATTTAGTTTCACTTGAAATTCAAGATTAGTTATGAGATTTAAATGTACTAATTAATCTAGTAACGAAGATTACCACTTCCTTTAAGATCTGGAGCATCGATTATTATAAATGACTTTAATGGTATATGAAGCCAAGAATGAACGCAATTTTAAAATTAGTTTTTTTGCATTAAACGAACATGATAAAAAGCAAATTTCGATCTGTTCAAAATCTGTTTTAAAATACATTTTGAAAATTTTTTTTTATCAAATTCGTATTTTTTTATTGATTACTGTTTCAGAAAAATCTTTCTACTTTTTTAAAAATTTAGCTTTAATGAAAAAAATTAATTATTTAATAAAAATTTATTGTTGAAAATTAATTACTAAAAATTATTAATGATTTTTCATATTTTTTCGAAAAAAATTTTTCTATTTTTTCAATTTATTTTTAAAGGAAAAAATTAATTATTTAATGCAAATTAATTACTGAAAATTAATAAATTAAAAATTAATTATTTAATTTTCATATTTTTTGAAAAATAGTAGTTCAAATTTTTTTACAAATTATTTTTGAGGGAAAAAATTAATTGTTAAATGAAAATTAATTACTGAGAGTTCATAAATAAATTTTCAATTTTTTTCTACTTTTTTACTATTTATTTATAACGGAAAAAATTAATTATTTAATGAAAATTAGTTACTATAAAAATTAATTAATGAAAATTAGTTAATGAATTTTTTTATTTTTTTCAAAAAACTTACTTTTTTTAAAAATTATTTTTGAGGGAAAAAATTAATTATAAAATAAAAATTAATTACTGAAAGTTAATTAATGAATTTTCATATTTTTTGAAAAATTTCTTCTACTTTATTTACAATTTATTTTTAACGGAAAAAATTAAGTATTTAGTTAAAATTAGTTACTAAAAATTAATTAATGAATTTTCATATTTTTTCAAAAAACTTTTCTACTTTTTTTACAAATTATTTTTGAGGGAAAAAATTAATTATGAAATGAAAATTAAAAATTAATTAATGAATTTTCATAATTTTTCAAAAAACTTTTCTACTTTTTTTACAATTTATTTTTGAGGGAAAAAATTAATTCTGAAATGAAAATTAATTACTTAAAGTGAATTAATGAATTTTCATATTTTATAAAAAATTTTTTCTATTTTTTTTACTATTTATTTATAACGGAAAAAATTAATTATTTAATGAAAATTAAATACTGAAAGTTAATTAATGAATTTTTAAATTTTTTCTGTTTTTTTACTATTCATTTTTAACGGAAAAAATTAATTATTTAATGAAAATTAGTTACTGAAAGTTAATTAATAAATTTTCATCTTGTTCCAAAAATTTTTTCTACTTTTTTTACTATTTATTTATAACGGAAAAAATTAATTATTTAATTTATATTAATTACTGAAAATTAGTTAATGAATTTTTATTTTTTTTTTGAAAACTTTTTCTGCTTTTTTACTATTCATTTTTAACGGAAAAAATTAATTATTCTATGAAAATTAATTACTGAAAATTAATTAATGAATTTTCATACTTTTTCAATAATTTTTTCTACTTTTTTTACTATTTATTTATAACGGAAAAAATTAATTATTAAATGAAAATTAATTACTGAAAATTAATTAATGAATTTTCATACTTTTTCAATAATTTTTTCTACTTTTTTTACTATTTATTTATAACGGAAAAAATTAATTATTCTATGAAAATTAAGTACTGAAAATTAATTAATGAATTTTCATACTTTTTCAATAATTTTTTCTACTTTTTTTACTATTTATTTATAACGGAAAAAATTAATTATTCAATGAAAATTAATTACTGAAAGTTAATTAATTAATTTTTTTTTCAAAAATTTTTTCTACTTTTTTACAAATTATTTTTAACGGAAAAATTAATTATTAAATGAAAATCAATTACTATAAAAGTGAATTAGTGGAAATTATGTAATAAAAATTTAGTAATGACAATTAACTAGTTATTATATAAATGTTTGATATTATAATTGCATGTAAATGAATAAATAAACAATTTAATTAATTAAAAACTTTCTAAGAAAAATTTTAAAAAGAAATTCTATTCGTAAGAAATTACCAATGATTACCAATGATTTGAAAGTTTATTAAGAAAAAAAATTTGAGTACAAAATAAAAAATTTTTCTAAACTGTTTAATATTTTTTAAACATTCTATTGATTCCTTTCAACAAAAAATAACATTTAGTTTTTTTCGTGAATTTTTTTACACTGCAGTATTTTACTATTATTAATTTATTCAAAATTTATTAAGAATATTTTCCAAAAAAAGACAATTATTATTTAATTACAGTTATAATATTATAATTCCCTAATAATACCTAATAATTGATAACAAAATTATCAATTAAACAAGACATTCTCATTTTTGATGAGAATTAAAAATTTTTAATTTAAAATTAAAATTTAAATTATGATTAAAAAATTAGATATTAAATTAAATTATTAATGAAAAATTTAAATATTAAACTAAATTTATTAATTAACACAATTAGATATTAAATTACTGTAAAGTTTGAATTACATAGAGTATTAGTGAAAAATTTCGAAAGTAAATTTAATTTACTAGTTGCAAACTTATAGATATTAACTAAAATGATAAATTGAAGAATAACAATTGACGAAAAATTAATAATTATTACGCCATTAAAAAATTGTAATTGAAAAATTCCTCTAAATTAAAGACTTGGAAATTATTTACACAAGAGTGTTGGAGAAATTGACGCGATCCAATTAAATTCTGCAGTGAAATGAGAGCAAAAATCGCTTATTAAAGAAATAAATGACTTGAATCGTTGAAAATTGTTTATAAGCAGGAAACAATTGTTAGAAAGAGTTTAATGAAAGAGAGAGAGAGAGAGAGAGAGTGTGTGTAAAGGATAATTATCAACAATAGTTGTCTGTCTGTATAGTTATAATTATTATAAATTGACGCAAGTTGTATTTACAAAATGAGGGACAAAAAAAAGTGGGGTGAGGGGGGGGGGTGAATAGGCACATAATAGGTGAATTTTTCAAGTCGCATTGTGTGCAACAGGTTGGCACATTTTATTATGCGAGTTGACGCGGTTTTGTGAAAATGTGTGAAAGAAGGAGAGACTACATATAGATATATATATATATATTTAGAGAGAGAGAGAGAATGAGAAACGAAGGGAAAAAAGAGAAGAAGAAAATAAGACAGAATGAGAGTTTAGAAGAGAAAAGTTGTGAGTTTCCGTTTTTAGCGGAACTTTGAAAAATAAAGCTGATGTATATATATATATATATATATATATATATATATATATATATATATATATATATATATATATATATATATATATATATATATATATATGTAAATATGAGATTAAGAAACTAGTTTCAAGGGAATGACAAATTTTATTTTTCAAACTTTTTTTTTTTTCTTTCCTGTCTTAAGTTTTACTTTGAGTTACACGTAAATATATTCTCAATTTACAAAGTGTGGATAAAACTTGTTGTTTATAATCTCAATGATATTGTTTCTTCTTTTTCTCCCCTCTTTATTTGAGATATTTTTCTAGGCGAAAGAAATATGTAAATAGAAACAAATTTTACTGTAAACTTTAATAGAAAAAATTTCGAAAGTTTAGTTATTTTCTTCATAAATTCTACGATGGAGATTTTTACTATTTTTTAAAGTGTTAATTCTACTGTACTATTGAAGTGAATTTCAGAATTAAGAGTTTTTGAAATAATTTTTTAATTTATTTTAGAAGTAAATTTTACTATTCTGTTCAGGGATATTTTGATTTTTTAAAGGAAAATTTAACTTTATTGAAGGAATATTTTACTGTTTTGTAATTAAATTTTAGTAAGTTAAAAAATTAAGTTGTTAAATTTTAACAGAAAATTTACTATTTTCAAATTAATTTTTACTATACTGAATAAAGAAATTTAATGTTTTTGAAGTAAATTTTACTTTACTATCAAAGTAAATTTACTGTTTTCAAAATAAATTTAACTATACTATCGAAGTAAATTTACTGTTTTCGTAGTAAATTTTTTTATACTATCCAAGTCAATTTACTGTTTTTAAAGCAAATTTACTGTTTTTAATGTAAATTTCATTATACTAACAAAGTAAATTTATTATTTTCAAAGTAAATTTTTCTATACTATCAAAGTAAATATACTGCTTTCAAAGTAAATTTTACTATACTGTCAAAGTAAATTTACTGTTTTCAAAGTGAATTTACTATTTTTAAAGTAAATTTCACTATACAATTAAAATAAATTTACTATTTTCAAAGTAAACTTTACTATACTATCAAAGTAAATTTACTGCTTTTAAGTAAATTTTACTATACTGTCAAAGTAAATTTACTGTTTTCAAAGTAAGTTTTACTATACTATCAAAGCAAATTTACTGCTTACAAAGTAAATTTGACTATCCTATTAAAGTAAAATTCACAACACTGTCCAAATCAATTTACAATTTTCGAAATAAAATTAAACTATTTTCGAAAGAAATTTTACTATTTACAAAATTAATTTTACTATTTTTGAAGTAAACTTTTATTTCTACAGTATTTTACAGTGAATTTAAAACCCTCCTAATTTTAGAAGTAAAATTTAATATCCAAAGCAATTTACTATTTTAGAAGTAAATTTTACTATTGTAAAAGTAAAATTTATTATCTGAAGAGAATTACTATTTTAGAAGTAAATTTTACTATTTTAGAAGTAAAATTTAATATCTAAAAAATTACTATTTTTGAAGTAAAAATTAATATCTAAAGAAATTTCCTATTTTAGAAGTAAAATTTACTGTCTAAAGAAATTTACTATTTTAGAATGAAAATGTACTATTTTAGAAGTAAAATTTAATATCCAAAGCAATTTACTATTTTAGAAGTAAATTTTACTACTGTAAAAGTAAAATTTAATATCTAAAGAGAATTACTATTTTAGAAGTAAAATTTAATATCTAAGAAATTACTATTTTTTAAGTGAAAATTAATAACTAAAAAAATTTTCTATTTTAGAAGTAAAATTTACTGTCTAAAAAATTTACTATTTTAGAATGAAAATGTACTATATTAGAAGTAAATTTTACTATTTAAGAAGTAAATTTTACTATTTTAGAAGTAAAATTTAATATCTAAAGCAATTTACTATTTAGGAGTAAAATGTACTATTTTGGTAGTAAATTTTACTATTGTAAAAATAAAATTTACTATCTAAAGAGAATCACTATTTTAGAAGTAAATTTTACTATTTTGGAAGTAAATTTTAATATTTTAGAAGTAAAATTTAATTTCTAATGAAATTAACTATTTCAGAATTAAAAATTAATATCTAAAGAAATTTACTATTTTAGAAGTAAAATTTACTATTTAAAAAACTGTCCAAGTAAATTTATTGTTTTTAAAGTTAGATTTACTTTTAAAAGAATTTATGTTTTTACGGTCAAAGTAAATTTACTGATTTCAAGATTTATTTTCCTATACTATTGATGAAAATTTACACTTTTCGGAATGAATTTTAACTATTTTCAAAGCAAACTTTTGTGTTTTCAAAAAAACATTAAATGTTTACAAAGTAATTTTTACCATACTGACCAAAAAAATGTACTATTTTTAAATTAAATTTTATTTTGCTGTCCATGTAAATTTTACTACTTTTAAAATAAATATAACTATTTATAAAGTGAAACTTATCGTTTTCAAAGTAAATTCTTTCAGTAGTTTTACAAAGACAAGAAAAAATAAATAGATAGAAAGTGATAATTTTTGTATTTTTTCACTCCACTTATACAAGGGAAAAAATATACAATAATAAAAGCCAATTCCTGTACAATTTCAAAATTTTCAAAAGCCAAAAATAAATTTCAATCAACAAAATTGGAAATTAAAAAAAAAATTTGAAAACTTAAATTTTCCTGAATAATAATTATCAATTTGGGAATAGGCAAGTTCGGTTGAATGCAAATTCGGTCAAAGCGAAGATATAGATAATCAATTCTGGAATACACAATAGTTCGGTTAAATTTGCAAATTCGATTAAATCAAAATGGAAGAAAATAGAAACAAATTTTCGTACAAATTCAAAGAAAAATGTCAATTATATATAATAATATGTAAATTTCAAACATTTTTGCCAATATTTTGCAAAATATTATCATTATTGTAAAACAATAACACCAACTTTCTATTTTTCCTCTCAATCAACATTTCCTTCAATTAAAATGAGAATTAGTCAACGATTAATCAATGCGTGGCGAAAGAAAGGAATATTAATTTATAAATTTTTCTAAGAAATAATAATAATAACAAAATGTACACGCGATTATTAGGAAAAATTATTATCAAATTGTAGTTATCAAAATTATGAATTTTCGAAATTTCAGGATAATAAGAGAGTAATTAAAAAATTTCTCAAATCGTCATTATTTAATATCAGTTCGTAACGAGTCGGACAATGTAATTGCAATTTTTTTTACTTGTTTTGAGTTTAAAATATAAATTTATTTATTAATTATTTTGTTAATAATAAATTATTAAATAAATAAACTAAAACTTAATCTTAAACAATTAATTAATTATTTTATTTTATTAATTATTCTATTTATAATTTATACTTTTATAGTAATATAATGTAATATAATATAATATAATATAATATTGTATTATATATAGGTACAAGTAACGTATGGCGAATTACGTGTAACTTTTTCTATCGTCAACTTTGTAACTGATTACGATGCACTTTTTACGAGCCTAATAACATATAAACTAGTGGTGATTTCTGTCCAGACAAGAATTATGTCGGTTTTCACTTTTCATGCGCACAAATTCTTACGTTTTAAATCGTTGGGAATTGAAATAAGAAAACAAGTGTAACATCCGTGTGTATAATAAAATCAATAAGTTTAAGTTATGCACATGGAAATAATGATTTTTATTAGGAGGAGAAAGAAAAGAATTGCATTATAACTGCGCGCAATAAATATTCGAAAAGAAAAATATTTGTTCAATAATCAATATTTCAATATTAATTATTATTATTTCCAATTATTTAATTTATTATTACTTATAATGCTGATTATAAAACTTTTTAATTTCAAATTTGTTTTTCAGTATTTAAATGAATTTTAATTAAATGAATAATAAGCAAAAAATAATAATTAATAAATAATAAATAAAGATTTTTTGAAAAATTTGTTTCCTATTATACTTATTAATAATTGACTAATGATTAATTATTATTTACTACTTTCAAAAATTTGCATACATTTCAACTAAAAAATTCAAATATTTTCAACAAAAATACATTCAAATTTCGAAATTCGAATGTAATTTTTATTGAAAATAATTTAATTGTTCTTAAGAATTTTATTCAAATTTTTAAAAATAATAATTAAATTCCATTTAGATCTAAAAGAAATTCAATTATTATAAAATTATAATAATTATAATAAAAAATAATATATATTATTATTATTATTATTATAATTATAATTATAATATTATAATTATTATTTTTAAAAATAATTATTGAATTCCTTTTAGATCTAAAAGAAATTCAATTATTATTTTTAAAAATTTGAATAAAATTCTTAAGAACAATTCAATTATTTTCAAAAATGTTAGTTTTAATTGAATTCATAATAATATTTTTACTATTTTAAAAAATTTCCACAAAATCCACGTCAAAAATTCAATTGTTTATAATTCAATTATAGTAGAGTTTCTCAAAAAAACTAAACTACTTTAAAACATTTTAATGAAAAACTTACAAAAAAATAACTTTCAATGCAATTTTAATAAAATTTCTTTAAAAAATCGAATAAAATAATTCTCAGAAACAATTTAATTGGGTATTTTCCAAATAATTGAATTATTGCTAAGAATTTAAATATTTGAAAAAAGTTTCATAGCATTCTTCTAAAAAATTCAATTATTTTTAATGCAATTTCGAAAAAAATTTCTTCAGAAAAAATGTTATTGCTATGAAAATTTTTAATGAAGCCCTTTAAAACAATTCAATTGTTCTCAAAAATGTTAATTTTATTTTAAGTTTTACTAATAATTTAAAATTATTTTCAAATATTTTCATAAAATTCTTTTAAAAAAACAATTCAATAATTTTGAACACAATTTTAATAAAAATTTGGGAAAAATTTAATTACTCGTGAAAATTGTAATAAAGTCTTGAAAAACGATTCAATTATATTCAAAAATATTCACTTTAATAGAATTCCTGATAATAATTTAATTATTTTTCATAAAATTCTTCTCAATAATTCAACTATTTTCAATAAAAATTTAATAACATTTCTCTTAAAAATTTAATTACGTTCAAAAACTTTAATAAAACTGATTGAAAAAATTTAATTATTCTCAATACAATTTGAACAAAATATCTCGAAAAATTTCGGTTACTTTTCAAAATTCGAATAAAATTCTTAAAAACAATCAATTTTTTTCTAAAAATGTTGAATTCAAAAAAATGTTAATTCAATTCTTTTTTTTATTTATTCATTTATTTTCTATAAAATTTAAATAAAATATCACGAAGGTGAAGTCCACAACGTTTATCAGTGAAAAAAATTTATTTAATGTAATAAAATATTAATTATTTTTAATCTAATGTTTAAGTCTACAATAATTATTATCAAAATAAAAACATCAATTTTTTTGTTTAAATTTTTTTTTTGACAATATTGTTGTATTACTTTTAATTAATTTACTTAGTGAACAATTTTTTTGCGTTGATCAACGTTGAGGACATCAACTTCGTAAAATATCTTGAAAAAATTCAATTAACTTAAAAAATTGATTGAAACTCTCAAAAAAAATTTAATTATTTCCAAAAATATAAATATTAATTTAATTCCTGCTAATGCTTTAAATGTATTTCAAAAATTTTAATAAAATTCTTCTCAAAAATTCCATTATTTTCAAAAATGTTTATTTAATTGTATTTATGCTGATAGTAAATTTAAATATTTCAAAAAATTCCAAAAAATAATTTAATAATTTTGAATACGATTTTAACAAGATTGAATTTTAAAAAAATTTTAATTAAATCCTTAATAAATAATTCAATTATTTTCGAAAATTTTAATTTTAAGGATTGTCCAAGGTGTGGTGAGGTGCAAGGAGAATGTTTCTATTACTCCAATGCAAAATCTTGCATGTTTGCAAACTCAAAAAAAAAATTCAATTTCATAATTTTAATCAAAAACCATATTTATTTTATTAAAAGAAAAACAAACATTCAAAACAGATGTGAAAATTAATGCTAAAATTTTAATACTCAAATATTAAAAAATGTATTTTATTAATTTTCTGAAATTGTGTTAAAAATCATAACAATAAATACTCGACTTATGGTTGGTACGACTGGTATACAAGTATATTGTCAGACGTTAACCTTAAATTTTTTTAGCGTTGTGAACACGAAAATTATGAGATAAAATGTAAAAAATATTTATGATACAAAAGAAACATGAAAATTATTAACTCATTAATAAGGAATATTGTTAATATCAAGTGTACGGAAAATTTTTTTATTTTTTTGAGGTTATATGTGTTGTTGCGATGTTGCCACATTTTCATGCGTTTTTATTATTGCTTTGATAACGAAAATTAAAATAATTATTTATTCATTAAATCCGTGGTAAACATTCTCTAAACATTTCTATTTTTAACTTTTTGACATTGTCTATCTGTAAACAAAATCATAGATTTTTCTTTTATTTTCTTCATACTTTTTTTCTAAGATTTATCTAAGCTCCCATAAGAGGCCGCATGTTAAATATTGTAAATTTATTTTATTTTTTTAAGAAAACAATATTTAAAATTCTTTAAAAAATCAGTCTAAAAAACAAACTGTCAAATTTCTATAAGCTTTTTTCATTTCCTCAATTTACAGGTGACAATTCTTTATTGAATCCCTTATGAGAATTTAAATATATATTTGACAAATTTTCATAAATTCTTCCAGAAATTTTAAGTTATTCTATATAGAAATTACTAAAAAAAATTCCATTTTTTTCAAAAACATCAATTTTAATTGATTTTCTACTAATAAGTTAATTATTTTTCAAAAATTTGAAACAAAAAATTTTTTTTAAGTATTGCAATTATTTTCAATTCAATTTTCAGAAAATTCCCCCAATCAAACTTAATTAATTCGAGTAAATATAACACGTACAGAAAGAAAAACTACAAGAGAGGAAAATAATTAATAAATTCAATTTTTTTTCAAAAACATCAATTTTAATTGATTTTCTACTAATAAGTTAATTATTTTTCAAAAATTTGAAACAAAAAATTATTTTTAAGTATTGCAATTATTTTCAATTCAATTTTCAGAAAATTCCTCAATAAAACTTTATTAATTCGAGTAAATATAACACGTACAGAAAGAAAAACTACAAGAGAGGAAAATAATTAATAAATTCAATTTTTTTTCAAAAACATCAATTTTAATTGAATTTCTACTAATAAGTTAATTAGTTTTCAAAAATTTGAAACAAAAAATTTTTTTTAAGTATTGCAATTATTTTCAATTCAATTTTCAGAAAATTCCTCAATAAAACTTTATTAAATCGAGTAAATATAACACGTACAGAAAGAAAAACTACAAGAGAGGAAAATAATTAATAAATTCAGTAAGGCAGATATTAGTTTTAGAATATTCGGATTACGCAGTCTTAACGAATGAAAGGGAAATTGTTTTTTTCTTTCTTTTTTTTTTAAAGTCCAGTCGCTTTATTCATTACACATATACATCTCCCATTTATATACACAGTGTGTAGAGGTTCATTTACGTTTTCCAATATCTTTTTGTGTACTCGCTGATCAATGTAGTCCTTTTTACGATCAATTCAAAACGTTCTCAATTAAAGGCGACCATCCGATCTCCTATTGATCGTAAAAGCTGTTAAAAACTGCTGACCTGCAAGGTGCAGGTAGGGGGGGGGGCGGTTATATGCTCTCGTTAAATCAATGGATCGTCTCACTAAAGATTGTAGAACAAAATCATATAAATGATTATAAGAGATATCATTTTTAATAAAAAAAAACCCCTTTTTCTTCATTTTTGCAAAATTTTTTAATGGAATGAAAAATATTTTTTGTTAGTAAATTTTCTAAAAATAAAATCTTCTGAAAATAAAATTCTAAATAAAATTTCCATATATTTTTGCGTCTGAGTTTGATTTCGAAAAGTTCATTTTTACATTTGCTTTTATTTTCACTCTTGCAGACGGAATGAAAATTTTTATTCTTAATTTAATTTTAATTTATTTTTTAGTTCTATATTTTTATTAACAACATTTTTATTCGTTGACTTTTTGTCTAGAGTTTTATTTTCAATTTTGCAATAAAGAACTATTCATTTTTTAATTTTGGAAATTTTCGTTTTCACTTTCACTGATAATTATTTTCACTTTTGGAAATTTTTATTTTCAACTTTGATAGACACTCTTAATTCACTTTCAATTTCACTGTTAGTTCCAAATATTCATTTTTTACTTTTAAAATTTTTCACTTTCACTTTGACTGCTAATTTCCTTCACTTTTTTGAAATGTTTGCTTTCATTTTTTACTTTGACAGACTTTTTTATTTACTTTCATTGTCATTGTTAGTTTAACATGTATTTTTATTTTTACTTTTCGAAATTTTCATTTTCACTTTTACTTGGGAGGATATTCATCATCACTTCTGGATATTTTCTATTTTCACTTTTCGGTTTTGCTTCTAACTTCACTTTCACTTTTAAAAGTTTAAAAAAGTCACATTTTTTTAGTTTCAGTTCCAAAAGGAAATTTTATTTTTTGTTATTAGCTTTACAATTAAAACAAAGGAGAAAGTAAAAATGAAATTGAAAGTGAATGTGAAAATAAATGTAAAAAACGAAAGTAAAAATGATTGAGAAAAGGAAAGTAAAAATGAAAGTAAAAATAAATGTAGAAATAAAAATGAACGGTGAAAGTGAAAGTAGAAATGAAAGTCAAAATAAATGTAAAAAAATTAGGGAAAACGAAAGTAAAAATGACAGAGAAAATGAAAGTGAAAATAAATGTAAAAAAATAAGGGAAAACGAAAGTAAAAATGACAGAGAAAATGAAAGTAAAAATGAAAGTGAAAATAAATGTAAAAATGAAAGTAAATGTGAAAATGAAAGTGAAAATAAAAGTAAAAATAAAAGCAAAGACGAAATTAAATTACAAAATCAACCTTTTTATTATAATTAATTAAAATAATAATTTTCAAAGTAATTATCAACATTCATATCTTTCACGAAGAATATTGCCAATTTTTCAAACTTAAAACAAAAAATCCAAACAAAAATGGTTGCAATTTATTATAGTGTACATTTTCTTTCCTCAGAAAAAAAGAAGAAACAGTAGTTTACAGTTGAAATTGTTTTCCCTGTGGACCCTTTTAAGTACATTACATAACGCGCGTTGGGAGATCCCTTATCTAAATATTACATTTTCATGTAAGCATAATGAAACGTTAGTTTATCCTCCTTTACCGCAAAGATGATACTATTATTATTACTACACATATATATACCATCTTCTATTATTCTTATCATCAACATCATTATCATTATTATATTATTTAAAATTAAAATTTTTTTTGTTCCTTTCATTCCTTCTTCATTTAAAATTCAAACAAAAATTAAACCAACAAATTTTCAACAAAAAGAGATACACACACATATATATATAAAATTCTCTCTCAAAAAAAAAAAGATTAATGCATTTAGAAAATTACAAATTCAAACAAAGAGAGCGAAAAAAAGAAATTATATGAGTTCGGGAAATTGAATAGAGCGCAGACAAAATGAAATTGAATTTCACAAATCTCTGTAATCTTTTATCTGATGGAGGGCATTTTTTTTTAATAATAATAATAATAAAAATTGTGCTACAGATGGTAAATGTATAAAAAAATATTTAATTACAAAATAAAAGGTTTAGTATTTTTATTTTTGTTCACATTTAAATGAATAATTCTCCACAAAAGTGGTACCTGTTGACTACGAATTATCTTTTTCGTAACATTTTAGTAAAAAAAATGACATTTTTCCGAAAAATTTTATGTGGATCGTTTAAAAAAAAAATTTGAAAACCAATTATTTTGTTTATATTTGAGTTTGAAATTTATTCAATCTTATATAATGATATTTGAAAAATATATTAATTAAAATATATTAAAAAAATTTTTAATGTAGAGATTAATAATTAATTTTTATAACTTTATTTATTAATATTTATAATATTTTCGTACTATTAAATAATAAATATTATTTAAAAAAAATCCGTTGAAACGAACGATTGTTATAAAAAAATTAAAAAAAGAAAGTGAAAATCTTAAGTAAAAATGAAGACAAAAATGAAAATTGTCAAAGTGGAAGTAAAACGGAAAAAAAATTAAAAAGAAAATATATTAAAATTAAAGTAGAAATAAAATAAAATGAAATAAAAACGAAAATCTATAAAAATGAAAGTGAAAATGAATTGAGAAACAATAATGCTTCAAAGTAAAAGCGAAAATGAAACTTTTCCAAAGTGAATGTGGAAATAAAAGTGAAAATGAATCTAATAATAAAAATTGGTCGAAATGAAATTAAAAATGATAGTGAAACTTATTGAATGTAGAAAAGAAAGTGAATGTGAATTTTGAAACGAAAATTTTTCAAAATGAAAGTGAGAATGAAACCATCAAATTGAATGTAAAAATGAAAGTGAAAATGAAACAATACTAACATTATTGTAAAAATGAAAATGGGAATGAAACAATACTAACATTATTGTAAAAATGAAAGTGGGAATGAATTTAGTAGCAAAAATCTTTCAAGATGAAAGTGAAAATAAAAGTGAAAATTAATTTATTAATGGAAATCTTTTAAAATGAAATTAAAATTCAAACTCTACCAAAATTTATTTAAAAGTGAAAGTCAAAATGAATTTATTAATGAATATTTGTGAAAATAAAAGAAAAATGAAACGAAAACGAAAATTATCAAAACTGTAAGTAAAAATGAGTGAAAATGAAATTAGAAACAAAAATGCTTCAAAATAAAAATGAAAATGAAATTATTCTACAGTGAATGTAGAAATAAGAGTGAAAATTAATCTAATAAAAAAAATTCGTCAAAATGATTGTAAAACTTCACCAAATTGAATGTAAAAATGAAAGTGATTTTTGATGAAGTGAATTTAGAAACGAAAAATTTTTAAAATGTAAGTGAAAATGAATTTAGAAACGAAAAAATTTTAAAATGTAAGTGAAAATGAAACTATACTAACGTGAAAATAGAAATAGAAATGAAAATAAAAATGAATCTAATGACAATCAGTCAAAATGAAAATAAAATTGAATAAAAAAGAAATATTAATTAAAATAAATGTAGAAACACGAAATCTAATAATAAAAATCTTTTAAAATGAAAGTGAAAATGAAACTTCATTAAAATCTATGTTTAAATAAATGTGAAAATGAATCTATTAGTGAAAATTTGGCGAAATAAATGTAAAAATGAAAGTGACAATGAAACATTATCAAATTGAATGTAAAAATAAAAGTGAAAATGACTCTATTAGTGAAAATTTGTCGAAATAAATGTAAAAATGAAAGTGAAAATGAAACTTTACTAAATTGAATACGTAAAAAGTAAAAGTGAAAATGAATTTATTGACGAAAATCTTTTGAAATGAAATAAAAATAAAAATCTACCAAAGTGAATGTAAAAGTGAAAGTGAAAATTAATCGAATTATGAATATCTATGCGAAAATCAAAGTAAGAATGAAATGAAGATGAAAATCCACCGAAGTTGTCCAGCAAAGTAAAAATCAAAGAGAAAATGAATCTAATAATGAAAATTTGTCAAAATAAAAATAAAAACGAAATTAAGAGAAAAAATCGAATAAAGTAAATGTAATAATGAATGTGAAAATTAATGTGAAAATGAAAGTAAAAATGAGAATGAAAATGAATGTGAAAATAAAAGTGAAAATGAAAGTGAAAATGAGAGTGAAAATGAATGTGAAAATGAATGTAAAAATGAATGTGAAAATAAAAGTGAACATGAAAATGAAAGTGAAAATGAGAGTGAAAATGAGAGTGAAAATGAATGTGAAAATGAATGTAAAAATGAAAGTGAAAATGAAAGTGAAAATGAAAGTGAAAATGAAAGTGAAAATGAAAATAAATTCACTAAATAAAACAGCAAAGTCGACTTCCTGGAAAGAAAAAGAATTATTATTTTAATTTTTTTGTTAAACAAAATAAATTTCTAAATCTGTGACTCTCTCTCTCTCTCCAGAGTGACATATATAGTTTCTCATGCAGAACGATTCGCCTCACGCTCATTATAATTTCTTGTGGCTAACCATGAATTGCAAATCTGTGTAATCGGCTAATGGAAGATGACTAGGGGTGTGTCCAACAAAATCCACAAGCACTATAACTGAAATGCATTAATGTTAATACAGATCTTAACACCAAATCTCATTTTTATTTGACGTTTCTCTCTCTCTATTCATATCAGTCATTACTTAAAATTTATATTATTTATGTAAAATATACGAAAATTCATCAAGAAACAGTCTCATAATAATAATAAATATCAAATATAACTTTTGACACAGTTGTCAAGATAAAAAATTAATAATATTAAATAATAATAATAATAACTATAATTAATAATGAATTTTAAAAATAACTTATAAAATTAAAAATTTTCCCCATATTTTTTTGGAAATTATAAAATGCAAAAATAAAACTGTTAAATTAAATTTTTGTTTTAAATACAGAAATATCTTTACCTCATCCACAAAATTTGAGGTAGAAATTATAAATATAGACAATTTGCATATCACTCGAGGCATGAATTATATTCAACTCTCCTCCGTCTTCCACTGACATATAATATAATGATATGAAATAATTAACCAACTTAATATAAGCAGCGGAGAATAATTAAAATAACAAAAAAAGAAGAGGAATTTTTAAAATAAATTTCATTTTATACATCGAGATGATGAGTTTTTTTTTCTGTTTAAAAATTTAGGATGTATGTTAATAATTCAAGTTAATAAATATTTAAGTCAATAAAAGAGAATTAAAAATAAACAATTGTTACTAATATCAAATTAACATGAATTGTAGAAAAGAAAAAAGAAATTTTAAATTGTCCTAAACCAGACATTGTATTAAAAAAGTAACATTTGAATTCTTAGGCAAATTGACAAAGAAAAGACATATATCTGCTTTTTAGTGATTAATTTCCAATTGTTTAAACAAAATAGTAAAAATTTTCAACAATTTTGAAAATTGTCAACTCTAATCAATTCTATGTGAAAAGTTAAGAAAGTTTTGTGTGAGGTATATTTTTTCTCCAAGACGTATTTTATTTACAAAATTGTTATAAACAAATTATGCTGAATAAAGGGTGTTGCATCGCAAGCATAAACAAATTGATTTTTAGGAAAATTAACAATTGGATTCATAGAAAAATTGATAAAAAATGTACCTTATACAAAAAGATATATATTTCTATTGTTATCAATTTCCAATTGTTTAAGAATAATTGTTTAAATTTGTTTAAATTTTTTTAAAACAAATTAATAAAAATTAAGCTTTTTTTAAGAACTTAACGTTAGTCGATTCTGTGAGGAATATTAAGAATATTTTATTTATTTATTATTATTATTTTTTTTTTTTAAATTATTTTTATTTATTTTTTTCTCCAAGTCGTAATTTGTTAACATAATTGTTATAAACAAATTATGATGAATAAAGAGTTTTTAATCTCAAGCATAAACAAATGAATTTTTAGGAAAATTAGCAATAGGATTTATAGGAAAATTGATAAAAGATGTTCTTTTCTTTGTTATTAATTTTAAAATGTTTAACAATAATGAATTTAATTGTTTAAACAAATTAATAAAAAATAAGCTTTTTTTAAGAACTTAACGTTAATCGATTCTGTGAGGAATATTAAGAATGTTTTATATAGGTCATTTTTTCCCCAAATCGTAATTTGTTTAAAAATTTGTTATAAACAAATTATGATGAATAAAGATTGTTTAATCTCAAGCATAAACAAAAGAATTTTTAGGAAAATTAACAATTGGATTTATGGGAAAATTGATAACAGATATACCTTCCTTTGTTATTACTTTTCAATTGTTTAACAATAATTAATTTAATTGTATAAACAAATTAATAAAAGATTAAGCACTTTTTAAGAACCGTTAACGTCAATCGATTCCGTGTGAAATATTAAATTTATAAACAAATTATACAAAAAATTATTGAAGATTTTCTAAATTTTTTATGATTTTGTTTAAACAATTGTTGTTAAACAAAAAAAAAATTAAAAAGAAAAAAACGTGTGTTTATTATTTTTTTAATTTGCCTACGAATATAAATGTTTATTTTACTTAAATATTAATTTGTTTATTTACTTAAAAATTAATTTGTTTACTTACTGAAATATTAATTTGTTTATTTACTTAAAAATGAATTTGTTTATTTACTCAAAATGAATTTGTTTATTTACTTAAAAATTAATTTATTTATTTACATAAAAATTAGTTTGTTTATGCTTTGGAAGAAACATCCCTTTATGCTGAATAATTTGTTTATAACAATTTTATAAACAAAACACAACTTGGAGAAAAATATATGACTCATACAATGGACTTAATTGGGTTAAAAAAAAAGAATAATAAAGTAATGTAAAAAAATAATTAAAATAAAAACATAAATAATTTTTCTTTTTTATTTGCATTATACAATTTTTTTTTCAAGTGGTAAATTCGTTTAAATATAAAAACATAAATAAATAAAATAAAATGAGATAGAATAGAAGAAAAAAAAATTATAGTAACATTCTGAGGAAAAAAATTTAATTTAAATAATTCTTGACAGATCTGCATACGGCCTTTACTATACAGATATTCCCCTCGAGGGTTGAGGATAGTTACATCAGGATAACATGGATCTATTGTGACGGTAATGCCTCTGACCCAAGACAAAGTCGAGGCAACTGCGATTACAATATAAACAGAGTTATGTCGTATATATACATGAAAACTCCTTCCCAAGAGATGGAAAATTTTATTCACCAGATATCGAAGAAACTCCTTTAGATTCGTTAGAAGAAATGTGATATAATAACGAAACAGAATTTTATTTGTTGGGGGAAAAAAAAACAATAACTGTACCGCATCCACTCTTTTGCATATTTTATCACAAATTTCTATTTCAATATTATTATTATCATTATTATTTTATTATTATTTTATTATTATTTTATTATTATTTTATTATTATTATTATTATTATTATTATTATTATTATTTTATTATTATTTTATTATTATTATTATTATTATTATTATTATTATTATTATTATTATTATTATTATTATTATTATTATTATAAAGAACCTTTGTCGATTTTTAAATTCATAACAATTTTTTATAATTTGACAATTTTTCATCAGTGAGTAATAAAATAAATAATCATTATTATAATTATAATAATAATTATTATTATTATTATTACAAAACAACTTTGACGTTTTTCAAATTCATAACAATCTTTTATCATTAAAAAAATTTGTTTCTCAATTGGCAATAAAATAAATAATAAAAAGTACTAAATAAAAATTCATTTTTTTAATTCTGCGCTTAATTTTTCGCTTTTAGCAACAGCAGCGCCTCTAGGATAATGGCGCCAATATTTAAAAATAAAAATATTTTTTTTTAAAAAATGCTTTTGTAGAAAAGTTCCACTAACAATAATTTATAAAATTATCATTTTATTCATTCATTAATAATAAAAATTTGTCACGAATTAAATTCCTTCCCAATAATTCAATTATTTTCATAAATAATAAAATTAAATGCAGAATTTTAATTATTTTTAATACAATTTTAATGGAGTTCATCGAAAAATGTTCTTAAAATTCTTAAAACATTCATTAAAATTCGTCCAAAAAAATCAATATTTTTTTTTGTATTTAAATAATTCTGAAAAGGTTTCACATTCTTTAAAAGTTTAAATATTCTAACAATTCTGTAGAAGAATTTTTTTTTTTTTTAAATTTATTTCAAGTTTATTTGAAATTATTTATTTTTGAAGTTTTTCTCTTCTTATCATCTATTTAATTGAAGAAATTTCGAATAATTGAACATTTGTAAAATTAAATTTTAAACAAATAAATTTTAAAATTCTCTAACAACTTTTTCTAACAAAAATTAATTGAAAAATAAATTTTAGTTTAAATTTTTGAAATAATTGAATCTTAAAAAAAGTTTAATTGAATTTTTTTTTGTTATTACAAATTTTTAATTTCTAAATATTTAATTGAAAATTTTTCGAATAATCAAAATTTCGTAAAATTAAATTAAAAACGCAAATGGATTTAAAAATTCTCTTGAAACTTTTGTAAAAAATTTTAAAAATAATTGATAATTTTTTTTTATTTCATTCGAAGTATTTAAATAGTATTTTTGAAATTAATTATGTTTTTCGAAAAGTTTACTTAAAATTGTAATAAAAATCATTGAATTCCTTTGAAGCATTTTGTTACATAAAAAAATTGCATTCTTGCATAAAAGTTTTTTTTTTTAATTTTTTTTAATAATTGAAATTGAATTTGTAATTGAATTCCTGTAAAAAATGTTTGAAAATAATTACATTTCTCGAAGAATTCATAATAATTTTATTAAAAATAATTCAAATCCTAGGAAAAATTTTATTATTTATTATTTTTTTTTGAAGAAATATTATTTCACTGTAAATTGTAAAATTCTAAAATATTTTTTTTCTTCTTAACTACCTTTCTTTAAAGAGCGTTTCAAGTATTTTGATTTTTCGCCAATTAGAAATTATTTTGAAAAGTACAAATCATTAAAATAAAATTAAAATAATTTGCATTTGAGCCGCAAACAAAGAAAAAGGAGAGTAAGCAATATTCCTTTTCTTCTGTTCTCTCTTTTCTTTCTTTCTTTTTCTTTTTGGATTTATAATGATCTTGATTTTAGTTGAAGAGGGAATTTTCTTTTTTTTTACCCTTTTCGCTGCTATTACTAAAACTTGAAATTGAACGAAAGTTTTAGCTAACGCACGGAAATCGAAGACTTATGCAAGTTCAGTAACGATTAGTCGAGTGATTCAACTTCGAGTTGAGTGCACTTTGGAAAAGTTTCAAGCTGCTCGAGAGATATCTAATTAAGCATGATATCGAGTAGATACTTATGAACCGATTGATAAGGGATGTTGTAATTGGATAATCATTTGGCATAATTGAAATTCAATTTATTCAAAATAAATGGATGACTCTAGACGAAAGTGGTTACTTTTCACTGTACGGTATTATATTTTATTTTAAAAAATTACGTTTTTCCCAAATTTCCTACATTGGGAGAAAAAAAATTGTCAATTTTAAGAACTAAAGTAAAAGCTCGGTTTGAAATTATATTTTAAAGTTTGAAGTGTATTTTAAGTTTAAAGTTAAGTTAAGTTAATTTTTAAGTGTTTAAATGATAATTTTACAATTATAAAAATATATTATCATAAAATATAAATTCAAAAAGAAAAAAATGTTATTTAAATATTTGCGTAAAAAAAATTAAAAATTACGGACCATTTACGGACCAACTGACAAAAATAGAATCAGGCCGAATCAAATAAGCGAGAACATTTTACTTAAAACTTGAAATTCAATTTTTCACCTTTTATAATAATTAATATTATTTATTAATAAGAATAATTTATTAAAAATTAAAATCATTATCAATTCAATTATTATTTTTCACAATTTTCATCTAAAATTATTCTTTATATCGATTATTTTTCAAAATTTTCGAAAAAGTTCTTTGACAATTTTCAAATTCATTTCTTTACAGTTTACAATATTTAATTTTACGAAATTTCAATTATTAGTTAAATTCTTTTATTAAATAAATATTAGAAAATAGAAACTGAAAATAGTATTAAAAAAACTCAATCAAACTTTTTCAAAAAAAATTAATTACAAAATTCAATTATTTTTTTAATTCACGCCACATTGCTTTTAATATTCAATGATTATCTAAAATTTTAACTGAAATTCATTTTTATGAAATAAAATTCAATTTTTATTAGAATATTCTACTAGAATTCAATTATTTAAATAAAAATAAAACGCAATTAAACAATTTATTGAAGAATTGAACGTTTCTTAAAATTCAATTCCCATAAAAGATTGTTATCAACAAATTATCAAATACTTGAATTGTATTAACGAATTTTAATAAAATTTTTAAGAATTATTACATTTTTAGATAAATTCAATTAAAATTGTATTAATAATAATTGAAATTCTGCATTGAATTTTATTATTTATGAAAATAATTGAATTCTTACGAAGAATTGTATTAAAGTTTTCAAAAATAATTAAATTCTTGTAAAAAATTAACAGGAATTCAATTATTTTTGAAAATTTTAATAAAATTCTTCGCATAAATTAAAAATAACAAAATTCTTAGCAGATATTTAATTACTTTCAGAAATTTTAATAAAATTTGTCGCAAGAATATAAATATTTTCGTAAAATAATAAAAATCTTTGCAGGGAATCAATTATTTTCAATAGTCTTAATAAAATTCTTCACAAGAATTCAATTATTTTAAAAAAATATTAGAATTTTAGCAGAAATGCAACCATTTTAAAAAGTTTTGCAAAAACTTTTTTTGGTAGAAATTCAATTATTTTTAAGACAACTTTTAAAATATTTCCCAAATTCAATTATTTTTTTATAATCTAAGATTGTAACTGAAATCTATTTTTAAATCAATGTTTATGAGAAAATTCTACCAGAATTCAATTATTTTAATACAAAAATGAATAATTTATGGAATAATTGAATGTTTCTTGGAACTTAATTCCTATTAAAAATTTTATCAACAAATTTTTGAACAATTAAATTCTTTGGACGAATTTTAATAAATTTTTTAAGAATTTTTTCGAGGAATTTGATTAAAATTCTATTAAAGATAATTTAATTCCTAAAAAGAATTTTATTATTTACGCAAATAATTGAATTTCGGTAAAATTTTATTAATCATGAAAATAGTTGAATGTTTGCGAAGAAATTTATAAAAAAACTTTGTTAATTATGAAATTCTTGTAAAATTTTCATTATTTTTTGAAATTAATTAAAAGTTTTTGTAGAATTTTATTAAATTTTTTTTTAAATAATTAAATTCTTTTGGTAAATTTTATAAAAATACTAGATATTGAAAAATATTTAATTTTTTTCGAAGTTTTTACTTTTGAAAATAATTCAAATTTTGCAATGGATTTCATTAAAATTTTTGAAAATAATTAAATTTCATTACTTTAGAAAATAATTGAATTCGTGCGATAAATATTGTTAATCATGAAAATAATTGAAATTTTTCAATGAACTTTAATAAAATTTTTGAAAATAATTGTATTTTGTTGAAGAATTTTGCTATTTATTTATAAAGATAATTGAAATGTTGACAATGTTTTTTACTTTTTTTCAAAATATATGAATTTCGGAGAAGAATTTTAATTTTTCTAAAGATAATTGAAATTTTGACGAGAATTTAAATAAAATTTTGAACATAAATGAATTTTTGCGAAGAATTTTATAACTTTTTGAAAATAATTAAATTTCTGCAAACATTTGTAATATTTCTCTAAAATTCTCCAAATTATTTCGTACAATTTACGAACTTTTCATCCTTTTTGAATGAAATTACGGACTTTACGGACCTTTTTTAAAAAAACGGACTTTTACGGACTTGAGGCAAAGTTACGGACTTTTTCAGGATTTACGGACTTACTTCGAGTCCTGATTTTGTTAAAGAATATCTAGAAAAAAAATATTTTCGTTGTCCAACTTCAAACCAAAAAATTTTTTCACCAAATTTAAAAAAAGTTTTATTTCTTTTAATTTCGCCTTTCAAAAAATCACTTTTTATCTTAATTTTTCTAGTAATTTAAATACTGTTTACAAAAATTTCAATTAATTAAAAATAATTAATTTTATAGTAAAAAATCAGTCACTGATTATAAAGTGTGTAAATAAATTTAGAAAGAAATATTTAATTAATAAAAATTTTGTGAAATTCAACTGAAAATATTTAAATTTGTTAATGAATTTCATTAGAAACTTCTTAATCAAAGTAAAGTTTGAAAATAATTACAATGTTCATATTTGAATTTATGTCTTTTTTTCAATTCTATGTAAAGAATTTAAAAATTTAAATTTAATTTTGTTTAAAGGTTAAACTTAGAAGTTTATTTTGCTTTTTTTCGATTGATTTTCCACGCTCCGTGTAGGTAAACATTGTGAGAAAAAAAAGAATGGAAAACATTATTTTTATTTTGTTATATATGTGAAGTTAATAAAGCGTCTTTTGCGGATAAAGTAAACTTTGAAATATTTTTGAAAAATGATATCTTTCCCGGAAAAATAAACTTTTTCTCGAGATTTATAAAGGAGTTTAAAAGTTATATATAAAGTATACAATGAAATAAAGTGGATATAAAAACAAATTGTTATAAAGTATCTCTATTTACGTAATGATGAAAAATGTAATTCGAAAATAGAACTCAAATCTCTTAATTCAAGAAAATTAAACAACTTTCAATTATTTTTTCCACCACACGGCCCCTTTAATTAAAATTGAAGAAAAAAAGTTGAATTTTTCAGAAAATTATTTTTATACAAGAAATCTCAAAGAAACGTTTTTTTTATAATCGCAGTTTCTGGCGTGGATAAAACTTCGTTTGGACTTTTTCAAGAGTTTGTATAAAGGGACTGAGTTTGTGATACCATTTTTCAGGTTTGTGTACTTCTCTCTCACTCTCTCTCTCTCTCTTTCTCTTGTCGCTCGGTACGCGCGGCGTGTGGCTCTCACACTTTTCAATTTTCACGATAACCGTGAATTTATGACTTCCGTCTATCGTCCGAACAATTAATGGTAACTTTTGAGATAAGACTCTATATACACTCGGAAACGTATATATAGAGAAAGATTTACGCTTTATAATGTGTTACCAAGTTGACAATCGCGATTCAAAATCAATTTTATTTGTGTCCGAAATTTTCAACAACCCCCCTTTATGTTTCGACAATTGTTCGCCAAATTCAATTGAATGATTTACTGCGAAATATTCTTTTTCAATCTTTCAATCGACAGGAGTTATTACCTTTTTTTTTGCTTCTTTGAAAAACAAAAAAATCTTTCACATTTCTGCAACATGACAATAAATGTGACACGGACAGTTAAAAGGGACCTACGACCCGAAAAAAAGATTTCGAGAAAAACGACTTCGAAGTTTACCAAGTTAGTTCTTTTGCACTGTTTTTTGTCAAAATACCTAAATTTAAAGTGAAATTGTGAGAAAACTAATACAGCTAGAAAGCTGCGGTTTATTGCGTTGGAAAGAGCAGCTTATTTACTATAAGAATAAATAAAAAAGTGAAAATCGATTTTTTCGGATCGTAGGTCCCTTTTAACTGTCCGTGTCACAAATGTTTACAAATATATTTTATTTAACTTACAACTCGATGTTTTGAAGAAAAGATCCAGTAAGAGCTGTTAGATAACGAAAAGTTTAAATTAATGTTAACCTGAATTTTGGAAAAAGGCCCAAAGGGGCCGTTACGTTACGTTTTCGGTAAGGGCCTTTAATTTGTACCAAAAAAAACAAAGTTAATTTTTTGTCAACTCTGAGTCAGTTTTTTTTCCAAATTGAAAACAATTGAAATTTAGAAATAGATTATTTGTAACTAGCCAAATTGAATGTTGTGCTGCAATGTTTATTGTAAATTATAAAATTTTTCATGTAAATTCCAATTATTCAATTATTTTCAAAAATTTAATAAAATTATTCGAAAGAAATTACTTGTTTTAAATATAATTTTAATAAAATTTTTTTTTAAATAATAAAAAAATTACTCCCGAAAATTCAATTATTTTGAGGTATTTCAATAAAATTCTTTTTAAAATTCAATTATTTTCATAAATAACAATATTCATCACAATAATTCAATTATTATTATTAGCAGTAATAAATTTCTTCTTGGAATAATTACATTATTTTAAAAAATTCTAATAAATCGTTCGCAAGAATTTAATTATTTCAATTTTAAATAATAAAATATTTCAAGAAAATCCAATTATTTTCAAAAAAATTTAATAAAATTTCCCACTGACATTCAATTATTGACAAATTTTTTAATAGAATTCTTTGTAATATTTAATTATCTTTAAAAACTTTTCACATTTTAATGATTTTCAATATCTACTATTTTCATAAAATAACCAATTCTAAGAAAAAATTCAATTATTTTCATCAATTTTAATAAAATTCTCCGCAAGAATTTAATCATTTACCTAATTAATAAAATTCTTTGAAAGAATTAAATTATTTTTATAAATAATAAAATTCTTTGAAAGTATTTAATTTATTTTTTTAACAATTATTAATAAAATTTCTCGAAAGAATTCAATTATTTTCATAAATTACAAAATCCTTAGAAAAAATGTAATTCTTCAAAAAATTTAATTTTTCTCAAAATATATAAAATTTTTCAGAAAAATTCAATTATTTTCCAAATTTTTTTTTAAAATTCTTCCCAAGAATTCAATTATTTTTATAGAAGTAGAAAAATATTCCAAAAAAATTTAACTATTTTCTTAAATTATGAAATTCTTCAAAAGAAGTCAATTTTTCCTAAAATTGACATTCCAAATTGTTTTAAAAATTCTTTCCAAAAATTCAATTATTTTCCAATTTTAAAACAAAATTCTTCGCAAGAATTCAATTATTTTTATAAAAATAGAAAAATATTCCAAAAAAATTTAACTATTTTCATAAATTATGAAATTCTTTAAAAAAAGTCAATTTTTCTTAAAATTTATAAAATTCTTCAGAAAATTTCAATTATTTTCAAATTTTTTTTAAAAATTCTTCGCAAGAATTTAATTATTTCAATAAATAATAAAATATTTCAAGAAAATCCAATTATTTTGATAAATTACAAAATTTGCCTAAAGAAATCAATTATTTTTGTAAATAATAAAATTCTCCGCAAGAATTTAATCATTTACCTAATTAATAAAATTCTTTGAAAGAATTAAATTATTTTTATAAATAATAAAATTCTTTGAAAGTAATTAAATTAGTTTTTCAACAATTACTAATAAAATTTCTCGAAAGAAATCAATTATTTTCATAAATTACAAAATCCTTAGAAAAAATGTAATTCTTCAAAAAATTCAATTTGTCTCAAAATTTATAAAATTTTTCAGAAAAATTCAATTATTTTCTAAATTTTTTTTTAAATTCTTCCCAAGAATTCAATTATTTTCCAAATTTTTTTTTAAATTCTTCCCAAGAATTCAATTATTTTCCAAATTAAAAAAAATTCTTCGCAAGAATTCAATTATTTTTATAGAAGTAGAAAAATATTCCAAAAAAATTTAACTATTTTCTTAAATTATGAAATTCTTCAAAAGAAGTCAATTTTTCCTAAAATTGACATTCCAAATTGTTTTAAAAATTCTTTCCAAAAATTCAATTATTTTCCAAATTTAAAACAAAATTCTTCGCAAGAATTCAATTATTTTTCTAAAAATAGAAAAATATTTCAAAAAAATTTAACTATTTTCATAAATTATGAAATTCTTTAAAAAAAAGTCAATTTTTCTTAAAATTTATAAAATTCTTCAGAAAATTTCAATTATTTTCAAATTTTTTTAAAAAATTCTTCGCAAGAATTTAATTATTTCAATAAATAATTAAATATTTTAAGAAAATTCAAATTCAAGAAAAAAAAATGTTATTTTCATAAATAACAAAATTTGCCTAAAGAAATCAATTATTTTTGTAAATAATAAAATTCTTCTGAAAATTCAATTATTTTTATGAATAATAACATTTTTCATTGAAAATTCAATTATTTTCAAATATTTTTTTTAAATTCTTCGCAAGAATTAAATTATTTTAAATTGTTTCATGAATAATAAAATTCGTAGCATAAATTCAATTTATTAGCAGGATAAGAAGAAAGTAAATATATTTTTGATGAAAATTAGGAAAAAGTCAGGAAAGTAAAAAATATGGAATGGAAGTTTTGTCAATTTTGTGAAGTGAATATAACGAGTTTTTTTTGGTTTCTTTTTGACATTAAAAAAATGACAATAACCCACAAAAATGAATTTTAAAAAAAAAAAAAAAAAAAAAAACAATTGAATATGGGTAATTTGCTAACGTAAAGGAAACTTACGATTATTATAATGTATTGATTCCAGAAGAAAAATAAAGCGAACGCTGGACAATTAGATTGAAAAGATGGTGAATTAAAATTTACATACATATTAAATTCTCCCGAGGAATATTGAACTAATTTTCATAATTTCATACATAAACATGTAATAATAATCAGATTTACAAATGTGTCATTCAGAATTATTTCATTTCAAGCTTTAAGTGAAAATTTCCACTCTATTTTGATACACGCTAAATATGAAATTTCAAAATAGGATAGTAAAATAGTTGCATATGTAATGAATAAAATGAATTAATGTCAGATTTAATGATGTCGATAAATTTAACTAAACACAAAATCGTTAAATTTCCATTTTAAATGTATATAATATTGTGTATACATAATAAAGTTTTAATTATCATTTTATATAATATTTAGTGTAAAGCGTGAGGCATAAAATTTTCCAAACACGCCCTTTAATGTATAGACGCAACTGGTGGTCTTAATGGGGGATTGTTATTTATTAATAGAAGAAAATATTTGAGTAGCTATTTGCAATTGGAATTGTGGTTTGTAGCTGGGTGGCAAGAAAAACTAATCTTGTCTCGAATGTGCAATATTCAAATTCTCAAGACCATGCTAGTTAGAGGAGAAATGGTTCGAATACATATACACACAAACACACACCTCTTGTAGTTAACTCAGTTTCGCTTTATGTGCCATAAAACGTGCGAGAGGTCTATTCTTGAATGCCTTCTAAATGGGCGATATTATGAGTAGAGTAATGTCACTGTGACCATTTCGAATACCAAATTCAAACGACAGTTTCGCATACGGCCCAGTTCACTGTCTTATCTATTACTATAATGAAACAATTTGTGCCCTCTCTCTCTCTCTCTTATCTTATTGTACACATTTGGTCCTTTTGTAATTTACAATAAACAATTATTGCTTCTTTTGATAATTACGATAGTAACAATAAGAAACATCTTGACGATCTTAACGAAATGTAATTAATTTTACACTTCTGTTAATGCTTTGTTACTACTGCTATTTTGCTTCCTCATAAAGAGGAAGTATTATAATACCAAAATTTTTCGACTTCGATTTTTTAACATATCCTTATGTTATTTGACCTCAAGAGTTCAAAAATGTCATTCCGCTTTTGTGTAAATATCACATTTTCATAAATATCTCCAAATTATAAAGAGCTTTTGGGCTGAATTTTTTTTTAAATTGTAGGTCCCACTTGCGGACATAAAGTGAGAGTGCTTTGAGATAGATTAATAAAGTTTAACTACATAGTTTAACCATTTATTTTTTCGATTTTTAATTTTTGAAAAACGTTTTTTGCCCATAACTTTAAAAAAAATGTTAGGACACCTATAAAAGTTTTTCTCTAATTTTGTAGTTTTTTTAGACGCATCTTTTGAGTCCTCAATGAACATTTTTCGTCCATATTCACCAGAGTTATTAAACTTTGAAAAATTAAAAATTTTCGAAAATAAGAGTTTTTTGAAAAATTTTTTGAAAAATGTAGAAATAACTTTGAAACAACAGTTACCAACTTGTGGATCATTAAAAAACGGTTCGATTGACCTATTTTTGAAGCTAATTCGATTAGAAATAAACAAGTTATTGATGGTTTAAAAAACAGAAATTGTATGAAAGAATTTTTTTTTCAGTGCAAGTATTGAGTGAAGAGAAAGAAATATTACAGCAATTGAGAATAATTGTTCGAAAATTCGAAAGACATTTAACGTAATTTTTATTTAACAATAATTTTTATTTGACATAAATTTCGTTTGACATAAACTTCATTTGACATAAATTTCATTTGACATAAATTTCATTTGACATAAATATCATTTGACATTTAAATTTCATTTGACATAAAAGTCATTCAACAGAATTCTCATTTGACTTAAATTTTACTTCACACATAATTACATTTAACATAAAAATATCGGCGTGAATTTTAAAAGAAACTAATTAGATATTATAAACATTGTGATTCGACAATTTTGAAACTCGCGCCAATATTTTCAAATGATTATTTAATTTTATTTAATTTTATTTAATTATCAAATGATCTTTATGTAAAATGTAATTTAAAATAAGCCAAAGATTATTAAAAAGCGTTTATTATTTTAGAAGTCATTCAAATTTTTCTAAAACATTGAAAATTACGGTTTTTTAAGAATATCTTGAAAAAATATTTGCCAAATGAATTCTGTGAGGTTTTATTCTTTTCAAAATTTTATCGTCTCTAAAATATAAATGAAAAAAAATTGACTTTTCATAAATTTTATGTTAAAAAATTTTTTTCATTCCTTCAAAAATGGGTGGACTGACAATTTTGGCCGGTACTTTATGCCAAATGAAATTTATTCAAAGAGAATTTTATGTTAAATAAGAATTATGTTAAATGATATTTATACGTCAAATGAAATTTATGTCAGGTAAATTTTATGTAAAATGATATTTATGTCAAATGGATTTTTGTGTCAAATGAGAATGACGTTAAATGATAAAAATTTGATTACATTACAATAGGGGCACTAGATTTTATTTTATAATAATTAAAATTATTTACCAAGAAAGTAATTTGTATCAAACAAAATTATCTTTGTTATATAGTCAATCGAAAATTATCTTTGAATTAAACATAATAATTTAGTACGTAATAAACTTGATTCAATAAAAATCATGTTCATAATTCAATTATAAAATATATTTAATACAATATTTAATTTTCTTTTTACTTTATCAAAAATAAAGTAAATAAAATTTATCGATTTATAAACCTTTTAAGCGTATTTTGAATAAATAATAATAAAAAATAATTAATAAAATATTTCATTCAATTTGTAAATTTTTAATTTAATTAATTCAAACTACTCATTTTTGAATGGAAAAAAATTTTTCTCAGCGTTGGTAACTAATTAAATTAGTGAAATTTGACTACTTTTATAGATCACATTTATTTATTTTTTTTTAATAATTAGTAATTACCTTCCAATAATTAGTTTTCTTTACTAATTATTATTGAACCAAAAAGTCAATTTTACCTACTAACGATTTTACTAATAATTATTATTTTCAACTAATTCAGCTTTAAAAAGTGGTCATTAGAATTTAACATCAACTTTTAAATATTCAAAATGGCGGATCCAAGATGGCGACCAAGTTTCCAAAAATTGACATATTTTGTCTAAAAATTCTTTATTTGAGAACTTTACGAATCCGTGAATATGAATTTAATATCAAATTTTGAAAATACTTTAAAAATTTTATCGATAATATAAAGTAAATAAAATTTATCGATTTAATAAACCTTTTAAGCGTATTTTGAATAAATAAATAAATATTTTTAAAAATTCTGTTAAATCCGATAATTTTCGTTTTAATAGCAGTAGAAAGAATCTTTTCTATTTTTTTCAAAAATAATAAATAAAATTCATTTTACTATAAATTCTCAACGAACTTTTGTGCCAGACATATTGTTTCTTATTATTCAAAGAACAATTCAATTATTTCTATCGGATCACTTGAACATAAAATTGACGTTTAATTATTAAAAACTGTAGAGAAAAGAAATGGAAAGTAATTAAATAAGTGAAATTTGACAACTTTTATAGTTCACAATGATTTATTTTTTTAATAATTAGCAATTACCTTCTAATAATTAGTTTTATTACTAATTATTACTGAACAAAAAAGTCAATTTTACTTTTTTTAAAAAAATACCAATTTTACGATTTTACTAACAAATTTTTTTTCATTTAATTCAGCTTTAAAAAGTGGTCATTAGAAATTAACATCAACTTTTAAATATTCAAAATGGCGGATCCAAGATGGCGCCCAAGTTTCCAAAAGTAGATTTTCTTTTTTCAATTCTGAATTATAATAAACCATTGAGTCAAAAAAAAAAGTTATTTTATGCATAAAATAGCCTCACAGTTGACGGTAGTGAATGTAATTTTATAAAAAAAAAATTTTTAACATAACGTGAGTAAATTCAGAGTAGCGAAAAATCACAAGATTTTTTTTTTTTGGTATCAGAAAAAAATCGATAACTGAATTTTGTTTTTTCTTTTTGTCAAAATATACCTTCGGGGTCAGAATACTTCTGGGAATGCTAGTCATTGTTCGTTTTAGAGGGAGAGGTGGGATTCTGGAAAGTTTTGTGACTAAACTCCACTAGACGTCAAAACTCAAAGCCCCAAAACAAGTCTAGAGCGGTTTCTAGGAGTTTCGACCAGTCCTCACTTTCTCACTATACTGTGGCACCCACAAAACAATGTCCAACAAAACCACTTATTTGTCTTTTGTTGAATTAGTTTCCTATTATTTAAAGGCCAATCAGTTAAATTCTCAGAAATAAACACCACACGAATATACGTATAGACAGTTTTTTCATGATTCTATAAAGTTACATAATTTTTTTTACAATTCATTCAATGCACATTAGATGCTATTTTTCAAACGGAAAATTTATTGTAAATTATATTTTCATTCATTTGATTCAAATGAAATGATTACTTGTTTATTACTAAATATTCAATTTCGAAAATTCTCCAAGAATTCAATTATTTTAATACCAGGCTTCGCACTCTTCTACTAAAAGCTACTATTTGCTACTTTTTTGATACGAGGCTACTTTTTGGCTACTTTTTTGAGCCTAATGCTACTAAAAGCTACTTTTCTGAACCAATAGTCAAATTTAGATTTTTAGTTTTCACATTTCTATTTAAAAACAGTGTTAAAAACTAAAATCGTTAACGAAAAACGACCACCATTAAGATGATAGGAAATAATTTTACCGACATTTACTCTACCAATATAGTGACTGATTATAAATTATGTTTAACCTTTAAATTCCCCGTTTTTCCGGCTTTGTCCCAATTTTTACCGCTTTTATTTTTTCATCAAATTTAAATTTACTTTATTTCGAACATAAATCTACAATTTGAAAAATAATTGAATTAAACAAGAAATTTTTTCAATTTTCCAAAAAAAATCTTGTCTGTTCATAATTATAAGGGAAAATTTGATTAATTCAATTTCATTATAATTTATTCATTCTAATTGAATTTCTGCAAAGAATTTTACTATTTATAAAAATAATTGAATCCTTCCAATGAATGTTATTACATATTTATGTAAATAATTAAATGTTTGCGAAGAATTTTATTAAAATTTCTGAAAATAATAGAATTGTAGAGAACAATTTAATTATTTTGTAAAGATAATTGAAACTTCAGAGAATTTCAAAACATTTTAAACATAATTGAATTTCTGCGGTCATTTTTATTACTTTTGAAAATAATTGAATTGCTTTTTTTAAATTTTATAGAAATTTATGAAAATAATTGAATTCTTGTGAAGAATATTTTTCAAAAATAATATTCGAAAGAATTTAGTAAATCGGAAAAATTTTGCTATTTATAAAAATAATTGAATTAATTGAATTCTTTAGACAAAATTTAATCAAATTTTTAAAAATAATTGTATTTTTCGACGAATTTGATTAAAATTGTATTAAACATAATTCCATTTCTGCAATGAGTTTTATTATTTATGAAAGTAATTGAATTAATACGAGGATTTAATGAAAAAAGTTTTAAATAATTGATTTAAAAAAAAAAAAAACTTTTAGATAAACTATTTTTAATAATTCAATTCCTATGAAATTTTCATTCTTTCAGAAAATAATTGAATATTTGTGTAGAATTTTTTAAAAATTGTTTTTAAATAATTGAATACTTTTTGGAAATTTTATTAAAATATTAGACATAAAAATCATTAAATTAAGAAAATTTTTGAAAATAATTGAATTCTTGTGGTGAATATATAAATGAATTTTTGTTATTTATAGAAATAATTGAACTTTTACAATGAATTTTAATAAAATTCCTAAAAGTAATTTAATTTTGTCGAAATTTTACAATTGAAGAAAATAATTGAATATGTTGCGAATAAATTTTAAAAAATAAAATTATAATTATAGGATGACTAACTTCCATTGATTATTTAGAAAAAGTTAAATAAAATTCTTTTAAAAAAATAAATTATTTTTAATAGAATGTACGGAAATTTCAATTATATCAAAAATTTTCAATTATTTGTTCATAAAAATTCAATTATCTTGAAATAACAATTAAAAAATGTTATTTTTTAAAAAAAGCTGCAAAAATTCAATTTTATTAAAAAATTTGAAGTTTGTACTTTTTTTAAATTAACTAATAAAAATTTTAATTATTAATCTTCATACCAAGAAACGTGAGTACATTAGAATGTGACTCCTTATAAAATTTAATTATTTATCAATTATTGAATTAAAATACTTTGAGAATTCGATTTTAAGAAAGTTTTTAATGAAATTCTGTAATTCTTTTTTTTTGTCACCGTGGCTACTATTTCCTACTTTTTTTGTCATCTAGGCTACTTTTTCCTACTTTTTCTAAACTCATAATGGAGTGCGAAGCCTGTAATACATAAAAAAATAATTGATAGAATAATTGATTGTTTCTTAAAATTGAATGCTAAAATATAATTTTATTAAAATTTTTGAAAATAATTTATAAAGAATATTATTATTCAGGTAATTTATTAACTTCTTTTTAAAAATAATTTAATTCCTGGTGAGAAATTTATAATTTGTAAAAATAATTGATGTTTTTATCATTTTTATAAATATTTGTAGGAATAATTCAAATATTTCGAAAATGAAATTAAAATTAGTTTAAAAATAATTAAATTTTTGCGATGATTTTTTGTATGGTAATGATAATAAAATAATAATAATAATAATAACAATAATAATAATAATAATAATAATAATAATAATAATAATAACAATAATAACAATAATAATAATAATTATAATAATTGAACTATTAAAAACAAATTTTGTCAAAATTTTAGAATATAATTACTTTTTTACACAGTATTTTATTAAAATATTTAAATAATTGATTACGTTCAAAAAAGTTTTTTGAAAATTGTATTTCATACAATTGAATTATTAGTTTAAAACTTTTATGATATTCATGATATTATTCGATTTTTTACTTTGAAATTTATTAAATTTTTTAAAAGAAGTAAATTTGATAGAGGAAAATTTTGCTTAAACTTTCAAGAAAAATTAAAAGATTTCAAGAATAATTGAATTAAATTTATATTGATAATAATTGTGTTCCTCTGAAGAATATTATATTATTCATGAAAATAATTTAATTCTTTCGAGAATTTTTCTTAAAAGTGTTCTAAAAATAATTAAATTCTTGCGATGCCATTTATTATTTATGAAAATAATTGATGTCTTTCAAAATAAATTCCTTTTAATTTATTTCACATAATTAAATTACTGTGAGATTATTTATACTATTTGAGTTTTTGCTTTAAATTTCATTAAATTTTATTATGAATATATGAATTCTTTTGAGAAATTTTATTAAAATATAAAAATTTGTATATTTAATTAGATAAATATTTAATTAGTTCGTTAATTAATTAATTGTATATCTAATTAGATAAATAATATAATAGAATTTCATTGTTTTATTATTTGAGAAAATAACTGAATTTTCGCAAAAACTTTTTTGAAAATTTTTAAAAATAATTTAATTTTATCATTTTTATAAGAAAAAAAGTCTTATTATTTCTGAGGAAGAATTTTATTAAAATTTTCAAGATGAATTTCATTATTTTAACTATTAGCGAATTTAAACTCGTGAAAAATTTAAAAAAATAGGAAAACAGTAATTTTTAGTGTGAAAAATTTTAAAAAAAGATCCAAATTGTACTTTATCGTAGAAAAAAGTAATAAATTAATGAATTATATTTGAACCAATAATTTCATTATTTGAAGCAAGTTAACATTTAATTGGCTTAAATAAAAATTATTTACTATAAGTAAATATTTACTGAATAATAATAAAAATAAAAATAAAAATAATAATAATAATAATAATAATAATAGTCAAGTATTCGATTATTTGAATCAAATAAAATTTTTCGAATTAAGTTATAATAACTAGCAGCGATTTTTTTGCAAACAAAATAAAAATCACGATAAAAAATTCCCATCAGTGAACTATTGCTAATTAGTCAATGAACCCTAATTAAAATAATTAGTAAAAATTTCTTTCAATATTTTATAAATAAATAAATAATATTTTCTTGAAATATTGACATTCTTTAAATTATATAAATTAAAATTTACAATAATTACATTTGTATCAATTTACTTAATGTATCCACAGTTTTAGTATTTTTATTTGAATGCAAATATTTAAAGAGAGAATAAAAACCAAATACACAATGTTATTAGTAATTAAAAAATTTTTCTAAAAACCTGAATTTAAAAAATATTTAATGAAAGAATTATTAATTTCCGGATATATCTACTTAACCTAGAATTCTTTTTTACCTCTCTGTTTTCAAATGTGTATGATAAATTTTAAACAATTTTTCCTTTTCATTCGAATCATTCCTTCTCTCTCCAGTTTTTTAATAATTAAACGTCAATTTATGTTCAAGCGATCTGATAGAAATAATTGAATTGCTCTTTGAATAATAAGAAACAATATGTCTGGCACAAAAGTTCGTTGAAAATTTAGAGTAAAATGAATTTTATTTATTATTTTCGAAAAAAAATAGAAAAGATTCTTTCTACTGCTATTAAAACGAAAATTATCTGATTTAACAGAATATTTAAAAATATTTATTTATTAATTGAAAATACGCTTAAAAGGTTTATTAAATCGATAAATTTTATTTACTTTATATTATCGATAAAATTTTTAAAGTATTTTCAAAATTTGATATTAAATTCGTATTCACGGATTCGTAAAATTCTCAAATAAAGTATTTTTAGACAAAATATGTCAACTTTTGGAAACTTGGTCGCCATCTTGGATCCGCCATTTTGAATATTTAAAAGTTGATGTTAAATTCTAATGACCACTTTTTAAAGCTGAATTAGTTGAAAAAAAATTTGTTAGTAAAATCGTAAAATTTGTATTTTTTTTAAAAAGTAAAATTGACTTTTTTGTTCAGTAATAATTAGTAAAAAAAACTAATTATTAGAAGGTAATTACTAATTATTAAAAAAATAAATAATTGTGAACTATAAAAGTTGTCAAATTTCACTAATTTAATTAGTTACCAACGCTGAGAAAAATTTTTTTTCTATTCAAAAATAAGTAGTCAACCAGAAAAATATGTTTGAATTAAATATATTTCATAATTGAATTAAATATGATTTTTATTAAATCAAATTTATTATGTATTAAAAATTATTTTGTTTATAATTCAAAAATAATTTTTGGTAGATTTTCACATAACCTAAAGGCAAATTTAACTAAAAATTTGTTTATTGTTAAAAAAAGAAATTTGTATGAAAGGTGGTAGTAGAAAATATTAAAAAATCATTTTTGTATAATAATAATTATTAATAATAAGAATAAATTATTAATTTAAATAAATTTATTAATAATAATTATTATTATAATAATAATTTCATCGTAATAATAATATTAAAATATTTTTGAAATTTGTATCATTTGGAGATAAAACATTTGAAAAAAAATGACATAATTAATATTAAAAGTACTTTAAATTTTGAATTGGAGAATGAATTGTGTCCGCATTGTGTGGAGTCGCGGCTAATTTTCCAGTTTCACTCTAAAATTGACACTGTAAATAGTTAAAATTGGCCTTTCAATTATTCGATCAACAGTGCATTGCAAATAAATTGAGAGCGGATGCTGTGTATTTATATATATGTGCTCTTCAATAAATGTTTAAATTCCAAAACAAAAGAAACATTTAAATAAATATTTATACAATTCACCAAAACGTTTGTTGTGCACGTTTGTTTTTCCTTTAATTTTCATTATAAATTACATTTCCAATTATTTATCCACAACAAATCAACATAATAATATCAAAATTCATATATTTACACATGTTATTATAACATTTGATTCAAACTGAAATTTAAATCACAATATAAATAAAATTAAGTATAATATACGTAAAAAAAAATTTTTATCCCAAATATTTTTAAACAGAACATTTTTATTTTATTTTATTTATTTAATTTACTTAATTTATTTTATTTATTTCATTTATTTTATTTATATTGTTGATTTTTAATTAAATTTTGCTGAAAGAATAATTATAGAAAAATGTGACGATTTTTATAAATAAAAGTGAAAATTATCATTATTTATTTTTGAAAAAAAATCTTTATTTCCTCACCAATGTTTTCTGAAAGAATTACAAAAAATAAATTTTACTTGTAATAATTAATATTGGCAATAAGATAAAATTTTAATATTGGCTTTGTTTATTTTTTATTTTTACGAAAACTTACAATAAATTATCTCATAATTAAAAATAATAATTAAAAATCGTGTTTGTAAGAAAATAATAATTCTAGACAATTAATAACTGTAAAAAAAAGTAATAATTAATTAAAATAGTTATTAAAGAAAAAAATAATTTTTCCCTTTAGATTTTTTTTAAACAGCGCTCGTATGACAATATTTATAGAGTTTCGACAAACATTGCGTTATAAAAAATTCTTCCTTTAATCACGACATAAATAAAATATTGTTCAATATTTCGAAAAAAAATAAAGAAAAAATACTGCATCAATCTATTAAATTATTTAAACCACAGTAACAAGCTCGATACTGATTTTCTTTTTAAAAACTAATATAAAAAAATAATCTTTGTAGACAAAAAGTAATTATTTTCCTAAATTTAATAAACAAATGTACAAATTTAAGATAAATGTTAGGTACTTGCCAAGAGTTTCTTAATTTTAATTTTAAAAAAAATTTTAATTTCAATTGTCTATATGTTTCTAATTTAAATTTTAATTCGTAATTTAATTTTAATCTAATTTGATTCTCGATTTTTATTCCTTTCAATCTCAAAGTTAATTTTAATTTTTAAATTTAATTTTACTTTTAATTTTCAATTTTTTAAAATAATTTCTCTTTGCTATTAATGTGTATAAAAATTTCCTATAATTTGTAAAAATTACTAAATTTGTCATTTTTCTTACGATAAACAATTTTTTTTGGTACTTTAAAATTATTTTTGTTAAATTGAAATTAAATTAAAGTTTTTTAAACATTTATCAACAATTTTACATTCGAACCAAAAATGTGTATAAATTTTATACAGAAATAATTATGTAAATATTTTACATACATTCCTGAGATTCCTAAATTAAAAAAAAATATTGACTACTTTTAATTGTCAAAATTCTCACTCAATAATAAATTCGTCTTCTTTTTTTCTTGTGGAGAAAAAAATATTTAAATTCCCTGTAATTAGTTAATTATTACAGTAATTAAATAATTTCAATCAATTATTGAAATAAATAATTTCAATTAATTATCGAAATAATTAATTAATTTCAAGGAATTATTGGAATAATTAAATAACTTCAAAGAATTATTAGAATAATTAAATAATTTCAATGAATTATCAAAATAATTAAATTTTAATCAATACGATAAATTTGTTAATTATTTTCAAAATAAATATTTACAAAAAGAATGAATAAAATTAGATTCTAAATGGAAAACTTATGGACTAGATTGTTCCGTTCGGTTGTTGTGATTGTTGTTGTTGTTGTTGTTGAGATGTTTCTGTGGCTGATGGCAAATCATTGTCAATAATTTCCACTTTGTGATCTTGTGATGTCATTAGTGATAATTTTTCCTCATTATGAAATGTACTTTCAACTTTGTTCTTATCGTAATTTTCCCTTTTTGAATCATTTTTCTCACCAATTTCACTGAACTTTATTCTGTTCATAATATTAGTCTCTCCTGTAAAAGAGGAGAAAATAAAAATATTTCTGTGTGTTTTCTTTTTTATATACAGTTACTTCTTTTTGTTAGATGAAAAATTATATTGGCAAAAGACTCTTAATTAGCGGATAATTAATTTAAGAGCACTTCAACTAAGAGGACGACGGCTAATTTGAAATGCCTCCTAAACGTTAATGAGTTTTAGTTCGAAAGCATTGAAACTTGAAATATGTTTCCTAGCTATGAAAACTTCTCAACTAATTACGTGTCGTATTTTTGATATTCATTTTCTTAATCAAAATTTTCATAATATAAATATATATATATATATACATGTACACAAGGATTATTTAGTTTTATATTTTATCGAAAAGTTGAAAAGAGAAAAACAATTCCTTTTTTTCTTTTCTCACGTCTCTCTTTTTATTTTTTTGCCTCTTCCATATTATTTTTCGTTATAATTATGATAATTTTCTTTCAACGATGAAAAAAAAACAAATCGAAGAAAGAGAAGAAGATTAGAGAAAAAAAATATGAGAAAATTGAAAAAGACAAAAAGATATTGAAAAACAAGAGAAAAAAAGGAAAGAAAAAAAACTTAAAGAGAAAAGGAAAACAAGACAAAAGAAATAAAAAAACAAGAAAGAAAACCAAGAATAGAGACAAAAATGAAAAAAATAGGAAAAGACAAAAGAATTAAAAATGAAATAGAAGAAAAAAGAAATAAAAAAAGGAGACAAAAAAACTTAAAAAGAAAAAATCGCAAAGAAAACAAAGAAAAAAGAAGAAGAAAAAATGAGAGAAAAAATAAATATAAAAGAAATGAAAAATAAAAACAAAAAGAAAACAAAAGAATAAATGAAACAAGGAAAAAAGATAAAGAAAATTAAAAAATACAGAAAACAAATAGTAAAAGAAGAAATAATTCAATATTAGATAGAAAAATAAACGAGAAAGAAGACATCAAAAACCTGAACAAGAAAAGAACAAGAAAAAATAAAATTCAGATAGAAGAAAAGAATAAGAAAAAACAAGTAAAAAATAGAAAAAAAATAATAGAAGAAATAGAAGAAATAGAATAAAGGAAAAAAGACAAAAAAATTTTAAAACAAGAGAAAGAAGCAAAAAAAAACTAAAGGGGAAAAAGAAGATAAGAAGATAAGAGAAGAAAAGAAAAACCATAATATGGAAGAAAATTAAAAAAATTTGTCAAGAAAAAAAAAGAAAACAGACAAGAAAAGAGAAAAAACAATATAAGAAAACCGAAAAGAAAAAAGAAGAATAGAGAAAGACAATGAAAAAAAAGAAGAAGAGAGAAAAAAATAAAAAATGAAAAAGAAGAAAGAAAATATCAAAACAAAAGAAAAAAATGCAAAGAAAACAAAAAAAAAACAAGAAGAATAAAATAAGAGGAAAAATAAATATAAGAGATGAAAAATATAAACCAGAAGAATTAAAAGAAAAAGAAAAAGAAAAAGAAAAAGAAAAAGAAAAAGAAAAAGAAAAAGAAAAAGAAAAAGAAAAAGAAAAAGAAAAAGAAAAAGAAAAAGAAAAAGAAAAAGAAAAAGAAAAAGAAAAAGAAAAAGAAAAAGAAAAAGAAAAAGAAAAAGAAAAAGAAAAAGAAAAAGAAAAAGAATAAAAGAAATAGAATAAAAGAAGAGACAATTCAATAAAAGAAATAAAAGGAAAGGAAAAAGAAGACAACAAAAATCTGAAGAAGAAAAGAACAAGAAAAAATAGAAGAAAAGAACATGAAAAACACAAGAGAGACAGCAAAGAAATGAAAAAGGAAAGACAAGAAAAAATAGAAGAAAAAACATGAAAAACACAAGAGAGACAGCAAAGAAATGAAAAAGGAAAGACAAGAGAAAATAAGACAAAAAATATTTTTAAAAAACAAGAGAAAAAATAAAATAAAGGGAAAAAAAAGACAAAAAGATATTAAAAAGCAAGAGAAAAAGGAAGGAAAAGAAAACTAAAAAAGAAAAGGATGATGAGGCAGAAGAAAGAAAAAGAAAAACTATAATATGGATGAAAGTAAAAAAAAGACAAGAAAGAAAGAGAAAAGAACAAGAGAAAAAGGAAAGGAAAAAAAGAAACGAAAAAACAAAGAAAAAAATACAAAAAAAGAGGAGAAAGAATGAAAGAAAACCGAAAAGAAAAAAAGTGAAGGAGATAAGAAAAAGGAAGAATAGAGAAAAAAAATGAAAAAAATAGGAAAAGAAAAAAGAAGAATAAAGAAAAAAAAATGAAAAAAATAGGAAAAGAAAAAAGAATAAAAAATTGAAATAAAGAAACAAAAATAAAAAAAGGACAAAAAATGTTAAAAAATAAAAAATTAAAAGAAAAAAAAGAAGAAAAAAATAAGTGGAAAAATAAAAGAGAAGTAAAAAAAATAAACAAATAAAAAAATAAAATAAAATAAAAAAATAAATAAATAATAAATAATAATAATAATAAATAATAATAATAATAATAATAATAATAATAATAATAATAATAATAAATAATAAAATAAAATAATAGAGATGAAAAATATAAAAAAAGAATACAAAAAAAGCAAGATTAAAAAAATGAAAAAACTACCGGAGAAAAGAAAATAGCAAAAAAAAGATAAAAAATTTATGAAAATAAAAAAATAGACGAAAAAGAATCCAACAAAAACCTGAAGGAAAACAGAAAAGTACAAGAAAAAATAAGAGAGAAAAAAAGGGGGAACAAAGAAAAGATAAAAAAGATAAGATTAAAAATAAAAGAAAAGCAAAAAAAAATCAATCAAAAAGAAAAAAGAAGCAGAAAGAAATAAAACAAAGAAAAAATAAATGACAAGAAAAGGAAAACAGAAAAGAAATGAAAATTACAATTGAAAATAGAAGGGAAGCAAAAAAAGAAGAACTTAAAGACAAGAAAATTTAAAAAAGCATAAATAATGAACGTAACAATTATTAAAAAAATAATAAAGAAATACCAGAAAAGAGAGAAAAAAAAAGAAAACAGAAAATTGAAGAAATAAAAAAGAATTACGTACTTAAAGCAAATACAGTTTGAGAATTATTACTCGTCTGCATTTCTTGAAAACATTCTATAATATTCTCGTCAGTTTCCATGATTTGTAAAGATTCCATTGAACTCAGAACGCGAATAGTTTTTATCACAGACGGTTTCATATTCATAAACCAAAGTTGATGATTCCTCGCCTCAAATTCCTTTCGAAGTCTCTCCATTCCCTGGAAATTTTTAATTTCACAATTTTAATCGAAATAGAAAAATTGTTACAATAAAAAAAAGACTTTACTTTACTTTAAATTTCATCATTTAATTACTTAACATTATTTTTAACTTTTTGTATTTTCTAATTAAAAAAGATAAAAATTTTCAGTTAAAGTTTCAATATTGATTAAAATTTCCAATTTAAAAAATTTTAAAAATCCAAAATTATCAAAACTAATTAAATGAATACAATTTTAATTTTAAATCTAATTAGATTGTATAATTTAAATTTTATTCATTAATCGTGAGCGAATTGTTTAAAAATGGCTAAGATTTGAATTATTTTTTCTAAATGCTTCTTTCTAGATATTAATATTTAATAATAATTTATTAAATTACTTTTATCTCTAATTTTGAGCAGATTATTTAAAAAATAAACTTTTTACCAAAAATTACATAAAAGTAGAATTAAAAGTTAATTTCTTTTTAAATAATTAAGCTCAGAATTTCCGATAAAAATAATGATAAAAAAGAAAATAGTGGATAAATTAACATAAAGTGATTTTTCACGTACTTTTATAGCAGTGTAGTCAACTCCCTTAACATTCTGACAGTCGACAATGACAGGTAATCCCTTGCTATTCTGAATTTCTCCAATTTCTGATATTTTTTGCGTCAGATAATTAACTTCGAGAAATTGCAGTCCATCACTTGGTTTAAGCAGCAGATATTTGTCTCCCAAATGTGTCTATAAATCAATATTCATTAATATTTTAATTACGACTGCAATAATTGTATAAAATAATCATCATTTAAAAAAAAAGAATCGCATTTCTAACACAATTTTTATTCGAGTTAAAATTTAATTTACAAAAATTAACTATTGTCCTTTTCTTTTAATTAAAAATTTAAAATAAAAAATGTAACACCAAAAATATGATATAAAAATTTCTAGTAGAATATAAGTGAAAGAAAATAAAAATTTTATTACAAGTCAAACAGAATATTGAATAAGTAAATGAAAAAACTAATGATAGAATATAAAAAATTTATAATATTACCATTAATATGACAATAATATTTGTAGTTTTTAAAATTATGAAATTAATATAAATAAAAATTACACACAAGATAGTAGATAGAAAAGAAATACTGAATAAAATAATGGAAGTGAAAAAGAAATTTTAAAAATGTGTCAGAATTTAGAAAATACAATATTATCCTCACAGTTTTGTAGATATATTTTTTGTAAGCACCTTGCATTCTGTCACAGAAATCTTGGGCCTTGCTGATTGTAATAGTAGATAAATAATATTGCAAATTGTACCAAGGAATAGACCCGTTTTCACGTTAACTCCAACGCATACTGTGAATGTTACCAAACATGCAATCGCATCTGATCCTAAAAGAAATAATTTTCCGTTTAACCAAAAAAATTTTATTTCCATTCAATTAATTTATTTCCCTGCATTTCAGAGAGCGTTAAAATATTTTTTTAATCACCCTTCAAGTTAATTTTCAATTTTCATTCAACTTAATTAACTATCAAACTTAATTTTTTCGTTTCCAAATAAATTTAAAAATTGATTAAAAAACAAAAAGTAAATTAATAGTTGAAAAGAGTAATAAATAAATTTAAAAAAGTAATAAATAATTTCATAAATAGTTAAAAATAAATTAATTGTTCTGCCATTTATCAAGATTATTATTTTATGATGGAAACCGTTTTTAAATTATTTTTAGTCGCATTTTTGTCGAAATCGTCAACAGGTGTGTGCAGGTGGACACAACTAATGATAGTGAGCACGTGAGTGCGGATAATTTTTCTTATATACTCGGGAAGAGTGCGAGCAGTGGGGACAGACGCGGACTATTGGTCCGTCGCGCTGTCCCTTCGCCGGAGCCAATCAGCGATCGCTTGCTCGTGGCGCAAGAGAGTGCACCAATAGGGCGCGTCTCCCCCACTACTTCCACTGCTCGCAGGGTATATAAGAAAAAATTCTCTACTGAAACGCGCAGTATATCCGAACCGTAGCATAGAATTACTTTTCACCGCATTGTTAGTATTCTACTGGGTTTTTTCTTCTTCTCCATATTTTTCGTTTTCTCTCGAAACAAATCGATTAGTCCCTGTGTGTACCATTAATTGCGCCATCTAATTTAATCTATTCTATAAAAACAATTTTATTAAAAAATAGAATTTATTTTCGACGATTATTAGTGGAGAATTTTATTTATTTTCGATAATTACTTGAGAAATATTTAATGTAATTTCGACAGTAAATTGTCACTAGCTGAAGTGATATAAAAATACAGTCTCTCGATAAATTTATTAAAATTAGAAAATTAGATTACATCTTTTCTCTAATCTAAAACTTTTTGTTTCAATTTTCCAATCTCGACCATGTACTTCCAAACTGCGTTATTTTTGCAACGTGTACAATATTTTTTTCCATCATTTTTACCCCACTCGACATTTTCCTCTTGAGTTCCTTTCCCAAATCCATGGGAATGATATTATATTTATAAAGTTTTATAAGTACGAACTCAGCAGACCTTATTTGATTCGCTTATCTTTTATCCAAAAATTTCACCCTCCATTGACTCTCTTCGCGAATATACAAACTGTTTCTAATTTCTATACTCATTCTTTACTAGAATTCAGTTTTTTAAAAAATTTATCATGTAAAATATATTTAATAATTTGTTTTTTCTTTGTGAAAATTTAATTACTCCTAATTTTACTTACTCTATCTAAATTTGCTTAGTTTTTTTTTTGTTGTTGTTGTAAATTTACTTACTCTTTCCCTTCCAAAGTAACGGCACGAGACGCCAATCAATCATGAACATAATTGCACTTATAAGTACAGCGGCAAGTGTTGCTTGTGGAATATAGTGAAAATAGGGTGTCAGGAAGCTCAACGCGAAAAGTGTCATTGTTCCTGTGGAAAATAGTGGAAATTGTTTAAATGAGAATATTTTGCTGTATTATATTTTGTAAAATCTGTTTTTGATGGTAAAATTATTATTCATTATGAAAATTTTTGCGAACTTATTAAATTGAACTAATATAAATTAAAATTAATAAAAATTTATTGCTGACTTTGAGAAATTTAATACAACAGAAATATTGTTTATACTTCAACAGTACTTTACAGAGCGTTTTGTTTATTGTTGACATTCTTATTTGTTGTTTACCTAAGTTCAATATAAACATTTCCATAACAATTGTGAGATAAAGAAAGATGTCAATAAAATTTTTATATGATACAAATGAAAAAAAAAGATGATTAAGAATGACAATCGAAATGAAAACTCATGTATAAACAATTGCCAATTTCTTTAAATCTTTCGTGCAATTAAGTGATACAGATGTAGATAAATTAATCAATTTAAATAAATAAAGGGGAAATTTATGGAATATTATAATGAGAATTGATATTTATTATTATAAATATAATGTAATATTAATTAAAATTAGAATGATAATTATAATTATTATTAAATATTAGAATTAAAATTGCACTTTGAATTTACATTAAAATTCCAATTCGAATTATAATTTAAAATTAGATCTTATGTTTGAAATTAAAATTGGAGTTTGAGATAACATTAGAATTGAATTTGGAATTAGAATTAAATTTAGAATTAGAATTGACATTAGAATTGGAATTAATTAAAATTAGAATAAGAATGGAAACGAAAATTGTAATTAAAATTGGAATTAGAATTGAAAACAGAATGAAAATTATACTTTGAATTTGAGTTAACATTCCAATTCGAATTATAATTTGAATGTAATTATAATTGTAAGTAGAATTGAAGTAGAAATTAATATACAAATTAAAATTATAATTAAAATTAAAATTAGAATTGACTTTTGAATTAGAATTACACTTTGAATTTAAATTAAAATTAGAATTAAAATTAGAATTGAATTTATAATTAGAATTGAAGTTAAAAATTAGAATTGACATTAAAATTAGAATTCTAATTGAGATTCGAATTAGAAGTACACTTTGAATTTGAATTAAAATTCGAATTATAATTGAAATTAGAATTGAAATGAAAATTAGAATTTGAATTAAAATTAGAATTGACTTTTTAGTTAAAATTGAATTTATAATTAGAATTAAAATTAAAGTTAGAATTTACATTAGAATAAGAATTGTAATTAAGATTAAAATTAGAATTGTAATTGAGATTAGAATTAGAATTGAAATTAAAATTAGAATTAGAATTATAATAGCTGTTAAAATTAGAATTGACCTTTGAATTAGAATTGATTAAAATTAGAGTTATAATTCTAATTAAGATTAGAATTAGAATTGCACATTTAATTTGTATTAAAATTCTAGTTTAAATTTTAATTTGATTACAATTATAATTGAAAGTAGAATTAGAATTTGCACTAGAATTAGAATTATTATTAGATATCGAATTGAAATTTTGAATTAAATTTAGAACTGACTTTATAATTAGAATTGAAATTAAAATTGAATTTAGAATTGAAGTTTAAATTAGAATTTACATTTGAATTGGTTATGAGATTAGGATTAGAATTGAAATTGGAATTAGAATTAGAATTGGTATTAGAATTAGAATTATTATTAGATATCGAATTGAAATTTTGAATTGAAAGTAGAATTGACTTTATAATTAGAATTGAAATTAGAATTGAATTTAGAATTGAAGTTTAAATTAAAATTTACATTTGAATTGTAATTGAGATTAATATTAGAATCGTAATTGAAATTAGAATTGAATTTAGAATTAGAATTGAAGTTAAAATTAGAATTTGAATTGGTTATGAGATTAGGATTAGAATTGAAATTAGAATTAGATATAGAATTAGAATTGGTATTAGAATTAGAATTATTATTAGATATCGAATTGAAAGTAGAATTGACTTTATAATTAGAATTGAAATAAAAATTGAATTTAGATTTAGAATTGAAGTTAGAATTGAATTTAGAATTAGAATTGAAGTTAAAATTAGAATTTACATTCGAATTGTTATTGAGATTAATATTAGAATTGTAATTGAGATTAGAATTAGAACTGAAACTAGAATTGGTATTAGAATTAGAATTGAAACTATAATTGGTATTAGAATTAGAATTATTAGTAGATATCGAATTCGAATTTAGATACCTTTAAAAAATATCGAAAACAATAAAAAGTCTTTGACTAATAAAATTTTTTTTTTCTCTTTTTCAGGTGAGTCCTTGTTTGGTTACCAAACGACTTTTTTTTGTAAGTAGACATTTTTTAATCAACTTTCTTATAACTTTATATTGCAGATTGGGAAATTTTAGTAAAAAAAAATGATATAAAAATGAAATTGCGATGGGGTCAATTGTGATTGATATTTATTTATCATTGACATTGTACTTGTTAATATTTATTATTGGATGACATTTGACTTATTTACCTGAGTAAAGACCTGCCATTGGAGTTTGAACACCACTTGCACTGCTCAAGGCACTTCTTGTAAAAGAACCGCAAGTCGGCATTGAGGACACAAAACTACCCAATATATTGCAAACACCAAGTGTTCTCATCTCTTGTGAAGCGTCCACCAAATCTCCCGTTGCTATTGTTTCAATTAAACATTCAATTATTAATATTAATTTTGAATTAAATGCAGAAAACTATTATTAAAAATTATTATTATTATTATTATTATTACTAGAAAATTATTTTATTCGTTACAAAACACTATTTGTAAAATCTATTTGTAAAAATCGTATTTTTTATAAGAATTAGATTTAGAAAGAATTAGAATTAGAATTTGAATTAAATTCAATTAGACTTATATTTAAAATCAAATTCCTAAATATCATTAGAATTAGAAATATAATTAAAAATAGAATCATAATTGATATTAAAAGTGGAATTTGAATTATATTCAGAAAAAGTAAAGTAGAATTATAATTAGAATTAGAAATATATATTTAAAAATAGAATCATAATTGGAATTAGAAATGAAATTAGAATTATATTTAGAAAAAATAAAGTGCAATTATAATTGGAATTAGAAAAAGAAGTGTAAATAGAATTGTATTGAAATTTGAAATTAAAATTATATTAAGATTCAGAATTGAGAAATTTAAATAGGAATTAAAAATAGAATTTTAATTGGAATTGGAATTAGCAGTATATTCAGGTTTAGAATTAGGTTTAAAATTAGAAGAAAAATTAAAAATGAAATTACGTAATTATTATTACAATTGGAATTAAAAATTAAATTATGATTAAAATTAGAAATAGAAGTAAAATGATGTTTCGTTTTAGAATTAGAAGTAGAAATAGAATTAAAATAAGAACTCGAAATATAATTGTAATTAGAATTAGAAGTGCAATTATAATTACGTACATTTAGAATTGTATTTATAATCGTATTCATAATTAGAATTAGAATTGTAATTAGAAATGGAATTAGTATTGGAATTAGAATTAGAATTAGTATTAAAATCTGAATTTGAATTAAAATTTCAATTTGAATTATTAATTAAATTGAATTATTAATTAAAATATTACCGTCAAAATAAGAATTTCATAAAGAATTATATTTATAAATAAAAATTAGAATCAGAATAAGAATTAGAATTAGGATTATTATTAGAATTAGAATTAGAGTTATAATTACGATTAGAATTCAAATTAGTAATGAAATTATAATTATCATTAGAATTAAAATTGAAGTTAGACTAAAAAATAGAATTAAAATAAGAATTTTAAATATAATTATATATAGAATTTGAGGTAGAAATATAATTAGAATTTGAAATGAAATTAGAATTTGAACTAGTATTTGAATTAGATTTTCAATTACATTTAGAATTAGTAGTAGAATTGAAATTAAAATTAAGACTAAAATTAAAAGTATATTTACTTTTAAAATTAGAAGTAGAATTAGAAATAAAGATAGAATTAGAATTAGATATATAACTACAAATTATAAATTGTAAGAATTATATTTATAATTACATATATTTATAATTAGAATTGGAATCAGAATTAGAATTGGGATTCTTTCTGTCTTTGAATTAAAATCCCATTAAAAATTATAATCTGCGTATAATTTTAATTGTAATTAAAATATTGACAGCAGAATAAAAAAGCTATAAAGAGTTATAATTAAAATATTTAATTATAATTTTAATGATAATTGAAATTAAAATTAGAATTAGAATTAGGATTGGAATTCAAATTAGAAAAGAAATTATAATTATCAGTAGAATTAGAATTAGAATTAGACTAAGAAATAGAATTAGAAATAGAATTGAAATTAGAATTAAAATATATATTTAGTTTTAGAATTAGAAGTAGAATTAGAATTAAAAGTAGAATTAGAATCAGACACATAATTACAATTATAAACTATAAGAATTATATTTATAATTACATATATTTATAATTAGAATTGGAATCAGAATTAGAATTAAAATCAGAATTAGAGTTGGAATTAGAATTGAATTTATAATTAGAATTAAAGTTAAAATTAGAATTGACATTCGAATTAGAATTGTAATTCAGATTAAAATTAGAATTGTAATTGAGCTTAGAATTAGAAGTACACTTTCATATTGAATTAAAATTCGAATTATAATTGAAATAAGAATTGACATTAGAATAAGAATTGTAATTGAGATTAGAATTAGAATTGTAATTGCGATTAGAATTAGAATTGAAATAAGAATCAGTATTGGAATTAAAATTAGAGTTATAATTCTAATTAAGATTACGATAAGAATTGCACTTTTAATTTGAATTAAAATTCCAATTCGAATTAGAATTTAAAATTAGATATTCTAATTAAAATTAGAATTTGAGATAAAATCAGAATTAGAGTTGGAATTAGAATTAAATTTAGAATTAGAATCGACATTAGAATTGGAATTAATTAAAATTAGAATCAGAATTAAAAATTAAAATTGAAATTAAAATTTGTAATTAAAATTGGAAGTAGAATTTAAATTAGAATTAGAATTACACTTTGGATTTGATTTAACATTCTAATTGAAATTATAATTTGAAATTAGAATTGAAATGAAAATTGGAATTTGAATTAAAATTAGAATTGACTACATAATTAGAATTAAAATTAGAATTAAATTTTGAATTAGAATTTAAGTTAAAATTAAAATTGACATTAGAATTAGAATTTAAGTTAAAATTAAAATTGACATGAGAATTAGAATTGTGACTGAAATTAGATTTAGAATTGAAATTAGAATTAGAATTACACTTTGAATTTGAATTAAAATTCCAATTCTAATTATTATTGTAATTATAATTTGAAATTAGAATTGAATTGAAAATTAGAGTTTGAATTAAAATTAAAATTGACTATATAATTAGAATTGAAATTAGAAGTGAAATTAGAATTGAATTTAGTATTAGAATTAAAGTTAAAATTAGAATTGACATTAGAATTAGAATTGTAATTCAGATTAAAATTAGAATTAGAGAACTATAATGGAATTTGAAATTGGAAGAAAAAAGTGGTTTAACGATTTTAAAAAAAGTTTTATCCAAAAATTTAAAAAATTAAAATTCTTTTTATGAAATTTAAAAATAAATAAATAGATTACATAAAAAAATTGTTACTTTATAGTCAAAAATAATTTTTTCCAAAAATTCTCTTTTTTATTGCAAAAAAAACATACCAAATGCTTTAGCGATTGCAACATTTGTTAAAACAGCAACAAGTGGAACAATGATTAATCCTGAACCCAAGTGAGAACACATGTCGAAAAATGTGTAAGTCTGATTGCCTATCTGGGACGTGATATTGGGAAATTTAAAAGGTGGCAGGCCAGATGTAACATTTCCTATAAAAACAGAGAGAAAATAAATCATAATTTATTTTTTTTATAAATCAATGTTGTGAGAGTACATTTTTAAAAAAAAATTTCAGAACAAAAATAGAAATATTTCTTTTACCTGTAATTTTTATTTTTAATCAGCATTAAAAATTTACTCTCACATCATTTGTGTAAAAAATGGAAGTTGAAAATAAATAAATGTATTTATAATAATCAACGAATTTAGAAGAAAAAAATTATAACTTATTATTTATTATTTTTTTTCATTAGCTTTATGTTTCCAAGATTTGTAGTCTTTGTTGAAAAAAATAATAATAATCAAGAAAAGATTAATTTTAAAAACAATAAAATGGAAAAATAACAAAAAAGTGGAATAAAAAATGTTTCAATAAACGAAATTGTTTTTCTTTTGTTAATTAAAAAAAAATGTTTCATACCTGAAAGGAGGAATGGTTCGTGACCGGCAATACTTAATTGATATGCAGCAATTGTTGACGCTAATACAACAACAACATTACGGCCAGTCGATAAAAACCATAAAATTTTTTTAAAAAATTTCCCCTTCGCAATTGTTTTATTATTCTTCAAACTTTTCCATTCAATATCCTTTAGGGTCTATGTGAAATGTCAAAAAAAAATTAATTATTAATTTACAATTACCAACCGGATATTATTGCCAGTGGAAAAAATTATTTAGAGTTTCATTGGAACAATTCAATAGAATTTCAAATTTCATTAAAGAAAAATTAATTAAAAATTAATCTAATTTGTACGTAAATTTCTACATAAATTCTAGTAAATCTGGTATATATTTTATTTTTTTTTAATTTTTTTATTTTATTTTTTAATTATTATTAAGAAGAAATGTACACAATTATTTTTTTACAATATAGATATAAATTTATAAAAAAATTTATGAAAAAAAACAAGAATTTATTTTTGAACAAAAAATTTGAAAATAATTGAATTCATTTTAAGAATTTATCAAACTTTTTCTCAACAATTGATTATTTTGAAAAAATGTAATTCAAATTTTATTAAAAATAATTTAATTTTTGTCAAGATTTTTATTGAAATTCTTTAAAATAATTGAAATATTTTGAAGGATTTATTTCAATTTTCTTAAAATTAATGGAGTTTTTTTTAATAATTTTAAGTAGAAATTTAGAATATAGTTAAAATTTACAAAGAAATTAAAAAAAAACTTTTGAGAACAATTGAATTGTTACGACAAATTTTATTACAATTTTAAAAAATAATATTGAATCTGTTTGAGAAATATTATTAAAATTATATTGAAAATAATTGGATTCCAACAAAGAATTTTATTATTTGCAAAAAAAAATTATTGAATTTTCGTCAAGAATTACAGTTTATAAAAATAATTGAATGGTTTTAAAAAAATTTATCAGAATTGTTGAACATCTTTGAATTTTTATTAAAACTTTTCAAAATAATGGAACTTAAATAATATTTTTTAATGTAATTTAATTTTTTTGAGAACTTTTATTAAAATTGAATTAAAATTCTAAAGGAATTTTCTTAAAAATTTAAAAATAATTTAATTCAATTCAAGAATTTTATCAAAATTGTTTATGCTGCTTAAGATTTTTATTAAAATTCTTCAAAACAATTGAATTGTGTTGAAGCATTTATTTCAATTATTCAATTCAAATAATGAAGTTTTTTAAATAATTTTAATTACAAATTTTGAAAATAATTAAAATTTATAAAGAAATTTTTAAAAAACTTTGATTGAATTTTGTTCAAGAATTTTATTATTTACAAAAATAATTGAATTTTTGGACAAAAAATTAAAAACTTATAAATATAATTGAATTATTTTAAAGCATTTTATTAGAATTGTTGAAAATAAATGAATTTGTATTAAAACTTTTGAAAAAATTTGTATTCTTTTGAGAACTTTTATTAAAATTGGATTAAAAATATAATTTAAATTTTAAACGAATGTTATTAAAAATTTGAAAATAATTTAATTTATTTCAACAATTTTATCAAAACTGTTTTCTATAATATTGAATTCTTTCGAGAAAATGTTATTAAAATGTTATTAAATATTAAAAATAATTTAATTCTTGTCCAGATTTTCATTAAAATTCTTTAAATTTTATTTCAATTATTCAATTCAAATTGATTTTACGTTTTTTTTAATAATTTTAATTAGAAATTTTGGAAATAATTGACATTTATAAAGAATTTTTGAAAAAACTTTTGAAAATAATTGAATTGTTTCGAGAAATTTTATTAGAATTTGGAAAAATAATATTGAACCTATTAGAGAAATATTATTAAAATTGTATTGGAAATATTTAAATTCTAGAAAAGAATATTATTAATTAGGTAAATTAATTAAATTAATTTAATATAATTCCAAATAATTGAATTGTTTTAAAAAAATTTTTATCAGAATTGTTGAAACCATTTAAGTTTTTAATAAAACTCTTCAAAAATAATTGAAATTAAATAATATTTTTAAAAATTATTGTACGCTTTAGAGAACTTACATAAAGCTTAAAACATGATGGAATTCAATTAAAAATAATTGAATTCCAGCAAGGAATTTTATTTATTTACAAAAATAATTGAATTTTTGCCAAAAAATTTTACAATTTATAAATATAATTAAAATATTTTGAAGAATTTTCTCAGAATTGTTGAAAATAATTAAATTTTGTAATAAAACTCTTGAAACTAATCAAAATTGAATAATATTTTGAAAAATAATTGTATTCTTTTGAGAATAATAATTAAATAAATTAAATAAATTTATTGATTAATATTTAAAGAAATATTTATTTCATTATTGTTATTATCGTTATTTTTCGATTATTTTGTGTGTTTTTCTAACAATTATTATTAATTAAAAAAATTAATGAAAAATAACCAAAAAATCATTATTTTTATTTATAATTTTTATTATTTATTTCTTTATTATTCTTATTGTTACTATCATTGTAAACAAAATTTTATAATAAAACTCTTGAAACTAATTAAAATTGAATAATATTTTGAAAAATAATTGTATTCTTTCGAGAACTTTTATTAAAATTCTATTGAAATATTGAAAATAATTAAAATTTTAAAGGAATTTTATTAAAAATTAGAATTAGAATTCAATTAAAAATAGTTGAATTTCAGCAAAGAATTTTATTTATTTACAAAAATAATTGAATTTTTGCCAAAAAATTTTACAATTTATAAATATAATTAAAATATTTTAAAGAATTTTATCAGAATTGTTGAAAATAATTAAATTTTGTAATAAAACTGTTGAAACTAATTAAAATTGAATAATATTTTAAAAAATAATTGTATTCTTTCGAGAGCTTTTATAAAAATTCTATTGATATATTGAAAATAATTAAAATTTTAAAGGAATTTTATTAAAAATTAGATTTAGAATTCAATTAAAAATAGTTGAATTCCAGCAAAGAATTTTATTTATTTACAAAAATAATTGAATTTTTGCCAAAAAATTTTACAATTTACAAATATAATTAAAATATTTTACAAAAATAATTGAATTTTTGCCAAAAAATTTTACAATTTACAAATATAATTAAAATATTTTGAAGAATTTTATCAGAATTGTTGAAAATAATTAAATTTTGTAATAAAACTCTTGAAACTAATTAAAATTGAATAATATTTTAAAAAATAGTTTCGAGAACTTTTATTAAAATTCTATTGACATATTGAAAATAATTAAAATTTTAAAGGAATTTTATTAAAAATTAGGAAAATAACATTTTTTTTAAATTTTGAGTCTGTAATCTTTCAAAAATTAATTGTCCAAATTTCTATCTAACATTATGTAACTAAAATTGACTAAAATTTATGTAGAGAAAATTTATTGAATTATTCCACTGAAATGAAGAAAAAACGATTAAAAAATGGAGTAAAAACTCTTTTTTTCAAATTAAGAGATAAAAATTTTTTTTCATCAATATTTTGACGTACCTTCATTGATAAGAGAATAACAATACTGGAAATACCGAGGAGAGTGTCGGTCCAACGAATTTTGCTGATATTACGAAAGAGGCACGTCAAACTATCAATGACAGCTATCGCTTCATACTCTAGTCCCAATAAATGTGGCAATTGATGTACGATTAAAATAACTGCAGTGGCAGAAGTAAATCCCGTACTAACAGGTATCGATATGAAATCCACGAGGAAACCTGCAAAATTGTGGTCTTTATTAAACCTCATTTCTATACAAAATATATATTTCTATATGGGGCGTTCCACACGAAATCGGAAATTATTCTACTTTTGCATCTGAAATATTTTTCAAATATTTTTTTTCTTTTAGTGCCAGGTTAAAATGAGCAATCGTGATTTTTTTCAAATTTTTTCATCAAGCGGTTTAAGAGTTACGGGTTTTTGAAAAAAAACACGTTTTTCACGTAATTTTTTTCAAATGCTTATAGTTCGGACAAAAATTGACCAAATTGAACGCTCTTATAATGAAAAATTGTTTTTTCACGTTGTCTTTAATAAAAATGTAGAAAAATATTTTTTTAATTTTCGAAAAAAAATTTAAATTTCAAAAATAAAATTTCATTTTTAAGAATTTATGTATCGATCGATTTTTTTCGAAATTTTTTGTAAGCAACTAGAACTAATTTAAGAATTTTTAATCCTCGCCTGATTGTGGGCAAACGATGGGATCTATTTATATTGAAATTTTTTTATTTTTCTAAAACGGTAGGTGGCCAAGTGCCTAACTTACAATTTGACCAAATCACACAAATTTTTCACACAATAAAAGAAAAAAAAATATTTGAAAAACATTTGAGATGCAAAAGTAAAATACATTTGGATTTCGTGTGGAATGCCCCATATAATAAACTGCAATTATATAAAGCTTTTACAAAACTGAAGTTAACAATCGATTTATAATTATATTTTGATTATTCGAGCCGTACACTCATTATCAGATTAATACCACGCGCACACTAAATTATTAAAATTTCTTTTCGATTTCATTTTCCCGCAAATGATGATGATAATATTGTTGTAAAATTATCATCAATAATATTGTGAAAAAGATAAAATGCATTTTATTACTTTTGCACTTCTTGCTTTATTGACTTTAAAAATTATATATTAGTTTAATTTTGTGTAATAATGGTAAATTTTACTATAATTATTATTACTACTATTATTATTAATGTAATAGTAATTTATTGCAATAATTTAATAGTAATTATTTTTATTCTTTAAATTATTAATTACTGGGTTAAAAAAATTGTTTTGAATTTTTTTTTTAATAAACTACAAAAGTTAGAGCTCAATAAACAATAAACGTATAGAATATAATAGTAATAATAAAAATAATGATTATTATTATTATTACTATTAATATTATTACTATTATTATTATTATTATTATTATTATTATTATTATTATTATTATTATTATTATTATTATTATTATTAATAGTAATAGTAATAATAAAAATAGTTATTATTATTATTATTACACAAGGTGGAAAATTGTTCCTAAGATTTTACCGAATTTTTCTGTAAAGTTAAAAATTAGTTGCATAATAGTAATTTTTAAAAATTATTTTTTCAGTTTAGTATTTTATAAATTGACCTAAAATATAGTTATAGAAGTAGTTTATTGGTTTAGATAATTTTTCACTTTTTATAACAATATTTTATTAATTTGAATCTTTCTCACAAGCGGTGAAATAAAATTCACATAAATATATAACGATAGTTTGAACTTTCTGAAGAAATAATGTAAAGCGTTTCGATATTTAAAAAACCGTGAATTTATGAATTGAGTAAAAATTATTATATTTGGAAAACGTATGAAATTTGAAAAACATTTCTTTAACCTTTTCGCTCAACTTCAGCTTTTTAAAATTATTTTCTTTTTTGTTTTTTTAATTATTGATATTTTTTTTTATCTTTCTCCCCAGTCTATCACTTTTCTTAAATTTTTAAATTTTAAATAAATTTTTATAAGAACGCTACTTTTGTGTTTAAAATTCCACTGAATTTCCAGACGAAATAAATTTTAGAGTAAAATTAGTAAAATTAACTTGGATCTTGAAAGAACATTAGGAATCTAATGTTTATGATTAGAAAATAAAAATGAAATAACTATTTTATTTTCTAAAAAATGAAATAACTATTTTATTTTCTAAAAAATAAATAACTATTTATTAACCTAAATTAAGTAAACCCATTGCCAATTCAATGCAACCGGCCAAAAATCCAAGAATTATCACAAAATCAAGTGGCATTCCTGTCGTGAATTCAAGTGTCAAAAGTGCCATAAGTGATGTTGGTCCAATTGATACTTCTCTAATACTCCCAAGAAAGATGTAAATAAATCCACCGATAAATGTGGAGTAAAGTCCATACTGGAAAAAAAATTAATTTTTTAAAAACAAATTTAGAAATAAATTACAAAAAGTGGAAAAAAAATTATATTTTTCAATAATTATTTGTCTTCTAATTGAAAATCTTTTTTATTCCTAATATTATTAATATCATTTTTGCTATTATTATAACTATTATTATCATTAATATTATTTTCTGTTTTTTCATTATTTTTACTTTTGGACAATAATTAGTTGTTTTTTAATTAAAAATTTTTTTTTCCTAATATTATTAACATTATTTTTGCAATTATTGTTATTATTCTCATTTCTCATTTAATAATATTATTATTATTATTACTATTACTATTATTATTATTATTTTTTTATTATTGTTTTTTTTATTATTGTTTTTTTTATTATTTTATTATTATTATTATCATTAGGATTTATTTATTTTTTATTATTTTACTGTTTGTTTTTAATTATTTTTACCTTTGGACTTTATAATATTAAATAAATAAATTATTTTACGTTCTTTTAAATATTTTAATTATTGTTATTAATTATTATTATTATTATTATTATTATTATTATTATTATTATTATTATTATTATTATTATTATCATATATTTAAATTAAAAAAAATATTTTTACTCCTAAAAGCAAAAAAAAAAACAATACAGTCATTTTATGTTATCAACAATTTATATAAACTTATTTCAACTCATAAATAAGAGACATATTTTCATTTTTTTATTTGCAGTTGCCCACGAATTTCATGCGATACATAATTTAATTAAATTTTATCTAACTTATATTTGTCATATTCATAATTTGAAAATATTCACACAGTTATTTTTTCCCAACCTTTTTTTTTCTTGTTGCTTGCAATATATATATTTTTTTAATTAAATATTTTCTCGTCTTTTTTTTTTTTATTTTTCATATATTTTTGCAGAGGACAACTTTTCAGTTGACATTCTGCAATTTTTAACGAGAACGCGCGTGTGTGACATTTGAGAAAATGTGATGATAATATAAAATATTTTATAGAAATCGCTTCATTACCATTTTTTAATTAACAATTTATATTTCACATGTTTACATACGACTTTTGAATGTCAAATTCCATTAAAGTACATCATATTGAAAACACACACACAGAGAGGGGAAAATTATTAATATGACAATTTTCGTTGATATATTTTCGTTATATATTATGTTACACTATATAAATATTAAGTTCTACATAATTGTAAACGAGAAAAATAAATATTTAATAAATAATAAACATATATTATTTACTCGGGATGAATAATTTATTTATTCAATTTTTAACGAGCTTAAAGCCCTTTAGGACATTATTTGAACAAAGCAATAATAAATATGAAAATAATAAATAATATTTATAAATCAAAGAGTAAATAATAAATTATACCAAATAATAGCAATAAAAAGACAATAAAATAATAATAATTATTATTTTAATAAAGAATAACAGTAATGTTAATCAAGGTAAATAAATAAAGTAATAATAAATATTTAATAATAATAATAATTATTATTATTAATATTATTAAATATTTATTATTACTTTATTACTTTATTTTACATTACTGTTATTTTTTTTGTAATAATTAATAATTTATTTATTTTCATAATAATTTTTTTGTAATAATAATAATAATTATTATTAATATTATTAAATATTTATTATTACTTTATTACTTTATTTTACATTATTGTTATTTTTTTTGTATTAGTAATACAAAAAAAATTGAATAGTAAATAACAATTTAAATAATAATATTATAATAATAAATAATAATAATAAATAAGACAATAAAATAATAATTATTATTATAATGAATAATAACAGTAATGTAAAATAAGGTAAATAAATAAAATAATAATAAATATTATATTAAATAATATTACTAATAATAAAAAAATTGAATAGTAGATAATAATTTAGATAATATTAATAAATAATAACAATAAATAAGAACAATAAATAATAATAATAATATAAATCGTAATAATAATAATAAATAGTAACTAACAATGGAAATTATTATTTGGGTAAAATTTAACATATATTTAATTATGACTAAATAGGAAGAGTGGAATAAAAGAAAGAATTTGAATAATTATTACCAAAAAAAAAACCATCATTGACGGGTTTTTTTTCTCATTTGATAATTATTTAGATATTTTCAGGTCAAGTAGAAAAGTAGAATTAATCATTACTAGTCAGTGTGTGTCTGTATGTGAGTTTTTTTAATTACAAATATTCCATTAACTTGGTCGTTTTATCATCATGTGACTTTTTTTTATTGTTTCATTTCACATAAATTATTATCACTTCATTATTAATAAGGCCTTTGTTTTTTCTCTCTACTTTATAAATTATTCCATTTACATTTCTTTCATTAATTATTTACTATATAATATTATTATTATTATTATTATTATTATTATTATTATTATTATTATTATTATTATTATTATTATTATTTAATAAATAACCATTTTTTCTAATTTATGGTTTTTGCATTTGATTTTTCTTCCTCAATTCCAAATGTTTCGAACAAATAAATCGCTCTCAATATAAATTTAATAAAATTTCAGAAAAATTAAAAAAAAAATTTTAATTTAAAGTAATTTTTAAAAATAAAAAAAAATTGTAATAAATTTGTTTTTTAATATTTATTAATAATAATTAATAATATTAATAATATTATTATTAATTTTTTTTATTATTTATTTCATTTATTAATTATTAATAAAAATAATAATTATTATATTTTTGCACTAATTTTATATAATTTAGTTATTTTTATAATTTTATATAATACAAAAAAAAGAAAGCCGATCAAGAAAAAGTGTTTGAATTAAATATATTTTATAATTGAAACACTATTTCTAATAAATTAATCATATTACACTGGAAAAAAAATTATTTTATTAAAATTACCGATTACTTGACTATTATCAATTGAATATTCAATTGAATCATATAATATTTATTAGAGTCAATTAAATGGTATTTGCTTAAAATACTGAATTGTTGAATCAAATACCGTTTAATGGACTTCAATAAATATTATTTTATTCTAGTGAATATTTAATTGACAATATTCAATTAATCGGTTATTTGGATCAAATTATTTGTTTAAGTTTATGTGTTGAATGGAATTTATTTTAAGTTGAATCAAAATATTATTAATATTAATATTAGTATTATTATTATTAATTCAAAAATGTTTCTTTACTGCATAACAAAAATAGTTATTTTGAATTTTTTTTTGGAATTTTTTTATAAAACAAAAATTTTTTTCCATAGTTTTAAAATTATTCTTCAAAATTAATTATGTTTGATTTAAACATTTTATTGTTTTCTCTGTTTCTCAGTGTTTGGAAGAAAAATGTTGCGCTTTATAAATACTGAAAATTTATTTTTTAATAAGTAAAAAAAATGTTAAAACGAGCGACATTTTTTATTCATTATTATTTTTATTATTATTATTCATTAATTGTTTACTGTAATTAATTGAGTTATTTTAACACTTGTTATATAGTTATTCGTTGTTATTTTTTATTTTTTTATTAGTTTTTCTTATTTTTTATTTTTTTATTAGTTTTTTTTATTTTTTTTTTATTTATATTATTTAATTAACACTTGTCTAGTTATTTAGAAAAAAAATGATAATTTTGTAAAAGAAGAATTTTCTCGTTAGTGTAAAATTTTGTACTAACTATACTCAATTTGCTTGTTTTATTAAACAATTTTCTTTTTTTTTTTGTATTTTTATTATTTTTACACGAAAAACAATTCACCTACAACAGTAATATTTTTTTCTGCAATAACGAAATTCTTAACTGCAGCAACTAACAATTTAGCTAATTTAGTAAAATTTGTAGCTGTGCCAGGTAAATTTTTTTTCGTGTAATACTCTTTTTACATTTATTATTAATAATCATTATTATTTTCAATAATTACTATTATTACTGTTATTATTATTTATTTATTTGAATGTTAACAAGACAGGCCCTTTTATTATTATTTTTAATATTATTAATATTATTATTATTATTTTTATTCTAATTTTTATTATTGTAAACAAAAATAATAATTAAATAAATTAAATAAATTTATTGATTAATATTTAAAGAAATATTTATTTCATTATTGTTATTATCGTTATTTTTCGATTATTTTGTGTGTTTTTCTAACAATTATTATTAATTAAAAAAATTAATGAAAAATAAAAAAAAATTCACTGTTTTTATTCTAATTTTTATTATTTATTTCTTTATTATTCTTATTGTTACTATCATTGTAAACAAAAGTAATGATAATCGTTATAATTAGATTTATTATTACCAGTGTTTAGATATTTTATTATAATAATTATTATTATTTTTTTTTTGCTAAGGGACTTTTGGGCAATCTATTATTAAATAATTATTATATAAAAAATAAAATATAATTATTGTAATGATTATAATTATCATTACAATATAATAATAATAATAGTTATTATTATTATTACTATTATTAAATAATTATTATATAAATAATATAAATTAATTGATTAATATTTAAACAAATACATATTTTTAATTTGTTTATTATCGTTTCTTATGATTAATTTGTTATCGTTATTTTTCGATTATTTTGTGTGTTTTTCCAATAATTATTATAAATTAGAAAAATTCATAAAAAAATAAAAAAAATTCATTACTTTTTATTCGAATTTTTATTATTTATGTCTTTATTATTCTTATTGTTACTATTATTGTTAACAAAAATAAAGGTAATTGTTATAATTAGATTTATTATTAACCAGTTTTTAAATATTTTATTATAATAATAATTATTATTTTTAATATGGAATTAATGACACTTATACATTAATATCTGTATTTTTTACCTAAAACCCTAAATAAAAAAAAATTATTATTATTATTAGTTTTTTTTTATTATTTTGTTCATTTTTCTAATAATTATTATTAATTCAAAAAAAAAAAAATTGCCCACCTGAGGCGTGAGTCCAGCTATTGCGGCATATGCGATACTTTGTGGAATCATTGTTAGACCCAAAGTAATACCAGCCACAAGATCCGAGACAGCTTGAAATTTCGTATAATTTGGAAGCCATTTTGATATTGGTACATATTTAGCAGTTAAATTTCGACAATTCGATTCTTTTCTCCTCCCATTCGCTGCCACCGTTTTATTATTCACTTTCGCCATTTTTTTTTCTTCCTTTTTTTCGTTTCGTTTCGAAAACAACAACCCCCGAAAAATGGAGGGAAAAAAGGTTCTATTCAAAATTAAATTAAAAAAAAATTGCCCCTAATTTCTTATATGTTTTTATAGGAGTAGAAAAAGTTTCCTACTTATTTATTATTTATTTATTTATTTTATTTATCATTTATCCTTATTTTGCATTTTTTTATCCTTTTTCCCAATTTTAGTATTCTTTCACTTCACTGAGGATATTTTTTTGTTTAAAAAGAAAACAACATTGAACTTGGCCACATGATTTTCCTTATTTATTTTTTTCGAATGATTTTTTAATTTTTTTTAAATTCTTTTTAATTTGTAAATAGGAGGGGAAGTAATTTTTTTTTTTTTTTTTGGAGGGACACTATTTATACACGACGAGTAACAAATTGTAACTGACAGTTGTCCTCGTTAGCACTAATGTTTAACGATATCACAACACATCCGCTATCTTCAAAGCACATTGTAAATTCTAAGCATCAAGGGAAAATGATTTCTTAAAAAGAATTCAATTTACTAAAGGCACCTTCTCTCTCTCTCTCTCTCTCTTTTTTCTTTTCTTGACTTCCAAGAACGGAACGCTTCACTACTATTGACACAAACTGATAATGATGATTGCGAGGTCATAAACCCGAAAAATCTAACCTTGGTGCCTTTGATAAATTACATATGTATGGATGGTGAAGTTGATTATGAATCAGTGGCAATAATGACGAAACTTTTGTTCAATTAAGTGACGCCTCAACATTGAGACATTTCTAATTCCTCGATAATATGACTTGCTCGCTCGTGCACCGCACTTGTACTATAATAAATACATAAAGCAAAGAAGTGCAAAAAAAAAAAAAAAAAAAAAAAATGCTGGAAAAAAAACCAGATAAAGATAAGAAAGTACGTAATTCAATATTGCAGTGGTACGACAGGGAGGAAATCTCATGATCTGAGTTCAATGTTCCGGTTATCAGAAGTCTTGTGAGCTTCCATAATGTATATATAAAACATTGTTTGAGATTTTTAGAATTTTTTTCCCAACCCTTTATTTTTGGAAGGGTGTTTCTTTCGAAAAATTTATTTCCTTTTTAAAATTCAAATTAAAAAAAAAATTCAAATATTTGCTTTTTTTGACAATAGTAAATAGGTTCTTCTTCGTATTTACTTGAGTCGATTTTTTTCGGTAAAAAAAAAAAAAAATGATGAACCAACAAGACAAATAGATCTAATTCTAATTATTTAAATTTTTATAAAGTGACAGCTTCAATCATTAAGATATTTAAATTTTTGTAAAATAAAATAAAACTTATCCAAGAAGACTAAAACGTTGGTTTGATTTTTTTTTGTATTGCGTACAACAATTTTTTTTCCCTCTTGTTAAGAAAAATATTAAGGAAATTTCATTTTTGTTTTATGTTGAATTTGAATTTCGCGCCAATGCAATGTTATTTCTATGACGCTTCCGCTAGAGGGCGAAAATACATGTTACCCACAAACGAGATGAAGTACGAAAAGTATGAGAATTACTGACTCGTTAAAATTCATTTTCTTCCCGTAAATTTTCAGTTTCTATTTATTGATAATTGACACTTTTAATATTGCAATTAATTATTTATTTTTCCACATGTCATAAAAATTTGAAAAAGACAATTTAACCATCAAAAATTACTTACGAAAAATATTAATGTTTAGGTATTATAACTTGAATTACGTAGTGAAAAATAAAAGTGATAATAATGTTGACAATAACTGATAATAATAATAATAATAATAATAATAATAATAATAATAATAATAATAATAATAATAAACTGTCGAAGATGCGGTGGTGAGTCTCACATCGAGAAGAACTGTTCTGTCAAAGAACCCATATGTTTGACTTGTTCCGACTTAGGTAAGACAGACGTTGTACATGTCGCCGGAAAAAGTTCATGCCCGGTTTACAGAGGGGAGTTGCAGAAACTTAAAAGGGCAAACCCATAAAGTTTCTGCAGGTCAATCTGCATACAAGTAAGGATGCACAGTTGCTTCTAATGCAAACAGCAAGGGAAAATGAGGTCGATATCCTGTTCTGCAGCGAGCAGTATCAGGGAAAGCGACCTCGCTCCTTGTTATCAGGATAAGGCGAAGAGAGCCGCCATAAAGCTGTGCAACCAGAACTGCGGGTTGACAAGTTTCTGGAGACGAGCAGTGGGTTCGTGTGGATAGAGGTGGCTAATATACGTATGTACAGCTGCTACTTCTCACCAACGAACCCACTGACAAAACTTCGAAGCCAATATCGAAGACCCTAGAAGTGAGTCTCACAGAATCCAGGCTGGATGTCATCATCACTGGCGATTTTAACGCAAAGTCGCCAGAGTGGGGTGAAAACGAGACTCGACAAGAGAGGAATTCGTATTGGAGAAATGATCTCCAGAAACGACTTATTGGCAGTAAACCGAGGCAATTCGTGGACTTTTAGACGAGGTGCGATCGGATCAATTATAGATCTAACGATCGCATCGTCTAAACTATTTAGCCGCATAAGCGAATGGCGGGTCTCTGAGGAATATACCGCAAGTGACCACCAGTACATTGAGTTTTTGTTCTCAGTCTCGATGGGAGACACACGAGGAGAAAAAAGACAGGATGTTCCCTAGTCGCAAAACCTCGTCGTGGAATATGAAGAGACTCGACAAGGAAAAGTTCGGCCGGTCCCTAAGAGAAGCCCTTTTAATTGAGGACTTAGGCTGGGTGAAGAGGCCAAGCAGTTTGGATGGGGAGGTTCGAGCGGTAAGGAACATGATAGTCACCGCTTGCAATGCGTCTATGCCACGCAAAGGAGCCATCCACGTAAGAAAATCCTTGCACTGGTGGTCAGAGGAGCTATCCTCCATGAGAAAGGAATGCCTCAAAAGCAAGAAGGGACATATACCCGATCTAAGGGAGATCCCTTGCTGAAAGAGGCTTTCAAGGAGGCAAAAAAGAACCTCAAGAAAGAGATCCGCAAGTCGCGACGCCGTAGCTGGAAGGACCTAATCGAGGAAGTCGATAAGGACCCATGGGGTCTGGCCTTTAAAAAAATCGTTACTAAGAAAATTAGCGACGAGGCAAAAGACCCCCGGCCTGGACAAATCCCGATTGGGTCAAAAAGATAATAAGTTCTTTGTTTCCTCCTGCAGAGCCATACCTTAGAAGGGACTGGGAGTTCTTGCAAAGTCGAAGAGGATGAACTCTCACACTTAGCGAACTGCAAAAGGCAGGCAAAAGATTGAAGACAGGCAAGGCGCCTGGAAATCGATGGGATAAGTAATGAGATCCTAAAGTTGGTTATCGATACTTCACCCCAGATTCTGCTTCGATGATTCAATCTTTGCCTTGAGAGAGGAGAGTTCTTCCGCGACTGGAAGCGACAGAGGTTGGTCCTTCTAAGAAAAGGTGAAAAACCTCTAGATAAAGTCTCGTCGTACAGGCCCATATGCCTGCCGGATACGAAGGGTAAACTTCTAGAGTATATGGTTCTGCAGAGAATGCGAAGCCACTTGACCGGAGAGAATCGTCTATCCGATAACCAATTTGGTTTCCGTAAAGGCAAATCTACAGTTGATGCCATCCAGGCAGTAGTAGACATAACCAAAGCAGGAAAAAACAAATTGGGGCCAGATAAAAAAAGAGCTTCTGCGCGTTGGTAGCAATTGACATACGCAACGTGTTTAATTCCGCAAGATGGAAAGATCTCATCGAGTCGATGAAAATGAAGAACATGCCGCCCTACTTGTTGCGGATAATGGATAATTATCTTAGCGACAGGTTGGTTATATATAAGGGAGACACCTGCACTCTCAAGGAAGAGATGCAGCGTGGGGCTCCTCAAGGCTCGAGGGTGGGACCATTTATATGGAATGTATCATACGATGATTTTCTGCGAATGGGTCTGCCCAAAGGTGCGGTGATCATCGGCTTTGCGGACGACGGGTTGTTCGTGTGCACTGCCGAAAGTGAAGAGGCTCTTGGGACATTGGTGAACGAATGTCTGAGGCTAGCAAAAGACTGTCTGGTTACCAGAGGTCTTGAAATGGCCCTGGAAAAGACCGAAGCACTGCTGATCACAAACAGACGTGGTTATGAGCTCCCGCGAATCGTGATGGACGGATTCGAGGTCAAGTGGAGTAATCAAATTGAATATCTTGGTGTGAAGTTGGATGGAAGGTTAAATTTCCACCACCACATGACTACGGCGTCAAATAAGGCAATCGAGTGTGCGGCAAATCTCTCACGGTTAATGCCAAACGTAGGCGGACCCCGTGAACAAAAACGAAGACTGGTGTCGAGTGTCGCTCATGCTAAAATGCTTTATGCAGCACCAGCGTGGGCCCCATCTCTGAGAAGTAAAAGATGTCAAACCAACTGTGATAAGATACTGTCTGCGCAGAGATCGATAACTACGCGTATCATCTCTGCATATAAGACGGTATCTACGAGTGCTGTGCAGGTCTTGCAAGTGTCCCCGCCAGCAGATCTTTTGGCGAGGGAAAGGGAAGAAATGTTTCTCTTTTCTAAAGAAAGAAGTTCCTTGGATGAGGAAATAAGACCAAGCAAGGGCCTGATCCGCAAAGAAGCGAGGCACAGGCTCATAGAAAAGATGGCAAGAAAGATGGGATGGTGAGGAGAAAGGTCGATGGACTTATCGCCTTATCCCGGCACTCGCCACACCTGGATAAATAGGAAACACGGTCAAGTTTATATCCTATTATGACTCAGGCGCTCACGAACAGGTCACGGGTGTTTTTAACTCGTACCTGTGTCGCTTTAAATTACGCGAGGACGAGGTGTGTGCATATTGCCAGTTTCCTGAGGACAAAACGCGGAGCACACCCTCTTCTCATGCAAGAAGTGGGACTTGGAGAGGCGGGCCATGTTCGAAGGTGTAAACAGTCAAGTTACACCGGAGAACATGGTATCGCTGATGACCCAGTCGGAAGGAAATTGGCGGCAAGTCGAGAACTTCATAATCTCAGTCATGTCGAGGAAGGATCTCGACGGCCGCCCAAAAAGCGTAATTTAAACAGCTTTTTAATTTGTTTGTTTTTTATTAATTTATTTTGTGATTTATTTGTCCTTTTACAATTTTAATTTATTTGTTTGTTATTTTTTATTTTTCCTTATACACTTTTAATTTATTTTGTGTTTTATTTGTCCATATACAGCTTTTACCTTTTTTGACTTTATACATTCTGTTTATTTTATAATGTTTTTTTTGTTTTACACCTGTTGAATATTTTACCTCTTGACATATATTTTACTCTTTTTAGTATTTGTTTTTTTTATTATTGTTGTGCTGTAAAATTCCGCATGTATATTATAATAGTTTAAAATTTTAACTATTGACGCAGGAGAACCGCAGGTAAAGAACAAAGTCGCAGCAGCGACAGAGTTGGAGCGCCACCTTCGAAGGCTAAAGTCTTACGACAGTTCCGAGGGAGGGTAAAGGGCTCCAAAAGAAGGGTTACGGGTTTTAGTGGGTCGGGCTGGCAGTAGGTCGCCAGTATTCTAAATTTACTATATTATTTATTTTTTCTTTATTTTGATTTGTTATTATACCAACCCCACATAACCTTGGAGTGCGGAATCCAAGGTATCTGTAGGCAGATTTCCCAAATTCCCTAAGCAAAAAAAAAAAAAAAAAATAATAATAATAATAATAATAATAATAATAATAATAATAATAATAATAGTAGTAGTAGAAGTAGTAATAATTAATAATTAAAAACAATAATAAAATAATAATTTATTTTTTAATTTATCCAAATAAATTTAACAGTTAAAAGACCAATCACGAAATAATACAAGAAAATAAAAATTTTACATTACAAAAATGATTATAAATAATTAAGATAATAATGATATAAATAATAATAATAATAATAATAATAATAATAATACTAGAAATTGTTGCAAAATTTCTTGCATGTTTTTTTTTTAATTTAAATTTCGCGCCATTATCACTTCCATGACGCTTTCACCAGATGGCCAAAAGATTTATTACTCGCAAACGAGATGAAAAGTTCAAAAAGTATAAGAATTATTTACTCTCGTTAAGGTTTTTTTTCTTTTAGTAAATTTTAAATTTCTATTCATTAATAGTTGATTATTTTTAATGTCAAATTGAACATTTATTTTTCCATATGTCCTGAAAACTAAAAAAAAAAATTTAACTAATAAAAATTACTTCAGAAAAATATAAATATTTAATTTTGTATTTGAAATTTGTTTTTTTTTGTAATTTGTGTATTTATAATTTTGACTTACGCATGTAAAAATAATAGTTATAATAATAATAATAGTTAATAAAAATAATAATAATAATTACTAATAATAATTACTATCAACAATAGTTTCAAACTGATAGTGAAATAAGATTAATAATAAGAATTTATTTCTTTACAGAAGTCGACTTTACAGTCTTCTTACAGAAGACTATTTACAAGATAATGTAGAAAAATAAAAACTATACGTTTTATAAAAATTAGTATAAATAATGAAGCTAACAATAATGGTAATGAAAATAATAAAAATGAAGTTAACTAAAGTTTTTTGTTTCACTGGGTTTAAATTTCGCGCCATTCACTTCTATGACGCTTCCGCTAGATGGCGAAAAGAATTTTTTCTCACATACGAGATGAAGATTGAAAAGTATAAGAACCAGTGACTCGTTAAGATTCTTTTCTTCGATCTCGTAATTTTTTAATATCTATTCGCTAAAAATTGTCATTTTTAGTAAAAAAAATTATTAATTTACAATATTATTATTATTCAATGTGAAAAAAGTAAATACACAAAAATTATAACTGATAATTTCTTAAATTAAAAAGTAAAAACAGTAAACCTTAATAATAATAATAAATAGTCAATAATATAATAATAATGAGAAATTAGATTGAAAAATTATTTTTTAATTTATTTACAATGAAGAATAAGTGAAATAAATTAAAACTAGAGCAAAAACAAGAAAATATTACTATAGGAAGTTCAATGAAAGTCGAAGGAAACGAACTATGTACAATAATAAACAATAAAAATGAATCATTTCTTTAAACGTCATAAAAAAATAATTGAATAACAAATAACAAATAAATATTTATTTGTTAGTAAATAAATAAATTTCAAATAAATTAATATTCGAAACAAATAAAGGAGAAATAGAATAAAAGAAATTAGAGATAATAATAAAGGAACCTAATTTAATATTTTTTTATAAATGTAAATAAAAATAGTGAAAAAAATAAACAAACAGAAATAATAAATTAATAATTAATATTTGAAAAGGATAAAGAAATGTAATAGAAATAAAAATCAAGAAATAAAAAAAAATAAAGTAAATAATAAATAAATACTTACGTATAAATAAACATAAGTAAAAATAAATTAATCAAAATAAATAATTAAAAATAATTATTAGTAAATAAATTAATATTAATATATTAATAAATATTTAAATACGAATAAAAAAATGAAAAAAAGCAAATCGCATCAAATAAATAATAATCGCACTAAAAAAATAGTTATTGAAAATAATTTATTACAATGGTAATAAAAAATTATTTATAAAATAGAAAACGATGATTCACATTAAAATAAGTATTGTTTCGACTATACTGAATGAGATAATGATTTTTCCATATTTTTTCATTACAATTATAACCTTGAAACAAATGAAAGTTTTTTCTTTCGTTTCCGTTTTGAAAAAAATTCATTTTTTTCTCTAAATAAGTATCGATAGACTAAGTACATTATATTTTTAACTTTTTGAGAGATTATTTATATACATGTACATGTCTATCGTTAATGAATTAGTAACTTGTTTGCTCTCCATTAATGCGCAAGTCGTTATTATAAATGTTATCTATATATACATTTTATTTACTTAAAATATAAATGAAATTTAGTTATCTCATCATCGGTGAATGTATTTGTGGAAAATGTTTCTGGTTATACTAGTCAAAATATCTGTGCCACATTTAATATTTATAGATACATATTTTAACATTCGATCACATTTTCAAGAATAATTTGTTTTATTTTAAAAAAATTAAATTGGAAAACTTTTAATTAAATATTAAGATATGTTTAAAATTGCAAAATTTGTATTTGTTGATATTTTTCGTTATTTTAATTTTTTTCTTCCTCGAGAGTTTTTTTTATTTTTAGCGTATTTTTAATAGTTTAATTCTTTGAGAGTTGAATGTTTTTGACATGATATTACTTTGTTTGTCGTGGTTTCAATTGCTATCTTCTTAACATAATGAGCACGTGTTTATTTTTTAAGGCGGTGTTCTTCTATGTGTATATATATAATCGCATTACATTATTATTTTATCTATTATATAACGATTTAATCATTTTTTTTCTGTTTTTGAAGTAAAATTACACTTTTGATAAATGTTGCACTTTTTTAATCCACTTTGATGTAATTTCGAAATTTTTGCCAGTCTACTTATTTGTCATTATCAATTTTGAGTAAAAATAAAAATAAGTTGCGGATTTGTAAAAAAAACAGGGTTTATTAAATTTTATTAAAATTTCTAGAAAATGATTGATTATGTCGATGTTTTTAATAATTACAATTAATAATCATACTGTAAACATTCATTAAAATTTTTGCTGGAAAATTTAACTCTTTCTTAAAAATTAAAAACAATTATTTCTTTCGTGAAATTCTATTACAATTGTATTGGAAATAATTTAATTTTTGAATAGATTTAAATCTAACTTGAAAAAATAGTTCATGAAGTTTTTTCAAACTAGAAATAAGAATAAAAATGAAGAATTGAAATTTTCGCGATTCAAATACGTGAAATTAATTTTTGAAAAAAAATATTTTATAAAATTCCCTGACATTTACAGGTTTTCCAGGTTTTCAAGGTTTTCCCTGACCGTAGCAACCCTGAAAAATATTATTTCATGCAAATTTATTTTTATTATTTGGTTAAAGAATTTATGAAAAATGAAGAATTTAAATATAAAATAAAGTTTCTGCATAAAATAAATTTTTAATTAATTTACATAAATATTTTTCAAAAAAGTCGAAAGATAATAATTGATTTTAATAATTTTTTCATTCGAATATAATTACATTTATTTTTTCAGCCCCAAGATTTTCAATATGACATTTTTTGTGTAAATTTTCGTTATTCTAAAACTAGCAAAATTTTCTTATCCATTATTGCTATCAAAATTCGCTTTTCCAAATTTAATGAAAATTCTTAATTTCTTAAGAAATATAATGTTTCTTACGGTCTTTCATTAAATGTAATTAATTGAACAACTCGTATAGCAAATGCCAAAATATTTCTAACAGCAACTTGAATTAAAATGCAAAATTTATTTCAATAAAAATTGGTAAAATTTTCAATTGTTTCAATTTTTTAAAATTATTTTCAGAAATAGAAGTATTTTTCAAAAATTTTAGTTTCATTTTTTCAAGGAACAATTTTACGAAATTTGTGGATTAAATTTTTCAAAACTTTAATACTTTTTGTTAAACAAATATTTGAAAACTTATTCATAATTTATTTTTCCCAAGGAATTAAAAAATTTCAAATAATTTTAATGAAAAAACTCTAGAAATATAATTATTTCCAAAATTTGCAACTGTAATTCATCCAAAATTCAATTATTTTTTTTTAGAATTTTTTAATAAAATTATTAAAAAAACGTTGGTAATTTTTGAAGAAAGATAATTTTATTAATAATTTTTTAAAATAAAAATTTAAAGATTTTTAAACTTTTGCTTCTCTTAAATTTTCAAGGAATTTAATTTAAAAACCTTTTAAAATTTAATTAATTCCTAAAATTCCTGTAATTGTGGTTTAAATATTTAATTATTTTTTAAAGTGTTAATTGAAATTTTTATCAATTCCTATTACAATTCAACTACGAGAATTGAATTATTTACATAGAATAATTTTTGTAAATTCATAAAATGATTTAATTTCAAAAATATAATTATATTTTTCGACAATTTTTAAGGAGAAAAAAATAAAATTGTTTAAAATATAAAATTTTACAGAATTTCCAATTTTGTTTCAATTTGTTCAAATTATTATAATGAAGTCAAGTACGTTTTTCTTTGAAAAATTTTAATTACCATTTTTCAAGAACCTAATTTTTTATAAATTTCCAAATTAAATTTTTCAATTTTTTAAAAATTTTTGTAAAGTCAATATTTAACTAATTATTGTTCTTTATTTGCTTAAAATTTTAAAAGACTTAAAAATTTGAACTGCAAGTCTTTCAAAATTCAATTAATTTTCTTGAATTTTAAAATAATTTTATTCAAAATATATTTTTTGACAAAGCCAACACATTTGACACAATTTTCTACACATTTTTTTACACACAGACTACAAGTTAACTTTCTTTTTTTTGACAATATTAGGTTTTTTTTCTAATTAAATTTTTGTTCTAAAAGTAATTTTATTATTTTTCATAAAAATTAAAAATTCTACTTTTAATTTATTATAATTTCAATTTTTATTTAAAGAAAACTCGAGAGATAATTACAGAATAATTTCGGTATTTTTCTCATGAAACGAAAAATTTAGTGTTAATTTCTAATTAACTTTTACTTCGTTAGAAATTATTAAAAAGGAAAATTATTAAAAATGATATTATTAAAAAGAAAGAAATTTCAATTAAGTGTAATTAAATTTTATAAAATTGACAAAAATAATTAAATGATACTTGCGTTTGCTAACCAAGACTGCTTAGCCTAACATTTGATTCGAAATTCTTTAAACGCTACCAAATTTTACCAAAGTATTTTTGTCTTTCTTTTATTTTTACTACTTTTGAATTCCAAAAAAAAAATATTTTATTTGGTAAAAATTTTAATTCCCATAGTGCTTCAAAATAATTATTTATTTCCCTCAATTCTGTATAATCTGACCAATAATTAATTTCTCTAATTTCGATTCATTCATAGCCTATACGAAAATGAAATTGAACCATTCAATAAATGTAGATTTCATTCAATAGAGATTAAATTTAATCCTAGTTTATTTTCCCTTAAAAAAAAAACGAAAATCGACATCAAACGTTTTCAATGAGATTTGTACCATTTTGTAGTTTCAAAGTAGAAAAATCCAGAAGTATTTCCCATTACGTAGACATATTCGTCTTTGTCCCTTCGGTTTAAAGTCGACTTTACCTTGGAGCTTTAGAAAGTGAAGGAACCGGAAGAGAAGTGAGTCTGGTGAAGCTAATAGCTGGAAGGCTTGAGCTTTTATTTACTCTGGACTCTCGGGAGGTTTTCTCTGATGGTTGTCAAGAAAAAAAAAAGAAAAAAAAAACAGTCAACTCCCGATGTTGAGCAAAATAAAAAAAGTAAAACAAGAGAGAAAGGAGGTGAGGGGAGGGGCTTTTGTAAACTTGTGGCATAAAAATTCACGTTTGAGTGTTGCAACATTTTTTTTTTTTGTCATTGTTTTCTTTTTTGAAAGAAAAGGAATTTTTCTAGAAAATAAAGCTACAACAACGCTATTGTTGTGTGTTAGCCTTGTGTGTGACTTGATTGTAATTATTCTTAATTAAGAAGCTTTTTAACCTTTTTCTTCTTCTTTTTTTTAATGGTGTGGGTGGTTTTGTGCGCTTGTGAAACAGGAAACCTCGAATCGATTCTTGAAGCAAACAGGTGCAAAAGTTTCTCATCGTATTCTCTTTTCATGTTGAAGGATCTAGATAACAGCGGTAGTTTCTGAACCGCCACTTCCTTTGCATGGTTTCCTTCGGTTTCTGCCGAAATTTCAAGAAAATTCAAAACTTTAAAGTTCTTCAAGCATGTGAGGATAAAATGAGATCGCTCTTGAGAGAATTTTTTTTTTCTATTTTCAAATTATAATCAAAACTTTTTCCTATACTTAGAAAAATAGTTATTGAATTAATAATGCGATGATACACTGCAAAAAAAAAAATTTATTTGATTCAAATAACCGATTATTTGACTATTATCAAATAAATATTTACTTGAATCAAATAATTTGACTATTATCAAATAAATATTTACTTGAATCAAATAATTTGACTATTATCAAATAAATATTTACTTGAATGAAATAATTTTTATTCGAATCAAATAAATTGTATTTGAATAAAATATTTCAGTATTTGAAGCAAATACTATTTAATTGATTCAAATAAAAATTATTTGATTCAAGTAAATATTTATTTGATAATAGTCAAATAATCGGTTATTTGAATCAAATAAATTTTTTTTCAGTGTAAAAATAACAATAATTGGAAAATTTGTAATTAATCTTTGGCGCATGGTTTTCTTTTGATGATACTTTTTGCTCTAAAATCAACTTTGTATGCTTTTGTTCTTTTTTTCTTTAGAAAATATTGCTCGACAAATTTAGAAAATATGCCGGTTTTTTCCATGATTTATAATAAACTAATATTTTTTGTTTGAAAACTTTAAAAAATTGTAATTAAGAAACAAATTTTGTTTTTTTTTATAACGAATTTCGTTTGACTAATCTAAGCTATGAAAACTTTTTTCCTTTTAATTTATATTTAAAATATTAGAAAATTGTTTAATGCTTGAAAAATATGATTAAGAAAAAGGAAAAAAATCCAGTTCATGCAAAATTTTTTTTTCTCAATAACAATATCGTTCACAAATTTAATCTCTTCTTTGGGAAAATGAAACATTACGTATATTCTTGTTTCTAAATATTTTTGTAGAAAATTCACAATTTTTAAAAGGAAATAATTTGCATCATTACTACTTTTTATTAATAATTGCTTTAATAAAATTTAAAGTCTTTCTAAAAATAAAGAAAAAAATGTTTATAAATTCCGTTTGTCAATTGCAAAATTGAAATTGAAATTGGAAAATTTTTAATTTTTTAGAAACAAAAGGAAAAAATTTTACTCAAAAACATGTTCTGTAACATTTTTTTACGAATTTCTATAATTGTAAAATTATTCGGAATCATCAATAACTTCTTTTTTAAATAAATATTGAATTATTATTTTTCCACAGAAATTAAGATTTTTGAAAACATTCAAATTCAACGCTTTTGGAATTAAACAACTTATAAATGTATTTTTTATTTTATTTCAAGAATATTGTTACTGAAAATTTCTTAAAAATTATCTCCATCATTTCAATTCAATTATTATTTTCTAGAATTTTTAACTAAAATTCTTCTCTAAATCAATTTTTATAAAAAGTTTTTCGAAAAACGTTCATTGAGAATTTGCAATTGAAAAATTACTGTGAATTTAGAAACATTCCCATTAAATAATGTAGAAAAATATTTAAAAAATTTTAAAAAATTCTCTTAAACGTTTAAAAAATTTTCTTATGAAAATATAGGAAAATAACGGAGAATTTGAAGAAGTTCCCATGTTCGGAAAAATTTATATGTAACTTCAAATTATTTAAAAAAAATTAAATTAAACTTTTAAAAAAATTATTCTTCAAAATTGCCAGTTAAAAGTAGAGAAAATTCAAATTTTCAAATATTTTAAATTGAAACCTATTTCAAAATAAATTATTCAATTATTTTAATACAACAGTAAATAGAAAAAAGAAAAAAAATAAATAAAAAATGAAAGAAAGAACTGGAGAATTAAATGTTTCTTAAAATTCAATTCTCATAAAGAATTTTACAATCAAAAATTTTATTTAACTATTGCATTCTATTGACGAATTTTAATAAAATTTTTAAGAATCATTACATTTTTAGAGGAGTTTTTATAAAATTGTATTATTTAAATAAAAAAGTTAATAATTTATTGAATAATTGAATGATTTTCAAAATTTAATTCTTGTAGAGTTCTTTATCAAAGAAATTTTTAAATAATTCAATACTTTTGACGAATTTTAATCAATTTTTTAAGAATAAATAAATTTTCCCAAGAATTCAAATAAAAACGTACTTAAAGTAATTAAAATTATGGATAATTTTGGAAAATAATTAAATTTCTAAAATAAATTTATATATTTTTTAAAAATAATTGAATTTCCTAAAAAAGCATTATTTATTAAATTAATTTAATTATTCTTAAATAATTTATAAAAAAAAATTTATATGAATTAAAGTTCTGTGCAATTTTTTATTTTATTAATTTTTATTTTTTTAAATAATTAAACTTTTTGAGTTTATGTAATTTTATTTATTTTTTTTAAATAATTCAATTCTTTTAGGAAATTTTTTAGAAAAGTAGATATTGACAATGAAATGAGGAATTTTTTTTCGAAAATAATTAAATTTTGGAGAAGATTTTTGTTGTTTATAAAGACAGTTGTGATTTTAAACGGGAATTTTTCTTTAATTTTTTAACATAATTGAGCTTTTGTAAGAAGAATTTTATTACGATTGAAAATAATTGAATTTCTGCGATGAATTTTCTTTTTTTTTTAAAAATTGAATTTTGCAAAGAATTTTATCAGAACTTTTGAAAATAATTAAATTTCCATGATGAATTTTATTATTTATGAAGATAATGATAATTTTGTCGAGAAATTAAAAAAAAATTTTTAAAATAATTGAATTTCTGGGAAGAATTTTATTACTTTTGAAAATAAATGAATTTCTGGGATGAATTTATATAAATATAAATTTTAATTTATAAAGATAATTACAAATGTACAGAAATAAATAAATAATTGAAATTCTGACAAGAATTTTATTAAAATTCTTTGAAAATAATTGAATTACAGAGAAGAATTTTATTATTTATAAAGATAATTGAAATTTTGGACAGATTTTTTTGAAAATTTTTTAAAAGTCATTGAATTTTGAAGAAGAATTTTGATATTTATAAAGATAATTCAAGTTTTTAAAATTTAATAAAAATTTTTAGAAAATTATCCAATTTCTGCGAAGAATTTTCTTACTTTTGAAGATAATTGAATTTTGCAAAGAATTTTATCAGAACTTTTGAAAAAAATTAAATTTCCATGATGAATTTTATTATTTATGAAGATAATGATAATTTTGACGAGAAATTAAAAAATTTTTTTGAAAATAATTGAATTTCTGCGAAGAATTTTATTACTTTTGAAAATAATTGAATTTCAATGATGAATTTGATTATTTATAAAATTTTGCCGAGAAATAAAAAAAAAATTTTGATTGTAATTGAATTTTTTTTTGTAATTGAATTCAATTTCATTATTTTTGAAAATAAATGAATTTTAGAGAAGAATTTTATTATTTATAAAGATAATTTGAAATTATGACAGGCATTTTATTAAATTTCTTTTAAATAATTGAATTTTGGAAAAGAATTTTATTATTTATAAAAATAATTGAACTTTTGAACAGATTTTTTAAAAAAATGATAAAAATACCTAATTAAATTTTTGCCATGCATTTTATAAAATTTTTTTAAATATTATTGCAGATTGTTTGATGTTAAAGTATGTGTTGGCGAGAAATGTGATTTTTTACAATTTTGACAATTTCGTGTTTCCTTTTTGACGTTTTTTTCCAAAAATTTTTCTTCGAATTTTTCCCCCTTTTTTCGGAAATTTGATGCGACTTTTCGTGACTTTTGTTGTGAATTTATGCGACCAAAGCGACTTTTTTTGAGTCCTAAAGACAATCCGAGCCCTGTAATTGAGAAGCAACTAGTTTTGAGTGAAAAATAATTGAGGAGAAAATCTGGAATGTTGAGAGTGTATAACAATTTGGTGAAACAGTTCTCACGTGTCGTTTTAGAAACTAATTAGAGTGACGTTTCTTGGGAGGGACGTGTCACTGCACCAAGGAATTACAAACCACCTGGTAGGTAGGTATAGGGCGCGTTTGCGAAATTGCTCTGCACCTAAGGGCAGTCAGTGCAAACGAAGCAATCCTCTACTCTGCATCTTCTAAATGCATTCTGGAGTGATCTCCGAAAGGAGGTCCTCTCTCTCTACCTTGGTCTTGGTAAACGGGTTTCTAATTTCTCTTTAAGAGTTCCTGTTGCTTGACTTGCCGCAAACTTCCAGCTTAGGGGACGACTCCGGCACTCATTACTTGACTGAGTTGCTGCCTCTGTTGGGGTGGATGATTTTTTTTACTATTATTCTTCTTCTTCTTCTTTTCCTTTTTCTTCTTATTTCAAAAAATTATTTCAAGTGTCTTTAATCTTCTTCCGTAAATTTATATTACAGTTTTTTAAGTACCATTTTATATTTTGGTTTTATTTTTTACTGAATTACATTTTCCATTATTTTCATTTCTTTATTTTTTGTTTTTATTTTTTACTCTTATATTTTCTATTTTGTTTTCATTTCTTTATATTTTTTTTTACTTTATTTTTACTTTTTTTATTATTATTAATTTTTTTTATTTTTTTTTAACTTTTTTTTATTATTTTCTCTTTTGAACGTAACAATTTTAGAAAAAATCCAAAAGAATTATAAAAAACTAACCTGGCGCAAATGGTGTACAACTTTTTTTTCTATTAAACATTTTAATGTGTATTGAAAACCAAATTTTAAAATATTCCTTTTATTCAAATTTTTGCAAAAAGAGAAAACAATGATAATATATAATTAATATTCTATTTTTTATGAACTTTCGATTTTTCTATTTTTATTCAATTTTTTATTTAGTTTTTAATTAATTTCTTATTCAAAATTTACGGTCAGGGCAAATTCGCACAAAGAGCACTGTAATAATAATTCTTCAAATATTTAATACTAATTTTTTTTTATTTAATACAAATTACTATTATTAAATATATTTAATAATAGTTACAAAATTTTTTACATATTTTTTTAAAAATATTAATGCAGTTTATTGCAGGAACTTAATTATTCTAAAAAATAATAAAAATTCTTTGCAAGAATTCAATTATTTTTATAAATAATAATAATTTTTTTTGCAAGAATTCAATTATTTTTATAAATAATAATTTTTTTTTGCAACAATTCAATTACTTTTAAATTTTAATAAAATTTCACTAAGGCATTCACTTTTTTTTTAAATATAGTAAAATCTTTGCAAAAACTCAATTACTTTCAAGAAAATGTCACAAAAGAATTCAATTTTTTTTTTGTTAAATTTTAAGAAATCCTTCAAAATAATTCAATTTTTTTTTGTAAATAGTTAAATTTTTTTTCAATAAAATTTCACAAAAGAATTTAATTTCTTTCTTTATTTGTTATAAAATTTGTTTTAAAATTTCAATTTTTTGTAATATTTTAATAAATCTTTGCAAATAATTCAATTATTTTTATAAATAGTTAAATTCTTTGCAAAAAATTCATTTTTCGGCAATTCAACTTCACAAAAGAATTAAATTTTTGTTCTTAATTTGATGTAAATTTTTTTTAAAGAATCCTTATTTTTCTAAAATTCTAATAAATCCTTCATAATAATTCAATTATTTTTACACGTAGTTAACTTTTTTTGCAAAAATTCAATTATTTTGTTTCAAATTTCAAGAAAAAATTTAATTCGTTAAAAAATATTTTAAAAGAATTCAATTTACAAAACGGAAATATTAAATGTTTTTCTAAATTCTTCGTAAAATTTCATAAAAGAATTCAATTATTTTCTAAAATTTTAGTAAATTCTTCAAAAGAATTAATTTATTTTTCCACACAGTTAAATTATTTGCAAAAAATCAATTATTTTATGTGAAAATTTTATGAAAAAATTCAATTTTTTTCTTAATTCGTGAAAAAATATTTTCAATGAATTCAATTATTTTCCATAGAAATTTCACGAAAGTATTAAATTTTTTTTTCTTTCCTTATAAAAAATTTCCAAAAGACTTCAAATTATTTTCTTAAATTTTACTAAATCCTTCAAAATACTAAAATTATTTTCAGAAAAATAGTAAAATAGATAAAAACAGTAAAATTATTTTCAAAAATAATAAAATTCTTCTCAGGAATTAAATTATTTCCAATACAATTTTTTAATAAAGTTCCATAATTTCAATAATCAAATACTTCATTATAATTATTTGTAGACACGACTATTTTGGAAAAAATTGCAAAAATTCTTTTTTTAATTCAATTATTTTCAAAATTTGCAAATTAAAATTAGTTAAAAAAATACATTATTTTCGAAAAAGCTTAATGTAATTAAAAAACTTAATCAAATGGATTCAATCTATTTACAAAAACTCTAATAAAATTGTTTAAATGTGTTTAATTTTCTGTCAACAATTTTTATAAAATTTTTAATAGTAAAATTTTTTATTACAATTATTAACAAATTCGATTTTTTATTTAATAAATTAAAGAAATTTTTCGAAAAAATTCAATTGTTACCAAAAATATTGAATCTATTCTTCAAAAGAATTTTTTATTCTTTTTTTCAATTAGAAAATTGTGATATTGGACTAAATTTTGTTTTGACTGTCCATTAGATTCTTCCTTAAAAGAAATTCGCCAAAAGGGATTAAATAAGAATTTTTAAATATTTAAATACAATTTTTTACAGGAATACAATTTTCTTTTTGTAAATAAAAAATTTCTTGTAAGGAATTTAGTTGTTTTCAAATTTTTCGATAAAATCTTTGCAAGAATTCAATGACTAAAAGTTATTTAAAAAAAAGTATGAAACAAAAAAGCAAACAACAACTATAAACAGTGAACAGAGATGAATTAATTAAAACAGAGATTTAGAGAGATTTAATACTGTAGTAGTTATAAAAAAATTGTTATCTGTTCGGTATTTTCATGTAGTTTTTCTTATTTACTTTTCTATTCTATTCATGATTTATTTTCTCAATTTTTTTCTTTTTTTCTAATTTCACAACCACTGTTTTCAAATTTTACTGTTAGTTTTTACTTGATTACTACATGAAATTAAACAAATATGAAGAAATTCATGTAATATTTTTGACTTTCAACGTTTTTACATTCTCATTTTTTTCGAAACAATTTTTGTGGTAAATAAAATTATCTCATTTTACACGCGCTCAATTCTTTTTATCTCTGGAAAAATTATGTCAATCATGAAAGTGCGTCATCTGTGTTTATTTATTTTTTACCTTTATAACAATTTTCTAAACGATTCCAATATCTCGAAACATTCAAATATTAGTCAACAAAAAGTAATCAACTCAAATTATAAATAAATTTTTCAAACAAATTCTCTGTTAATACTAAATAAAAATAAATGAGAATAAATGTTTTTAATGCTGCAACAGATTTTATATTACTAAAAATAAATCCACTTTTCGATTTTCACGTATATATATATTTAAAAGAGAAAAACTTTATATTACGAATTAAATTTAAATTCTCCGCAATTTATATCCATTATTATCATAGCAGTACAAAAAGGGGATAATTTAATTGCAGTACTCTTTAATATAAATTTATAAAATGATTTTAAAATTATTAACGTAATGTATAAAATTGTTTCCATTATCATCTCTCTCTCTTTTATATCACAAAAAAAAGTGGAACTTTTAATCGAAATTAAAAAAAAAATTTAATTAATAAAAAGCATCAGATTAAATTCAATATAATTATAAAAAGAATGAAATAATTTTTGTTTACAAAAGAAAAATTACCATTCCTTGTTTTCAAAAAAAAAAAAATATCAATTTCAATTGAATAATCTATCGAATTAAAGCTTTTTTAAAAGTATCACATCATCCCCGAGGGTTTGTATTTAATTTGAGTTGTGAGACTCGTAAACTAGAATGGGAAAAACGATACAAGAATAGTAAGGGAGTAAATGGGAGAAAAAAAAAAGATAAAATGTTTGTGTGTGTGTGTGTGTGAAAGAGAGAATGTGGAAAAGGGATTGTTGCACGTTAGAATGCAACGTGACAAGTAATTACGTCGAGTAATTACTCGTTTGTAGATTCAAGTCACCGAAGCAGGGACTCAACGAAGAGTTTGCCGCAAAAAAAAAGGATTAGGGGGATGAGGTTGTTAGGGGATTGAAGGAGGTGGGAAAAAGGGGGGGGACGAAGGGGTGAAGCAAGAGGAAAGTTAAAGAACGTAGTTTTAGTGAAAATTGACGATAGGTTTCCATTTTATTAGATTTTGGTTTCTCTCTTTTATTTCTCACTCTGATGCTCTCAGTTAAACTATGTAGAGGTATACTTGAAAAGTATATACCAAGGATGTGGCATCGTTTTCACTGGATTAAACGGATTCCATGGATTCTCCCCTCTGGCCCCCGGGGGAGTTCTTCCCTCGTGATAAACAGAGTATTAGTCCATAAACCCCATAAAGCCGCTTTAATACATTAAGCTCACTCCAAATTACAGACAGATCTTTTTTTTTACCCTTTTTTTCCATTTCTTTCCTTATGAAATTTTATTGTTATATAGGTGAATTTTCTGAAAGTGACACTTTTAAATTTCAATTTTTTAATTAATTTTTTCGTCAATTATATGGTTTTTTCTATTAAAACTACTTAGTTTCATACTCAAGAGTAAGATTTTTAGGTTGCGCAAAATTAATTCTTAAAAATATTAAAGTTTTTTTCATTTGAAAAATATTATTGTTGCTCCATTAAGTTAATTTTATTTAACTGGCGAGCTTTTCTATTAAAAATTCACGCCAATGTCGCGTTCACGAAATCGAAAATAAAATTACACTGCTTAAAAATTAATAATTTGTATATTTTAATACCAAATATATTCAATTGGATGAAAATATAAATGTATTTAAAGTATTTGATTTAATGGTAATTTGGGTTAATTTTTTCAAAGCAATGCAGGTAAATACTAAAAACAAAAGAAAAACTAGCGTATTTCAAGGAAAAGGCTTCGGAGATGAAAAGCTTCGGAGATGAAAAATAAATTTTCTTTCATATTTGTATACATTAGGGCGCAATTGAAATACGTTTTTTAGTAAAACACAAATCTCACACCCTCATTTTATATTACCATCGAAATATTCCGTTAAATTTACTTCTACATTCGGTTATTTATCAAAAAGGAAGGCTTCGGAGATGAAATTAATTTTTACTCGGAGAAAAATGTAAATTTCGATTATTTATAACAGCAATAATTTTTCTCCTTTTTGTAGATAAAATATAGGAAAATTTAACGCCAGATTCTCAGCTTTATTTTAATGTGCATTAAAATTTTGTTTAAGATATTTTTAAAGTATAAAATATGTCAGTAATCATTGTAAAGTAATTTTAACCTAAAACTAAAGACAAAGTTTAAACATTTTTATCAAAAATAAAAGTGAGGTCTACAAATTTTTAAAATGTACATAATGATAGAAAAAACATTGTACTTTCTGACGATATTTTTAAAAAATTTCTGAGAATTTGAAAAAAACCATGAAAATTTAATTTTATTGTAGAAGTCCTATTGGAGACATGTTGAAGAGGCTTCGGAGATGAAAGTAATTTAGTTATTACGTAAATTAAGTTGAATAAAATTATTTAATTTTCTTTAAAAAATGATAAATAAGTGCTAAATTCTCACTATGCAAATTGATAATAATTATTAAAGAGTAGATTTTGTAAAATTTCTTTATTGGACAAGCAACAATTCGCACCCTAAAGCGCGTGGCTAACTTCTTACGTACTTTTTTAAAAAAATAAATAAATAAATAAAAATAGCAAATTTAAAAAAATAGAATTTAAAAATTTTTAATTCAAACTTTGAAAATTAATTGCGACCCGATCTGAAGAAAGGGAACTTAGAGGCATTAACTTAGAGCATTTCACTTTAAGGTTATGTTGACGTGTTAAATTTTTCTTGTTTTAAAGATTCTCTTTAGTTATTGCAAATTAAAAGCAGTTATTAAAGCATTATTAAATTTATAAAATTTAAGAATATATAAAAAAAATGATACAAATAAACTAATAAAAAATAAAATTAAAAAAAAATGTTACAAATGATGGAAAAATTCAATTTGATTTAAAAATTTAAGAGAAATTCTCGTGAAAATTCACAATTATTTTTTAAATAAAATTAACAATTTAAAAAAAAATTAAATTAAAAAATTTGTAATCGAATTTTTTTCATAAATAAACAATATAAATTCGTCATTAAATTACTACTATTTCTATTATAATAAAAATTTTACTTATTTTACTTACTATTTAAAAATTAATTCAATTTTAAAAGAGTTACGTTTATAAAATTCATAAAAAAAAATCATCGACTTTAAATGGTTTTAATTTTAAATTTTAAAAAATTCCAATTTTTAATAAATTTAATAAGAAATTAAACTTAGAATTTTGCAAAATATTAACTTTTCAATTTCTCATTGAAATTTGTTAAATTTTACAATATATATTTAATTAATTATTAAATTTATAAAACTTAAGAATTTATAAACAAATTTTAGTAAAAAACATTTTCAAAAAATGAATTTTGAAAAAGTTACAAATGATGGAAAAATACAATTTTATTTAAAAATTTAAGAAAAATTCTTGTGAAAATCACAATTATCTTTATAAATTAAAATTACAAAATTCATTCAAAACAATTGCGTTTATATTATTCGTAAGTAAATCAACTTCAAAAGGTTTTTAATTTGAAATTTTTTCAAATTTCAATTTTCAATGAATTCAATTAGAAGTTTTAAAAAACTTTAATTATTCCAAACTGTCAAAAATTCAAATTCTTCTTGAAGTTTCTTAAATTTGTCAATATAAAGAATTTAAAGTAATTAAATTAACTAATAAAATGACTTTATAGAAAAATTTCAGTTAAAAACATTTTAATAAATTGAATTTCGAAGAAGTTACAAGTGATATTGCAGAAATTCAATTATTTTCAATCATAAAAAATTCTTCTTACAAAAGTTCAATTATATTCAAAATTTAAAGAAAAGTTCCCATCATATTCACAACTATCTTTCTAAATAACAAAATTCTTCTCCAAAATTCAATTATTTTCAAAAAATTTTCCTCATTTCATTGTTAATATGTACTATTCTAATAAATTTCTTAAAAGAATTAAATTATTAAAAAAAAATGAATAAAATTACATAAACTCAAAAAGTTTAATTATTTTTAAAAATAAAAATTAATAAAATAAAAAATTGCACAGAACTTTAATTCATATAAAATTTTTTTTATAAATTATATAACAATAATTTAATAAATAATGCTTTTTTTAAGAAATTCAATTATTTTTATAAAATATATAAATTTATTTTGGGAATTTAATTATTTTCCTAAATTATAAAGCTCATTGCAGAATTTTAATTACTTTAGGAACGTTTTTAATCGAATTCTGGGGAAAATTGATTTATTCTTAAAAATTTTATTAAAATTCGTCAAAAGTATTCAATTATTTAAAAATTTCTTTGATAAAGTTCTTTACAAGAATTAAATTTTTAAAATTATTCAATTATTCAATAAATTATTAACTTCTTTATTTGAATATTACAATTTTATACAAATTCCTCTAAAAATGTATTGATTCTTAAAAATGTTATTAAAATTCGTCAAAAGAATGCAATAGTTAAATAAAATTTTTGATTGTAAAATTCTTTATGAGAATTGAATTTTAAGAAACATTTAATTCTCCAGTTCTTTCTTTTATTTATTTATTTTTTTATTTTTTTTTCCATTCACTGTTGTACTAAAATAATTGAATAATTTATTTTGAAATAGGTTTCAATTTAAAATATTTGAAAATTTGAATTTTCTCTACTTTTAACTGGCAATTTTGAAGAATAATTTTTTTAAAAGTTTAATTTAATTTTTTTAAAATAATTTGAAGTTACATATAAATTTTTCCCAATAAGGGAACTTTTCCAAATTCTCCGATATTTTCCTATATTTTCATAAGGAAATTTTTCTAAACGTTTAAGAGAATTTTTTCAAACTTTTAAAATATTTTTCTACATTATTTCATAGGAATGTTTGTAAATTCTTAGTAACTTTTCAATTGTAAATTCTCAATGAACGTTTTTCGAAAAACTTTTTATAAAAATTGATTTAGAGAAGAATTTTAGTTAAAAATTCTAGAAAATAATAATTGAATTGAAATGATGGAGATAATTTTTAAGAAATTTTCAGTAACAATATTCTTGAAATAAAATAAAAAAATACATTTATAAGTTGTTTAATTCCAAAAGCGTTGAATTTGAATGTTTTGAAAAATCTTAATTTCTGTGGAAAAATAATAATTCAATATTTATTTAAAAAAGAAGTTATTGATGATTCCAAATAATTTTACAATTACAGAAATTCGTAAAAAAAATGTTACAGAACATGTTTTTGAGTAAAATTTTTTCCTTTTGTTTCTAAAAAATTAAAAAATTTCCAATTTCAATTTCAATTTTGCAATTGACAAACGGAATTTATAAACATTTTTTTCTTTATTTTTAGAAAAACTTTAAATTTTATTAAAGCAATTATTAATAAGAAGTAGTAATGATGCAAATTATTTCCTTTTAAAAATTGAGAATTTTCTACAAAAATATTTAGAAACGAGAATATGTAATGTTTTATTTTCCCAAAGAAAAGAATAAATTTGTGAACAATATTGTTATTGAGATATGTTACCGACACACTTTTCGTTATTCACAAAAGTGTTCTATTTCTCCGATTAGGCAATTTTTATGTTCTCGCTCCCAAAATCTACTTATAAATCACTTCAGTCTTAATAATTATCTTCTTTGCCTCTTTTCTTTTATTATTATTATTATTAATAATGTGGACCTAAAAAAATACTTTTTAAGAAGATAAGAAATTTTTTGAAACTTTTTCATACTTTGAAAAAACAAACACAACTTTTAAGTGAAGATTTATGTGTACTAAATGAAATTAGCATCTAACATTTTTCATCAAATCATTCTTGTTGGTGAGAAAGGAGAAAAACAATAATGAAGTGAAATTAAAAGGAAAAACAAATAGGCTAAATATAGTCATTATTAATCATGTGATGGGAGATAAATAAATTATTGATAAGACTATTGATGTGTTTCTTTCCGTTTTCTTTGTACATATTGCAACAATTATTGCTTTAGTAAGACGTAAATTTTACACTAGATGAAAATTTTTGCGTAACAAACGAAGTCAAAATCATGATAGTAATGGATGTTATTATTGTCCTAAAAAATACTAATAATTGACCCTTTTATTGTCGTAAAAAATAAAAATTTTCTCGTCTTTCCTAAAAATAGAAAAAAATTTATTTTTAAAAATTTTAGCATTGAGTCTTTAGCGCCAGGTTTTTTTTATATAAATCTTTTGCCCTGAAAGGTAAATTATTCAATACATTAAAGGCAGTATTATTATTATTACTATTATTATTACTATTATTATTACTATTATTATTACTATTATTATTTTATTGTTTTTATTACTTTTTATTTTATTTTTATTATTTTATTTTATTATTTTATTATAATTACTATTTTTATTATTACTTTTATTATTATTTGTTCATTATTTCTATTTGTTATTATCAATTTTTTATTGTTATTATGTTCATGATATGAATTAATAAATCTTTATAAATAACAAAATTACTGTACCAATATAATAATGTAATAGAAAAAAAATTATTTAGTGACCATATAATAGTCGAAAATTTGGAAAATACGCATTTTGTTGGTATTCAAATCCTTGAAAACGTCACAAACCATCATGTGAGATGAGTGTTGCAATGATAACAATGGATTACCGGTAAGACGATAACACTGACGGCGCCAATAATAATGTACATAAACAGTGTAATCTCAATGGTCTTTACCAACTGTGACGATCTCATTTATCAAGATTGTAGGTAGCGAATAGTCGATACCCACATATATATGTATATAGAAGTAAATCAGACAAAAGCACCGGAATTTGTCAATTTTAGCAACAAAAAAAACAATTAATATTACCAAATCGTATTTATCAATAAACTCGTAATAAATTATAACTAATAAATTTTTTGTAATAATATTAAAAATATAAATAATGTTAAAGATAAATATTATTAATAATATAAATAATAGTATTAAGATATAATTGAAAAATTGTCTTAAATAAATTATTTTTTTTTATTTTTAAAATAAAATTACCAATTTAAAAAAAATAAAATTACAAAATTTTTAATTGAATCTTTTTCATAAATATACAATATAAATTACTAATTAAATTACTACTATTTCTATTATAATAAAAAATTTTACTTATTTTACTTACTATTTGGAAATTAATTCAAATTTAAAAGAGTTAAATCTTTATACAAAAATTTTACTTATTTTACTTACTATTTTAAAATTAATTCAATTTTAAAAGAGTTACGTTTATAAAATTAATAAAAAGCCGTCGACTTTAAATGGTTTTAATTTGAAATTTTAAAAAATTCCAATTTTTAATAAATTTCATTAGAAATTAAACTTGGAATTTTGCAAAATATTAATTTTCCAATTTCTCATTGAAATTTGTTAAATTTTACAATATACATTTAATTAATTATTAAATTTATAAAATTTAAGAATTTATAAAAAAATTTTAGTGAAAAACATTTTCAAAAAATGAATTTTAAAAAAGTTACAAATGATGGAAAAATTCAATTTTATTTAAAAATTTAAGAAAAATTCTCGTGAAAATCACAATTAGTTTTATAAATTAAAATTACAAAATTCTTCTAAAAAATTTTAATATTTTTTTTTAAATCTTACTTAGTTCAATGTTTTTTAATATCTACTATTTTTAATAAAATTTTCCGAAGAATAAATTCAATTATTAAAAAAAGATTTTAATATAATTTGACGCAAACATTTAGTTATTAACAAAATTTGTTAATAAATTTCTTCTTCGCAATAATTGAATTTTATTTCGCAAGTAATACATTTTTTTCATAAATTCGATTATTGTTATAAATAATAAATTTGTTTTAAGGAATTCAATTATTTTCCAAAAATAATAAATCTCATATCGCATAATTTTAATTATTTCTAGTAAAATTTTAATCGAATTTCTCGAAAAATATAATTATTCTTAACAATTTGATTAAAATTCGTCAAAAGAATTCAATTATTTAAAAATTTGTTTAAAAAAAGTTCATTACAAGAATTAAATTTTATAAAACATTTAATTATTTAATAAACTATTTACTTTTGTATTTAAATTTATTTAAACCTTTAAAAAGGTTTCAAATAAAAATATTTGAAAATTTGAATTTTCTACACTCTTAACTAGCAATTTTAAAGAATTATTTTTTTTAAAGTTTAATTTAATTTTTTTTAAAAATAATTTGAAGTTACGAAGAAATTTTGTGAATATAGGAATTCCTCCAAATTCTAAAAAATTTTCTATATTTTCATAAAGAATTTTACTAAACGTTTAAGACAATTTTTTCTAATCTTTTATGATTTTTCTATTTTATTTCATGAGAATGAAAATTAAATTTTAAACCAAATGAATTTGTATAAATATTCAAAGAACTTTTTCAAAAATTTCGAATATAAAATAATCAATAATTTTTTTATATGCTGTTTAATTTGAAAAAGGCTTGAATATGAATTTTTTGAAAATCATAATTTCTGCAGAAAAATGATAATTAAATATTTATTTAAAAAATAAGTTATCCATGTTTTTAACGATTTTCTAATTATAATTTTTCTAAAGAAAAAAAAACAAAAGCACACACAAAAACTAACCTCACATTAATAGTATTATATTTTTATCTCTACTTTTATAAAAAATAAAAAATAAATGTACACTAATCAAAATAAGTTTTCGAGTGAGGGGAAGGAACAATTCTTTAAAATCTATTCACTGCTCGTAAAAAAGTTTGTTTTAAGAAAAATAGAAAACGAAAAGAAAAAAAAAATACTTGAGTAATAGTTTTAAAGCTGTGATTTATAAAATTGCGACTCTCGTATTCTTTTTTAAATTGTATCAAGTCCAGTATCTCGTTTTAAACATTTTTCAAAGACCTGGAGTAAAGTTTTGACACGAAGAAAACTTTGTAACTTTACCAAGGGATTCATATACATGTATATATATATTTTATATATATATATATATAGAAGACTTCTCATAGAAAACTTTCTATTTATGAGCAAATCTCTTTGGAATGTTTATGACTTTTGATTTTGTAAATAAAAATAACCAAAAGTTTAAAGAAAATAGATAACTTTCTAAAATTACTACTTGGTTTTTACTTAAAAATAATTTATATTACATTTCTTTGTATTACTTATGTTATATTTATGTTATTTATATTATTATTACTATTTTTATTATTACTTTGATTTTATTTATTTTTATTTTTTTTTATTTTTACGAATTAAATTAAAATATATTTTGCCAAATTTTTTATACTGAAATGAAATATTTTTATTTTATTATTAACATCAATGAATTTAAAATTCTACCTTCACACTAAACCCATTAATATTAAAATTATTAACTTTTCATTTTTATGATTTTTAATTTGAAATTTAATGTCAACTTTATTTTTCTTTTTCAATTTTTTATTCAGAGATTTATACGTCGGAAACATTAATTAATATATAATTAAATTCTGATGTTGGAAAATTCAATTTCATAATATTTAAAACAAAAATTTCACCAAATTTAGAGAATAATTTTTAATCATTCTTTTTTAACATTATGAATGTTGGCTGTAAAGTTCGTCGTCTCCCCCTCCCTTAACTTTCACCCTTCAACACTATAAATCATAAATGTATCATAAATTTGATATTTTCTCGTTTCCCTACCAAATGAATATTTATTAGTGTTACATTTAATTAATTGTTAATATAGGTATGCATCATATAGGACAGTAATTAAAACCATATCATGTAAAATTATTACATAATTATGAATTAATAGAGGCGCATGAAAAATATAATGGAAAACGTATTTGAAATGTTTTTAAGAACAATCAAGTGATTTTAAAATGTTCGTTTATTAAATTATTTTTATTACAGTAAGTACTTTTATTAAAATTATAATAAATGGATTTTGAAAAAGTTTTGTTTAATATATTTTTGCTGGTCTGTATATAATAATATAATAATAATATGAATAATAATAATAATAATAAAAATAATAATAAAGTAATAATAATAATAAATTTTAGAGCCAGGTTTTTATGTAGTAAACTTTTTTTGCTTTTGTACAAATGTTGCCTTTTCTCTAAAATGGAGAAGTATTTTTTTTGGAAAATAACAGTAAATTAAACTTTAGCGCCAGGTTTTTTTAATAATTTCTTTTTTGTCCTAAAACGAATTTTGTTAATGTTGTTCCTTAAGGTTCAAAATTTTATTTTTCGGAACAATTGAAAATATAATCTTTAGCGTCAGGTTTTTTTTAAGTAAATCTTTTCATGCTTGAAATAAGAAAATTTTGTTCGACATCTTTCTCAAAATTGATAATTGTATTTTAAATTTTAGGAATAATTGTAAATACCATAAACTGGGACTATTAGGAACAGATTTCAACTTTAAAGACTTGTAAAATTTTTCTGTATTGAAATACTTTTAAATATTGTCTTAATTTTTTGTCGGCCCCAACACTCTTTTACAATTTCGTACCATCTATAATCTCTAAAAACCAAATTTGATGGTAAAAAGAACAAAAGGAATTACGAAAAACATACGTTTTGACAAAACACTTTAACAATTCGGAAAAAAGAAATGTATTCCTTATAGCCTCGCTGCTTTTGACTTTGGTTTTTGTCTCACGAATCTTACTGTAAATACAAAATAAACATATTTATTACTTAGTAAAACTTAATAATGTTTCCCCTAATGAATTGCTTTAACAAAAAACATTTACTTTGTAGAATAAAAAGAGGAACAACTTTCCTCGGCATTAAAATGTTTTCCACGTTTCAAAATTCACTAAAACACATTTAGTCACTTACAAGCTACTACTGTTCACAAAATAATTAATAGTCACAATTATTGCATTGAATAGTATTGTCAGTTACTGCAGCAACAATTTTTCAAAGGATATTCTAAGGGTATTCCGAAGAAATTAATATTACTGTTGAATTGGTTTGCCTGTTCACTTTTTTTTTTTTTGCTTAGGGACTTTTGGGAAATCTGCCTACAGATACCTTGGATTCCGCACTCCAAGGTTATGTGGGGTTGGTAAAATAAAAAAGGGAATATTAAAAAAAAGATAAATAAATAAATGTTATAATAAATTTAATAAACTGGCGACCTACTACCAGCCCGACCCACTAAAACCCGTAACCCTTCTTTTGGAGCCCTTTACCCTCCCTCGGAACTGTCGTAAGACTTTAGCCTTCGAGGGAGGCGCTCCAACTCTATCGCTACTGCGACTTTGTTCATTCTCTGCGGTTCTTCTGCGTCAATAGTTAAAATTAAAAACTATTCTAATGTCAAAGAATAATGGAACAAATGTTAAAAAGTATTAAAAAGATTAAAAGGTTAAAAGATAAAATTGTAAACGGACATGAAACAAAAATTAATCTATTAAACACAATTATAAAAAACATACTTATAAAGGTCAGAAAATCAAATTGTAAAAGACGAGTTAAATAAAAACACAAACAAATGAAATAGAAGAATAGAATAGAAGAAACCAAACTATGTCTGTAATTCAAAACAGTTTATCAGTCCGTTAATCACCTTAAATAAAAAAGCATGTCAGCAAATAAAAATCTTTGATATAATGATAGGATATTTAAAGTAGATCTTAATTCGGAGTAATCATGACTATGATAATCAACAGGCAAACCAATCTTTCTAGCAAGAAGACGCAAAAATTTATTTTGAACACGCTCGATTTCAAGAATAGAAGATTCTTGATAAATGTTTCAAAATAAAAAATGTAGGGGTCCTGCTTTGAAAACAGGTTTTTGATAGAGGATTAAAAGAAGGTGTTAGGGTTCTTCCTCAAGATTGGCAATTGTACTTGTAATTTTGGAAATAATTGTTAATATAACCATTAGCGCCAGGTTTTTTTTAAATAAACATTTTTCCACTCTTAAAATAGAAAGAAGGTAGTTCTCACTATTTTTTGGAAGTTGAATACTAAACATCGAACACAAATGCTCATTAGCAAACATATGACCCCCGATAGGTTCAATAGGGAAGAGTAAATTTGATTTCTCCCATTGCTGTGTAGGAGTAGAATTCGTCCTAAGCCAAAATCCGAATTCAGCAAGACTATAATGAACGGCCCATTTATATAAACCGCAGGGTTGGTTTATCTGCGAAGTTGGGTCAACTAGTCAGGTTGGTTTGGTGGGACAGTCGCCACACTATCTTATGCGGTTAACGAGTGTGCGGATTTACGAAGGTGTCCAACGCTGTCTGGCCTTGGGAAGGCAAGGGAGAGAGAGATACTCAGACACTGGCACATCTCTGAGGTAACACTCTGTGGTAATCCGTGGTTTATATCGCCACACCCTTCCTTCCTTCCTATCCTACACGAGCAAGAGTGTATGCTTGGACCTTCCCTACAAACAAACGACGGCTTTCACCAGACGATGAGGGTTGGGTGTTAAGGGGAAGGGGAGGGTGACAGAGAGAGAGAGAGAGAGAGAGAGAGAGAGAGAGAAAGGACAATGGGAGAGGGCAAAGGGTTCAACTAGAAAATCCGGAAACTCCTGCAAACCCGAGTAAATGAGCATGTGTTGACAAGCATCTACAACACTCATCCGTACATATCGCGGTAGTATTTGTCAATGACATACAACGAAAGCCGTGCGCGTATTTACCAGCCCGTTAACGACATCCGCTTGTTTCAATTTGTATCCCAGTTTGCGGTAGTATTCTTATCAAAGAAAATTTTCCAAAGGACAACAGGAGAAAGCGTCACTAGCTCGGCAAATAAACATTGCACTCGTTTTCGCCTTCTTCAAATTACGAATTTTATTTTCACTCTGCTTTCAAATTTTCCAACCTGAATATATTGTTGCAACGCTTTTTTTTATACTTTTTTTATATAATTAACAGACATGGTTGAATTTTTCTTGTGTTCTTGAAGTTTAATAATACTTTTTAATCGTTGTGCAACCTTTCGGTGTCTATGTTTGCCACCATCATCAATCCACTTTATTAAAGAATGAAACATTTTTTAACCTTTTGTTAAAAACGAAATTAGTCCTAATTCTCTTTGTTTGTTTCTTAAGAGAGAAATACTTGTAATCTTTAATTTTTATTTTCTCTTTAATTTTTGTAATATTACATTGTTTTTCTATTAAATTACTAAATAGGAAAATATGTATATGAGACGTTCCATGTCTACCGGATTAGTGCTCTGTGCATAATTCTACGAGATCAATTGTACGGTATAAGGTCTTAAAATGTTTGCCTTGACGTACTCTAACATTTATAATCTGACCTTTTTATAAATCTAAAGTGGCTGTCAAAATATTTAAAGAAACATTTTTAAAATTAAATTATTAAACAAGAAAAATTGTCGGAGGTAACATGAGACGGAGGTTCAGTCAAAAGTTAATAGTCTACAACAAAAGAAAAATATCTCTAATAACAAGAGGGGAACGAATCAAAACATTCACCTGTATTTCAATATTTGAGGAAAAAATTATTAAAAACTGATTAAACACTTTCTTCAAATTCATTTAAAAATGTATAACAATTTTGAACTGAAATTTAGAAAAAAATTAAACATTCCTTCATGAAAGTAAATAGTAAAGGTTTTCGTTTGCTCTTTCCTTTCAAGACTATAAAGATTTTTCTGAAATTTCAAATAAATGTTAAATATTAAATTAAACATTACTTTTAAAAACAAAATAATACATTACCTATTTAAAAATTATAATTAAACTGTTAATTTAGTATCAATCATTCTCTTCTTTCAAGAGTATAAAGATTTTTCTAAAATATTAAATTGAACATCACATTCAGATACAAATAAGAAGTTACCTATTTAAAAAATTTTAATTATAATTAAGTAGCTAATTTAGTTTCTATCTTTCAAAGAAAAAAAAATGTCTGGAACATTCAAAAATTGGAACGTTAAGCTTATTATTCAAGAACAGATTTTCCCGCGGCGAGAAAAATGAAAATTTACATATAAATTTATTTTGAGAATATAATTCTGGGAAAAGGAAAAATTTTCAAATTTTCCTCGCTGCTAGACAGGAATTTAATTTACTTTTTTTTATTAAAGTGTACTTATCTTGTAATGTAATGTTGCTTTAATATTTTTCTCTATTTGTATATGTGTTTATATTTACTTGTCAATATATATATATATATATATATATATATATATATATATCAGTCATTGACTTATGATAAAAATGAGAAAATAATATTAGTTAACGACCATTCTTATATCTATCATCGTTATATCAGAAAATGTTATATAAGACTCTAACAGCTAAAAAAGAGTTGTTTTAATTTTTTCCTATTTGTCTTTGTAATATTCCTGTAAATGTCTTTTTATTTGTTTAATGTTTTTATAATTTTTTTCTCAATTAATTTTTTTCATTCTTCAAATCTTCATCCTTTTGAAGTAAATCACTCGTTTTGTTTGATATATTCCACAATTGGGTTAAAAATGACACAAAAGCAGGGGTCTTTAGATTATAACGTGGGGTCAAATAAAAAAAGGGTATTACAATAGCAGGCCGCGAATGAAAACGCGAAACTTGAGACGGAAAGTAGTTGTGGTCGCGCGCCGGAACTCCGGAAGTCAAACGGACGGGTAGTTTGTTTTAAACGCGATGGGTTCGCATTTGTTTCGCTTTATCGCGCGGAAAATTAGTCTCGATCACACTTTCGAGGGAAAGATTTATTTTTCACGCTTTTCCCCGCTCCGGATCTCGTTTTGATAGTAACGTGACTATCGGCTCTCCTCTCCTCTCTTTTTTTCCAGAAAAAAAACACATTTTTCGCTTTCATTCAAAATGTAGATTAATAAAAATGATTTATTGCGGTTTAAAGAAATTACATAAAATTAATATATTCATTGTTTAATAAAATATATTTATATTTAGTGAAATATGAATAAATAAATATCAATTTTATTGAATCGTAGGAAATAGGTTTCGTTTAATGCATTGCAAAAGGAGTGATTTTATTTATCAAAAAGAAAGCTTTTTCTTTACCCAGCAGGACAATTTTAATTCTTCCAATGAACTCTGTTCTGATAAGCAGTTAAAATTTAAAGCTTCATCAAATTTTTATATTCTTATACTTTAACCAATAATCGCTACTCGTTGGTCTGAGTATATGAATAAACTACAACGTAGCAGTGAATATTAGATATTAAATGTTAAAATTGGACAAAAAATCCATTTGGCGAAAAAGTTGAAAATATCGAAAAGTAAGCATAGAAAGATAAGGGAATAAGAATGTGTGGAAAATTAAAATTTGCATCAATTTTATATTGGGAAACTGTGTAGATAATCTAGAGTCGACAAGTAAATCTCGAAATTTACGTCACTCTCTAAATCTGAATCAACGATAAGTATTCTGCTAATTCTAATCAGTTAATCTTTCGTGAATCACTGAACATACTTATCGATGATGGGAATCTGTTCTATTAAAGAACGTGTCTCGACAGATTTTGGTAGATGTCCCACAAGCAGTAGAGAGCAAGAACAGTAATCGTAGTATTAAAAAAAATTTATTTAAAACAAACCTGGCGCAAAATGGTTTTTTAAATGTAAAAAGAAACAAATATTCTCAAATTTGAAATGGAAGACGTATTCCTTCTTTAATTCTAAATAAAGAAGTTGTTTGAATTTGAAAAAATTAATTTTTTAAAGAGACTTCTTTTTTAAAGAACTAAAAATTATTTTAAAAAGTTTTTGTTTGCTTGAAATTAAAATTTAAGTACTTTTAAAAATAATGAAATTAAGGGATTGTATTTAAAGTTTGAAATTCTAAAAAACCATACATGATTTTTAAATACCTTTAATCTACAATAAATAAGAGTATAAAGAACAATTTAAAAAAATTATTGTTTTATAAAACAATAAAAAATAATTTAATTTTTCATTAAATATACAATTGTATTTGTGTTTAAAACTTGCATAACACTTTTAGAGATAAAAAAAAGTATAAAAGAACGTCTTTAGTACGATGGAATTCGAATTAATAAACGTACTTAATGAACTGTAAATGTTCGTCGATAGTCGAGATCGGTTTCCACACTCATATTGATTCGCGAATTGGCTTTTGGTTTCTAATATGTCGATTTCTCCCTTAATTGAAGTACGCTTCCATTGAATTGTTACACAAGTATCGCGAGTCACTAATTCCATTCTCTTAGTACTTTACCAACACATTAGAATTTAATTAGAAACTATATTCAACTGACTCTATATAGAGTTGACAAAACTTGTTCTTCCGCCAATTGAATCTAAAAGAGGGAAATTATCTAGATTACATGGAAAAGAAGTAAAAAGAAGAAAAGAAAAAGTTTACAACTTTCTCAAAGTCGAATAAGAAGGGGATTTTTATTTGTAAAGCAAAATTGAAAAGCTACTTCACTTCTCCCAATTTAACAGATATTCACCTTGTGATAACAATTACTGTTTGTCATGCAAAAGAGTTTTTCTTCTTACCAACATCTTATGTACATTTATCATTAAGATTTATATGCGGGAGTCGACTAAAAAAAGGGAGAAAAGAAAAAAGAATGTCTACTTTAAAGAAGGTTAACTGTAGTAAATTTTTCTTTTCTTCTTTCAGATGCACGTCCGGACAACGGTCGTCGTATCTCCATCTAAGGTAAGATTTTTCATATTTAGATTTCTTTTTAAAATAATACAAAATTCTGGTGTATTTTCTAGATAATTTTTATGTTTTTGTGTAGTTTTTGTTTATTTTTTTTTGTTTAAAAAAATGTGTCCTTCTTGTCACTAACAATAAGTTGGCGAAAGGGGAAGAAAAGTCAATTTCCCGAGAAGTTTTCTAGAAAATATTCACGTTCGAAAATTTTTCATGATCTCGGATGACACTAAGCGAAATGGAGAAACGTGCAAGTGCTCAATATCTTATGTTAGCTTTTTTCAATTTCAACCTCACTATATATTCCCTTTTACTTCATTTATATGTACCGGGGTTCCACTCGCTTTCAGGAAGAACTTTTGGGGTATTTTTGGACATCTTCCAAAATCGTTTTTCGAATATATCTATACGAGTAAGGGAAATCATTTTTTTTTTGTTTATTTCGTAATTACTTGTATTACTGTTTTTAAACAAGACAAATTGTTTTTCGACTAGAAAGTTTTATTAATTTTAAAAACCTAAAAGTTTTTTAATTTTAAATACTTTTTTTTACCAAAAGTAATAACCTAGTAGATTTTTAAAGATTTAAAAAAGTTATATAAAAATAATCTGGCGCAGAAGATGTACAACTTTTTCCCCTTTTTACACTGTGATTTGTAGCTGACAAATAATATTAATAGGGATGTTTCTTAAATGTAAAAAATCTATAGAAATATATAATTTACTAGCAATTATTTGTCAGTTGCAACGTTCAGGTCAGAATGATAAATCCGTCTTGTTTTAATTTTATAGAAAAGTAGAGAGGCGCAAAAAAAAAATCACTGAATTGTGTGCACGACGCAAATGCCGTATATCAAGTTAAAAATGATCTCATTAATCATGAGTCTCGCGTGCAGCATCTTTTTATATAAAATAATAAAACACACAGGTGCTTCTACTTTGCAATATCTTTTGAAACAAACTTTTCATTCTGTTATTGCGCATATTTGCTGGAATTTTATAGAAGAATATTAGAGAAACAAATTTTCTCCCCTTTTCAAAAACATCTTGTTTTTCATCATTATCACAGATCACAAATTTTCATATGCGCCTTCGGCATTTTAATTATAAAAATATTTTTTAATTTAGCTACAACATTGCTATAATCCTTTTGTACTTTAATGATACTTTTTTGAATTTACTTCTAGTTTTTCGAATCAAAACTTGAGGATAGAGGTTTGATGATGTATTTTTATTACTCTTTTCTGTCAAAAATACTTTAGGGGAGTAAATATTCGGCATTTCTGAATGTAAAAAATACTGTACAATGAGTAATCATTGATACATATCAATGATTACTCCTTTGCGCCAGGTGTTTTTTATATAAAACCTTTTGAGTCCTTGTCCGATACTTTCCAATTATTCCTAATTCCTCTTATCACGAATTAGTGTTTCACAAGTGATACTAAACTTTTAAGACTATGAATAGAAAATGATTTTAGAAAGTAATTAAAAATTTTCCTTCCCTATATTGTTGTTGAGCTTCTGAAATATAACAAGCTTGATAGATTTAATATCCTCCAGCTTGTGTATCATAATCTTGTGTCGGGGGGTCAAAATATCAAAGGCACCTTGAAGTTTTCGCTTGTAGAGAAAGGCGTTTGAATTTAACCCCTTAATTAGAGGCACCACTGTAACGCTTAAGCGGCTGCCCAACGTACACATGTTGCCTTTCGTAATGTATATGTGGAGGTTGACACTACAATGTAGATTTGTTGCTTGTAATGTGAAGTATATATATATATATAAGCATCTACATAGATAGACATCGTGTATACACGAATTCGTACACACTTAATCGCTTATAAGGGATCATATGGAGACTTGATATCAGTGTTTATACAAGCTCGTTACTTGGCACTACGTGGAGGTGGTACGTTTAAAAAGTAAATTCTATCTCCTGGGTATATTCCCCCGCAAGAGGAATTTACCATCTCCTACATCTTTTACCAAAACTCAATTTAATTTTCTTCTTATGTTTTTCAATTCTCTTTTAATTTTGCATCCGATCTGCGACCCATTTCAAAGGTGACAAAATACAGATAAAAATATTTGGTATCTGCTATCCAGGTGAAAGTTTGGATCAATACTGTTCTGATTCCAGGAAAATAAGAATTCATTTTTCAACTTTACAAAATATCTGATTAAGGAGTTGTGAATTCCCGAGCTATTATTTTGCTATCTGTTGTAATGACTCATCGCTCTTCGAACTATTTCATGAACGATATTAGTCGATTAATTAAAGGGGTGAAAGTCTGAAGAAGGCAAAAGAAGAATTTTTGCAATTCTTGTTATGAAGAGGGTTAAATGTGGAAATTTATTAAATGAAGGAACTTTTAGGTTCCCATTTATGATGCTATAGAACTTCGGAATGATGTTTGTAAATAAATTAATTAATGGAGGATGGAAAATCTACATTTACTGTGAATTAATAGTTGATTCCAAATCCGCATTATGGGGATTGTTTACTATTAGATATTGGATAGTAGTGATGTGGTATTAAACAGATTATTGTTGTCGCAAATTTTAGTTTTGTCATTAGTGATGACGTGGTTATTGCTTTGACTATTGGCAGATATTAGCATCCTAAAACAATCTCAACTAGGGGAATTATTGCAAGCAGTTGTATCATGTGAGTGTTGCTGCTGTTAAATTATAACAAGATGCTTGGTAGATTCAGGCGAATTTCAATTGTAACAGTTATGTCTGTTGTAAATGGAGATATTTTTACTGTTATTAGTAACATTATTAATTTCATAAAAGTTGTATTTGAAAAAAGGTTATTTTCGTAACAACGTTACATTTCTGACAAAATTATGATTTTTGTCAAGGACTCAACACTAGAATTCATTTGACAAAATATTTTATAGTTGATGTTTAAATAATTCAAACAATTTTAGCTGAATTATGAACTTTTTTCCTTTTTTATGTCTACCCTGCTAAATAAACATATCCGACAGGGATGTTGTATTGTCCTCTCTACAGAAATTAAATTTCTATTATTTTTTCCCCTCTTTTGAAATGAATCCGTGCAGTTGCTGTAGATACATTATATACAAATACACGATTCTCGTATAAATGAAACGCTTTCGTGTGATAATTTGAATTCATATACGGAGAGAGAGATTAAGATTAAAATCTCATATCGCAAATTATGTGCGCAGGAGGAAGGGGTACAGGGTTTGGGGAGATGGGTTTGAGAATAATTATTCTCCTAAACAGAATTCAAAATTGTGAAATTCTAATTCATTTTCATTCTTGTAAATGCATTGTTATTGTTGCGCTTATGAAATGAAAATTTTCAAGTCGATTAAAAGCTGTTATAAATGTTTGTTTCGTCCTTTTATTGATCTTTCCTTTAATATGTATATTGTAGTATGCATTCGAAGATAACGTGAATCGTGTTTCTACCTAGGGAAAGCTAGATTATAGTCTAGCTTAGCCTATGACAACAACATCCTTGGAGAGTTGTTCTTGTAATCCTTGTTACGGGTTTAAACAGCTCTCTCTCTCTCTCTCTCTGTTTTCTCACTTTTTTCTACAGTTCAAAAGTTAGTTTATTATTAATTTTAGTTTTAAAAAAAATTTATGTAAAAACAACCTGGCGCAAAAAGTGTAGAAACTTCATTTTCCGTTTGACACTATGAACCAAATTCCTTGATCAGGTAATTGGTAACTGATTTTGAAGTTCTTAAATTTTATTTTGTTTTCATGAATCTGAAAACAAAATAAGAATACGGGGAATTTTTTTATGTTTAAAAAAAGAATTTGTTTGTGGAGTTGCTTTTTGCTTGGCAAGGGAATATTAACAAACTCATCAAACGCTATCTTGTCTTTACAGATAGAGAACAAGTAAACTTGCAAGCTCTTTAAGATCTCAGTTAGGATAAGAAAAATTCTCTTCTTATACTACTTTCACGTTCTCTTTCTTGTCTAAGTGACTCTCGCTAAGAAAAATGGGGAAAAGAGAAAAAGAGAGAATTGCATCCCTCTCTTTCTCTTAAGAACAAAGGTCACCAAGATTTTCCTTCGAATTTTGTTTTTAAGAGAAAGAAGCAAAGTATGAATAGAAGAAAACTTTCTGCTTTAGATTATGAGAAAATTTTATGCTTTGTTGTAAATTCATATATCATCCGGAACTGTACAACTGTGCTCGTATTTTATCAAATCTTTATTATCATCATTTTTCTTTAAATCAAAAGTTTATTTATTCTTATTAAAAATAGATCTATTTTGTTAGGACTTGAAATTCATTTGTTTTATTATTATTATTGTTATTATTATTGTTATTGTTATTGTTATTATTATTATTGCTATTATTATTATATATTTGGAAAATTTTAGAGATAATATTTGGTTCGATATAATATTTGTATGTTACTTTACGCTTGACTAACAATTGATGGTGAGCGAAGCAGAAATCTTGCATAATTACATTCATTATAAACATGAAAACATTTTAATAATAGTTTTATTTGCATCAGATTCACGTATCCATTGGAACAAAATAATTACTTCATTTGCATGCCAATATGTTTTCTATCTATCTCTCTCTCGTGTTGACATTATTTCTCTCCCTGTATGACAACGCGTTATTCGTACACATTGGTGCGTATGGAAATAATACAGTCAATATTGGTTAGACATTTGAATGCCTAATTTTTTTCTCCCCTGACTGTATCAACACACGACAAAGATGCAAATTAATTGTTTTTGTTTAATTATTTACATTTTTCTTTTTTTTTTGTTTTATTAGACTTTGACAATATTTTTATATTTCTCTATTTTATTTATTACTGTAACTATAAAAAGAGCTTTGAAAATATTTCCAAATGTAGAAAAAGTATTTCAATTAAAGGGGGAAACACCAGTTGTAACTAAAAAAATGCTTTTAAAAAAAAAAATTTCCTACTAAACCATGAAAAATATTTATTAGTTAAAAGTACATGTTAAAAGCTGTAATTAAAAAAAGGAAAGTGTTTTTCAACAAAAACTTTCAAATATATTAGCCATTGAAGCGACGTCTTTCAAAAAAGGTGATTTGCGGTGAGCAGGATTCCGCAAGTATGCTTAGCTGAAATGCCAAGATGAAATTGATGCACAAATATTCTGCGATTATCCTTTTAATGATCGAAGGATTTAAAGAAAAAATATTTAACAAAATGTTGACCTGTCAATGTCAAAAGTGAGAATTTAGTTTATAAAACAGTTGATTATGGTGTCTATAAATCTAATGTATAGTGTAGAGTAACTTTATCCGTATATTTTATGTCTCCTCTCTCTTTTTTTCCTCTCCCACTGTATTTTCCCCTTTCTCTCTTTTAAATGAGAATATCATAGATAATAGGATATTGGAAAAACTGATACTTTCTAAGAGTATTAGTAACATCATACTTCATAGAGGCGTATAGAGCTTCCTTTCTTTTTTCACACAGTTTTATGACCCAGTGCTTTAACAACAGATTCTCAAGCACATGGACATTTATTTTATAAAAACGCATGTACGCACTGCACTGTATATGTTGTCGTCAGCAAATGCTTACACGTTTCAGATAAAATGTTTTTTACACCACTCTACATGGACTATCGTGTAGAATCGACGCGATCGTAAATGAGCTTGAAGTTCCTTTTTTTATTTTCACTCCTGATCATAGAGTTTACATGCAAAAAGGAGAGAAAAAACTGGCAGTAGATAAATTTCTCATCTCAACGATTATAGGTATAGGGAAAAGAAATAAAAAAAACTCTTTTAGAATCGCTTCCTTATTTATTATAGTAAATAAGACGTAGTTATTTTTATTTATTTTTATCCTTCTGCTTTGATGCTAGCGTTAAAAGTGTCCCTGTGGAAATTTTTATTACAAAGTATATTTTAAATACTACTAAATGTATACTACTAAATATTTTAGAGAACTAGTTGAAATTATAATTACTCGAATTTACCTAGACTACCTCGTGTGTTATAGGAAATTAGTGCGACGAATTAATTTTTATCAAATTTCAAGCTAAGCACTCATCTACTATAACTTAATCACTACTTTTTTACTATTAGCTTCTAGTTAAAAACATTTTTAAATTTCCAACACTAAAAGCTTTTTCTATTTTAGAAAATTTTCATGAGTTTAAGTTCCCTGATAGTTGTAATCAAGAAAATATTCTTGAAAATGTTAAAAACATTCTTCTTAAAAACAATTAAACATTTTACACAAAATTCTTTGGCACAAATTATTTGAAAAATTGTTTGAAAATCTTCTTCAACAATTCTGTTGATTTTCACAAATAATGATTATTCAAATCTTTCCAAAATATATTATTTTATTTATTTCTTTGACAAATTGATATATTTTATTCAAATTTCACAAAAGAATTCAAATAATAGTAAAAAATGGAATAAAATTCAAAGCTTTATCAGTAATAAATAATAAAATTCTACATTAATTTAATTATTGCAAGAATACAAATTTTTTCCAATACAATTTTAATAATTAATTCTTTGAAATCTTGTAATTATATTCGCAAATTTCTACTACATTTTTCAAACTTTGCTTTATAGTATTTTTAAAAATTTAATAGCATTCAAGAAATTTAAAAAAAACCATTGATTTAAATACTTTAATAAAATTCTTTGTAAAAAAAATATATTATATTCCAAGGTTTGACAAAATTTTTTGGTAATTGTTAAATACTTTCATAAATAATAGAATTCATCACAAAAATTTAATTATTATTAATTCAATTTTAATTATGTTATTCAAAATATTTCAATTATTCTTTGAAGTTTTATAAAATGAAATTTCTTATTTTTAAAAAATATAAAATTTTCCCCAGAAAAACAATTATTTGAAAATTTTTTTAAATTTGTTATAAAAATCCAATTATTTTTATATACAATAAAAAAAATAATTATTCGTATACTTATTAAACAAAATTGACAAATTCAATTTAAAAAATTATTTGTTTTAAAAAAAATTATTCTTTTGTTTTTAAAAATTATTTTTAAATCTAATTAAATTTTTGAAGAATTCTAAAAATATTTACTAAAAGTTTGGGAAATAATTGAAGTTTAAAAATATTGGAATTAAAGTTTTTTTGTAGTCAGAAGTGGTAAATCTGCAAATTCAGATACCTGAGTAATAAATTCCAGGTTATGTGGGGATGACCGCTCTTGTTCTGGTCGACCCTCTAAAAAATTAAATTAAATAAAGATTTGTAAATTATTTAAAGTAATCAATTCCCGGAAGCAAACCTGTCACGTGAGCTAGCTGCTGGCAGCCTGACAAGTCCGCTTGCGAGCGGCTTATATATAACCGGACCGTCTGAAGTGGGGGGAGGCGGAACGGAGAGGGAAAGTGACGCACCAAAGATGCGCCGCGTGTCACAATTTACCTCTTCCTCCATCTCTAATTTCACTGTCACCTACTTAGCAATTCCAATTGCTCCTAACACATCGATAATTTTTGTTCACTAACTAAAGAAATAAGGACCTCTTAGTTTGTAGCCAACAAAACATGTAAAATCTTATTAAACTTGAGTCAATTACAAGTTAGAAATATTTGTTTTGATGATCGAGTACAACATAGTTACTTTTCGAACAGAACGATAAAGAAACAATTGAAATCAAATAAGAAAAAATTACCCTTGATGTATTTCTTGCACCAAGAAAAAAAAAGCTTTTCCCTCCCCACCGAATGGGAAAGTGACACATTGAGTGTTTACATAGAAGAGTATATTTATCTCTTTCATGAGTTGTATGTTATGTCAGGAGTGGAACACATTTGAGTGTAGGAAATAGGGCGAAATGTTTTCTCACACATCTATCTGAGGGAATCTTGACTAGATCCTTCTTTTTCGCTTATGTGTATACAAATACATTTCTAGATGTAGATATATGTATAGAAAATAGTACGTGAATATATATATACTCTTTAGTCCTGGTAGACCGCCTTGAGGCCGTCAACTGAAAACACGATGGTGTTATACACACATACGAACGAAAGAAAAATCTCTTCGATATTCCAGGAGCTCCTGTCTCCATAATATGGATATGTCGCATTTTATTTTACGGGAAATCTGGAAGAGATTTGCACTCGTTGCAAATTGTAAAAGTCGTTCGCAAGCTCTCACATTTGTAGCAATCGTAAAGAATAATCGTTTCGATTTACGTGTGATAGTTTTTTTTCTTTGTGAATTTTTTAAATTCTTTTAAGGTGTTGATAACAAAGGGCCTTAATTAGCTACGACTACTTGAAATTTCAGTATGCATTCCATGTTACGTTTAATTTTAAAAATTGAAGAGAATACACTAGTTGTAGTAGATTATTACGATAATTAAGTTAATATGCGCCAAATTAGCAAGAAAATGTTTCACAAATAGCATATCTTATTACTATTTTAAAGTAAAGAGAATATTATTTCACACTCATCAGCTTTTATTTTTCAAACCAAAAAAAAAATAAATTAAAGGGGAAAATTTACAACTTAAATGAAAAGTTTATTTGAAACAAGAGTCTATCAAGTATTGTGCGCGGAAACAACAGACTAATTAAATTGAACCCTTTTAAGTTCGTTCTCCTCACGTATCACACCTTAAAACCTTGAAGCTTCCCCCGATGTGGCATTCCTGGGAAGTTGCAGTCGACTACACGTTGCTTGCCTCTTCTCAATATATAGTATCTATTCCACTCTTTTCTCTCTATTCCTTCTGCATTCTTCTGAGCCATTCCTCCGTGTATAGTCTCTACTTTTGCTCTATAGGGATTTAAAGGTCTAGAAAGAGGCAGCTTTCATTTTTTCTTTCCTTCTTTTTGTGTATGTGTGTGTATTATTTTCAAAAGAGAAACAAAAGAGTTTGGTTGGGATAGAAAACTGTACGGAAAGAAGTTAAAGTGTATCAAAAGACTTGAGGGAAGAAAAAGAGATGTTGTTTTTTTACTCCGACGCTATTTCAATCTAGGTTAAATGGCAAAGTTTTATTCGTGTTGTAATAAAATTTATTTATGAGGTGCTGGAGAGGGGAAAATTTGTAATTTTAGTTATTGGAACGGTAATAGGTGTTTTCTTCGCATTAGTTCAGCAACCGGGACCAAGTTAACAAAGTCAAATTCATTTTAGAAGATAATTTCTACTACGAGGTACATTTTTGTAATTTTTTAAGGGCTGCATTTCTTGGACTTCATGTAAATAATTCGGTCACTCTTAAGCTGAGTGGCGCACACCTAATTTACATTACACATCAGGACTCAGCATTTTTCGTTTGGTCAGGTCCGAAAACAATTCAAAGGGAAAATATTGCATTCTCTGTTTCTGATAAACAACTACTTCACTCCGAAGGAAGTATTCGCTTGTTGGGTCTTTCAGGGCAGAAACCCTTCTGTGTTCAAGCAGTACTGTTATAGGACTGATTTTTGTACTAATTCGATAATGATTACACTGTGTAGAGAGGCAAATCAATACCACAATATGATTTATTTTTATGGTATCTCGTTAAATAAATTTACTATCCATCTACCCTACGTAGATTAAAATAATTCCAGCTAATGCTTATTAATTTACGCTTCGAATTGTAATGAGTTCTAGGTAGCAGATCCGTCTTGTGAGCCAGCAGCAGGCAGAATGGCCAGTCCGCGTGCGAGCGGCTTATATATAACCGGCCCGTCCGGAGTGGGGGAAGGCGTGCAGGAGAGGGAAAGCGACGCGCCAAAGATGCGCCGCGCGTCACAGTTGGCCTCTTTCTTTCTCCCTACTCCAATTTTTGGAGTAGGGAGAAACTCTTATTGTTTATTTTTAAACCATATAATTTTAATTGTTAGTATATAAATATTATTTTCATAACAATTTAACAGTGCTTTTTTGTTCACATCACATGGATTTTGACTGGCATTTCCCGACTGCATAAAGTTAATGACACTTTTATTTCAAATACAAAAGACTAGTTTAATATATCTTTCTCGCGTTATTTGTCTGGTTTATTGACATTCATATTACTAGAGTTATAAATAAAAATTCGAGATGATATTTTATTCTGATCACTTCATGCATGTAAAATAATTTAATTAAATAGTGTCAGAAACAAAAGTGAATAAAAATTGTTGTTGTCATGCTCTAAACTGAAATAAAACGTGACGCTAAATAGTAAATAATTAATTTTTTTGCATTATTATCTAATTATTTGTAACTGGCATTTAGCAATTAGTATTATTACCTTTTTTTACCGATAATGGTTACTATTTTTTAATTATAATTATTTCTATTGTAATATCCCGAGCGGAAAACGAGATTATTTAGAATTTTAATTATTATTTATTTTATTTCGGAGGAATAGTAGGCTGATTAAGTCAAGTTGGTAAAGTTTGACCATTTATTTTTATGTGGGTACGTTTTCTTCTATCGATCCTACAGGGGTCTTCTTAAAATTATTTCAAATATAATTGTTATAAAATTACCTTTTCTTAATAATTTTAATGGATTTGAACTCAGTAAATGAGTGATTTTAATTTTTAATGGTAAAAATATTTATTACCTTTAATAATATATTCTTTAACGTCCGAGTGGTTTAAACAATAATAAAATAAAAACGAAGACATTCAGACAAAGATTCTTTAATGTTTATGGAGACAGTAACTAACATTCCAAAAAATGAATTTATTAATTGTATAGTTTTTATTATTAATAATATGTATTTTTAGTTTGATAATAAATATTACAGACAAAAGTTTGGCACCCCTATGGGGTCATCCATTTCTCCAATACTGGCTGACATTTTCATGCAGGATTTGGAAGAAAATGTTATTAAAAACCTAGAATTTATAACAATTTTTTATAAAAGATATGTAGACGATACTTTTTTGTGTGTGCCAAAAAATAAAGTTCGAATAGTTCTTGATGCATTCAATTCCTTTCACCCGAGATTAAAATTTTCTTACGAAATAGAAACTAACAATGAAATTAATTTTTTAAATTTAAATATTATAAGAACTGATAATAATAGTCTTAATACAGATTGGTGTAGAAAAGATACTTATTCTGGCAGATTGTTGAATTATTTTTCTAACCATCTAACACAAAACAAAATTGCCATAGTTAAGACCTTGTTGACACGGCCTTGATACTTTCTGATAAAAAATTCCATGGAAAGAATATTAGTTTAGTTAAATTTTTCTTAAAACTTAATAATTATCCTGATGATTATGTCAATAAACATGTTCAAAAAAAGAATAGTTGAAATTAACAGTAAAAAATCACTTAATACTAATGTTAAAAACAATGATAATAATTGCAATTTAATTAACGAAAAAATTGTAGTTTTTCCATATTATGGAGTAATATCAGAAAATATTAAGAGATTGGTAAAAGAATTTAATATAAAAACTGTTTTTAGTGTAGATTCAAAATTAGATAATTTTATAAAACTTGGAAAGGATAAACTTGAAAAACACAATCAATGTAATTGTGTTTATAAATTTGAATGTAACTGCGGGAAAACGTATGTAGGACAGACTAAGAGACCATTACATATTCGTAGACAGGAACACATTTGTAATCTAGATAGAAATGTTTAATATCATAACGTAATAAGTAATCATTTGAAAAACAATAATGATAATAGTGTTCCTCATTTTATAAAGTGGAATGAATTTGAAATTTTACATACAGAACAAAATTTTGGAAAACGTCTATTTGCTGAAATGGTTTTTATTAAGAAGGAAGGTGAAAATAGTTTAAATAAAGTCACTGATTCGGATAATTTTGATAAATCTTATGAAATGATTTAAAATTTTATTTTGAAAAACTAAATAAAATTAAAATGCTCATTCTGTTATTCTGTTTCTTATTAAATTTTCTTATTATCATCTTAAATGTTTGTGTATTTTTGAGTGACATTGTGATTAATAGTATAGTGTTTCAAAAAGAAAATTTTGTTACTGGGATGTATCACTAGAATTTATGTTACGAAGATTTCCCCTGGAAACGAATATGTTTTCAATTTTTTCCAATCAAATTCTATTTTAACGAATAGTAAAGAATGGAATTTTGAAGAAAGGAATAATTCGGCAAAATGTAAAGTGTATAAAAATGAAAAAAGAAGAGTGTAAGGAGTAAGGTTCGTCGTCTATAGAATGAGGTGGGATTTTATCGTTACTCTTTTTTGTACTTTTCTTTTTTTTCCAAACGTCATTTATTCTTTTTTCTCACAACGCGGCATTTTCTGAAAATAGAGAAAAAGAGAAAAGGAGAGAGAGAGAGAGTGAGTGAGTTCTCTCCTCCAGTTGCGAGAAAATCCTCAAACGAAATAGTGTCATTTTCTTTGTCTCTCGTTTCCTTCTTTCTCACTCACATATCTGCTTTACATCCACTATCCCTAGCTATATCTCCTTTCAACTCCTCTTTCTTGAAATCACGTGCCATTCTTTCTTTAAAATACCACCTATCAATCTGCGAGGATCTTCTTATATTCTTCTTTCTCCTTCTTCTTACAATTCTCATATTTCTTTATTTGATTCGGTTGCTTCATAAATTTTTCGCTCCTTTTTTTCTCTTTTTGTTTCATTTTTTTTCTCTTTCTCTCTCAAGTCGATGTGTACAGGAAGGTTGAGGTAAAAAATGTAGGATCTTGAGTAATAATAATAATAATAATGATAATAATAATAATAATAATAATAGTAATTCCAGTGGAATCAAAAGACGATTTGTGTGGATCAAATGGGGGAGAAAATTCAAGATGAAATTTTTCAAGGGATCTTTCCTCCTCTGGGGTTAAGTGCGGGATCTAAATTCAAACATTCTTTTTTAAGAATGTTTCCTGAATATATTGCGACATCGATACTCAAATGCGTCATACAGGAACACTTGGTGGGGTCAAGTCTATAAATATTTTTCCACTGCTTTTTCCATTATTCGAGTTTTCCCGGCAATAAGGTTTCTTTCGATTTTTTCACTTTCTCTTTATATTTTCTTGTTATAATTAAAAAAATTATAAATAAAAATATAAATAAAATTAAAAAAATAAAATATAAATAAAAAATAAATAAAATATAAAAATAAATTAATTTTTTTTCTTTTTGTAATACATTTTTATAATCTTTCGGACTTAAAAAATATTTTATTCCCTTTTCTCTGTATTTATTTTGCTTCTTATTATCTCTTTTTTTTCTTTTAGTTTTTTATTTTGTTTTTCTTACTATTTTATTTTCTATTATTCCTTTCATCGATTTTATTGCTTTTTTTATGATCAAGTTTTTCCATTTCTTTTCTGTTTCTTTCTCCTTTTGGCTCTGATTATTTTTCTGTCTCTTTATGTATTTTATTATTTTTTTTCTTATTTTTCTTTTCGTCTTTTCTATTATAAGTTTTACTATGTTTTTATTATTTTTTCTACCATTTTTTTTGTAAATATTTTTGTTATCTTTTTATTAATTGTTTCATATTCTTTTTTCAGACTTCGTACTCTGTAATTAATTTTTAACAGGTTTTAAAAAGTAGCCTAAAGACAGAAAAAAGTAGTTAAAAAGTAGGTATCGGAAAATTCAACTTGACGACTTCCGTTTTGAAATTTAACTTTTTCTAAAAATTACAAAAAGTAATTTTTTCAAAACCCTATCACTATTTTCTTGAAATTTATGAATAAAATTATTCAAAACATGAATCATTTTACTTTATTCAATATTTAATCAATTCTTAATTGAAATTTTTTATAAGAATGAAATTAATTGAATGTAAAAAATATATATTAAATAATGGAATCTTTTTTATCCTTGAACTTTTATAAGGAAATTTATCAACATTTTTTTTAATAATTGAATTTCATTCAAACTTTTAAGAATAATTTCGTTTTTAGCGGAATTAATTTTAAATTATATTAAAAGCACTTGAAAACCTGAGATGAGTTTAATTATTTATGAAAGTTATTGTATAGTCGCAAAGAGTTTTATAAAAATTCTCGAAAATAATTGAAATCCCTAGAATAATTTATTATTTATAAAATTAATTGAATTGTTAGGAAAAATTTATTATTTATGAAATTAATTGAATTGTTAGGAAAAATTCCATCAAAATTTTTTAAAAAGAATTAAATTCCTAAAAAGCATTTTATTATTTATGGAAATAATTTAATTCTAGGAAACAATTTTATTAGAATTTTTTTTAAAAATAATTCAATTTCCAAAAAGCAATTTATTACTTTTAAAAATAAATTAAGTCTTAGGATGAATATTCTTATTTGTGAAAATAATTTAATTTTGCAAATAATTTTATTAAAATGACTAAAAATAATTAAATTTTCGGGAATAATTTTATTATTTAACGACATCATTAAATTTTTTGGAAAAATTTTATTAAAATTTAACAAAAGAATTATATTAATTGAAGAAAAGTGAATTAAAATTGTATTTAATTAACTGATTTCTTTCGAACAACTTTTTTAAATATTTAAAAATACTTAAATTCCTATGAAAATTTATAAGAAATGCGTTTTAGGCCGATTCAATTTTAAATTATTATGAAAATAATTGAAATTCTCCGATGAGTTTTATTATTTATGGGAAAAAATTTGAATTTTTTAAACGAATTTTAATAAAATTTTTCAAATAATTAAGAATGTCATTAAATTATTTAAAAATAATTGAATTCTATTAGAGAACTTTATTAAAATTTTTAAGAATAGTTGCATTTTTCACGAAATTCATTAAAAATTTTATTAAAAATGATTGAAATCATGTGATTAGTTTTAATATTCATAAAAATAATTGAATTTTGCGAAAAATGTTAACAAAATTTTATTTAAAAAAATCTTTAGAAGAACAGTAATTATTAAATAACATTGAATTACGAAAAAATGTAAAAATAATTGAATCCTTTTTAAAGAATTTTATTAAAATTTTTGTCTATAACTTTATGAAAATTTTATTAAACTAATTTAGAATTTATTTTTATTTTAACTGTTAACAAATTTAACGTAGTGTAAGTTCTGAAACATGGATAAAAATAGATTTTATTGTAACAAATAAAAACATTATTCAAATAGAAGTAAATTGTTTATACAAAACATTGTAAAAAGTAAGTTTTAGTAAATGAGTACAAGGGCTATTTTTTAAATTTTAATTTCAAAAATTGCGCACTGAAAATTTTTGTTTATATCTTTATTTTTACAAAAATATATTGATTATTATATTATTATTGAAATAGTTAAATAAAATTCTTGAAAACTTTTATCATTTTATTTCATTCAATACTAAATCACTCTTATTAGAAAGTTCTATACGACATAAAAAATTATTTCAATACAAAAATAAATAAAAATGGAATAATTGAATGTTTCTCAATTTTTTTATAAATATTTTTATCAACATTCTTTAAAATAATTGAATTTAAAAAACAATTGCATTAAAATTTTTTTTCAGGCCTACTTTTTTATTGCTACATTTTCAAAAAATGCGAACTGAAAATTTGTTAAAATTTTTATTTAAAAAATATATTTATTATATTATTAAATAAAATTTGTCTATTTGTCGCCTTGTTTAGAGTTCTCTCTATATATATAAAAGAGCATTGCAGAGTTTTTGTTGGCGAAGAAATGTGTGGGAAGAAGGACAGGAACAAAGGTGCACTTTGGTTGCACATGTTCTTTTGTCGAAACAACCTGTACTCACTTTTCTCTGTTTCTCAGTGTACAGTGCGAGTGTAAATTTTAAAAAGAAACTTTCCTTCACTGTGTATAACTTTCATGTAACAATTCCACGTCTAATATTCAACATTGTGTAAGGATTTGAGGTATTTACCACTTGGAAGTTTCTTCATTATTAATGATTTAGAAACTTGTTGGTTGTGTTTGAATTGCAGCAAATTACAAGCACTGCAATGTGAGTCTTCATATTGTCAGAGCTAAATTCATTACTTTATATTAAAGTCAAAATTCCCGGTTTCGCGCCGGATTTTGTTGACATTATATGTCAGTATATTCAAAGTATACATGCAGACTTTAGTAGTCTATTATTGTTTGGATAATTTTCAATATGTACATGTTTATTTTTAAAATACTCGATATTAGGTTTTTTGAGAATTATATTAAAATTAGTTTTTTCCGAACTAATTTTATTGTTGTTATTATTACCATTATTTATTTTCTTTCATTTTCACATTTTTTATTATTACTGTTTTACTATTATTTAATTTTATTATTAGGACAATTACAATAATAATTTTACTATTGCTATTATGACATTTAAAAAAAATAATTTTATTATTATTAATTACAAGGTAATGGTCGTCAGTGTCGACCCGAACGGCACGATGACTAGTTGCGAAGTGAGGGCAGTGGAGCGTGACCCCACTTATATACAGATTGCGAAAAGTGGTGGGGGAAGGTCTCCCGCTGACCGGAGCGCTCCCTTATTGGCTCGGCGCGTTGAATGGGGGAAATTGATCCTACTTGCATTCGCTTAGGTCAGCTACCTAGGTTGCCACAATTTTTATTATCCATGTTAAATTTTAAATGTTTTAACTTTATTTTTGTTTATTTTTTCACACTAAGAACATCTTCAAATATAAAGTGAAATAAAAAATTAGTGTTGTAGTAACAAATAAAATATTTAACAATAAATTAAAAATGGGGACTATCCTAGACCAATAATAATAACAAAAAATATAATACAATAAGAAAAATAATTCAATCTTCAAAATAAAAAAAAACAATTTTTTTCCTAAAACTTAATAATTTTAGCAAAACTAGAAAAAACTTTTTCGATTAATTTCAACAAAGAAATATTTAATAAATTTGCAAAGGTGTGGAGAGAGCTTTTAAAGTACATAAAATAGAAGAGCTCGTTTTAAAATGATGGAAAATTTCCCCGCGCCAAAAAAGAAAAAAAAATTATAAAAGCTTGAATGAGAAGGGATAATTTTTTACTTGGAAAAAAAATGTGTTTGATGTAATTAAAAATTCAAGCGATGTGAATAATGGCAAAAAGTAAAAAAAAAATATATATTCTTTACTCTACAAAGGAATGAAGAGAGAAAAAAAAAGGTACAGAAATAAATGAACGTCAAGAATGTCACTAAATTTAAAAATGCAAAATGTTTAGAAGAAAGAGGGAGAAAGAGGTACTCGAAAAAAAGGGAAATAAAATCAGAAATTAAATAAATGAATAATGGACCAGTTTGAAGGAAATGGAGCGGAAGGAAAGAAAAGAGAGCTGAATAACGAAACCTAAAAAGGTAAAAATAAACATGAAACGTGAAAAAGCTCTCTTTGCATATATTCCATATTTTTGAAAAAAAAAATAAAAGAAGAGAAAAAAAGGAAGATGAAAAAAAATTCATCCCTATGAATCTTGGATCATTTCCTAATTTTGTGAAAAATGTGTGAGAATAACAAGAGGGCAGACTGCCAAAATACAAACTTTTCTACTTTTTAATAATACATCAATTTTTTTTCTTCCCTTTCACTTTTATTTGTGCCAATTTTATTTCAAATTCGTGATTTAAATAGATTTTTGTTTTTTTTAAATAAATTCCATAAATTTTTGTATTTTTAATTTAATTAATTTCATTAATTTAATTCATTTATTTCAATTCGAACTATTTAAAAAATTAGTCTCGGAAAATTTTCAATACTAAAAAATAATTAAAATAAATAATTTTTTTTATAGTAAAAAATAAATAATTTTTTATTTAATTTCGTAAAACTATTTGCTGTATAAGTTGGTAAAAATTTGATAAATTTCGGTTCTTTCAAATTAAAAAACAAAGCAGTGAGAGATGGTGGCAATTTTTCAAAAAAATATAACTTCCACTATGACAAATTTGTCATTCTTTCTTTTCTTCCAGTTTTTTTTTGTTCTGTTTTCATTTCTCTGTAATTAAAATACTCTTTTCTTGTTTTTGGTATTTTAATGGAAAATTTCAATTTTCTTTTTTTTTGTTTCTGATTGATGAATCGAAAACTGAAACTTGACATTCGTTGCGTATATTTTCTATTCAGGACTTGTAATCGACAAAACAGATAAATGCCTATAAAAGGTGAAATGTACAATATATGTTGTTTGCGTTGTTGCTATAGTGATACACGTTTCCTGCGAAGCGGATTTAGAAGTTCATATATATCCCTCCATGTACACATATATGTAAACGGAAATGAGAATTGTTGAAAGCACAAAAAATCATTATTTCAGAAAAGTCGCATTCAATATTAAATTTTTCATTTTTAAAATTAAATTTTTCTTTTTCAAAAGCTGAGCTTTTTCATCTTCTGAAATAATTGTTTTCAAAAATAAAAGATTTTTTATTATTATTATAAATAAAATTAGCAAATTAAAAAAATAAAATTTAAAAAGTTTTAATTCTCATTTTCAAATTGATTCAACTTTAAAATAATTGCATTTATTATTATATTCATAAATAAAACAACTTCAACTGGTTTTAATTTGAAATTTTATAAAATTTCAATTTTTAATTAATTTAATTAGAAATTTTAAAAAAATTAGATTTGCAAAATGTTAATAATTCAATTCTTCTCGAAAACGAAAATTGTTATAAAAAACAAAATTTATTTGTTAATCACAATTGTTTTAAATTTTCAAATTACAAATTTTATTTTGTTATAAATGATGAAAAATACCCGCATATTTTCGAATGATGTTCGAAGATTATTATAGTTCATTATTATTATCAATATTTTTCATTTTTTATTCTAAATTATTATCTCTAACAATTTTATGTATTTCTACTTTTGACAAACAAATGAATAGAAAAAAATTAGCAGAGGATCAAATCAAAATAAATAAATTCTTGTTTGTATGGAAAAAAAACTCTTCTCCTTTCTTTGAAAATTTTATGTATTTAAAACCGGATAGTAAGAAGTGTAAATAATTTTTTTTCTTTGCCAAGAGGATAAAATTTTTTTTCTAGACAAATACTACTCTCGATGAAAAATCAGTGATTTTCTATTTTTTTTACTTGTATGAAAGTGTGTATTGTACTTGAAAGCTTGCAGTTCCTTTCTTTCGTGAATCCTGACACTCATGGCAAATGGAATTTCACTTGTCCCTTTCCGGTGTTCCAGATGCTATTGTTCATCTGAGCCTCATCTCTTCTTTCTTCTCCATCCCCTCTGCTTCCACTCTTGCCCACGGTCTCCTTGGGCATCTTCATTGTCTTCTTTTCAACATTTGAAAAAAAAAATTTCTCATTTTTTATCCCACATGTTCTTTTAGCCCTTGGTCACTTTTATTATGATAAATTTCCTCTTCATTATAATTATTAGTACAGATAAGAATAAAAATATTTGTTAAATTTATCACCGAGTGGTATTTTTTAATCAATTATTCTTTTGTTATTTGTATTTTTATTATGGTCTTCATTCGACACTAAAAAACTCGGTTTACTTGATTCACAAAAATTTGTAATTTGATTCAGTATTTCCCTCACTTCTTCCTGATTTCTATTAAAAAAAATATTAACTTTCTTTTTTTATTCTGCCGTCATTTCTAAATTTCTATAAAGTTTAGTTATTTACGAATGTTTAGTGGAAAGTCTTCAAAAATTTTTAGGGGTATCAACATTTTTTAAAAGTTTTTTAGTACCTGAAAATATATTACACTATAAAAAATTAATTAAATTAAAAAAAAAATTTTCTGAACTATTTTCACTGAAATATAATGCGCAGAATAAAAAAAGTCCCTCAGTTACTTCTTAATATGTAGAAGTGACAACGACTGGCAAGTGAAATTCGAATTAATATCCCCACTTGACGCGGCGAACCAATCCGGGAGCGCTCCGCCCAGCAGGAGTTCTTCCCCCTCCATTTTTCGCAACCTCCATATAACGAGGCGCTGACGCTTCAGTCTCCTCAGTTTGCAACCAGTAGTCGTCTCGTTCGAATCTAATTGATTTCGTGATGTTTCGTTTTTTAATCGTTTCTCTTTCTTTTTCTAGTTTATTATTTTTTTCATGACGTTAGTGAATAAACTCTAGTGTTCCAAATTTTCTATTGTTATAATTGTTTTTAATTCTTTATACTTAGACATGAAAGTTCAGTGTCAAAAAAGTGTGATAGGTATTATATTAAATCCTAATTTATTTCTTTGCTATTGTGAAGAAAAAAATGTAGTGTAAAAAAGTGTTGAATCTTTAGGATTATTGGAATAAAAATCTATAACACTGCAACCGGAGTAAGTATCAACCGAAAGAGGTAAATTCACTTTTTTTAAAATTTCCAAATAATAAATTTCAACCCGAAAAGTTTTCAATGTCAACTCTGTGAAACGAAACGTTTTCGTAAAAACTATTATCCCTTTTGTTCTGCCCTTTTTTGGGCTGAATGCACTGGAAGCAGGAGTCGATTGAAAATGTCGAGTTTCATGCAATGTTACGTGTAGACTTGCGAGACAACAAGGCGCCTATTGGCTTATCCCTCTCGAAATGTCCTTTACTACCATTGCATGAGATGGCAAGAAGGGTCGTTGTGTCGAGTTCAACAACCTGTACTCTTGCACGTAGATAGTTACCTGTCACTAGTTAATTCGTGAATGAGGTAACAGTTAACTGTCAGTCAGTCCAACCATTTCTATCCATTATTTAGAAAAATCGATCCCCAAGCTCACTTCCCTTTTTTTTCTTCCCATTCTGATGGAGTACAATAGAAAACACAATTGAAGGATTACATTTTTGTTTCCCAGGTTAGATTGGTTTTTTTAGACAACAAAAATTGTTTTTAATTAACTAATAGTTACCGTTTATTTATAATGCCACTGCTATAACAATACTTCGTTTAAAAATTAACAATTTCGAAAAGAGTTATTTCCCAATGAAAAGATTCCAAATGTATTGGTTTCAATACCGAGAAAAAATATAAATATTAAAAGTATAGTGGATTTAGATCATTGAACTCGTGTTAGCTAACTTTAGGAATTTGCAAGTTGGCGAAAAGCTATGTCTGGCAACAAAATAAGTTCAATGAGCTGTGTGTAATAGCCTTGCCATTATTAACATTTCAATGAAGTTTCACGGTGTGATCCACGAATTCGAACGATTTAACGATTGAGTCTGAATTCGTTCCTTCTGCAGTAAAGCTGCGTAATTTATTGTTTCACCTGAAAATAGGTAGAATTTTGTATTTCCCGTGTAGTTGAAGATTTATATTTCATCCGCAAAAGAAAGGTTAATGTTTGAATGGAAAAGTTGATTTAAATATTGAATCAAAGTTTTGTAAAAGAAAGTGAGTTAGGTAATAATTAAATATTAAAGAAATCATTTGAATTAATTTAAAGAAATGTAATTAAACAAAATCGCATTCATATTAAATATATCAACCTCCGTCTAATGGACTTAAAATTAATTGACTTATTAATATCATCATCCAAAGTATTTAAATGCAGTGACCCTGTAGTTTGAATATATTTTTTGCTTAAAAATTATCTTAATGGTTTTGAGAATACGTGACGACAAGAATATTTTGATATTGGAAGTATTTCACAAGTTACAACTAGATAGAGGGGGCCGTCTGTTGGCCAAAAAGTAGGTAATTTTCTGTACACCTGTCCTTCAAAAATACAATAGGCAGCAAGTTTGTGATCCAACAACATAAGATGTACGAGGAAGAGGAAGGCATAATGTATGATGCTGGAATAGCTGATTGAACGTAAGTTCTCAAAAACAAACATTATATACGATTTTTCAGTACTTAAAACTTTAAGTTCGTTTTTCCCGAAACAACTTTTTTTCAACGCGCGTGGAACTCTCCAGTTTCAACGATGTAACCGATTTAAATAATTCAAAGTTCCAAATAAAGTAAATTAAATTTAGGGGGCCAAATGAGAGCGTTTTTTTAATCAATCACGAACACCTCTGCTGTTTGAGCTTCGTTTATGGAAACCTTGAGAAATTTTTGGGGCCTGGAAAGAAGAACCAGGCCTTAACTAATATTATTCATATACATATTTAGAATCATACACAATACTATTTTACATGAATTTAACAAATTCTAGAAAGTCTGTTTCTGTTTATTTTAACTAAATATAGAATGTGCAATAACTGTTGCTAAAGTCTATTTTGGAATAAATTCAAAAGGAAAAAAAATTAATTGTATTCCCTATCAAAAACTTTAAGGATTGCAAAATAACTTTGCGTAACATTTTACCTTTTATTTTATTCTCAATCAATTAAATTATTTTTTTAAATTTAATTTATTACATCAAATTTTGTTTTTCCATGAAAATTTTATTTTGCGGTATAATTTTGCGGCATGGTATTAGATTAGAGAAATTGATTATTCAGTGTAATCGTAAACGTGCTCTCTCGATGTATATGGGGAATGTCGCGTTATCGAGGTGAACCTGCGGCCAATAGCCGATACCTTCGACGAATCTTATGGGGGGGCTTAGAGCTAGTCGACCTATCGGACGTGCTATTTTCATGAGAACCCTCGAGGCTCAACCTAGAAACCAGTTTCAAAAGCCTCTTCTCTCCAATAGCGATAACATTACAATCAAAATGCAGAATTTCGACTAGGATTTCAGGATAGAATGCAAGTGAGAACGAGAGAGACAGAGAGAGAAAGCTCTCTTGTCAGGTTAGATGGCTAAACGTGATCGTCGAGCATGACAATCTTCTCGATCCTAATTATACTTGCCAAATCATTCACATGAATAACTTTATCCACTTCCGTTGTTGAATCGATTCAAACTGAGTGAGTGAGCGAGGGAGAGAGAGGGAGATCGAACTTATTGATTCCTCCACATTACCTTCGTTCTATATACTTTCGGATTACATCGCCTCCGTTTACTAATGCTCTTAAATACTGATTTCGAATTCCCTCACAAATTTGAGAATTTAAATATTTTTTTATTTATTGTACTTTGTTATTTATTGTACTCTGGTCAAATATTTTAGGTATTTGTATTTTCTAATTCGATTTTGTTTTGTAAATATGAAAATTTTTTGCTTAGAATTAATCATAAAAAATACTCCATAAAAGTATGTCATAGTCCGTTCGACGCTATCTAATAAAATGTGTTGAATTACATCGAGGGATGAAAGTAGTATCAATTTCCCCCCACTTGGCGGAGTGAGCCAATCAGGGAGCGCTCCGCCCAGTGGGAGTTCTACCCCCACCATTTTTTGCAACCTATATATAAGTGTCGTTAAGCTTTGATCTCCTCACTTCGTTCCTAATAATCGTACCGTTCGAATCGAACTTGACAACTAAGTTGTAGAATTTTTCAAAAGACAATTTTTGTTTTATAATTATTAAATTAAATTATTCAATTTTTTTATTGAGTAAGTATTACAGTAATTATTTATCTTATTTTTTCATATTATAATTTCGCTTTGAATTTTATTAAATTTATAACGGACAGGTTTTAAGAAAGAGTCACTATTTGAATGAAGTTAAATTACTAAGGTATTTATTTGGCATTTGCTATCCAGACAAAAACTTCTGATTAGAGGAAATTTAGGATTCAGATTCTAACTTCACAAACTATTATTTTATAAATATAAAGTACGTCGCATTGTCGTTATATATGCAAGTGCACGTTCTTTAATTTACTATCCATTTCGACTATTTTTCTCGTAACCTCATCCAACATTTCCTCTATGTTTAACCTTAAATTCTTATATTGTCGTTCCTTAATTAGTTCAATATGTAATTTTCTATTGCTCTATAAACACCATCTCGCGTTTAATACGATTAAAATGTAACACACCTCTTTACTCACGTTTTTAATTAAATTTACCTAATTTAACAATTGAGAATAAGCGAGATGAAATTTGCATGAATTTTTGTCTCTGTACAAACGATATGTTCATATAACAAGGGAACCTAATTATGAAAATACAATGTACACTCCCTCTCTCTATTTCTCTTCCTCTCTCTCTCACACAGTGATAGTAGCCTAGTGTGGGCGGAATGTTGAAGTGGAAGCAGCAGACAGGAATGCGGTTGTAGAAGCGAGGAAAATTATTGGCTGGGATAATCAGATAATCGGTTCAGCATGTCCCCAAAGATCCCCCGCATTATTCAGGGACTTGGTATCTATCTCACTCTCTCACTCACTAAAATCCACGATGTTGTTTTGCAATGAGATTTTGACACTGTATACACGATGTTCGTTCGTTAAAGCAAACCTGCAAATTTCACGCGCTTCTGAAAGCATCGACATTCAGTTTCCCCCGAAAACCCCGAGCTCTATCCAATCGTGTAACTTCCGCTTTATACTACGTGTAACTTCCTCCTCCACCTTCCTGACACCCTCTCACTATCAGCGTATATGTATACTTCCCTCTATGGACCAGAGATTAATAATGGAGCACGTGCCATCAATAGATCCTTCGTTATCGCTTTGATTTGAACAATTTGCCATTTTCTTGATATTCAAAAAAAGAGGTTTTCATTTTCCCTTTATATGCTCTGAAATTCATACGCAATCTCTTTATTCAAATTGATCCACTTTTTTTGCAGAATTTTAGTCATTTTCTTGCTTTACCTTTTTTTCTATACGGGGAATTCATTTATTACTTAAAACGTTACTGTAATAAACAAATTAAATTAATAAATTAATTATTTTTAATTAATTGAACAATAAAGTTAAAGGTAAAATGTTACACAAGAAAACTTGTAACCTTTAAAGTTGGGTAGTGAGTCCTTCCTACTTATTGTTCAAGTAGTGAGGTAAGAAATATCTACTCTTTGGAAATAGTGGATTTTAAGGTTTTGGAATTAATATTTAGTAAGAAAGTTATCATTCGGACAGGTATCAAGTTGTTTAAATTGATCAGGACTATTCAGATCCTTTTTTAGCAACATCTTGTGTTCGTCAAGGATCAAATCTTGGACCACTTCTATTTATTTTATATATTAATGACATTAATTCAGTTTTTAGAAATTCTTTTATATGCTGATGATCTTAAATATTATAAGATTATTGGTCCTACTGATCCTTGTCTAAATTTCTCTGAACTTCAACAAGATTTAGATCGTTTAGATGATTGGTTTTTTCTTAATCATGTAACTGTCAATATCACTAAATTTTTTTTTTAGAAATTCCTTAAAACAGAATCTTTTGTTAATGAAATTAAAATATAAAATAAAAGATTCTTCACCTCACGCTGCAGGGTTCAGTGCTGTGAGGGTTCAGTTTAGTTCTTAAAAGTTTTGCCCGGCGCCAGTCGACAGAAAGTCGACAATCAAATTAAATAAAATAAATTAATTTAAACAAAGAGAAACACCTCAAGGAGGGTGAGTTGGGTGAACCCATTAAAACAATTATGTCCAAAATTGAGCGTTTATTCTCAGAGCTACTAGCATTTAGTCGACTCGATCAAACGCTCGCTTTGTGGCCACACAATCACACTTTATATTATACACAATTATTAAATCAAAATCAACAAATCGTTCAACATTCGAACCAGGAATGAACTAGCCGGCCAGCACGCACTTTTTCTAAAATATTGGCGCCTGCCCATAGTTCATCAACCAGGGTCGCATGAACCCTCTTTTGGGCCCTACTCACCCTTACCTAAGGAAATTTCCTTAGTATAAGTCGTCAAAATAACCTTCCTGTTACATCTTTTATGTGCTGATGATCTTAAATGTTATAAGATTATTGGTTCTATTGATCCATGTCTAAATAGCTCTGAACTTCAACAAGATTTAGATCGTTTAGATGATTGATTTTCTCTTAATCACATGACTGTCAATATCACTAAAAGTTGCGTTATCTCTTTCTCAAAAAGAAATACATTAGTGTATTGTTACACAATTAGTGGTAAAGAAATAATTAGAAAAACTAAAATTTCAGACTTGGGATTATTATTTAATGACTTTTCTTTTAATGATCATATATCTGGAGTGATTTCCAGAGCCCTAAACTCTTTAGGATTTGTAATGAGAACAGCATCAGTTTTTCATAATATTAATACGTTAAGAGTATTGTACTTTACACTTATCAGAAGGATTCTTGAGTATGTTTCTGTTATTTGGTCACCAATATATGTATTTAACATTGTTAGAATTGATATAAGTATGTTTGGTTATTATTTTTAACATGGATATTTGTATTTTGTTAATATTTTCTTATAAACATTATATTTGTATTTTGTTATCACGAAGGGATATTTAGTGACGAAGTCAATCGTAACATTTACTGACCATTAACTTCAATTAATTTTAAATTCCAACTTCTGATGTATAAGAATTTTGAAAAGCAGTTTGGAAAGTCGAAAAAGACCATTCGAGAGACTGCGGCTGTTTTATAGTGAGAAAAGAATAAAGATGAATGTTAAAGGAAAATTTTCATTTTTTTCTTGGAATTTTTCCACAGGATGAAAAATTTGTATGTCCATATGATGCACAAATTTTCATAGGGAATCACCGCATGCAAATAGAATCTGAAATAGTGTGAGTTGAATAATGCATCGTATTTTATGTAATATGAATGCTATTACGCCCATGTAAAATGCATTCTCAGACAGCTGCTTTGGGTTTCAGCTTCCATTTGAGGCTCAACCAGGGACATCTATACTAGACGAGATAGAAAACCGATGCTTCAATTCACAAAATGTTTGAGAGGAATTTTTTTTATGTGTACATTTTTCTCCAAGGAATACTTGAGAGTAGTATCTTTTTTTCAAAAACTCATTCAATGATTCAAACAATGAAATGGACGAAAAATCACTTTTAATGTTTCTGGAAAAAGGGATTTTTTTCTTTAATAAAACCACGGAATTTGATTGTAGTCGACAATGATCATCCTTCATAATGGAAGTTCAGTTCTGGAATTTAATTAATATATTTCAGAGACAATTTGGTATTGGTACCAGTGAAACTTATTGGATTTTACCTTTGTTTGCAGTAAATGGAAAAAATTAATTCGCTTTGAATAAAATTTATGCGATGCAATGAAATATTTACTTAATAATAGTAGTTAATATTCATAAATTAAATATTAATTTAATAATCGGTTATTTAAGTCGAATTAATCTTTCCAGGTGCATAAAAGGTTTAGCACTTGTTTGTGCAAAAATTTTCCTTCATTTTATATGAAATCTTTTATTTACAAAAGTTTTATAAATTTCTTCGCAATGATTTAAATATTTTCATAACTAATAAAATTCTTTTTAGGAATTCAATTATTTTTGTAAATAAAACTCGTCGCATAATTTTAATTATTCGTAATACAATTTTTATCAAAATTACCAAATAATGTAATTGTTAAAATTTTTATCAGAAAATTTTATTTTATTTAAAATGTTTTAATAAAATTCTTCTTGTGAAAATTCAATTTTAAAAAATTACCATTATTCAATAAATTATTTATTTTGGCATTTAAATTATTGTATTCTCTAATAAAAATTTTTTTAAAAATGAATTTTAGTTATACTTTTAGATAATAATGAATATTAGAAGCATTATAATATGAATTTTACGAAGTTATTAAATTTTATAAAGGTTTTAAATCAAATTCTTTGAAAATTGGTATTTTTCACCTGTACTTATAACTAACAATTTTGTAGAATTAATTATTTTAAAACAGTTTTAATCAATTTTATTTTGAAATTATTTAAAGTGCTTATTTTTTTAATACATCTTCATTTGAAGAATTTCTGAATCATTTAAACTTCGTAAAAATGATTTGCAAAAAAATGGATATTAAAATTCTTAAAGAACTTTTTTTTTAAATTATTAAAAATAACTGATTTCTCCGGAGGAAATAGTAATTTTTTAACATTTCTTTAGAAAAGAAGTTATTGATGTTTTTAAATAGTTTTACAATTAAAGAAATTCGTAATTGAATGTAATGGAACATTTTTTTTTAAGAATCTAATAATTTTTAGAGTGAACCAATATTTACGGTCACAGAATAAGTAAAATTTTGTCAAGCAACTAAGTTTATCACATTAAAAAAATAAATATTTGCAGGATTTACATTTATTAATTAAGCTTAGTAAATTAGCGTTATTATTTAAGACATAAGTAGTGAATATGGAAGATTATGTTTTATTTTAAATGGCTTTGTTTCATGAGTAAATAATTTAAAGTTTTTTAGTGCATTAGCTTTATTAATTTGTTTATTATAAAAGTTGTGTGTAAGACTAAAAATAGTGTCGTTAATATATGATATTTGTAATATTCGTCTGATTTTTTTATTTGATGTTCTTGGAGGTACATCAACTAATAAGTGGGAAGAGTGGAGCGTGACGTCGCTTATATAGCGATGGCTGAAAGTGGTGGGGGAAGAACTCCAGCTGATGTGGCGAACCAATCCTGTAGCGCTCCGCTCAGCTGGACTTCTTCCCCCACCACTTTTTGCCGCCTCTATATAAGCGGCGTCGCGCTCCACTCTCCTCATTTCGTAACTTGTAGTCTTGCTGTTCGGATTGAAGCGGCCGTGTGGGCATCGGTGGGCGAATAATCCCAACGTTGCCCTCTGACATGTCGTAAGAGGCGACTAATAAGAGGATGGAGTGGTTAGGCTCGGGGATCAGGTAGGGTCCCCAATCTGACACTCGCACCTGAGTTTAATGGTACCGCGGGGATCAGGTGCCCTAGGAGGACTTTCCTGCAAAGACAGAAAAGAACTCCTACCTGGTCACTTGGTGTTGGACTCGCGGGGGCAATGGTTAATAGCTCACATCGCTTAGAGCAAGACATCGAAGAGGAAGTTGATACATTGAAGATCAAACTACCTCAAAACTGTCGACGTGTGAGTTGCGGCAAACAATTCGGGCAAGAACCTGCATAGTTCCTAGGGAGTGGAAAGATCCCGCCTTATGCCGGAGGTTTCATAAAGTTTCTATCCTAAACTTGTGGAAATCGGCTACTTTGAATCAAAGTAAGAGTCATAGCTGTAGTACGATGACTATTGAACGAAAGTTCGAACGTTTGGATATACAGTGAGAGACACGTATCAATTTGCGAATTACTGAATAAAAGAGAAGAAGTTGAACGAGGACTACTGTCCCTAAGAGTCAAACCGTTGGTAAGCCGATAGGTTAGGAACAACGGACCCAGACTGACCTCTTTTTTGAAGGTACTTCCAATGGATTAACGCATTTCCCGCTGTTCGGATTGAAGCTGACCACTGAGCAATAAAATCATCATTTATTATATATTTCTTATTTTTGTTATATTGTTATATTATTATAATTATTATTAATATAATTATTGAAGTAATTGTTTTCGGTTATCAACGTTGTTAATATTAGTTGTATTTTTTCGAGCTATTGTTATATTATTATTAAAATAATTCTATTGGTGGGAGCAACTAGAAAAAATACTCATATTACTCGCCCCCTTAAAATTTTGAAAATAATTTCCTTCAGTAAAAACTTTGATCAAATTTTGACTATCCTATTTAGAACAAAAGGAAAATGTGAGCTAATGAAAGAAGAGAATTCCATTGGTATAACCAACAGGTTGAAAGTTGACTGGCAAAGGAATATTAGAAATAGGGTGTGTGTGTATCTCCTCAAGGTAGAGACGGTAGACGTTCTAAGGGATGGTAATAAATGCGGCCAAGTTTTGCGAATAAATTAAGCAAGTTTCTTCCTGTTTGGTGGGTTATAGGATTGTAAGAGAGGTGGATTTTAAGGGCGGGGGTGTGGTGTTGGATAGTAGTGGTGGTGTTCTTAGCTTGGAAGGACTAAGAGAGTATTACAAATCTTTGTCGGGGTAAGAAAAGGGGGTATGGTGTTGTGTTTACAAGACCACGATGGAAACTACAGAGAGCAGCATGGCAGTAGCACACGGGTCTACTTGACACATAGATAGATGAGTGTCTACGTACACTTTCGAGAATCAAGACAACTTTCTGTCTGTGTAAGTGTTCGCAATAAGGCTCTCTTTTGGTCTTAAGAGGATTGAATGCATCTACTTTCAAAGAAAAATGTAAAAAAAAGTTTCCTGATTTTTATTTCGTCGTATTGATCTTTTATTTTTTTTTTCTTGAAAATTAACTTTACCCACTGAATAATTTTCGTTTCAGCGGACTAATTTATTATTTATTTATTTTTATTTTGTTTATGATTAATTATATGTATTCTTTTTGTTACATGATTTATGAATTATATGTTTTATTTTACTGTATTTTTAATGCACGTTTTCGTAGATTTCCTAGGACAAAATAGAGAAATTCTAAATTAATTTGATCTTTTTTGTTGTTTATTTAAGTTGCAAAGCTTGTGTCACTGTGGTGTGAATTTTAATTATCTATCATTATCTATAAATTAATAATCGTTATGTTCCGGTAATCTGTTCAAAGTTTGGACTTAGTTTTTGCTTCCTTTTTTGGTTCCCAACATTTGAATAATTGTTCTTCTTAATTTGATATTTAATTAATGTCATAAAAATCATTAAAATTCTTGTAAAGAATTAACAATTTTTAATTATTTAATTTATTTAATTATTCAGTTGAGAAATTTTATTAACATACCATTAAAAATAATAGAATTCCTGCCATGAATTTTACTATTTAAAAAAATAATTGAATTGTTTCCAAGATTTAATTAGAAATGTGGAAAATAAATGAATTTTTTCGAAAAATTTTATTAAAAATTGAAAACAAATTTACTAAATCCTTCAGAGACATTTTATTAAAACATTTGACAATAATTTTTTTATACACAAACTGTGTCATTTTTAATTTTTAAAGAAAATAATTTTATATTTTACAAGAATTTTCTTCAAAGTTTTGAATATAATTTAATTTTTTAAATAAATTTTACAGACAATTTTAGAAATAATTGAATTTTTGAGATTGAGGTAAACTTTTAGAATTATTTTTAAGTGAATTAAATGTTTGCAAAGACTTTGCTAAATAATTGAATGTTTTAATGGACTTATGCAAATTTCTGAAAATAATTCAATTATTTCGTAAAATTTTCTTAAAATTGTGATGATAATAATTTCATTGCTGCGAAGAATTGTACTGTTTATGTAAATAATTGAATTCTTTCGAAGAATATTTTTTAAAAATTTTTGAAAGTATAAACCATAATAATTTAATATTTATTTAATAAATGAATTTAAAAAAATTAAAATTTTTTAATTTTCAAAAATAAAGGAAAACATTTCATTGAAGAAAATGTTTTGCTAAATGTATTTACAAATTTATTTAACTGGAAAATTATTCCAAAACAATAATTTCTTCTTTAAATATTTTAAATATATTTAATTACTTTTATTTTTCCATAGGAATTAAGATTCTCAACAATTTCAAATTCAAAGCTCTTTCAAATTAATCAACTTTAAAAATTTTTTTACCTTAGTTTCTTAAAACTTATTTTCAAATTCTATTATTTTCTGAAATTTTAACTAAAATTCACTTTCAAATACATTTTTATTAGAAAATTCTAGGAGAATTCAATTATTTAAATACAAAAGTAAATTATTTAATGAATGATAATATGATATTGATAAATTTCTTAAAATAGAATTCTCATAAAGAAATTTATCTCTATAAATTTTTAAATCATTAAATTCTTTTGACGAATTTTAATAAAAAATTTAGAATAGTTACATTTCTTAAGAAATTCGATTTAAATTTTATTTAAAATAATTGCCATTCTGCGATGAGTTTTATTATTCCTGAAAATAACTGAATTATCAATAAGAAACTTATAAAAAATATCTAAATATTTAAATTTCTATAAAAATTTTTATTATTTCCTTAAAAATAATTAAATGTTTGCGTACAATTTTAATAGAATTTTTTTTTTAGATAATTAAATTAATTTGGGTAATTTTATTAAAATTGTAGATATGGAAAATCATTGAAATGAAGAAAATTTTTGAAAATCATTGAAATTTTGACAAGAATTCTGAATTCTATTAAAATTTTTAAAAATAAATTAATTTTGAAGAATTTGTTTATTTATAAAGAAAATTGGGATTTTGTAGAGATATTTTTTATAAATTTTAAACACATTTAAATTTTGTGATAAGAATTTTATTACTTTTGAAAATAATTAAATTTCTGCATTCATTTGTAAACTTCAAAATTCAATTTTTTAAGTGTTTTTAAATTCTTCTTTAAATCTATTATTTTTAATCATTACCAATATATTGAAAAATTGTAACTAGTTTTAGAAGATTTTGAATTAATAAAATTTTTCAAAAATGCAAGTTCATTAAAATTTCTAATTAAATTCGTTCAACTCTGAAATTTTATAAAATTTCAAATTAAAACCGTTCGAAGTTCATCTATTTATGAAAATTGTAAACTCAATGTTTTTAAAATTGAATAGAAAAATTATTCACTAAATATTTTATTTTTTCATTTTATGATAGTTGTTCAAGATTTAAGTTACTTAAAAATAAATTTTTGTCTGAAATTGGAAAAAATGGAATGTTTTGTATATTAGAATTTGTGGTAATTTTTATAGTTTAGCAGTCAAACAAAAAAGATGCAAAAATTCAGAATTTTCCTATGAATTCTGTTGATTTTTTCAGTATTTTTCATAAAAATTTCTTACTTTTCCCTGAATTTCTTATGTCAGAATATGATTATTTCAATTATAACATAATATTAAAACTGTATATTTTAATTCATATTTTATTCTGAACTTTTTTTTCATAAAAAGAAATTGAATTAAAAACTTTTTATACGTTCTATTTATTTTCAAAGTTGCTAATTTTATTTTTAAAAAAGTTAATGAAAAATCGCCGCGCGCGATTTGTTGCTAATATTTCATTATAAAATCAAGGCCCTTCGCGACAATTAAAAATATATTTTTGCCAAATAAATATTGAAAAAAATTTTCCAGAAATTTCACTTTTTGTGAAAGTGAGAGACAATATTTTTTTTGCTTGTTTTTCATTCATTGCGGTGCCAAATAAAGTGATCGTTAAAAAGTTTTAGCTATAAGGTATTTTTATGTCTGTGTGTGAGTGTGAATAGAAAACATTTCTCCACCACTTCGAAGGGGGAGCAATACTGGAAAATCGTATATAAAGGGAAGATTTTCATCTTTCATCTATCACTTTTACATTCGTGTGCTCTCTTTTCACGTTCTTCGACCAACTTCGTCTTCTTCTTCTTCTTCTTTTTCGTCTTTTGCTTCTTTTCCCTTTCCCTCCTTGCTTTTAATCTTTTTCCTCATTTTTTTTTCTACATTTTACTGGGATTTTTTTTTTTTTATTACAGTGCTGAAAATAGGAGTCGATGCTGGACGATCGATCAATGTCGATGTCTGTCAGCAGGACACAATTTTGTCGATATCGTGAAATTCAGACGATGTAAGATTCCCTGATCCCATGAAACGATTACCAGATCTCCATTATACGCTCTTTAAGAAGATCCCTTCTCCCACCCTCCCACACCAATCTTCGTATTTGCCACCCTCAATCTACTTTCAATATAATTACAATGTCTAACTTTAATAGTCACTCAAGTCGTTAACTTTCTTGAGAATTTCATTGCTGAAAATGGTACCGATAATATTATTTTTATCTTATTAGCATTTTTTTATCAATTCATTTTCATTGCAGTGTTGACATTATTTTTCAAATTTATTATTATTATTATTATTATTATTATTACTATCATTATTATTATTATTATTATTATTATTATTATTATTATTATTATTATTATTATTATTATTATTATTATTATTATTATTACTATCATTATTATTATTATTATTATTATTATTATTATTATTATTATTATTATTATTATTATTATTATTATTATTATTATTATTATTATTATTACTATCATTATTATTATTATTATTACAATGTATTGTAATACAAAAATTTTCCAACTTCGATATTTTAACATATCTTTATGGGGTCAGAATTCGTGAAATTTGCACAGAAAACAAAAAGTATTTTTTCTAAATCAAAATGATGAAAAAACATTTATATTTGGTCTAAGGAATGTGTCCACCAAAGAACAGAAAAAATATTATTTTTTATAAAATTTGGAAAATTAATTTTTTTGCAACTTTTTAAACAAAATGTTATTTCTTCTAAATGAATGAAGCGATTTAAGTGAACCAAGCGGAAATATAAAAGAACTGAAAAATACTTTCGTTCAAAATTAGAAAATTTTTAAAACGTTTATATTTTAATAATTATTTAATACATTTTTTATAAACAATTAATTTTTTTAATGCTCTGCGCCTTAAAAAAATTTTTTAAAAATATCTACATACACTTAAAACTATAAGAAATCAAAATCCGTTGAGAAAATTTTGGAGTGACAATTATTTTAAAATATAATTTCCATTATAACTTTTAAAATAATTGTCGCTCCAAAATTTTCTCAACGGATTTTGATTTCTTATAAATTTAAGTGTATGTAGATATTTTTAAAAAAATTTTAAAACGCACAGAACATTAAAAAAAATTAATTGTTTATAAAAAATTTCTTAAATAATTATTAAAATATAAACTTTTTAAAAATTTTCCAATTCTGAACGAAAGTATTTTTCATTCCCTTTATATATTCCCGCTTGGTTTACTTCAATCCGTTCATTTATTTAGGAGAAATAACATTTTGTTCAAAAAGTTACAAAAAAATTTGTTTTCGAACTTTTATAAGAAATAAAATTTTTTTCTGTTCTTTGGTGGACACATTCCTAAGACCAAATTGAAATGTTTTTTCATCATATTAAACTTTTAAAAATAAAAACTTTTCAAAAATAAGCCTTTTTTGTAAATTTTGTTGAAAAATGTAGAAATTACTTTGAAACTACAGTCGCCAACTTGTAGAGCATTAAAAGACGCTTCGATTGACCTATTCTTGAAGCAAATTCGATTAGAAATTCGAAATTTATTTAGGGAAATCAGGAAAAAGTGAGAAAATTTTGTCAAAAGTATTTAATTTATGAATTATTATGTCAATTATGTAAATTACTATATTTTTAAAGTTATTTGTGAATAATTTCGGATTTAATGTAAACAAAAATTTAACTTCAATTAATTTCTTCAAAAAAAATTATTTTTAAATTTGACAAAACTTTCTTCATGACATTCAATTATTTTCAATGTAGTTTCAATCATTTTTCTATAAAATTCAATTGTTTTTAATATAATTTTAATAAATTTTATGGAAAGGGTTCAATTTTTTGAAATTTTTCTATAAAATTCTTTATAATTAGTCAATTATTCTTGATTTGAATTTTAATTAAATTACTCAAAAAAAAAATTCGATTATTATCGAATTAATAAATTATAAATGTTTGCAAAAATTCAGTTTTGTTCAACATTTTTTTAAATATTCTCCTCGAAATTTCAATTATTTAAAAAAATTTTAACAAATTTCGTGGCAAAATTCGATTATTTAAAAACTTTTTATTAAAATTCCATTTTATTTGTTTAACTAAAAAATATGAAACTCAGAGAAATTTTATTTTGTCAGAATTTTTTAGTCTATTAGGAATTAAGTGGAAGTGGAATTAAATAAATAAAAAATTATTTTCTTTAAAAATTTTAAAGTGACAGAATTTGTTTATAAAAATTTTATTATGTCAATTTTTTAATAAAATTTCATTTATTTTTAAATCAAATTCTTATAAAATTTGTTAAATTTTTTAATAAACATTCAAGTCATTATGTATTAAAAAATAATAATCGATTTATGAATGAATTTTAATTAAAACCACTAAAAAATTGATTTTTCGAAAAATTATCAATATTCGCAAAAATTCAATGATGTTCAAAATTTTTAAAAATATTCTCGTCGAAATTTGAATTATTTTTAACATTTTTAACAAATTTCTTGGCAAAATTCAATTATTTAAAATTTTTTCAATAAAATTCCATTTCATGTTATTAACTAAAAAATAAGAAACTCATTTTATTTTGACAAAAATTTTTAGTCTCTTAGGAATTAGGTGGATAATTGTAAGTCAAACAAAATTTTTTTTCTTTGTTTTCAATGATAAGTTCGTAGCAAAAATAAATTTTTTCCAGCTAGAGAATTATTCTTTATATTTTGATTATAAAATCAATATTAAAAAATAAATTTCAGTCAGAGGAAAAATTCTTTGTTATTTCCCTAAAAAAATCACTAGAATGAATAAATTTGAATCAGAAAAAATATTTTTGGTTTTTCCATTCGCAAATTATGTGTTTAAGTTATTTTTCAACAAAGAGATAGCATTTAAACTTTAATTATTATAGAAAAAGTTGCAAGAAATAATAAATAATAAAATAAATAATAAATTCAAATATTGACTTGAAATGACGAATTGACGAATTCTAAAATTGTAAAAAATGGCAAAATCTATTTTACAATTTATAAATTAAAAAATTTGATTACAATATTCTCATTCAGAAATAATTAATAAGTTTAAAATTTCGATAAATTCAAAGATAAATTTAAATTAATATTTTAATGAAAATTATTCTCTTCTGTTTCAGGTGAGTTCGAGATGTGAATAATTTAATTCCAAAAAAGGAAGTGAAGAAAAGAAGAGGCGGTAAGATTTTCTTGTTGTTTAAAAATAGAAATTTTCTTATTATAATATTAATATTTAATGATCGAGTAATATTTCTCATTTGTCATCATATTATTTCTCTTAAATGAGAATAAATCTAATTATCAAATGGGAATTCTATTTGTTCATCAACCATTCAATTGTAAGTGATCATTAGGGGGAAAATTTAATTACAAGCCTTTAATACAATTGCAAATCAGTATATTGTCAGTGTATTTGTTATAACTCGAATATTGGACATCAATCTGCAATTGTTATATTTTGTATTTTGAAAATGTAATAATTGTTTTATTTTTTCATTTACAATTACAATTGATTTTCTCATTTGTTACTTTCAATTTTAGTTTTACTTTCAACTTTCAGTTTTAGTTTCAACTTTCATTTTCACTTTTAACTTTCATTTTTAGTTTTAAATTTCATTTTTACTGTTAACTTTTATTTTTAATTTCAACTTTTATTTTCAATTTTAACTGTCATTTTTTACTTTTAATTTCCGGGTCGGTTTCAACTTTATTTTTGCTTGCAATTATTTGATTTCACCAAAGAGTATTTTCAATTCCACTCAAAAACTTTCGATTTTCACCTTCAACTTTCACTTTCACTCAAAAAATTTTCACTTTCAATTTCACCCGAAAAAAAAGTTCACTTTCAGCTTTCAGCAAAAAAATTTAATTTTCACTTTCACTTAAAAGAAAATTTATACTTTGAATTTTACGGAAAAAATTTTCACTTTCTTTTTTTAACTTTCACTTTTACTTAAAAATATTTCCGCCTTCAATTTCATTCACAAAATTTTCACCGTTAACTTTCACTAAGAAAAATGAAAATTTTTGTCTGATATTTAAACTAAATTTTTTTTTTGGAAAAGTTGAAAGTGGAAATTGAAAGTGAAAGTGAAAGTGGAAAGTGAAATTTTTTTGAATGAAAGTGGAAAGTGGAAATGTTTTGGGTGAAATTGTAGGTGATAATTTTTTTGGTGAAAGGGAAAGTTAAAGTTACGTGAATTTTTACTTAAAATTTCTGTTTTGGTTTCAACTTCATTTTTACTCTCCATTTCACTTTTTTGGTTTCAACTTTATTTTTACGTTCGTTTTATTAAGTTTTTTCACTCCAACTTTCTTTGGTAGCAACTTCAACAATTTTTTCAGAGATTTTTAATTTTTATTTCCACATTTATTTTCACTAGAACTTTCATTTTGACTTTTTAGATTGAAATTCCTTTTTTGGGGTTCATTTTCATTTTTTACTTTTCCTAGATTTCTCAACAACACTGTAAACTTGAAAGCATCAAATGGCAACGAATTGATATCAAAAATTGAATTAAATCATAATTTGATAAGAATTTTTGTATTATTTTGATTTAATTTCAATTTATTTTGATAGTTTCAAGAAAACTGTGAATATAACAGGCTTCGCACTCTTCTACTAAAAGCTACTATTTGCTACTTTTTTGATACGAGGCTACTTTTTGGCTACTTTTTTGAGCCTAATGCTACTAAAAGCTACTTTTCTGAACCAATAGTCAAATTTAGATTTTTAGTTTTCACATTTCCATTTAAAAACAGTGTTAAAAACTAAAATCGTTAACGAAAAACGACCACCATTAAGATGATAGGAAATAATTTTACCGACATTTATTCTACCAATATAGTGACTGATTATAAATTATGTTTAACCTTTAAATTCCCCGATTTTCCGGCTTTGTCCCAATTTTTACCGCTTCTATTTTTTCATCGAATTTAAATTTACTTTATTTCGAACATAAATCTACAATTTGAAAAATAATTGAATTAAACAAGAAATTTTTTCAATTTTCCAAAAAAAATCTTGTCTGTTCATAATTATAAGGGAAAATTTGATTAATTCAATTTCATTATAATTTATTGATACTAATTGAATTTCTGCAAAGAATTTTACTATTTATAAAAATAATTGAATCCTTCCAATGAATGTTATTACATATTTATGAAAATAATTAAATGTTTGCGAAGAATTTTATTAAAATTTCTGAAAATAATTGAATTGTAGAGAACAATTTAATTATTTTGTAAAGATAATTGAAACTTCAGAGAATTTCAAAACATTTTAAACATAATTGAATTTCTGCGGTCATTTTTATTACTTTTGAAAATAATTGAATTGCTTTTTTTAAATTTTATAAAAATTTATGAAAATAATTGAATTCTTGTGAAGAATATTTTTCAAAAATAATATTCGAAAGAATTTAGTAAATCGGAAAAATTTTGCTATTTATAAAAATAATTGAATTAATTGAATTCTTTAGACAAAATTTAATCAAATTTTTAAAAATAATTGTATTTTTCGACGAATTTGATTAAAATTGTATTAAACATAATTCCATTTCTGCAATGAGTTTTATTATTTATGAAAGTAATTGAATTAATACGAGGATTTAATGAAAAAAGTTTTAAATAATTGATTTAAAAAAAAAAACTTTTAGATAAACTATTTTTAATAATTCAATTCCTATGAAATTTTCATTCTTTCAGAAAATAATTGAATATTTGTGTAGAATTTTTTAAAAATTGTTTTTAAATAATTGAATACTTTTTGGAAATTTTATTAAAATATTAGACATAAAAATTATTGAATTAAGAAAATTTTTGAAAATAATTTAATTCTTGTGGTGAATATATAAATGAATTTTTGTTATTTATAGAAATAATTGAACTTTTACAATGAATTTTAATAAAATTCCTAAAAGTAATTTAATTTTGTCGAAATTTTACAATTGAAGAAAATAATTGAATATGCTGCGAATAAATTTTAAAAAATAAAATTATAATTATGCGATGACTAATTTCCATTGATTATTTAGAAAAAGTTAAATAAAATTCTTTAAAAGAAATAAATTATTTTTAATAGAATGTACGGAAATTTCAATTATATAAAAAATTTTCAATTATTTGTTTATAAAAATTCAATTATGTTGAAATAACAATTAAAAAATGTTATTTTCAAAAAAAAAGCTGCAAAAATTCAATTTTATTAAAAAATTTGAAGTTTGTACTTTTTTAAATTAAATAATAAAAATTTTAATTATTAATCTTCATACCAAGAAACGTGAGTACATTAGAATGTGACTTCTTATAAAATTTAATTATTTATCAATTATTGAATTAAAATACTTTGAAAATTCGATTTTAAAAAAGTTTTTAATGAAATTCTTTAATTCTTTTTTTTTTGTCACCGTGGCTACTATTTCCTACTTTTTTTTGTCATCTAGGCTACTTTTTCCTACTTTTTTTAAACTCATAATGGAGTGCGAAGCCTGATATAAGCAAAAAAGGTGAAAACAAAAAAAAAACAATGGACATTTTTTTGTAAATTTTTTCTTCCACATTTATTTTCTAAAAAAAAATAAATTTAATACAAGAAAAAGTCTTTATTAAGAGTATTTTTTTATTTTTTTTTTTTTTTATTTGAAAATTCTTTTTAAAAATCGACTCTGAAAATTAACCGCTCTGCACACATATATATATATATATATATATATATATATATATATATATATATGGGTGAATTTTCTGAAAGTGACACTTTTAAATTTCAGTTTTTTAATTAATTTTTTTCTTCAATTATATGGTTTTTTCTATTAAAACTACTTAGTTTCATACTCAAGAGTAAGATTTTTAAGTTGCGCAAAATTAATTCTTAAAAATATTAAAGTTTTTTTTTCATTTGAAAAATATTATTGTTGCTCCATTAAATTAATTTTATAAATTTCGATTATTTATAACAGCAATAATTTTTCTCCTTTTTGTAGATAAAATATAGGAAAATTTAACGTCAGATTCTCAGCTTTATTTTAATGTGCATTAAAATTTTGTTTAAGATATTTTTAAAGTATAAAATGCGTCAGTAATCATTGTAAAGTAATTTTAACCTAAAACTGAAGACAAAGTTTAAACATTTTTATCAAAAATAAAAGTGAGGTCTACAAAATTTTTAAATGCACATAATGATAGAAAAAACATTGTACTTTCTGACAATATTTTTAAAAAATTTCTGAGAATTTGAAAAAAACCATGAAAATTTAATTTTATTGCAGAAGTCCTATTGGAGACATGTTGAAAAGGCTTCGGAGATGAAAGTAATTTAGTTATTACGTAAATTAAGTTGAATAAAATTATTTATTTTTCTTCTTAAAATGATTAATAAGTATGCTAAATTTTCACAAATGGAAATTGATAATAATTATTAAAGAGTAGATTTTGTAAAATTAATCGAGACATAAAAAATGTTACTTTCAGAAAATTCACCCATACATATTGAGTTGAAAGTAAATTAAAATAAAGCAAGTTTTTGCGTGGATTTGATGAAAGTTTAAAATGTATATATAGATGAGAAAGACTCGGGAAAGAAAGAGGTGGAGATGAATTTTATTATAAGAGGGTAGAAGAGCGCGAAAGATGGAGGCCAAGTTTAAACTTGTCCCAAAGAAGAAAATCCCGGTGGATGGAATGGGTTTTAGAGAAAATAGGGGTAGCTGAAAAGGTGGAAGAGAGAAAAAAGGAAGCAAAGAGATGACGAGAAGGTTGAAAGTAGAAAAAGGGTACAAGGATAGGTACTCTTTGGAAGTTGTAACTCCCGAGAGTTGAATACAACGAGCGAGAGAGAGAGAGAGGAAGAGAAAGAGAGAAAAAGACAGAAATAGAGAAAAATAAAGAGAGAGAAAGAGAAAAAGAGAGCAAAAGAGAGAGAGAGAGAGAAAAGGCACCAATTTTGAAACAGTCTTCCACCTTGAAAGTTAGAGAACTTATGAAACTAAACAATTAAGCCAACTGTATTCTTAAATACATAAATCTAACTTTCCAGAGGCGGATAACCTTCTGTAAATATGTCATTATTATAAACTACAATTTCATCTCTATAGAATGAATATAAACAATAGCGAAAAGGCTATAATAAGTTATGAATATTAAATGTTTTCAATATTCCTATATACTCACATCTCCTGAAATGAAAAAAAAAAAATTTCGTCTGACTATAAAGTTTATCTAAAATCTAAGTAATCTAATTAAGGAAGATTCTGTGCATCATTTTTTATAATACACTTTTGTCTTACTTTTTTGTCAAAAAACTATAAATAGGTTAATTAAAATCATTAAAGCGATTAAAACTTCAACCGGTGCGCAAACAAAGAATTAACGTTAATTAATATTTACAAGTTTTTCAAATTAGTTTTAAAACTATTTCTCTCGTTTCTGTTAAAACAACTTAAAAAGTATGTTAGACGTTAAATTCTTATATATTTAATCTTAAAAATATATTAATTTCACGTTCTTGAAAAATATTCGAAACATTTTAAAAAGATCCGTTTCGAATGATGTTTTCAAGTTATTTACAAGTAGTGTTTAAATGATAATTTTATAATTCCAAAAAATGTATTATTATAAAATACTTATTGAAAAAGAAAAAAAAGGCGTTATTTCATATCTGAGTAATATGTAATTTAAAGAAAGGTTGTTAATTTTGATTTAAATCTTCAACTACAATTACCACTAGTTGAGTGGAAAGTTGTTGAATTAATTACTTTTTTTAGTTTTGCAAACAATTTTTCTGTATAGCTGATTTTACTACTTTTTTAATGTAGTTAAGGATTGCCATCTATGTAGATTAAGGAAATGAGAGAAACTTATAAAAATTTGACACTTTGCTCTTTAGTTTATTTTAGAAACATATGATTTTTTCAGAATTTTCTACCACATCTTTTTTTCTTAAAAAAATGAAATAAATTTGCAATTTAACATATGGGCTCTTATGGGAGCTTAGATAAATCTTTCAAAAAAATAAGTATGAAGAAAATGAGAAAAAAATTTTGTGATTTTTTGTACAGGTAGACAATGTCAAAAAGTTAAAAGTAGGAAAGTTTAGAGAATGTTTACCACGGATTTAATGAATAAATAATTATATTAATTTTAGTTTTTAAAACAATAATAAAACCAGATGAAAATGTGGCCACATCGCAACAACACATAACCTCAAAAAAATACAAATTTGATCTGTACACTTGAAATTAACAATATTCCCTATTAATAAGTTAATAGTTTTCATGTTTCTTTTGTAGTATAATTATATTTTACATTTTGTCATAATTTTCGTGTTCCCAACAGTAAAAAAATTTGAGGTTAGCGTCTGATAATATACTTGTATACTAGTCGTACCAACCATAGGTCGAGTTTGTATTGTCGTGATTTTTAACACAATTTCAGAAAATTAATTAAATGTATTTTTTAATATTTGAGTATTAAAATTTTAGCATTAATTTTCACATCTTTTTTTAATGTTTTTCTCTTTTAATAAAATAAATCTATAATAAATAAATGTGACACGCTCCGAAGAAAGGTACCTATAAGAAGCAAACGAATTATAGGTTAGGGTCGTGTTAGATTTCTCTTGATTAAAAGCTTATTTTTAATTATTTGCATTTGAAACAAATTTTTATTCAATATTTTGGATATAATGAAGACTTGAAGATCAATAATTTTTAATGAATTACTTTCATTCTGTATTTTTGCTTGAAAAATTAAAAACATAACCTCAAATTTTTTGCTTCTTAGGTACCTTTCTTCGGAGCGTGACACAAATATATAATAGAATCACAAAATAAAAAGATTTTTTAAAAATAATTTTATATCTTTTGTAAAATGTGAATTTTAAATATTAGAAATGCTGAAAACTGTCAATTTTCTGCTAAGTAGAAAATAATTCAAAAGAAATATATTTTAGTGGAAAAATATAATCAAAATTATTGGCATTTGTTAAGAATATGTCTAAATTTATTATTGTAAATTGATAAAACCATTTAAAAATATAAAATAATAAATAAAATTTTATTCCAAAGTTCATTATTAAATTAACCTATTTTTGGGATTTTTACTAACAAATAATGAGGAAATGTGATTATAAAATTAGGTAAAAACTTACGAAATATTAAGAATTCGTGATGAACTTTCAGTTTTTGATAAAAGTTTTCTTCCATTTTGTCGAAAAATAAAAAATTTGTGTAAAATAAAACTGCTACTTTGACTATTTTCACGATTTTCAAGTGTGTTTAACTTTTCTGGAGAAATTTGGAAAAATATGGGATTTTGATAAATAATTAAATTATCACTAATTAAACACAAACTTTCATTTTCACTTTGGTCCCGGGCCTAGTTTAAAAATTATAAATTTTTAAAAAATAGTTTATTTTTAAGCGTTAATGAATGTAATTATTTCCAAACATTCTTTGTAACAATTCAATTACATTTCACAAATTATGCAATTCTTGGTTAAAATTCAAATATCTTCAAAATCTACTATTTTAATAAAATTTTTCAGAAGATTTCAATTATTTAAAAAGAATGTAGTGAAATTCGTTGCTTTGTTGAATTCAATAATTTTTGTACAAATAATAAAATTCATTACAGGATTTGAATTATTAAAAAAAATGTAATAAAAATTTGTTACAAGAATTCAATTCTTTTTTTTTTAGTAATAAAATTCTTCACAGGATTTCAATTATTTTTAAAACAGTTTTAATAGTAAATTGTTAGAAAAAGTTTATTTTTAATTTAGAAAATTTGATTTAAATTTTTTTAATGAAATTCGTTGCAAATATTTTTATTCAAATAGAATTCAAATATTTTTATGTAAATAATAAAATTCTTTGCAGGATTTAAATTATTTCCAATAAATGCAATAAAAATTCGTTGCAAGACTTGTAATTATTTTTTAAATAATTTTAAGTAAATTGTTGGAAAAATTTATTTTTGATTTAGTTTTAAATAATTTTAAGTAAATTGTTGGAAAAATTTATTTTTGATTTAGTTTATTATAGTAGTTTAATTTATTTTTAAGGGTAATTCAAATATCTTCAAAATCTACTATTTCAATAAAAGTTTTCAGAAGATTTCAATTATTTAAAAAGACTGTAGTGAAATTCGTTGCTTTGTAGAATTCAACAATTTTTGTATGAATTATAAAATTCATTACAGGAGTTCAATTATTAAAGAAATGTAATAAAAATTTTTTACAAGAATTCAATTCATTTTTTTAATAATAAAATTAATCACACGATTTCAATTATTTTTAAAAAATTTTAATAGTAAATTATTGGAAAAAGCTTATTTTTAATTTAGAAAATTTGATTAAAATTTTTTTAATGAAATTCGTTGCAAGAATTAAAATATTTTTATATAAATAATAAAATTCTTTACAGGATTTAAATTATTTCAAAGAAATGCAATAAAAATTCGTTGCAAGACTTAAATTATTTTTAAAAGAATTTTAAATAAATTGTTAGAAAAAATTATTTTTAATTTAGTTTATTATAGTAATTTAATTTATTTTTAAGGGTTAATGAATGTTATTTTTATAAAGTTGAAGTTGGTTTATTATTACTGTCAATGCTAAACCAACTTCAACTTTATAAAAATTACATTCATTAACCCTTAAAAATAAATTGTTTTTAAAAAATTTATAAGTTTTAAACTAGGCCCGGGACCAAAGTAAAAATTATAGTTTGTGTTTAATTAGCGATAATTTAATTATTTATGAAAATCTCATATTTTTCCGATTTTCTCCAGGGAAGTTAAACTTGAAAATCGTGAAAATGAGAAAAGAAGCAGTTTTATTTTCGACATATTTTTTATTTTTCGACAAAATGGAAGAAAACTTTTATCAGAAACTGAAAGTTCATCACGAATTCTTAATATTTTGTAAGTTTTTATCGAATTTTATAATCACATTTTCTCATTATTAGTTAATAAAAATCCCAAAAATAGGTTAATTTAATAATGAACTTTTGGAGTAATATTTTATTTATTATTTTATATTTTGAAATGGTTATCAATTTATAATAATAAATTTAGACATATTTTCAACAAATGGCAATAATTTTGATTATATTTTTCTTCTAAACTGTATTTCTTTTGAATTATTTTCTACTTGGCAGAAAATTGACAGTTTTCAGCATTTCTAATATTTAAATATTTCAGGCTTCGCACTCCATTATGAGTTTAAAAAAAGTAGGAAATAGTAGCCTTGATGACAAAAAAAGTAGGAAATAGTAGCCGCGATGACAAAAAAATAATTAAAGAATTTCATTAAAAACTTTTTTAAAAAAAGAACACTAAAGACAAAAATAGTAATAAAAGAATAAGAAAAAAACGAATAGTTAAGAAAAAAGACAAAAATAGTTAAAAAAACGAATAGTAAAGCCAAAAATAAAAAAGAGAAAATAGTAAAAAAAATTGGACAAGTGCGAGTTGTACTCGCACTGCAGTGGCGGGTTTTTATAAAATTATTTTTTTTAGGAAAGCATGTAGATAATTAAAAAAGTAAAGTGATTCTCAAAAACCCAAAAATAAAGAAGCAAAAGTAAAAAAAACAAGTAGAAACAGATGAATTTTAAGAATTTTGGTTTTTAAAATTTTTTATAAAATTATTTTTTTTAGGAAAGCATGTAGATAATTAAAAAAGTAAAGTGATTCTCAAAAACCCAAAAATAAAGAAGCAAAACTAGAAAAATAAGTGGAAACAGATGAATTTTAAGAATTTTGGTTTTTAAAATTTTTTATAAAATTAGTTTTTTTAGGAAAGCATGTAGATAATTAAAAAAGTAAAGTGGTTCTCAAAAACCCAAAAATAAAGAATCAAAACTAGAAAAATAAGTCGTAACAGATGAATTTTAAGAATTTTGGTTTTTAAAATTTTTTATAAAATTGGTTCTTTTGACAAAGCATGTAGATAATTAAAAAAGTAATGTGGTTCTTAAATTTTGTCTAAGGAATTCAATTATTTCAATTATTTTCATAAAAACCAAAATTTTTCCGATTTACTAAATTCTTTTAAATATTATTTTTGAAAAATATTCCTCATTAGAATTCAATTCTTTTCATAAATTTCCATAAAATTAAAAAAATAATTCAATTATTTTCAAAGTAACATAATTCTTCGCAAAAATTCAATTATGTTTAACATTTTTTTGAAATTCTCCGAAATTTCAATTATCTTTATAAATTATAAATAATTAAATTGTTCTCTACAATTCAATTATTTTCAAAAATGTTAATAAAATTCTACGCAAACATTTAATTATTTTCATAAATATGTAATAACATTCTTTTGAAGGATTCAATTACTTTTATAAATAGTAAAATTCTTTGCACAAATTCAATTAGTATTCATAAATTTTAATGAAATTGAATTAATCAAATTTTTCAATTATAATTATGAACAGTCAAGATTGTTTTTTTGAAAAATTGAAAAAATGTTTAAAAAACTTTGTTTAATTCAATAGATTAAATGTTGGTGAAATTATTTCCTATTACCTTATTGGCGGTCGTTTTTCATTAACGATTTTAGTTTTTAACACTGTTTTTAAATGGAAATGTGAAAACTAAAAATCTAAATTTGACTATTGGTTCAGAAAAGTAGCTTTTAGTAGCATTAGGCTCAAAAAAGTAGCCAAAAAGTAGCCTCGTATCAAAAAAGTAGCAAATAGTAGCTTTTAGTAGAAGAGTGCGAAGCCTGATATTTAATATTCTAATATTTGTTCATATTTTACAAAAGATATAAAATAATTTTTCGGTAGTCATAGTTAAACTTTTCGAAATTTAGTTGAGGACCCATTGAAACACGCAGAGTAGTCAAATAGTATAAATTTTTTTCGAGTCTGAAAAAAATTCGATTTTACAACCAAAAGTTCCGATGACGATGATGATGATGGCGATAATAATGAACAGCGCACGTCGAGAGGTGGTTTATATTCGGAGAATATTCGCGTCGTTCGTCCAGAAGTATGATAAATCGTGTGTGGGTACGTAACTCCCAGTACGATTTTCAAAAGCAACGATAATGACTGCACCCCGTGCCTGTGTCGCAGTGCAGCGCCACTACTCATCCCCTAATGGTGCTCTATACACAAACACACACCCCCCCACCAATGTATAGAAGCAAGGGTGCGCGGTGTCCCATGGGACAACACGAGTCGCACATTGCTTTGAGAGTACACACAGTGCAAAATATATACTCTCGATGTTTCTCCTCCACATATACAGGCTAACCTTTTCCCTCCAAAAAAAAACAAAAAAAAAACAAAAAAAAATCTGCAAGGGGAGAAGGGGTTCGTTTCGTTTTCGTTTTCGAGACTGTGAGTGCTTACACAGTGAATATAAAAAGCAAAAAGAAAAAAAGAAGAGAGAAGGGAACGAGAGTTTCGTTTCATATTCATATACAAAATATACCATTGTTTTACCATCCGCATTTATATTTCTATCGTATAAAACGTCCGGTGATCCGAGACACCGGCAAAACAATCCGCATCGTGGCGAGTTTCCATCGAGAGCTTGCATTAAAAGTCAGGGACTCGACATTTATTACTTATATAGTCTCACTAGAATTGCCTTAACTACATATGTTGCCTCTCTACACAGTCCTCAAACTCCGACTACTGGAAAGTTGATCAACTTTTTCGATATTTATGTGTGTGTGTGTACACATTACTGTAAATCTTCTCTATAAATATCTTCAATATGGGACTGTTTTCATTTGCCAAAAAGGAGGAAAGAAAATTAAGTTTATTTACAAGTATTATTCCAATAAGTGAATTCTTTTTTTTCCTTCATTAGAGAAAAATCAGTTTTTCAAGTCGGTAATAGTCGGACAAAATGGTTAAAAATAACAAAATAAATAACAAAACTAAATAATAAAATAAATGAATAAAAATAATAACAGGGCTCGGATCGTCTTTAAGACTCAAAAAAAGTCGCGTTAGTCGCATAAATTCACAACAAAAGTCACGAAAAGTCGCATAAAATTTCCGAAAAAGTCGGAAAAAAGTCGAATGAACATTTAGGAAAAAAACGCCAAATAGGAAACACGAAATTGTCAAAAATTTAAAAAAAATAACATTTCTCGCCAACACATACTTTAACATCAAACAATCTGGAATAATATTAAATAAAATTTAATAAAATGCCGGGCAAAAGTTTAATTAGGTATTTTTAACATTTTCTTAAAAAATCAGTTCAAAATTTCAATTATTTTTATAAATAATAAAATTCTTTTCCAAAATGCAATTATTTAAAAAAAATTTAATAAAATGCCTGTGTCATAATTTCAAATTATCTTTATAAATACAGGCTTCGCACTCTTCTACTAAAAGCTACTATTTGCTACTTTTTTGATACGAGGCTACTTTTTGGCTACTTTTTTGAGCCTAATGCTAATAAAAGCTACTTTTCTCAACAAATAGTGTTAAAACTAAAATCGTTAATGAAAAACGACCGCCAATAAGATAATAGGAAATAATTTTACCAACATTTACTCTATTGAATTAAACAAATTTTTTAAAACATTTTTTCAATTTTTCAAAAAACAATCTTGACTGTTCATAATTATAATTGAAAAATTTGATTAATTCAATTTCATTAAAATTTATTCATACTAATTGAATTTGTGCAAAGAATTTTACTATTTATAAAAGTAATTGAATCCTTCCAATGAATGTTATTACATATTTAAGAAAATAATTAAATGTTTGCGTAGAATTTTATTAAAATTTTTGAAAATAATTGAATTGTAGAGAACAATTTAATTATTTATAAAGAAAATTGAAATTTCGGAGAATTTCAAAAAAATGTTAAACATAATTGAATTTCTGCAAAGAATTATGTTACTTTTGAAAATAATTGAATTATTTTTTTAATTTTATGGAAATTTATGAAAAGAATTGAATTCTTATGAGGAATATTTTTCAAAAATAATATTTAAAAGAATTTAGTAAATCGGAACAATTTTGGTATTTATGAAAATAATTGAATTCCTTAGACAAAATTTAAGAACCACAATACTTTTTTAATTATCTACATGCTTTGCTAAAAAAACTAATTTTATGAAAAATTTTAAAAACCGAAATTCTTAAAATTCATCTGTTTTCACTTATTTTTCAGGTTTTGCTTCTTTATTTTTGGGGTTTTGAGAACCACTTTACTTTTTTAATTATCTACATGCTTTCCTAAAAAAAATAATTTTATAAAAACCCGCCACTGCAGTGCGAGTACAACTCGCACTTGTCCAATTTTTTTTTACTATTTTCTCTTTTTTATTTTTGGCTTTACTATTCGTTTTTTTACTATTTTTGTCTTTTTTCTTAACTATTCGTTTTTTTCCTATTCTTTTATTACTATTTTTGTCTTTAGTGTTCTTTTTTTAAAAAAGTTTTTAATGAAATTCTTTAATTCTTTTTTTTGTCATCGCGGCTACTATTTCCTACTTTTTTTTGTCATCAAGGCTACTATTTCCTACTTTTTTTAAACTCATAATGGAGTGCGAAGCCTGTAAATAATAAAATTCTTCTCTAAAATTAATTGATTTTCAAAAATATAATGAAATTCTTTGCAAAAATTCAATTACATTCAAAAATTTTTTTTTTTTTTTAACTTTCTCGTTAAAATTTTATAAATAATAAAATGCACCATGGAAATTCAATTATTTTCAAAAGTAATAAAATTCTTCGCAGAATTTCAATTATTTTCAAATTTTTTTTTTTTAATTCTCAACATTTCAATTATCTTTATAAATATCAAAATTCTTCTTCAAAATTCAATTACTTTTCAACATTTTGAAAAAAAAATCTGTTCAAAATTTCAATTATCCTTATAAATAATAAAATTCTTCTTCAAAATTCAATTACTTTGAAACATTTTTTTAAAAAATCTGTTCAAAAATTTAATTATCTTTATAAATAATAACATTCTTCTCTGTAATTCAATTATTTTCAAAGAATTTTTTAATAAAATTCTTGTCAGAATTTCAACTATTTATTTATTTCTGTTTATTTGTAATTATCTTTATAAATAATTAAATTCATCCTAGAAATTCATATTTTATTTTCAAAAGTAATAAATTTCTTCGCAGAAATTCAATAATTTTCAAATTTTTTTTTTAATTTCTCGTCAAAATTATCATTATCTTCATAAATAATAAAATTCATCATGGAAATTTAATTATTTTCAAAAGTTCTGATAAAATTCTTTGCAAAATTTAATTATCTTAAAAAATAAGAAATTTCATTGCAGAAATTCAATTATTTTCAAATTTTTTTAAATTCTCCCCACAATTTCAACTATTTTTAAAAATATCAAAATTCTTCTCTGAAATTCAATTATTTGCAAAGAATTTTATTAAAATTCTTGTCAGAATTTTAATTATTTATTTATTTATTTCTGTGCATTTGTAATTATCTTTATAAATAATAAAATTCATCTTAGAAATTCATTTATTTTCAAAAGTAATAAAATTCTTCGCAGAAATTCAATTATTTTCAAAAATTTTTTCTTAATTTCTCGTCAAAATTATGAAAATCTTCATAAATAATAAAATTCATTATGGAAATTTAATTATTTTCAAAAGTTCTGATAAAATTCTTTGCAAAATTCAATTATCTTAGAAAATAAGAAAACTCATCGCAGAAATTATCCTTATAAATAATAAAATTCTACTCTGAAATTCAATTATTTGCAAAGAATTTTTATTAAATTATTGTCAAAATTTTAATTATCTTTAATTATTATAGAACATGAAGTTATAAGTTATAAGTAGTTTAATTTCAAAAAAGTTTGAATTTTAATCTTTTGAAGAATTGTAATTCTTATGGAAAAATAATAATTAAATATTTATTTAAAAAAGAAGTTATTGATGTTTTTTTTAAATTTGACAGAAATTTGTAAATAAATTTAACAGAACATTTTTTTTTATTAAAAACTTTAATCTAGTTATAATTAAATATTTTAGTCAAGAGGAGAGGAGAGATTAAATTAAAATTAAAATTAGAAAATATTTTGCACATTTTCTGCTTCTCAATGACAATTTATAAACAAAGTACAAGTTTAAAGTAGAAAAAAGCTATTAATCAAATTTTGATTAAGAAATTTAATTTTTATTTTGGAAAAAATTGTTTACAGAATTTCTGTTTGTTAAAAACTATGTTATCGAAATTATAATAAAAAATAAATAAAACCATTTTTAATTTATAAAACAATTTTTGGATATCCCAATTTTTTAATTATATTTTCAGTTATTTTTAGATAATTTAAATATGTTACGATTATTCTTATTCTGACTTTTAGCAGAAATATTTTTATTTTTTTATTTGTTTTGCTTGAGAAATTTATTAAGCACTTGATCAGGTTTGTCACGCATTTGTTCATTTGAAAGTTCCTGATTTTTTCAGTTTAAAAATATGGAAAGTTTGCAATTTTTTAAAATAACATTATTTTGCACATTAATAATACGAAGTAATTAATTTCGTTTAACGATTTTTAATAACATTTTTAAGAATAAAGAAATTTTTTTAAAAAAAATTTGTAAACAATTGAATTTTTTTGAAATTAAGGAAAATTTTGGAAAATAATTGAATTTTTGTCAAGAATTTTATTAAGAATTTTTTAAATAATTGAATTTTTCTAAGAATTTGGTGAATAATTTTGAAAATAATTGAAATTTCGACGAGAATATTGAAAAAAAAAATTTTGAACATAACTGAATTTTTGGAATCATTTGTCATTTTTCCGAAAGTTCGCAGTTTTATTAGTGTTTTAAGTAAAAATTATCCATAAAACCATTATTATTATTTTTAATAATAAATGAAATGTATATTAAAAAATATAACAAATTCTATAAGAATTTGAATTATGAAAGTTTTTTATAAACCTAAATTATCCTTAAAATCTGTAAATAGAAAATGTTGGAAATAAATAAAATCCTTTCAATGATGAGGAATCTAACATTCAGAATATTTTCTTATGAATTTTCAAAAATTAAACATTGTTTCAGTACTTTTGCCGAAATTTTCTCAATTCTTCCCAACTTTTCTGAATATATTTCGAAAAATAGTGATTTTGTGTGGAATTCTTCTGAATAATTGAATTTTTAAGTCCCTGAAGTTGCCATAGAAGCTCAGCATCGAAAAATATTTTTTGTACAAAACAAAAAAAAATAACTCAATTTTTTCCAAATTTTTAAGTTAAAAAAATACTATTAAATATAGTTTTTTACTTCTTAAGTGAATAAAAGGAGTAAAATTAGTAAAAATTTGTTTACTAAAAATAAGGAAAAATACTTTTCGATGCTGAGCATCGATGCCATTTTCAGGAACCTGAATTTTTCAATGTCAATGAAACAAGAAACTCGACCCGCGCTTTTGGGAGGCGCGTTATTTTAACTAATTCATAAATAAGTAGGGTAAAAATAATTTTACAAAAATTCTTTTACAATTTCGATTAGGAAGTCGTTAATTAAAATTATTTCCTCCGTGAAAAAAAATACTCCCAACATTTCCTCTTCCATTCACTTTACCCGGAAGAAAGAAAATATTTTTCTCCCACATTCATAGAAAGCGATTGGGTTTTTCAAAAAAAAAAAAACGTTTTTCAAATCGATTGGTAATTTCCGGCTTGTGCTGTATTTTGAAAAAAAATAAGTTTTCTGCTTTCTAGTAAAAAAAAAAAAAAGAAAACGGAATATAAAAAGAAATCAATTTTTTTTAAGAAGAAGCAAGAAAATAAGAAAAATATTTCAATTTGTCTCGTTGCAAAAAAAAGGAAGGAATTGAATGCGGAATATTTCACATCTCTATCACACCACTTGCTCATCTTCATTTTGAAACGAATCAATGGCACACGTAGTAGTAGTGGCCCGGTCCGTAGCAGACGTTATTGAAAAATCTGGTCGAGATAAATCTGTCGAGTCACGACTCCCTCCCATCGCTCATCGACCTGCAAAGTATGGTCTCTTTTCTTTTCAATTCTTATGCGAGGGCTTGAGCGATATGAAAAAAGGGAGGAGAGAATAAGAAATGGAGAAGCAACTTACATTCCCCCCCCACCCCTTTCCATACACTCTTCCCCCCTCACCCTATTTTTTCTCCCTCCCTTCCACCCACACGTTTCAAATCGCTACAATCTCTTCTCGCTCCTTTGCCTTTTGCTATGTCACGTCAATGGGTTTCTCTCGTGAGTCAGAGAGACATAGAGAAAGAAAAAAAAGAGAGAGAAAGAGAAAAATAGTAAGAGAGAGAGAGAGAGAGAGAGAAATAGTAAGAGAGAGAGAGAGATTTACAGAAGGGGGGGGGGTGAGATGGATATAATGGCAAATCCGACGTGAGGCTGACACTTGGCTGGGGAATCATGCCTAGAGTTCTGGACGAATCCAAAATCCTATGAATTTCAAGGTGGCAAGGAGTGCATGACGAGAATACCGGAGAAAAAAAAGAAGATTCTAAAAGGAACCAAAAAGGATCGTATATATATATATATGTATATATAATATATAAAATCTCAGACGAAAAGTGTCCTTGGCAGTGATGATAAAAATTCATCTCTTTTATGTTGGGATTTAAAAAAGAGAAAATTCACTGATAAAGTATTCCGAGAGGATATTTTTTGGCATCTGAGACAAATCAGTACTTAAAGTAAATTTCAGTCAGACATATTTTTTTTTTATTAGTTCTTCTCTCTTTTTTTTTTGAGAAATTAGTAATCGCTCTCATTTTTATAGAAGATAAAAAAAAAATTGAAATGGGTCAGAAATCGTGAAATTTTCACAGAAAACAAAAAGTATTTTTTTTTAATTTAAAATGGTAAAAAAACATTTCTATTTGGTCTTAGGAATGTGTCCATCAAAGAACAGAAAAAAACTAGCCAAATTATCCGCGCGCAAACGCGCGGGAATATTGTCCTACAATGTTTATTATAAACAATTTCAAGTCATTTTAATTTAAGTAATTTTTAAGGAAATACTTATTATGACACATAACTAGAAAACTAATTAAAATTCAATTTTTAAAATATATTATATTTTTAAACTTTAAAGTATATAAAAAAACTTTAACAAATTTCGATACTAATTTCAAATTTGGCATCAGATTTTCACAATTGAAAATAATTAAACTTTCTTGTACGAGGAAAATTGAATTTCACAAAAATTGTTATCTGATACCTAAATTAAAAAAAACTTCATTACGAAAATTTTAATTATTCTAAAGAATAGAGAAGGTACAAAAAAATTATTACCTATATATATAGATATTTAACTTTCCGAACAAAGAATATAAACAATATTTTTTTAGAGAATTTCCACTACTTTTAATTCGCTAATATTGAAAAAAATCAATTTTATTTAACAAAAATTTTTCATGTAAATTCCATTTTTTCAAAAAAATTTTTGATTACATTCTAAGCATGAATTTAATTATTTTCATAATCGTAAAATTCAGATACTTTCACAAATAAAGTTTTGAACAAGAATTCAATTATTGAAAACAATAACATTTTCATAACATTTAAAAATTCATTATTTAAACCAATGTTCATAAAATTCATAAGAAGATTTCAATTCCTTTCAAAAGAAATAAACTTTTCAACAGAAATTCAATTCTTTTTAAACATTTTAATTATTATTATTTTAATTATTATTATTTTTTAATTATTCAAAAAAATTTATGATAAAATTGTAGGAAAAAATTCAATTATTTTCAGCAATTTTAATAAAATTCGACGCAAGGATTTAATCATTTACCTAATTAATAAAATTCTTTGAAAGAATTAAATTATTTTTATAAATAATAAAATTCTTCGAAAGTAATTAAATTATTTTTTCAACAATTATTAATAAAATTTCTCGAAAGAATTCATTTATTTTTATAAATTACAAAATCCTTTGAAAAAATGTAATTCTTCAAAAAATTCAATTTTTCTCAAAATTTATAAAATTCAATTATTTTTCAAAATTTTTTAAAAATTCTTTCCAAAAATTCAATTATTTTCCAAATTAAAAAAAAATTCTTCGCAAGAATTTAATTATTTTAATAAATAATAATATTTTATTATTTTCAAGAAAATTCAATTATCTTCATAAATAACAAAATTTGCCTAAAAAAATGAATTATTTTTGTAAATAATAAAATTCTTCTGAAAAATTCAATTATTTTCAATTTTTTTTTTAAATTCTTCGCAAGAATAAAAATATTTTAAATTGTTTCATAAGTAATAAAATTCGTAGCATAAATTCAATTTATTAGCAGGATAAGAAAAAAGTAAATATTTTTGATGAAAATTAGGAAAAAGCTAGGAAAATAAAAAATATGGAATGGAATTTTTGTCAATTTTGTGAAGTGAATAAAACGAGTTTTTTTTGTTTCTTTTTGACATTAAAAAAATTACAATAACCCACAAAAATGAATTTTCTAAAAAAAAAAATACAGATAATTTGCTAACGGTAAGAAAACTTACGATTATTATGTATATATGTATTCTATTTTCTATCAAAACGTATAAAAAACAAAAGAAAAACTATAACTAACTTCAAGTGTGGACAGAGACCCGGAAATCTGAAATGACGACGATTATTATATATAATATTATTTTCTAAAAAAGTTATTGCAAAATCAATTTTTTTGCAACTTTTTAAACAAAACCATATTTCTCCTAAATGAATGAACCGATTTCAATGAACCAAGCGGGAATATAAAGGGAATGAAAAATACTTTCGTTTAGAATTAGAAAATTTTAAAAAAGTTTATATTTTAATAATTATTCAATAAATTTTTTGTAAACAATTAATTTTTTTAAATGTTCTACGCTTTTAAAAAAATTTTTTTAAATATCTACATACACTTAAAACTATAAGAAATCAAAATCCGTTGAGAAAATTTTGGAGCGACAATTATTTTAAAAGTTATAATGGAAATTATATCGAACGGAGATGCGATTTTGATGATTTTCAGAATTAAAACATTATTTTTAACTACGAAATGAACAACTGTCGAATTAACATTTTTATTCAGTTATATAACCATAAAAATGATCAAAAACTAAGTTCAGTGTTGATTCACTACACCGCGTCAATATAATTTCCATTATAACTTTTAAAATAATTGTCGCTCCAAAATTTTCTCAACGGATTTTGATTTCTTATAAATTTAAGTGTATGTAGATATTTTTAAAAAATTTTTAAAACGCTCAGAACATTAAAAAAAAATTAATTGTTTATAAAAAATTTATTAAATAATTATTAAAATATAAACTTTTTAAAAATTTTCCAATTCTGAACGAAAGTATTTTTCATTCTCTTTATATATTCCCGCTTGGTTTACTTCAATCCGTTCATTTATTTAGGAGAAATAACATTTTGTTCAAAAAGTTACAAAAAAATTTGTTTTCGAACTTTTATAAAAAATAAAATTTTTTTCTGTTCTTTGGTGGACACATTCCTAAGACCAAATTGAAATGTTTTTTCATCATATTAAACTTTTAAAAATAAAAACTTTTCAAAAAAAAGCCTTTTTTGTAAATTTTGTTGAAAAATGTAGAAATTACTTTGAAACTACAGTCACCAACTTGTAGAGCATTAAAAGACGCTTCGATTGACCTATTCTTGAAGCAAATTCGATTAGAAATTCGAAATTTATTTAGGGAAATCAGGAAAAAGTGAGAAAATTTTGTCAAAAGTATTTAATTTATGAATGATTATGTCAATTATGTAAATTACTATATTTTTAAAGTTATTTGTGAATATTTTCAAATTTAAAGTAAAAAAAAATTTAACTTGAATAAATTTCTTCAAAAAAAATTATTTTTAAATTTGATAAAACTTTCATCATGACATTCAATTATTTTCAATGTAGTTTCAATCGTTTTTCCATAAAATTCAATTGTTTTTAATATAATTTTAATAAATTTTATGGAAAGGGTTCAATTTTTTCAAATTTTTCTATAAAATTCTTTATAATTAGTCAATTATTCTTGATTAGAATTTTAATTAAATTACTCAAAAAAAAAATTCGATTATTATCGAATTAATAAATAATAAATGTTTGCAAAAATTCAGTTTTGTTCAACATTTTTTTAAATATTCTCCTCGAAATTTCAATTATTTAAAAAAATTTTAACAAATTTCTTGGCAAAATTCGATTATTTAAAAACTTTTTATTAAAATTCCATTTTATTTGTTTAACTAAAAAATAAGAAACTCAGAGAAATTTTATTTTGTCAGAATTTTTTAGTCTATTAGGAATTAAGTGGAAGTGGAATTAAATAAATATAAAATTATTTTCTTTAAAAATTTTAAAGTGACAGAATTTGTTTATAAAAATTTTATTATGTCAATTTTTTTAAAAATTTCATTTATTTTTAAATCAAATTCTTATAAAATTTGTTAAATTTTTTAATAAACATTCAAGTCATTATTTTGATGATTTTCAGAATTAAAACATTATTTTTAACTATGAAATGAACAAAACACTGTCGAATTAACATTTTTATTCAGTTATATAATTATAAAAATTATCAAAAACTAAGTTCAGTATTGATTCACTACACCGCGCCAATATAATTTCCATTATAACTTTTAAAATAATTGTCGCTCTAAAATTTTCTAAACGGATTTTGATTTCTTATAGTTTTAAGAGTATGTAGATATTTTTAAAAAAATTTTTTAAGGCGCAGAACATTAAAAAAAATTAATTGTTTATAAAAAATTTATTAAATAATTATTAAAATATAAACTTTTTCAAAATTTTCTAATTCTAAACGAAAGTATTTTTTATTCCCTTTATATTCCCGTTTAGAAATTTAAATAAATTTAAATTAAATAAATTTTAAATAAATTTTTGGAAATTTTTTTTATAAAATTGTTTATAAGTAGTCAATTATTCTTGGTTAGAATTTTAATTAAATTACTATAAAAAAATTCGATTATTATCGAATTAATAAATTATAAATGTTTGCAAAAATTCAGATATGTTTAAATTTTTTTTTAAATATTCTCCTCGAAATTTCAATTATTAAAAAAAATTTTAACAAATTTCTTGGCAAAATTTAATTATTTAAAATTTTTTTAATAAAATTCAATTTCATTTGTTTAACTAAAAAATAATCAACTCAGAGAAATTTTATTTGGACAAAATTTTTTAGTCTATTAGGAATTTAGTGGAAGTGGAATTAAGTAAATATTAAATCATTTTCTTTAAAAATTAAAAAGTGACAGAATTTGTTTATAATAATTTTATTATGTCACTTTTTTAATAAAATTTCATTTATTTTTAAAAATGAAAAAAATTGAAAAAAATTGAAAAAAATAATGATAAATAATGATAAATAATGAAAAATTTGGAAAATAAGACTTTTTTGAAAATTTTGTTAAAAAATGTAGAAATAACTTTGAAACCACAGTTACTAACTTGTAGAGCATTAAAAAACACTTCGATTGACTTATTTTTGGACGCTAATTCGATTAGTAATTCGAAATTTATTTAGGGAAATCAGGAAAAAGAGGGAAAATTTTGTCAAAAGTATTTAATTTATTATTTTTATGTCAATTATGTAAATTACTGTATTTTTAAAATTATTTGTGAATAATTTCGGATTTAAAGTAAAAAAAAATTTAACTTCAATTAATTTCTTTAAAAAAATCATTTTTACCTATTTTTGAAGTTAATTCGATTAGGAAATAAAGAAGTTATTGATGTTTTAAAAAACAGAATTTGTGAAGGAAATTTTTTTTTCATGTGAAAGTATTAAATAAAGAAAAAAAACTTATAACAAAAATATGTAACTTGGCAGCGGTTTTCTTTTTTTTGTAATGAAACGAACGAAGGAAAAATTTGTCTGGCTAAAATTCTTTTTAACTATACTTGTTTGTCAAATAAAATACAGGGAAACATTATTCTGATGGTTGGAAGAAAATTTCCATTTTTAAAAATATGTGCACTACATTTCTTTCTCTTCATTTCGTTTTGTTAAGATTTTATATGAGAATGAATGCGTCAGCAAGAAAGATATCTGGACTAAGATTTGGATTTTGTCAAATAACACGTATCACGTTTTAAAGCTGAGTTTGCGTATTCTGAAAGCAGGATTTGCGTCACAAGAAGGATTTTAAACATTTCATGTAAACACTTTAAAAGGAGAAACGAACCTGGAAATTTCACATTTTTTCCCCTACATATATATATATACACGTACAAACTGGAAAATATTTTTAAAATCTCAATTCAATGTTTGGTTTAGTAGAAAAGAATTTGAAAAAAATTTGAAAAAAATTTGAAATGCTGGTAACTATCAAAAATCAGAAAAATCAGAAGTAAGAATAAATTTTAGGTGCACAAACATTTATATGAACAGTTTTTATTGAATCAGTAGTTAAAGAATTTTTTAGTAAGACAGTTTTTTATTTTTTGATGGTATTTTCATTAGAAACTTAGGAAATGAGTTAAAGTTAAAATAGTTTAGTTAGAGTTAAAATAGTTTTAGAATCAGTCGATGGTTTTTTTAAATCTAGTTCATGCCAAGTGAGTAATAAAAATAAATTTCAAAAAAACACTTTTGAATATTTATTATTTTAAAAAAAGATTTACATTACTACTTTTAATCTTAAAAATAAAAGGGTTATTCCCAATCGCTGGAATATTTTTTTCTCTTTATTTAATACTTTCACATGAAAAAAATTTCCTTCATACAACTTCTGTTTTTTAAACCATCAATAACTTGTTTATTTCTAATCGAATTAGCTTCAAAAATAGGTCAATCGAACCGTTTTTTAATGATCTACAAGTTGGTAACTGTGGTTTCAAAGTTATTTCTACATTTTTCAACAAAAATTACAAAAAAGTCTTATTTTCGAAAATTTTTCATTTTTAAAAGTTTAATATCTCCAGTGAATATGGACGAAAAATGTTCATTGAGGCCTCAAAAGATGCGTCTAAAAAAACTACAAAATTAGAGAAAAACTTTTATAGGTGTCCTAACCTTTTTTTTAAAGTTATGGGCAAAAAACGTTTTTCAAAAATTAAAAATCGAAAAAATAAATGGTTAAACTATGTAGTTAAACCTTATTATTCTATCTCAGAGTACTCTCATTTTATGTCCGCAGGTGAGACCTAGAATTTAAAAAAAAATTCAGCCCAAAAGGTCTTTACAATTTGGGGATATTTATGAAAATATGATATTTATACACGAGCGGAATGACATTTTTAAAAAATGGCATTTTTTAACTCCTGAGGTCAAATAATATAAAGATTTTTTAAAAAATAGAACTTGACAAATTTTGGTATTACAATTATACTTCTTTATGAGGAAGCAATAGTGATAAAAAAAGAGACAGAAAGAGAAAAACAGTTTACAAAAGATGCAAAAATACTCTTTAGTTTTCTCGAAACTCGAACTACATTTAAGCAGATCTCGGACACCTTTGTATGTGAAATCATGTGGAACTGAAGAAGAGGAAATCATTGGAGTGTAAGTTGAAAAGAAGGAAAAAAGCAAAAGAGAGAAAGAGAGAGAGAGAGAAAGAGAAAAGGAACGAAAGTGATGGGAAGAGAATAGAAGCAGTCGATAACCACGTCCACCCACCGCAGGGTTGCGGTTCCTAATGGCTGTTCTCGTTTATTGCCCATTAAACACGTTCGCTGTATCCGTTGATAGCTTATATCACGTAACCAGCAGCGCCCAAAGAATTCCCCGACAGATAAGAGATTCCTGAAAATTTAAATTGAGATGAAGCATTTTATCGATCGCTTCTTATACGAAATTCCCATGCTGATCATATATATATATATATGTGTATACACATAGTCATTACCTGAGGCACTCACAGCCGCATAAAGTTCCAGTTCATCAAATTTTAACTAACTCAGAAAACTCTATAAACTTCCGATTCGTTTTTTTTCCACTCCCCCCCTCTCTCTATCTCTTTTTCTCCCATCGCCCTTTTTCCTTTCCTAGATTTTCCTTCAAATCCAAAAAAGGGATAAAATTCCCTTTATGGTGAGATTTAAATGCATTGACGAGTAATAATTTATACGATGTTCCTGCAATAAATAATTAATGAACTAGTGAATATTATTTAATAATAAATTAAAACATAACCAAATAGGGGTGAATTGCACTAAAAAACTATTTAAGGAGCACACCTAGTGTGACACTTTGAAAAAATCGATTTTTTTGCATTTTTTGATAGTTTATACCTTTGAAAATAACATATTAAAATTTCAAGTGCGTATCTCAGATAGTTTTTGAATTAGAGCCTTTAAAATAGTCGGTCAGGAGCGGCAACGCCTGTCGCCTAACTACCTGAGTTACTGTTCGGGCTCTGTCGACGTACACAAGTATAATAGAAGTGGGGACAACACACAGTTAAGACATAGCTAATTTCACACTTATAAATGTGGGATATGGGTGAATTTTCTGAAAGTGACACTTTTAAATTTCAGTTTTTCAATTAATTTTTTTCTTCAATTATATGGGTTTTTTCTATTAAAACTACTTAATTTCATACTCAAGAGTAAGATTTTTAGGTTGCGCAAAATTAATTCTTAAAAATATTAAAGTTTTTTTTTTCATTTGAAAAATATTATTGTTGCTCCATTAAATTAATTTTATTTAATTGGCGAGCTTTTCTATTAAAAATTCACGCCAATATCGCGTTCACGAAATCGAAAATAAAATTACACTGCTTAAAAATTAATAATTTGTATATTTTAATACCAAATATATTCAATTAGATGAAAATAGAAATGTATTTAAAGTATTTGATTTAATGGTAATTTGGGTTAATTTTTTCAAAGCAATGCAGGTAAATACTGAAAACAAAAGAAAAACTCGCATATTTCAAGGAAAAGGCTTCGGAGATGAAAAATAAATTTTCTTTCATATTTGTATACATTAGGGCGCAAAGCATGTAGATAATTAAAAAAGTAAAGTGGTTCTCAAAAACCCAAAAATAAAGAAGCAAAACTAGAAAAATAAGTGGAAACAGATAAATTTTAAGAATTTCTGTTTTTAAAATTTTTTTATAAAATTAGCTTTTTTGGCAAAGCATGTAGATAATTAAAAAAGTAAAGTGGTTCTCAAAAACCCAAAAATAAAGAAGCAAAACTAGAAAAATAAGTGCAAACAGATGAATTTTAAGAATTTCTGTTTTTAAATTTTTTTTATAAAATTAGCTTTTTTGGCAAAGCATGAAGATAATTAAAAAAGTAAAGTGATTCTCAAAAACCCAAAAATAAAGAAGCAAAACTAGAAAACCATGTGGAAACAGATGAATTTTAAGAATTTCGTTTTTTAAAATTTTTTATAAAATTGATTTTTTTAGCAAAGCATGCAGATAATTAAAAAAGTAAAGTGGTTCTCAAAAACCCAAAAATAAAGAAGCAAAACTAGAAAAATAAGTGGAAACAGATGAATTTTAAGAATTTCGTTTTTTAAAATTTTTTATAACATTGATTTTTTTAGCAAAAAAAATTATTTTCATAAAAACCAAAATTTTTCCGATTTACTAAATTCCTTTAAATATTATTTTTGAAAAATATTCCTCATAAGAATTCAATTCTTTTCATAAATTTCCATAAAATTAAAAAAATAATTCAATTATTTTCAAAAGTAACATAATTCTTCGCAGAAATTCAATTATATTTAACATTTTTTTGAAATTCTCCAAAATTTCAATTATCTTTATAAATAATTAAATTGTTCTCTACAATTCAATTATTTTCAAAAATGTTAATAAAATTCTACGCAATAATTTAATTATTTTCATAAATATGTAATAACATTCATTGGAAGAATTCAATTACTTTTATAAATAGTAAAATTCTTTGCACAAATTCAATTAGTATTAATAAATTTTAATGAAATTGAATTAATCAAATTTTTCAATTATAATTATGAACAGTCAAGATTGTTTTTTGAAAAATTGAAAAAATGTTTTAAAAAATTTGTTTAATTCAATAGAGTAAATATTGGTGAAATTATTTCCTATTATCTTATTGACGGTCGTTTTTCATTAACGATTTTAGTTTTAACACTATTTGTTGAGAAAAGTAGCTTTAAGTAGATATAATATTTATCAATTTATCGTTATAAAATCTGTATTTAATATTTTTTTAAGCAAATCACAATAATTTCTTAGTCTGACGAAACAGAAAGGAAATTTCTAAATTTTTTTTAAATAAGAACAAAAAGTTTGTAATGAAAATACGTTTTTCTTTTTTTTTTGCAATATGAAACAAAATAGTGAACAAAATTGAATAGTTAACTTTTTCTGACAGTGGTTTAAAAGAAAATTTCCGAATAACAGGAAGGGAGAATTGGATTGTTTCTATAAATTCGCCTTTCAGGGGGACAATCAATAAAGGCATTTGCAATTCCACACGATAATGAATGATAAATTTGCGAATTGCCAACAATTTCACAAGAACATTGCGGAGAAATTTCCAAGCACGAAGAATTCTTCTTCTCCCAAATACCAACAGTAACTTGTCCCGCATTCTCTCTTCTTGTCATTTTTATTCGATCCTTGTCAATTTTATCTCTACTCAATTTCCCTCTTTCTTTACTGTCAAAATTTGCCCTATTTTCTTCTTTTTGTTTTCTATCAACTGCTTTCTTTTTTCCGCTTATTTGTCTATTTTCCCTAAATCTACTCTTTTTCTCATTCTCCCCTTTTTCTTTATTTTTCACATTTTTATTTTGAAATTCATCTTCTTCGCCACTGGCAAATTTCTCTTTGTTTTCTTTATTTTCTTTCGTTCTTTCTTTACTATTTTCTTTCTGTATTTTTTCGTCTCCATCTGTAAATTCCTTTTTTTCCTTCTCCAAATTTTCCTTTTCAGTAATTTTATCCTTTTTCGATTGTTCCTCTTTGTTAGATTTCTGATTTAAATTTTCCACTTTTTCACTATTCGTATCTTTTTTATTCGATTCTTCTTTTTTTTGTCCACTATTTATTTTATCTGTTTTGGTCGATTTTTTCGCTTTATTATTTTTCCGGAATTTATTGTCTTTTTCTGCTGCTACCCTTGGAGATTTTTTCTTTTTTTTCACTTTTCGCTTGTTTTCCTGTGAGTGACAAAAAAAAAAAAAATTCATAATTAAATTAACTAATTTGAAAAAAAATATTAGATAATAGTAAACGTTAGTAAATAGTAATAATTAATTAACAATTATTATTTATAAATATAATTTTATTATTTAGACGATAATGGTAAAAATGAAGTAATTAATAATTAACAAATATTATTTATAAATATAATTTTATTTTTTAGAAGATATGAGTATTAATTAGTTAGTAATTAGTAATAAATAATGAATAATTATTTTTTATAAATATAAATAAATATATTATTTATAAATTATAAAAAATATTAGATAGTAGTAAAAATTTGCAATTAATCATTAGTGATAAATAATAAATTGTAAATTAAGGTAAATTAAAACGAAAACATTCGGACAATGAATAAAATATTTATTTACTCCAACGTTTCGAAATCTAAATGATTTCCTCTTCAGGGAGTCTATCCAAAAAAATATATAAAATTAAAATAATAAATAAATGAATTATATAAGAAAAAATAATAAAAGAAAATAAAATAATTTGACAATAAATAAATAATTATCTTACCAAAAATTAATAATTAAAATAGACGATGACTTAAATTTCTATGCCCTGACGATGGAGTGGAGACTGGAGTCATAAAATTATAAAGGAACTTAATATTTAAAACAATTAAAAAATAATTAAAAAATAATTTAAAAAAATTTTAAACATATCAATGACAAAAATTATTAAAAATTGTGAAAATTATCACCAATAACATTAGTAACAAGTGAATACAAATTTAAATATTAATTTAATAAAAATAATAATTTTTGAATAAAAAATAGAAAATACATAGTAGAAAATTAATAAGTGATAAATAATAATCAGTAAACTAAAATAAAGAGAAAAATAATAAAGAGAAGAAAAAATAAATAAAAAATAAATAAAAAGAAAAAAATAATAAAATGAAAAAATAAATTAAATAAATAAATAAACTAAAAAATAAACATACCATAAATAAATAAATAATCCATCCTTGTATAAAAACAATAAATAAACAATAAATAACATGTAGATAATAAATAAATAAATAACAGTTCACAATAAATTAAAACAAATATTCTGTCAAATCAAATTAAAAACGTATTGCAAACTGAGAAACGTTGGAGTAAATAAATATCTTATTCATTGTCCGAATGTTTTCGTTTTAATTTATCTTAATTTATAAAGGATCTCGGACGCTAAAGATTACTTAAATAATAAATTGTAAATTATTATTATTTACAAATTGTAAATAATATTAGATAATAATAAAAATTACTATCTAGTAATTAACTAATTAGTACTAAATAACAAATATTTATAAATCTCCACTTTCTTTTAGATGTAAAAAAATCCCAATCGAATTTAAATGATAAAATATGAAACAATTAACTACTTTTTTACTAATATCACCGTCATTGACTTCCTCGTTTGTGCCCATTCTTAAATTTTCATTCGCCTTTCCTTCCTCACTAACTGCTTGTCCGTTCATTGTTTCCAAATTCACCTCATTGTTTCCCAATAAATTGGACATGTGTTGTTGTGTACTTTCTTGAATCGATTTCACCCTCCTTTGACTTTGACAATCGCATTGAAGATTCTGTGGTTCAACTGGTCGAATAGTGTCGACACTATTCCAATTATTTGCAATATCATTCGCTCCCAATTCTCGACACAGATATGGATACTTCTCGTTAGTCTCCTCTTGAGCATAAAAGCAGTCCACGATTTTTTTTTCTCTCAAAATTTCTGTTATTATCGATTTTCCAAAATAACTTAATCTCACGTAGACTTCAATGTGCGAATCATTGTCCACTGAATTCTCGTCGTGAATCGAGAAAACTCCCTTTAATGATCTGAAAGGATGAAAAAAAATCAAATTTTTGGCAAAAAAAATATTTTATCGAAATATTTTAATATAAATGAAATATGAAAATTGTAAATATTAAAAATATTCAAAATATTATAAACATTAAAAATATTTAAAATATTATAAATATTATAAATATTATAAATATTATAAATATTATAAATATTATAAATATTATAAATAATAAAATTATTATAAATATTATAAATATTATTATGTAAATATAATATAAGTAACATTATTTATCCAAATTTAGTAATTAAAATATTTTTTAAAATAATGTTTACAATTTCTTTTATTTTTGATTTTTAAGATTAAAATTAGAAATTTAAATCTTTTTTTAATATAATTACTAAATTAGTAAATAACTTCTAAATTTATAATGAATACACTGAAGAAAAGATAGTCCGACTAAAATTTATTCGAACTACTTCATATTCACGGAAAAAGAAGAGTCTGACTAAAATTTATTTTTACTACTTCCTTTTTATGTTTTAGACTTTAAGCCTGATTCATAAGTTACTAAAACTGATTAATTATTCAAAATGTTTTTTGTTTGCAGTTATTTTTTGATTTTAATTCAATTATTATTGTTACAAAATATTTATTATTCAATTTTTTTAATTTTTTTTATCTAAAAATATTGCAAATTCATAAATTTCAAAAGAATATAGATTAAATAAATTTGTCCGAATAAAATCTATCTTTACTACTCATTTTTCAATGAAAACAACTGAGAAAAGCTTTGCCTCACTCGTAAGTTACTAAAACTACTGATTTATTATTAAAAATTTATTAAAACTATAATTATTGCCTGACAGAAAATATTATTAAACCTTGTAAATTTTTACTTAAAATAGCAATAAAATTTTTATATAACTAAAATTTAGTTTAACTACTGATTTCATAATGAAAATAGCTGAAAAGAATGATAAAAATTGGTTTTTACCACTTATATTTTTAATTTTTATGTTTTAATAATTACTGAGTGACTAAAAATTATTCAAACTATAAAATTTCTAATGAAGATATATAAAAGTTTATTTAACTACTGATTTTTCCAATATTAAAAACGAAAAAAAAATAATTTTAACTAAGAGAGAAAAATTTTTCTTAGAATTTTTAGATTTTTTTGTATTTATTTTATTATTTTTAATTTTAACTTCTCGACTGTTAAAAAATACTTTTCACAATATGTGTTTGAAATTTAAAAATTAAATAATTATCGTCTGACGAAAATTTGTTCGAATTTCTTTGTTTCTTAATAACAAAAAGCTAAGAAAAACAGACAAAAAGAAAGACAGACAAAAATAAATTTCGAGAAAAGTTTAATAAAAAAAAAATTAATCTTCTGAAAAATAGTTTTTACTCTTTCTCTCTGAATTCCAAGTTCAAAAAATTATCATCTGATCGAAAAAGTATTTTCATCTACTGTTTTCGTAATAAAAAAAATAAAATAAAACATAAATAATAAATAAATAAATAAATAATGTAATAATTAATAATTAATAATTTATATAATTTATGTTAAAAAATTTCCTTTCCTGGCTAAATTTATTTGAACTACTGATTTCTCCTACGAAAAATCGGGAAAAATGGAAAATTTTTTAGAATAATAATTTGGATTAATTAATTAATTAAGATATTTTTTTTTATTAATTTGGATTAATTTGGATTTTTTTAAACTTTAAAGTTTATTGAACTATCGTCTGACTGAAAATTATTTTAACTGCTAATTTTTTACGGAATAAAATTTAAGAGCAGCTTCAACTAAAAATTTTTTTTTCTACGTTTTTTAAAATTTCCAAAATTATATTCCACGTTTCTGACTAAAAATAATTTAAATAATTTTCCGTCCGACTAATAACGGATGTTACTATAACGACTGATTTTTTTTATTGAAAATGTTAAAACAATTTTTTTGTGACGAAAATTTATTTTAACTACTCACTTGTTAATGAAAGCAACTAAGAAAAACTCAGCCTGATTCATAAGTTACAATAACTACCGATTTATTATTAAAAAAGAAATGTTAAAACAATTTTTTGTTTAAATTATTGTTTAAAATTCTAAATTGTTATTGTTATTGTTTATTGTTTAAATTTTAATTTATTTCAATTACTTCTTTTGTCTCAATTCGATATTCTTTCAGCAAAAACAGGTTTAAATTTTTTTTATACAAGTTTAAAAAAAATTTTCAACTCAAATATCGCAAAAAATACCAAATTTTATTTTTTTTTTCGGTAAAATTTCAAACGTTTAAAAAATTATTTAATTTTTTCAACATGCCTTGAAATTGGTTCTCGTTCATGATAATGCAAAAATGAGCCAAGCTCTTTGCGATCCTTCAATTCGTTGATAATTCCATTAAATAAATTATCAACATTAACAATGGCGTAACCAATATCTTCTGAAGTTTGCATCTCAAAATAATGTGAAACATCTTTTGTAATATGCATCTGTAAATCGATATTTTTCATTGAATTTTCTAAACTCGCCTCGGGCAGTGAAAATAAAATTGATTTTCCCCCATGAAATGGTTCACTCTCGTAATTTGATCCTCTATATTGATGATAATCACTGCGCTGTGGATACAATGCCGTCCATTCGTCGTCCAACATGCGAAACAAAACAGTTGTCTTTTTTAATATTGCCTCGTCCAAAATTTTTTTTCTTGGCACAAAGAGCTGTGTAAAAAAAAACAGAATTTTCTTTCACAAAAAAAAACGAGAACAGAGTTTTATGCAAAAAAAAAAAAAAAAAATTTAATATTTCCTGGGAAAATTTTGCAAAAACAAAAAAGATGTTTTAATTGTTTAAATAAACAAAGCTCACTTTTTTAACATTGCGTGCAAAAAGAAATGAGAGAAAAATATTTCCATTTAACGAAATAGAAATTCTTCTTTCTATTTAGAATTATTGTGAAATTAAATTTTCTTTCTCGTTGGAAAGATTTTTTTTTTACAGCTAGAGAAAAAACAAATATTGTTTCCATTTACTGCTGAAAATTTTTTTTCACTTCTTTTGCTAGTAAAATAAATAAAACAAAATTTTTTTTTACCTTCTCGACTGCTAGTTCCAACATCATAATGTGCAAATCATGCGAAACAATCAAAGATGACATTTTTTTTTTGGTGTATTTTCAATACAATTTTTTTTGCTTAAATCCGAAAAAATAGTAGTTCCATCTTTTTTAGTTTGTTTATTTTTAATCGAAAGTAAAATTATTTTGACGAACCATTTTTTTGAATAATTTTTTTTTACTGAAATTAACGATTTTTTTCTTTCGCTTTCATTTTGACATTTCTATTCGATGTTCTTTTTTTATTTTTAATGACATTTTTTTCTTTAAATTGAATTTAAAATTTTTTTCTAGTATTGAATTCAAATTTATTTTTAATTATAAATTTTTCTCCAAATATAATTATAATTTTTCTATGAATTTTTCTGAACTATAAATTTTGTCGAATTTCAATTTTCTCCAATTTCTAATTTCGTAGAATTAGATGTTTTATTATCGTAATAATAAAAATTTTTCAACAATAGCGAAATTCTATTTAATTACTTTCGTTTTATTGCATTATCTCGAGTGCTCATTACATCGTTGTATTAATTAAAAAATTTTAATAATGAATTTCCACTGAAAGAAAAATGAAACTTTAATAAACGAATAATTTTTAATACAACTTTTTAATTAAATGATAAATAATTTATTACTATATTTTATTATAATAATAACTTTAATATTAAATTGTTTAATTTAATTTTAATATTAAATTGTTTAATTAAATTTTAATATTAAATTATTTAATTAAATTTTAATATTAAATTATGTAATTCAATTTTAATATCAAATTATTTAATTACATTTTTTTAAAATAATTTTAATAAATAAGCTTGTTAAAAAAAGAATGTTAATGAAATTTTACAATTATTACTTAGCAGGGAAAACTTTTGTCGGAAATTTATTTTCAGAAATCGAAATATAATCTTTGAATCAGTTTTAATTAATCAAACTTTAACAAGTATAACAGCCTGCGAAAATGCTAACGACCTTAATTAAAAAGTATCAATATTTCTAGAACAAGTTTAAGTAAAATAGGTCAGCGAAAAGGTTAAATGAATAAAATTCATTAAAATTACTTCTCATTTGCGGGAGGAAACAGTAAAAAAATTTTTTTGTTAAAAAAAATAATCTTTTTAAATTACTATTTTTAAAAATGTCATGGAAATATTTCGCTGTATTTTTAATTCCCTTTTGTTCCTCACATTTTTTAATTTTAATTTTTATAACTTAATATTTTTTACCTTCTTCAATGAGTAAAAAATAATTAAACATAAATAATAAAGAATTATTATTTAATTTCATTTAGTATTATTGTTACCATTATTATTATTATTATTTTTACTCGAGGCGCCTTATTATTTTTATTAATATTACAATTTTTTAACAATTATTATTACAGTTGTTATTATTATTATAATTATTATTTTTCTACAACCGTCATTATTAATAAAAATATTTTAATAAAAAATTTTTGTTCTCCTCTTTTTCATCAAAAATACTAAAGTCAAAAAAAAATTTTCAACATAATAAAAATTACTTTTTAATACTTTTACTATTAACGATAATTTATGAATAATAATTTCCAAAAGAATTAAATTAAAATTTTTTTTATTGAATAATCAATATTCAAAAAAGAAAATAGTAAGCGAATCGGAAAAATGACCTAAAAAAAATGTTAAAAGAAGTTTATTGAAGTGAATGGAGGGCAAAAGTAAAGACGACGTGGAAGGAACAATTAAAATTCAGCGTCTGCAGCAGCTTGTCGAATAAGAGGGAAGAAAATCGAGAAGCAATAACTACGTGCACCACTGGGCACCGCAATTATTTTTCTTTCCTTAACGGATACGAAACTCAAGAACTCCACTTCATCGAACACTTCAACGTATAACTGGTAACGAAAGAAATTAAACCAGCAAAATGCATCGTTGCGCAAAACTCCGTTTTTAAAAACGCTTTTTTGATCCGAAAAAAGAAAGAGGGAAAAATAAAATAAATAGTGAAAAAAATACACAAAAATACAATACAATACAAATACAATACAAATACAATAATACAAAAATAAAAAAATACACCTACTTTGAAATATCAACTTCGCCGAAGAAGCAATTTAGTAATTGGAACGTAAAAACAGTTTTTATTATTTTTTTTTTGGAGTAATATAGTTGGAAAAAATAAATTTTGGGAAAATTTTTTTTGTCTTGGGCTTTTTATGGGTCCCGGAAAAAATAAATTTCTATTTGTAATTTTTTTTTTTTTTTTGCTTTTGGTAGGTCTGGAAATTATTTACTCTACTTTCTGAAAAGTTGGGTAGAATTGGAGTGGGGAGATGGGAGTGAGAGAGAAAGAGGCAGAAAGTGATAGGCGACTTGTTGCGCGCGTCGCCTTCCCCCTCCAACTCGCCTCCCCCACTCCGGGCGTTCCGGTTTATATAAAAGGCGTTCGCATGCGGACTAGCCAGTTGACGCGCTACTAACATTTGAAACGGATGTAAAATTTTTTCCTCTCTTTCTCATCGTCGAGTTTTTTCCTAACTATATTTTTTTGCTACTGCCCTACACCTCGCAATATATTTATTACATATAATTTTTATCATATCTTAAATTATCGTCTCTTATAAATATTCTTCACTACTATTTTCTGTAATTTTTAATTATACTCTTATACTTTCTAATTATTAATTCACTTCTCGCACTCATTTACTAAAACCTACAATTAACTACTTTTTTTTAACGATTTGCTACTATTTGGATATTATTTTATTTGTAACACTAAAAACTACTTTCTTTTAAAAACTTGCACAACTTTAAATTTCCTGAAAGTTGTAAAAAAAATAATTTATTCCCAAAAACATTAATAAAATTCTTTGAATTTATTCAATTGTGTGAAAAATTGTTCAAAATTTAATTATTTTTCATATGTAACTATTTTTATTTAATTTTTTATTATGTTATTACAATAATTTTTATTTTAATAAAATTTCCAAATAGAATTCAATTATTCTTATAAATAATTGCATTCTTAGAAAAATTGAATGATTTAAAATACAATTTTTCAAAAAAAAAAAATTTAATTATATGTTCAAAAATTTTAATAAAAGTCTATGTGGGAATTAAATAACCTTGAACAAAATTTTAATTTAAAGTCATTGAAAAAATTCAATTAGTCTCATAAATAATCACATTCTTCATTAAAATTTAATTTTTTCATAAATAATAAAATACTTTAGATAAATTTAATTATTTTAAATACACTTTTAGTCTAATTCTTCATAGAAATTTAATTTTCTAAATTCAATAATTTAAAAAACAATTTTCATATATATTTCCAAAACAAACAATTTAAAAGAATTATAATAAAATTTTCTATTAAATCAAATATCTAAAAAAATTTATTATTCTACGCAAACATTAAATTTTTGTCATACGTAATAAAAATGGCACAAAAATTCCTTTTTCAATAATTAAATGTTCGTCAATTTTTTAGTAAAAATAATTATTAAAAACTGATTTAAAAAAATGTTTATAAAATTCTTCGAAAACATTTAAGCGATGAAACCAAAATTCACTTTTTCGTCAAGTTTCTGTAGATTAAAAATAACTTGTGTGGAAAGATTAATTAACAATAATTAGAAGAAAAAAATGTTATTAACAACAATTTTAATCAATTAAAACAATTTTTAATTTTTTATATAAATTATATAAATTTTTTTAACAAAAGTTTGTTTTAACAATTTTAATCAATTTTTTGGTCAAAACAGTGGTTAAAAACTATTTTTAAAAAATGTTTCTAAAATTCTTCGAAAACATTTAAACGATGGAGCCAATAAAATTTACTATTTCGACAAGTTTCTGTAAATTTTACATAATTTGTGTTGAAAAAGTAATTAACAAAAATTAGAAGAAAAAAATATTATTTTATTATATTTAATAAAAAAAATTTTTTAATTGAAACAATTTTAAACAGTAAAAAGTGGTAAAATTATAATTCGATGAATTTTATATTCTTAAATAGTTAATTTTATAGATAAAATAAATAGTTATTTTATATATAAAATAACTTGAATAATTGAAAATGATTAAAATGAATTGAAAATAGTTAAAAAATGTTTGAATTTATTTTTAAACTTAAGCTTTATTATTTATAAATTATCAAGCTCATACTCATTAAATTAAATATTACTCATTAAATATACTCATTAAATAATTCTCAAGGTTAATTACATTATTCATGCAATATAAAAAATTAATTTTTAAGTATTAATTATAGAATTTATAAAATTATAAAACTTTCAAGAATTCATGAATTTTTACATGGAAACTTTTTAGAAACAAAATTTAGAAAAACTGCTTTAAAAGAAATCGTTCTGCTATCTTTAACAATTATTTATGTATTTCAGACGAAAAAACGAATCAAAACTTTTGCGAAACAAATTTTTGATAAGCTTAGAAAAACTACGAGCTATTTAACTACCGTATAGAATCTTAAAATATTTCTAAAAGAAAGACTCCCCCGCCCTTTAAAAGAAGTCATTTCACCTAAGCCTAGAAATTGAATAGAGGGGAGAGAAAAAAGGAAAAAAAACCGAGAAAAATTTTAAATTCCCCTTTGCTTGCTAAATCTGCCACTCTAAATCAACTTGAAATTGATCTCGCGCATAATCCTCGAGATTCCACAGAGCGTAGAATCCTGAAAATGAGACTGCCGTATGAACCAGAGTATAAGTCCGTGATCTAAGAATTTAGTGGTCAAAATTCCAAAATCAGAAAGGCGAAAAAATGGGAGTTTCTCTGTTTCAAAAAAAAAGAAAAAGAAGAAAGAATATTTGACAAAAATTCAAACCAGTAGACACTGAAGGTGGGGTGGATGTGGCTTGTGGAAAAATTGTCAGAAAAGAATGAGTGAGAACGTCGAAGAACAGAAACTGAAAACGAGGAGGGTTCATTCTGTCCACGAACATGCGAGAACTCAAGAGTGAAATGAGATATTTAGTGAAAGCTTTTGTTATCCCAAGCTTTTTCTTCTGCGCTGTGACTTCTTTTCTTTCATTTCCTCTCTCTCTCCCTTCTTTTAATTCCTCTTTGATAACAGAGAGAAAGTGAGGGGGGACAAAAATTACACTCATCGAGAAAGAAATTATTTTCATGACTAATTTGTTTAGGCAAGAAAACAAAATCCTTTTGCTACTTAATTTTTTTAGCTATTTTGTATAGAAATGTAAATTTTCCCATCAGTCAGTATGTTTAAATTTTGAAAATCCTTTTTTTTGGGATCCTCGGTGGGATCTTGAGTATGTCTCTATTTATAGACGCAATCCCCTCGCACAAAGAATCTTCTATTCTTCTCGTCGGCATTGTTACACTTTCAGCAGAGACTAATTTATTGGCGACATCGATTGCAAATATCGATATCATCATTCACTCGTTCTCCAAGTCGGTCGGTAATCGGCGGATTCTCTTCTATGTCCTTGTGTGTGGCGATAAAATAGACTTTTCTCCATAGAGAAGCTCTTTGGAAAAAAAGATTTGATTTTTTGTACATTTATATTCGATCTAAATTTTTTTTTAAAATCAGTTTACAACTATTGAACAATAATATTAGGTAAATATTGTCGGAACACTGGAGAATTCATTGCGTTAAATGTTTTAAAGTTTTTTTTATATATATTTTTTTTAAATATTTTTTTATATGTCTATTACTAGTGATTAATTCGTAATTTTTTAAAGAAAAATATTGTTTTTTTAAAAAGTTATTCGCCATCTCCCGAGGGTCCAAAAAAAGTTGTCCCACTGCTGCAGTGATTGCGACCTTCTCAGTGACTGAAATAAAAAAAACCAAAAAGATTATTAAACTAGAAGATATTTGCAAAAGAAATCGAGTTTTTCAAAGTGTCACACTAGGTGTGCCCTTTAACATAATTTTATATTTAAATTTTTCAGTGAACAGTATGACTGCTCAGACTGTAATAACGGCAGGAGACTCGCAAAGCTGTTTATATAGTGGATAGTGGTGGGGGAAGGCGCGCTCTGATTTGTCGGCGCTCTCTCCCCACCAAGCTTCACTATATAAGCAGCTACGCGTCGAGTCCTTTGGCAGTTCACGACAAGCAGTTAAACCGTCAACATCGTAAGGCTAATTTATTTAAAAATAAATATTTTCTCTCAAAGTTTTTTATGTGACCTTAGAATTAAGTGAAAAAATATTAATTATTTTCGTAGAATAAAAAACGGTATAAATATTAAATTTTTATTTAACTTTCGTTGCTTTTTAAAAGTAAATAGTTTTCTTTTCTTCATCATGAATATAAATAATAATAATACAAATAATATTAACTAAAATTATATTTAATAGCAAAATTTACCATACATTAAAATAATAATTGACGCATTAACAATAAAAAAAAATTCCAGAAGCGTAAAGCCGAAATGGAAAAAACTATTTCCTCTAATTTTCCTTCGCACTGCTTTCGAGACTGAAACGAAAAGCCCATTGGGAGTTTTTTCCCCCTATTTTTTCTTTCATCCGATTTGCACGGACTACTTTTTAGAAGCGATGACAGTAGACGTAAATCCCTTTGGCGTCTGCTACTTGATTATCATGTTCTTTTACTAAAGCGATTTCATGCGGCATTATCCGCAGAAGCATATACATATTATTACGAAAGACGTAGGAGAGGGAAGGAAGAATTGGAGAAAAGGAATGAGAATTGTTAGACAGAAAGGAAAATACAGTGAGAGAGAGAGGAAAATACAAAAAGAGAAAAAATACAGAGAGAGAGAGTGAGATAGCAGAACACAGTGAGGTAGGAGAGAAATAGTTGAGGAGTGAAGGGGATTACTTTACCAATGAGCCTAGGATAAGGGTTGTAGCTCTGGTGAGTAGCAACGATTACGACACTCGTCCCGAGAGGGTTGTTTCCTCTCTTCCACTCTCTCGCTCTCATTCCCTTTTCATGAGTTTACTTTCGACATTGGTACACTTGAAACAGGACACTTCTTAAAATCTACTTAATGTCCAGGGGGGAAGGGAAAAAACTGTTTCTCGTTAAGTTTTCCTTCTCCCTTCGTTTATGTCCCTCCTCTCTAACAACTTCTCGCCGAATCAGTTAATTATACTGGCATTTATCACCTTGAAAAAGAATCCTTGACAGTTTTAAAGTGACATTCCCCTAGTTCTTTTTATCCCCTCTCTCTCTCTCTCTCTCTTCCATGAGAACAATTCATTTTCTCCAATTTAAGTCCGAATTCATTACAGGAATTTTTTGTGTCCGAAAAACAAAAAAGTAATGCTGTAAAATTTAATAAAAGAAAGTAAAAAGTCGGTCTACTAAAGTAACAAATGGTTTTCATTACGATTTTCAGCTTACAGTCAGGGTCAAATAGTAACAAAAATAAGTTTTTTAATTTGCATATGAGATAATATTTTTGACACAGCTTCCTTTTTTGATATGCAGTCTTATTCGAAATTTGAATTTATTTTTTATTCTATCAAATTACTTTTTAATAATTTAAAAAAGATTTTTATATTTTAAAAAATTATAATATTCTCTTCCGAAATTAGTTTATATAAGAAATAAGTAGAAATTTCGATCCATGGAAGATATAAGTATAGACATAGTGGTTGCATGTCATGCTTTTTTTATTGATGTCAATAATTAATTTATGAATTAGATAAGGTTTTGAAATATTGGATAAAATTGAAAATAAATCGACCGCATAAAACAAAAATAATAATTTACATCCGTATAATGTGGCGGTAGATGGTCAACTGGCGAGTCCAGCTAGTGCGCGCTTTATATATAACCGCCCCGTCAGGAGTGGGGGAAGTGAGTTCGTGGAGGGAGAACGACGCGCCAATGATGCGCCTAGCGTCGTTAGTCACCTCCCTCTACCACTCCCATCTCTCCACTTCCTCAAAGCAAAAAAAACTATTACTTCCTTCTTTCGGCTCATTCAACATTCCATAAATTAATCATTCCGTTAATAACAAATTCTAAGTAAATATTAATTTATATAAATATTCATTTACACAAATATTCATTTACACAAATATACATTTATATAAATTTTCTATGACATAAATCATAATTATTATTAATTAATTATTATCATAATAATTTTATATTTATATAAACATAATAATATAACCGATTAACTTTTATGTACTATTACGAAATTTGAGGAAAGTTAGCGGTTTGTTTAAGTTAGGTTATCATAGAACAGAGTATGATGAAATGTGTAAACATTCTTTATACTAACTCGTTCTTGATTAATTTTAATATTGTTAAGTACTTTGTGCGAAAGGTCTTTGCGTCCGTATACAGAAATAAATATTTCTTTACATATATATTCATGAAAATATGAATTTTTCCTTAACCATTTGAAATGGTCAAAATGAAAAATGTTTAAATGAAAACGTCAAATGGTTAACAATATAGAAGAGAATTTAAATAAGAATCTTCTTTCCCAAGTAAAACATTCGTTTAAACATAAATTTTGTGAAAGTAAAAAAATTAAATTTCCTGCAAAAACAAACTTCTATGGTGGCAAAATTTTGATAAAATGACCTTTGTGGCTCATTCGTGCAATAAGTGTAAAAAGTCCCGAGTTATTTAAGTATGAGTGTATAAAGAATTGAAAGAAGAAGTTTGAAAGAGTCTTTAATCGTATTAACGGTGATGGCGTGGGGGAAGAGTCAAAAGGGAAAAGTCCTAAAGGAGAGATTCCAAGTGTCGAAAGTCGTTATAGAATAACGGAACTTTCGATATGGTTGTACTTTAGACAATCGAACTCGTAAAACGTAAAATTGCAGATAAACTTCTCACACCACACACTGATGCGCATTGGAAACTGGCAAGCGAAACTATAATTTCAACGTGAGAGACCGTTATCAACTACTTAAACGTCAAATGGTTATACGTTATGTCGATATTACACTGCAATAAACAAGATCCAATTTGAGCCATTAAATTATCAATTTATACACTATGATTTTCTTTTCTTTTTGTTAAATACGCTAAACCATCCATTTGATCACTTGTAGCTAATTGGAAGTTCCACTACGTTTGCATTATTAATGATAATAATAAAAATAATGATAATAATACAAGTATTAATAGAAATAATAATAACAATATAATTATTAATAGAAATAATTATATTAAAATGATTGTAATAATAATAAAACAAATTAATTTAACGACAAATATTTATTTTTGTTTCAGGTAAGACGATAGCAGAAAAATATTTTTTACGTCACATTCGATAAAATAAACGTCCGGTCTAAAAATAATTAAAAGTAAGTCATATTCATCTAACTATAATTGATATCAAGGAATTGGGGTGAAAAATTATTTTAGTAATAACAGTAAAACGTATAATATTAGCAAAGTAAATTTCATTAATAAAAATTTTTAATTAAAAATTTAACGAACATGACCAGCAGGGCAAATCTAATATAAAATGAGATAATGAATTTGATTTTTTTTACGCAAAATTTTTTTAACGTCACACAAAAGAATACCGAGACCTCTGGTCTTCATAATCGTTTATCTATACATATACCTACGTATTTTGAATATAATACCGAGTTTTAACATTGTTTTAACTTATTCACATTATGATAAAGAACAGCATTTTTTAAAAATATTGTAGGATTTTATTTTAAGCACCAATGAAAAAATTTGAAATAAAAATAATACATTTTTGAATGAACTACACGCCTATATTTATCACTTTTTAAAAAAATGTGATATCGTGTTAGTCAATTCAAAAACTTATCTAATTCCTATTTAATTACTTTTATTATTTTCTATTTTAAAAGGAATGTGAACAGTTTCATTGCTTGTAGTGAAATGACAGCAGGGGCCTTACGTGGCTACTTATATAGTGGAGCTTGGTGGGGAGAGAGTGCCGACCAATCAGAGCGCGCTTACCCCCACCACTATTCACTATATATAGCAGCATCGCGTCTCCCGGCGTCATTACAGTCCGAGCAGCCGTACCTTTCGGAAAAAAATTATCCGGATACCAAAGTTTTCAAATCGTGAATTTTAGTAAGTGATAGTTTTATTTTTAGTTATTATTTTATTATACTTTTTAATTACAACTATATTTTATTAATTTTTTACTTTGGAAATTTTACTTTATTATAAATTTCGACGATAAGGTGAAAGTTTTTCAAATTAGAAATTTTGTTAAATGTGCAATTTTTGATTTGTAATATTTCCTAATTCTTTTATGTAAACATATTTTTTTGTGATACGCAGTGAATTTAATTACAAGTTGTTTCTTATAAAAATTGGAATTTGTTTTAGATACAATTTGTGAGACACATTGCATTTAATGTTATTTTCTCGTTAATTCTTTGTGGTTGACGTTTAAAGTGTAATTTGTTATACCCAGTGAATTCTTAAAGTACAATTTTTTTGTTTATGAACAATAATTTGTGTTTTAGGTGTTAGATTTGAATTTTATTGATATATTCGTGTAAATTCTCGCACTAATTTTGAAGATAAATATTTCCTGTCCATAAACACAGAGTTGAAAAAAGGAATGAAAATAAATTCTAAAGGAATAGAGTGAATAACAAAAAAGAAAAAGCTAACACGATAATGGTCGTAATTTTGTTTAACAACTGACGCTTTAGAATCGAGCATGGAATGCTATTGGCGTGTCATTAATTTAGCCACCGCGTCGGCTCGGGTAACGGTTCGAGTACGTAGCACGGGTCGAGTGTCAGGCATGCCTCTTGGTAATTAGGGGTGTTACTCTTGGAGGTTAATGGTCAATCTCACCGAGCATTCTGCAAGAGGGAGAGCGATTCAGTTCTGCTTCGAACCCCTGTATCGACTCAACTTTGTCTGACTTAGTTAGTTAGTTATTTAGTTACTACTTAGTTACTTCGTTACTTAATTGGTCCCTCGATCTCTCCCATATCGATCTCAATATAATCGAATTTCCATATTTGAGAGAACATTGTCTTAATTAGCTCAACTTGCATTCAAACTCTTATCACTAGAAACTCCCAAACTATCCCTTATTTATATTTACCTCATCCCCTTCATTAATTATCGAATATTGTCATCATTATTACAATATATATATATATTATAATTATATAATATATTAATAGTCATAGCAATAATAATTTTAATACGAATTTCCCGCGGAACTTTATAAACTTTTCTACGGAGAATTTAAAACCGTGATCTCGTACTTATTTACCAACCAATGATTTATTCACCACAATACTTGATAAATAGACCAGAAGAAATTATTTTAAAAATTTCTATCTGCTCTTCTTTTATTTTTCATAATGAATTGATTAATTTTCCTCCTTGGGATTTTCAGGTAGAGTCGCTGACAATTGCTAAATATACCATCCTCCTTATACTTTTTTGTGAAATAAAAGAAAAAACTTGTAGTCATTTTTATTAATTAACTAACACGAGACAATAAAGTGGAGTACTTGTACTGCATTATATCATTTTCTTTTTTTCCTTCTCGTTTTTTTAAAAACGCTCACTGAATCAATAGAAACTGTGAAAAAAAATTTTCTTCAATTAACCTACATTTTCAACAAGAAAGAAAAACTCAACAACCCGAAAATGGAAACATAAAAATTTTGTTTTTATAAACTCGAGATTCATAATTGAAACATCTTTTAATTGGTGAACGTTTTTTTTTAACAGACAAAAAGAAAATAAATAAAAGAGATATATTTTGGTTTTAAAAAAATGACGTAGTTACAATTTGAAAAGATTTATTCTTCAAAATCGGTAATCTGTGTAGTAATTTGATAGCAGAAAAGGGTGTAAAATAAAGAGAAGAAGAAAGGTGGTGTATTCATTATTACGCTTGAAAACAACTTTTCAATTAAAAGCAAAGCCAGTTTGGGATTTAGAAATTTACAAAACCGAGAATTTGCATTGAAATGCGTCTTCGTCGACATGCAATAAGGAATGGATTGAACTATGCGCAATGAAAGAGACCTCTATGATTCCCTTTTGGTTTATGTCGTTAAGGGTGGGCGCAAAATCCGAATAATTCGTGTACACTCACTTAATAGGAGAACGAAGACGGGACTTCAATTTCGATCGAACTTTTCTCCAACGAAGCGATTACGACTTAATCCGTACGTGCTAAGCTCTAGTATAACAGATAGAATAATTGAACCTTGCTGCTGCTTTTGCTGCTCAACTTACGAAAAGGAACTCGTCAGAGTCTTGAGATTCCATTCGATTTAAGGCTGAAGAGGATTACGACGCAATTGAAAAAAATACACAAAGTTAAAGAGAGCAGTACTTGTAGAAAATATTAACTTTATTCCCATTTAATAAGATAGAGTAGATTCTTATTTCACAATATTTTGTTATTGACTTTTTGTTACGTCCTATGGACAAAACATAATTATTTCAAAGTTTATTTATTAAATTATTTAAAGGTTGTTGCTTTTCTCTAAACGTGAAATAATATTTTTGTTTACATTCAAAGTTTAATGGATAAAGATGGAATGCAATCTTAATTTTCCACAGTACAATCTGTTTAATGTAACTCTTGTGGGGTCCAGTTTAAGTAATTAAGATAAAAATTTTTAAGATAAAAGTCGAAAAAATATACAAGATGTAACATTCTATTTATTTTTTGTCAAATAATTATTTTCATTATTTCTATCACCTCCTAGAGGTATGTATCAATATTTTGCTTAATTTTCGCATTCTGAAAATATTGAAGAAATTTAAGCAATTTACAGAAATCGCCCACATTGTGAACGGTATGACGGCTCGAATTGTAATGACGCCACGAGCCTTCCGAAGCTGCTTTATATAGTGCGATGTGGTGGGGGTAGGAGCGCTCTGATTGGCTGGCGCTCTGTCCCCACCAAGTTTCACTATATAAGCAGCATCTCAAGGCCACTGCTGTCTTTTCACTTCAAGCACTGGAACTGTGAACATCGTACACTACTTAAAACAAAATAATTAAATTATTTAATAATACACAAATTGTTACGCAATAATCGCGTCTGTCCCTCGACCTTTACTTTATAATGATTTAGAAACAAAATATAAAGTATCATTACAATTAACAACGACAATAAAAAAACAGCTATCAAGTTCTATTACCTATCGTTTTGTAAAACCGGAAGTTGATCTTAAAGTCGAATTTGTCCTACAGTTTTTCCAGAGACTGCGCTTCTTATTTTGATTTATGAATACAATATACCTGGTTATTTCAAAAAGGGGTTAGATGAATAAATTGCTGATAACAACTATTACCTTTTTCTTCTAATATTTTTGTTAATCATTGCAAATGATAAGAATCATAATTTTTCCCAATTTTTTTTCACTTTTGGTTACGTTAATAAAACACATAATCCCCAAAACGATACGCACTGAAAAAATGAGCTTTTCACTAAAATTTTCTGTTCAAATGAAACATTTTTCGGTTTTATTATTTTTTGCGAATAACAAATAAACTATGCCATTGTATAAAAATTCAACGTGTACTTTGCTCTAAAATCAAAAAAAGGGGAAAAAATCCACGTTTCACAATTTTTATCTCTCGATTGTATAATAAAAAAAAAGAGAATCGGGAAAAATACCTCTGTAGCTACGGGATGTAATTTTTTTTCTGCCTGACAATTAAAATCAAATGAAATATAGATTAAAAATCGATATTGACTCTCGTTAAAAAATAAAAATTTAACTAAATATTCCCCAAAAAAAGGGATGTATTTCAGCAAAGCAGGATCAGTGTTGAAATTTTTATTTCTCTCTTTCCGCCGTTGAATTCCGGGTTGCAAACGATAATAGTATTCGTGGTCATGTGCCTTTTCGATTTATACATGTCACGAATGCAAAGAGTGAGGGAGAAAGAGAAACATAGCGTTTGGGAGAGAGAGACTGGAACATTGAGTGAGAGAGAAAGACAGCGAGTGGAACATAGAGAATGATAGAGAGAGAGAGTGAGAGAGACAGAATAGTGGCTGAGGTATGGACGGTAAATTTGAGTCAAAGTAGTTGAGCGCAGTATCTATCTATGACTGTATAGAGTCAGAATGCATCGTCCATGTACAACGAAAACGCATACGTGATCGTTCATAGATTATATACAAAGCGAAATGGGGAATGCATTCACATAGACAGCGTGGCGGCACGATGAATTATTAACTCGACGGTTGGCAAACCGAATACGGCCATGCGTCATACCAAAGTTAAAACTAAATTGCTTCCAAGTTTCTAGCTATCCAAGAAGTAAAGGCCCACATCCTTATGGCGATGATGTATCGTCTTTAATAATCTCGACTTTTCATCATTCTCATCTCTTCATATTTGTTTTTTTTGTTCCAAGTCTTTATTGCTTTCTCTCTCCTTCTCTACAAATTACCCAGAATTATCATAAATTATTTTTATTTCCTTATAAACTGTCATCTCTTTTTTTATCTTTAATATCAAAAAAACTGCTTTTAACTTGTTAGAAATATATCCTTTCATAGTTTGTTATTTGTTGATAATGTATATGATCTTGTTTGCCAACCTCATCAGGCTAAAATTTTATTAAATAGATAAATTACACTTCAATATATTTTAGAATGTTTAAATATGTGAACAGCTTAACTACTTATAGTAAAGTGACAGCGAAGGCCTTGGGTAGCTCCTTATATAGTGGAGCTTGGTAGGGAGAGAGCACCTGCCAATCAGAGCGCGCCTACCCCCACTATGGTCTACTATATAATGCAGCTCCGCGACGCTTTGGGTGTCATTACAATTGGAGCAGTCGTACCGTACACAGTAAAGTGCTCCTACAACCAAAAAAATTTAAATTCCTATCTTTAGTAAGTCTGTTTATTTAATTTCATTAACTTTTTGCACTTTTAAATAAGTACTGTTTATATCAACTCGTTTGTTAGATGCACTAGTTAAAGTTTTTATTTCGCTAGTTATTCTGGAAAAGTTCTAAAACACTAATTTAATAATTGAACTTTAAGGAAACATTTTATTACACTAACCTATTACATTTTGTTGGCATCTAAAGCATTATTCTAACTTAAACTTTTTAAATTTAAGTTTAACCATTTATTTATTAATTCAATTATTATAACTAAAATTTTTAATTTATTTGTTAATTTTCTATTCATTTTAAATTATTTATTATATCGATTCTCATTTATTTTGGTATGACTTTAATCTCTATCTTCTTCTCTAACATTTTTTGGGTGAAATTTGTTCGTAATCTTTACTTCCTTACGAATGTTAAATTTATTAATTTTTTGGTAAGATATTATTCTACTTTTATTTATTTGTTCCTTATTAATGAATTCGAATGTTTTTGTTTTATTTTCCTACATTTCAAATTTAATTCTCGAATGTAAAAAAATTGGTTAATAATTTTTTTTCTGTATTTGACTGGTTAATAAGGGGCCGTTCAAAAAATACGTAACGCGTTTTAGGGGAGGGGGGGTCAAGCACTTTGTTACGGTAAGGAGAAAAAATGGCGCTAATGTATATAACATTGTGTTACGCGGGGGGAGTTGGGGTCCAAATTTCCGAAAAATAGCGTTACGTATTTTTTGAACGGTCCCTAAAAAGATTTTGTAGTTTTCGATACGCTTTTCGTGGAGCGCATAGATTGTTGTTTAATGTGTTCACCACACTGCTTGTAGTGAAGTGACAGCGGATTTCTTGCGTAGTTGTTTATATAGTGGAGCTAGGTTGGGAGAGAGCGTCGACTAATCAGAGCGCGCCTACCCCCACCACTGTTCATTATATAAAGCAGCTCCGCGAGATTCCTGGCTTCATTACAGTCTAAGCAGTCGTACCGTTTACATCATCTACGCGTATAACTAAAGGCATTTATAGTTTTTACCTTTAGCAAGTGTATTTAATCAATTTTATTAAATTTTTTGTATTCTTACCAAATAACTTTACTTTTTTTATTCAATATCCGCATAGTTCAGACAAATATAAGTAATTAATGTTAGATTTTTTCGCTGATTCAAAAGTTTAATTATTAAAGGAATTTTCTTTTTTAAATATTAGAACAGTTAATTACAACTCTTTCTGTAAATTCAGTAGTTGAAGTTTTTACTTCGTAAATTTTTTCCAGAATTTAGCAAATCTCTACTTGAATAAATAAATCGTAACGAAGTGTTTTATTACATAAACTTTGTATAGTTTCTGCCATTTGCGATAAAAAGGATTATACATTCTTATTTCTTGAAGTAATTATATTTAGTCTTTTTTCAAATACCAATCTTTTTCGTGTTGGAGAAAAAAAATTGTCCCATCTTCCTTGGGAAATTATTGGCAAAAATAACAACTTTTTTCAATGCAAGTGTTGGTTTATTTAAGAAATATCCATAATTTGTAAAGTTTCGAAGATAGAAATTAAAGAGCAACAAACTTGGAAACTCTTGAAATGGAAGAGCATCCTAAGACACTCTAGTCGCGCTTGTACCGATTGAAAGTTCACCGAAGCAAGTTTAAAGTACTCGCGTTCGTTAATGTCGATCCTCAAATAAAATACGAATGTCGAATAATTTTATTTACTTTCTCTCTCTCTCTCAAAAACTTCGAAATGTAAAAAGAAGAAAAATTTGATTCGACTTACAGTACAGCCAACAAGTAGATAATCTTTGTAAGACAAAATAATGTTTTGGTTGAAAATCCGATTTTTATTGTTCAATATTTGTACAGTTGCACAAGATTATAATTATATTTCTTTCTATTTTGACAATTATATATTTTCTTAATATTTTCGACTTCGATTCTTAGCAGAGTTTTTCCCTCCCCTTTTCATTATAGTTTTAATTAATTTTTAAATATTTCCACACATATATTTTTAATTATACACTTTTTTAATTATTCGCTAACATTCAATAAGTTAATTAAGCAAAAAAAAGTGTTCCTACCATTTAAAAGTGCCTTTAAAAAATTTTTTTACCCCTCGTATTTTGTTCCTTTTTGTGAATCGTCAAAAGTTGGAGGAGATAATTTGAAAAAGAAGGTAATTACTATACGAAACATAGTTACTAATTTAATTGAGAGAACTATAATTAGAGGCTGATTGGTGATCTCGAAATGAAGTCTTCTAATTGAGAGAAAGAACTGAGAACGAATAAGGATCTGATAAGAAGAAATTGCAGAGTCTTTATATCCTTATTCGAGATTCTCTTCTTCTCTTTATATTTCCCTTTACTCCTTTTCCTTCTTCCTTTTTTGGAAAAGGAATTTTCATTAATGCAAATGATTTCTAATTTTCTCACTCATTAACGAGTTTTAAAAAAAATACTTATTCGTAATTTTTAGTTTCTTTATAAATTTTTTTGTATGGTAAAAATTTTTTGTTTTTGAAGAAAGAAACTAAGCATTTGTAATCTTATTAAATATTAAAGTGGAAAAAAATTGTGTCTGTATTTTAGATTACAAATCTTTATGGGAAAATGAAATATTTTGTCAAAACTAAAATCTCTTCTCTCTCTCTCGCAATCTCGACGCTCTTCTGTATGCAATTTTACTCTTAGAATCGTTTGAGGAACAGTCTTCACACATGAATTCATAATCAAGTGGAGATTGTTCCTGGAGAAATAGCAAGTTTTGCTTCAAAGTTGTATAAAATAAACTTTGTCCAACAATAGATCTTCGTTAGCCGTTAAGTCCCACTCTCTTTCTCTCAAAGTGCAACAAATAGCTTCATAAGTTCAAATTATGAACTGTAATGGAGAGTGTAAATTTCACTTTCTGTCTTTTATCAAGAATAATAATCTATTTTGATAAACACATTTCAGTCTGTTTTAAAAGAAAATAATTGTTGCAGGTTCTTTGTGACTTATCATCATTTTTATCTATTTATATTTGCAGGCTTCGCACTCGTTTGCTAAAATATACTTTTTACTACGTTTTTCAAGTTGTGCTACTATTTGGGTACTGTTTTTTTTATTCAAACACTAAAAGGTAGTATTTAAAGTTTTTATTTGGTTGTTTTTTTTTGTTCTTAAGGGCATTTGAACCATTATGACGTCCCAATTTATGTAAAGCATTAGTTATAAAACTATGACGTCATATTGGTTCAAATCCCCTTAATTATAAAAAATATAAATTATAATTAAATTAATAAAACAATTTAATTCATTTGAAAAAATATTTGAAATTCAATTACTTTCATAAATAGTCAAATTTTTAATAATAATTCATTTCTCTTTAAAAAATTTTTAAAAATGTAAACAGTTTCACTACTTGTAGTGAAGTGACAGCGCAGGCCTTGCGTAGCTGCTTATATAGTGGAGCTCGGTGGGGAGAGAGCGCCGACCAATCAGAGCGCGCCTACCCCCACCACTGTCCACTATATAAAGCAGCATCGCGAGTCTCCTGGCGTTATTGCAGTCCGAGCAGTCGTATCGTAAGTTAACAATTAAATTTTCTTATTTTCTTAATATTTTCTTATTTTCCTTTAATTATAATTACATTTTTCTAATTGTTGCTATTTAGTTAAGTACCGCTAATTATTATTTTTTATTTTCTTTTCTTCGGTAAATGCGAGTACTCCTAATTTCAAGTCGCTCTTTATAAACAAAATATTCTGACATAGTTATAAAAAATCTACGAAATATTTCAGTCACAGTTGTAAAGCGAATAATGAACCACATAAGTTCAGTGTTATAACTGATAAGTAAATAATAAATGTAAGGGATAATAATATTTAGAGAACCATTATCTCCCTTGTGTGAAAGGGTAAATAAAGTTGAGTTTTGCAAACTAATAAGTAGATTCAGAGAGTTCTATGATGGGGGGAACATTAGATGTCGTTGCTATTGAGATGTAGAGGGAGAAGAATGTCTTGAATATCGCATCTACTCAAGCCATAGTGGAAGCTTAAGGAACCGAAAGTAAGAGACTCCCGTGGGAAGATTTAGTGCGTCCCAACCTCTATCGTGTAAGCGTCGTCGTCGTCCTCCCTTCGAGTCGAATATATACTACCTTGAATTCCTATGAGCATTCGCCGCCATTATAAACGCTCGGCAGCTTTCTCTTTATCGGAGGGAACGTCCTATCCTTGAAACTACCATCGCACCGCACGACGATTTAAAACGACAATTGCGAATTTCACTCAGATTTTCAACTTGGAATAACTTTTAGTTTCTAATAAAAGTCTTCTTCTTTTCCTACTTCTTTTTTTCTTGTATTGTTGTTTGTTTTTCTCCTTTTTGTACTTTTTACTGCGAGTATTTGTTGACTCAACAACTTCAAATTACGATAACTCAGAGCAAAATTTTTAAAAATTTCAAAATACATTTTCAGGGTTGGCACAGAAATTTTATTTTTCCCTGGTTTCCAGAAAAAATTTTAGCATTCTTCTCTGACTAATTTTGAGTATCAAGAAGTTCTCAACAATTATTATTAAAAATTACTAATGAAGTTTAAAGTGAAGAATAATAAATGCGCTAAATGAGAAGTATTGTTGAGAAGAAAGCTGATTTAAAATAAATATTAGTGAAGTACGAATGAATCGATTAATGAAAAATGATACATTGACGAAAACGAATTATAAGAAGTTTAAAGGAATAATGTCAAATAACGAATAGGTGAGTTAATTGTTTACATACACTCAAATAATATTTTAAACACACACAAATATTATATATTTTAAAAGATTGAGATTATATTAGAAACATACAAGTATTGAACATAAATATATTATCGTTATAAAATAAAAGAATTTAAAGGGAATATGAAAGGGGATAAGCTCATATGTATTCGGGATTTAAAGAAAAGAACAATATATTACAATTATTTTTAATTATGTTAACTTCAATCTCATTTAAATCTCCTAATTTCTACTAATAATATAAGTAGAGATTATCATCACACTACTTGAACAATAAGTAGGAAGAAGGGGATCCACTACCAAACTTTAAATATGTCACAAGTTTTCTTGTGTAATATTTTACCTTTAATTTTATTGTTTAATTAATTAAAATAATTTAATAAATTAATTTAACACACTTTTGAATTTTTTATTCAAATCTTACCTTCCCATGATCATATTATCAAAATTTACTTATCGAATAGTGAGAAAAGAAATACAATTTATTAATTTCGATCATTATGTTTGATTGCAAGGGTGAATTTTGGAAATAATCTGATTTATATGCTTTTGTCGAAAAGTACATTAGGATTTGTAGTCTACATGGTAACTGGAAGTTGACCGCAATTGGCGATACCAAGAGAGAATAGTGTGACATTTTCTAAAGCGAGCTTTTGCTGCCGTTTGGGAGCGATGAGGGCAATGGAATACGTATTTCCATGCTTTCAGGTTGCTCTGTGTATAATAAATAATCCGCTGCCTGCCTGGTCAACCTCCCTCCCTCTCTTACTCGTTCTCGTTTCCTCTCTCTCATCCTCTCGCATAATACAGCAGTTTATCAATAGCGTCGCTTAACATTGCTTCGTAAAGGTGGTTAGAAATCCAGACACGGGTTGGGAGGTAGAAGAGGAGAGGGAACGGAATGAAAAAGAAGGGTTGAATATCTCTTCTTTTTCTCTCTTTCTCTCGCTTCACAAGGGAGAAAAAGCCTGCATGTTTTGGTATGGATCGAGCTCGGCCAGCCCGACTTCCATTCCGGATGATTGGTTGCCTACTTCGCAAAATAACGTCCCTAGACTTGACTTTTCTTTTCGCGAGAACTTTTGTCCCACGCGACAACCTGGCAGGCTTCGCGTAATATTCAATCCCCACTTCCCCCAACATACTACTCTTCTTTTGGCTTTTTCAAAAGGAATCTACAATAGATTTCTTTTTATTTCACAATTCACGGAAAATAGTCGGGCTTTTTTCAAATATTTTTTTATTAGTATTATTATTTTATAAAAATGACGAGGAGGAGAAGAATGTCTAACCACAAAAGAAAATCTAAAGTAAAATTATTAATCAGTGATAAAACAATTTTTAAAGACGTAAAATTAGTAAAACATAATTTGTAACCCTCAAAATGATTTATCGAAATAACAAAGAAAAATTCATTTAATTATAAATCACAAAAAAATATTACCTCAAAAAAAATTAAATTAATGTTTAATTATTGACATACAAGACCACCAGGTTAAATGCCAATCAATTAAATAAACTAAATTAATAGCAATAAATAAATTTCAGGTTACACTGGCGTTGCAAAAATAAAGAAATTAAATTATTACAAACAAAATAAAAAAAATATTGTTGGGCGCCAGACTGAGTCAAATTACAAAACAAAATTAATTATCAGCAACGACTTTAAAATTACTCGGCAACTCAAAATTAAACAGTAGAGAGGGGTGGACGTTAGCAATAAAGACTAAAAAAATTAATCATCTAAAGTAAAAATTAATTTAGACATGAAATTTATATAAATATAATCACAATTTAAATTATATGTCATTAAATTATAAAATTCAATACAATTAAATAAAAATTATAATTTTCCAAAACATTCATTTACGACGGAAATTCCAAGATTTCAATAAAAAAAATTATTATAAATCAATCGAAATACAAAAATGTAGGTTAGGTGGAAATAATATTTACAATATTTTGAAAATTTTGAAAAATATAATAAATGAGATTTTTGAGAAAATATTAATAAATGCAGGTAATGGTCAAAATATAATGGGGAAAAATGAAATATTCCTGGATTTACACAATATTCAATTATCAATTAATTTAGGGAATGGTCAAAACACATAATTGGGGAAGAAATATTCAAATATAGAGAAAATCACAAAAGTTAAAATTAAAACACATCACAAAATTAAAATATTCGAAGAGATAAATTAATAGAAAAGAATTCAGTGAAGGAAATCAATCACAAAAAAATCAAAGATGGACAATAAAATAACATCAATAAAATTAAATAATTTACGATTAAAGAAAATCCTTACTGAACTTTTTGACAAAATAAATATGCTTACCAAAATAAGCAAATAAATATCCTTAGAAAAGCACACGAAATAAAAAGAAAACAATTTTTAATTAATTTTATAAAAAATCACGACTTTCTTTAAAGGTTGTTGATAAACGAATGAATATGAACAGCAAAACTTTAGCTTCGTTATTTTCGTTTCTAAGGTAACGCTTTTTCTTTGTCTTCTGCTTCCTCATTGCCGAAAACAAACAGTAGTGTAACAATTGAAAGAAGGGCCCCAAATTTGAATTCTTCTCACAAACTTCAATTTGTTTAAATCCAGATGTTGAATGATTATAAATAATTTATTAGACTCTTCTCCATTTTCTTCTAATACGATTTTGATGTAGAAATCACAATACGAAAAACACAACGGGAATATTTCCAAATGTGTGTATGTATTTCTTAGCATCAGGTGTGTATGACGATTCGAATGGACCACCGGCATAGGAGCTTCGCGTATGGGAGACGGAAGGCTCAATAAATTCTACCAAGGACTCAATAGTTTTCTCAATAATACAATAAATCTATAAATAAACGTAAATTAATCCAAAAATAACATAAAATTGAAATATCCTTGGGCTATGGATCAGAAAAAATTCAAAAATTGTTCATGCGTTGTGATTGGTTGACAGGGAATTCAGGTGACATAAGGCGGTAAAATTTGAATTGTATCCAGAATCTTGCAAAATAATATTGTCCAACAAATAAACAAATTGTGTCCAATTTATCCATTGATTCAGCCAATAATATCCAACGATAACTCAGGAAACAGGAAATAGTTACAGGAATCGGAAACGGAATATTACAAAAATACAAAATTAATTTACTTAAAATTAAACATAATCTAAAACTCAATCTTGGAATATTCGTTACAACCTTTAAATAAGATAATTAAAAGAAATATTATTTAACTTTAAAATCAAAATTATAAAAATTAATAATAAATTAATTACAAATAAAAAATTGTGACCTGTAAAATTGAATAAAATTTTACAGCGTCACAAATTTTACTGTCGTTATTGTGTGACCCTTACTTTTTTATGACTATTCAATACCTTTTAACTTGGAAAATATAATACCTAGAAAATTTTCATTTTTTATTTCAACTGTTATATACAGACATAGCTAATTTTACACTTATAAATGTGGGCCTGGACTGGCAGATTAGGTATAGATATAATTATTATTATATAGATGGCGAATAACTTTTTAAAAAAACAATATTTTTCTTTTAAAAAATTACGAATTGATCACTAGTAATAGACATATATATGTAAAAAAAACTTCAAAATATTTGACGCAATAAATTCTCTGAAAAAAATTCATAAACACCACCGTTTTTTCAGGCACTCACACTAGGTGTGCCCCTTAATATACAATAATTAAAAAAATAATTAAAATTAATAGAATAATTAAATTATTAATCAATAATAATAATAATATGTAAAATAATAATTAACAATAATAATCGTAATAATACAATTAACAACAAATAATTACAAATTATAAAAATAAACAATTATAAAAATGGCACCTTAACAAAAAATATTAATTTTTCAATAAGATATTTAAGAAACCCCCTATTTTTTCTTTTTCAACGCATTTTTGCGTTTTTTTGATATTCAAAAAGAAGTTTTTTAAAAATATTTTCCAAAATATTTCTTTAATAAACAAATTAATTTTTTTTAACATTGCACCCAATTTTTTTAAATTCATTTATACCTTATAATGAAAAAAAGTTTTTCCAAAAACTCCCGAAATGGTTGAAAAGAGAGAGGATTTAGAAAAAAAATTGATTTTCACATTTTACTGACATAATTAATATTCAAAAAAAAAAGAAAAGAAAAAAAGGTTATTTAGTTAGAAAGAGCGTTGATAAATTGATGAGGAAGGATTGTATGTAACGTGCATTTATATTCTTGAGGAGCGATACACCTGCTGTATAATAAATACGATAATATATCATCCTCCCTCATCTCGTCTCTAGTGGCGAAGCCGTTACAAAAAAAATAGGAAATCCTCTGGTCAGAATGAAAAAACGTTATGTCCCAAGTGGGAAAAGTTTCTACACTCTTTAAAATAAAAATAACGTCACGCATTAACGTTAAATTTTCCAAAAACATTGGTAGGAAATTTTCAATTTTAATTTGAAAATTTCTGTTTCAACTTTAATGTTAAAAATTAATTTTCAATTTTAATTGTTTTTTTCATTTTCAAACTTAATTTTTATTTTTTATTGTGAATTTTAATTTTCAAATTTAATTTTCAATTTTAATTCGCAATTTTAATTTTCAAATTTAATTTTCTTTTTAATTGACAATTTTAATTTCCAAATCATTAAAAACAATATTGTTTATTAATTAATCAAGATGCTGGGGGCCAATTATGTAATTTTACTTCACTATCACTCCATTTTCACTTCACTTTCATTTTACTCAAAATTTATTTTTACTTTACTTTCACTCTACTTTTGCTTTTACTAAAAATTTGTTTTCATAACCATTGTTACTTCACTTGAACTTAAGATTTTTTTTCACTTACACTACACTTTCACTGTGACTCAAAATTTATTTTAAATAAATTTTGAGTGAATGTGAAAGTGGAGTGAAAGTGAAGTGAAAATGAAGTGAAAATAAAGTTTAAGTGAAAGTGGAATGAAAATAAATTTTGAATGAAAGTAAAAGTGAAGAAAAATTACAAAATCGACGCCCAGGGATTTTTTTTCTGTATTTTGTTTAATTTTCGCATTTATTTTGTGAGTAAAAGTTGCTTTTGCTATTTCAATTTTTAAAATAATATAGATTTAAAAAAAGGCTGACCAAAAAATTTCAAATAAAATTAAAAATAATTTTTTTGGAGCGTAGTTTACCTTTACTATTGACTTTCGCAATGAAAAATACAGAATAATATTTTGTCTGACTACAAACTACTTTTACTACTTATGGGCCAACTTTTTCTGATCTATAGAACGACCGACTGACTAAAATTTATCCATACTACTGATTCTGCAATGAAAAATTCTTTTTAAGAACAATCTGCTTCTATTGTATTATTAACAATTGATTTTAGTGTTTTAAAACACAGAATTTTAAACTTTTCTACCTGACAAAAATATTTTTTTAATATTGCCTAAACATTTTTTTCATCTTTTCTGCTTCATTAAATTTTTTTTCTAGACATTTCAGAGTGAATTAAAAGAAGAATGAGCTGGAAAGTATTTTTTTCCTAGATAATGTACAACAAATGGTAAAATAAGCAACTAAGCTTTTGCTAAAATCTGGATTTACTAAAAATTAACAACCTTTCTTTAAATTATACATTACACAGATATTAAATAACATTTTTTTCTTTTTGAATATATAATTTATAATAATTTATTTTTATAATTGTAAAATTATCATTTAAACACTTGTAAATAAGTTTAAAATATCCTTTCAAATGGTGATTTTTAGGGATTTTTTTCAGAGAATTTATTGCGTCAAATGTTTTGAAGTTTTTTTTACATGTATATGTCTATTACTAGTGATCAATTCGTTATTTTTTTAAAGAAAAATATTGTTTTTTTAAAAAGTTATTCGCCATCTCCCGAGTGTCCAAAAAAAAGCTGTCCCACTGCTGCAGTGATTGTGGCCTTCTCAGTAACTGAAATAAAAAAAACCAAAAAAATTTTTAAACTAGAAGATATTTGCCATACAGTGACCCTCGGATGTAAAAAAATATTGAATTGCAACAAAATGGCAGAGTTTTGAAAAAAGCTTATAAATTTCGCCTAAAAAATCCGATAGTTTTTGGCATCGCAAAATTTTATTTTTCATAAAAAAAAACTGGAGCATGATTGTACGGAGAAAATAATACTAAATAAGCAAAGACAAAAATCAACCCGATCGGATGATTGGTTCTCGAGTTAGAGCTGCAGCAAATTCGAAAAATGTAGTTTCGAGAAAAACATCTTTAAAGATAAAAGTACAAATTTTATAACGATAAATTGATAAATATTATATCTATACCTAATCTACCATTCCAGGTCCATATATCCCACATTTATAAGTGTGAAATTAGCTATGTCTACATCTGTGCGTTGTTCCCACTTCTATTATACTTGTGTACGTCGACAGAGCCCGAACAGTAACTCAGGTAGTTAGGCGACAGGCGTTGCCGCTCCTGACCGACTATTTTAAAGACTCTAATTCAAAAACTATCTGAGATACGCACTTGAAATTTTAATATGTTATTTTCAAAGGTATAAACTATCAAAAAATGCAAAAAAATCGATTTTTTCAAAGTGTCACACTAAGTGTGCTCCTTAAAGAGAATCATAAAGGGATAAGCTAATATGTATTGGGGATTTAAGAAAAAGAACAATATATTATAATTATTTCTAATTATGTTAACTTCATTTTAAAGAAGTCGTAATCGTAGTAATTTTATTATTTATAAAAAAAACTGATTATAGATTAGGAAACATAATTAAAATACAAGTAATAGAAGTAGAAGAAGAGCAAGAAGAAAACTCGAAGCTATAAGCAAGGAGTTAGAAATAACAAAAAAAATAAGTAAAGAAGAGAGGAAAAAAAAGAAAGATGAGTCTTAATGAAGACTTGAAGGATCAATATTTTTTAATTAGACGCTCAGGTGCTTTAGCGTATAGCTTTCTCTCTCTCTCTCTCCTATCTCTCCCCTGTGCTGTAGCTTGAGAGAAGCAGGATTAATTTTCGTGTTTTCGCCTCAACTCTCTTTGGTTGATTTCGATAGATTTAGTCGCTCTCTCCCTCCTCCTCTCCGCTTTCTGTAAAAGTAATGATATTTAACTGTTATTTACTTTGAGCTGACCCAATTTTCAAAGGGATTACTTTGACCGTACGAACGGTTGAAACTAGAGTATTAGTAGTTTCGATTCCCGGTCTAGAAATCAACTCTCTCTCGGACTATTTACACTAGTGTTTTGGTTTGCTTGTTCAATTCAATTGGAGAAACATGCTATGAGAGCATGTCAGCACATTTATCTCTCGCAGTGCGCTCTCTCTCTCCCTCTCTCAATCCACATTTACCGTGTTTTTAAAAATCTTGTAAATCTATCATCAAAAGAAACTATATTTATCCAATTTATTATACATAAAAGAATTTGTAGGGAATTTTTTCTTTTTTAAATTTCGATTTTATTTTTATAATTTTTTTTATTTTATATATAATTATAAAATTATAAAAAAAATTCAAAATAGCGGCTCCAAAATAACGACCGAAAAAAATTTTTAAATCCGTAACCTTTGAAATTTTGTATTCGAAATTTTGAAGCCGACATTTACAATTTTTTAAATTTTGACCAAAATATTCGGATTTAACGAATAAAAAAACATTAAACATTACAATATACCTCCTCGTGGTTTGAGTCGGACAACATTAAAATATTTTTAATGGCTAAAGAACGTATAAACTTTCAAACTAATTAATCATTCTCTGCCATTTTGTCCGCCATATTGGATTTTGTATTTTAAATGTTGGAAATCTGACTTCATATTCCTCTTCAGCGACCTCAAAAACCCCTCGAGTAACAGATTTCATGCAATTTCGATAAGATTTGAAAAAATTTGTAGCCATATTGTTTCCGACATTGTGCATTTTTAAAAACTGACTTGAGGTTCGGAATCAGCGACGCCAAAAACATTCAGGTACCCAATGGCATATAGATAAAAGGAGAATTCAAAGAACCGTACACAGGGTGTCAATTTTGAAAAAAAAAATTCTTGTGTCGCCATTTTGGATCCGCCATCTTGAAATTTTGAAATATATGGTTTATCGCTTTAAAACTTGGATATTGTGGGCGAAATATTTTATGGTGAAGAATTTTTCTAACTACTGGTTACATGAAATAAAAAATCATTTTTGGATCAAAATTGTCAAAATTTTTTCCTAAAAAGAGGCCACAACTTTTTTTAATTTTTTTTTTTTGCAATTTCGATTACATATTCTGAAAGAGCGATAAAAAACACGAAAGAAAATGTTATTCCAAAAATTTTCTACATGTCTGATAACAAAAATAATTAACGTTAAAAATGCTTGAAAAAAAACCGTCTGTCCCGGTGTTAAAGGGTTAATTGTGTCTCGAAAACCTTATTTTGGTTACACTACAACTCTTCATTTGTAAATAAATATTTAATCATTTTAATTTTTCATATAGAAATTTGGATTTTCATAAAAATCAATTATTATTTTTATATTTATTCTTCAAAGAATTAAATTATTTTCAAAATGTTTAATGAAATTCTTTTGTAACAATTCAATTTTTTTCAAAATAATTTTAATAAAATTTTTCATACAAATTTGAAATAACTAACAATATGGAAATTTAACTAAATCCAAAAATTTGTCAAAATTCAATTATTTTTTCTTAAACTACTATTTTAATGAAGTTTCACCAAAAAATTTAATTATTTTTATAGAATTATAAAAAAGTTATAAATGTTTCCTAAAAATTAAATTACGTTGAAAAATTTCCAAAAATTTTAGTCAAAATTTCAATCACCTTTATAAATAATACAATTTTTTCCAAAATTCAATTATTTAGAAAAATTGAAATAAAATTCTTGGCCGAATTTCAATTACTTTAAATATATTTTATAAAAGTCGTTTCATCAAATTACTTGAAAACTGAAATTATCTTTAAAAATTTTATTTAAATTTGTTAAGAGAATTCAAAATAAATTTTAATAAAATTCATTTTGAAGAATTCAATTATTTTCAAAGTGGATAGTATAATTTTTTTCAAAAATCTAATTATGTTCAAAAAATTAACAAAAATTCTCAACGATTTTCAATTACTTTTATATAAATAATAAAATTTTTCTCCAACATTCAAACATTTCTGAAAAAAGTTAATAAAATTCGTGGCAGAATTTTAATTATGTTCATAGAATTTTAACCGAATATCTCGAAAAATGATATTATTCCTAAATGTTTTATTAAAATTTTTCAAGAGAATTCAAATATTTAAAAAGTTGTTAGTACAAATTATTTATAAAAATTCAACTTCAAGAAACATTCAATTATTTAATAAAATATTTATTTTCATAGTAAAAAAATTCAATTATTAAACAAACATTTTTAATAATATTTTGCACGAACATTCAAATTATTTTTCCAAAAAATAAAAATGTCAAAAACTCATTACCAAATTTCAATTATTTTTAATGCAATTTTAATCGAATTGCTCAAAAAATATAATTTTTCTTTAAATTTTTATTAAAATTCGTCAAAGGAATTCTATTATATACAAAAATTTATTGATAAAATTCTCTAGCGGAATTGAATTTTAAGAAAAATTGAATTATTCTATAAATTGTCTTTGTATTTAAATAATTGAATTCTCGTAGAATTTTCTGAGAATAATTGATTTTTAAAATGAATTTCAGATAAAAGTTTAGATAAAATTTAATGTTTTAATTTCCTTACATGAATGAAATTGAAGAATTTACCAACCATTAAAATTTTGTAAAACTGAATATTGTAAAGAAATGGATTTGAAAATTGTCAAAAAACTTTTTCGAAAATAATTGAATTTAATTGATTTAAAGAACGATTTTAGTTAAAAATTCTAAAAATAATAAGAACTGGAATTTCGACAAAATTTTTTGTAAATTTTTCAACGTAATTTGATTTTTCCGAAGAATTTATTACTTTTGAAAAAGTGTAGAATTCTTTGAAGAAGAAATACAAAAAAATGTAAATAATTGAATTTCGGTAAAAAATTTTACTACTTTTGAAAATAATTTAATTTCTGAATTAATTTTATTTACAATAAAAAATGAATTCTTTCCATTTAACATGAACATCAAAACATACATTTTTTCCATTTTCACTCTCTGTCTGCATAAAATTTAAAATTTATTCCACAATTATTGAAAAATACGTCAAATTTCATATGAATAACAATATTGAAGCTCCAAAACAAACATTTTTTTCTCAAATTAAATATCAACAGATGAAGTAAACGCAACATAATTCCAAATACGTATTAAAATAAAAAAAAACAGAAAATATTTTTGAAAAATTGAATAAAAAAGAGAAATGTTAAAAAAATGTTACGCTACCTGAATGAATATTTGCTTTATTTTAAAATTTAAATTCATCTACATACGGTTAAATTAAAAAAAAATCGAGATAGTCAGAGACAGAGAGATAGAGAGAAATCGTTTTATATAATTCATTAATATCGTTCTATTTCAGTGGTATTTTTAATCCATTCAATGAATCAATGTAAATATTTAAATAAAAATGAAATTTTGTTTCCTTTTATCTTTAAAAAAATATTTAAAAAAAGAAGAAATAAAAGTTTTTAATTGCTCCTGGCATATAGAGTTTTTAAAAATAAATTTTCAATATACCGTATATGTGAAATTTAATATCAATTTCCGTTTCTTGCTTTATTAATTTTTAAAAGGCCTTCCTTATAATTTACCGTTTATCTTTACACGACGAAGAATGATTTATTATTCAATAAGGCAGTTAGCTCTTCTAGGTACAATATTTTTCATTCATTAATTATTAGAGTGTACTTATTTCGAGATTTTCGGTAAATAATTTTTTTAAGCGGGAATTATATTCATTTTTTATTTAACATTATATATTCACAGTTTTACTGAGGATATCAAATTGAGACAAGAGAATGAATAAACAAACGTTGCTAGGAAACTTTTTGAATATTTTATATATTAATTTTTCGTAACAAATAGATTATAATAATTTTTAAGTCTGAAATTTATTTTAATTGATAATTTTTTTTATTACAAATGTTGTATAATTTTTTTTGGAACAAATAAGCAAAAATTTTAATATTTATGGCTTAAATTTATATTTACAATTGATTATTTTTTGTTACGAAGGTACAAAAAGTTTATTATTATATTATTATTAAATTTTAAAGAAGTTACAAATTTTTGTATAAATTCAATTTTTTTAAATTTTTGCCGGATGACATTTTTGGCAAAATTTTAATTCTGTTCAACAATTTTTTTACATTCTCGTCAAATTTTGAAAAATCATTAAAAATAATGAAATTCTTCTCTAAAATTTAATTAGTTTCAAAAACTTTAATATTTTAAATTCTTGAAAAATTTCTATTAATACAGAATTAATACAGAAATTCTGTAAATATTTTTTCCAAACTAAATATCAAAAATCAAAATTTGATTTATAACTTTTTTTCCTACTTAAAACTTGTACTTTGTTTATAAATTGTAATTGTGAAGCAGATTTTTTTGTTTGCATCGTAAACTATAAAAATAACCACGAATTTGAATACAAAACCTTGAATTTTTTCTATTTCAGACAAAAATTTTTTTAAATAACTTAATTTTTAAAGAACTATTATACAATTATGACTAATAAGTTATGTAATGAATAATTTTTAAAATTTTCATAATTACTAGATTGATAAAAGAATTTTAGATAAAAATACTAAAAAAATTTAATTTTAGAAAAGTTACAAATAATTACAGAAATTCATTTATTTTCAAAAGTAAAAAAATTTTTCGCAGAAATTCAACTATATTTAAAAATTTTTTAAAATTCTGGTCATTTCAATTATATCTTTTAAAAAAAAATTCTTCTCTAAAATTCAATTATGTTCAAAATTTTTATTAAAAATTTTCGTCAAAATTTTAATTATCTTTATAAATAATACCAGTCTTCTCCAAAATTTAATTATAATCAAAATTCTTCTAAAAATTCTCGTCAAAATTTTAATTATCTTTATAAATAATACAATTCTTCTTCGAAATTCAATTATTTTTAAAAACTTTAATGAAATTCTTGGAAAAATGTCACAGTAATTCAATAATTTACAAAATTTTTTATGAATTTCTTCTGAATAAACCAATTATTTTTATAAATAATAACATTTTTTACAGGAATTCAATTATTTAATATAAAAAATTTCAAAAAATTTTTCGAAAAATATCAATTATTTAAAAAGAATTTTATAAAATTCGTCGCATGACTTCAGATATTGGAAAAAAATTAACAAAATTCTTTTCAAGAATTCAATTACTTTTTGAAATAGTAAAATTCTGCACCGAAATTCAATTATTTTTATAAACTTGAATAAAATTCGTTGGAAGAATTAAATTATTTTCAAAAGTAATAAAATTCTTCGCAGAAATTTAATTATGTTAAAAAATTTTCAAAATTTTAATTACCTTTATAAATAATAAAATTATTTAATATTCAATTATTTAAAAAAAATTTTCTTTAATTTTCGTCAAAATTTCAATTATTGTTATAAATAATACAATTCTTCTTCAAAATTCAAATATATTTAAAATCTTTAATAACATTCTTCAATATTCAATTATTTAAAAAAAATTTGTTAAATTCTCGTCAAAATTTCAAATATTGTTATAAAAAATACAATTCCTCTTCGAAAATCAAATATTTTTAAAAACTTGAATGAAATTCTTGTTAAAATTTCACAGTAATTTAATAATTTACAAAATTTTTGATAAATTTCTTCTAAATAAACTAATTATTTTCATAAATAATAAAATTTTCACAGAAATTCAAGGATTTTATATAAAAAATTTCAAATAATTTTTCGAAAATTATCAATTATTTAAAAAGAATTTTTTAAAATTCGTCTCATGAGTTTAGATATTGAAAAAAATTTAACAAAATTCTTTTCAAGAATTCAATTATTTTTTGAAATAGTAAAATTCCGCACCGAAATTCAATTATTTTTATAAACTTGAATAAAATTCGTTGGAAGAATTAAATTATTTTCAAAAGTAATAAAATTCTTCGCAGAAATTCAATTATGTTCAAAAATTTTTGTCAAAATTTCAATTATCTTTATAAATAGTAAAATTCTTCAATATTCGATTATTTAAAAAAAACATTTTTTAATTCTTGTCAAAATTTCAATTATTGTTATAAATAATACAATTCTTCTTCAAAATTTAAATGAAATTTTTAAAAACTTGAATAAAATTCTTGTTAAAATTTCACAGAAATTCAATAATTTATGAAATTTTTAATAAATTTCTTTGAATAATTCAATTATTTTCATAAATAATAAAATTTTCACGTTGAGTTCAATTATTTAATATACAAAATTTTATAAAATTTTTTGAAAAATATCAATTATTTAAAAAGTTTTTATAAAATTCGTCGCATGAATCAATTATTTAAAAAAAATTTAACAAAGTTCTTTACAAAAATTCAATTATTTTTATAAATAATAAAATTCTTCACCAAAATTTAATTATTTTAGAAAAATTTTAATAACATTTTTGAAAATTTTTTCCTAAATAATAAAACTCATCACAGAATTATAATTAATTTTGGATATAATTTTTTAATGAAATTCCTGGAAAAATGTAATTATTCTTAAAAAGTTTTTTAAAATTTGTCAAAAGAATTCAATTATTTAAAAATTTGTTGATAAAATTCTTTATGAGAATTCAATTTTAACAAACATTCAATTATTCAATAAATTATTTATTTTTCAATTTAAATAATTACATTTTTTTATAATTTTCTAATAAAAATTTATTAAAAGTGAAATTACCGAATAATCGATTTATTGTTTATGAAAATAATTGAATCTTTTGAGAAAATTTACTACTTTTAAAAATAATTGAGATCTTGCGAAGGATTTTATTAGGATTTTTGTAAATAATAAAATTTTTGTTGAAAAATTTGATGGTTATTTAAATTGTAACAAAGCATGAAGAAGAATGCCTTCTTTATGTTTTGTAATAATATTCTTATAAATTGTTGAGTTTCAAAAAGGTTTGAATTTGAATGTTCTGAAGAATTTTAATTCCCGTGGAAAAGTAATAATTAAATACTTATTTAAAAATTTAGTTATTGATGTTTTTGAATAATTTTACAATCAATGAAATTTGTAAATAAATTAAATAGAACCTTTTTTTGAGTATCTAATAATTTTTATAGTGAATCAGAATATTTTTTACGGTCAGGGAAAAAGTGAGAATTTTCTCTAAAAATCAGGGAAAAATAAAATTATATATTTGTGACAACCCTGGGAAAGAATAGAAATATTGAAAAATAACATTAATAATTTTTGTAGATTAATAAAAATAGTTTTGTATTATTTGAAAAATAAAAATATTTCTAAATAAAATAAATAAATACCCATTCTTAAATTGAAAAAGTGGCAGTGAAAAATAAAGAAAAATGAAGAATAAGGAAAGAATGACTACGACGATTATTATATTTAATTTTATTTTTTTCAGATTAAAAATTTTTTTTAAATAAAATTCAAGACTAAAATAACTTTTAACTTAGATAGAGAAGAAGAATTTTTCTTTTTTGCTTCTGAAAATCGATTGGCGAGCCTGTAAACACAATAATAAGTTTACACGAAAGCACAGTGCGAGAGCTAATGGGATAAATGTAAAATATGATGATATATCGTAAATTAGCCGTACCGGACGCAGGTAATTAGGATAAAACGAAGGTTAATTAGAAAGTGGCGTTAGTTAGGGGCAAAATTCAATTATCCTCTCGAAAATCGGCGTCTAGAAGGATGAGTGCCAGTTGTTGGATCGCGGAGGGCAATTTAACTCTGTCTAAACTCCTTAGGAGAGAGCGTTTACACGTAATTCGCATAATAAATTCAGCCCTGCGGCTGATTAGCATACATATGAAGGAACCTTCGGGGTAAAATCTCTTATGAGGAAGCCCACTTCATTCTACTACTATTATTATCATTATTAAAATATACATTTGCTATCTCTCTCTCTCTCTCTTTTTTTTACCTAAAACGACCAAAATTTCCGCATTCTCATCATTTAACATCGATTTTTATCGCGCCAATTTTTACCATCAGGTCTCAAAATTGTCTCAAAGAAATTCAAAGTTTGTGTAAACAAATTTTCTAAATATATTTTTTTTATTTGAATCAAAAAATGCGGCGAAAGGTGAACCATTGTAGGCACTAAAAAAATAGTAGACACACATTAAAAAATAAAAATTTTTAATGTCATAAAATTCTTCTTTGTAGTAATGTTATTATTGGAATATTACTAAAAATATACTATAACTATAATATTTATTGGAAATTTATTATTGAATCATTTTCCATTATGTAATTTAATTATAGTAAATAATTATCTAAATATGTTGTCCTTGGGACAAAAATTAGTTAACAAAAATAATTAAGGTTCATTTAAGTCAGACAACTTTAATTTTTAATTAATTTTCTTCGAAATGTTTTTTAATCAATTTAATTCTTCTTCACAGAATGTTTGTTTAACATTGGCTAATTTCACAAGGAAATTACATATGCAAATTTTAATTTCATTTTTTTTTTTAAAATCAAGGTGCCTTTCGTTCGTTATTCCGTTTCAGCTTCATCATTTGCTTTTGATAACTTATTCTCTTGTCTAATTCGTCTTTTCTTGAAACAGAAAACTAGGGGGAGTTTGGCAATAATTTAAAAATCTAATCAATCATAAATTGTGTGGGTTCTATATTAAAATTTTACTTTCAATTTCTGATTTTTTTTGCGGTTTGGTAATAAAAATTAATATTTTAATTTTAGAATAGAGAGTAACAGTAAAAATAAAATATTTTTCACAACTTTAACTAAGAATAAAAAAAGAATGAAAACTAAGAAATTATAATAAAAAATTATAAAATAACATTTTACTATGTTAACCCATTTTTGTATATTGAATGAATAAATAATTTAATAAATAATATCTAGACATAAATAAAGCAAAATAAATAAAGTAAATAATAAAAAAAAATAAAAAATAAAAAAGTGAAATAAATTTTTATAAACAAATTGTGTAATTTTTTAATTTTTAAAGAAAATAATTTTATATTTTACAAGAATTATCTTGAAATCTTGAATTTGAAAAATAATTCAATTTTTAAAATGAATTTTACAGACAATTTTAGAAATAATTGAATTTTTGAGATTAAATTACTTTTAGAATTATTTTCAAAGAAAATTGAATGTTTGCAAAGACTTTAATTAATAACTGAATTTGTTTCAATGGATTTACAGGGTTGCCACTTAACCGGTAAAACGTGAAAAACCTGGAAATGTCAGGGAATTTTATAAAAATTGAAAAAAAACCTGGAAAAGTCAGGGAATTTTGATCGAAATCCTGGGAAATTGTTGTTTTTTAATTGTATTTATTCTTGAAAGCTAATTTTACTTAAATAATTCAAAATTAATTCAATTTCAAACCAATTTATATTTACAATTTTCATAAGTAGATGAACTAGAAAATATTTTTAATTTCAAACTTTGTAAAATTTCAATTTTAAATGAATTTTATTAAAAAAAATTTTAAATCCTAGAGTTTTAAAAAACCCTAAATAAATAAAATTCTTCTAAAATTATTAAAATTTATTAATATATATATATATTCAATTTATTATTTTAAAATAACGTATTTATAGAAGAACTTTAGTTAAAACGCTAAAACAAAATTGAATTTTGAAGCAAATACATATTATTGGAGAAATTCAATTATTTTTAGAAAAAGTAAAATTCTTCTCCAAAATTCAATAATTTTTTTGATCTTTTATTATTTATTCATTAAAGAATTAAATTATTTTCAAAAATTTCAATGAAATTCTTTTTTTAGAATTTAATTTTTTCAAATTAATTTAAATAAAACTCTTAGTAGAAATTAAATTGATTTAAAAATTTTTTTAAAATTCAATTATTTTCAATGTTTGCTGTTTGAATAAAATTTCACGAAACAATTCAATTATTTAAACCGTAATTTTAATAAAATTAGTCTGAAGAATTCAATTATTTGCAAACGTTTAATATAATTCTTCGAAAAAATCCAATTATGTTTGAACACTTAGAAAAATTCTTGTCAAACTTTAAATTGTTTTTATAAATAATATCATTTTTCTCCGAAATTCAAATATCAATAATATTCTTTGCGGAATTTCAATTATTTTAAATATACAAAATTTTAATCGAATTTCTCGAAAAATGAAATATTTGTTAAATTTTTTCATTTAATTTGTCTCTTGACAATAAATAATAATAATAATAATAATAATAATAATAATAATAATAATAATAATAATAAACACAATAATTATATTCTGATAAAATTTGTTATAAAAATTCAGTGCTAAAGAACGTTCAATTATTTAATAAATTATTTATCTTTAAAGTTAAATAATTGATTGATTGTAATTGAATTTTTTTTTAAATTGAATTTTCATGAAGAATTAACAAATTTTTGAATAATAATTAAATTCTTCTAAAATATTTTAATAACATTTTTTAAGTAATTGCATTTTTCGAGAAATTTCATAAAAATTTTGTATATTAAAAATTATTTTGAAATTCTGATAAGAATTTCATAAAAATTTTTGAAATTAATTGAATTTTGAAGAAAAAATTTATTATTTATAAAGATTATTTAAATTTTGACAAGAATTTTTTTTTTAATTTTCAAACATAATTGAATTTTTGTTGAAGAATTATGATACTTTTGAAAATAATCGAATTCTTGAGGTTCTCAATAATTTTCTTATTAATAATAATAAACGTAGTTTTAAAAACCTGGAAAAATGACGTTTTTTAACTTGGAAAACCTGGAAAAGTCAGGGAATTTAAAAAGGGTAATAGCGTGACAACCCTGAATTTATGGAAATTTCGGAAAATAATTGAATTCTTTTTGGTGAAATTTTCTGAAAATTTGATTGAAAAAATTAATTTAATTTCTGCGAAAAGTTTTACTATTTATGAAAAAAATTGAATTCCTCCGAAGAATGTTTTTGTACATTATGTAAATAATTGAATTCTTGCGAAGAGTTATTTTTAAAACTTTGAAAATAGAAACTGTAATAATAATTTGAAATATTTATTTAATAAGTGGATTTTTCAAATCTTGTTTATGAATTTTTCTGAAAATAAGAATAATCTTAAACAAGAATAAAATAGAAGAATAATAATATTTTTTATTAAAATAATAATAATAATTTGAAAATTTTTTGAAAATAAAAGATTTTGTAATTTGCATGATAATAAATTGAACATCACGCTTCGCGCGCTCGTAACGTTTGCTCTAGTTTTATACAAAAAGAAAAATGAAAAATTATATCCGAAAATTGTACCCATATTTTTATAAAAATAAATATTTATATTATTAAATAAATATTTAAATAAATATGTATATATTTAATATAAATATATATATTTAAATAAATATTTATATTTAAATAAATATTTATATTTAAATAAATATATATATTTAAATAAATATTTATATTTAAATAAATATTTATATTTATTAAAAATAAATATTTTTATAAAAAACGATTCAAAAAAAGAAAAAAAAATTATAATATGATCTACAGGACGAACGAGTTAGGAGGTTAAATTCTATTATTCCATCTGATATTATATTTTACCTATCTAATATAAGAAAATAGAGAAGAATTTAGATTTTGAACATGCCATCTGACATTCTGACTTGTGAATTTAACGGAGATGGTTGAATTGTGAATTCCGCGTAAGGTTACATGGAAGCGTAAGTGGACTATAAATTTGTCAAGTGTACGACGAGCCGGGCGTCGCAACTTCGTCTTATGAAGAGGGAAAATAAGTTTGCAAAAAAAAAAAAAAGAAAAAAAAGGGAAAAGAAAAAAAATTCCCTTGTTCTTTGCCCGTTGCTTCCTCATATAATGCCTCACACACCAGGCGTGCACTTCTTCTCGTATCTTTTTTATGTCCTTCGAGCCGCTTGAACCTTAAGCTGTCAAATTGCAACTATATATTCTTTTTTTTTACCCTGCCTTCATTCTCGAATCTTCACCGAATATTACACTTTCGTTGTTTAAAAAGAGAGAAAGAAAAACGAAAAAAGATCCTCGCTGCAATTTGTCAATTTTTATATTTCACTTTCCTGAAAAAATTTTTTGTTTTTTTTTTAAACTCTTTCAAATTTGATGGGAAAATAAATTTCTATATTTTCATTTTTAGAAAAAACTATGAATATTTAAATAAATAATAATTATTTCTGTCTGGTTTTCTTTTTAACTGTTTACTGATTATTTTCTTTCGAGAACTTGAGGGATAACCATGTTAAAGACACCTTTAGAATAATTATTTTCCTTCTAGGAAGTAAAGACAGTATTTTTCGCACTAGGTAGCAGAAAAAATTACAGAATTAATTACTATTCCCACTAGGAAATGAAAGAACTTTTTATTTCCAATAGGAAGCAAAGGCGAATTTTTTTTCCCCTGGAAAATACGAGGATTTTGTCAATCACCGTGAAATAAAATTGTTTTCCAACTAGGGGAGAAACAATTATTTTTTTCCACTCGAAGAGTAAATAATTATTTTTCTAATTAATAAATTAATTGTGTTGTATTTTTTAAAAACAATTATTTTTTACAGTAGGGGATAAAAAAATGAGTTTTTTTATTAAAAAAACAATTTTTTGCATTAGGAAATAATTAAATTTTTTCTTCTCTTAAAAATACATAAATCAATTTGTTTTTCCCTATTATTAAATAAAATAATAATTTCTTTAACCAGGATATTAAATCATTTTTCCCACTAGTGAAGAAAAGAATACTTTTTTCCACTATTGAAGAAAAGAATAATTTTTTCCACTAGTGAAGAAAAGAATACTTTTTCCACTAGTGAAGAAAAGAATACTTTTTTCCACTAGTGAAGAAAATAATACTTTTTCTGCTAATGAAGAAAAGAATACTTTTTTCCACTAGTGAAGAAAATAATACCTTTTTCCACTAGTGAGGTAAAGAATACTTTTTTCCACTAGTGAAGAAAAGAATAATTTTTTTCTACTAGTAAAGAAAATAAGAATTTCTTCCACTAGTAAAAAAGAGAATAATTTTTTCCTACTATAGCGAAAAGTAATATTTTACTATTATTGAACAAAAGAATTTTTTAACTAAAAAATAAAATCATTATTTGTGCCACTAGAGAATAAAATAATTACTTTTCCCACTAGAGATAAAAAAATTAGTGCATTGTGCATTGTGTTAATAAAAGCAATTATTTACCAACACTAGTCAATAAAAAAAAAATCCCTCCCCTCAAGAAAATAAAATAAAAGGTTTTTTAGTGGCAAATAATTTTCCATCAGAAAATGAAAAAATTATTTTTAACCCACTAGTGCATAAAGCAAAGATTTGTATAATAAAACAAATTATTTTTCCCCCTAGGGAATAAAATAATTTTTTTTTTGCTGAAGAAAAAAAATTTTATTTAAACATTTTTGTATTAAAGTTTCATTTAAAAATTTTATATTAAAATTTTATTTAAAAAATTTATCTTAAAATTGTATTGCAAAAATTTATCCTAAAATTTTATTTAAAAAATTTATCATTAAATTTTATTTAAAAAATTTATCATAAAATTTTATTTAAAAAATTTATCATAAAATTTTATTTAAAAAATTTATCCTAAAATTTTGTTTAAAAAATTTATCTTAAAATTTTATATTTAAAAAATTTATCCTAAAATTTTATTTAAAAAATTTATATTAAAATTTTGTACTTTTTAATTTTTTCAAAATTATTTTTACGTCTTTCAAAATGAATTTTGTCTTCTACAACAGAATAATAAACGATCAGTGTTATTATTATGAATCTAAATATTATTTTCACTTTTTTTTATTCGGAAGAGTAAATGGCCTTTTATTCGCAATAAAAAAAATATGAGTGAATTTCATTGAATTTGTCGTGATCGTGTTTTTTTTGTTCTGTTTTTTTTAAATGGAGAGAATAAAAAACAAACACATTTACGAGAAATTATACCAATTTTAGTACATGGAAAATCACATAAAATTGATTGTTATTATTCTTTCATGTATATTATTGTTTTATTGACCATAACAAAAGGAGGAAAAAAATTGCAGGAAAATTATTTATTACAATTGAAGAGAAATAAAATTACAATAAAAATCATTGTTATACACTAAGTGTTTATGGTTATTTCTTTTTTTTGCAATTTTTTGCAATTTTTTACAAAGTGTGCACAATTGCAAATTGTATATTTTAGAATTTTTTTTTTACTTTTTAAGTCAAATGTTCAATATTGAAAATGTCGGATTCAATATGGCGGATATTTTTTTTCAAAATTGACCAAATTCACTTGAAACTTGTTAGTCGGAGATTTTCGTGGTGGACATTTTCAATTTTTGAATTTTTGACCTCGGATTCGTAATCAGTGACACCAAAAACCCCCCAGGAAATAATTTTTGTGCAAATTTAAGCAATTTTGAAAAAAATGTCTGACATGTTAGATCCGCCATTTTGAATTTTGAAAATCTGTCTTTAGATTCGTGAACAGTGATACCAAAACTCCCCGAGTGATCTCTGTATTTTATTCCTTAGGTTTCATTATTTCCCTAGAGGCGAAACCGCTTTTTTTCACTACCTAGGGTTAAAACATTTTTGAATTTTTACTTTCTAGAATTAAAATACTTTCTTTTTTTACTCCCTAGGTCCAAAATCCTTTTTTTACTCCCTAGGTTGAAAATACTTCTATTTCTTAATACCTAGGGTTAAAACATTTTTGAATTTTTACTTTCTGGTGTTAAAATACTTTCTTTTTTTACTCCTAGGTTTGATTATCTTCCTAGGTTCAAAATATCTCTATTTTTCACTCCCTGGGGTTAAAATATTTTTGAATTTTTACTTTCTAGTATTAAAATACTTTCATTTTTTACTCCCTAGGTCCAAAATCCTTTTTTTACTCCCTAGGTTGAAAATACTTCTATTTCTTAATACCTAGGGTTAAAACATTTTTGAATTTTTACTTTCTGGTGTTAAAATACTTTCTTTTTTTACTCCTAGGTTTGATTATCTTCCTAGGTTCAAAATATCTCTATTTTTCACTCCCTGGGGTTAAAATATTTTTGAATTTTTACTTTCTAGAATTAAAATACTTTCTTTTATTACTCCCTAGGTCCAAAATCCTCTTTTTTACTCCCTAGGTTGAAAATACTTCTATTTTTTACTACCTAGGGTTAAAACATTTTAGAATTTTTACTTTCTGGTGTTAAAATACTTTCTTTTTAACTCCCTATATTTGATTATCTCTCTAGGTTCAAAATACCTCTATTTTTCACTCCCTGGGGTTAAAATATTTTTGAATTTTCACTTTCTAGAATTAAAATACTGTTTTTTTACTCCCAAGGTATGATTATCTCCCTAGGTTCAAAAAACGTCTACTTTTCACTTTCTCTGATTAACACATAATTTTCAGCTCCCTACGATTACAATACTCTTAGGTTTGACTCTTTAGGTTAAAAATATCTCTATTTCTAACTCCCTTGTAGTAAATTTAATTTTTAACATTCCAGGATTAAAATATTTTAAAAAATTTTACATTTTATGTTTAAAATACGTTCATTTTTGGCTCCCTAGTTTAGATTAACTCACTAGGTTCAAAATACCTCTATACTTCAATTTTTAAGTTTTATTATCTCTCTAGGATGAAAATACGTTTATTTTCCACTCCCTATGATTAGAACCGTATTTTAAACTCCCTAGGATTAAATATTTTTAAGTTTTTACTCTCTAAGGTCAAAATACATCCATATTTTACTCCCTAGGTTTAATTATCTCCCTAGTGTAAAAATACCTCTATTTTTCACTCCCTAGAAGTAAAATTCGTAAAAAAAATTTATTTTCAAGGTTTAGAATACGTTGACAATTTAATTCTGAGATTTGATTGTCTCCCTAGGGACAAAAAACAACCATTTTTCACTCCCTACGATTGAATCGGTACCTTTAGCTTCGTAGGATTAAAATAACCTTAGATTTTTACTCTCTAAAGTCAAAATACATCCCTATTTTACTCCCTAGGTTTAATTATCTCCCTAGTGTAAAAATACCTCTATTTTTCACTCCCTAGAAGTAAAATTCGTAAAAAAAATTTATTTTCAAGGTTTAGAATACGTTGATAATTTAATTCTGAAATTTGATTGTCTCCCTATGGGCAAAAAACAACCGTTTTTCACTCCCTACGATTGAATCGGTACCTTTAGCTTCGTAGGATTAAAATAACCTTAGATTTTTACTCTCTAAAGTCAAAATACATCCCTATTTTACTCCCTAGGTTTAATTATCTCCCTAGTGTAAAAATATCTCTATTTTTCACTCACTAGGAGTGAAACTATATTTTTAACTCTCTACGATTAGAATTACTTAGAAATTTTTTTTTCCGGATTAAAATACATCCATATTTCACTTCTCAGTTTTGAATATCTCCCTAGGGTCAAAAAACAACTATTGTCACTCCCTACGATAAAAACAATATTTTTGGCTTCTTTGGATTTTAAGTTTTACTCCCTGGGGTGAAAATACCTCCATTTTTCACTTCCCAGGTTTGATTACTCTCCAAGGTCCGAAATGACTATTTTTACTCCCAAAGGGTTAGAATATTTTTGATTTTTTAATCTTCAGGGTTAAAATACATTCACATTTCATTGCCTATGTTTGATTTTCTCTCTAGGGTCAAAATACCTTTATTTTCAACTCCCAATGATTAAAAGAGTATTTTAAACTCCCTAGGATTAAATACTTTTAAGGTTTTACTCTCTAGGGTTAAAATACCTCTATTTTTCACTCCCTAGTTTGGAATATTTCCCTAGGGTCAAAATTTCACTATTTTTCACTATCTTGGATTAAAACATTTTTCATTTTTCACTCCCTAGGTTTTTTTATCCTCCTAGGGTCAAAATACCCTTATTTTTTTTTTTACTTTTTTTCTCTACTAGGAAAACTGTATTTTAAACTGCTTTGGATTGGAACAAGTAAAAATTTTCATTTTAAATTACTTCTATTTCCACTTTCAAAATATAACACAGGCCGACAAAATTTTGTCGGCCTGTGTAATTAATTATTATTCGTTATCAATGTGACTAAAGAGTGCAAAAATAATAAATGAATGGATTTTTCAGTAGGAGAAGAAACATTTTTTTTTTTAGAAAATTAAAATAGGAACAAATTGGTGAGAGTGCAATTGAGAATTTGATGTTAAAGTTAAAATGTGACATATAGTTTTTCGCCATATGAATTTACTTTTGGCTGGGGAAATTTGCACGGTTCATTTTGTCACGATGTATTTTGTGGGGGAGTGAGAAAGAGAGCGACCAGCATATGGTGACCAAAAGCTCCGGACAGGAGGGTTAATTTGATTGCTGCTGCCATTTAACTATAGTATCTGGCAAAACTCTGTCGTGCATGAAGAACGTGTGAAAGTTTTGTCTTTTGAGTACGTGGTCCCGCATCGCATCGCTCTACTCTCATTCAGATTGGTCAACATTCACTCACATTTTCTTACGACAAATCCCAATCCAATGTCGAGAATTTCGCTTTTTAGTTTGCAATTTTTTACCAGAACAAAGAGAGAAGCTTTATGGTTGTAAAAAAAAATTGGGCCAAAAAGAAACAGAAAAAAATAAACAAAACAAAAATAAAAAACCAAAACTTTTGTTTCTCTCTCAAAATTGTAAAACAGTTTAATTCGATTTTAGGATTTAACTCGATTTTTAATTATATAAATCCAAAGAGAAGAGGATTGTGTAAATAAAGTAATAATTTCGTTTCGTGTTTTATAGATAAAGTAATTTTTTTATGGAAAATTTATATTTGACGACGGAGAGAGAATAACAAAGTATTTGTGCCCCTAGGGAGTGAATTTGCTCTTTTTTTCCCTTGTTAGTAAAAATCATTAAGAACTCCAGGGGGAGGATAATTAATCTTCTCGACTCTAGAGGCTAAAATTGGTTCTTTGACCCTAGAGAATAAAAAATATTTTCAGTCTCCAAAAAGAATGTTTTTCTTTGTTCCAACTTTTGGAAATAGAGAATAAATTTATTTCTAATTTCTAGAAAATCACTAGTGGACAAAAAAAAAATTTAATAAAATCACTCTTTCTAGAAAAAAAAAAGATTTATCTTTTACTTCCTAGAATTGTAAAATCTAGAAAAACTTTTTTTCAAAAGAAATATTATGTTTTCCATCAGTTTAGTTTAAAAAAAACTATTTTACTCACTAGTGAAAAAATATTTCCTTTATTTTTTAATTATTTTATTATTATTATGATTATTAATATTATTATTACTACTACTATTATTATCATCATCATTATTATTATTATTTTTTTTTTTTATTTGTAGTAGTAGTTGTAGTAATAGTAGTAAAAACCAAATTGTTTGTGCCTTAGTGAAAAAATTTTAAATCCTCACGGAAAATTATTTTCATTATTCCAGAAAAAAAATCTATTATTTTATTCCCTAGGGAGAAAAATAATTATTATTTGCACAAACCATTGCTTTGTAGACTAGTGGGAAAAATTCAATTTTACCTTCTGTTGGTATTAGTTTTTTGTAAATAGAAAAAATATTTTTTATTGCACAAACCATTACTTTGTGAACAAGTGGGAAAAATTAATTTTTAACCTTCTGTTGGAAAGTTGTTTCCTAAAAAAAATCGACTATTTTTCTCTGGTAAAATTGAGAAAATATCTTTGAGAAAAGAAATTTCTCTTTCCCCTAGAGAATAAAATTTTTAATTTTAGTACATTCGAAAAATACACCTTATTGTGAATAAATTTAAATTCACAACTTTCGCGGTATTTTTTTACAAAAGAATTAATTCTTAAATTTCCCAATAAAATTTTTTGATAATCTAAAGATATGTTTTTTTAATTTTAGAAATTTTTTTATCTAATTTTTTTAAATTTCCAGTAATCTTTTTGCAGTTTGAAGTTAGCCATTGTTTGCTTTTTTGTTTCTTAAATTTTTTAATAATTTTTCATTTCAAATAGTTTTAATTTTAAACCTAATGTATTGAAAATCGTCGAATTATTGCAAAGAATTTTATCAAAAAAATTTGATAATAATAGAATTTCTTCTAAAAATGTTCTTAAATTCTCGTTAAGAATTTTATAAAATTTTTTTAAAATCCTATTTAAATTCCTGTGAAGAATTTCTTTGAACTTTTTTTTTAAACTAATGGAGTTTCTTTAAAAGTTTTTATTGAAAATTTTGAAAACAATTGGATTTTATGAAAGAAGACTTTTATGAAAATTGTATTACAAAAAATTGAATTCTTGCGAAGAACTTTTTTACTATTTATAAAAATAATTGAATATTGTTCCGAAGAATTTATTAAAATTTTAGAAAATAATTTAATTTTATGTTAATATTTGAAGATTCAAATTTTTTTGAGAAATTCTATTAAAATTCTTTTTGAAAATAATTAAATTTCTGCAAAAGATTTTACTATTTATAAAACAAATTAACTATTGCAAAGAATTTTACTATATTTACAAAAATAATTGAAATGTTTCAAAGAATTTATTAAAATTTTGAGAAATAATTAAATTTGTATGAAGAATTTTATAGAAATAATTGAAAATAATGATTTTTTTCGTTTTTTATAAATATTTTGACAATAATTGAATTATTTTCTGAAGAATTTAAAATTCTGGTTGAAATAGAATTTTATGGAAATTTTTGAAAATAATTAAATTCATTCATGTTAGTTTATTTAAATTGGATTAAAAATAATTTAATTCCTGCAAAGAATTGAAGTATTTATCAAAATAATTTAATTGTTTCAAAGAATTTATTAAAATTTTAGAAAATAAATAAAATTTATGAAAATATTTAAAAATATTTTAATTCATCATCCGAGGAATTTAATTAAAATTGTTTTGAAAATATTTTAATTCCTGCAAAGAATTTTACTATTTATAAAATTAATAGAATTCTCGCGAAAAATTTAACTATATTTATAAGAATAATTTAATTATTTCGAAGGATTTATTAAAATTTTAGAGAAAAATTGAATTTTTTCGAAGTGTGTTAAAAATATTTCTAAAAACTGATTTCTTCAGAGGAATTCAATTTAAAGTATTTCAATAATAAATTTGTATTTTTGTAAAAATTTTACTAGTTAAACAAAATTAATTGAATTATTTCAAAGGATTTATTAAAATTTTAGAAAATAATTGAATTTTTTCTAAATGTATTAAAAATTGTTTGTCAATATTGATCTCTTCCGAAGAAAAATTTTATTTACCAATAAATATTAGTATTCACATTCATTGAACGAAAAAAAAGGTTGAATTAAAAATAAAAGCCAATGCGTTGAAAATAAAATTTCCTCAATCTTAAGAAATTCGATAATAATTCAATAAACAAGGATAGATATTATATTTCAATTTTATTAGATTTGTGAATTTACATGAAAATCTATTTAGCAGAGCGCTGAAATTAATCTCAATTTCGAATTACGAGAAAAACAGGTCAGAAGCGTTCGATTACTCGAGATAAATGGAGAGTACTGCACCAGCAAGTGAAATCAGGCTCAATTCGATAGAACCGATCGATTTTAATGCTTTTCGGAAATTGACCTTTTAGGTGAAGAAAAAAAAATATATGTCCTTATACATATATATATAAAAGGAGAATATTAAAGGGAATCGACGACTATATATGAAAGTACTGCAGAAGATAGAAAAAAATTGTAGCGTGAATTTTTAATTTAGACCAGAATTTCCTTCTTTTTTTTTATTCTTCATGATTGAAAAATTTTTTTAATTAATTATATTCTAATGTTCTTTCTCTTTGAAAGAATTTACTATTTGGAAATTTATTAAACGAATTTTGAACTTTAGTAAATTTTTACTTAAAATTACAAATTAGAAAGAAAATTAAAATTGTAGTTATTAACTGTAGGTATTTTTTAATCATAATTAGTTGTAACCAAGCGTCATCACTGATCATTGATGATTGATTGTCTTGTATATTAATAATCGTTGTATTCTGGTAATCTGTAATCTCAGTTTGAAGTTAGTTGTTGTTGGTTTTTTTTTGTTCCTCAACGTTTTTGTTATTTTATCTTTTCAAATATTTTTAAATTTTAATATTTTAAATTATTTAAATAATTGAATTATTACAACGAAATTTATTAGAATTTTGAAAAATATTTGAATTTTTAGAAAGAATTTTATTATTTGTATTTAGAAATAATTGAATTCTCCCGAAGAATTTTATTAAAATTTTTTAAAAAACCTAATTAAATTCGTTTCAAGAATTTCTTTGAATTTTTTTTTTTTTAATAATGTAGTTTCTTTAAACATTTCAGTTTAAAATTTTGAAAGAAATTGAATTTTCTAAACAATTTTTTTCCAGTTTTTAAAAAAATTGTATTTCTTAATAATTGAAATTAAACATTTCATTATTGAATTTTATTAAAATTTTTAGAAAATAATTAAATTCATTCGAAAAATAGACACACTCTTTTTTTTATTTTTTGACAGTAATCAAAAAAATCCTTTAATTTATTTGTTAATTTGTTTCAACTTTTCTAAATAATCGTGTTTGTTAATAAAATTAATAATAATAATAATAAATATAATGAAATATTTTATATTTGAAGATTATTAAAATTGTTTAAAATAGAATTCAAACCTTCAAAAAAAATTTATTTTTTATTAAGATAATTGAAATTTTCAGAAATATATTACTATAATTTTTAAAAATAATTGGAATCTTTAAAATAATTTTTTTTATGAAAAGAATTAAATTTTAAAGAAGAATTTTATTAAAATTTTTGAAAATATTGAAAATCCTTCAAAGAATTTTATTAAATTAATAAATTAACACCCGTATAATTTAAAAAAATAAAATTAATGAAAATAATTGAAATCATGCAAAGAATTTGATTTTTTATAATAAATATTGAATTTGCAAAGGATTTTGTTAAAAATTTTGAAAAAAATTAAAATCTTGTACAAAAATTAAAAATATTAAATTAAAATCTTCTTTACTTTTTTATGATAAAATTTGAATTCTTGCGAAGAAATTTATAAAAAATTTTGAAAACAATTGAAATGTTCAAAATAATTTTATATTTATGAAAGAATTTTATTTTTTATGAAGTGAATTTTTAGGAAAAATTTAAAAAAAATTTGAAAATAATTGAAATCTTCCAAAAAAATTGATTTTTTTATGAATATTAAATATTTTTTCGAAAAATTTTATAAAAATTTTAAACATAAATTTAAATGATTCGAATAATTTTTCTTACATATTTAAGAAAATAATTGAAATTTTCAAAAGAATTTTTCTTTTTATAACGATATAACAATAATTCAAATTCTTCGACTAATTTTTATTATTTAAGACAATAATTGAAATTTTCAAAAGAATTTTATTTTTTATGACGATAATTGAATTTCTGTCAAAAACTTTATTAAGTTTTTTGATAATAATTGAAATGTTCAAAATAACTTTATTAAAAGTTTTGAAAAGAATTTTACTTTTTATGACGATAATTGAATTTTTATTAAAAATTTTACTAAAATTTAAAACAATAATTGAAATCCTCCGAAGAAGTGTATTTTATTTTATTTTCATAAAATTTTTATAATGTATGAAAATAATTGAAATCTTCAAAAGAATTTTCTAAAACTTTCAAAAATTTATGAAAATAAGTGAAAATAATTGAAATCTTGAAAAGAATTTTTTAAAACTTTCAAATATTTATGAAAATAATTGAAATCTTAAAAAGAATTTTATGAAAACTTTTGAAAAATAATGTAATTTGTTTCGATGAAAATTTAAATTCTTTGCAGGAATTTAATTAACACTTTATTGAAAATAATTGAATTATTTTGGAAAAGTTTCTAACGAATGAGAAAAAAAATTGAAGTCTTTCGTGACATTTTTATTGATAATAATTGAATTTTTAGCAAGAATTTTACTATTTTAAAATTTAAAGAATAATTGAATTGTTTAAAATGATTCATTAAAATTTTATTAAAAATAATTGAATTTTCACAAAAAAAATTGTTATTTATAAAAGTAATTGTATTCTTCCGAAGAATTTGTATTATTTATGAAAATAATTTATTTCTTCTGAAGAATAATTAAAATTGAAAAATTAATAAAATAATTAAAAATTAAATTAAAATTATTATTTTTTTAATTATTATTAATTAATAAATTTTGAAAATTTATATTTGAAAACAATTTTTTTTGTAATTTGCATAATAATAATAAATTAAATTCAACGTTCGGCGCTCGTAACATTTGCTAGTTAATTAATAATTATTAATTATTGATAGTTGATAATATTACTAATTACTGTAAATTTAAATATTTACTAATTATAAAAATAATTTAATTGTCTAATTATTCGAATAATCAATGTAAATAATGTTTTACTCGTTTTAAAACTGTACTTCTTTTTTTAATTGGAAATATTTACAGATTGAAAATAATATCATTCTTTGTTAAAAATAAAAATAAAAAATAAAGAGCAAAATAAAATTCAACAACTATTTGCAATGCAATCTCTGTATGCGCTTATAGTTGAAATTTTTTTGTCCGATGCCTGGCGTTTCGTTTGGTACGATTTACTGCATGAAAAGTATAAAATATTGCGCGGCCAGTCGTTTATTATTATTTTTTTTTGTTCCTCCTCTAGAACACTTTTTTTTTTCCTCTGTATTGCGAATTAATTTTCCTGATTCATTACTCGTCGGTCTGCGGTCTATTTGATTCCCAGCGAAAAAATGTGAATCTGGACTGCTCGATTCAGAACGCATATATATATAAAATATTCACGTTTTCTTACACATTCATTTCTAGTTTTTTTTTTTTTAACATTTTTTTTTAATAATATATTTCCATGATATTTATATAGAAAAGTTGAGAGTAAAAATTCATTCCATTCATTTAATTACGGAACATACAAAAATTAAATAGATTTATTAAAAATGCAGATACGAACTTGTGCATATGTAATTTTTTTTACTTTTGAAATTCAGATTCTTTTATTTTGTGTCTTTCTTTTTTGCCCTTAAAAAAATTAAAATAAGGATTTTTTTTCTAAAGTTGGAAAATATTATTTCACTTTTCAATGTAATGGAAACATTTATTATGCCATGTAATTTTATTCCCTAGTGGCAAAAGTAACTCATTATTCACTCTCTAAAATTAAAATACCATTAAATTTTTTTTAGGGTTAAAATATCTCTATAGTTAATTCCCTAGGTTTGATTATCTCCCTAGTGTCAAAATACCTCTCTTTTACACTCACTAGGAGTAAAACTATATTTTTAACTCTCTACGATTGGAATTGCTTTGAAATTTTTTTTTCCGGATTAAAATACATCCATATTTCACTTCTCAGATTTGAATATCTCCCTAGGGTCAAAAAACCACTATTATTCACTCCCTATGATAAAAACAATATTTTTGGCTTCTTTGGATTTATAATACCTTTAAGTTTTACTCCCTAGGGTGAAAATACCTTCATTTTTCACTTCCTAGGTTTTATTACTTTTCAAGGTCCGAAATGACTATTTTTACTCCCTAGGATAAAAATTGTATTTTAAATTGTATTTTTTATTACAGTTCCATATTCTTTTCTCTGAATATATTTTTAATTAATAATGAATAATGTTAATGAATTTTTTTTTCCCGAGTTATAAATAGTTTTGACTTATAATGTATAAAATGAAAATTTTCAAATAGGGTAATAAATTTACAGGAGTGAAACAATTTTTATTCAATGTTTAAAGGGAAGCGAAAAGGTAATAAATATGATTTTTCGTTTCGGTCATTTTTTTTTTTTGGGGGGGGGAAGAAAGGTTGGATATAGAAATCTTTGATGGGAGAAAAAGTAATATACATGTAAAAAGCGTTTTATGAATCTCTATATCCTGACCGACGGTAATAAAGATGGCGTTGTGTTAGGTGCTAGACGATAAATTTTCTGAAGTATCGCTGTAATCTCTGCGAACCAGCTACCGTGTTACAGGGCACGTATCCCGGCCTTATATGTGATGTACGCACACACACACACACATACACTATTGCACTTAAGATTTTATATGTCGGTAAGATATAAAAATGGCCAACTCTTAAGACTTTGAGTTCAGTGTTAAGCTCCAAGCGCGCTCGTGAAACCAGATGGGCTTTTGATCTTAAGTTCCCTTAAGCCTTATTTATCGTTATTATTATAAGACCATTATTATTTTATTGAAAAAAAAAACCCCCCAGTTTGATAACAGTCAATTAACAAGTTCAACTTCATTATTTTTGCAATACTTTACTAAACTGCTTTTTTCAAAATTAAAGCACAAAAAAAAGTTGTTTACACAGTTTTCTTGAAAGTATCAAAATAAATTGAAATTGGATCAAAATAAGACAAAAGTTTGTATCAAATTATGATTTAATTCAATTTTTTATATCAATTCGTTGCCATTTGATACTTTTAAGTTTTTAGTCTCAGGGAAAGAATTATCAAAATTTTATATCTAGATATTTTTTAATTATTAGGAGTGAAATATTAATGTATTTAAAGCCTAGAGTGTAAAAGATTTTTTTCTAATTACATTAAGTCTTTAACGTTCGAGTGAATGTCTGAATAAAAAATGAAAAAACCGCTGCCAAGTTATAAGAGGGTTGCTACGAATTCAGCATTTCAAAATTCCCAGACTTTTTCAGGTTTTCTAGACCATTTTTTTAAATTCCCTGACCAAATTAATTAGTCGTTTGCTTTTTTGTTTCCTAACATTTTTTAAATTTTTTCTTTTTAAATACTTTCAATTTTAAAATTAATATATTGAACATCATTGAATGCTTGCGAAGAATTTTATCAAAAAATTTGAGAATATTTCAATTCCTTCGAAGAATTTTATTATTTATAAAAATAATTCAATTCCTTCGAAGAATTTTATTATTTATAAAAATAATTTAATGCACGCGAAGAATTTTATTAAAATAGTTGATAATCCCAATTAAATTCTTCGAAGAATTTATTTTAATTTTTTTTAAAAATGAAGTTTCATTAATAATTTTAATTGAAAATTTTCAAAATAATTGAATTTCAACAACAATTTATTTTAAATTTCTAAAACAGAATCTTGTGTCGTAATAAGTGAAATTAAAAATTTAATAATTGAATTTTATTAAAATTTCTAGAAAATTATTGATTATGCCGATGTTTTTAATAATTATAATTAATAATCATAGTGTAAAAATTTATTAAAATTTTTCCTGAAAAATTTAACTCTCTCTGAAAAATTAAAAACAATTATTTCTTTCGTGAAATTTCATTACAATTGTATTGAAAATAATTTAATTTTTGAACAGATTTAAATCTAACTTTTAAAATTTTTTAAAAAATAGTTAATGGAGTTTTTTTAAAATTAGAGGTGAGAATAAAAATGAAAAAATGAAATTTTCGCGATTCAGATACGTGAAACTAATTTTTGAAAAAAATATTTTATAAAATTCCCTGACATTTCCAGGTTTTTCCTAATCGAGAAAAAATTCCCTGACAATTCCCGGTTTTCTATATCTATATTTACCCAAAAATTCCTGACTAAAAATATTCTATTCTTTTTGAATGAAACGTCGATCACGAACCCACTATTTTTTATTAATTTTAATTAATTAATTTTTCGGTAGCTACTTCTTTATACTATTTTTTCAATCGTAAGGCATAGTTCTCCGGTTGCTACTTTTGAAAGCATTTATTTTCGATAGATTTTTTTCAAATTTTGAAAAAATGTTCCTTTCGGTGCCCTCTAAATGAGGTAAAAATTTCAAAACCCTTTGCGGTGCTAAATTTTGAGTTATTTAAGTTCAAATTTCCACTGTTAAATGCGATTATGTTGAAAGTAAAAAATTCCAATGACAATATCTCGTTTTTTGACATGGCAAAGGGTTTTGAAACTTTTACCACATTTAAAGGGCACCCAAAGGAAACTTTTCTCAAAATTTCAAGAAAATCTATCGAAAACTAAATTTTTAAAAGAGTATCAGCCGAAGAACTACCCTAAAGCTACTTTTTTAAAACCAATTATTGAGTGTAACGTCTCAAATAAAGTTTTAACTATTTTTTCTAGTTTCAGGCTGAATTTTAACAGTGGCAAAATGAGATAATTTCTCTCCTTCGGGTTTGTAAAAAAACAAAAAGAAAACTGCCACGAAAAAAACCGCTGCCTACCCTAGGATTAAAATACTAAGAATTTTTTTGTCTTAATTAAAATACATCTAAATTTTACTCCTAATGTTTGATTATTTTCCTAGGGTCAAAATACCTTTATTTTTTATAAAATTTTCTTTTTCTATTTTTTACTTTATTTTTAAAACTGTATTTTAAACTCCCTAGGTTTAAATACTGTTAAGTTTTTACTCTCTAGGGTTTAAATATGTGCATTTTTTACTCACCAGGTTTAATCATCCCCCCAAGGGTCAAAATCACTATATTTTTCACTCCCTATTAGTAAAACTATATTTTTTAACTCCCTAGGATTGAAATTTATTTGACGATAGACAAGTTCAGACTTATTTGAATGCACTAAATTATTTTTAATTTCTTTTCCTATAATTTGTAAAATATTTTAATTAAATTATTAAACAATTCAACGAAATGAACAAGTAATTCAAGTAAATTCTCAAATAATTGAAATTGTTTTAAAAAATAATTGAATTTTTTTAAATAAATAATTGAGTTTTTTTAAGAAATTAAATGCATTTTAAGTTATTAAATTTTGATTGAAATTTATCGAAATTTGGTTAGAAGTAAACAAGTAATTGAAATAAATTAAAGAGTAATTTGAATGAAATTGAAAAATTAAATAGAATTAAAAATAGTTGAATAATGATTACATTAATTAAATTGAATTGTACGCAATGATAATTAATTGAATTGTACAAAATGATAATTAATTGAATTATACAAAATGATAATTAATTGAACACGAAATGAAAAAATGATTTGAAATTAATTAAAAAATGTGATCAAATATGCGCACAATTTGGCTATAATGTAAATTGTATGTTTATGTTAAATTGTAATTATATTTACATATAGCGCATGAAAATGTAGTAAATATCTTTAGACGAATGGCATTCATGTGAATGTAAAGGAATTGTGTATGAGACACGATTTGAATACGTAATTTCTCTTCGCGTTGAGAAATTTGTGAGCGTGAGTTTCCGTACAAATTTCTAACATTTCACCCCCTTTCTCTCTCTTTCTCTCACTCACTCACTCACTCACTCACTCACTCTTTACTCTCTTTACTCACTTTATAGTCGAAAAATAATTATTAGAATTCAATTTTCATCATCAGTCAAAAAGTTTTCCATGTGCGGTATAACGATTTATATATATATATTAGCCGAGAGATTTAGAGTTTAATATATAATTCGCTTCAAAATCCAACCGAAATTCTACTGAAATATGTTTAAAGAACGTAATTACAAGCGACAATTAAATTTGTCCGCAATTAACACGCAGTTGCTTTTCCGCTTTACCTACCGCAATGCCAACACTAGTGGAGAATAATTTTCGCAAAATTTCTATAACATATTGTTTTAGAAATTTAGAAACAAGTTATAGAAAATAGAAATAATATCATTTTATACTGCATGGTGAAATATAATAAATTATGCTGTGTATTAAATTTCGTATTCATTATTTTCTAGTCATGTTTCAATTATTTTTTTCTCCATTACAAAATTAGATATTAATTTCAAATTTACATAGTTTAATAATTATTTTATAATCTTTTATTTTATAATTCGCAAATTTTGTAATAATTAAATTCAATTCTTCCTAACTGAATTCAAATTTTTTGAAATTTATTTCATTTTTAAATTTATTTTCAATTTTTTGCTGTTTGTATAATTTATTCGAATTCTTTTTCTCAAATTCCACTTCAATTATCGTTCAATTTGTTTGAATTACTTTTTAAATACATTTTATTGCCTCAAATATTGTTTTTTTAAAATTTATTTCGATTATTTTTCAATTGACTTTCAGTTTATTTAATTCATTATTTCATTTTTTTAATGAAAGTCCGTTTTATTTGATTTACTTTTTACTTCATTTACATATGATTTTATTTTTAATCTTTTTGAGATTTGTTTCAATTATATTTGAATTTAATTTCAATTTTGTTATTGCTAATTTAAGTCATATTATTTAGTTTTAAAAATTAATTGATTAATTAATTATTTATTATTTTCAAGTTTTTTTCAAATTTTTTCTTACACCTCTTTCAATTTTTATTCAATTCGATTTAGTTATTTCGTATTTACTTTAATTCTTCTTTAAATTTACTTCAATTATATTTTCTAATTTGTTTGAATTACTTTTTCAATTAATTTAATTATTTATTGTGGTAATTCAATTATTTTTTGTTCTATTCAATTATTTTTTCAAGTTCACTTCAATTTTTATTTATTTATTTATTTTAATTATGTAACAATTTGAGTACTTATATTATTTCTAATTTATTTTAATTTTTACTTTCCTACTTCCTGGTTAAATTATTTTTTTATTAAATTCAATTACTTCTAATTTATGTCAGTTTTTGCTTATCTCTTTCAATTTCTATTCAATTCAATTCAATTACTTTGTATTTATTTAAATTCTTGTTTAAATTCAATTAAATTATATTTTCTAATTTGTTTGAATTACTTTTTCAATTAATTTAATTATTTATTATAGTAATTCAATTATTTTTTTGTTCTATTCAATAATTTCTTCAAATTCACTTCAATTTTTACTTAATTATTTTTATTATATAACAATTTAAGTACATATATTATTCTTAATTTATTTTAATTTTTACTTTCCTAGTTCCTAGGTAAATTACTTTTTTATTGAATTCAATTACTTCTAATCTATTTTAATTTTTGCTTATTTTTCTGTCAATTATTTTTGAATTCAATTCAATTATTGCGAATTGATTTCAATTCTTCTTTAAATTCTTCTTTAAATTCAATTTAATTATATTTTCTATTTTGTTTGAGTTACTTGTTCAATTGATTTAATGATTTATTATATTGATTCAATTATTTTTTGTTCTATTCAATTATTTTTTAAAGTTCATTTGAATTTTTACTTATTTACTTTAATTATATGACAATTTAGACACTTGCATTATTTCTGATTTATTTTAATTTTTAGTTATTTCAATTATCAGCAATTATATTACAATTTCGGTACTTAGATTATTTCAAATTTATTTTAATTTTTACTTCCCTTCTTCCTAGTTAAATTACTTTTTAATTTAATTTAATTATTTCTAATTTATTCGGATTCTTTTATTTCTTAAATTATTTCAATTTTTTCTTACTTATTTCCATTGTTTTTCATTCATTTCAGTTATTTATTATGTAAATTCAATTAGTTTTTTATTCTATTCAACATTTTTTCAGTTATTTCTTTTTTTACTTTGATATTTTTTTGAATTATTTTCTAATTTACTTTTATTATTTTTAATTTATTTTCATTTTTATTTACCCAGTTAAAGTTTATTCAAATAATTCAATTATTTCTAATTTACTTCATTTCTTTATTTTTCAACTCGTGTAAATTATTTTCTGAATTCTTTCAGTTACATTTTCATTTATTATTTATTTTAATATACATGAAAATTCAATTCTTTTTAATTAATTTTAATTATTCATAATTTTTTTCTTTTTTTTGAATTTCATATCAATTATTTATTTTATTATTTCTGTTATTTATTTAATTTAATTATTTGTTTGTTTATAATTTAATTATTTTTTATAATATACTTCAATTATGTATTTTCCTTTAAAATTCGTTTTATTTAATTTGTAGTTAAGAAATAATGAAATTTACCTACGAATATTACTAATTAACTGTAAATAATTGAAGTAAATTTTCTTTTTGTATGGAAGAAAATATTTCATTAGGAAAAAAAAATTATTATGATGAATTAAGTTAAGTAATGTGTTCGGCTCGTTGAAATAAAAATAGTAAATTTTAAAAATTTTTCCTTCAAATAAATATTATCTGTTAAGTGAATTTATTGTTAAAGTATAATATTATATAAGCAAGAATTATATAATATAATAATAATAATTAAAATTAATAATATTTATTTATATAACTGATGCATAAGAGATCTCATGCATAATAATATTTAGTAACAATTTTTAATTAATTAATATAAATAATTCATTTAAAAAAAAAAAAAAAATCAGTTAATAAATTTTTTTCTCGAGGAAACAAATTTTTTCTATATAATACAAAAGAGTTTGAAACAATTGCAGATTGAAAAATGTAATTTAGAAAAAAAGTAATAGCAATCAGTCAGTTTTCATTTTCCGAGAAAGTAATCCTTCACTATCGTCCTGTCAAAAGTTTTCTCAAAGTGATGGTGAGGGGGAGAGGGGCATAAACAAAAAATGACTTTTCTCGATATAAGGTAACTTTTGCAAAAGGAAACTACAAAACTTAAGTAGAAGAAGAAGAAGAAGAAGAAGAAGAAGTAACTTTTAAGCAAGAATTGTATAGTTATGGTCGGACGGGATTTGACTTTTACTTTTTTTTGTGCCACTCGACGTTTAAACTAACTGCTTTTCAAGAAAATGAAATCGTTCTCAAAACTCTGTAACAAAAATACAGTCTGTATTGTATATATATATACATATATATACAATTTTCTACCAGTTGCTTTTTACCTTCAAGCTCTCTGTTTGACGTAAAGAGAGAGACATTTAAATTTCAACAATTCACACACACACACACACACATGCGAGTCGTGAAACAATTTCAAATCGCAGAATATAAGGGATTATTCCTTTGACAATATATGAGTTGCATATTTTTGTATTATTACATTATTGAAACAAAGAGCTGCGGTAATATTAAATTGATAATGAAATTATTACAATAGAGGAATAATTCAAACATTTCAATTAGAGAGATAAAATTTAAAAAAAAACACGTATTTTTTCCAGCAAAAAATGGTAATAAACTTTTTTTTTCGTGTTAGAAGGTAAAAAAAGGGTTATTTTGCTCCCTAGTGTAAAATAATTGTGGAATTCACCCCCTGGGGTAGTTTAATATATTGCTCTTGGGGGTTAATTTACTCCCTAGAGTAAAAAGGCTCTTTTTTGCTCCCTAGGATTCAAAATCCTCTAGTTTTCCCCCTTGGTATCGAAAAACCTGTTAAATTTTACTTTCTAGATTTTATTGTCCCCCAAGGGTTCAAATAGTACTATTTTTACCCACTAGTATCGAAATAATTACTTACTAGTATCGAAATTTTACTTCTTAGTGTTAAAACACCTTTATTTTTACCCACTAGTGTCAAAATAATAGATATTCTTAAACACTTTTCTCACTAGTGGGTAATAATCTCTATTTTTACCCACTAGTATCAAAATGTCTACAAGTTTTACTTACTTGCGTTAAAAAAAACCTCTATTTTTACGCACTAGTAAAAAATTAATTGAAAGCTATACGCATTTTCCCACTAGTGTTAAAATGCCTCCATTTTTACACACTAGTATCGAAATAATCGAATTATCCACCCATATTTCTCACTAGTGTTAAAATACCTCTATTTTTACCCACTAGGATCGAAATATATAAGCATTTTTCTCACTGGCGTTAAAAAACCTCTATTTTTACCTACTAAAATATTTATACATTTTACTCACTAGAGCTTTAATACCTCTATTTTTCCACCTCGAGGAAATAAAAATAATATTCTAATTTTTTTTATTGTTTCAGATGAGGCAAAAACTGGATCCCTTGTCCATTTGTTTTTTCACGCTTCTAATTTCAACTTCGTTAGCAGCTTCATCTCATAAGGTAAATTACAAATTATTAACTATACTTTTTTTGGATTATTATTTAGAGCACTGAAGATTTAATTATTTTTTAAATGGGTACAAATTAGACGGCGCTTAATTAAGTCACAACTATTTTCATTTCACGGAATTTGTTTTTCTTTTAAAGAGAATTTTAATTGTTATTTAATTTGAAATATGCGTTTATTTTAATTTTTCTAAAAAGTATATCTATCAACTTTTGAAAAATTGCTCCTGAAATAAATAATAATTAATAAACTACAAAGTCTTGATTACCTCGACTTAGGATTATTAAATAATAATTGAAAAACACGTGAATAATAATTTTCGATAATAATAAAAATAATATGCTAATAATATAACGCTTTAATGAAATTAGTGAGTAACAGTCCACATTAAAATAAAAATAATTTGTTAATCTAAGTAAAAACATGTTTCAAAATTCAAAAGTGAATTTAAAAATGATTATTTATTAAAAATATGTAAGTAAATATATTTACACACAGTAAAATAAAAATAAAATAAATAATAATAAATAAATAGCATATAAATGTAAATAAATATACGAAAATGTTAAATTAACCAACGGGAAGAAAGAAATAAAAAGTTAGATCCGTCTCGAATGGTAGCAACGGGCAAAGTGGGAAGTTTGCCAGTGAGCGCCTTATATATAACCGGACCGTCCGGAGTGGGAGAAGGCGCGAGATGGTGGGGAGAACGACGCGAGAGAAATGCGCCGGCGTAGAATCGGATCTCTTTCTCTCTCACTCACATCTCCCCACTGCCGAAAAACTGATCCGATTCTACGCCGAAGATACTTCAATTAATTTAAGTAACCGCAGATAATTATTTATTCTAATTATTCTTTTTCTTAATAACTAATTAATTACGTAATTTTATAAAACAGTAATAAATTCTAAATAAATAAAAAAATATTAAATACTAATAATTAATTAGTTTAAATATTAATCATCCTACTCTCTAAATTTTGATTTATAAAAAAATTATTATTATTATTAAATTATTATTATTGTCAATTACTAACTTGTTAACTTCTTACTTTTGAGTTAGCAGATTTTACTAATTAATAGTCATTTCCACTAATATAATTTTCTTTAAAAATTAAAAAATGACACAAATTGTTTATAAAAAATTTTATTAATCGCATTTCGTTTACTCAAAAAAAGAAAATTCGTCCCTATATATATAATAAAGGAAAAAATCTCGAATTAAAAATTTTAACTATAAAAATTGTTTAGCTAGAGAGAAGGAAAAAATTTTTCCTCTCCTCTTTCTGAAATAATTTTATTCTCTCTCCACAACGTGTGATTCACATTAGTTATTTTTCTTTCTCATCTTTTTTTTTCGCGAACAAAAGCTGAGAAAAGTTTTTTAAAATATAAAGGATATGTTTATGAATTGAGTTTTGAGAATGTGCGGTTGGGTGAAAAAAAGAATGTGCTTAGTGTAAAGATTACCGTATATGCTAAATCCCTGGCGAGAAAGAATTTTCTCGTGTGTGGCAAAAAAAAGAAGAAAAAAATATATCTATGTGTATATATAAAGAGAAGAGAATGTTGAGAGAGAAAAGTAGAAAGTGAAATTACGTTAAAACTCACCACAGAAAACTTCCTGCGGGAGACAGTTCTACCTCGAGGACCAATTAGGGATAATCGGTTCCGACAGTCGCCAACTCTTTCTCTCTCTCTCTCTCGTCCTTTCGTTTTGAACCCCTTTTGCTATTACCGCAGCAAAACTTCCCTTACTTTACCCGAACTGTTCAATATTGCTTGAGAAGCCAGCCCTTCTCCCTATAAAAACATTCAGACACATTTTGTCCCAAAGAGGAAAAAAAAATTGCGTCACTTATTTGACTTATGAAAACTTCTTGAAAAATTACTCTTTTTTTTATTCTTTTATTTTATAGTTGTTACGACCGAACTCCGTAACTTTTTATATCATAAATAATTATTTACAATACCTGAAAATCAAAATTATAAACAACAAATTACACAACATGAGATTTTGTTCACAAGCTTTAAAACATTTACACAAAACAACTCTTTGTAATTTCACAAAAGGGATATTCTTCATTTTTAATATTTTAATCCAATGCATTTCAATTAGATAAAAAAACTAATTCTATTTTAAATAAGAGATTTAATTGAGTTTAACATTCCTTCGCGTTTTGCAAATTTCGGAGTGAAAAACCTAAAGAAGACAATAATGGCATATTTCTTAATAAATTCCTTTTGTTTGCCAAACAGTTTATTAACCTTTTTTGAGAAATAGTTAGAAAATATTAAAGTGAAGTAAATTTGTCAATATAAGGAGTAGTGCATCCAAGTCACTGAACTCGGATCACGCCACTGCCTAAATCTTCAAGTTTGCAGAATTGGCTTGGCAACAGTCAAGTGCAATAAACTTAACATACGATTTCACCATTAAATCGTCTTTCAATAAAATTGATTGACACAAGGAAATCTGGACAGTTGAGTTCAGGCCGTGTAGCCGACAGCTAGCCCAGGCAATTAAGCCTGTAGTTTTCTGTCTAGGCAATAGAAGCCTGAAGTTTAAGTCCGGCAAGTTAGCCGTGTTGATGCGAAATAATCTCAGAAGTTTGCAGAATTTAATAAGAAGTTTGTTGAGAAAAGTGAATTTAATTGGGAAAATTATAAATAATAATAAAAAAGAAGGTTAAACAAAATAAAAAAGAAGGTTGAATTGAAAAAATATATGATTAAAGTAATAAAGAATAAATAAAGTGATATAATTGAAAAGATAAAAAATAAAAGATAATATTGATCTGTAAAATAATTTTAAAAAAATAAAAGAGTTGAGAAGAAAAGAATTTAAAAAATAAAGAATCCGCGAAATAAATAAAGTTATTCATAATTTCGTTGTGAAAAGAAACAACTACATTGGATTAAAGTGACGAATCGAAGGAAATACTGAGTAGTGAGTATTATATTTCTACGCTACGATTTACACATATTACACTTTTCATTCACACATATATAAGCACTCTTTTTACACATACACCATCATTTTATTTCCCTGCACACATAAAAATTAGAATTTATTTGTATTAGGTAATTTCTCGGATAAAATATAATTACCTACATTTACATCTTAATTTGTCTATGATTTTCATAACCTAAAAATCATATTTCCTTTTTTTAAGAATAAGGATCTCAACCTATTAACTGAATATTAGTTAAGTAGAGAGGGGATCCACTACCTTTTACGTTTTTCGTCCGAAGGACACGTTTAGTTAGAGTCAAAGTAACATCTTTTTATAAAACAATTAATTTTCATTAATTTCTACTTTAACAATAGTCATTATTAGTTATTTATTCTATTACTTTCTCATATAGAGAAAGTATTATAATACAAAAATGTTTCGAGTTCGATTTTTTGACATATCTTCATGTTATTTGACATCAGGAGTTCAAAACTGGAATTTTTGAAAAACATCATCGCATGTCTCCATGAATGAGATATTATTATTATTATCACACATGTTATTGGACCAACAGTAATTGTATCACTGTTGGTTTAGAAGTATCAAATTGCAACCAATTGATATAAAAAATGTTGATCCAATCAAAACTTGATCCAAATTTTTTTGACATCAATTTTTAATCAATTTGATACTTAGCATCAGTTTGATACTTTCAAGAAAACTGTGATATTCGAATACGATATATACAATATATGGTATATACAATAGTATATACCATTTATTGCGACAAAAAAATGTGTCATTGATTCGATAGTATTTTTTATTCTCAGTGCGCGTACAGGATTAGACGATTTTTAATGAATACCATCACATAGATTATCATAATTACTGCACACAAATCCCCCGAACATTTGAATGATAAATACGTTCAATATTTACAAATAAGTCGGCATTACGTAATATATGGTGGAGCATCTATAGAAATGATGTAACGAGTTAAAACTATATTAGTACTTAGTGAACATACATGCACACGTATCTGGCAAACGATTAATTAGACAGTTTGCTATGGACGGATACGTCGCTTAATTTGAATGGCATGTGAATTAGGTATGCGAAACGTATATCGCAGCTACTCCCACTCCTTGTGCATCAGTATTCCCATAAAGTGCAAATGTGTGTATAGATGCCTATGTATATAAAGGAGGAATAGTGCATCATGACCCGGACCAAGTTTCTACACAGAAATTGCGGATTCTGATCTTCACCAGTGAAACGCATGGCTTGTCATAATCCCTAGCTTTTCAGGGAATGTAATCCTTGTGTCCTTTGACTCTCCTCCTCCACCTCCATGGTTCAAATGAAAATAACCCTCCATTCAAATGATGCCAGGGAGGGAGAATATATTTCTTTTTATTTCCCTCCATAACATCCCTTGTATGCTATTATTTGCTGAATACAAATTTTAAATTGGGTTTTTATTTATTTTTTTTTTTTTGCAAGGAACAATTTAAGTGGATTCTTTTTTCATGTTCTTTTTAACACATCAGAGTGATTCTCGGATTTGTATAGAGATTACTCTCTATTGGTTTTAATTGATAATTTTTTGCTATCAAGTTTGAAATTAAAAATTGAATTCTAGAATGTAATGCTAGTGATTGCTGAACTTTTTTCCCAGTCGTTTGATATTTGTTTTTCATAAAATTCTGCTATTTTTCATTAATTTGCATAATAATTATTTTTCAGAACAATTCAATTATTTTCAAAAATTTCAATAAAATTCTTCCTATGCCAATTCGAGTATTCTCATAAATAATAAAAATTCTCACAGAAATTTAATTACTTTCTAGTTAATAAAAATTTAAATAAGATTTATTTATTTAAATGTATAAACGGGCATTAAAAGACCTTTACATTAAATCTATAAAAATTGCAGACCATAACTTTGTCTACAATTAGACAAAAATAAATCTTTTTCCACCTCAAAACGGTCCATAATATCATAATTAATTATCAAAAATAATAGTGCGCAGTCTAGATGTAAACTGTCCCAAATAAACACCAAAAAAGTCCAAATTATCACAATACAAATTTGATTCACGACATAATCTATTGACAACAGAATTCCTTCCATAGTTTGTTCTATGATATTGTACATTAAATAATGAAAAATTTCTCAAACGTTGAGCAGGTTTACAAAGCTCAATCATTGAAAGCAACTGAGGACAATGCACGACACTGTTGACAAACTTAAATAAAAAAAAGTATATCATTATAACAAAATCTTGCTTGAATTTTGGAAAGGCCAAACTTAACTTAACTTAACTTAACTTAACTGTACTTAAAGGGGAATTATTTAATTTATAAATGTGATTAAAGACTATCTTTTTCCTAGAAAAGGAAATTGTTAAACATTTTTTAATATTCAAATGAAATTTATTATAAAAGCACCATTCTTGTAAACCATCTAAGTCAGATTGAAAATTTTAAAAATCGGAATGTATATCAATTCTCATATAAAATTTAAGATCATCTGCAAAAAGCAAAAATGAACACAATTTAAAAACTGAATTAATATCGTTAATAAATAATAAAAATAAAAGTGGACCCAAGTTCGAGCCCTGGGGGCTAAAAGATTTCAAATATTTAATTGTTTTAATGAATATTTACATTTTTTGCAGCATTTCAATTACTATTATTTAACAAACATTTTTTTTAAAAGATCTTGAAAATCGTAATTTTTTTTTAAATTTTAATAAAACTCTTCGTAAAATGATTGAATTACAAATAATAAAATTTTGAAATGAATTAAATTTTTTTGAATACAATTTGCACGAATATTCTTCAAAAGAAAAAAAAACAATGAAATATTCTAATACAACATTTTTGAAAGAAGTTATTTTATTTTTGAAAAATGTTAAACTTCTCGACAGTTAATTTAGAAGAATTAAATTACTTTTATAAATGTAAATGTAATTAACTTTATCCCAAGAATTTCATTACATTTAATACAATTTTAATTAAATTATACAAAATAGTTTATATTTATCCGAAGGAAAATTTTCTCAAAATTTGAAGAATATCTATCAAAAATTAAAGTTTTAAAAGAGTATCAGCCGGAGAACTACCCTAAGGCTACTTTTTTAAAACCAATTATTGAGTGTAACGTCTGAAATAAAGTTTTAACTATTTTTTCTGACATTTTCCTGGCATTATCCTGATTTTCATCAATAATTTTTTTTTTCCTGGCAATAACTTCATTTATAAATTCTTCTGAACTTCAATTATTTTTCAAACTTTTAGTTAGAAATTTTAGAAACTTTACAATTCTTCAAAAATTCGATTATATTTAAAAATAATTTTTAAAGGTAAAAAAAATAATTTTTTGAGCCTATAAAATTTATTTCTATTGAATTTGATAAAATTTTCAATTAATTCGAAATTTAAATAAATATTTTTATTTGTATTTAAATTTTAATTAAATTTCGGTAAAAGACAATTTTTTTCTGATAATTATTAAATTAAAATATTCAAATTTTCCAATTTTTGTTTAATAAGTACATAAATATTTGTTTATTTTTCTACAAGAGTTAAAAAATTTGAGAACAATTTTAATGTAAAACATTTAAAAAAATTAATAACAATTTCTATAAAAATTCATATTATAACGCATTTAATATTATTATATTTATTATATAAATAGTTGAATTTATCTAAACAATTGCATTATCCATTAAAAAAATTAAATTTCTACGAAGAATTTATTAAAATTAAGAAAAATGAATTCTTACAAAATTTTTCGACGAATTAAATTAAAATTGCATTGAAAATAATTCAATTCGTATATATAGAATTTTACGAAAATTTATTAAAATTAATTGAATTCTTTCGAGAAATTTTGTTAAAATTGTATTTTTTTTCTGCGAATTGAATTTTTCCAATGAATTTTATTATTTATAAAAATAATTATCAAATTATATACAAAATCAAACTTCAAATATATAATTAAATTTTAAGAAAGTATTTAATTTCTTTTTAAAGAATTTTTATTAAATTTAAAATAATTTATTGATTAAAAAATTGATTCGTTCCACAAAAAAATCCTTTAATTTATTTCACATAATTGAATTACTGTGAAAATTTCATTCTTTAAGTTATTAAAAATTTTTGCTTCGAATTTTATTAAATTTTTTTTACCAATAATTCAATTCTTTTAAAAATTTTTATTAAAATCTACATATTTCCATATTTCTAAATAAAAAAAAATAATAAAAATTATTATTTATTACTTAAGTATAATAATAGATATTTTTTTTTTTTTTTTTTTTTTTTTTTTTTTTTTTTTTTTTTACGAGGGAAGTGGAAAATCTGCTAACCCTTGGAGGCCTACTTCCAAGGCAGATACCTGGAGCCCGCACTCCTAGGTTATGTGGGGGTAACCGCTCTTGTTCTGGTCGACCCACTAAAAACCACACCCTTTTTTGAGACATATCTCTCCTGGCGGAACTGCCGTCAAGCTTACATCGCCAGTAGAGGTCTCCTTACCTACTTCCAGATCTGAAATCCTTAACTAAGCGCTAGCGGAAGAGGGAGGAGTTCCATTTAAGGTCTCCTCCGTCCTCCGCGAGCGCCCAGCCGAGCCGCAGGAATTCTCCGTCGTTGTTGTAACGTCCTTCTGTCGTTCTCCTTCGCCTGCATCACTTTGATGATATAGGACTCTATTTCGCGCCATGAGTCTGCACTCTGTAACATAATTGGTACCATGTTCTCGACCGTGACTTCAGTGCCCACGGCCGAAAACATGGCTTCCCTAAGTTCACGCCAGTGCCCGCAAGAAAAAAGCGTGTGCTCCGCGTCGTCAATGTGCTCTGCTTCGTCGTCATCCGAACCGTTGCAGTATACACATTTCGCATCTGCTTCTATTTTAAACCGATAGAAGTACTGCCCGAAACAACCATGACCCGACATCGCTTGTGTAAGGTAGTAGCTTACTTCACCATGTTGTCTTTCCAACCATGTGGCGAGGTGGGGAATCAGGCGATGAGTCCATCTGCCTTTTAATTCCCCATCCCATCTCTCCTGCCACCTCAGAACGAGTCTTTTCCTTGACTCCGTACGCATTAGAGCTTTGAGTCTTTCTCTTTGCTCCGGGTTGCCCACCAGATTTTTGGAGAGCTGGAAATTTTCCTGCCTTTCCAATGCCAACAAGTCCATTGGCGGTAATCTAGCAAGCACCCGGAGAGCGCAGTCAGACACCGTTCTGAAGGCTGACGTAATTCTCCTTGCTGGCTCTCTCTGTGCCGAAAGGAGCCTGTCAGAGATGCTGTGGATCTTAAGGGCTGAGGCCCATACAGGGGCAGCATATAGCTGCTTTGATTGAACCACAGTCGCCACTAGTCTTCGTTTATTTTCCCTGGGGCCACCGATATTGGGCATCATCCTCGAAAGGTTTCCCATGCATTCAGTGGCTTTGAGCGTTGAGATGTTAATATGTTGGGCAAAACTTAAGCGTTTGTCCAACCACGCTCCCAGGTACTTAAGCGTGTTTCCCCAAACGACTTCAGATCCTCCTATCTCGATTTTCGGGGGTGTATAAAGTCTCCTGTCTGTGACGAGTAGAGCTTCGGTCTTTTCGAAAGCCATTTGCAGACCATGTCGGTAAAGCCAAAACTCGGCTCGACGCAGACTATCCTCAAGCTTTATTTTCAATAGTCTTAACTCATCGTCATAGCAGACTATGAGTACATCGTCCGCGAACCCGGATATAGACGTATCTTCGGGTAAGTCCAACCTCAGAAAACCGTCATACATAACGTTCCAGATGGTTGGACCCACCTTTGATCCTTGGGGAGCTCCGCATGTCATTTTCTCTTTGATATGACATGCATCGCTCTCGTAAACAACCCATCTGTCGCTAAGATAGTTGTCTATCATTCGCAACAGATACGTCGGTACCCCTTTACATCTCATTGCTTTCATACAATTTTCCCATTTCGCGGAGTTGAACGCGTTACGGATATCTATTGAAACGAGCGCGCAAAAGCCCTTCTTACGTCCCTCTTTAGCTTTCCTTGCCTTTTCGAGTACCGCTAAGATCGCGTCTACTGTCGACCGTCCCTTCCTAAAACCGAATTGATTCTCTGATAAGCCATTTTCGCCTACCAGGATTCCCTGAAGTCGTTCTAGAATCATTCCCTCTAGAAGTTTACCCATCGTGTCCAATAAACAAATTGGTCTAAACGATGAGACTTTATCTAGAGGTTTATCCCCTTTTCTTAGGAGGACCAACCTCTGTGTTTTCCAGTCGCTGAAAAACTCTCCACTCTCTAGACATGTATTAAAGACGTCGAGAAGTAGCTCTGGGTACACAGCGACAACCTCTTTGAGGATCTCGTTGGGTATTCCGTCCATGCCTGGCGCTTTGCCACTCTTTAACGTCCTTGCCACCTTTTTAAGCTCATCAAGAGTGAAGAGTTCATCACTATTTACTACACTAGAGGTATAGTCCTCTCTGGGGCCAGATTCCACATGGGGAAACAGCGCCTTTATGATTTTTCGGACCCAGATCGGATTTTCAAGGCCAGGGATTTTTTGCCTCGAAACTAATTTCTTAGCGACGACTTTGTAGGCCAAACCCCAAGGGTCTTTCTCTGCTTCTCCGATCAGGTCCTTCCAACACGATTTCTTACTACTCTTTATAGCCCGCTTAAAGGTCTGCCTGGCTTTATGCCACTCTTCTTGCAGCTGGAGGTCTCCCTTAGAATGGGTGTATTTCCTCCTTGCTGCATGACAATCCTTTCTCAGGCGGGCTAGTTCGTCGTTCCACCAGTACAAGGCTGCCTTCCTAGTTTTTCTTTGTTGCCGGCGAGGCATTGAGTTGTTGCACGCTGCAATAATAACTCGCCTCGCCTCACGCACCTTATCGCCTACAGAAGTTGGCTTCGTCGTCCAACCGAGCTCGTGAATAGCCCGAGCATCGATTAGAGACTCCACCAACTTCCCCCTATTTAGCCGTCTAAGATTCCAGGAGGGACTCTTGTGGCCACCATTCGGCTTGTTGTTCCCTCCCGGATTTTTCTCGACGACTATGAACTCAATGTACTGGTGGTCGCTCATGGTTGCTTCGTCCAGCACTCTCCACTCGCGTAATCTGCGGGCCACGCGGGGCGACGCAATTGTCAAATCGATGATGGACCCTGTTACCCCGCGTCTGAACGTGAACTCTCGACCCCGGTTCACTACCACTAAGTCATTTGCAGCGACCATATCCGATACCAAGATTCCCCTCTTGTCTAAGCGAGTCTCCCCCCATTCCGGTGACTTACTATTAAAGTCTCCCGCAATGAGGACATCCCCGCCGAAAGCTTTGATGCTCTCTTCAAGAGCTTGAATCTCGGCATCGAACTTCTTTATAGGATCGTTTGGAGAGAAGTAGCAGCTGTAAAAACGTACCTCCGCCACCTCTATCCAAACGAACCCACAGTCGGTCTCCATAAAGTCCCCAACGGCAATGTCCGGGTTACACACCTGGATTCCTGATCTTCTTGATGCATCCTGGAACCAAACAGAGGATTCTGGCTTCCTATATTGCTCACTGAAAAGCAATATGTCGGCTCCCCTCTCTCTGGCAGTCTGCATCAAGAGATCTTGCGCGACTTGTCCCTTCCTGAGATTTACTTGGAGAAACCTAAGCTCTGGATTTCAGATCTGTTAACATCTTCCAGTACACTGGGCAGGCCTTGCTCCCTGCAGGATGTTTTGTGTCCTCCAATCCACGATCGGAACAGTCCATGCATTTGGCTTCGCCACTGCATTGACTCTTCCTGTGGTCGGGACTCCCACATCTCCAGCAAACCGCTTTTCGGTCCCGGCCTTTGCATCCTCCAGCCAGATGTCCATAGCAGAGGCACCTATAGCACCTCTCCACTTCTACCCTGGCATGGACTCTGCAATTGACCCAACCTATCCTCACTCGCCCGGCCTTCAATAGCGACTCTGCCTCCGTTTCCGGAAGCCGCAGAATCGCCATTTTAGTGTTGCCGTAGCGAGCGAAGAGCCGGCATGGGACCTCCAAGCTCGGCCTGTCAAGTGCACCTCGAACCGCCTCTACTACATCATTTTCAACTATGGTTTCGTCGAGGTCTACTATTTCTATCGACCTCGTCGAAACCACAGTTCTTACTTCCGCCTTACCTTGAAGCGCGGTGGTCAGAGCACTGCTAAAACCCGAGAGACCCTGCCCCCTCTTAAGAACCAGAAGAAGATCATTCCTCCTGGTTCTCCGAACCGACAGTATCTCCGTACCTGTCTCCTCAGGTCTGACCGCCGCCTTCATTGCCATCATGATATCCTTATCATCTGTGGATATCACGATGGCATCTGTCTTCCTTTCTTTCCTTTTCCGGGGGAGTCGGCTATTTTCGTTATTCGACTCCTCCGTTTTTTCTTTCTCTTTTTTCTTTTTTATTTTCTTCTTCTTTTTGACCTCTTTCCAGGTTTCATTTTCCTGGAGAGAGTTCGATTGTTTTTGTTCTTCGGCCGCAGACTTGCTTTCCCCGAGGGCTAGCTCATCTGTTTTGCCTTTCTTTTTTTCAGCTTTTTCTGGTGGTGTCCCAGAGGCATCTCTTTTCTTTCCTTTTCTTTCCGAGTTCGGAGTCGCCAAGGATATTACCTCCTGGCGACTTCGAACTCTCTTTTGATAGAGGGATTCCGCCACCTCTAAATTATGAGAGAAGCAGGATCCCTCCTCTTTAATGTCTTTCGTGATGCCTCTGAGACTCACAGTATACTGAAATGCCTCTCTGGCACTGATTTTAACTTCCCTGGAGTTGTTTTTGAGCATCCCTTCCTTCACTATTTCTAGTGCTTCGAAGAGTTGGTCAATCAACACAGACTGCTTGTCGACAAGTCCAAAAATGGATTTCCATTCTTCGACGATCGGTGAAGCAGTCCGCAACTCCAGGGTCTCCTTTTCCTTTTTACTAATTGGGACAGAGAGGGCTAAGTCCTCTGTCTCCATTACGTCTCCAGAGCTACGGTCTAAAAGACCAGTGTGGTGTTGGCCCCCCCCAAAATCCGTGGGCCTTGCGCCGACCACCGGGGCTTTCACCCGATCGGAATCGGCGGCAGGATTATCCTCTTTCAAGGTACCTGCTTGGGGGATAACGTTTTTGTCATCACACATTGCCATAAAAAGTTTTCAGATTTCGATATGGGTGTGATAATTGTTAGTGTAAGTGTACATGTGTTCTGTTATGTAGGTGGGTGTACCCATATCAGTGTAAAGGAATGTAAAGGAATAATAATAGATATTGAAAATATTTGAATTTCATTATCTTTGAAAATAACTGAATTCTCGCTAAAGATTATCGAAAAATTTTAAATATAATTCAATTGTTACAAAGAATTTTCTCCAAAAAAATTTCCCTAATTGTTTCTAAGAAAAATTTTATTAAAATTTTCAAGAATTATTTTCTTTATTCCAAACTATTAGCGAATTTAAACTCGTGAAAATTTTCAAAAATAGGAGAATGTAGGTTTTAGTCACAAATTTAAAAAAATGGTTTTTTTTCAAAACAGTTTTTTAAGAAGAAGAATTTTTTAAAAGTTTTCAAGAAAAATTTCTTCATTTCAATGATTAGCGAATTTAAAGTCGTGAAAATTGAAAAAAACAGGTTTTAGTGCCAAAATTTAAAAAAATTATTCAAATAATAGTTATAATAATAGTTACAATCGTAAAATAGTAGTAAATATAGAAGGTAATAATAATCGTTTATTTTCATCCGTTCTTGTAAATTGTTTATGTTTTTTAATCGATTATCGGAAGAGTGATAAGTGAAACACTTATTTCCTTATAAGTGTTTCATTAATCACTTTTCCGCTAATCGATTAAAAAACATAAACAAAAGTAAATAGTTGACTTTAGTAGATGAGTGCAAAGTCCGAGAAATTAAAAAACATTCTTTTTGGCCAAAATGGAAATTCCCAAAATGTTTATGACAATTATTATTCATCTCCCAGTGAAATATAGAATACTTTTCCCACTAGTGGCCAAAACGAGTACTTTCTACTCTCCTGAGAAATAAAATAGAAACAAAAAACCGCTGTCAAGTTATAGATTTTTGTTATAATTTTGGTGCAAAATTTCATTTAATTCGTTTTCGTAAATCTCGTTGTGTTCCTTTTATGAACACTTTGCTTCCTCATAGAGATGTTAATAACAATAAATTATAAATTTTCGAACAATTATTCTCAATTGCTGTAATATTTTTTTCTCTTCACTCAATAATTGCACTGAAAAAAAATTTCTTTCATACAATTTCTGTTTTTTAAACCATCAATAACTTGTTTATTTCTAATCGAATTAGCTTCAAAAATAGGTCAATCGAACCGTTTTTTAATGATCTACAAGTTGGTAACTGTTGTTTCAAAGTTATTTCTACATTTTTTAAAAAATTTTTCAAAAAAGTCTTATTTTCGAAAATTTTTAATTTTTAAAAGTTTAATAACTCTGGTGAATATGGACGAAAAATGTTCATTAAAGACTCAAAAGATGCGTCTAAAAAAACTACAAAATTAAAGAAAAACTTTTATAGGTGTCCTAACATTTTTTTAAAGTTATGGGCAAAAAACGTTTTTCAAAAATTAAAAATCGAAAAAATAAATGGTTAAACTATGTAGTTAAACTTTATTAATCTATCTCAAAGCACTCTCACTTTATGTCCGCAAGTAGGACCTACAATTTAAAAAAAAATTCGGCTCAAAAGCTCTTTATAATTTGGAGATATTTATGAAAATATGATTTATAGGTTAGGTTCGTGTTAGATTTCTCTTGATTAAAAGTTTATTTTTGATTATTTAAATTTGAAACTAATTTTTATTGAATATTTTGGATATAGTGAAGACTTGAAGATCAGTAATTTAATTTTTAATTTTTTTTTAATTTTGACTTGAAAAATTAAAAACATAACCTCAAATTTTTTGCTTCTTAGGTACCTTTCTTCGGAGCGTGACAAAAAAAAATATATATATATATATAATTGGAGGGCGTTTTGAGTACTGTAATCGTTTACTGGACACGGTTGGCAATCGAGATTACTTGGAGAGGATAAAATTATTCTAGTCGTGTCGCGCGGCGTCACCCTCGCACAAGTTTACACACGTAAATGCGTGTAGAGTATGTATATATACATACATAGAGAAAAGCTGTTGGAACGACTTGTCCCAAGGGCCAACTGTAGCAAGCCCCAACCCCTCGCAATTTTATGCCCCCTATCTAACCCTGCATTAGCTTCATACCCCTTTTTGCCTCCCCCCACCACTCCCCTAGGTACCACAAGTCACATTTACATTTTAAATTACAACCAAGTTCTATTCTCTCTCTTATTAACAAAGATTTTCTTCAATTTTATTTTATTTTTTTTTTTTTTTGTAAAAATCGATATCTCACATTTCAGTGGGGGTTCATTATAATTTTTTTTTTTTTCATTTATTCTTGAATTTGATTTTTTTATTTACATTTTACTTTCATCTTATTTTGTTTCGAATTTATTTACAATATTGTTGTCTATTTTTCTTTGTTTCTTATTGCGTTTCTGTTTTTTATTTACTTTCTATCGGGGTAGCCACAAAAAATAATTTGGTTTAATAATTTGGTTCCCCAACTTTTCCCTGATTTTGAAAATAAAATTTCGACTTTTTTCCTGTTGAGCCTAAAGAATATTATGATTCACTCTAAAAATTATTATTAGACACTGAATAAAATGTACTTTTATTATATTTATTTATAAATTTCATCAAAAGTATAATTATTTGAAAACGTCAATAATTTATTTTTTAAATAAATATTTTTATAAAAATCTATCACTTCGACTTTTGGAAATTCTTCAATTACGTTAGAAACGAAAGTTTAAATAATTTCCAAAGAAAAAAATTAAATTAAAATCTTCTTCTAACAAAAATAATTTTACAAAATTAAAAGTTAAAAATATGAAAAATTTAAATGTTCAAAGGTTTTAATTTAAAAACCTTTTCAAAATTTAATTATTTTTTTAAAAAATCAGACTATAATGCTTTTATTATTCAATCGTTATCTAAAATTTTAACTAAAATTAGTCGCTAAATTAATTTTTTTTGGAATTGCATCAACAAATTTTTAAATAATAATAATAATAGTAATAATAATAATAGTAATAATAATAATAATAATAGTAATAATAATAATAGTAATAATAATAATAATAATAGTAATAATAATAATAGTAATAATAATAATAATAATAATAATAATAATGATTTTTATTATTTTTTAAATATAAATAAATTTATGTAAAGAATTTTATTACTTTTGCAAATAATTAAATTCTTGCAATGAATATTGTTATTTATAAATATAATTAAATTTTACAACGAATTTTATTTCAATTCCTGAAAATAATTGAATTCCGGCAAAGAATTTTGCAAATTATAAAGATAATTTAATTATTAACATTTTCTTAAAAAATCTAAGTTCTTTAAAATTTCTGATTAAATTCATTCAAAGTTGAAATTTCAGAATAATTGAATTCGGTTTGGAAATTTTATGAAATTAGTATCGATATCCAAAATTATTGAATTGCAAAAAGATTTTAAAAATTATTAATTTTCACAAAGCATTCTGTTAACATTTTTTACCAAAATCTGTGTGGTATTTTAATAAATTTTTTTTTCATAATTGATTTTCATTTGAAGAAATTTATTACTTTTCAATATAATTAAATTCTTCTGGTGAATGAATATAGAATTTTAAAAAAATGCCTCAAAAACAATTTAAATTATTTAACTTTTATCCCAGAATTTTTCTCGAAACAATTTAAACATTGAAATATTAACAATTTAACAATTTAAATATTGAGAATAATTTTTTTTATGTCTACATATTTGAATTCTTTCAAAGAATTATTTGTGCAATTAATTTAATGATTGGGAGGAATTTTATTAAAATCTTAAAGGATAATTGAATTTTTTCAACAACAAAAAATGTTAAATACTGTATTTAAAATAATTGACTTCTTTCGAACAATTTTATTCAAATATTTGAAAATAATTGAGTTCCTCTGAAAAAGTTTACTATTTTGATAAATAATTCACTTCTTCCCAAAAAGTAAAAAATAAAAACCTTTTTCTAAATAATTGTATTTTTTCGAGAAATTGAAATTAAATTTTTAAGAATTTTTTTGGGTTTTTTTTTTTTTGAACAATTCCTGCAAAATTGTATTAAAAATAATTAAAATCCTCCAGTGAATTTCATTATTTGTGAAAATAATTGGATTTCTGTGAAAAATTTTGTTATTTTTGACAATAATTGAATTCTTCATGAAAATTTTAAAAACATTGTTTCAAACACCGTCAATTTGGGGCTATATTTTGTGAATCAAACAATTTTTTCTGACTCAATGATTTATTAAATTAAATTCATTAAATCTTTTTTCTAGACATTTCAAAGTGAATTAAAAAGAAGAATGAGCTGGAAAATATTTTTTTCTAGATATTATACAACAAAATATAAAATAAACCACTAAGATTTTTCTAAAATCTGGATTTACTAAAAATTAACAACCTTCCTTTAAATTGTACATTACTCAAATATTAAACAAAAATTTTTTTTTCCTTTTTAATATATATTTTATAATAAAATATTTTTATAATTATAAAATTATCATTTAAACACTTAAAACTTAAAACATCATCTGAAGCAGATTTTTTTTAAACGTTTTGACTATTTTTCAAAATTATGAAATTAATATATTTCGGGTTAAATAAATGACAATCTAATATTTTTAACATACTTTTTTAAGATGTTTTAACAGAAACAAGAGAAATTGTTTTGAAACTAATTTGAAAAACTTATAAATATTAATTTAAGGTTAATTTTTTTGTTTGCCCCGCAGTTGTCGCTAATTTAAATATTTAGAAAAGAAAATTATTTTTTTTCAATAACAAAATTGTGTTTTCTATGGAAAAGTTGTATTGTAAAGAAAAAGTTAATTATTTTACTAAGGAAATATAAAAAAAATTAATTTCTATAGAAAAAATTAAATTATGTTTTAAAAACATTTCAGAGAGAAATCCAGTCAATATGAAATTACTGTTTTGGTATAGAATTCAAATACGATTCTTGAATGTGCGAGCGGGTGTAATGTTTGTAATTATAATGTTGTTAGGTAAAAGCAAATTTAACTATGAGAAAAGTTTTCCTCGGGCAGAGGATTTCTCTCTCTCTCTCTCTCTCTCTTCATTTGCTTTTAACCGTTGCATCATTGCTGAATTTGCTTTATAAATACATATTGGTCTCGATGCTTTAAGCAAATATTACACATGGTATTGGCAGAAGTTACCGCCAGAAAATATATACAATAATCGAATACTGACCCATTTTTGAAGTTTCATTGAACTTCCACCAACGAATTCTGAAATTATTTTTTCAAAATTAAACAAAAAAAAGAGTATTTTTTCTTTCACCTTTCAGACATAAACTCAACTTTTTTAATGGTTGAATTAAAATTAAAGAAAAAAATTATTAACATTGAATTACTTCTATGAAATAATTTTATGACAGTTTTTAAAGAATTAAATTATTTAAAAATAATTATTGTCAGAAGTTGAAAAAAAATGGAAATATTGTATTATACAGAATTCATCGTTATTTCTTAGTTTCGAAGGCAAACAGAAAAAACTCAAAAATTCGCAGAATTTTTTTATGAATTCTAAAAATGAAATTTTTTCCAGTTTTCCTGACTTATCTCTGAATTTTCTGTCTTGTTGTCAGATTTTTCAATTTATATTTTTTTTAATTTTCAATTAGTTAAAACAATTTTGATCAAAATTCAATTACTTTCAACGATTTCAACAAAATTTCAATTATTTTTGTAAGAAAAAAATTAAGATTTTGTATTTTTGAATTCATTGTACTTTTTGTCTCGTGAACTATAAAATCACCACGAATTCTAATACAAAACCATCAATTTTTTCTATTTCTGAAAATAATTTCATTATAAATGTAATTTTAATTTAAATAACTTTCATTCTAAATAACTAATTGTTGAATAATTATCATAAAATTTGTAATTATTTAAGGAATATTTTATTTGAATATTTTAAAGTTATATTTTCTTTTGAAAGATTTAAAGATTTAAAAAATTAAAAGATTTAAATTAAAAGTTGAAACTTTTAATTTCATTAAAAAATGTAATTTTTTTATTATATTTTTACATTTTTTTTAATTAATTAATTTAATTTAATTATTTAATTAATTTAATTAATTAAAAAATTTTTTAAACTTAAATTTTTGCAAAATGTCAATAGTTCAAATTTTTTTTTGAAATTAGTTAAATTTGTCAATATATATATTAAAGTAATTCTTAAAAATTTTGACTCAAATTCGTCAAAAGAATTCAATTATTGAAAAAATTTTTTTGATGAATTCTTTATAATTGTAATTATATTTTTAACAAATATACTTGCAATTTCAGAAAGAACTATTTCGAAATATTTTTGAAAATAATCGATTTAGAGAAGAATTTTAGTTCAAACATTTAGAAAATAATAATAATAATAATAATAATAATAATAATAATAATAATAATAATAATAATAATAATAATTGCATTGAAATTGTGAAAATAATTTTTAAGAAGTCGCAGTAACATTTTTATAAACAAATTAATTTTTATAACTTTAAATCCGATTTTTTATTTTTTTTTAAATTTATTCATACCTTAGATACCTTTTTGTTTATTTCGTTTTTTATGTTTATTCGTTCTATTTATTTGTTTAAAAAAAAATTTTTTCCTGAATAACATATAAAAAAGTAAAAAAAATGCAGCACAAAAGAATCTTGTTAAAATATGTATACTTTTTGACTTCATTAAAATATAAATTTTTTTTTACTGCAAATTTTTTTTCAAGAGAAAAAAACACTCATATAATATATATGGGTCGTTTCACACGAAATCGGAAATTATTTTACTTTTGCATTTGAAATATTTTTCAAATATTTTTTTTCTTTTAGTGCCAGGTTAAAATGAGCTACCTGGATTTTTTTCAAATTTTTGCATCAAGCGGTTTAAGAGTTACGGGTTTTTGAAAAAACACGTTTTTCACGGAATTTTTTTATAAATGCTTATAACTCGAACAAAAATTGCGATCAAATTGGACGTTCATATAGTGAAATTTTTGTTTTTGCAGGTAGTTTTTAATAAAAATGTAAAAAAATATTTTTTAATTTTTGAAACAAAATTTAAATTTTAAAAATAAAATTTCGTTCTTAAGAATGTATGTATTGATCGATTTTTTTCAATATTTTTTGTAAGCAACTAGAACTAATTTAAGAATTTTTAATGAAATGAAATTTTATTTTAAAATTTAAATTTTTTTCGAAAATTAAAAAAAATATTTTTTTTACATATTTATTAAAAACAACGTGAAAAAACAAAATGTTTCATTATAAGAGCGTCCAATTTGATCAATTTTTGTCCGAGTTATAAGCATTTAAAAAAAAATTACATTGAAAACGTGTTTTTTCAAAAATCTGTAACTTTTAAACCGCTTGATGCAAAAATTTGAAAAAATCACTGTAGCTCATTTTAACCTGGCACTAAAAGAAAAAAAATATATTTGAAAAACATTTGAGATGCAAAAGTAAAATAATTTCCGATTTCGTGTGGAATGCCCCATATGTACTTAAAGCTTAGCTCCGGAAAAAAACCCAATATTGGAAAACTTGTTTTACATCAATTTACTATTTGTTATAGGTATGTATCGAAACTAATGTTTTTTTTTCCAAATTCAACCATTGAACAAAATAAAGCTCATGTTAATTAAAATTCTATTATTTTTCTCAACAATTTTTTTTTATTACATTTTTATTTCAAAAATAGAAATAAAGCTTTTAAATCATCGCTTTTTCTTTGTAAACAGAAAAAAAGTTTAACGCTTTCGATTTGTAAAGCTAAAGTGAATTTCGAAATAATATTTACCATAACTGAAGTTTTCAAAACAAATGGAAAATATTTAAATGGAAATATTCCACTTGTGTAGAATTAAAATCTCAATATTGCGCCACTAGGCAAGCAACCCATCGTACGTAGACGTAATTTTAGTTTGCCTCTCTTCCAAAATAATTTACTGATCAGATAATAATATTGAATTTTTAATAAAATTTTTTTTTTCACCTTGTGACAGTGGAAAAAATTTATTTTATACAAATTAACTATTTTCTTGGCGATTATCAAGTAAATAAATTTATTTAAGTAAATAAATTATCAATATTATTTATAAATTATATATATTTATCAAATTAATTATCAATAAATATTTAAGTAAATAAATTATCAAAATTATTTATAAATTATATATATATATATATATATATATATATATATATATATATATATATATATATATATATATATATTTATAAAATTAATTATCAATAAATATTTAAATAAATAAATTATCAAAATTATTTATAAACTATGTATTTATAAAATTATGTTTCAATAAATATTTATTATTTTCACCTATAAATATACTTGAATCAAATAATTTTTATTTAATTTTAAATCAAATAAATTTGTATCAATGATTATTTTTTAAATCATCAATAATTTCAGTATTTGAAGCAAATATGAATATTAAACCATTTGACTCAAATAAATATTATTTGATTCAGGTAAATATTTATTTGATAGCCAAGCAATCGATTATTTGTATCAAATAAATTTTTTCCAGTGATTTAAAAAAAAAAGTTAAAAAAATTAAAAAAACATACAAAAAACATTTTAAAAAATGTTTAAACAAATAAGAACAATTAAAAACAATTTAAAATAAAAAATAATAAATAATAATAATTAATAATAGGTAATGAATAATAAAATTTAAACAATAAAAAACAATTAAAAATAATAAATAATAATAATTTTATTATTATTATTATTATTATTATTATTATTATTATTATTATTATAAATAATAAAATTTAAACAATTTAATTTTAAACAAATTTAAAAACATAAAACACGTTTTATTGTTGAAAAAAAAATTGAACGTTTTCTCTTGGTAGGGAAATAAATGAAAAAATGCAATAATATTTATTGATATTTGCTGAGAATGATATTTGAATGTTTTTTCTTGGATAAATTTAATGTAAAAATTGTAGTCTTGGAATTTCACAAAAGAAGGCAAATGGTACATCACAAGAGACATCGTCGAGAGATCCGTCTTTCATAAAGACACCACAATTCTGTTTTCCCCCACCATTGTCGGGCTGTCCACCCCATTCATTGCTCCAGCGAGTGTAGCCAGACTTTGAGAGTGAATCGCCGAGAACATTCACCCATTCTCCCTCCTTATATAAATCGTGAATTCCCAAGAATGCCACATTGTCATAGGACGCATTCTTTATTGGTTCTGATTTATTGAATAAGTCCATCAATACCTGTCAATGTCAAATTTTTTATTATTTTTCTTTTTTTTGTTAAATCTAAATTGTTTATTTTTTTTTTTTTGAATTTTTAAAAAATGTTTTGATATTTTTTTTCAATTGTTTCTATTTTTTGTCATTTTTTTTATTTTTTTCTACTTTTTCTATTTTTTGTCATTTTTTTTATATTTTTCTACTTTTTCTATTTTTTGTCATTTTTTTTATATTTTTCTACTTTTTCTATTTTTTGTCATTTTTTTTATATTTTTCTACTTTTTCTATTTTTTGTCATTTTTTTCTATTTTGTAGTCAGATTTTTTAAATTTATTTTCCGTGATATTTTATAAAATATTTTTTACATTTTTTTGTAATTATTCACGGAAAAAAAATTTATACGGAACAGCTACAAATTTCACTGAATTAGCGAAACTAATAGTTAGTTAGTTAGTTTTAATTAATACTTTCGCTAATCCAAGAAAACATATTGCTGATTTAGATGAATTTTTCCTCCCGTTTTTGTTATAGCCAAACAATTTATTTTATAAACATTTATTTTTTTTAAATTTTTTTACATCCAAATTATTTATTCAGACTTCGGATACTTTGACTCTTTAGACTTTTTACCACAATTTTCAATGTAATGCGACTTTTACCGACTTATATTAAATAATTGCGACTTTTTCGATTTTTTTTACAAAGTTTGAGACAAAATACAACATTTTTATAGTAAAACTTGTTAAAAATTTTATAGTAAATTTTATTTAATAGTAAAACTTATTTCGATTTTTAATGAAAAGTATAAAAGACAAAAATGTTTGAAAAGGCATTTTTGAATAATTTTTTAAATTAAATTTTCGAAATATACAAAAAAATAAAATAACAATTAAAAAGCTTCCGAATAATTGAAATTTTGTAAAATTTAATTAAAAATATTTGATTTTTTTTCAAATATTTTATTATAAATTTTAAAAATCAACTTCTGAAGAATTTCAATTTGCAAAATTTTCAAAATAATTTAATGCTCAAAGATTTTAATGAAAAATATTTGAATGCAAATTTATTAAAAATTAAAATTAGTTTCTGGAAAATATATTGAAATATTTTTTAAAAAAGAAGATATTTTTACAGAATTTTTACATTCTGATTATTAAAATCCAATTATTTTCGACATTTTCGATTAAATATTTCCAAAAATTAAAAAAAAATACAAAAAACAATAATAACGTTAAAAATTAATTTTTAATTATTTTTAACATTTTGGTGAAAATAATCATATTTAAAATTTTTAATTAAACTTCTTTAAAAAAATTAATTAGCTTTTTTAAATTATACAAAAAATTTAATATAAAATTTCAATTATTTTTCAAAGATTTTACTACAGGTTTTAATTTTTTTGTAAAGACTTTGGCAAATTTAAATTATTTTTCAATGATTTTATTTAATTTTCAATATTTTTTAAAGATTTTTCTAAAGTTCAATTATTTTTCGCCAAGATGGAACCAAATTTTAATTATTTTTCAGAAGAATTCAGCAAATTTTAAATATTTCTCAAAAATTTTACCAAGTTTCAATTACATTTAAAATTCTTTTCTAAAATTCAATTATTCCTTAATGATTTTTCCAAAAGTCAATTACTTGTCCAAGATTTCATCAAAACTCAATTACTTTTCCAAAAATTTTCTAAATTTCAATTATTTTTCCAAGATTTTATCAAAATACAACTATTTTTTAAAAATGTTACGAAATTTCAATTATTTTTCAAAGATTTTATTGAATTTTAAATTATTCTCAAAGGACTTTATCAAATTTCAATTATTTTTCAAAGATTCGACTAAATTTCAATTATATTTCAAAGATTTTTTTCAAATTTCATTTTTTCAAAGATTTTACACAATTACAATATTGTATTTCAAATATTTTATCAATTTTAAATTATTTTTTTTTTAAGATTTTATTTAATTTCAATTATGTTTGAAAGATTTTATCAAATTTCAATTATTTTTTTTTCCAAGTTTCAATTATTCTTTAAAGATTTTTCCAAAAGTCAATTACCTTTTCAAGATTTTATCAAAACTTAATTACTTTTACAAAAATTTTCTAAATTTCAATTATTTTTCCAAGATTTTATCAAAATACAATTATTTTTTAAAAATGTTACGAAATTTCAATTAATTTTCAAAGATTTTATTGAATTTTAATTATTGTCAAAGGATTTAATCAAATTTCAATTATTTTTCGAAGATTTCACTAAATTTCAATTATACTTCAAATATTTTTTCCAACTTTAAAATTTTTTTAAATTTTACACAATTACAATATTGTATTTCAAATTTTTTATCAATTTTAAATTATTTTTTTAAAGATTTTATTAAGTTTAAATTATTTTTCAAAAATTTTATCAAATTTCAATTATTATTAAATAGTTTTACTAATTTCAATTATTTTTCGCAAAGATTATACCAAATTTCAATTATTCTTGAAAGATTTTTCCGAAAGTCAATCATTTTTCCAAAATTTTATCAAATTTCAATTACTTTTCCAAAAGTTTTCTAAATTTTAATTACTTTTCTAAGATTTTATCAAAATTATTTTCCGAATATTTTAGCAAATTTAAAATATCTGTCAATAATTTTTCAATAGATTTACTAATTTTTCATTATTCTCAAAAGATTTAATTTAATTCCAATTTTTATTTAATACTTTTACTGTTTTCAATTATTTTTTTCGAATATTATACCAAATTTCGATTATTTTTCACAATGATTGTACCAAATTTTAATTATTCTATAGCAATTTTTTTCGCTCCTTAAATTCATTCCAAGGTCTATTTATTATTTTTATTGATGATTTTTTGTTAAATCCAAAGTGTATATTTTTTTTTTTGCTAAATACAAATTTTTTTAATTTATTTTTTGCTATATTCAAACATTTTATTTTGTTTTTATTATTACTTTGTTAAACTGTTATTTTAAACTTTGTTAAACTATTTATTTTCTTTTGTTAAAATCAAAAATCTTTTTTATTTTTTTTCTTTACTTTTCGGGGGAATTTCTTCTTTCGAAAATTATTAAAGCAAAATATTTATTTTTTGACGAAATTGTGCTTAAGTTTGGTTTAATTGAAAATAGTTTGTAATGTTAATCCCAATATATATATATATATATATATATTAAACAAGAAATTTTTTCAATTTTCCAAAAAAAATCTTGTCTGTTCATAATTATAAGGGAAAATTTGATTAATTCAATTTCATTATAATTTATTAATACTAATTGAATTTCTGCAAAGAATTTTACTATTTATAAAAATAATTGAATCCTTCCAATGAATGTTATTACATATTTATGAAAATAATTACATGTTTGCGAAGAATTTTATTAAAATTTCTGAAAATAATTGAATTGTAGAGAACAATTTAATTATTTATAAAAAATAATTGAAACTTCAGAGAATTTCAAAACATTTTAAACATAATTGAATTTCTGCGGTCATTTTTATTACTTTTGAAAATAATTGAATTGCTTTTTTTTTAATTTTATAGAAATTTATGAAAATAATTGAATTCTTGTGAAGAATATTTTTCAAAAATAATATTCGAAAGAATTTAGTAAATCAGAAAAATTTTGCTATTTATAAAAATAATTGAATTAATTGAGTTCTTTAGACAAAATTTAATCAAATTTTTAAAAATAATTGCATTTTTCGACGAATTTGATTAAAATCGTATTAAACATAATTCTGTTTCTGTAATGAGTTTTATTATTTATGAAAGTAATTGAATTATTACGAGGATTTAATGAAAAAAGTTTCAAATAATTGATTTAAGAAAAAAACTTTTAGATAAACTATTTTTAATAATTCAATTCCTATGATATTTTCATTCTTTTAGAAAATAATTGAATATTTGTGGAGAATTTTGTCAAAAATTGTTTTTAATTAATTGAATACTTTTTGGAAATTTTATTAAAATAGTAGACCTACAAATTATTGAATTAAGAAAAAATTTTGAAAATAATTGAATTCTTGTGGTGAATATAAATGAATTTTTGTTATTTATAGAAATAATTGAACTTTTACAATAAATTTTAATAAAATTCCTAAAAGTAATTTAATTTTGTCGAAATTTTACAATTGAAGAAAATAATTGAATATGTTGCGAATAAATTTTAAAAAATAAAATTATAATTATACGATGACTAACTTCCATTGATTATTTAGAAAAAGTTAAATAAAATTCTTTAAAAGAAATAAATTATTTTTAATAGAATATGTACGGAAATTTCAATTATATAAAAAATTTTCAATTATTTGTTCATAAAAATTCAATTATGTTGAAATAACAATTAAAAAATGTTATTTTCAAAAAAAAAAGCTGCAAAAATTCAATTTTATTAAAAAATTTGAAGTTTGTACTTTTTTAAATTAAGTAATAAAAATTTTAATTATTAATCTTCATACCAAGAAACGTGAGTACATTAGAATGTGACTGCTTATAAAATTTAATTATTTATCAATAATTGAATTAAAATACTTTGAAAATTCGATTTTTGAAAAGTTTTTAATGAAATTCTTTAATTCTTTTTTTTTGTCACCGTGGCTACTATTTCCTACTTTTTTTTGTCATCTATGCTACTTTTTCCTACTTTTTTTAAACTCATAATGGAGTGCGAAGCCTGTAATAAGTAATTTAAAATCAACTATAAATTATATTTGAATTAAATATATTATTTATATAAATGAACCAAAAAATAAAAAAAATTAATTAAATTAAACTTAATTACTTTTGACTGTATAGTAAAGATATTTTAACTTTGATGTAAACAAAATATATTTGAATCAAATAAATCGTTTTCTCAGTGTTGAAAAAATAATGTTTCCTCAGTGTGGAATTTCTAAGAGGCAAATGCTAAATAAAAAAAAATAAATAAAAAATAAAATAAAAAAAATAAAAAAATAAATAAAATAAAAAAAATAAAAACTTGTAAAAGAACAAAGAAAACACTCACTTCGGCTTCTCTTTTCGAATTGATAATTGCCAAATGTCCACCCTCGTCATTGCACGTCTTTCTGGCCTCGTTCCAAGTTGCGGCTCTCGTGTGAAGTTTGTGTGCTCCAATACCCTCAGTCAAATGATAATCATCCCTCAAATTTGCACTTCTAAATGCGAGATTACAAACACAAGGCATTCCGTGGACAATAGTCGTGTGCATATTTTGCAAATCGAAAAACGACGGCGGCCTCATTACTTGTACATGTTCGGCCGAATTATCGTGAATTGATTTTTCATTTCTCCAATTTAATCCCGTTGTCGCTGTTCCAGTTGTCGTTGTTGTCGTCGTGGAAGCAATCGTTGGACTCGATTCCGTTGTATTTCCCCTGACAAGCCAAATTTGAATCAACACCGTGAGAAGAAAGTGAAAAAACATTTTTTTTCCTTTCTTTCTCCCAAAAAAAAAAAAAAAAAAAAAAAATTGTCGAGAAAAGAATACTTTTTTATCCTTTTTGAAAAAAATACTTCTTTATCCTTCTTGAAAAATAATACTTTTGTTTTTACTTTTCCTTTTTTAACTTTTATTTAATTTTTAACGCGCGTTAATTGAAGAAATTAAAGTGTTTTTTATTTCTTTTTCTTCTCTTTTTAAGGAGAATTTTTCGAAAGAGAAGCTCCTCGCCTTTTCGGAGTCTGGGAATTACTGACGGACCATCTGCTTTTTGCAGTGAATAGATTTCCGTTTCTCATCGGTACCGAGTCGAAATTCGACCCCCGGGACCAATTCAAGAGTCAGGCCATGTTTTTTAGAATATAATGAATATGCGAGCCACATGGGATTTTCAAGGCCTCTTTTCTTATTACTCCCTTCCTCGTTAAATTTAGAATTTGCCAAATATATTATCATGTATATTTTTCTTCTTCTTGAAATTTACTTTTTTTTCCGAAAAATTACAAACATAGAAATTTTTGAACAAAGGTTAATTCTCCTGTTTACTTAAAATTGAATTAAATGGGAAAAAATCAATTTTTAACAGGAGTACAAAATTTTATAAAAATTGTTTTAAAAACAAATTTTTCTTTAAAAAAAAAAAATTTTAATTATTTTAATCAGCAAGCAAAACAAAAAATTTGTTAGAACAATTTTTATAAGAAAAAAAATTTAATTAACATTTACGAGAAAAAATTAAAAAAAAAATTTAATTAATTAAATTTTCAAAAAACTATTCTCTTTTGAAAATTTAATTAATTGCCTTGAAACATTTATTATTATTTATTTTTTTATTTTATTTTTATTACCTGAATAATAGACATTTTTTCATGAAACCTAAAGGTTTAAAGAAATATCCACAGATTTTTAATGAATAATAATTGAAATTTGAATAATTATTTTTTTTCGAATAATTAAAAATATTTGATTTTTTTCCAAGTATATTTTATTATAAATTTTGAAAATCAACTTTTAAAGAATATCAAATTGGAAAAAATTGGAAATCATTTAATGTTAAAAAATTTTAATTAAAAATATTCAAGTGCAAATTTATTAAAAATGAAAATTTGAAAAAAACATTAAAAACAAAATTACATTGAAGTACTTTTGAAAAAGGTAGATATTATTTCAGAATTTTTTAATTCTAATTTTTAAAGACCAATTTTATTTTCCACATTTTTGATAACATATTTCCAAAAATTAAAAATAAATACAAAAAATAATAAGATTAAAATTAATTTTGAATTATTTTTAACATTTTGGAAAAAATAATGATATTTAAAATTTTCAATTAAAATCGTTAAAAAACATTAATTAGCTTTTTTCAAATTATCCAAAAAGTTTTTATTTAAAAATTCAATTATTCTTCAAATATTTTACTAGGTACGTTTTAACTATTATTCAAAGATTTTAACAAATTTTAATTATTGTTTAAAGATATTATCAAATTTCCATTATTCTTTGAAGATTTTTTCAAAAGTCAATTGATTTTCCAAGATTTCATAAAAGTTCGATTTTTTAAAAAATTTTACAAAAATTTAATTATTTTTCGAAGGTTTTAGCAAATTTCAATTATTTGTCATTTATTTTTCGGAATTTTAATTATTGTTCGAAGATTTTATCAAATTTCCATTATTTTTAAATTAAAATATTTTATCAATTTTCAATTATGTTTCAATAATTTTACTAAATTTAATTGTTTTTCAAATATTTTATCAAATTTCAATTATTCTTAGCAAATATGAAATTACAATTATTCTGGAAAGATTTTATCGTATTTCAATTATTTTTCAAATGTTCAATTATTCAAATTCAATTATTATTTAAATATTTTACTAAGTTTTAATTATTATTGAATGATTTTTGCGAATTTCAATTATTTATCAATGATTCTATGAATATTCAATTATTTCTCAAAGATTTTACCAAATTTCAATTATTTTTAAAAATATTATTAAATTCCAATTATTCTTCAAATATTTTATCAAGTTTTAATTATTTTCAGCAAAGATTGTGACAAATTTTAATTTTTTTTCAAAAGATTTTAGCAAATTTCAAATATTTTTCAAAAATTTTATCATATTTAAATTATTTTTTAAAGATTTTTTTACAAATTTTAAATTATTTGTATTACTTTTTTCTCATAATTTCTCGAATTAAATTTTTAAAATATACAATTGGAAGATTTTTTTTTCCAAATTTTAATAAATTTCAATTATTTTTCAAAGATTTTACCAAAATTTCAATTATTTTTTAAAGATTTTACTAAATTTTAATTATTTTTCAAATATTTTATCCAATTTCAATTGTTTTTTAAAAATTTTGAAAGTTCTGAGAAAAATTAGATTTTTAAAAAATAGTATTGCATGTTTTTTAAATATAATTTACTTGAAATCCTGAAAATAATTTTTAAAAAATTGAAACATTTGTTTTTTTTAAATATATTGTCAAAAACTATTTTTCAAGTTGCTGTTAAAAAATATCTTCAATAATAATTAAATTTAAAGAAAAATTGTTAGAAAAATATTATATTTCTTAAAAAAAAAGAAAGAAGTTTCATTTAATTTTAAAAATTAAAAGCTTTTAAAACTGAAAGAAAAATGTTAAATTTCAACGCTTGCTAATAAGCTTAAAAAATTTTTTTTTTAAATTATAAAATTAAAAGAAAAAGATTTAAAAAATAAAAAAAAGATAACTAATATATAAAAATTAATACTAAAATCTTAAAACCTAATTAGTTTTACTAGTTTTTTATAAAAAATTTCAAAAAACAAATTTAAACTCAAATATCAACAAAATATTTTTAACCCAAAAAATTGTCAACAAATTGTACAAGGAAACTAATTGAAAATATTGATTTAATTTAAGTGGCAAAAGAATTATGTAAAAATATGAAAAAAAATGTTTTTTCTTTATTGTATTTGAAATTTCTTTATTTAATTCATAAACAGGTCCAGAAAAAAACAATATTATTTATATATTTCATTTTTTTTTTTCATTTTTCCTTCTTATTAATTTTATTATTATTGCGAGAATTATTATCATTCAAATAATTTTAGAAATGCTTCCCTCTTATTATTATCAACCCTTTTTTTTATTTTCACGTCTCTCTGGCACAGTTTACTTCATGTCCAATTGAACTTTCCTTTGTAAAAAAATAACTTCACAATGAGCAATGCAAAAAGATGAAACGGAAAATAATAAGCAAATAATGTAATATCTCTCAATTCAAAGAAATTTCTGCATTTCTTTTATTAAATTCTTTTTGTCCAGAGTTAATAATATCTATGGTAAGCAAAAATATTCTTCTTCTATATTTTTCCTTTTTTTCATCTATTATTATTATTATTATTATTATTATTATTATTATTATTATTATATTATTATTATTATTATTATTATTATTATTATTTTCCGTCCTCTTGTACGTATACAAAAAAAATTAATAACTAATTTTTTTATTAATAAATAAATTAATAATTAACTATTAAATATATATAGAGGGAGAATTTGGGGGAATAAAAAATTTGGGGGTTGAAGATTTGTAAAAACTCAAAAAAGTTAAAAAAGATTTAAAAAATTTTTTTAAACTCCTTGTTATATAATTATGACAATAATAATAATAATAATAATAATAATAACAATAATAATAATAATAATAATAATAATAATAATAAATACGCAGATCGAGGAATTCAACAATATATAGAGAAATAAAAAAAACAATATTGTCCACTTTTTCATTTTTGTTTATATTTGCAAAAAAAAAATACTACACATAATATGCAAAAAAAACATGCTGAAGAATAAAAACTCCAACCTCTCGTTTAAAAACAAATAGATATTTTATTTTCGACTGAATAAAAAAAAATTTTTTATTCCGTCACGTACGTGTACGTTAAATATTGCATTTTTTTGGAATTTTTTCTTTTATTACTGAAAATCATGTTAACGAAAAAAATGTGCAGTAAACAAAAGGAATTATTAAATCTTGAAACAAAAGGAGAATTTTTTAAATATTTATTAACGAAAATTTTTACTTTTCCGTTGATAAATTTATTTTCTTTTCTCTTTCATTTTTTACTTTCAGTTTTATTCACAAAATTTTCCATTTTTATACTTTCACTTTCATTTTTTTTTACACTTTTCTTATGATGTATTTTTTTTCAATTTTATTTTTACTTTTGGAAATAAAAGCAAAAAAAATGCAAATCTTGTCAAGATAAAAAGATTTTCTTTTTGGATATTTAATGAAACCACTAACAGAATCTTGGTATTTTAATTTTTTTGTAATTATTATCGGAAATACAATTATTTCTAAAAAAAAAACTTTCAACTACATTATTTCAAACAAAAGTTTTTTCAAAATTTTTAAATTAAAGTATTAAGAAATTCAATGTTTTCTAAAACAAAAATTTGCAATCTTCTTTTTATTTATTAAAAATAAAATTTCAAATAATTACAAAAACTTAAAAAATTTCTACAAAATTTAATTCTTTCGAATACTTGAAATTAAATTAAATAGAAAAAATAAAATTTTTCACAAGAGAACAAAATTTTTGTAAAAAATTATATTTTGTTTTAAAAACATTTTTTATGTTTTATTTGTTTTTAAAATTTTTTTTCAATTCCAAAACTAATTCACAGGGCAAAACAAGAAATTTTTATAGAACAATTTTTTCGAGCATTTTATTAACAAAAAATATTTGATTTATATTTACGAGAATATTTTTTAGAAACTAAATTAATTGTTTTATGACTTTTATTATCATTATTATTTCGTTTTTTTATTTTTATTACCAGAATAATAGAAATGGGGGGAAAAATGAAACTTTTATTAAATTAAAATTATGTAAAATAATAATTCGAGGATTTGAATTTCGGATATTTAAAGAATATGAAAATTGAAAAACTGTAATTATTTCAAACAATAATTGGTTTTTTGTAAAAATGATTACATTTTTAAGCATTATGTTACTTTCCATTTTGCAAGTTAAAAATTATTTGAAATTATAATTAGATTTCATAAAAACTATGAAAAATAATTATTGTATTTAAAAAATTTATTATTCGTATAATTTTATTGTTTGAGTTGAAATTAAGTGTTTAAAATTTTTAAGCAAATAAAGAACAATAATTATTTATTTTACAAAAGTTATTAAAATTTGAAAAATTTAATTTGGAAATTTTTCGAAAATTAGGTTTTTGAAAAATAGTAATTAACATTTTTTAAAGAAAAAAGTACTTGAATTCACAATAATAATTTTTTAACAAATTAAAAAACAATTGGAAATTCTGTAAAATTCTACATTTTAGAGAATTTTATTTTTTCCTCTTTAAAAATTGTCTTTAATTTATTATTATATTATTATTTATTTATTATTATTATTTATTTATTATTATTATTTATTTATTATTATTAATATTTATTATTATTATTTATTTATTATTATTAATATTTATTATTATTATTTATTTATTATTATTAATATTTATTATTATTAATATTTATTATTATATTGTTGAAATTACATCATTTTATGAATTTACAAAAATTATTCTATGTAAATAATTCAATTCTCGTAGTTGAATTCTGACAGGAATTGATTTAAGAAAAATTTCAGTTAAAATTTAAAAAAAATAATTAAATATATTTAAACCGTTACAAAACAGGAATTTTAGGAATTAATTAAATTTGAAAAGGTTTTTAAATTAAATTCCATGAAAATGTAAGGGAAGAAAAAGTTTTAAAATCTTAAAATTTTTATTTTCAAAAATTACTAATAACAATATTTTTCTTCAGAAATTATTAAAGTTTTTCAATAGTTTTATTCAAAAATTCTAAAAAAAAAAAGATTGTATTTTGGATGAATTACAGTTGCAAATTTTAGAAATAATTATATTTCATGAGGTTTTTCATTGAAATTATTTGAAATTTCAAATTCCTTGGGAAAATTAAATATATGAATAAGTTTTTCAATTTTTTTTTGTAACGAAAAGTATTAATGCTTTAAAAAAGCATTCAGAAATTTCGTGAAATTGTTTCTTGAAAAGATGAAAATATGGAATTTTTTAAAAATACTTCTATTTCCGAAAATAATGTTAAAAAATTGAAACAATCGGAAATTTTGCCAATTTTTATTGAAATAAATTTTAAATAGAAAAATAATTTTTTTTTTTTGAAAATTAAATAATTATTAAAATTCTTTCTCTTTTTAGTAAAAAAAAAATTTTTTATTACAAAAAAAATTTTTTTTTCTTCTTCAAACATATAAAAGGCTAAAGGCAGTAAAACGAAGTACTTTTGAATGATGAGATATTTCGAAATTGCAAATACACTTAGGATAAAGTGGATATATTATCCTCTGACTCGTGAGAGGAAAAAGAGGTGGGGGGTGCAAAGGGGAAAATGGCTGTAATATCACCAAAGTTGTTACTTAACTGAGGAGAATATAAGCTATTTAACAAGAAAGCTCTTGCAAACTCCAACTAACGCTCAATAATATTATTCTGAGGAATGATTTCTCGGATTGATCACTGCCAAGCTATTTCCTTGTCACGCAATCGCCCTAAGTCATCGACCTAAAACGACTAACGGAAACGAAACGCCCTATTTGAGTAAAACGGGAAATTGCTTTTCAACCTTTTGCAGAATTCCTTCTCAAGAATTTTCCGAATAAAAAATTTTATTTCCATACAGGATTGTCACAAAAAATTAATTTTCATTTTTCCTGCTTTCACAAGGCAACATTTTCACAAGGCTTAAAAATTGTTAATTTAGTGCTAGTTTCCTACAAAAAATTTCGAAAAAAAATTCATCGATACATAAAAATAAAATTAATAAATAAATAATAGTGTAAAAGAAATAAAATTTTAATGAAAAAAATGTTTTAATTTTACCGTAAATTATATTAAAAAATTGTTCATATTTTTATTAAAAACTACGTGTGCGAAAACAAAAAATTCAAAATTATAAGAGCGTCAAATTTCTTTTCTTAAAATTTTTTTTCTTAAAAATTAAAACATATAATTAACAAATAGAAATTATAAATATTTTTTTCTTAAAGATATTTCCAATTTTCCCAAAAAAAAAAATCTTTTACAAATAAATATATTAGTTTTGCAAATTTTTGTTTCTTATTTTCAAAGAAGAACATAATTTTGTTATAAGTGAGGAATTTTATAAAATTTTTATTTTGTAAAAAAATAAACTCATAATTTATTGAACGAAATTGTAATTAAAAGAACAGATTTAATTTAAAATTGGCTTTTTTAAAGTCAAAAAGGATTGAAAAATATTTTTTACAAAAAGTGAATTTAGAAAAATTTTTTGAAAAAATTCTTGAGAATTTTTAAATCCATTGGTTCACATAATAAAATCTGACGAAATTTGATCGATTATTGGGAAATTCTTGAATTAAATCAAGTGGAAAATAAAAACTGGAAATAATTTTTAAAAATGCAATTAAACTTTTTTAAAGTCAAAAAGGATTGAAAAATATTTTTTACAAAAAGTGAATTTAGAAAAAATTTTTGAAAAAATTCTTGAGAATTTTTAAATCCATTGGTTTACATAATAAAATCTGACGAAATTTGATCGATTATTGGGAAATTCTTGAATTAAATCAAGTGGAAAATAAAAACTGGAAATAATTTTTAAAAATGCAATTAAACTTTGTCAAAAAAAATAGTTAGAAAGAATTTTTAAGTAACAGTGTGAAAAATTCAGATATTCAAAGATTTTATAATTTTGAAATCTTTACGAAATTAAATTATCTCTTAAAATTGCAATAATTAGTATATAACATTTTTTTAATTCAATTATTATCTAAGACATTAACTGAAATTAAATTCTAAATCAGTTTTTTATTAGAAAATTCTAGGAGAATTGAATTATTTAAATACAAACATAGATAATTTTTTGAATAATTGAATTTAAATTGGATTTTTTATACATAATGTTATCAACAGATTTTTAAATAATGGAATTCATTCGAGTTTTAATACAATTTTTGAGAATAATTACCTGAATTTTTTGAGGATCTCGATTAAAATTATTGTATGGAAAATAATTGCAATTACATAAAAGAGTTATTTATTATTTATGAAGCTAATTGAATAACTGAATTATTAATATTGATGAATTTTATGAAAAAATTTGAAACAAATGATTTAGTTTTGGAAAAATTGATGGAAAATCTACTTTTAATAATTGAATTTCTGGGAAAAATTTTTAATTTCTATTTTTTTTTGAATAAGTTAATATTCGTGTAGAATTTGTGTTAAAATTGTTTTTATATAATTAAATTCTTTTAGAAAAAAAATTAAAATAGTAGATTATACAAATTATTGAATGACGAAAAAATTTTGTAAATAATTGAAATTTTGACGTAAATTTTATTAGAATTTTTATAAATAATTTATTAAATTCTTGTGATAAATATTGTTATTTATGAGAAAAAAATTAAATCCCTGAAAAGAATTTTAAAATTTCTAAGAGTAATTGAATTATTGCGAAGAATTTAATACTGAAATTTCAAAAATTTGATTTTTTTGGAAAAATTTATGCAAATTCAATTTTAAATAATTGAATGTTCGTGTAGAATTTTACGATTTTTTTCTTAAATAATTAAAATTCTTTTGGGTAAATTTTGTTAAAATAGTAGAATATTGAAAAAATTGTTGATAATACTTGAAATTTTGAAGATGAGCATTATTAATTTTTTTTAAATAATTGAATTTTATCACTTTAGAAAATAATTGAATTTTTTTTAAATTCATGAAAATAATTGAATTTCTGTGATGAATTTTATTAATGTTGAAAATACTTGAAATTTTGACATGAGTCTTATCAAAGGTTTTTTAAATAATTGAATTTTATTGCTTTAGAAAATAATTGAATTTTATTAAAATACTTGAAAATAATTGAATTTCTGCGATGAATTTTATTAATTTTGAAAATACTTGAAATTTTGACATGAGTCTTATCAAATGTTTTTTAAATAATTGAATTTCATTGCTTTAGAAAATAATTGAATTTTATTAAAATACTTGAAAATAATTGAATTTCTGCGATGAATTTTATTAATTTTGAAAATACTTGAAATTTTGACACGAGTTTTATCAAAGGTTTTTTAAATAATTGAATTTTATTACTTTAGAAAATAATTGAATCTTATTAAAATTCATGAAAATAATTGAATTTCCGCGATGAATTTTATTAATTTTGAAAATACTTGAAATTTTGACATGAGTCTTATCAAATGTTTTTTAAATAATTGAATTTCATTGCTTTAGAAAATAATTGAATTTTATTAAAATACTTGAAAATAATTGAATTTCTGCGATGAATTTTATTAATTTTGAAAATACTTGAAATTTTGACATGAGTCTAATTTTATAAATAATTTTATAATAATTGTTTTATAAATAATTGAATTTCATTGCTTTAGAAAACAATTAAATTTTATTAAAATACTTGAAAATAATTGTATTTTGTCGTCAAACTTTGATATTCATTTATAATGATCATTCTAATTTATTAATAACAACTTTTTTGTAGAGTTCTTGAAAATAATTGAATTTTGACTTGAGTTTTATCAAAAATTTTTATATAATTGAATTTTATTACTTTAGAAAATAATTGAATTTTCTTACTTTTGAATATAATTGAATTTTGTTTAATAATAATTGAATTTTATTGAAATTCTTGAATATAATTGCATTTTATCGAAAAATTGTACTGTTTATTTCTAAAGATAATTAAAAAAGAATTGTCGACAATTGTTTTTACATTTAAAACAAAAAAAAATATTTTTTTATTTGAATTTTTATTAAAATATTAACTTATCCTTCAAAAAACGACTGATTGCTAACATTCAGCAAAAGGATTATTAACACTGTCAATTAAATATGCCGAAAAAAATGTTGTTTTTCAAAAAAAACATTATGACAAACAATTTTATGAAAATTTGAGAATCAATAAAAGAGTTGTTAATTAACAATTGAATGTTTGAAAAAACGTTAATGTAGAAATAATGTAAAACACGTCGGACAGCTGACTGTCGGCTTCGGCTGTTTGCTTTGTAATTTGACAAAAAACATTTTTTTAATGACGAAACTTTAATGATGAACAATTAGGGAAAATTCTCTAAATTTAATAAAAAGTTTTAATTACCAATTTAAGGTTTTTGAAAAATATATTAACTTAGAATTAACATAGAAAACGATTGTCTGCTGGTATTCGGCTATAGGGCTGATGTCTTATCACGGTAAATCGTTAGTTATTAAAATAACACCAAGAAGGATTAAAATAATCCAATTTAGTGTTATTTTAATCCATTTTGGTGTTATTTTATTACCTAACGATTTACGGTGATATTTTTCAGAAAAGCAATGCTATTTTTAAGAAAAGTAATATTGAAAATTCTTTAATTGATACGAAATTTGTATTATTGTTACTAAATATTACTCATTTCTTGCCGATGACAAATAAAAATCGAGTTAAAAATATAAAAAATGAAATTTCAAGATAGATTTCAATTTCACCACTCTAATTTGATAAAATTCAAGGACGCGGATCTAATCTCAAATTAAACTCCGGGTGTAATCCTTTGGCCCTTTTATAGGTGTAGCTTGCAGTCAGGAAGTTGAGTACCTTCTGTATATGCTATAAAGTTTCAAGTGCAGTTCAGGCGCACTGGTACATGGATATATATATATGTATATATATTTAAAATTGAAACCCATTTAGACTCCATACTTGTATGTATGGGTGTATAACACATTAGTAAAGAGGGAATGGTGGATGGGGGTGGGGGAAATTAATTACAATAATTCAACTGCTGAGTCAAACGTTCCGTGTGTCTATGAGCGAGTTGACTTTAGGACATCAAAGCCAAAGAGACTTGCCAGCAGGTTAGTCTTTCTACCGGAACCGGAAGGGGATAACAACGAGGACTAACCTAAAATTACTCCCAAAACGTCTGAAACTCTCTTGAAATCCGTAAGGCGTTTACAATCCAACGATTACCCAGTTTCCTTCAAGTCCCAAGTCCTAAACTCTCTTTATCCGATAAATGTCATCATTATATTCATCATCATCATCATCATCATCGCTTTCTTCTATTAAACTTTATTCATTACGGATAACGTGTTATTCAATTTATTATTGCTATGCAAATTACAAAATTTTTTAATTTCGAATATAAAATTAGAAAATAATTTCATACTCAAAATTTAAAAAATTCACTTGTTAAGGGCATCCGGGAAAAATTGTCCCCAAAAAGTGTTTTCCCGCCTCTCATCTCACTTCTAAATAGTTAGAGATATCTGGTTCTGATTTATTAGGATAATTAGAGGAATTCGTGCTGATAAAGAATGTTCTTAAAATTTGCAAGTAATTTTTGAAATAAATATTGAAAAACGGAATTACAAAAGTTTAATTTTTGGCGAAAGTGGGGGACAACATGGCGGCGAGCACACAGACAAGTGGATCTATGTGTCGGTGGTCAAGGAGGTGGCGCCAATTCTCGGTGGTGACCGCGACTTGAACTACGAAAACGTCTCCAACCTCAAATTACTTGACTTTCAATCGTAAATAAAATAATTTCCTCGCAAGATTATTGCAAAAACGGAGAGGACCGCTCCTCAGTGAGTCTTCTTCTATCACCTCTCCAAATATGAACCGGAAATATTTTGTCCTCTCAAAATGAGAGCGCGATACCAAACTGTTAAAAACCCCATTTCTCCCTATGTTTAAACAATTTTTTAAATTATTATTTATCAAAATTTTGCAAAATTTCGAGAGGGCCGCTAGTCCCAGAGCGTTCATCTATATTTACCAAAAATTCCCGACTCAAAATATTCTTTTCTTTTTAAATGAGAGCGCGATCACGAAACACTATTTTCTCCCGGATGCCCTTAAGTACAAAATTGGTTAGGGTAGAAGTACCGTTTGTGGCCACTGTACCGGTTGTGGCCTTTTTTATAAAATTTCCATTTAATTATTTACTATAATTAATATTTCTTATTATAATAATATAGTATTATGAGATTTTAAGTATTTTCTTGAGTAAAATACATAAATAAACTATAATATAAATAATTAAAATAATTATTAACTAGTGGCCAAAACTGGTGCTTCTACCCTATTCGGTCAAACCATTTTATTTCAATTAAAGTGGTCGCCGACTAATTTTGAAAAATTGTAATATTCTACAGAAATGATACTGATATTACTATAGAATAACAGAATAAAAAGATTTATTAAAAATAATTTTATATCTTTTGTAAAATATGAATTTTAAATATTGGAAATGCTGTAAACTGTCAATTTTCTGTCAGTGGAAAATGATTCAAAAGAAATACATTTTAGTAGAAAAATATAATAAAAATTATTGGCATTTGTTAAGAATATGTCTAAATTTATTATTATAAATTAATATAACCAGTTCAAAATATAAAATAATAAATAAAATATTTTTCCAAAGTTCATCATTAAATTAACCTATTTTCGTGATATTTATTAACAAATAATGAGGAAATGTGATTATAAAATTAGGTAAAAACTTACGGAATATTAAGAATTTGTGATCAACTTTTAGTTTTTGATAAAAGTTTTCTTCCATTTTGTCGAAAATAAACAATATGTGTAAAATAAAACTGCTACTTTGCCCATTTTCACGATTTTCAAGTTTGTTTAACTTTTCTTGAGAAATTTGGAAAAATATGGGATTTTGATAAATAATTAAATTATCACTAATTAAACACACACTATGATTTTAACTTTGGTACCGGGCCAAGTTTAAAAATTATAAATTTTTTAAAAATAGTTTATTTTTAAGCGTTAATGAATGTAATTATTTCCAAACATTCTTTGTAACAATTCAATTACATAATTCACGTATTATGAAATTCTTGGTTAAAATTCAAATATCTTCAAAATCTACTATTTTAATAAAATTTTTCAGAAGATTTCAATTATTTAAAAAGAATGTGGTGAAATTCGTTGCTTTGTAAAATTCAATAATTCTTGTATTTAAATAATAAAATTCATTACAGAATTTCAATTATTTTAAAAAAATGTAATGAAAATTCGTTACAAGAATTCAATTCATTTTTTTAATAATAAAATTCTTCACAGGATTTCAATTATTTTTAAAACAGTTTCAAGTAAATTGTCAGAAAAAGTTCATTTTTAATTTAGAAAATTTGATTAAAATTTTTTTAATGAAATTCGTTGCAAGAATTAAAATATTTTTATATAAATAATAAAATTCTTTACAGGATTTAAATTATTTCAAAGAAATGCAATAAAAATGCGTTACAAAGTTTTAATTATTTTTAAAATAAGTTTAAGTAAATTGTTAGAAAAATTTATTTTTAATTTAGAAAATTTGATTAAAATTTTTTTAATGAAATTCGTTTCAAGGATTCAATTATTTTTATATAAATAATGAAATTCATTATAGGATTTCAATTATTTAAAAAAAAAATGTAATAGAAATTCGTTACAAGAATTCAATTCTTTTTTGTAATAATAAAATTCTTCACAGGATTTGATTGAAATTTTTATAATAAAATTCGTTGCAAAAATCCAAATATTTTTATATAATTAATAACATTATTTACAGGATTCAAAATTATTTCAAAGAAATGCATTAAAAATTCGTAGCAAGATTTCAATTATTTTGAAAATAATTTTAAGTAAATTGTTAGAAAAATTTATTTTTAATTTAGAAAATTTGATTAAAATTCTGATTTACGAATGAAATTCGTTCCAAGGATTTAATTATTTTTATATAAATAATTAAATTCATTACAGGATTTCAATTATTTAAAAGAAATGTAAGAATAATTCGTTACAAAACTTTTAATTATTTTCTTGAATATATAATAAAATTCATTACAGGATTTCCATTATTAAAAAAAAATGTAATAAAAATTCGTTACAAGAATTCAATTCATTTTTTTAATAATAAAATTCTTCACAGGATTTCTATTATTTTTAAAACAGTTTTAAGTAAATTGTTAGAAAAAGTTTATTTTTAATTTAGAAAATTCGATTAAAATTTTTTTAATGAAATTCGTTGCAGGAATTAAAATATTTTTATATAAATAATAAAAATCTTTACAGGATTTAAATTATTTCAAAGAAATGCAATAAAAATTCGTTGCAAGACTTGAATTATTTTTAAAAGAATTTTAAATAAATTGTTAGAAAAAATGATTTTTAATTTAGTTTATTATAGTAATTTAATTTTTTTTAAGGGTTAATGAATGTAATTTTTATAAAGTTGAAGTTGGTTTACTATTATTGTCAATGCTAAACCAACTTCAACTTTATAAAAATTACACTCATTAATCCTTAAAAATATACAGTTTTTAAAAAATTTATAATTTTTAAACTAGGCCCGGGACCAAAGTGAAAATCATAGTGCATTAAATTAGTGATAATTTAATTATTTATGAAAATCCCATATTTTTTCCGATTTTCTCCAGAGAAGTTAAACACACTTGAAAATCGTGAAAAGGAGAAAAGAAGCAGTTTTATTTTCGACATATTTTTTATTTTTCGACAAAATGGAAGAAAACTTTTATCAAAAACTGAAAATTCATCACAATTTCTTAATATTCCGTAAGTTTTTGCCTAATTTTATAATCGCATTTTCGCATTATTTGTTAATAAAAATCCCAAAAATAGGTTAATTTAATGATGAAATTTGGAATAATATTTTATTTATTATTTTATATTTTGAAATGGTTATCAATTTATAATAATAAATTTAGACATATTCTTAATAAATTCCAATAATTTTGATTAAATTTTTCCATTAAAATATATTTCTTTTGAATTATTTTCTACTTGGCCAAAAATTGACAGTTTTCAGCATTTCTAATATTTATAAAATTCATATTTTACAAAAGATACAAAATTGTTTTTAAAAAATCTTTTTTTTTCTGATTCTACTAACGTCTAGTATTATTCCTGTAGAATATTACAATTTTTTAAAATTAGTCGACGACCACTTTTGTTGAAATAAAAAGGTTTGACCCTATTACTGTTCATATTTACAAAATTTTAATAAAATTTCACAAAAGAATTCAATAATTTTCTAAAAATTTTACTAAATCCTTTTAAACAATTCAATTATTTTTTAAGCAGTAAAATCTTTACAAGGAATCAATTATTTTTAGAACAATTTTAATTGAATTCCTCCGAAGAGATCAATTTTTAGAAATATTTTTAACACACTTCGAAAAAAATCAATTTTTCCAAAAATTTTCATAAATCCTTCGAAATTATTAAATTATTCCTATAAATATAGTAAAATTCTTCTCAAGAATTCAATTAATTTTATAAATAGTAAAATTCTTTGCACGAATTCAATTATTTTTAAAACAATTTTAATTAAATTCCTCGGATGAATTCAAATATATTTAAATATTTTCATAAATTTTATTTATTTCCTAAAATTTTAATATATTCTTTCGAAACAATTCAATTATTTTTATAAATACCACAATTCTTTGAAGGAATTAAATTATTTTTAATACAATTTAAATAAAGTTCAACGAAAGAATTTAATTATTTTCAAAAATTTCCATAAAATTCTATTTCAACAAGAATTTTAAATTCTTCAGAAAATAATTCAATTATTGTCAAAATATTTATAAAAAAGGAAAAAAATTTCATTATTTTTAATTATTTCTATAAAATTGTTCATAGCAATTTAATTATTTCTCAAAACTTACATAAATTCTTCGAAGCATTTCAATTATTTTTAAAAATAGTAAAATTCTTTGCAATAATTCATTTATGTTTTATAAATAGTAAAATCTTTTGTAGAAATTTAATTATTTTCCAAAAAATTTTAATAGAATTTCTCGAAAAAATTTTAATCTTCAAATATTAACATAAAATTCATTAATTTTCTAAATATGTAATAAATTCTTCGGAACAATTCAATTATCTTTATAAATATAGCATTAAAATTCCTCGCTAGTATTTAATTATTTTTAATACAATTTTTAATACAATTTTAATAAAATTCTTCTGTATAAAATCAAATTGCTTTTTAAAATTTTCAATTAAAGTTTTTAAAGAAACTCCATTAGTTTAAAAAAAGTTCAAAGAAATTCTTCGAAAAAAATTTAATTTGGATTGTTAAAAATTTGAATAAAATTCATCCTCCTGAGATTTTAGTAACATTTTTAGAAGGAATTCTATTATTATCAAATTTTTTCATCAATTTCTTTGCAATAATTCGATGATTTTCTATACATTAATTTTAAAATTGAAAATATTTGAAATGAAAAATCGTTAAAAAATTTAAGAAACAAAAAAGCAAACATCAACTAACTTTAAAATGCGAACAGATTACCGGATCACGAACTTTATTAATATAGATTTTACACAATTATGGCTAAATTCAGGGTTGCCACAAGTTAGGGAAAAGTCAGGAATATTTATTAAAATACTAGAAAAAATTTAATTTTCAAGATATCATTTTTTTAACACATATTTAATCAATGCATTAAAAATCACAAATTTATAGGAGAATTTTGGTTAAAAACCACTAAAAAAATTGTATTTTACAGAAGTAACAGATACGTTTGTAAAAATTGAATTATTTTCAAAAAATTATTTAAATACTAGTCAATATTTCAGTTAAGTTTCAAAATAATAAAATTCTTCTCCAAAATTCAATTATTTTTATAAACACAAAAAAAATTTACAGAAATTCAACTACTTGCAGATTTTTTTTCAAATTACTTTGTATATTATTGAAAAAAAAAATTTTTGTTGAAGAAAAAATAATTTTTTGCTCTTGATGAAGTAGGAATAAAATGTTTTTTAAAAAAAAAATCTTTTTAATCAAAGAACAAAATTAATTGACCATTATATTGGTACTTTGATGGGAAGAGATTCTTTATAAGTAATAAGGTATAAAATCTGCCACTTGAGCGAAATCCCTTAATCCAAAGTGAAAGGGAGTTTGGAAATAGGTGGGATCTGAAATGATCAAAGCTTTGCGAGGGGCATAACCGAACCAATTAAGCGAACAGAGATTCGTATAACCGGAGGCGTAACTCGAGTGAAATGACTGACGGATCTTCACTCGACGATATACGTGTCAAAGCAGTTTAAGCTCTTGCGGCTTCTGAAAGTGACAAATTTAATATCAATTTTTGTTAATTTTTCCTGATTTGCGGTTGGAGTGACAATTTTTATTTTGACTCTTCTTCTCTTCTTTTTAGTGAAAACAATGCCTGGGAATTTATTAATTTATTCTTTTCCATATTTCTTATTCATGTTTTATTTTCGTTTTCGTTTTGACATTCGTTTTTTGACATTTGTTTATTTTTACTTGTAGAAAAAATGAAAATATAAAAAAAACAAAATTAAAGTAAAGTTGAAAGTAAAAACAATATTTTGACTAATTACTCAGATATTAAATAACATTTTTTTCCTTCTTCAATATATATTTTATAAAAATTTTATTTTTTTTTTATAATTATAATTATAAAATTATCATTGAAAAACAATTTGAATAATAAGAAAAAATCCACACTCTTCATTCGATGATTTTTTTAATCAAGATGTATATTGTTACGAATACAGTATATAATATATGAAAATAAATACTTTGTGATCGTTAATTATTGTTACACATATTTGAAATTTTAATGTTGAACATACATTATTAACTCATTTACTCACTCATGTATATAATTACACCCATAAATTAAATGTACATGCGATTTAAAAAAAATGTTCTCTATTCAAAAACTTGATGCGAACTCATTTTTTTCTCAATGATGACGAATGGGTCAAACCATTTTATTTCAACTAAAGTGGTCGCCGACTAATTTTGAAAAATTGTAATATTCTACAGGAATTATACTGATGTCACTATAGAATCACAAAATAAAAAGATTTTTTAAAAATAATTTTTTTTTTTTTGTAAAATATGAATTTTAAATATTAGAAATGCTGAAAACTGTCAATTTTCGGCCAAGTAGAAAATAATTCAAAAGAAATACATTTTAGTAGAAAAATATAATCAAAATTATTGGCATTTGTTAAGAATATGTCTAAATTTATTATTATAAATTGATAACCATTTCAAAATATAAAATAATAAATAAAATATTATTCCAAAGTTCATCATTAAATTAACCTATTTTTGGGATTTTTATTAACAAATAATGAGAAAATGGGATTACAGAATTAGGTAAAAACTTACGCAAAATTAAGAATTTGTGATGAATTTTCAGTTTTTGATAAAAGTTTTCTTCCATTTTGTCGAAAAATAAAAAATATGTCGAAAATAAAACTGCTACTTTGCCCATTTTCACGATTTTCAAGTTTGTTTAACTTTTCTTGAGAAATTTGGAAAAATATGGGATTTTGATAAATAATTAAATTATCACTAATTAAATACAAACTATAATTTTCACTTTGGTCCCGGGCCTAGTTTAAAAATTATAAATTTTATAAAAACAGTATATTTTTAAGGGTTAATGAATGTAATTTTTATAAAGTTGAAGTTGGTTTAGCATTGACAATAATAATAAACCAACTTCAACTTTATAAAAATTACATTCATTAACCCTTAAAAATAAATTAAATTACTATAATAAACTAAATTAAAAATAATTTTTTCTAACAATTTATTTAAAATTCTTTCAAAAATAATTCAAGTCTTGCAACGAATTTTTATTGCATTTCTTTGAAATAATTTAAATCCTGTAAAGAATTTGATTATTTACATAAAAATATTTGAATTCTTGCAACGAATTTCATTAAAAAAATTTTACTCAAATTTTCTAAATTAAAAATAAACTTTTTCTAACAATTTACTTAAAACTGTTTTAAAAATAATTGAAATCCTGTGAAGAATTTTATTATTAAAAAAATGAATTGAATTCTTGTAACGAATTTTTATTACATTTTTTTTAATAATGGAAATCCTGTAATGAATTTTATTATATATTCAAGAAAATAATTAAAAGTTTTGTAACGAATTATTCTTACATTTCTTTTAAATAATTGAAATCCTGTAATGAATTTAATTATTTATATAAAAATAATTAAATCCTTGGAACGAATTTCATTCGTAAATCAGAATTTTAATCAAATTTTCTAAATTAAAAATAAATTTTTCTAACAATTTACTTAAACTAATTTTAAAAATAATTAAAACTTTGTAACGCATTTTTATTGCATTTCTTTGAAATAATTTAAATCCTGTAAAGAATTTTATTATTTATATAAAAATATTTTAATTCTTGCAACGAATTTCATTAAAAAAATTTTACTCAAATTTTCTAAATTAAAAATAAACTTTTTCTAACAATTTACTTAAAACTGTTTTAAAAATAATTGAAATCCTATGAAGAATTATATTATTAAAAAAAGAATTGAATTCTTGTAACGAATTTTCATTACATTTTTTTAAAATAATTGAAATTCTGTAATGAATTTTATTATTTATACAAAAATTATTGAATTCTACAAAGTAACGAATTTCACCACATTCTTTTTAAATAATTGAAATCTTCTGAAAAATTTTATTAAAATAGTAGATTTTGAAGATATTTGAATTTTAACAAAGAATTTCATAATACGTGAATTATGTAATTGAATTGTTACAAAGAATGTTTGGAAATAATTACATTAATTAACGCTTAAAAAGTAAACTATTTTTAAAAAATTTATAATTTTTAAACTTGGCCCGGGACCAAAGTTAAAATTATAGTGTGTGTTTGATTAGTGATAATTTAATTATTTATCAAAATCCCATATTTTTCCAAATTTCTCAAGAAAAGTTAAACAAACTTGAAAATCGTGAAAATGGGCAAAGTAGCAGTTTTATTTTCGACATATTTTTTATTTTTCGACAAAATGGAAGAAAACTTTTATCAAAAACTAAAAGTTGACCACAAATTCTTAATATTCCGTAAGTTTTTACCTAATTTTATAATCACATTTTCTCATTATTTGTTAATAAAAATCCCAAAAACAGGTTAATTTAATGATGAACTTTGGAAAAATATTTTATTTATTATTTTATATTTTGAACTGGTTATATTAATTTATAATAATAAATTTAGACATATTCTTAACAAAATGCCAATAATTTTTATTATATTTTTCCACTAAAATGTATTTCTTTTGAATTTTTTTCTACTTGGCCGAAAATTGACAGTTTTCAGCATTTCTAATATTTAAAAAATTAAAATTTATATTTTACAAAAGATATAAAATTATTTTTAAAAAATCTTTTTATTTTGTGATTCTATAGTAACATCAGTATCATTCCTGTAGAATATTACAATTTTTCAAAATTAGTCGGCGACCACTTTAGTTTGAAATAAAATGCTTTGACCCATATGTTAAATGTAATATTTCTGTAGTATTTGTAATATATTTTTAAATACTGTTAGTAATATTATTGCAGTATTACTAATATTAATAATATTGTTGTAGAATTAATTACATTACTGCGTAGTGATATAATACTAAAATTAATGTCATATCAAAATATTACAATAATACAGGTATACTAATTAAACAGCGAAATTAGTAATATCATTGTAGTATCTGTAATATTGGTGTATCAGTAAAATATTATTATTCGCTATTACTGTAATATTAAAAATATTACGTACTACTTTGAAAAATACCTTTATTTTTCACACTCTTAACTCCCAATGTTTCTTCCGAATTTTTTTTGTATATTAATTTTTTTTCCAAACAGTAGTTAGTATTTTATCAAAAAGAATAATTCTGTCGTTCTAATGGAACTGAATGGATTTACTTAAATGGCAATAAAGAGAAAAAAGAGTGGGACTAGAATTGAAATGAAACTAATTTTCATTATAGCTGATGAGTTGCAAACATCTTTATCGCATTGAGTACACAGATCTTTATTTGCTTCGTTACATTTTGGCTCCTCTTCTTTTGCACATCCTTTTTCTATAATTTTCTTACTGTCGTCTGTAAAACAAAGAGAGGGGGAAGAATGAAAATTAAATGAATTTGTTTGCTTTTTCTCTTAATTTTTTAGTTTCGTACAAAGTGGCGAAAAAAAATTTTGTCCTAAAGCAACAGTACTTATTTAATTCAAGTAATTACTATCTAATATGAAGTATTTAGGAAAATCAATTGTGACGCAATCTGAAGAAAAGGACCTTAGAAGCAAACAATTATAGCGGTTATTTTTGCAATTTTTTAAATGAAAATAAAAAAAAGAATCATCTGTCAATATAAAGTCATTGATGCTTAAGTCTTCATTACAACTTAAGTATTAGATAAACATTGATTTTAGTATGCAATAATTGGAAAGAGACTTTCAATCAAGAAAAAAGTAACACAAACATAACCTTAAAGTGATTTGCTTCTAAGATCCCTTCATCAGAGCGCGTCATAATTAATGAAGTAATAATAAAAAAAATCAACTAATAGAAATGACGATGGAACATCGACTAATAAATTTATTAGACTGAGTAAAAGACATAAAGCTTTATTTGCGTAAATACCAAGTCAAAAGAAAAAGCTTAGTTTCCACCCACAGTAATCGAGAAATATATAAAATATCCTATTTTTGTTGTACTTTGAATTGTGACAATAGGTATTTAGAATTTTAGCTTTAAGATTTTGCTTTTATTCTATTGTTACTTAGCAGTTTATTAATTAAAAATAACACAAATTAGTGAAAATAAAGCATGTTCTTAATACGAAGATGTGAATTTATGATGAATATAAAAATGTTGTTATTTTATTACCTTTGTCAACCACTGTGTAACAAGAATAGCCATCCTTAGCACGATATATGGATCGGACAAAACGACTTTGACGATTCCGGGCCATGAGTGGATTAGCGAGTTTATTTATTAACGATTTCACTGGTCCAACATTGCTAGACGTAGTATTTGTCGTTGGTTCCTCTGTTGTTGTTGGTTCCTGTGTTGTTGTTGTCGTTGCCGTTGGTTCCTCTGTTGTCGTCGTTGTTGGTTCTTCTGTTGTTGTCGTTGTTGATGGTCCCTCTGTTGTAGTTGTCGTTGGTTCCTGTGTTGTTGGCTTTTGTGTTGTCGACGTTGAAGGTTCCTCTGTTGTTGTCGTCGTTGTTGGTTCTTCTGTTGTTGTCGTTGTTGATGGTTCCTTTGTTGTGGTTGTCGTTGGTTTCTGTGTTGTTGTTGATGGTTCCTCTGTTGTGGTTGTCGTTGGTTCCTGTGTTGTTGGCTTTTGTGTTGTCGCCGTTGTTGTTGGTTCTTCTGTTGTTATCGTCGTTGTTGGTTCTTCTGTTGTTGTCGTTGTTGATGGTTCCTTTGTTGTGGTTGTCGTTGGTTTCTGTGTTGTTGGTTCCTCTGTTGTTGTCGTCGTCGTTGTTGGTTCCTCTGTTGTTGTTGGTTTTTCTGTTGTCGTCGTTGTTGTTGGTTCCTCTGTTGTTGTTGTCGTTGGGTTCTTCTGTTGTTGTCGTTGTTGATGGTTCCTTTGTTGTGGTTGTCGTTGGTTTCTGTGTTGTTGTTGATGGTTCCTCTGTTGTGGTTGTCGTTGGTTCCTGTGTTGTTGGCTTTTGTGTTGTCGACGTTGTTGGTTCCTCTGTTGTTGTCGTCGTTGTTGGTTCTTCTGTTGTTGTTGTTGTTGTTGTTGTTGTTGATGGTTCCTCTGTTGTGGTTGTCGTTGGTTCCTGTGTTGTTGTTGGTTTTTCTGTTGTCGTCGTTGTTGGTTCCTCTGTTGTTGTTGGTTCTTCTGTTGTTATCGTCGTTGTTGGTTCTTCTGTTGTTGTCGTTGTTGATGGTTCCTTTGTTGTGGTTGTCGTTGGTTCCTGTGTTGTTGTAGTTGGTTTTTCTGTTGTTGTCATTGTTGTTGGTTCCTCTGTTGTTGATGGTTCCTCTGTTGTGGTTGTCGTTGGTTCCTGTGTTGTTGTTGGTTTTTCTGTTGTCGTCGTCGTTGTTGGTTCCTCTGTTGTCGTAGTTGTTGGTTCTTCTGTTGTTGTAGTTGTCGTTGGCTTTTGTGTTGTCATCGTTGTTAGTTCCTCTGTTGTTGTTGGTTTTTCTGTTGTCGTAGTTGATGATTCCTCTGTTGTTGTTGTCGTTGGTTCCTCTGTTGTGGTTGTCGATGGTTCCTCTGTTGTTGTCGTCGTTGTTGGTTCTTCTGTTGTTTTCGTTGTTGATGGTTCCTGTGTCGTTGTTGTTGGTTCCTCTGTTGTGGTTGTTGTTGGTTCCTCTGTTGTGGTTGTTGTTGGTTCCTCTGTTGTTGTCGTCGTTGTTGGTTCTTCTGATATTGTCGTTGTTGATGGTTCCTCTGTTGTGGTTGTCGTTGGTTCCTCTGTTGTTGTTGGTTTTTCTGTTGTCGTAGTTGATGATTCCTCTGTTGTTGTTGTCGTTGGTTCCTCTGTTGTGGTTGTCGATGCTTCCTCTGTTGTTGTTGGTTTCTCTGTTGTCGTCGTCGTTGGTTCCTCTGTTGTGGTTGTCGTTGTTTGTTTCTCTGTCGTCGTCGTCGTCGTTGCTGGTTCCTTTGTTGTTGTTGTTGTTGTTGTCGTTGGTTCTTCTGTTGTAGTTGTCATTGGTTTCTCTGTTGTCGTCGTTGTTGGTTTCTCTGTTGTGTTTGTCGTTGGTTCCTCTGTTGTTGTGGTTGTTGTTGATGATGTCGTCGTCGTTGTTGGTTCTTTTGTTGTTGGTTTCTCTGTTGTTGATGATGTCGTCGTCGTCTTTGATGTTGTTATTGTTGTGGGTTTATTTGTTGTTGTTGTTGATGTTATTATTGTTGTGGGTTTATTTGTTGTCGTTGTTGTTGTTATCGGTCTACTACTGCATGTCTCCTCTATTTCAATACAGTTTCCTGATGCATCAATTGTACAAACCATGCATTTTAAACTAATACCTAAAAAATTAAGAGTTCACTATACTTAGTAACTAGGACTAAAATTGTCATTTTTGTTATCATTTGAAGGAAAGTGTAGAAAAAAAAATTTTTTTTTTGAAAAGGAAACAAAAATGGAGAAAAGAATAAAATGAAAAAAAAACACTAAGTAGAAAAAGAGGAAAGTTCCAAAATGATACCAAAAAAAGATGGAAGAGTGTCAAAGGATAAAGAGAAAAGGGGTGAAAAAGCAGAGAAAGGATCAATAAAATTATAACTGCATATATTAAATAACTTTCGATTTAAATTTTCAAAATTTCCTAAATTAACAAAAAATATAAACTGTATGAAATAATTGTTTTTTTTAATAAATAACATTTCTCATATATTCAAACTCACCTTCTTGTGTAAATATTAGAAATAAGAAAGCACCGAAGAATAATTTTTCTCCTAAACTTATTTTACCCCTTAACATCATTTTGCTGTTAAAGGAAACTTATTAGTATAATATAATTGTGTAACAATAAGAAATTAAATAGCAGAAAAATTATAAGCTAACACAAAAAGAAAAGAAAAAAATGAATACATTAAAATGATAGTAAATATAAACGAAGGTTTATTTTTCACTTAAAGAAATAATTTTTTTTGCAATGATTTATTTTTTTTTTTTTTTTGTAATTGAACACTTTTCACTCTTGACAGTGCTGTGGTTGAATTTTCGAGGAAGCTCACACTAGCACTTCTGATAATGAACTAATCAGTCCACCAAGTCTTATCCACAAGAGCGCGTTTATAAGTAGTGTGTTTAAAATATTGGCTAATATTGCCATTATCACCTGACAAAGTAAGCGACAAAATAAGATAAAACTATTTTTTGTTTAATTAAATTATTACGATAAATTGTAATTATTAATTATAAAATTGTTTGATTATTGTTGTGATTCAACTTCTTCCTGTTATTATTAGTTGTACTTCCCTCATTATTACAGCTACAGTTGCAATTGAATATTAAAACTATAGTTACACGACTGTGACAGTTGCAAGATTGGTAATTTTTTTTAATTCACACCGAATTTTAATGCGAATAAATATTTTATTTTCTTCTATTTTTTCTTTTCTTTCCTCTATTTTTTTTTTTTTTTTTTTTTTTTTGTAAACATTTTTTTGTCACAATTAATCACAGATTTTTATTTATTAATTACGATATTATAGTAAATCCTTATTTCAATAATTAATAATTTTAATTTTTAACAATTAACATTCAAGTTTAATTTTTTATATTGTTATCAAGTTTAATTTTGAAAATTAATACTTTTTAATAATAATTAATAACTTTAATAATAATTTTCTGCCTCTGTAAATTCCACATGTTTTAGCAGACTTTTAGCTACAAAATGTTCATTCCATTGAAACTATTATTCATAAATTCAATTTTCAATTATAGATAGAATACATATTTGCTTTTTTGATAAAGTGCATGAATTTTCATATATACAGTGCATAAAATTTAAATAAATATGTAATACATATGCCTCATAAATTATATGAAAATACAAAAATTTTTTCAAAAATAAAAGAAGAAAAATAATAATAAAAAAAATAAAATAATAATAAAAAAAAAATAAAAATTATTATTTATTATTATAAAATAATAATAATTATAGTCTCCGGTCTGCTCAATGTAATGAATTACCCCTCCCCCAACCCTCCAAAAAAATCTACAAATTAAATATTTAATTATTTTTTATTGCAAAATTAGTAATTTTTTTAAAAAAATTTATGTTTTTCTAGAATTCTACATAATTTGATCGATAAAAGAGTTTCTTTATAATTCTACAATTATTAATATTACTATTAGTATTATTATAATTTTATATAAAAATCATCTTTTATCTTAAAATTAATTTAATACTGTTTTATGTAAAATTTAGTGTAATTTTAAATACAGATTTGAAAACTATTATATAATTTATTGTGAAAATAATAATAATTAATAAAATAATACATTCAAAAATAAAATAATTTGAAAATTTATTCTAAAATATTTCTAATGCGGAGCGCAAGGCGTCACTTCGAAATATAATAGTAAATTATTATTAGCAATAAATAATTCTTAACAATATTAATAATTATAATTGGAAATAATTACGAAACCATTAAAAATGCAAAAATAATGAAAATAAAAAAATTGCAATACTTAAAAAATAATGGAAATAAAAAAAAATAATACAAACCAACTGAAGAAAAAAAAAACTATAAAAATAAAAAAAATAAATCGACGACTCGACTAAAAAATGAAGCTAGGAAAATTAAAAAAAAACGAATTTGGAAACTTTCCGATAAAAATTGATATAGAAAAATTTATAATTTTCGTACTTAAAAAATTAAAAAAGGTATTTTGTGAAATCTTATCTTTCTTTTTTTTCGACAACTTAATCTAATAATCGATTTCATTGTAGCTTACAAAGTGATAATGGTTGTCAAATTTAATATATATTTGCCGATACAAATAGACAAATAAAAAAAAGAAAATTTCATTTTCTATTATCATTAAGAATATATATAAAAAAATAATTCAATTTCATGAAGTTTATGTATTTTCTAAATATTTACAAATGAATATCTAAAAATGAAATCAACTTAAGGAAATACTGTGTAATTATAATTTGTTCCAAAAATTGCTAAAACTATTAAGAACAATAAAACTATTAGACCTAATTTAACAAAAAAAAATGAAAATGAAAATGAAAATGAAAGTAAATAAACAAATGTAATTAAATGTAAACACACGAAAAACAACAATGATTTTAAACTCTTAAATAAAAAATAATAATAATAATAATTATTATTATTATTATTATTATTATTATTATTATTTTTATTCTAATTTATTAATAGGACAAGTCCATATTATAATATTATAGTAAATAATATTATAAAAATGTAATTTTAATAAATAATAATAAATTAATTAAGATTTCTTTTAAATATTTGTAATTAAATATGAATACTGATAATTAATATCAATCGACATCAATTAAATATTAATATTATTATTTTTATTATTTATATTAATATTAACTTGATAATTATTTTAATTATCAAATAATAAAAATATAAAATTGTTAAGCAACAATTATAATATTATAAAAATATTGCATAGTAGAAAATTAACTTTTCTTTTTTAAAACGGTGAATTTTTTTTTCAGCACTCTAGACGTCATCGAAATTTTTCGACAACTTTATGGAACGAGAGAACCACAAGCCATCCAGAAGATTCGAGTTCACCATCGTCAATGGTGTTACACGAAGATATTATTAATCATAGTGAGTGACTTTTTTTTATTTTTTCCCATTATTTTACAAAAAAATTCATCTCTATATAATTAATTTTCTTTTTCAAAATAGTTACATGAAAATGAAACAGAAAATTTTTAATGTCTAATTCCTTTTATTTTCATTTTACAAAATAAATTTCAAATATTTATTTTCCTTTCAAATTACATATATTCGAAATTATTGTTTTGGATTAACTATTGTTTTGACTGTTCATCATAAACTTCCTTTATTTAGAAAAAAATTAATTGAATTCTTTTAAATTTTAAGGGAAGCAAAAGTAAAAAAATATTAAAATTTTTCTTATGAAAAATTATTAATTACATTATTTTTTTCAATTCACATTATTCTTAAAGTTTCTAATAATGTAAACAAGGAATTTTACTTTAAAAAGGAAAATTGAATTTTGAATGAATTACAATTGCAATTTTTAGAAATAGTTCAATTTCAAAAGATTTTTCATTTCAACGAAGATGAAATTTTAATTGCTGTCGAAAAATAAATAAAATAAGTTTTTAAATTTTTGTTTAAAACAAAAAAAGTACTAAAGTCTTTAATAATTTAATGCAGAAATTGCAAAAAAATTGTTTTTAGAAAAAAAGTAATTGAAATTATTTTTTGAAAATAATTGAGAAAGATTGAAACAATTGAAACGTTTGTCAAATTTCATTTGAATTATAATATAATATAAATTTTAATAAATTTTACATTTTTACTTTTAAAAATTATTTTGAAATATAATCGTATATTTTTAAAGAATTCTAATTAAAAATTTGGAAAATTGAAATTTGAATTTATTTAATTAAACAAATGTTGATCAATGGAAAACTGAACATAAAAAAAATGTGATTAACAAATAAATTTTGTTTTATGTTTTTTAAAACAAAATTTCGTTTCACTGATCTAAGTAATGCAAATTTTTTTCCTTTCAATTTATTTAAAATATTAGAAAATTGTTTATAGATTGAAAATTTTTATTGAGAAATAAGAAATATATTCAGCGCATAATTTTTATTTCTTAATTAAGAACATTTTTACTGTAACTTTCTTAAAAATTATTTTTCAATCATTTCAATTTAATTATTATTTTCTAGAACTTGAAACTAAAATTCTTCTCTAAATCAAATTTTTTAAAATATTCTTGAAAACATTCTTTGAGAATTTGGCATTGAAAGGTTACTATGAATTTGGAAACATTCCCATGAAATAATGTAGAAAAATATTAAAAATTTGGAAAAATCCCCTTATTCGGAAAAATTTCCCTGTAACTTCAAATTATTTAAAAAGAAGTTAAATTAAAATTTTGAAAAAATTAATTTTTCAAAATTGCTAGATACAAGAAATAGAAAATTCAAAATTTTATTGTTTAATTATTTGAATACAATAGTAAATAATTTACTGAAAAATTGAATGTTTCTTAAAATTTATTTCTCATGAAGAATTTTATACAATAAAAATTTTTATTAATTAATTGCATTTTTTTGACGAATTTTAATGTAATTTTTAAGAATCATTATACATTTTACGAGGAATTTTTTATAAAATCGTGTTACTTAAATACAAAAGTTAATCATTTTTAAATAATTCCATGATTTTAAAAATTTAATTCTTGTAATGAATTTTACCAACAAAGTTTTCAATTATTGCATTTTTTGGACAAATTTTAATAAAAACATTAAGAATCATTACATTTTTCGAGAAATTTCATTAAAACTGTACTAAAAATAATTGAAATTCTGCTATGAACTTTATAATTTATGAAAATTATTAAATTCCCAAAACAAATTTATTATTTATAAAAAAATGCTTTTTTTATGAAATTAATTGAAATATTGCCATGAAATTTATGAAAAAAAATTATATTACTTGCATTCCACTGCAATTTTTATTTTATTTGTAAAAAAAATTAAATCTTTGAGTTCGATTTTATTAATTTTTTTTTAAACAATCGAATTCTTTCAGGAATATTTATTAAAATAGTAGTAGATATTGAAAAATGAAAATGAGGAAATTTTTTTTGAAAACAATTAAATTTTGGAGAAGAATTTTGTTATTTATAAAAAAAATTTGTGATTTTTAAGGGAATTTTTCTTTAAATTTTAAACATAATTTTTGAACTTTTCTTATCATTTAACATTTTTGTCAGAAGAATTTTATTACTATTAAAAGTAATTGACTTTTTGCAATCATTTGTAAATTGTAACTTCTCCAAAGTTCGCAATTTTTTAAAATGTTTATAACTAACATTTTTCTATAGAGTCATTATTTTTAATAATTAATTAAATACATATTGACAAATTTAACAAATTTCAAGAAGATTTTGAATTATTAGCATTTTGCAAAATTCTACACTGAAAAAAAAAATTATTTGATTCAAATAACCGATTATTTGACTATTATCAAATAAATATTTACTTGAATCAAATAATTTTTATTTAAATCAAATAAATTCTATTTGAATCAAATAAATTGTATTTGAATAAAATATTTCAGTATTTGAAGCAAATACTGTTTAATTGATTCAAATACTGAAATATTTGATTCAATTACAATTTATTTGATAATAGTCAAATAATTATAATTTAATAATAAAATATTAAATAGTATTTACTTCAAATACTGAAAAATTTGATTCAAATACAATTTATTTGATTTAAATAAAAATTATTTTATTCAAGTAAATATTTATTTGATAATAGTCAAATAAAAATTATTTGATTGAAGTAAATATTTATTTGAAAAATAGTCAAATATTCGGTTATTTGAATCAAATAAATTTTTTTTCAGTGTAACAAGTTTCATTTCTAATAAAATTCATTCAAAAATTGAAAATTTATGAAATTTCAAATTAAAACCTTTTGAAGTTGATTTATTTATGAATTCATTTCGCAATTCTTTTAAAGTTGATTTAATTTTGAAATTTGAATTAAAAATTTTTAAACTCTATTTTTTTAATTTGCTAAATTTATTTTTAAAAAAGTATGAAAGAAGTGCGCGCTTTATAATTTTTTTAATAAATAAATTTAATTTTTAATTTTTTATTGGATATTATTTTTTTATATTAATTTGAATGAAAAATTTTTAAACTCTATTTTTTTAATTTGCTAAATTTATTTTTAAAAAAGTATGAAAGAAGTGCGCGCTTTATAATTTTTTTAATAAATAAATTTAATTTTTTATTTTTTATTGGATATTATTTTTTTTTATATTAATTTGAATGAAAAATTTTAAGGGATTAACATTAAAATTTAATTACAAATATTTATTAATATTATGAAATATAATATAATTTAAAATTTTAACTTATAATAAAAAATGTAATTATTTATTTTAAATAATAAATTATTTCACCCAGAGAAAATTATTATTGAAAACAAATATATTTTATTTCACTTAAATAAACGTATATTTGTCTCAGAACCAACTAGACTTTTTATTTGTTTTAAATAAAATTTATATTTGACATAAATAAAACATATATTTGAGTTAAATAAAAATTTTTTTTTATTTTTTTTATTTATTTATTTATTTTTATTTATTTATTTATTTTTTTATTTAGTTGGTTGTGAGACAAATATACCATTTCTCTGGGTGATAGCGCGTGAATTATTGCTAGTAATAGTAATAATAAATAAATTAATTAATAAATAATAAATAATAATTAATTAAATAATAATAATAATAATAAATAATAATAATTAATTATTAATTAATAAATTAATTAATTAGCAACATTCTATTTATTTATTTATTATATTTAAGAATAGTTTTATTTATTGAAAAATAGTAATAATAAATAAATTAATTAATTAATAAAAATTGACTCTCAAAATTTCAAGAAATTGGAAGGAATTTTATATATAGACTACAATAACTGGGTGAATTTTTTGAAAGGGTGGAGGGGGGCAAGAGGCATAAGGGGACATCTGGTAGTCATAATAGTGGATCGCGAAATTCAATATCAGACTTGAAAATTAGCATAGAGATCGATTTTGAGATTTGAGGCAGTGCTACCAACTCTCGATTCTAGTACTGGCCTCTGAGTTTCGAATCCGTTTTATTTTGCCCTCACTTGCCGATCTCTCGTCTTTATAGATCGTCTTACTCATAAACCGTGCCAATTGAATTTTCCTCTTTCTCTCTCTCTCTCTTCTTCTTCTCTGTATCGAAGAAAAAATCGATTTCCGTACTTCCCCTTGCTTTTCCTGTTTCATTTTTTTTTTCACCGTTTTACCTCATCTTTCAAGCAAACATGGAAAAAAATTCTAGATACTGATAAGATTCGATTGAACGAGAAAAGGATAATATTTATTCCTCTATATATATATATATATATTTGTGTATCGAAAAAGAGATCAATTATTCTTCGATATTTTTTGTACCAATATTACCCCAAAAATTACCATTATCAACAGATTTTATTTAATATTGTTTCATCTTTCAATTTATTATTTTTTTTTTAAATTTATTTGAGTTAAAATTTTATAAACTAACAAATGATTGACAATAATATTAGTGTAATTATTTATATCAATTTTGCTTTTCAGATAACAATATTTACACAAGAAAAACCATTAGCAACATTCTATTTATTTATTTATTTATTATATTTAAGAATAGTTTTATTTATTATTTTTTCCAAAAAACGAATTAAAATAAAATCCAAATTGTTTATTAACAGTTATTAATAAATATTAGTAGTAATTCATAAATTAGTTTACCACTAATTATTCAAGACTAATAAATTAAAGAATAAAGTCTTGAATATAGTCTTGAATGGTAGGTGGTCACTTTTTCTAAAAAAATATTTTCTAATCCTTTTTGCATAAAAAAAGTCATTTCTAATAAAATCTAAATTTAAAAAAAAAGTTTTTCTAATGAGTTTTAATTTCTAAAAAAAGGTTTTTCTAATGATTTTCTAATGAGTTTAGGGAAAAAGTGCAACAAACAAAAATTCTGATATAAAAAATGAAAAATCTAAAAAAAAAATTTTTTAAAAAGGTGTGATTTCTAATATTTATTTTCCTAAAATTCGTAAAAATCCATAATTTTTTATAAAAGTTACAAAAGTGGTGAAAAAAACTAAAAATTAAAAAAAAATAATCATATTTTCTCTTTTTAACTCATAATTCTGTTTACATAATTAGTTACCTTTTGAAAAAGAAGAGAAATTTTGAGAAAATAACTATTTGTTAACAAAAATTTTGTTCTTAAAAAAATAATTTTCATCATTTTTAGAATTATAATTTGTATAATTTCTAATAATTTTTTATTACAATTTTTCAACGAAATTTCATGTATTTTTTTTTTTAAAGAATTAACAAATTTTTGTAAACTTTATTTTTTAATCACGTACCTATTAATTGTTATTATAGAAATTAAATATAGTTAGGAAGAAAATTTTTTGAAATTTTTCTTTATTTAATTTTTCTTTCTTGAAAAGAAATATTTAGAAAATAACCTTTATTAGAAGAAAGAAAATTAGAAAATCACCTTCACTAGAAAAAAGTTTTTTAGAAATTCACCTTTATTAGAGAAAATAATTTTAGAAAATAAAAAATTAGAAAATACGTTTTAGAAAAACTGTACCCCAATCGTCTTGAATAATTAGTGGTAAACTAATTTCTGAATTACTATTAATATTTATTAATAACTGTTAATAAACGATTTGGATTTAATTTTTATTTAATTCGTTTCTGGGAAAAAATAATAAATAAAAATATTCTTGAATAATAAATTTAATAATTCTTTAATAAATTAACTACGAATTAATAAATTTGCCTATTAATTAGTTAGAAAAAGTACTAAATTTTTCTATTAATAAACATTAATAGTAATTAATAAATAAGTTCACTAGTAATCTAATTAATCACTAATTAATTAACGTTAAAAATAAATTAATTACAAAATAATAAATTTGCCTATTAATAACTTACGAATGATTAGAAAACACCAAAAATGAGTTCATACGATACTTTATATAATAATTAGTTAATAACAAATTAAGAAAATTAATTTGTTAATAATAAATTAAGAAAGTTAATTAGTTAATAATAAATACTGAAGTATTAAATGACTAATTAATAAATTTAGTTATACTAACTAGCAAAGAAAACATCAGTTAATAAACACTAATTAATCAATCAATTAATTATTATTTAATTTTTCATTAATAACAAATTAATAATTTTAAAAATTTTTAACAAGCGACAAGTTGTTAGTTAATAATTAGGAATTAGTTGGTAATAAATACTAAATTTGTTAATTACTAACTAATCGATTTATTTGTTAGTTACTAACTAATCAATTTATTTTATTTATTTCATTATTTATTTATTATTTAATTTTTAATTAATTACAAATTAATTATTTTAAACATTTTTGACAAGTGACAAGTTGTTAGTTAATAATTATGAATTAGTTGATAATAAATACTAAATTTGTTAATTACTAACTAATCAATTTATTTGTTAATTGTTAACTAATCAATTTATTTGTTAATTGCTAATTAATCTATTTATTTGTTAATTACTAGTTAAGCAAGAGAAAAGACCAAAGAGAGTATTGACTAATTAATAATAATTATTAATTAACTACAAATTTATTCGTTAATTGCTACGTAATTAATTTATTTGTTAATAACTAGTTAATAAATAGAAAATACCAAATAAATATTAATTAACTGATAATAATTACATTAATTAATGTTAATGTGATTAATTAATTTTTTATTTTTTTTATTTATTTATTATTATTATTATTATTATTATTATTATTATTTATTTTTATTTATTTATTATTATTTTTTTATTTATTTTTATTTATTTATTATTTTTTTTATTCCACTATCGTTTCAATAGTCAGGAAGTGTACGATTTTTCTGTAAAAAAATCGTATTGACTTTAATAATAATTAGTAGGAAAAAAAAATTATTTCCTTCGAGCCGGATTTGAACCAGCGACCTATGGATTACTATTTTCTGAAAATTTGCCAACTACAGTCCACCGCTCTACCAACTGAGCTATCGAAGGCGTTGATGAATCATTTCGATTTGCTCTAACGGAATCGATAGTTTCTCAAACTATGACGTCATATTTCGCCCCACTTTCCTTTCCCCTCTTTTCACTGTCGAATGCACGACACTTACCTTCGTAACGTCAATGTCCAATGTAATATCCACTTGTAATTTATTCAATTTATAGCGTATTCTTCTTTAATTCTCTTCACATATTAATTGCGGAACTATTTTTGTCTATTTTTTTGTTCATAATAATTTTAGTTTTTCTTAATAACAATTTTGATTTTTGTTAATAATAATTATAATTTTTGTTAATAACAATTTTGATTTTTGTTAATAATAATTTTTAGTTTTGTTCAAAATAATTATAATTCTTGTTAATAACAATTTATAACCATTTTTTTATTAAATAACAATTTTTGTTAATAATAATTATAATTTCTGTTAATAAAAATTTTTAATTTTGTTTATAATAATTTTAATTTTTGTTAATAACAGTTTTAATTTTTGTTAATAACAATTTTCAGTTTTGTAAATAACAATTTTAAGTTTTGTTAATAATAATTATAATTTTTCTTAATAACAATTATTAATTTTGTTTATTATAATTTTAATTTTTCTTAATAACAATTTCTAATTTTGTTTATAATAATTTTAAATATTGTTAATAACAATTTTGATTTTTTTAACCAGAAATAGTAATAATTAATAAGAAAAATAATAAATTTATAATTTTTTTTAATTTTAATAATTATGATTAATAACAAAAAAATATATTAATAAATAATATAATAATATTATTTAATAATAATATTATTATTAATATAATATTATATAAAAATTATTATTATTTATTATATTTATTATATTATTATTATTATTTTCAAAATAATGTAATATTATTTAATAATATTATTAAGTATATTAATAACAATTAAAATCTTCAATAACAATTATAAGTTTTGTTAATAATATTTATATATTTTTTAACGCAATAAAATTAGACATTTTTGTAGATAATCATAGAATCTAAATAAATATAAAAAAAATTGATTGTCATATATATATAAATTAATACAAAATATGTTTTACTTTACACGTTATCTTATGCTGTTTTAATAGAAATCAATTATTATATCATTTATGTGTATAAAGATAAATTTAACTCTTTTTTAAAAATAAAATTGTAAAAATTGTACATCGCACTTTATCATCAAATGAGTCATAAACTTTTAAAAATTGATAAAGTATTTATACAATATTAATTGTGATTTATCGTCTTCAATCTTTTTTTTTATTTAACGAATATTATTAATTTTACTAATAAATCGAAATTTTTTACTAAACTTTTATTTGTCGTTAAAATTAAATTTTAATAAATATAAAATTATATAAAATTAAATTTTAATAAATATAAAATTATATAAAATTAAATTTTAATAAATATAAATTGACGATGAATTAATAATATGTAAATTTTATTTTCTATTCTTGTTCATATATAAATATAGAAAATTATTTGATATTATTTTGTAAATTATTGGAAAAACAATTTGATATCAATTTTATTAACAAAAAAAAATTAAAATTATTTATTTGTAAAAATTCCGCTGCGACATCAGGCCTATAAATAAGGGAACTTTATTTGAAAGTTTTATCAATGACAAAAAAGTAAAAAAAAAAAAACAGAGAAATACACAAGCACTAAATCGAAAAGAAAAAAAATACATAATTCAACAATAAGTACAATTTTATTAATAAACAAAAGTCAACTTTATTAATAAAAAATATATTAATATTCTTAATAAAAAAAATATTTATATTGTTAATAAAAAAAATATTTCTTTAAAAATTTTCAATCTATAATAAAGAAAAAAATTGACGCTCGTGATAAAAATATAGAGGCGAATTTTTCGAAAACGAAATGTTTCTATATTTTTCCTTTTTACGTCTGTGTAAGGGGGGTGGAGGGGAGGAATAGTTTTTGGCATCAATTCAAACACTGTTTATATTTAATTTTGACAATTGAATTTTTCTTTTTTATTCATTTGCTTTTTTTCTATAGAGTCGTGCCTAGAAAAATATTGTGGAGCTGGAAGAGAATGCCAAATTTCTCCGGATGGAGGAGTCGCCCTCTGCGTTTGTGCGACGAGATGTGCAAGACGTCATAAACCAGTTTGCGGTAGCGATGGAAAAATCTATGCCAACCATTGTGAATTACATAGGGCGGCGTGTAACAAGGGTGTACCATTAACTGCCAGCAGGCTCATGCGATGTCTTCATCGGGGTAAGTTCAAAAAATATAATATATGCAATTTTAAAAAAGTTCAAAAAAAACATTTTTTTATTATAATTTTTTTCATTTTTAACAATTTTCTTTGGGGGCCCCCACCAAAAAATATATTTCTCGCTACGCCCCTGATTGAATAAATAATACGAATTTTATTTATTTACTTTTTCAATGCCAAGTAGAAGAAAATTTGTTTCATTTTAATAATTACTTTTTATTTACAAGAACAATATTTGGGATTAAAATATATTTTTGGTGGGGAAGAGACAGAGAAAAGTAAACAATTCTTTATTCATTTTTATTTGTATAAAAAAGTATTTTGTATTTTGCTTAATTTGTCATAAATATTTATTCAGCGAATAAACATATGAATAATATAATTATTTATAGAATTACGAACATTGCGAATATCTATATTGAGATTCAATAAGTAATGATGCTAATCTCCACCTGCGAACGCCAAGGACACCGCTAGATGGCAGATTAGTTCTTTCTTGGAATTTTCTGTGCCACCTGGTGATGACCTTGGCGTTCTCAAGTGGAGGAATTATTAAACCACCATTATTTATCCTTCAAAAACTATTTTAATAAACTATTTTATAAAAAAAATGTCATAGAAATAATAAATGAAATTCATTTTCAGTAAAAAATCTAATTTATTTTTTTTATTGTATTTTATAGTGCAAGACAAAAATAATAATAATTAATAATTTACAATCAGTAGAGAGAAAAAATTTATAGAAAAGAAAAATTGTATTTTGGATGTGCTCGTCCCTTTTGTCAAAAGCGCAAATTTGATAATTATTTTATACAGTATTTATTGTAAACATTATTAATTAAAATTTCCACGATAATAAATAATTATGAAAATTGACTAAAGGATCATTTTTCAATTTTAAAATTTTTTAATGTGAGCTTGAAATATTGTACATAAAGGTGATTTAAATAAAAAAGACATTTTTGGTCTTTTATAGTCACAGTAATAACTAAAAAATGCAAAAAAAAAATAAAATGGGAATAAAAATAATTTTTGCGACAAAAAAATTCCTTCGAGCCGGATTTGAACCAGCGACCTATGGATTACCGTTTTCTTTAAATTTGCCAACTACAGTCCACCGCTCTACCAACTGAGCTATCGAAGGCTGATGTTAGTATTTTTTCTTTGCTCGACAATTTTTTAACGTTGACCTTATTTTTTCAACCCAATTTCCTTTCTCCTTTGCTGCCTCTTATTATTAATGTACTCCACATCTTTCTAACTAAAAATAACAGTTAATTTTCAAGACCATTTTCTTTTTAAAGTGACACTCTTTTTTGTTGCTATTTTGTAAACGCATTTATTGAAACTGAAATTAAGAAATAATTACAACTAAGATTCTCCTTAAGGGACGATTTCACTATTGACGATTAAAACTTAATCAATGATTAGATTCTTAACAGCATATGATTCTTAGAGATTCAACGGTAATTTTTTCGACAAGCTTTTCTCTTTAAATTTTTAATCAACAGAGCTGAAATTTTGTAACAAAGTCAAAAATATATTAAACAAGGGCTGTAATGTGCAAAAGTTTTAATAATTCAAAAATAAATTGTAATAAAACACTTTGAAATCGGTAGAGACGAGAAATTGATTAGAAATGACCGTGACGACTGATAACTTTAAAGTGATTTGTAATAATAAACTTGCAAAATATTAAAACTTTTGCACATCACAGCCCTTCTTTAATGTATTTTAGACTTTTGTACAAAATTTTGGCTTCTTTTTTTGAACATTTAAGGAGAAAAGTGGTAGAAAAAATTATCACTGATAACCTAGGAATCACATGCCCTTAACCGACTAATCATGAGCAGATGAACTGACATTCCTTATTGATTAATTTTTAATTAAATTTGGTGAAACTGACCCTAAGGATAAAATAATTTACAATAATAATTTATAATTATTTATGTACTTATTTTGATTTTAAACAAATTTGTATCAAAAAGGTAAATAAAAAAATTCAAAAAATGGAAATTCTTGATTTTCCCAATAAATCGAAAATGCAAAAAATAATTCCTTCGAGCCGGATTTGAACCAGCGACCTATGGATTACCGTTTTTTTAAAATTTGCCAACTACAGTCCACCGCTCTACCAACTGAGCTATCGAAGGCTGATGTTAATATTTTTTCTTTGCCTCAAACTTTTTTCACGTTGACCTGATTTTTCCCACCGAATTTCCTTTCTCCTTCATGGCCTTCATCATCAGTAGACTTTACATATTTTTTAATTAAACCTCAGTAATTGATTTTCTAAACTCTTCTTCTTTGAAAGTTGTAACTATTTTTCGAAAGCTTTCATTTAGACGGAAATAGTTTCTACTTTCGGAATTGACTACGATTTTCATCTGTTTTCAAAAAAATAGCCAAGACAGCGAAAAGCGCAATTTTTAACAAACTTTAAACTTAAAAAACTTCATAAAGACCACGCTAAAGAATGAATTAACGAATTGTTTATCAAGTGGCACAGAATTGGTAAAAAAAACAGTTTGGATTTTCGAAAGCGTCGATAATTTAAATTTTTTTTCAAAATTATTTACTAAAACTGTCAAATGGATCATTTTTTGACAGACTTCAAGGCTGAAAAAATTTATGAAGATTAGGCTAAATTTGAAAATTATGTATTAATGAAGTGTTTATTATAAGTACTACAGATTGGGGAAAAAAATTGTTAGCATTGACGGAAATGCTCCTAATTTTTTTCACAATAATGCAAAAATACTTAGTGTGTCAGCTTTACTCCTCTTTTGCGGAATTAAAAAATAAATAATGATTCGTTTGTGTTAATTAATCACCAACTAATATTTTTCCTAAAGAAAAGAAGTTGTCTATCTTTTATATTACTAGGGAAAGAGAAATGAAGAATGCAAAAAATAATTCCTTCGAGCCGGATTTGAACCAGCGACCTATGGATTACCGTTTCCTTTAAATTTGCCAACTACAGTCCACCGCTCTACCAACTGAGCTATCGAAGGCTGTTGTAAAAACGTTTCCTCTCACTCTTGAAATTCGTCGAAAATTGTTTATAATGACTCCATTCTCATCTTATTTTGAAAGTATTTTTCTTTTACTATTCTCACCTTTCTCTTTTTTCTCATTCATATTCGTAGATTGCATAATGGATCCTTTAAATCCATTCTTTACCAAATGAACTGTACTACAGTTTTTAGGGATATAAAATTTTCAAAACGTTTTCTTACGTATTTTAATTGAACATTTAGTTACAGTTTATCGTTTTTTCTGTATTGTTATTTTGATCTTTTACTAATTTTAATCAATTATTATCAATTATAATCAATTCGAAACAATTTCTTAAAAATCAGAAAGTCAAATAATTCGAGTGTTTAAGAGACAGTTGAGTGATGTAAAAAAATAAAAAGGATACACATCATTAGTTTTTTTTGTATCATTTTTATAACATTTCTATATCAAAGGTTATGGAAAGGTCATTAAAAGTTTGTGTACTTCTAATCAGTGCGTTCGGTTCAATTATAATATCAAAGTAAATATTGATAATTGCAATCACCTTCGCTTCTTCCTCGAAGATAACTTGGCCAAACCTCTTAAATATTGCAAACTTCATTACAGAGTGTTGAATTTTAGAGTAATAATGATGATAACGATAAGAATCTAAAATTGCAATTATATATCACGGTAAATCGTTAGGTATTAAAATAACACCAAAACGGATAAAAATAACACTAAATTGGATTATTTTAATCCTTTTTGGTGTTATTTTAATACCTAACGATTTACCGTGATACTAATAAATAATAGCATAAAAATAAAAGTTAACTTAAGGAGAAATCTAACGTACAGTCAAATCAAAAGTAAGTCCAATGTTAATTTCGTAATTTAAAAGAAAGACGCAAATAAAATGTAAATTCGTCTCGGTAGAAAAGTGAAGAATTTAATTTTCAATATTTAAAAGGATTAAAAGTTGCATTTGGAAAAAAATTACAATTTTCTGTCAATGAGAAATATTTGTTAAATTTTAGGTTATGTTACCTAAAATCTTTAATTATTGACAAAGAATGTAATTTTTATTTAAATATAACTTTGAAATGCTTAAAATATGTAAAAATTAATTCCCTACGCTTTTACGAAAAGAAATTTAAAATTTAATTTGACTTTTTAGAAAAAATTAAATTAGAACATTGGACTAACTTTTGCTCCGATTGTTTGTCGGATTCTTCCTTAAAAGTATCAAATTGCTAGATATCAATTTGATCCACTTTAGTATTAATTTGATACTTTCAAGAAAATTGTGTTCTATTAATAAAAATAAAAATAATAATAATAGTAATAATAAAAATAATAGTAATAATTATTATTATTATTGTTATTATTATTATTATTATAATTATAATTATAATTATAATAATATTAATATTAATATTAATAATTATTAGTATTATTATTATTATATTTTAACTTATATTTCTTTACAAACAAAAAGACTAAAATTGAAACAAAAGTCTTAAAATGCTAAAGTATACCATACAAAACGCATTTCTTTAGCATAAAAACTAAAATTTACCTGAAATGTGTAAAGCATTGCGCATCAACACGAATACAATGCTCTTGAAACTCTCAGGTAAACTACCTGCCATTAAGACTTTCCAGTGTTTTCATAACTTCAAGAGGGAAATTATCATTGGCTAGTGGAGGATTAAAATGACAATACAGAAAAAACAATAAACTGTAACTAAATGTTAAATTAAAATACCTAAGAAATCGTTTTGAAAATTTTGTATTCATAAAAACTGCAGTACAGTTCATTTGGTAAAGAATGGATTTAAAGGATCCATTATGCAATCTACGAATATGAATGAGAAAAAAAGAGAAAGGTAAGAATAGTAAAAGAAAAATACTTTCAAAATAAGATGAGAGTGGGGTCATTATAAACAATTTTCGACGAATTTCAAGAGTGAGAAGAAACGTTTTTACAACAGCCTTCGATAGCTCAGTTGGTAGAGCGGTGGACTGTAGTTGGCAAATTTAAAGGAAACGGTAATCCATAGGTCGCTGGTTCAAATCCGGCTCGAAGGAATTATTTTTTGCATTCTTCATTTCTGTTCCCCTAGTAATATAAAAGATAGACAACTTTCTTTTCTTTAGGAGAAATATTAGTTGGTGATTAATTAACACAAACGAATCATTATTTATTTTTTAATTCGGCAAAAGAGGAGTAAAGCTGACACACTAAGTATTTTTGCATTATTGTGATAAAAATTGGGAGCATTTCCGACAATGCTAACAATTTTTTCCCCAATCTGTAGTACTTATAATAAACACTTCATTAATACATAATTTTCAAATTTAGCCTGATCTTCACAAATTTTTTCAGCCATTAAGTCTTAAAAATGATCCACTAGACAGTTTTAGTAAATAATTTTGAAAAAAGATTTAAATTATCGACGCTTTCGAAAATCCAAACGGTTTTTTTTACCAATTCTGTGCCACTTGATAAACAATTCGTTAATACATTCTTTATCGTGGTCTTTATGAAGTTTTTTAGGTTTACAGTTTGTTAAAAATTGCGCTTTTCACTGTTTTGGCTATTTTTTTGAAAACAGATGAAAATCGTAGTCAATTCCGAAAGTAGAAACTATTTCCGTCTAAATGAAAGCTTTCGAAAAATAGTTACAACTTTCAAAGAAGAAGAGTTTAGAAAATCAATTACTTAGGTTTAATTAAAAAATATGTAAAGTCTACAGATGATGAAGACCATGAAAGAGAAAGGAAATTCGGTGGGAAAAATCGGGTCAACGTGAAAAAAGTTTGAGGCAAAGAAAAAATATTAACATCAGCCTTCGATAGCTCAGTTGGTAGAGCGGTGGACTGTAGTTGGCAAATTTTAAAGAAACGGTAATCCATAGGTCGCTGGTTCAAATCCAGCTCGAAGGAATTATTTTTTGCATTTTCGATTTATTGAGAAAGTCAAGAATTTCCATTTTTCGAATTTTTTTATTTACCTTTTTGATACGAATTTGTTTAAAATCAATATAAGTACATAAATAATTATAAATTATTATTGTAAATTATTTTATCCTTAAGGTCAGTTTCACCAAATTTAATTAAAAATTAATCAATAAGAAATGTCAGTTCATCTGCTCATGATTAGTCGGTTAAGGGCATGTGATTCCTAGGTTATCAGTGATAATTTTTTCTACCACTTTTCTCCTTAAATGTTCAAAAAAAGAAGCCAAAATTTTATACAAAAGTCTAAAATACATTAAAGAAGGGCTGTGATGTGCAAAAGTTTTAATATTTTGCAAGTTTATTATTACAAATCACTTTAAAGTTATCAGTCGTCACGGTCATTTCTAATCAATTTCTCGTCTCTACCGATTTCAAAGTGTTTTATTACAATCTATTTTTGAATTATTAAAACTTTTGCACATTACAGCCCTTGTTTAATATGTTTTTGACTTTGTTACAAAATTTCAGCTCTGTTGATTAAAAAATTTAAAGAGAAAAGCTTGTCGAAAAAATTACCGTTGAATCTCTAAGAATCATATGCTGTTAAGAATCTAATCATTGAATAAGTTTTAATCGTCAATAGTGAAATCGTCCCTTAAGGAGAATCTTAGTTGTAATTATTTCTTAATTTCAGTTTTAATAAATGCGTTTAGAAAATAGCAACAAAGAAGAGTGTCACTTTAAAAAGAAAATGGTCTAGAAAATTAACTGTTATTTTTAGTTAGAAAGATGTGGAGCACATTAATAATAAGAGGCAGCAAAGGAGAAAGGAAATTCGGTTGAAAAAATAAGGTCAACGTTAAAGAATTGTCGAGCAAAGAAAAAATACTAACATCAGCCTTCGATAGCTCAGTTGGTAGAGCGGTGGACTGTAGTTGGCAAATTGAACGAAAAGCGGAAATCCATAGGTCGCTGGTTCAAATCCGGCTCGAAGGAATTTTTTTTGTCGCAAAAATTATTTTTATTCCTATTTTATTTTTTTTGCATTTTTTAGTTATTACTGTGACTATAAAAGACCAAAAATGTCTGTTTTATTTCAATCACCTTTATGTACAATATTTCAAGCTCACATTAAAAAATTTTAAGATTGAAAAATGATTATTTAGTCAATTTTCATAATTATTCATTATCGTGGAAATTTTAATTAATAATGTTTACAATAAATACTGTGTAAAATAATTATCAAATTTGCGCTTTTGACAAAAGGGACGAGCACATCCATAATACAATTTTTCTTTTCTATAAATTTTTTCTCTCTACTGATTGTAAATTATTAATTATTATTATTTTTGTCTTGCACAATAAAATACAATAAAAAAAATAAATTAGATTTTTTACTGAAAATGAATTTCATTTATTATTTCTATGATATTTTTTTATAAAATAGTTTATTTAAATAGTTTTTGAAGGATAAATAATGGTTGTTTAATAATTCCGCCACTTGAGAACGCCAAGGTCATCACCAGGTGGCACAGAAAATTCCAAAAAAGAACTAATCTGCCATCTAGCAGTGTCCTTTGCGTTCGCAGGTGGAGATTAGCATCATTACTGATTGAATCTCAATATAGATATTCTCAATGTTCGTAATTCTATAAATAATTATATTATCCATATATTTATTCGCTAAATAAATATTTATGACAAATTAAGCAAAATACAAAATACTTTTTTATACAAATAAAAATGAATAAAGAATTGTTTACTTTTCTCTGTCTCTTCCCCACCAAAAAAATATTTTAATCCCAAATATTGTTCTTGTAAATAAAAAGTAATTATTAAAATGAAACAAATTTTCTCCTACTTGGCATTGAAAAAGTAAAAAAATAAAATTCGTATTATTTATTCAATCAGGGGCGTAGCGAGAAATATATTTTTTGGTGGGGGCCCCTAAAGAAAATTGTTAAAAATAAAAAAAATTCGAAATAATCCGGCTCGAAGGAATTTTTTTTAACTTCGTATTCAAGAGAATTTTATTTAGGTTCATTATAATATTTCAGCTAATCTTACATTTTACTCCTGTTTTTACTATAACACAGAAAAAGTATCTATACCAACTTTTACCGTTGAATTTTAGTAAAATCTAAAATCTTGACAATTTTTGTTTAATTCAGCCAATTGTTGACTATTTTATTCACTATTACGAATATAGTAAAGTTTACTATTCGCAGAAAAATTAAAATTAAAGTTTAGAAGATCAGACTTTTATTAAACAATTATGCGTGAAAATTGTAAACAATTCGTCTGTATTTGTAAAATAAATGTTGACCGTCGATAAGGATAAGTAGAAGAAAGACTGAATTGATACTAAATCTGAAAAGAGAAAGTAATGTCTGTATGAAAAATGAGGTTATCTTAAAAAAAATTACGAAGTCAATGAAGAGAAATTCCATCAGCCTTCGATAGCTCAGTTGGTAGAGCGGTGGACTGTAGTTGGCAAATTTAAAAGAAAACGGTAATCCATAGGTCGCTGGTTCAAATCCGGCTCGAAGGAATTTTTTTGTCGCAAAAATTATTTTTATTCCGATTTTAATTTTTTTTCCTCCTTTTTTTAACTATTATTGTGACTAAACAAAGAAAGAAAATGTATTTCTTGTTAAATAATTATTTTACATTTTTTTTTAAGTTCACATCACAGAATTTTATGAGAAAAATAAATGTTTTTTTTCTTGATTTTTAATTTTTGATGCATATTTTTGGTATCACTTCGTTGCAATTCGATACTAACAAGTTAACAGTGAATGAAAAATACTCTTTCAAAGTGAAAATGAAAATTAAAGTCAAAGTGAAAATAATAATATTAATATTAACCGCCCTCCCCCCAAGCACAGAAAATTTCCTAAAAAATTATTAAATATTTACTTGCAATATTCGGAATAATTAATTGCAATGTCTACACTGGGAAAAAAATTTATTTGATTCAAATAACCGATTATTTGTCTATAATCAAATAAATATTTACTTGAATCAAATAATTTCTATTTGAATCAAATAAATTGTATTTGAATCAAATATTTCAGTATTTGAAGCAAATACTAATTAATTGATTCAAATCAAAATTATTTGATTCAAGTAAATATTTGTTTGATTATAGACAAATAATCGGTTATTTGAATCAAATAAATTTTTTTTCCAGTGTTTTGAATGATTAATTTACTCAATTCTGACATTTAAATCTTTACAAAATTTTTACTAAACTTTTTAGTTAAATATGCCAAATATTGCAAGTAAATATTTAATGACTTTTTAGGAAAGTTTCGGTGCTGTTTAAGGATCCTTTAAATACTTAAAAAAAAAAAAATCAAAATAAATATTGACAATTTATTTATTATTATTATTATTATTATTATTATTATATTATTTATTATTATTATTTTTATTTATTTATTTTATTTTGGTTTTTTTTATTCATAGTTTTTAATTATTAGCATAAAGTATCATTATAATACAACTTTTCCTTACAATAATAAATTTCACCTGTTTTTTTTTAATTAAAAATTCTTTAAAATTGAAAATAATCCTCCAAATTTCTACTTGTAATTATAAATGGAAAAAAAGTAAAAGAAAAAAAAGAAAGTATTAATCATGTAGATGAAAGTGATACTATGTATATTATACCAACAGTATAAGTTAGTGGCGCGAAAGTTTTTTTTTCTACCGCGTTGAACGCGCAAAAAGATTTCTGCGATTCGCAGGCTCTCTCTCTCTCTCTCTCTCTTTCTCTTTACGGACGCTATGCTCTTACTGCTTGTTTGTTTTTGTTTCTCCTTTTTTCTTCTCAATTTAGGAAAAAAAAAATCTTTCCGTTTTTTTCCCTTCTTTCTTGTTTTCATTACCGCGGCGCAAGGATCCTTCTTCCCCTCTCTTTTTTTTTCTTCTCTTCCGGCACTCTTTTCGCTTTGCTGTGTTCTCATAGGCAAAAGAGTTGGATGCCCATAAATCCTTTTGGCTCCTTCCCCCCCCCTTCTAGTTCCTCTCTTTCTGCATATAACGTTTCACGAGAACATTTGCATCGGGAGAGCAATCCTCCTCACCAAAGTGTATAAATCAGCCGCCTCTGATGTGAATTTATCCGCAAGAAGAGATGAAACATTTTCTTTTCTTATTCTGTAAAATTCAATTATCTGCCCGTGGGCAAAATATTCATGTCGATTTGCTTCTAATCGAAACCGATTTCAATTTATCTTTTACGCAGTCACTGTATATAGACGGCACTTTAGAAGGATTCTCTCTTAGTTTAAATTTTTCTTCATTTTGTCATTGAAGGTGGTTTTAAAAAATTGCTTCCTTATATAGAGGAAGTATTGTAATACCAAAATTTTTCAAGTTCGATTTTTTAAAAAATCTTTGTTATTTGACTTCAGGAGTTCAAAAATGCCATTTTTTAAAAATGTCATTCCGTTTTTGTGTGAATATCACATTTTCATAAATATCTCCGAATTATAAAGAGCTTTTGGGCTGAATTTTTTTTTAAATTGTAGGTCCCACTTGCGGACATAAAGTGAGAGTGCTTTGAGATAGATTAATAAAGTTTAACTACATAGTTTAACCATTTATTTTTTCGATTTTTAATTTTTGAAAAACGTTTTTTGCCCATAACTTTAAAAAAATGTTAGGACACCTATAAAAGTTTTTCTTTAATTTTGTAGTTTTTTTAGACGCATCTTTTGAGTCTTCAATGAACATTTTTCGTCCATATTCACCAGAGTTATTAAACTTTTAAAAATTAAAAATTTTCGAAAATAAGACTTTTTTGAAAAATTTTTTGAAAAATGTAGAAATAACTTTGAAACAACAGTTACCAACTTGTAGACCATTAAAAAACGGTTCGTTTGACGTATTTTTGAAGCTAATTCGATTAGAAATAAACAAGTTATTGATGGTTTAAAAAACAGAAATTGTATGAAAGAAATTTTTTTTTCAGTGCAAGTATTGAGTGAAGAGAAAAAAATATTACAGCAATTGAGAATAATTGTTCGAAAATTTATCATTTATTGTTATTAACATCTCTATGAGGAAGCAAAGTGTTCATAAAAGGAACACAACGAGATTTACGAAAACGAATTAAATGAAATTTTGCACCAAAATTATAACAAAAATCTATAACTTGACAGCGGTTTTTTGTTTCTATTTTATTTCTCAGGAGAGTAGAAAGTACTCGTTTTGGCCACTAGTGGGAAAAGTATTCTATATTTCACTGGGAGATGAATAATAATTGTCATAAACATTTTGGGAATTTCCATTTTGGCAAAAAAGAAGGTTTTTTAATTTCTCGGACTTTGCACTCATCTACTAAAGTCTACTATTTACTTTTGTTTATGTTTTTTAATCGATTAGCGGAAAAGTGATTAATGAAACACTTATAAGGAAATAAGTGTTTCACTTATCACTCTTCCGATAATCGATTAAAAAACATAAACAATTTACAAGAACGGATGAAAATAAACGATTATTATTACCTTCTATATTTACTACTATTTTACGATTGTAACTATTATTATAACTATTATTTGAATAATTTTTTTAAATTTTGGCACTAAAACCTATTTTTTTTCAATTTTCACGACTTTAAATTCGCTAATCATTGAAATAAAGAAATTCTTCTTGAAAACTTTAAAAAAATTCTTCTTCTTAAAAAACTGTTTTGAAAAAAAACCATTTTTTTAAATTTGTGACTAAAACCTACATTCTCCTATTTTTGAAAATTTTCACGAGTTTAAATTCGCTAATAGTTTGGAATAAAGAAAATAATTCTTGAAAATTTTAATAAAATTTTTCTTAAAAACAATTAGGGAAATTTTTTTTAGAAAATTCTTTGTAACAATTGAATTATATTTAAAATTTTTCGATAATCTTTAGCGAGAAATCAGTTATTTTCAAAGATAATGAAATTCAAATATTTTCAATATCTATTATTATACTTAAGTAATAAATAATAATTTTTATTATTTTTTTTTATTTAGAAATATGGAAATATGTAGATTTTAATAAAAATTTTTAAAAGAATTGAATTATTGGTAAAAAGAATTTAATAAAATTCGAAGCAAAAATTTTTAATAACTTAAAGAATGAAATTTTCACAGTAATTCAATTATGTGAAATAAATTAAAGAATTTTTTTGTGGAACGAATCAATTTTTTAATCAATAAATTATTTTAAATTTAATAAAAATTCTTTAAAAAGAAATTAAATACTTTCTTAAAATTTGATTATATATTTGAAGTTTGATTGGTATATAATTTGATAATTATTTTTGTAAATAATAAAATTCATTGAAAAAATTCAATTCACAGGGAAAAAATACAATTTTAACAAAATTTCTCGAAAGAATTCAATTAATTTTAACAGAGAGAAACTGAGAGTACGCACGTAATGCAAAGCGCGCTTTCCTTTGAAAGTCTGCCCCCTCGCGGCCAAAAGTCCTAAGCTTAGGTGGTTGGCTATATATATTGCCTAAGTAGGTGAGCTTGCACACATGTGTAAAATGTAATGGCTAAGCCGAATTATAATCGGAACCGCTCGTGATCACTCGTAAAATGCAAGGAACGCGAGGAATAGAACTGAACGAACTCAACTAATCTGATAATAGGCCGAAAAATGATTTTGAGTTCCAAAAGTAAATCTGTCGTGAAGCTGAGAATGAAAAAGAGAAGGGCAGTTAGTTCTTCTATTCATTCTTATACTATTTCGATATCAAAATTATAACAATAATTAATATATTCAATAAGTAGAACAGTAATAATAAAAATTAAAAATAACAAAAATAATATAAATTAATTAAACTAAAAACAAAAGTTAAATTAAAATAAATTCCTTTTTATAAAATAATTATTATTAATGAACATTCCAAATAGAAAAATTAATTACTATTTATTAAAATTTATTTTAAATAAAATTTAATTTATTTTTGTTTAGTTTATCTCGAATAAAATTTTGATACCGTAAAAATTATTAGTAGAAAAAAATATAATTTTGTATTGTATCATCTATAATTATTTAATTATTATTAACTCCATGTTGATAAACACCAAATAATTCTATAGAATTAAAAATGCAGTTTTTAGAAAAACTATGCTTTTAAAATTAATCACACTACAAAAATTTTTCAAATTAAAATTTTTTTAACTTTGAATTACTGGAGTAATATTTTGGTTTTTAGTTGGAAAATTCTACTTTCTACAATCTACAACCTTTAAAAAATGTTTCATTCTTTTGGTTTTGTGAAAAAATTTTTTTTCGATTCTCTACTTCGACTCTAATTTCAGAAACCCTTGCAATTTAATTAATAAAATTTTAATTTTACCAATAAATAGCCATATTTACTAACTTATTAGTAAAATGTATCAATTTAATTAATTAGTTATGTATTAATGTAAAATTTATTATTAAAAAGTCAGTCACCGATTCAAATTATAGTAAACAGTACTACTAATTTATATTTAATTCATTATTGTTTTTTTTCCTGACTTCCAGATATAGAATTTTTATTTTTTAAGAATATTTTTTAATTCTAAACTTAATCCAAACATTACTAATTTATTCTTCCATTAACATTTAATGAAAAATCCGAAACTCAAAAGGCAAAAAATTTTCACTTTTTTTTAACTGGACTAGTAATTATTATTTTTTTGCATGACTTTGGATTTACAAAAATTGTAAACATAGAATTTTCTAAAACTCAATTTTTTATAAAAATTGCAATCACAAGTCTTAAAAAATTCAATAATCTAATTATTTAAAGTGAATTAATTCAACATGCCATAAAGTTAAATTATTATTTATTGATGGAAGTAGAAAAAATCCAAAACAGGGTGGCCACAAGTTTCAGTTTATCAATTTCCCTGAAAATTTACTGACATTAATATTATTTTCCCCTGACAAAATTCTTTTTATAGGAAAAAATCAATTTGCTTAATTTCCCTGGTAAAAAATTTTCACCTAGCATTTAATCCTGGAATTTCCTTCACTTATCACTGACAAAAATTTGTTTTCCCTGACTTTACTGACAATGTGTGGCCACCCTGCCAAAGTTTTGTATCTATTAAAATTTGTAAATATTGCAAAGTTTGCATTGTGAATTAATAAAATTTAAGAATGAAATGCTTTCAATATTATCAAAGAAACAAGAATTTTGTTCTTAAATTTAGAAATTTAATATTTTTCCAGTACTTTTGACCGAATTCTCAAATGTTTTCCTGATTTATGCAATAGCAAGTGTTTATCGCAATTAGTATAAAATTACTGATATAAATGTTGAGAATTAAAATTATTAATACAATATTTATTTGCTAATTTAAATTCCTCTTTTTTAAAAGAGAATTTGTTGCTGTAAATATTTAAATACGCTTAAATCTCTAAAATATCACTATAAAAAAATTTTCTGTAAATTTACAATTTTTATAGAAACTTGTAATATAACGTCTAAAAGTATCGAATTGACAATCCCTTTTTAGTGTCAATTCTATAATTTTCTGTAAATTCACTACTCTGAAAGCAGGTAATAATCAGTAATAATTTTGACTATTTATTTACTACATTCAGAGTATGTAGTAAATTTACAGAAAATTGTAAAATTGACACTATAAAAAGGGATTGTAAATTCACTACTTTTAAAGACGTTATTTTACAAATTTATGTAAAAAAATGTAAATGTACAGAAAATTTATGTTGCATAGTGTAATTTATGTATTTCTCTTTAGAAAAATGTATACCTAAATATGAACAATGTAAATAAGTCTTTCGGCGGTTGATGCATCTGAAATTTTGATGTATCATAATTTGCAAAGTTTTGAAACCAGAAATTTTAAATAGGCAAAAGTGCCGGATTTAACCTGGGAATTTATTGATATATATCAGATCAGATTGAACTATTACAAATTTTGGTGTAAATACAAAATTTTATCAGCATCAAAACCACAAAAAAACATTGCATAAACCTTGTATAAATTGTAAAAATGTCAAAACATTGTCATAACCTCTTTTCAGTTCTATTCCTCGCGTTCCTTGCATTTTACGAGTGATCACGAGCGGTTCCGATTATAATTCGGCTTAGCCATTACATTTTACACATGTGTGCAAGCTCACCTACTTAGGCAATATATATAGCCAACCACCTAAGCTTAGGACTTTTGGCCGCGAGGGGGCAGACTTTCAAAGGAAAGCGCGCTTTGCATTACGTGCGTACTCTCAGTTTCTCTCTGATTTTAATAAATTTTCGTAAAATTCTATATACACGAATTGAATTATTTTCAATGCAATTTCAATTTAATTCATCGAAAAATTTTGTAAGAATTCATTTTTCTTAATTTTAATAAATTCTTCGTAGAAATTTAATTTTTTTCATGGATAATGCAATTGTTTAGATAAATTCAACTATTTATATAATAAATATAATAATATTAAATGCGTTATAATATGAATTTTTATAGAAATTGTTATTAATTTTTTTAAATGTTTTACATTAAAATTGTTCTCAAATTTTCTAACTCTTATAGAAAAATAAACAAATATTTATGTACTTATTAAACGAAAATTGGAAAATTTGAATATTTTAATTTAATAATTATCAGAAAAAAATTGTCTTTTACCGAAATTTAATTAAAATTTAAATACAAATAAAAATATTTATTTAAATTTCGAATTAATTGGAAATTTTATCAAATTTAATAGAAATAAATTTTATAGGCTCAAAAAAATTTTTTTTTTTACCTTTAAAAATTATTTTTATGTATAATCGAATTTTTGAAGAATTGTAAAGTTTCTAAAATTTCTAACTAAAAGTTTGAAAAATAATTGAAGTTCAGAAGAATTTAGAAATGAAGTTATTGCCAGGAAAAAAACATTATTGATGAAAATCAGGAAAATGTCAGAGAAATACAGATTGAAAGTTTTAAACATTTTTTAAATCGTCGAAAATAAGTTTTTAGTCGCCAACTTTAATTTTTCAGTAGTATCTACTTTTTTTACTACTTTTTTCCATTCCTAATGCTACTTTCCTCACTAGTGCAAAAAAGTGCCACTTTCTACCCTACGAATTTTCTCTCCAGAAATTCATCTTTTCAATAAAAAAAACAGTATATTTCAACATAAAAAAAAATCAATTATCAGAAAAAAACCAATATTCCCCCCTAAAAAAGAAAGCGTGGGCAATATTTATCTTGATTTAATCAAAACTGAAATTTGATTGATGCAATAAATTTCTCCACCAATCTCTATCTCTCTCTCTCTCTCTCTTTCTCTCGAACAAAGTTAAAATAATGTTTTTTTTCTACTATAAAAAACCGCGTGGCCAATTAACTTTTTCCCTATATATCGAATACAGAAGAAAAGATAAAAAAAAAGAAAAAATTACCTCGTATAAAGTTAATTGAAAAAAAAAATTGAAAAATCCATAAACAAAAAAAATGTTATTTATCATAAAAAGAAATTTTTCTTTATATGAACATACACGTTTATTATATATATAGTATATATACGAGATAGTAAAAGAGCGAGAGTTCTAAAACGGATATTGAAAAAGCAGTGAGACGAAAAATAGCAAAAGATCAGAAGTTGAAGTACAGAGAATAAAAATATGTTTTGAGATGAAAACTAAAAATGGTAAAGAGAGGCAGTTGAGCTTGCGAGAGTGAGAGAGAGAAGAGTGAGGTCAACTCTCCACTCTCCGACATTTGGCTCCGACATGTATGAAATTGGTGCGAAACTAGTTTTAGAAGAATATCCATAGAAGCGTGATTCAACTGCGGGTGCATATCCACCATACAAAAGTTAAATATTTCGTATTCAATACTAAACTGGATAGTACGATTTACCGATATCGCGCCACTATATATATACATGGGGCGTTCCACACCAAATCGGAAATTATTTTTTACTTCTGCATCTGAAATATTTTTCAAATATTTTTTTCTTTTAGTGCCTGGTTAAAATGAGCAACCGTGATTTTTTTCAAATTTTTTCATCAAGCGGTTTAAGAGTTACGGGTTTTTGAAAAAACACGTTTTTCACGGAATTTTTTTTAAATGCTTATAGTTCGGACAAAAATTATTCAAATTGAACGTTCTTATAGTGAAAAAATTTGTTTTTTCACGTAGTCAGGCTTCGCACTCCATTATGAGTTTAAAAAAAGTAGTAGATGACAAAGAAAAGTAGGAAATAGTAGTCACGGTGACAAAAAAAAGAATTAAAGAATTTCATAAAAAAAACTTTTTTAAAATCGAATTTTCAAAGTATTTTAATTCAATAATTGATAAATAATTAAATTTTATAAGAAGTCACATTCTAATGTACTCACGTTTCTTGGTATGAAGATTAATAATTAAAATTTTTATTACTTAATTTAAAAAAGTACAAACTTGAAATTTTTTAATAAAATTGAATTTTTGCAGCTTTTTTTAAAAAAATTACATTTTTTAATTGTTATTTCAACATAATTGAATTTTTATGAACAAATAATTGAAAATTTTTTATATAATTGAAATTTCCGTACATTCTATTAAAAATAATTTATTTCTTTTAAAGAATTTTATTTAACTTTTTCTAAATAATCAATGGAAGTTAGTCATCGTATAATTATTATTTTATTTTTAAAAATTTATTCGCAATACTTTTAATTATTTTCTTAAATAGTAAAATTTCGACAAAATTAAATTACTTTTAGGAATTTTATTAAAATTCATTGTAAAAGTTCAATTATTTCTATAAATAACAAAAATTCATTTATATATTCACCACAAGAATTAAATTATTTTCAAAAATTTTCTTAATTCAATAATTTTTATGTCTAATATTTTAATAAAATTTCCAAAAAGTATTCAATTATTTAAAAACAATTTTTAAAAAATTCTTCACAAATATTCAATTATTTTCTGAAAGAATGAAAATTTCATAGGAATTGAATTATTAAAAATAGTTTATTTAAAATTTTTTTCTTAAAAATCAATTATTTGAACCTTTTTTTGAAAAATCCTCGCAATAATTTAATAACATTCCATAAATAATAAAACTCATTACAGAAGCAGAATTATGTTAAATACAATTTTAATCAAATTCGTCGAAAAATGCAATTATTTTTAAAAATTTGATTAAATTTTGTCTAATGAATTCAATTAATTCAATTATTTTTATAAATAGCAAAATTTTTCCGATTTACTAAATTCTTTCGAATATTATTTTTGAAAAATATTCTTCACAAGAATTCAATTATTTTCATAAATTTCTATAAAATTTAAAAAAAAGCAATTCAATTATTTTCAAAAGTAATAAAAATGACCGCAGAAGTTCAATTATGTTTAAAATGTTTTGAAATTCTCTGAAGTTTCAATTATCTTTACAAAATAATTAAATTGTTCTCTACAATTCAATTATTTTCAGAAGTTTTAATAAAATTCTTCGCAAACATTTAATTATTTTCATAAATATGTAATAACATTCATTGGAAGGATTCAATTATTCTTATAAATAGTAAAATTCTTAGCAGAAATTCAATTAGTATCAATAAATTATAATGAAATTGAATTAATCAAATTTTCCCTTATAATTATGAACAGACAAGATTTTTTTTGGAAAATTGAAAAAATTTCTTATTTAATTCAATTATTTTTCAAATTGTAGATTTATGTTCGAAATAAAGTAAATTTAAATTCGATGAAAAAATAGAAGCGGTAAAAATTGGGACAAAGCCGGAAAAACGGGGAATTTAAAGGTTAAACATAATTTTATTTTTAACGAAATTTTATTTTTAAAAATTAAATTTTTTTTCGAAAATTAAAAATATTCTTTACATTTTTATTAAAAACTACCTGAAAAAACAAAAATTTCACTATAAGAACGTCCAATTTGATCAATTTTTGTCCGAACTATTAGCATTTTAAAAAAATTCCGTGAAAATCGGGTTTTTTCAAAAACCCGTAACATTTAAACCGCTTGATGAAAAAATTTGAAAAAAATCACGGTTGCTTATTTTAACCTGGCACTAAAAGAAAAAAAATATTTGAAAAACATTTCAGATGCAAAAGTAAAAAATAATTTCCGATTTGGTGTGGAACGCCCCATACATGACGTTCTCTCTATCGAATATACTATTAACTTCATATGTATACCAGCAAATATAGGCAAGTTATATATGTGTATAAATACACACCTATACATTGAATGCGAAATATATACACGATACGGCGTCAGATTTTCATTTGTAATGGAAATTTCCACCGATGACAACTTTGACGAAGTTTATAGTGAATAATCCCATAGATTATAGATTCAATCTTTTCCAATTAAACTAACAAGCTCGCTAAAAGGGATAATTCTTTTTTAAGCTCCACTATATAATTACAGAGGAGGGTTAAAACAAAAAGCAAGAAAAGAACGTGGTGATTAAAAAAAATTATCTCGGTTCATTTTTCGCATGAAAACTTTATATACCAGTGTGGGGAAGTCTTTTTTTTTACTTTTGTTCCAGTTTGAAATGAAGGAAATTAGTGTAGTAGGAATTAAAAAAATATTTTAGGTATACTCAATTTTCTTTAGCTTATATAACTTACCATCATGATAATTGTTTAAACAAAAAATTTATCCGTTTTTACAATTTTGCACTATATTATATTCATTGTCCGCTTCAAAATTGCAAAATTAGAAAAAAACTGCCATTTTCCAAATCATTTCTAGCAAGAACTAGTAAATAGCAACAATTATTTGTTTAAACAATTGCTGATTTGTTAAAAGTTTACAATATTTCCATTTCATAGTATTTAAATTACCTAATTGCAAAATTAAAAAAAAACACAAATTTCTAGGTGATTTCTATCAAGAACTATGTAAATATCAAAAACAATTATTTGTTTAAACATTTTTCAAATTGTTAAATTAGTGAAACATCTTCATGTTTGACTATTCTGGTTAGTTAATTGCAAAAATAGAAAAAAATTGCATAACTCTAGGTATTTTCTATAAATAGTTATAATAAATAACAACAATTAATTAATATATCGAGGAGATGTTGTTTAATGTTTCCAAAACTTTCATAAATTTTAAAAAATTGTTGTGATGTTGATGGGTTTCAATCATAGTTTTGAGGTTATATATATTTTTATTTCAATTTAATTTACGTTTCGATAGCCGATCGGCCATCCTCTTCAGAATATACAAAGAACTAAAAAGAAAATTTTATCGTTGGAACAATATTTCTCAAAAAACATATATAAACAATCACAATTCAGAAATTTTTTTCTGAGAAAAAAATTTTTTTTGAGAAATATTGTTCCAACGATAAAATTTTCTTTTTAGTTCTTTGTATATTCTGAAGAGGATGGCCGATCGGCTATCGAAACGTAAATTAAATTGAAATAAAAATATATATAACCTCAAAACTATGATTGAAACCCATCAACATCACAACAATTTTTTAACAACAATTAATTGTTTATACAATTGCTGAATTGTTAAAAATTTTAAATATTCCCATTTCTTAGTATTCAGATCACCTAATTGCAAAATTAGAAAAAAATGCAAATTTCTAGATAATTTCTATCAAGAACTATGTAACTAGCAACAATTATTTGTTTAAACATTTTTCAAATTGTTAATTTAGTGAAACATCTTCATATTAGACTATTCTGGTTAGTTAATTGCAAAATTAGAAAAAAACTACAAATTTCTAGGTGATTTCTATCAAGAACTATGTAAATAACAACAATTATGTTTTTAAACAATTGCTGACTTGTTAATAATTTTAAATATTTCCATTTCATAGTATTTAAATTACCTAATTGCAAAATTAAAAAAAACACAAATTTCTAGGTGATTTCTATCAAGAACTATGTAAATAGCAACAATTATTTGTTTAAACATTTTTCAAATTGTTAATATAGTGAAACATCTTCATGTCAGACTATTCTGGTTAGTTAATTGCAAAAATAGAAAAAAATTGCATAACTTAAAGTATTTTCTATAAATAGTTATAATAAATAACAACAATTAATTGTTTAAACAATTGCTGAATTGTTAAAAATTTTTAATATTCCCATTCCCATTTAAATATATCCCATGTAAATAACAACAATTTTTTGTTTAAACATATTTCAAATTGTTAATTTAGTGAAACATCTTCATGTTAGACTATTCTGGTTAGTTAATTGCAAAATTAGAAAAAAACTACAAATTTCTAGGTGATTTCTATCAAGAACTATGTAAATAACAACAATTATTTGTTTAAACAATTGATGATTTGTTAAAAATTGAAAATATTCCCATTTTTTAGTATTCAGATCACCTAATTGCAAAATTAGAAAATAAATGCAAATTTCTATGTGGTTTCTATCAAGAACTGTGTAAATAACAACAATTATTTGTTTAAACAATTTCTGATTTGCTAAAAGTTTTAAATATTTCCCTTTCATAATATTCAGATTACCTAATTGCAAAATTATAAAATAAATGCAAATTTCTAGGTGATTTCTTTCAAGAATTATGTAAATAGCAACAATTATTTGTTTAAACATTTTTCAAATTGTTAAATTAGTGAAACATCTTCATGCTTGACTATTCAGGTTAGTTAATTGCAAAAATAGAAAAAAATTGCATAACTTAAAGTATTTTCTATAAATAGTTATAATAAATAACAACAATTAATTGTTTAAACAATTGCTGAATTGTTAAAATCTTAAAATATTTTTATTTCATAGTATTCAGCTTGCTTTATTGATAAATTAGTAAAGACTGCAAGTTTCTAAGAATTTTTTGTAAATTGTTACAATAATTAACAATTATTTGTTTGAACAATCACTGAATTGGTAAAATCGTAAAACATCTTTATAATACTAATTTTGAACTATTTCAAGCTTTGTTTACATAACTGAAAAAGTTTTATACATATTTGCAAACTTAAAGACATTATATTTGCTTTTAAAACTAGTGCCAAAAGTGACTCGTTCTCTATCTGTGAGAAAAGTGTTTTCTTTCGAACTAAAGGACAAAGTAACTCTTCTACAATATATTTGACATTTAAAAAAATTATTTTACTCCCCACTATAGAGAAAAATAAATTTTTTTATTTATGATACAAAAGAAACATGAAAATTATTAACATGGAAGGAATATTGTTAATTTTCATTTGTACAGATGAAATTTTTATTTTTTGAGGTTATGTGTTGTTGCGATGTGGCCACATTTTCATCTGTTTTTTATTATTGCTTTGAAAACTAAAATTGTCGCATAAAAAGTTGAATAAAGTATATTTTCCCCTGCACGCACCCTTCCCTCCCATTCTCCATAAAGTCTCATGAAAATAAGTAATTAAATTAGTGGGAATCTCAGCATGCCAAAGCTTTTAGCGAAAGAGTAATTTGTTCTAGTGTGAAAATGGGAATTCGATTTAAACTTGATCCTTCTGCGTTGCCACGTCAAAGCTTCACTCTCTCTCGAAATCCCCCTTTTGCTTCTGATGGCATATTGCTTCCTTAATTGCGAATGATTATAGAGTCTCGGAGAAATTAGATTACTTATTAATTATCCCGCAGCATCACTTGGACTAACTGCGTATATACTTAGAACATTGTAATTTTTTAATGTTACCCTTCGCTCCCTCCCCTCGCTCTCTCAAATCTCTTTTCACAAAATTAACAATATTATGTTTCAATATAATTATGTCTCATTTATTTTTGCGAAAATCACCTGATGTCGTGTCATATACTAAACTTTGATGATTCAATTTCAAAAGAATTGAATTAAAGTTATTTTTAATCAGTGAAGAATTACGTTTAATGTTATATACTGTTGAATAATTACTCTTCTTTCGTAGAGTTTTTAAAATAAGACACTTTTTGCTCTGATGACTAAAGTCCATTATTATAGCGCGAAATAGGAAAAAATTTTGTCACTTAGCAAAGATTATGTTTTTTTTTCAGTTGAAAAATAAGACATTTTTCTCACTAGGGAAAAAATATACTTGTGTTAAAAAATACTTTTACATTTTATCATAATTTTCGTGTTCTCAACAGTAGAAAATTTGAGGTTAACGTCTGACAATATACTTGTATACCAGTCGTACCAACCTTAAGTCGAGAATGTATATTGTCGATTTTTGATTCCCTACCTATTTTCCTAATCTGTTTTTCCTAAAGTACTGTTTTAGGTACTGTGTTAGCCAAAGTTTCGAGATATTTGAAAATTCTATTTTCCTCCTTATAAGTTTCGTAATCGTCAACAATACGGCGTAGTCTTTTTTGGGTTTCTAACCATTTTCTTTACGGACCTACTGACACTGTCAGGTTGGTTTAAATGACACGAAATTTGTTGACTAAAAAGCAATCAAATGTTTTAATGGACTACATTCATTACACTAGACAAAATTATATTGTTAAGAAATATATACACTTAGATGCATTAATGCTGTCCTTCCGGTTTGCCGGTATTTTGCAAAGTCGTATGATTCCTATTAAAATGTTTTTAGTTTATGACATATGAGAACATTCGTATGTCACGAACTAAGAATATTTGATAGAAATGACACTTTTCACAATTCCTTTAAACCGGAAGGACAGCATTAATGCATCTGAGTGTACTTTAGGAAAATATTATTAGGAAAATTGAATTAGGAAAATGACATTAGGAAAATTGTTTTAGGAAAAAGGTTATATTAGGAAAATTGTTTTAGGAATATATCATTAGGAAAAATGGATTAGGAAAACGTCGGGGAACGTCGATTTTTAACACAATTTCGGAAAATTAATTGTATCTTTTAATATTTGAGTATTAAACAAATTTTAGCATTAATTTTCACATCTTTTTTGAATGTTTTTTTTTATCTAAAATGAATATAATATAGGTTTTTTTATTAAAATTATGAAATTGAAAAATTTTTTTTGAGTTTGCTTTCTATAAAAATGTTTTAAGTCTATGGCGTATGATGATTATGCCATAGACTTATAACATTCTTCTAGAAGACACAGCACTTTTCGAAAAGTTGTCCAAAAGCGGACGGGAAGGCATATATGATATTGGGTGTATAAAAAAAAATAACCAAAAAAATTATTTACAATTGTTTTAAAATGTGTCTTTTCATATGTTCTTTTCATAAAGAAAAATTCGAAATTCGTTTTATTTTTCATATTTTTCTCGATAAATTGAAAATAGTGGTGAAATAGTGTAAAAAGAAGGACAATAATTTACAAAGTGACAGAAATTGTCAAGTCTTGTTTTCACACTTGAGTGAAAAGTATTTGTGCTTTCGAATGTATATGTATAGAAGAGGGTGTGTGTATATATATATATATAAAGGGGTCAAACGAAAACTAGATATACAAGAATGTAGTGTATAGTGGAGTTTACGAAAAAGAGATTCCTATACGTCCTTCGGCACTAAAGCGGAACGCAATAACACCTTTCCTGTTGGCTCGCATCAAATTGCCAAAGTTCAAAGGAAATAAAAGAGAACGTACTTCCTCTTATATGTGTCAACAGGTGTTTCCTTTAGAAACTCTGATAATAGAGTCTTATATTCTTTCAAAGTGTCACTAAACTTTTTCAAATTGTCAAACAGAATGCAGGACACACACACTTTATATATATAGAGGCGAATAAATTGGATATTTTTAATTTATTCTACTACTACTACTAACACCATTCAATCAAGTGTAAAGTTCGTCAGCAAACTTTCGTTGATTATCACTTTTACGAAAAAAATTATTTTACGGAAAAAATTTTAACATTAAAAAACAAGTGACAATTGTTGTGAAGTTGCTGATCTTCTGTAAAATCTTCCAACCCTTACAACCAAGAACGATAATTAGTTAAATACTTATTTTACAAAAGTTATTCTATTTAAATAATTCAATTCTCGAATAGTTTTTAAAAAATTGAAACAATTGAAAATTTTGCCAACTTTTATTGAAATAAATGTGACGCGCTCCGAAGAAAGGAAGCAAACGAATTATAGGTTAGGATCGTGTTAGATTTCTGTTGATTAAAAGTTTATTTTTAATTATATTTGAATTGAAAACCAATTTTTATTTTTAATTTTGAATATAACGAAGACTTGAGGATCAATAATTTTTAATTAAATAATTGATTTTCTTTCTGTATTTTTACTTGACTTGAAAAATTAAAAACATAACCTCAAAATTTTTGCTACTTCTCAGGTACCTTTCTTCAGAGCGAAAGAAATCAATTTTTGAATTTTAATTCAAGTTGCTGTTAGAAATATTTTGACATTTACTACACGAGTTGTTCAAATAATTACATTTAATGAAAGGCCGTAGAAAAAATTATATTCTTTATGAAATTACGAATTTTCATTGAATTTTGAAAGTGACAAAAAAAATACCAGAAAAATTAACAATTATTTAAAATTAACACTTATATTATGCATGAAAAATAATAATAATAAGTATGAAAAAAATAATAAGCAATCAAAATAAATTTATAAAGATTATTTTAAAAAAAACAGGAAATGACTGACGGTATTTTTTCGCGGCAATAATTTTAATTAGAGCACTTATTAAAAATAAAAGAAATAGTGCGACTGGTATAAAATATGAAATGAACGATTTATTTCAGACGAGCATCACGAGACACCAAAGGCACTTCCTTTTGGAAATGCAACTCCACCTTCATCGAAGAGTTTTGATGATAATATTATCAAAAACGACGATAGCAAAAATGACATCAAAGAAAATGTAGTCGAGACCGACAGGTACGATTCAGAAGACTGTTCTGCACAGGAATATGAAATTATGAAGGTAACGTTGCGTTTGAGTACTTTACAAATAAAACTTCTTTTTATTCTCTTTCTTCACCTTCAATAGGGAGTCTAACTTTATATTCGAGCGACAATTATTTTTCTTTTACCAAGAGTTAGTAATTACGTTATTACAATATTTATACTTTTTTATTTTTTCCTTCTTTTTTTTTGTTATTTTCTATTTATCTCTTTACACGGACTTGCAAAAAAAAAAATTGTGAGTAATTTCATTATTTTAATTGCAGGCTTCGCACTCTTCTACTAAAAGCTACTATATTTGCTACTTTTTTAATACGAGGCTACTTTTTGGCTACTTTTTTGAGCCTATCATCAAATTTAAATTTATTTCATTTCGAACATAAATCTACAATTTGGAAAATAATTGAACTAAACAAAGAATTTTTTCCATTTTTCAAAAAAAATCTTGTCTGTTCATAATTATAATGGAAAATTTGTTTAATTCAATTTCATTAAAATTTATTCATACTAATTGAATTTCTGCAAAGAATTTTACTATTTATAAAAGTAATTGAATCCTTCCAAAGAATGTTATTACATATTTATGAAAATAATTAAATGTTTGCGAAGAAATATATTCAAATTTTTGAAAATAATTCAATTCTAGAAAACAATTTAATTATTTATAAAGATAATTGAAATTTCGGGGAATTTCCAAAAAATTTTAAACGTAATTCAATTTCTGTGGAGAATTTTATTAATTTTGAAAATAATTAAATTGCTTTTTTTTAAATTTTATAGAAATTTATGAAAATAATTGAATTCTTATGAAGAATATTTTTCAAAAATAATATTCGAAAGAGTTTAGTAAATCGGAAAAATTTTGCTATTTATAAAAATAATTGAAATAATTGAATTCATTAGACAAAATTTAATCAAATTTTTAAAAATAATTGTATTTTTCGACGAATTTGATTAAAATCGTATTAAACATAATTCTGTGTCTGTAATGAGTTTTATTATTTATGAAAGTAATTGAATTATTACGAGGATTTAATGAAAAAAGTTTCAAATAATTGATTTTAAAAAAAAAACTTTTAGATAAACTGTTTTTAATAATTCAATTCCTATGATGTTTTCATTCTTTTAGAAAATAATTGAATATTTGTGGAGAATTTTGGCAAAATTGTTTTCAATTAATTGAATACTTTTTGGAAATTTTATTAAAATAGTAGATCTACAAATTATTGAATTAAGAAAAAATTTTGAAAATAATTGAATTCTTGTGGTGAATATAAATGAATTTTTGTTATTTATAGAAATAATTGAACTTTTACAATAAATTTTAATAAAATTCCTAAAAGTAATTTAATTTTGTCCAATTTTTACTATTTAAGAAGATAATTGAAAGTATTGCGAATAAATTTTTAAAAATAAAATTATAATTATACGATGACTAACTTCCATTGATTATTTAGAAAAATTTAAATAAAATTCTTTAAAAGAAGTAAATTTCTTAAATTTAAAATTAGAATTAAATTAAAAGTAAAGAAATTTTAATTACATAAAAAATTTTCAATTATTTGTTCCTAAAAATTCAATTATCTTGAAATTACAGAATTGAAAAATCTTATTTAAAAAAAAAAAACTTGGAAAATTCAATTTTATTAAAAAATTTGAAGTGTGTATTTTATTAAATTCACTAATAAAAATTTTAATTATTAATCTTCGCACTAAGAAACGTGAATACATTAGAATGTGACTCCTTATAAAATTTAATTATTTATCAATTGTTGAATTAAAATACTTTAAAAATTCGATTTTTAAAAAAGTTTTTAATGAAATTCTTTAATTCTTTTTGTTTTGTCACCGAGGCTACTATTTCCTATCTTTTTTTGGCATCGAGGCTACTTTTTCCTACTTTTTTAAAACTCATAATCGAGTGCGAAGCCTGTAATTGTCAATTAATAAATATTTATCATCTTTAAAAAATAATAATTTTCCTTTTTAAATTAGTAAATAGTTTTCCTTTCTAGATTCTTAATTATTTTCCAAATTTAATGTTTCCCATTTTTTTTAACTTTTTAAATCTTTGAATAATAATAATTTTTCTTTTTTAAATTAGTAAATAGTTTTCCTTTCTAGATTCTTAATTATTTTCCAAATTTAATGTTTCCCTTTTTTCTTAACTTTTTAAACCTTTGAATAATAATAATTTTTCTTTTATAAATTAGTAAATAATTTTCCTTTGTAGATTCTTAATTAATATCTGTAAATAATAATTTTTCTTTTTTAAATTAGTAAATAATTTTCGTTTCTAGATTCTTAATTAATTTCTAGAATTTAATGTTTCCCTTGTTTTTTCTATATATTTATATTGCATGTGGATGAGAAAATAAAAAAAAGTTTGAAAATATTATTACAGAGAGAAAATGTTAGAGTGAAAATATTTTTTGTAAATAAGTTTTATATTTTTATAATGAATGGAGAGGTAAATAAAAACTCTTTTATCATCTTTATTAGGACAATTTGCTGTTGTATAATCACGCGAGGCTCATGGCACAGGATAATCATAGCAAAGAGTATCTGGTGAGCATCATGTTCTCCCACTACGATCAAAATAACAATGGCAATTTAGAGCGGGAAGAACTGGAGCAGGTAAATTATATTTCGATTTATTCAAGAGAATTTAATTCCACGCTTTTTGTTTTTTAATCCTTATTATTATTTACGTATCATTTAGACAAATTTTTACTTCACTATTTTTATTTACAATTTTTTCAACATTTTTTATTCTTTTGTTTCTTTTTTTCTGTTCTGTTTCCTACTTATTTTTATTTACAATTTTTTCAACATTTTTTATTCTTTTGTTTCTTTTGTTTCTGTTTTGAACACCTTGGCAATTTTTTTGATCTTTTATTAATTTATTTTTATTTTACTTTTTATTCGCTTTTTAGGTAATTTTCTATTTTGTTTTTGTCCAAGAAGCAAGAAATTTTGATAATTAGTTTCTTACCGTTGAATTTCGAAAAGTTAAAGTTTTTCCCATCAAAGCTAATTTTTTTTATTTATTTTCTTGGGTAAAAAATTTTTGGTGTGGTTTTCTTCATTTTTTTTTTCTTTTTGGGTGGTGTGTTTTTTTTGTTGTTGTTTCCCTTTTTGAAATTCGATCAAAGTAAACCAAAAGAATACAAAAGTTTTACTTTTCGAGAGCTAAAAGACTTTTTTCATTAAGAGAGATAAATTAAATGGACTTTTTTAATTTTCTAGATTGCAGAAAGAGAAGATCTTGAGCAACTGAGTAAAGGATGCTCTCTTGGTCACATGATCAGCTACGACGACGCTGATAAAGATGGACGATTAAATATTAATGAATTCTACATGGCTTTTAGCAAACTTTACAGTAAGTCTTTGATACAAAAAAAAAGAAGAAAAAAAAGGAAAAACGAAGGGCTTTCCTCTTTTTTTGAACCATTTTATTTTTTCCATTATTCACTATTTCTTATTTCTTAATTCTACTACATGAGGTAGTTTTAATTTTTAATTTACTCACGTCGTGAATTTTCCATATATATTTATTTATAATTTCTAAACTTTCGAACGTTGAATTTAGTTTTTAGAAAAATAAAAAATTTCTTTTCCCCTATATTTATTTACATATTTTTCTTAACGTTTTTTTTTCAGTTTTATTTTTATATTTCAAAGCGAATGTGTATTTAAAAAAAAATCCCAAATGGATTTTCCCGATGTGCAGAAAAGTTCTGTTTTTCACTTTTTTCTCGCCTCTTGACATTTTGACCGAAATTCTTTTTCACCTAGCTCCAATAAAACACTCCTTGATCTTTTTCTTTTCGCTTCGACATCTGGAAATTCAAAAAGTACGCATTTAAAATTCTTTTTTATCGCCTTGGAGAAAAATCTTCTTTTAGCACATTCACTGATGCCGAAAACAAGTGTCAAGTAAAATTCTAAAGGAGAATCTTTAAATTCGGTCACTGACTCTATCTCTAAAAAAAAAACCCCCCAAATTTGTTAAGATTTTATAATCATGAAATTATTCCCTTGAGACAAATTATTGAATTATTCGAAACAGTTTTCTAAAAAAAAGTAATTCAAGTTTCTTATTATTTGCTTTTCTTGTCTAGAAATCAAATTTAATTTCAAAATTTTCTTTTATTGAAATTCAATTTCCAAATCAATTTCTTCTTTTCTAGTAAAAATTTAATTTCTCTTCTTTCGAATAGAATTCAAATATTCTGAAAATATTTTTCTAAGATCAATTTTTTCATTTTCTTCCTAAGCTCAATTTCTGAAAATGTTTTTCTAATAAAAATCATTTTCTAAAAATTGTTTTCCAATGAAATTCAATTTGTAAAAAATGCTTTCTATCAAAATGCAATTTTTGAAAATATTTTCAAATAAAAATAAAACAGAAAAAAAGTAAAATAAAATAGAGCATTTTTTTCCAATAAATTCAATTTCTAAATCAATTTCTTGTCCTCTGGTAAAATTTAATTTCTGATTTTTTACAAAGAAAGTCCAATTTCTGAAAATTTTTTCCTGCTATAATTCAATTCGTGGAAAAATTTTTTCTGATAAAATTCAATTTTTGATAATATTGTTTTCTAATAAAATTCTAATAAAAATTCTTCTAACAATTGTTTCCAAATAAAATTCAATTTCTGAAAATTTTTTCCTTGTAAAATTCAATTTCTAAAAATATTTTTCAAATAAAATTCCATTTTTGCAAAAATTGTTTCCCAATAAAATTCAATTTCTAAAAATTATGTCCTAATAAAATTCAATTTCTGAAAATTTTTTTCTGATAAAATTCAATTTCCAAAACTATCTTTCAAATAAAATTAAATTTTTTAAAAAATTCTTTCCCAATAAAATTCAATTTCTGAAAATGTTTTCCTGATAAAATTCAATTTCTAAAAATATTTTTCAAATAAAATAAAATTTTTGAAAAAATTATCTCCCAACGAAATTCGATTTCTGAAAATATTTTTGAATTAAAATTCAATTTCTAAAAATTGTGTCCAAATAAAATTCAATTTCTGAAAATGTTTTCCTGATAATATTCAATTTATAAAAAAATGTTTCAAATAAAATTAAATTTTTTTAAAAATTGTTTCCCAATAAAATTCAATTTCTGAAAATATTTTTCAATTAAAATTAAATTTCCAAAAATTGTGTCCAAATAAAATTCAATTTCTGAAAATGTTTGTTTAATAAAATTCAATATTGACAAATATTGTTTCCTAATAAAATTCAATTTCTAAAAATTATTGTTTTCCAAATAAATTTCACTTTCTGGACATTTTTTTATACAATTTTTTTCCAAATAATTCTATTTTTTCTAGTTTTTAATCCAAATTATTTTCCGTAATAAATGCAATTTTTAAAAATTATTGTTTAATAAAATCCAATTTCTGAAAATGTTTTTTTAATTTCATTTTTCTAAAGATTAATAAAATTCATTTTCTGCAAATTTTCTTTTCTAATAAAAATAAATTTTTTAAACTTCTTTTAAATAATTATTTTTCATTTTTTCCTCATTTTTAATCAAAATTCTTGTCCAATGAAAATGTTTTTCTATAATAAAAATCATATTCTAAAAATTGTTTTCCGATGAATTCAATTTTTTAAAATTTTTCCTGTTAAGATTCAATTTCTAAAAATATTTTTCAAATAAAATAAAATTTTTGAAAAAATTATCTCCCAATGTAATTTGGTTTCTGAAAATATTTTTGAATTAAAATTCAATTTCTAAAAATTGTGTCTAAATAAAATTCAATTTCTGAAAATATTTGTTTAACAAAATTCAATATTAACAAATATTGTTTCGTAATAAAATTCAATTTCTAAAACTTATTGTTTATTATACAAAATTCCCTATCTGACAATTTTTTGCTTCTAAAATTTAATCTCTAAACTTTTTTTCCAAATATTTCTATTTTTTCTAGTTTTTAATCGAAACAGTTTTCCAAATAAAATGAATGAAAATTCAATTTCTAAAAATATTTTTCAAGTAAAATTCAATTTCTAAAAAATCTGTTTCCCAATAAAATTCAATTTCTATAAATATTTTTAAATTAAAATTCAATTTCTAAAAATTGTGTCCAAATAAAATTCCAATTCTGAAAATATTCAATATTTACAAATATTGTTCCTAATAAAATTTAATTTCTAAAAATTATTGTTTTTCATACAAAATTCCCTATCTGACAATTTTTTTTTCTTATAAAATTTAATCTCTAAACTTTTTTCCAAATAATTCTATTTTTTCTAGTTTTTAATCCAAATTATTTTCCGCCATAAAATACAATTTCTAAAAATTGTTTTCTGATAAAATTAAATTTTTGAAAATGTTTTTCTAATTTCTATTTTCTAAAGATTATTAAAATTTAATTTCTGACAATTTTTTTTTTAAAAATTAAATTTATAAACTTTTTCTCATTTTTAATCAAAATTCTTGTCCAATAAAAATTGCTTTTTATAATAAAATTAATTTTCTGAAATTGTATTTCAATTAGAATTTAATATCTAAAATTTGTGTTCAATCAAAATACAATTTCTAAAAATGTTTTTCTATTTTCAATTTCCAAAAATTGCTTTTAAATAAAAATCAATTTTGGAAATATTTTCCAAGTAGAATTTAGTTTCTAAATTGTAATTCAGCATTTTTTTTATTAATATTTATTGTTATTATTTTATTATTATTATTATTATTATTATTATTATTATTATTTGTTATTGTAATTTTAGTTTAAATAAATAAATAATTTTCACTACTAAATAAATACCTTTTTTTAGTATTTTTTAAAAAAAATTTTAATAATTTTACAGTAAATGCTGTAAAAGTTTTTCTCCCTCGTTTTTCTTTACTCTTTCTTTATTTTTTTCTTTTAATCTCAATGTAAATGTGAAAATGGAGTAAATGATCTGAAATGAATCAAGTTCTTTTCTCTTAAAGGTGTCTCGGTGGTGTCATTAGACAAATCTTTGGAAGTGAATCATATATCGGCGAGAGTTGGCGATAACGTGGAGATAAAATGCGACGTCACTGGAACGCCACCGCCTCCCTTAGTCTGGAGACGCAATGAAGCGGACCTGGAAGCCCTTTCAGTTCAAGAGGTAAAACGAAAAGGAAAAGAGAGAAAGCAAAAAAAAAAGAAAAATAAAACTTTCTTGTTAGTTTTAGAATTAAAAGATTCCTTCTGTACTAACTATATAGATACAGTTATAAATTTCTTCTCTCAAAAACTACTGTCTACAATTCTCAAACTTTTAATCCTCTGGAGGAACACTTGAATTTAATTATTCATTTGTATTCATTTCTTTTTAAATTCACTTGACAATTTACTGTAAAATATTTATTTATTTATTTATTTACTACCTCTCTCTCGTTCCTCGGGAGTAAAATTTAATTTTCCTCAATTTTTTCGAAATTCACTCGAAAATTTACTCCAAAATGTTTTTTACTTATTTATTTACTCTGGCTCGCAAGAATAAATGTTCTCTTTCCTCTTAAACTCCCCTCGAGAGGAACAATCACAATTTAATTATTTACTTATAATTTTATATTCATTAATTTATTTACATTTTTTCTGAATTCAATCCAAAATTTACTCTAAAAATATTCGTTTTTTACTCCGGATCGAGACAATATTATAATTATTTTTCCATCCTCTGGAGTTGAATTTATTTATTTAAATCGAAATAATTGAATTTTCTTTGAATTTGTTTTCAAAAAGAGAGTTTTTTTAATGTAAAAAAAATAATATAAATTTTTATTTTTCACTTTGTTTACAGGTTCGAGTATTTAACGATGGGAGTTTGTACCTAACAAGAGTGCAATTAATCGATGCTGGAAATTACACCTGCCACGCACTGAGAAATAAAGACGTTGTCCAAACTCATGTTCTCACCGTTCACAGTGAGTGGAAAATTTTTCCTCCAAATTATTTTCTGTACCAAGAAGAAAATTAGTAAAATTTTTTCAATTACTCTATTTTCTCATCTTAAAGAAAAAACAGTAATTTTTATTCACATTTATTTTTCCAAACCCCCCAAAAAAATGGTATTTTTAATTCATTTATTTTCTGTCGAAATTTTTAATTAGTACTTTCATTGTAGAAAAATGAATTTTTTTGTAGTAAAATTTTTCTTTTTACTGTTTTTTAGAAGTAAAAATATTTTATTTTAGTAGAATTTAGAGAAAGAGGAAATATTTTTTTTTAGTTGAATTTAGAGAAAGAGGAAATATTTTTTTTTAGTTGAATTTAGAGAGAGAGAGAAAATATGAAGAAACTGAAAAGAAATGATTATTCAAGTAAAATGTAAATAAATAAATGAATTTTCCTGAATAGCCATTCCGGAGGTGCGAGTTACGCCAAGACTTCAGTCAAAGAGACCGGGCGAGGAGGCGACAATGAGGTGTCACGTGGTTGGAGAACCACTTCCTCGAGTCGAGTGGCTCAAGAACGACGAGCCACTTCACGATGAACCAGATAAGTTCGAGGTAATTGGAAATGGGACGAAATTGCTCATCAAGAATATTGGCTATGCCGACACTGGCGCCTATATGTGCCAGGCGACGAGTATCGGCGGCCTCACCAGGGACATTAGCAGTCTCGTCGTTCAGGAACAACCGACACCCTGTAAGTTGAACTTTACAATAACAAGAAAATTCCAATCTGTGAGAAAACTGCTGAAACAAAATCCAACAACAATAATTGAAATATGTAACTATTTTTTTCTACTCGAAAACAATGCCACATGAAATTTCTCCTTTTTCTCGATTTGCGATAAAAGAGACATTTTTTTCTGTACTCGAAAAAAGAGACATTTTTTTCTATACTCGAAAAAAGATATATTTTTATCTATTCACAAACAAAAATTCAATTTTCTTAAAAATAATTCTAAAAGTCCTTTAATCTCAAAAATTCAATTACTTTCTAAAATTGGCTGAAAAATTTATTACAAAAAATCAATTATAAAAAAAAATTTTTTGAAAAATTTATTAATACAATTCGAGTAATTTTTTAAATACTAAAATCTTTGCAAAAAATTAATTATTTTCAACAAAAATTTTACAAACTAGTTCAATTTTTTTTTCTTGATTCGTTATTTACTTATTTATCTATTGAAGTAAAAATTATAAAAGTTTTAAAAGATTCAATTACTTTAGTAATCTAATTTTACCAAAAATTCAATAATTATTTACGAAACAATTCAATTATTTTTTAAATTGTAAAATCCTTGAAAAATTTAATTATTTGCATTTATATTTCACGATTCGAAAGTGTTCAATCTCTTTAAAAGAATTCAATTGTTTTCTAAAATTGTAATAAATTCTAATCGAAACGATTGAATTATTTTTACAAAAATAATAGAATTCCTTGCAAAAATTCAATTATTTTTACAAAAGGTAAAAATTTCTTGTGAAAATTCAATTATTTTCAATACACTTTTAACAAAATTTCCCCAAGAAATTCAAATTCTTAAAAAAAAATTAATATTTTTCCAAAAAAATTCAATTTCTTTTCAATACAATTTTAATGAACTTGAACAATAAAGTATTTAATTATAATTTTTTACAGAATCGATAATTTAAAAATCTTGAAAGATATTCTTCATAAAATTCAATTACTTTCAAAATTTTCAATTAAAAATTATTAAGAAAACTAGATTATTTAAAAAAACATTCAAAGAAATCCTGTAAAAGAATTTAATCAGGATTTTGAAAATTTTTAATAAAATTCTTTGCAAATTTGAATTATTTTTATTAATAATATGAGTCGGTATCAAAACTACACAACATTTTTCATAAAAATGTTAATTCTACAAAAACAAAATAATGTTATTTTATCATTTAACTTTTTTGAAGAAGTTTGTTTAAACAATTATTTTTTATGAAATATAATTTTTTACATTAATAAAAAAAAATGTAAAATTTAAATGTTATTTTGTACAAAATAAATTTGTGTTATTTTATTTATGTCATTTTTTACAAAATTTTTTGTTATATTGAACAAAAAAATTTTGCTATTTTTTACATTTAAGAAAAAAAATTCTCTTTTGTTATTTTGTACAAATCTTTAAGGCGGTATCAAAGTCGATTGGATTTTTGCATTGAGCTTCAATGGGAAAATCGCATCGACTTTGACACCGCCTTAAGAGTCAAAATTTCTAAATAGCTGAGTCTCATACAAAACCCTCTAATTTTATTTTTAGGTGTAATGCGGTTATTTTAATAACGCATTTAATGTAAGATATTGTAATACTGAGAGATGTTATTGGAAAAAGTTTTTGATAATGTTATTTATTATTGAAAATATTGAAATTTTGTACTTAAAAAGTTTATTTTCTTAAAAACTTATTAAATAATTTTTATATATCAACAGATATTTGATTTCACTCAAAAAATGTTCTGAACTGAAAAAAATTCTATTTGGAATTACCAGGAATAAATATACTGGTTGAAACATTAAAATTATTTAATAAGTTTCTGAGAAAATAATCTTTTAAAGTACAAAATTTCAATATTTTCAATAATTAATAACATTATCAAAAACATTTTTCAGTAACATCTCTCAGTATTACAATATCTTACATTAAATGCGTTATTAAAATAACCGCATTACACCTAAAAATAAAATTAGAGGGTTTTGTATGAGACTCAGCCATTTAGAAATTCTGACTCTTAAAAATTTGTACAAAATAACAAAAGAGAAATTTTTTTCTTAAATGTAAAAAATAGCAAAATTTTTTTGTTCAATATAACAAAAAATTTTGTAAAAAATAACATGAATAAAATAACACAAATTTATTTTGTACAAAATAACATTTAAATTTTACATTTTTTTTATTAATGTAAAAAATCATATTTCATAAAAAATAAAAGTTTAAACAAACTTCTTCAAAAAAGTTAAATGATAAAATAACATTATTTTGTTTTTGTAAAATGTAACATTTTTATGAAAAATGTTGTGTAGTTTTGATACCGACTCAATAATATGATTCTTCAAAGGAATACAATTGTTTTTAATTTCGAATTATTGCAAAGAATTTTATCAAGAAATTTGATAATAATAGAATTCTTTTTAAAATTGTTATTAAATTCTGGTGAATAATTTTATTAAACTTTTTAAAAATCCTAATTAAATTCTTTTGAAGAATTTCTTTGAATTTTTTTTTAAACTAATGGATTTTCTTTAAAAATTTTAATTGAAAATATTGAAAGCAATTGAATTTTGATGAAGAAGAATTTTATTAAAATTCTATTAAAAATAATTGAATTCTTGCGAAGAATTTTATTACTATTTATAAAAATAATTGAATTGTTCCGAAGAATTTATCAAAATTTTAGAAAATAAATGAATTTTATGTTTATATTTGAAGTTTTAAAATTCTTTCGGGAAATTCTATTAAAATTGTTTTTTATTTATTTATTTAAATGTTTTGAAAATAATTAAATTTCTGCAAAGGATTTTACTATTTCTAAACATAAATGAATTATTGCAAAGAATTTGCTATTTATAAAAATAATTGAAATGTTTGGAAGAATTTATTTAAATTTTGAGAAATAATTAAATTGGCATGAAGAATTTTGTAGAAATAATTGAAAATAATAAAAAAAAATTTCTTTTTTATAAATATTTTGACAATGATAATTGCATTATTTTTAAAGAATTTAATATTCTTATTGAAATAGAATTTTATGGAAATTTTTAAAAATGATTAATTTCTCTCGTTTAATTTTATTTGAATTGGATTAAAAATAATTTAATTCCTTGAAAGAATTGTAGTATTTATAAAAATAATTAAATTGCTTCGAAGAATTTTTATAAAACTTTAGAAAATAAATAAAATTTATGGTAATATTTTAAAATATTTGAATTCATCCGAGGAATTCAATTAAAATTGTTTCGAAAATAAGGTTCCTGAAGTTGGCATCGATGCTCAGCATCGAAAACTATTTTTTATTATTTTTAGTGACATATTTTTAACTAATTTTACTTCATTCATTCACTTAGGAAATAAAAAAAATTTTTAAGAGTATTTTTTTAACTTTAAATCTTGAGAAAAAACAAGAAATTTCTTTGGCTTCGTCCAAAAAATATTTTTCGATGCTGAGCATCGATGGCAACTTCTGGGACCTCGAAAATATTTGATTTCCTGCAAAGAATTTTACTATTTATAAAATTATTTGAATTCTTGCGTAGAATTTTACTATATTTATAAAATTAATTGAATTCTTGCGTAGAATTTTATTATATTTATAAAAATAATTTAATCATTTCGAAGGTTTTATTAAAATTTTAGAAAATAATTGAATTTTTTCGAAGTGTTTTAAAAATATTTCTAAAAATTGATCTCTTCCGAGAAATTTAACTTATATTATTTCAAAAATAATTGAATTTTTGTAAAGATTTTACTAGTTAACAAAATTAATTGAATTATTTCAAAGGATTTATTAAAATTTTAGAAATCTATTGAATTTTTTCGTGAAATTTTATTAAAATTTTGAAAATATGAACAGTAATAATTAATTTTGTACTTAATAAGTGAATTTTTTTACATTTTGACTATGAAATTATTTGAAAATAAAAAATGTTGTAATTTGCATAACAATAAAATTTGCTAGTATTTAATAAAAGTTTTCAATTTAAAACAATTATTTACAAAAAATTTTTTTAATTCTTTCAATGCATTCAGTTATTTTCAAAAATTATATTAAAACTGATTAAAATAGTTTAATTATTTTTATAAATTGTAAGTTTCTTGGCTGGAATTTTAATGCTTTTTATGAAATAAATTAGGTATAAAATTTAATAAAATTAAAAACAACAAATATTAAAAAAGAAAACGACTAACTAACCGAACAAAATTACCGGAATATAATGATTATTAATATAGATTTTTTCTTGTACAATTTTCAATTAGAGTCTTTTATTAAATTTTAATGGGTATAGTAAATAATTTTGAATAAAAATTACAATTTTTTTTGCATTAAATAGTTTTGACTAAAAATTTCTATTTCCTTGTGTATCAAATGATTTGGAATAAAATTTTTTTTAATTTTCGTTACAATTGTTTTAAAGTAAAAACTATTTCCAATAAAAAATCGAAAAACTTCCCTTTTCTTTCCATTCGAAAAAATAACTTTCTTTTCTAAATTTCAAAAAAGCCATTTGTTTCAATAATTAAAAATCATTAATTCGAAAAAAATATAAATTCAATACAATTTTGTTTTCTAGGAGAAGAAAGGAAGAGAAAAAGAATTTTGTGTAATTTTTGTCTCATTGAATCGCGGGGAAAAAAGAGAAGGAGCTGGATTCTTTCTTTTTATTGATATAGAAATATGATTAAAAGTCAATTTTTTGCAAGCCGTGTGAGGGAGGCTTTCTGATATAGTTTGGAGAGTAAAACGGCTTGCTGAAAGAGAAACGTGCAGTGAATATTAATGCTTCGTAATGGAAAACGAGCTGGATTTGGTTCCGTAGGCCCTTGAGCCATGTAATCGCGGATATTTGCATTCGAGATTCGAGTTCCTACCCATCGCCTGACATTATTCGAATTTCTATTGGACGTCGTACGTTTCCTGCACTTTGAGCTTCAAGCCAGAGGATGACAGCTTGTGGCCACTCGCTTGTGCACTGAGCTTATACATTCCTCTAATGGAACTTTCCTTCATTTAGAACTGAAATCGTTCGACAACAAAACTATTTCAAAGCGTTGCGAGAATTTCACTGGATATTACAATATCAAATTTACATTTTCCTTTTGAATATCTCTTACTTCCTTCTCTTCCTCCTCCCCCCCCCCCCTTCGAGTTGTAAATTCCGGGATGAAATTTCAATTCAGGGGTAGTGGAAGGCAAAAAATCAATTTCTTGAAAGAAATATTCAATTTCTGGAAAGAAATATTTAATTTCTTAAAAGAAATATTCAATTTCTTCAAAGAAGTTTTCAATTTCTTGAACGAAAAATTCAATTTCTTGAAAAAAATATTCAATTTCTTCAAAGAAGTTTTCAATTTCTTGAAAAAAAATTCAATACCCTTTAAAGAAAACTTCAATTTTTTGGAAGAAATATTCAATTTCTTCAAAGAAATTTTCCATTTCTTGAAAAAAAGTCCAATACCTTTAAAGAAAAATTCAATTTTTTGGAAGAAATATTCAATTTCTTCAAAGAAATTTTCAATTTCTTAAGCGAAAAATTCAATTTCTTCAAAGAAATATTCAATACCTTTAAAGAAATATTCAATTTCTTCAAAGAAATTTTCAATTTCTTCAAAGAAGTTTTCAATTTCTTGAAAAAAAAATCAATACCTTTAAAGAAAAATTCAATTTTTGGGAAGAAACTTTCATTTCAACTTCTGTAACAAACGAAAATATAATTTGTCAAATAATATTTAATTTCATGAAAAAAAATTAATTCCTTCAATTTTTAAGTAAGAATTATTTTTCTCAAAAGAAAAATTCAATTTCTCATAGGAAAATTTCTATTTCTCTAATGAAAAATACAATTTCTTTTGAAAAATATCCAACTTCTTAAAACTTAAATTTCTTCGAAATAAACAATTTTTTTTTGAGAAATTAAATATTATTTGATAAACTAAATTTTTCCTTTTCTTACAGAAATTGGATTTTGCTTCGAAAAATTGAATATTTAGAGAAAAGTACATCTTCGTTGTAAATTAAATTTTTATTTGTCAAAACTTATTTTATTTATTTTGGAAAATTTTTAATTTGATAAATAAAATATTGCTTTCAAAAATACATTCTTTTGGGAAATTGATTTTTTTTTTTTGCATAATGAGATTTTATTTTTAGTTTTTTTATTTTTTTTTATTTTATTTTTTTTTTTATTTCATTTTATTATTTTGAAAATTATAGTTTTTTAAAAAAATATGTAATTTTTCTTTTAATTATTTCTTTTAAGAAATTGAATATTTCCTTTGAGAAAAAATTTTCAATTAAAATCTCTCTCTCTCTCTCTCTCTCTCTCTCTCTCTCTCTTGAGAAATGAAAATTATTTCAAGAATACATTTGTTTGAGATATTAAATATTTTTAAAAGTAATTTTATTTTCTTTTGAGAAAAATAGTGTTTCTTTAAAAATTGAATTTTTTTCCGCAAATATTTTTTATTTTGAGAAGTAAAATTTCTTTGTTTCAAGAAATTGAATATTTTTTTTAAAAAATACTTATTTTTCCCTAAATATTCAATTTTTTGAGGAAAATGTTCACCTTGAGTATCAGAATAAAATGTACTTTATCAAATAATATTTAATTTTTCAATTAACAATTTTTTTCTTGAGAAAAATTACATTTTTAAATAAGAATTATTTTTTTTAAAAGAAATTCAAATTATTGTTAAAAGTATTCAATATCTTAAACGCAAATGTATTTTTGAAAAAAAATTTTCATTTCTCGAAGGAGAAAAAAATTTTGCTCCTCATAATAAAAAAATGTAGCAAAAAATTCAATGCCTAAAAAAGATTTATTTTTCTTAAAAAAATATTCAGTTTTTCAAAGTTAAAATTCAGTTTATGTAACTTGAGAAAATGTTATTTATCATTTAATTTTTAATTGAAATTTTTTTCTCTCAAAATAAAAAATTCAATTTCACAAAGGAAAATTTCAATTTCTCTAAGGAAGAATTAAATTTCTTTAAAAAAATGCTCAATTTCTTAAAAATGTATTCATGAAATAATATTTCATTTCTCAAGTAAGAGAGAGGAATTTTATTTCTCAAAATAAAATTTTTTTTCTGGAAAAAACCTTCAAAATGATTTATTTTTCACAAAAAAGCTTTAATTTTTCAAAAGAAATTCAAACCCCAAATGTTTAAAAAAAAAGAAATTCTATTTTTCAGTAAAATTCATATTTTCACATTTTCAAAAATTTGATAAAAAAATGTATTTATCTATAAAAAACAATACAATATTTTAACTCATAAAGAAGAATAAAATTTCTAGAGATTAAATTTTCCCTTTCAATTCAAAAATTGAATTTTTCTGAAAAATAGACAGAGATTTTTTTTTTTATCTAACGAAAGAGGAAAAAGAAACGTTTGTGAATAATTTTTTTTGTCTAACCAATAAAAAAAAATGCTCGTGAATGAATCAAAGTTCAAAGGGGAGAAAAAAAATAGAAAGGAAAGGAAGAGTGAAGGAAAAATGGAAAAATTATTTTTGCGTGAATAAAAGTGAGAAAAATTCCAGTTTTGTACACGGTAGTCAATAAATTTTTGTCATTTATATGTACACAGATCTGAAGCCCGTTTGTATATTGGAAAAAAAGGCTAGATATCGTGTGTTGCTAACACCATAGTTTTCACTCGTTTTTGCCTCTTTCTAATTTACTCGCATATATATATGCCTGTAGTATTTCTCCTCGTCGTGTCACGAGATGCGTTTTTCTAACGATCTTTCGAACATTGTGAATTTTATGCGAGCGTGTGTAATAATTTTTTTTCACACTCATTTATTTAATTATCGAAAAAAAGCAATTCTTCTTTTTCACTTATTTAAATATCAAAAAATAATTAGAATATTCAATTATTTTTCAAAATTGAAAATAAAATTCCTTTTTAAATCAATTCTTATTCATCGACAATAATTGAATTATTGAAATACAAAAATTTATGTCAAATTTAATTACGTTCCAAATTTTTGACTTTTTAATTCAACTTATCCAATTGTTAAAGTATTTTCCAAAATTAGAACTAAAATTCTGTTTCAACACAATTTGTTTTTAATTGTGTTCAACACAATTATTACAAAATACAAAAATAGAAAAAAAAATTTCTAATAGGAAAATTTTAATCTAAAAGAAAATTAACAAATTTTCAACAAATTGATTTTTTAATACTTTGCATAAAATTTCCGTTCTTTACTTATTTTTCTGCACCGTGAAAATTTTGTCATTGACAAAATTTTTGAAAAATTAATTTTACTAAAATACTAATCACTCTGTTTACAAATTAATTTGTCATTTAGTTATTTAATGATTGAAAAAAGAAAATTTATTTTTTCTTCTTGAATTAACGAAAATAATAAATTTTTCTGTCATCAATTATGGAGGGAAGGAATTTTTTTCATTCATTTAATTATCTAGAAAAGAAATTGTTTTTCCCACTTATTTAATTATGGTAAAAAATAAAATTTTTTTCACTTAAAAATTTATTTAACTGGCAAATGATACGTATTAAAAAACTTTATATTTTCGAGAAATTTTTTTTTATTATTTCTGCAAATAATTGGAATTTTTAATAAAATTTTATTAAAACTTGTTTAAATAATTGAATCTCTGCAAAAAAAAATCTATTCAAAAATTCAAATTTTTTGCAAATTTTAATAAAGTAATTGAATTTTTTTTTAGAACAATTTTATGAAAATTGTATTTAAATTCTTTTTGAAGAAATTTTTTGAATTTCTTCTTCTTTGAATTTACTTAAATATATTTAAATAATATAGTTTCTTCAATAATTTTAATAAAATTTTAGAAAATAATTGAATTCTTTTGACAAAATTTTATAACGAATTAAAAAAAATTTTCATTTTTCCGCGAAATCGTTTTGAAAATGATTGAATTTTAATTTTTATAAATAAAATTGAATTGTTTCAAAGGTTTTATTGAATGTTTAGAAAATAATTAAATTTTTTTAAAATAAATGATTAAAAATTTACAAAAAATAAATTCTTTTATGAAATTTACAAATACAGTTGAAAATTATTCAAATTTTACGAAAATGTAATTTTTTAAGTAATATTCAATTTTTCAAAAAAATAAAATCTTGAATTGAATTTTATCAAAAGTGTTTTAAAAAATTAAACTCTTTTGAAAAATTAAATTATTTTTTTTTCAATAATTGAATTTTCTTGGAGAATTTTTACAAGATTTTTAAAAATGAAATGGAATAATGAAAATTTTCGATGAAATCAATTAAAATTGTATTGAAAATCGAGTTGAAAATAAATTAAATCAATTGTGATAAGAATTTTATTATTTAAATATAAAAATTTTAATTGCATTTTTTTACGAAGATTTTTATTATTTATAAATTGACTTTTTGCATAGAATTTTATTACAAGAAAATAATTGAATTCGTGATAAAATTCAATTACTTTTAAAGTTTCAGTAAAAATTATTTTTAAAAAATTCCATTATTTTCAAGAAAATTAAAATACATTTTTTAAAACAATTCAATTATTTTAAAGAATTGAAATAAAAATCTGATAAGGAATTAAATTATTTTCAATACAATTCTAATTATATATTTTTTGAAAGAATTCAATTATTGAAAAAAAATGTTTAAGTTCTTGAAATTAATCCAATTGTATTTAATTTTTTCGGACAAAATTCTTTACAAGAATTTTATGATTTTCTGTACATTAATTTTAAAATAAAAACATTTTATTTATTCATTTATTTATTTTTCTATTTTATTTCCTCTTTATTTATTTATTTTTTATTTATTTATTAATCAAATTATTTAATTTAATGGATTTTATTCTATTTGCGTGAATCTCAAAAATAACAAAAAAAACTGACAGAATTATTTTATTTCCCCATTAAATGATGAATAATCGGTGAAAAATTTGACTTTTAGATTGTCTCTTGAGAAGATAAGATTTTCTCTACGTTGGAAGGAGGGGAAAAAAAATTATGCATCAACCTTAAAAGAAAAGAATCTGCTTTTGTAAGGAAATGGAAGACTTAAATGATTGAGAGGGAAAGAAAAATTATTTTTGACAAACCTCCCCGCTTTTTTTTCCTCTTGATCTGTTGAAAAGCGAGAAAAATTTATTTAAAAATTCTTTAATTTCGAAATTTAATAAAGTTTTAAGGATATGTAATTTTTTTTCTGTTGCAGCTGCGACGAACGAGGAGAGAAGATTTTTCTCGTTTCACGAACAAGGAATTTCCATCTACGAACCTTCAGCCTGTCGACTATATCATCAAATTCGATCGACTGATATTATACCAGGAACTCAGGTAGCATTTTTACAAGAAAAAAAAAATTTTTTTTTGTAATAAAATTCTCTCTTTGAAAAATGATTTTTTAAAAACAATTTTTAAATATTGAGAGGAGAATTTTTTTTGTAAATTTAAGAGGAATTTTTTTATTAATTTGGAACATTTTTATGTCAAAGAGGGAAATTTCTTTTATTTTGCAGAGAAATGTTTTAATTTGAGAGAATTTTTTTTGTGTACAGAAAATTTATAAATTAAGCAGCAACATTTTTTTTTATTGAACTTAATTTTCAAACCCTGGAAGAGAAAAATTTTTTTATGTATGGAAAATTTGAAAATAGAGAAATATTTTTTTATTGCACTTAATTTTCAAACTCTGGAAGAGAAAAATTTTTTGTATTTATGGAAAATTTGAAAATAGAGAAATATTTTTTTATTGCACTTAATTTTCAAACTCTGGAAGAGAAAAATTTTTTGTATTTATGGAAAATTTGAAAATAGAGAAATATTTTTTTATTGCACTTAATTTTCAAACTCTAGAAGATGAAATTGTTTTATTCATAGAAAGTTTAAAAACAGAGAAATCTATTTTTATTTTCTACAAAGTTTAGAAAATTGAAGGAAAATTTATTTTAAATTGTCAATTTTTTCTTATAATTTTCAAACTTTTGTAAATAATTTTTTTTATTTATATAAATTTCCAACTTGCAATTATTTTATCTATAAAAATTTTCAAATCAGGATTTTTTCTTACTAGTTTTCTAATTAACGTTGTTTTTTTAATTTCTATACTAAAAATTAAAGAAAAATTTATTATTCTTTAAAAAAAGTTAAAATTTTTTTCAAAAATTAAAAAACTGGTGAGGAAAAAATTCGTTTTTTATTATTGAAATATTTACAATTTTCCAATTTGTTTCAGGAATATTTATGCGGAGGAAAGGATGTTCCTTGCACCTGGGGACGAGCCATTAACGTTGCAAATCGTTACGTTTACGTTTCTCAACCGGACAAGGATCGTATTCTGGTTATTAGCAAAATTCAAATGGTCGTTGTTGACGTAAGAGCTTTTCAACAATTTTTAAATTAATTTTTCACTACTCTATTTCTCTTTTTTTTTCTCTCTCTCTCTCTATTTTTTAGCGAATGAAAAAAAAATTAAAAATTGATTTAAACTTCCAATATCAACGGAAAAAATAACCTTTCACTAAAAACGAATTCTTTAACGATGTAGAAAAATATTTTTTAATTTTCTTGTTTAAATAATTGATATTTTTTCCCTTTTAATAAAGAGAAAAAAAAATTAACGTTCGGTTTGCAAAGGTTTTAAAAATTATTTTTATTTTAAAATCGTAATTAAAAAATCTGCACGTTTGTCGAATGAAAATATTTAAAATAGAAATTCTTCCTCTCTGTAAAAAACCGAATTGAAAAGTAATACAAATTTGCAAAAAAGAAATAAAAAGTAGTAAAAAAAAACGTAATAAATAAATAGATTGTTATCTATAAAAAATTTTTTAATTTTCTAATTTTTAATTACGATTTTAAAATAAAAATAATTATTAAAATTTTTGCAAACAGAACGGCAAAAAAATTTTTCCCTAAGATATTAAAACGTAAAATAATGTAAATAAATCGAAAGTCATAAAAAAATTGTATTTTGTAATTTTAAATTTAGAATAATTTTAGATTCAAAATTTTGAAAAAATATTCAATTTGAAAATACTTAAATTCTTCTTTTCAATTCTTTCTTAAATAAATTAATTCTTATCAAGATTTAAAGTATTTTTCTATTTTATAAAATTTTTCACAGATATTCAATTATTTTAGTGAAATTTAATAAAATTCTTTGAAGAAATTCAATTCGACTTTAAAACTGTTGATTTCATTGTAATAATTCAATTATTTTTAATAAAATTTCACTAAAGAGATGAATTTTTTTCTTAAATTGTTTTTTATATTTATTGAAATAAAAATTATAAAAATTTTCAAAGAATTCAATCGTTTTCTTAAATTTTAATAAATCCTTCGAAATAATTGAATTATTTTTTTTTAAAGTAAAATCTTTGCAAATATTTGATTATTTTGAACAAAATTTCACAAAATAGTTCAATTTTTTCTTAATTTGTTATTTACTTATTTATTTATTTATTGAAATAAAAATTATAAAAGTTGTAAAAGAATTCAATTATTTTGTAAAATTGTAATAAATTCTAATCGAAGCAATTCAATTACTATTACAAAAATAGTAGAATTCCTTGCAAAAATTCAATTATTTTTTATACAATTTTAATAAAATTTTATAAAAAAATTTCATTTTTATCAAATTTTTAATATTTTTCAAAAAAAATCAATTATTGTAGAAATGTAATTATTTTCAAAAGAATTAATTTTCTTCACAGAAAATCAATTGTACTAAAAAATTGTTTAAATTCTCATCAAAGTTTTATGTTCAATTATTTTTTTGAAAACTTTTAATAAAATGTTGACAAAATTTCACTCATTTTCAAAATAATGAAATTTTTTGCAAAGAATTCAATTAATTTCATAAGTTACAAAATTCTTCCGTAAAATTCAATTAATTTCAATGCAATTTGAATAAAATTTCTTTATAAAAAAATTTTTTTAAAATTTTAATTAAATTCCTTGCAAGAATTTAGTTATTTAAAAAAATTTTTATACAATTCTTTATTGTAAAAATCTAATTCTTTTCCTAATAATTATAATAAAATTTTTCGTAGAAATTAAAGTATTTTAAAATTTTTTGATCCAACTGTTTATACGAATTGAAATTTTTTCTATACAATTTTAATTAAATTCTTAAAAAAATTCAAAATTTTCGAAAATTATAATTAAATTCTTGACAAAGATTTAATTTTTATAATTTAGAAAATTTTTTGCAAGAATTCCTCACTGAAATGTAATTATTTTATAAAGAAATAAAATAAAATTCATCGCAGAAATTCAAATGTACTTTAAAATATTTTTATAAAATTATTTATGAGGATTGGATTTTTTTTCGTAAATAAAGAATACTTCGCAGAAATTCAATTATTGCATTTTTTTAATTTTTATTAATTGTCAATGATTATCTTTTATGATTATTATTTTTCTTATGTTTTATTTTTATTAATTGTTACCAAAAAAAATATTCACAAAAACTCTAAATAAAAAAAGTCAAATTAATATATTTTTTTTAATTTCGAAAAATAAAATAAAATTTCGCACAATAAATTGAAACAAATATTTATTTCTGCTCGTGATTTTTATAACTTTATTTATAGGAAGGACTTTTTCAATACACATTTATAAAGTCGGGTTTCACTAGACAACGATTTTCTACATCATTTACTACAACCAACTCGCAATAATATATTATAAAGGAAAAGAAAAATCAAGTTCAACGATACATTTAAAAACGAACAAGAGAATAAAGTATATTAAAAAAAAGGAAAAAAGAATTCCAGAGCAGACGGAAAGAAGAAAAAAAATTCCCCCCGCAGAAAAATATCTATACAGTTGAGAAAAAAAGATAAAGATTCATAACGAATCTTTTCCTCGTTTTTCTCTTCATGAAATAATATTCAAATTTCCTGAATTTAAAATTCATTTCCATTTTGAATCTTTTTATTAATGTAATTTCAGATTTTTTTTTCTTTCACTCGATTCTGTTTTTTTTTCACGTTACTTTCTATTCTTTTTAGTCTTCTTTTCATTTCTAATTTTTCATATCACGTTAATTGGATTTTTCAATTACATAAAGAACATTTTGTGCGCGATTCTTTTTGAGAATAAGATGAGAAAAAAAAATTGTTATTAAAATATATAATTGTCGCTTGTGGAAGATAATTATATGGAAGGAGAGAAAGAGAACAAAATTTTCATTTGAATCTCTTTTTAAAATTGACTTAACGACAGTTGTCTGATTAAAGCTTTAGATATTCTACTTGTGAAAACGGCAACGGCTTAAAGTCGATTTTATACACTTTTTAATCAGTCTTTCAATTCTCCTTGTTATATTATTCTTTTATTTGAAATTATGTGTACAAAAAGAATTATTCACAATTATTTTTATTATATGGAATAAAATAATATAAAATGTTATATTTTATTGTAGTAAAATAAATTTTGCATATATTTTAATTTTCGATTTAGTGGAAAAATATTTACAATTCTAGTTATTTAAATATAAATGACAATTATAATTAAAAAAATTAAATAAAAAAATTTTAAATTTCGGTTTAAATTTTAGAAAATATTGCAAAAAATCAAATATTTATTAATGAAAAAAATTAATGAAACTCGAATAATTTTATGAAGAAATTCTGAAAAAATTAGTTTTTTTTTACAAAAAAAGTAATTAAAATTTTTCTAAATGAGTTGAATTTAGGAAAATAATTTTTTAAAATTGAAAAATTTCCTTACAAAGTGCATAAATAGTTATTATTGTTTATTATATTTTCAAAAATTTTAATATAATTAAAATTTCTTCGCAAGAATTTAATTATTTTCATAAATAATAACATTTTTCGGGAGAATTCAATTATTTTTTTTAAATAGTCGAATTTTTTGTAAAACTTCAATTACTTTAAACAAAATTTTGACACAATTTCACGAAAGAGTTAAATTATATTCTAAAATTTTGAAAAATCTGTTGAAACAATTCAAATAATTTTTTAAATAGCAAAATCTTTGCAAAAATTTAATTATTTTCCAAAAAATTTTCACGAAATAGTTTAATTTTTTTCCATGATACGTTATTTACTTATTTATTTATTTATTGAAATAAAAATTATAAAAGTTTTTAAAAGATTCAATTATTTTTGTAATCTAATTTTTCCAAAAATTCAATTATTATTTACGAAACAATTCAATTTTTTTTTTTAAATTGTAAAATCCTTGAAAAATTTAATTATTTCCATTTATATTTCACGAAAGTGTTCAACTTTTTTCTTAATTCGTTATTTATTTATTTAAATAAAAATTATAAAAGTTTTAAAAGAATTCAATTATTTTCTAAAATTGTAATAAATTCTAAACGAGACAATTCAATTATTTTTACAATTATAGTAGATTTTCTCGAAAAAATTCATTTTTTTTTACAAAAAGTAGAATTTCTTGCAAAAAATTAAATTATTTTCAATACACTTTTAACAAAATTGCACCAAAAAATTTAAATTCTTAAAAAAAATTAATATTTTTCAAAAAAATTCAATTATTTTCAATACAATTTTAATAAACTGCAACAATCAAATATTTCATTATAATTATTAACAAACACGACTATTTTAAAAGTTTTAAAAAAATTCTTCGAAATTTTTATTTAAAATGATCCAAAATATTACATTATTTGGGAAAAAAACACAAATTAATTGTACAAAAGAATTAAATTTTTAACAAAACGTCAATAATTTTAATAAAATTTTTAATAGTAAAATTTTGAAGTACAATTATTATTAACGAAAATCGATTGTATTTAATAAATTAAAGACATTTTTGGAAATAATTCAATTGTTATCCAAACATTAATATTCGAAAGAATTTAATTATTTTCTATATATTTTAATAAAATTCAGAAAAGAGTTTTGTAATTTTTTAAAAAGTTTAATGAAATTGAATAATTAAATGTTAAATTTCAATTATTAAGATAAATAGGATTATTTTCAAAACTTAAAAGAAATTTTTCATGAAATTCAATTACTTTCAAAATTTTGAATTAAAATTATTTTTTAAAAGTTCCATTATTTTAAAAAAAATAGTATTCGAAAGAATTTAATTATTTTCTATATATTTTAATAAAATTCAAAGAAGAATTTTGTGATTTTTAAAAAATTTTAATAAAAATACATAATTAAATGTTTAATTTCAATTACTATGGTAAATAGAATTATTTTCAAAACTTAAAAGAAATTTTTCACTGAAATTCAATTAATTTCAAAATTTTGAATTAAAATAATTTTTTTAAAAACTCCATTATTTAAAAAAAATCAAAGAAATTCTTCAAATTCGTCTTTAATTCTAAAAATAATTTTCGAATTTATTCTAATAGGAAAATTGTTATGAAATTTTCTTTCGAAAAATAAGAGAATTACCGAAAATAATTTTAAAACTTGAAACATAATCAAAAAATTTGTCAAATTTCATTGAAAAAAATTTTACACTGAAAAGAATTTAATTTTTCTCTTTTTAAAAATTAGTTTCAAATATAATATCCTACTTTTGAGGAATTTTATTTCGAATAATTATATTTTTAAAAATATTTTTAAGTTTTTGAATTTTTTATTAAAAAGTAATATTTTTTAACTCTATTGAAAAGTAATATTTTTGAATTTTATTAAAAAGTAATATTTATTTATTCGAATAAAAAGTTAAATTCACTTGTTTCGAAAAGAATTTTCAAATTAATATTTTCTGTATTTTAGTAGTAATTCTAATATGAAAATTATAATTCCAAATTAATAGTCGAATAGTAATAATTATTATTATTCCAATGTATTCGAATTTGGACTTCAGTAAAAGAAGGAAAAACAAAATTTTTTTTTAAGAAACATATTTTTATTTTCGAAAAAAATTAATTTTCTTTTTTTCTATTTTAATTTACAGGTGGTTGTGACGGACAAATTTCCCGTTGAATTACAATACGTACAGTCATTGGATCAAGTTTGGGTGCTGAATTGGCGTAGCGAGAGGGACATTGGAATAAAAACGGTTCAAGTAATCAGAGATGCAGCTCAGAAAAGGAAACACCATACGGTGCATCCAGAACCCATTGATGGTCAATTTGATCTCGTCCGGGGTCTTTATATCCCTGAACGTCAGGTTTGTAACTTTCTATATAATCTCATTCGAGAAACTTTGATAAAAATTGAACTTTTCCAACTTTTTCTCTCATATATACAATAAAAATGTCTTTATTTCTCCGAAATGAAATTTTCTCCATATTTTTTTATTTTACTTTTTTGCTTTTCTTTTAGAACATGAATTTCTCGAAGGATGAAAAAATTTTGTTTTCTGTTTCAACTTTAAATTGTTGAAATTGTTTTGAAACAATATTTATAATTATTTATTTAATATTTTGTTCGTAGAAGTATTTTATTTATTCAATTAAAATCTTTTTTTAAGTAATTTGTTTAATTATTTATTTTCATACCTTTTTCGCTATGAAACTATTTAATTTATGTATTTCATTAATTTAAATAAATAATAAATTTAATTTAATTTTTTTTTTGTTTATCAAAGTCTTTTATTTTTAGTTTAGTTGCTTATTATTTCCCGCTTTGGAATTATTCAAGAATATATTTATTATTTACGTGAAAAGAAATGTTTTTTTTTTACGTAAATAAATTCAAAACGATTTATTTTGATTTAAATGATTATTTGTGCATATAATTTAACGTTATATATCTAAATTATGAAAATGATTTTTAGGACATTGGCTACATGTGCAAATATGGATACGTGACACATACAAATCAACGTGGAATGTACAAATTGGATTTAGCGAACATGAGATATACACGAAGTGCAGATCTTGCTCCTTATAATTGCGTTCCGGCACATATCCAATTTTCAGCTCTCTGTAAGCGTGAATTATTAATTTATTATTATTAAGATTATTTAATTTTTATTTTCAATAATAGGAAAATTTCAGAAGACGAAAAAATGGGAGTAGAAATTAGAAAATTGACTATACATAATAATAATTTGCTATTCCGTAACCATTTGATTTGTTAACAAAATTCTATTCTTCTTTGAAAAAAAATAATTTGCATCACTTTTACATTTAAATTTCCAAAGTTAATATATTTATAAAAAAAATTTTTCAGAAAATTTTTAATATCTTTAGGGAAAAAATCCCTATAATTTGTTAATTAAGATTTTTAACTAGATTATTTAAAAATTTTGTTAAGTAATTTGCGTAATTTCTATTTTTTATTACAATTTTTTAACGAAATATCAAGTATTTTTTTTTTTTAAGAATTAACAAATTTTCGTAAATTCTCTTTTTTAATCATACTTATTGATCGTGATTTTAAAATCACCTTTATTAGAAAAATTTTTTTTAGAAATCATAGAATTCTGTAGGAAAAAAGGGAATTGCTGAAAAATAATAAATTAATGGCATCAAAATTCGAAATAGAGGGAAAGAGTAAAAAAAAGTAAATAAATTTGTCCTATTTTGTTGAACATGAATATTCGCAAAATTTGGCCAATCAATTTTGTCATATATACGCATACATAGAGTATATATTCTCGTTTCTCTATTGCAGATGGTTTCGTGATACTGCAATGCGAGGAGCCAGTTACTGGCAGACCAACCGGTCAATTACTTCTCGACTATCTCACCGACACTGTTCTCGCTCACAAGCCCGATTTAATCGGAAAACCAATGGTTTCGCCTGATTCGCGACATCTCGTCACATTGGATCGTCAAGAAAGTGGTGTTGTCCTCGTCGTTCAGGAAATTCAAAGTAATTATCTAATTTTAAGCGCTTTCCTCCTTTTTGTAAATTAAATTCAAAACTCAATTATTATTATTATTATTATTATTATTATTATTATTATTATTATTATTATTATTATTATTATTATATATAATAATCGTCGTCATTCCAGATTTCCAGATCTCTGTCCACACTTGAAGTTAGTTAAAGTTATTCTTTTGTTTTTTATACGTTTTGATAGAAAATAGAAATATACATATACATATACATTATAATAATTTCTTGAAATATTTTATTATTTATTAAAATAATTAAATTCTTGCGAAGAATTTTTAAAACAATTTTGAAAATAATTGAAATTTTCTGAAGAATTTTATAAATTTTTAGAAAAATTGACTTTTTTTAAGAATTTCATAATTTATGAAAACAGTTAAATTTTTTTTGAATATTTTTCTATTTTTTTTAAAATAATTGAATTCTTGCGAATAATTTTTTTTTAAATTTGGAAAATAATTGAATTCTTGGGAAGAATTTTTAAAACAATTTGGAAAGTCAATTTTAGGAAAAATTGACTTTTTTTGAAGAATTTCATAATTTAAGAAAATAGTTAAATTTTATGGAATATTTTTCTATTTTTATAGGTAAAAATAATTGGATTCTTGCGAAGAATTTAAAAAAAAATTTGGAAAATAATTGAATTCTTGGGAAGAATTTTTAAAAAAATTTGGAAAATAATTGAATTTTTCTGAAAAATTTTATAAATTTTGAGAAAAATTGAATTTTTTGAAATATTACATTTTTTCTAAGGATTTTGTAATTTATGAAAATAATTGAATTCTTTCAAGAAATTTTATTAATAATTAATGAAAAAATAATTTAATTACTTTCGAAGTATTTTATTATTTATAAAAATAATTTAATTCTTTCAAAGAATTTTATTAATTAGGTAAATGATTAAATTCTTGCGTCGAATTTTATTAAAATTGATGAAAATAATTGAATTTTTTCCTAGAATTTTATTATAAATTTTTTTGAATAATTGAATTCTGTTTGGTTATTTTATAAAAATAGTAGATATTGAAAATCATTGAAATGTGAAAAGTTTTTAAAGATAATTAAATTTTACAAAGAATTCTATTAAAAAATTTGTCAATAATTGAATGTCGGTGGGAAATTTTATTAATTTTTTTTTAAAGTAATTGGATTTTCCAAAAAAACATTTTATTATTTATGAAAATAATTGAATTCTTGTGAACGATTTATTCGAATTTTTTTAAATAATGGAATTTCCAAGAAGAAATTTATTACTTTTAATAATAATTGAATTATTGTGATAAATATTGTTATTTATGAAAATAATTGAATTTTGAAAAGAATTTTATTGAAATACCTCAAAATAATTGAATTTTCGGGAGTAATTTTACTAAAATTATATTTAAAACAATTAATTTCTTTCGAATAATTTTATTAAATTTTTGAAAATAATTGAATTATTGCAGAAAAGTTTATTAAAATTGTTAAGAAGAATTGAATTTCTGTTGAAAATTTTATTACTTTTGAAAGGAATTGAAATCTTTATAAGAATTTTATGAACATTGTTTTCAATAATGAATTTTTAAATGTTATGAAAATTTTATTAGTTTAAATAATTCAATAAATTCTTATCAAAAACTTTATTTTTGAAAGTAACTGAATTTTACGATTATGAAAATAATTAAATTCATGCTTAGAATTTAATCAAAAATTATTTTGAAAAAATGGAATTTTCATGAAAAATTTTATAATTATTAAAAGTAATTGAATTATTAGAAAAATAAAAATTGTATAAAATTTTGTTAAATAAAATTGATTTTTTTCAATATTAGCGAATTAAAAGTAGTGGAAATTCTCTAAAAAAATATTGTTTATATTCTTTGTTCGGAAAGTTAAATACCTATATATAGCTGATAATTTTTTTTACCTTCTCTATTCTTTAGAATAATTAAAATTATCTTAATGAAGTTTTTTTTAATTTAGGTATCAGATAAGAATTTTTATGAAATTCAATTTTCCTCGTACAAAAAAGTTTAATTATTTTCAATTTTGAAAATCTGATGCCAAATTTGAAATTAGTATCGAAATTTGTTAAAGTTTTTTATATACTTTAAAGTTTAAAAATATAATATATTTTGAAAATTTAATTAATTACTTAAATTAAAATGACTTGAAATTGTTTATAATAAACATTGTAGCACAATATTCCCGCGCGGATAATTCGGCTAGTTAAATATCAAAGGGAAAAATATTTTTCTGCAGAAAATTATCATCAATTTTGTCAAAAAAAAAGCTTTTTATAAAATTCTTTTTAGGAGTTCAGTAGAAGAATTCAATTTTAAAAAATATTTAATAACTTTAATTATTTTTGAATTTAAATAATAAAATCCTCGTAGAAAATCAAATTCACAAATTTTTTATTATATTATATTCTATATTTATAATAAAGTTCGTGATCCGGTAATTTGTTCGCAGTTTGAAGTTAGTTGTTGTTTGTATTTTGGTTTCTTAACTTTTTAAAAATTTTTCTTTTCAAATATATTCAATTTTTCAAATGAATGTATTGAAATTCATCGAATTATTTCTACTCGAAAAAAAGCCACATAAAATTTCTTTTTTTTTCTCGATTCGATAAAAATGACATTTTTTTCTACTCGAAAAAAGGTATATTTTTTAATATTCACAAGGAAAATTCAATTCTCTTAAAAATAATTCAAAAAGTGATTCAATCTCAAAAAATTCAATTATTTCTGAAATTGTCTGTAAAATTTATTTTAAAAAATCAATTATTTTTCAAATTTTTAATAAAATTCTCGTAAAAAATTAAGTTATTTTTTTTTAAATTTTAAAAATGACACAATTTGTTTATTAAAATTTTATTATGTCAATTTTTTTTTAAATTTCACTCAAGGATTCAGTAAAATGTTTTTCCAATTTTTAATCAATTTTTTTCGAAAAAATTCATTTATTTTCCAAACTTCTAATAAATGCTTGAAAACAATTCAATTATTTTAAAGGATAGTAAAATTCTTCCCAAGAATTAAATTATTTCTATAAATAATAAAATTTTTCACAGGAATTCAATTATATTCAAAACAATTTTAATAAACTTTAACAATAAAGTATTTAATTTTAATTTTTTACAGAAACGATAATTTTCAAATCTTGAAAGATATTATTCATAAAATTCATTTAATTTTAAAATTTTCAATTAAAAACTATTAAGAAAAATAGATTTTTAAAAAAAGTTCAAAAAAATTCTTTAAAAGAATTTAATCAGGATTTTGAAAATTTTAAACAAAATTCTTCGCAAAAATTAAATTATTTTTATTTATAATAAAATCCTTCAAAAGAATGCAATTATTTTTAATTTTGAATTATTGTTAAGAATTTTATCAAAAAATTTAACAAAAATAAAATTTCTTCCAAAACATTAAATTCTCGTAAAGAATTTTATTAAAATTTTTAACAATCCAAATTAAATTCTTTTAAAGAATTTCTTTGAATTTCTCTTAAATTAATGAAGTTTCTTTAAAAATTTTTAATTGAAAATTTTGAAAGCAATTGCATTTTATGAAGAAGAATTTAATTAAAATTGTTTAAAAAATAATTGAATTCCTGCAAAGAATTTTACTATTTGTAAAATTAATTGAATTCTTGCGAAGAATTTTACTATATTTATAGGAATAATTTAATTATTTCGAAAAATTTATTAAAATTTTGGGAAAAATTGAATTTTTACGAAGTGTGTTAAAAATATTTCTAAAATTTGCTCTCTTCCGAGGAATTCAATTGAAATTGTTTTTAAAAAACATTTGCTAGTATTTAATAATTTTTGTTTAATTTTTTATTTAACTTGAATTGAATTTTGCAGATATTACAAATAATTTACAAAATTTGATAAAACTGCTTGCAAGGAATTTAATTATTTTATAAAATTTTAATAAAACTCTTCGGCGAAATTCAATTACTTTGCAAAAACTTTTGATAAATTTATTTATGAGAATTGAATTATTATTTTCCTAATTAATCAATTTCTTCACAGGAATTTAATTTCTTTAAAGAATTTTAACTAAAATTGTTGACAAAAATTTCAATTAAACTCCTTATAAGAAATATTTGAATAATTTCAAGAAGTTTCGATTCTTAGCAAATTTTTAATTCTTTTCAAAGTTACTCAAATTTTTCTCATTTTTAATTAAAAACAATTTGCTTTTATTCATTTTCGTCATTTTTTAATCTTCAAAGCATTCAATTAGAATTTCATTAATTTTAAAATTTAGAGCATTAAGAAAAGTTATCAAAAAAAAATTAGGAAACAAAAAAGCAAATTTAATTGAATTCAATTTTCCATTTTTTTTCAATTAGAAAAATTAATTAGTACAAAATTTTACTAAGTTTTAATCATAAACTTTTGAACGTTCAAATGAACGAATTATTTTTCATTAAAAATTTCTTCACCAATTACTGAGTGTAATTAAAAATAAAAATCCTAAATTCAACATTTCGTAAATTTGTAATTATTTTTTTTTTTTAATACGTGACACAAAACACTTTTTTTTACCTGCGTTTGATATTTGTGGAGAATATTATTTTTATCCAAAAATCATTTCGCTGAAAATGCCCTCAAGAAAATAAGGCATAAGAGAAAAAAAATTGTGAAATAAAATTATATAGAAAAAGAAATCTAGAGAAGAATTATGGAAATAGTGGAAGAATAAATAATGAAAAAAATCCGAGAGAGAAAAGTATTAATTGAAATTAATAAAAGAAACCGGGGGGATAATTATTATAATAAATTTAATGACAAATATGAATAATTTATTGTAGAAAATTAGAGAGAATTGAATATAGGAATTCGAAGAGAAATAAAAGGTAAAATTCAGGAAAATCTAGAGAAAAAATTATTGTTGAAATTATAGAAAAAAATTTAGAGAGGTAAAAATAGAAAATAAATTCAAAATAAGTGGAGAATAAAAGAAAAGATGAAAAATGAGATGAAAATAAAATGGAAATAAAAATAAACTCTTCTTCTCTTTTATATACACAATTTTGTTTTTACTGTTTAATAGCGCAATTTAATTGTAGAATGTTTATTAAAAGTCCTCTCGTGAAATATTTCATCAATCCAAAAATTGACTCTTTTTTTCTTTTGATAGAGAAAAAAATTGAGCTCTCACATTTTATGAAATATTTCTTTGACTTTATTTTTAAAAAAAAATCGTTTTCCACGTTTTTTTCCTCTCTCTTTTTTTTTATTTTATCAAAGTCAAATGGAAATCCTCACATTCTAATTCAATCAAATAAAAATCAATCAGCTTTTGTAAAAGCTAAAAGGAATTTTCCAATTAATTTCTATTTTTATCCGTGAATTATATATAAGAATGTGAATGATGCTGTGGAAGAGAACAAAAAAAAGGCGCGGAATGCTTTTTTGATTTATTTTAATTCCATTTCGTCGTTATTTTATTTATTTTTTTGCTTTTAATTGCCGCACACGTTTTTGTGTGTGTGTGTGGCTCTACATATTTGGTGTTGATGAAATTTTCTCGTTTCTTAATTAATTGGAAAATAAATTGAAGATACGTTACAATTTCAATTTCAGTGACTGGTTTGAAGTTTGCCTTTGATGTGAAAACAACCCTCAACATCAGTGATATCACATTTTACCCATCGCAAACAACGCACGGCTATGATCTCTACGCTTCATCCGCTGATAAAGAGGATATTCTATTTCTCAATTTGGTTACAGGTAAAGAAATGGAGAAATTTTACACTCCGATATATGTTATTTCTTTATTTTTCAAAATAAACGAGTATTTATTTTTCCTCCATCAGGGATTAAAGAGAAAAAAAGAAAGAGAATTATTCTGTTTTACTCAAATTTTATAATATTCTCGAATATTTCGATTGGGAAATTTAATGATGATTGGGAAAAATATTCTTTTTATAGTTTGAATTAAAATTTACAGTTTCTATTCAGTTGGAATAATTTTTTTTATTTTTATTTTTTTTTACTAGGGGATTTTTTTTTGAAATTCGTTAAAAATGTTTATTTACAAATTTAGTTCAGTAGAAAAATTATTTTTCCAGGCCTTAAATATTTTTAAGACTTTTTTTCGACTTACTTTTAAATAATGCAACTTTTATAATTTATTTTCAAACGTTGCGACATTTTCGACTTTTCTTACAAATATTGCAAACAAAATACGAAATTATTTATTTCGATTTTTATATGAAAAAACTATTTTTTAATTTTTTCTAATTAAATTTTCGAAAAAATTTTTAATTATTGATATTTCATAAAAAAAGTTGATTGAAATTAACTAATTTTCAAAATTATTTCATTAAAATTTTTGCAAAAATTAAATTTTGGAGAATTTTTATTTCAAATTTTGAAAATTTATAAAAATAATTAAATTCTATTTTTTTTTAGTTTTTTTGTATGAAATTTCTAATCTAAAATTAAAAATTATTATTATAAATTCCTTAGATTTTGATTTTACAACATTTTTTAAACTAAATTATGGCTTTTTATTTTCAAAAATTGTGACATTTTCGACTTTTCTTACAAATATTGCAAACAAAATACAAAGTTATTTATTTCGATTTTTATATAAAAAAACTAATTTTTAATAATTTTTTCTAATTAGATTTTCGTAAAAATTTTAAATTATTGATATTTTATTTTAAAAGTTAATTGAAATGAACTAATTTTCTAAATTATTTCTTTAAAATTTTGGCAAAAATTAAATTTTGGAGAATTTTAATTTCAAATTTTGAAAATTTATAAAAATAATTAAATTCTATTTTTTTAGTTTTTTATATGAAATTTCTAATCTGAATTTAAAAATTATTATTATAAATTCTTTACTTTTTGATTTTACAAAATTTTTTAAACTAAATTCAGGCTTTTTGACTTTTTCGACTATTTTTAGAAAAATGCAACTTTTTTCGATTTATTTTCACACGTTGCGACATTTTCGACTTTTCTTACAAATATTGCAAACAAAATACAAAGTTATTTATTTCGATTGTTATATAAAAAAACTATTTCTTAATCATTTTTTCTAATTAGATTTTCGTAAAAAATTTTAATTATTGATATTTTATTATAAAAGTTGATTGAAATTAACTAATTTTCTAAATTATTTCATTAAAATTTTGGCAAAAATTAAATTTTGGAGAATTTTAATTTCAAATTTTGAAAATTTATAAAAATTATTAAATTCTATTTTTTTTAGTTTTTTTGTATGAAATTTCTAATCTGAAATTAAAAATTATTATTATAATTCCTTAGTTTTTGATTTTACAATTTTTTTTAACTAAATTCAGGCTTTTTGACTTTTTTCGACTATTTTTAGAAAAAAGCACCTTTTTTCAATTTATTTTCATAAATTGTGACATTTTCGATTTTTCTTACAAATATTGCAAACAAAATACAAAATTATTTCTTTCGATTTTTATATGAAAAAACTATTTTTTAATTTTTTCTAATTAAATTTTCGAAAAAATTTTTAATTATTGATATTTTATTATAAAAGTTAATTGAAATGAACTAATTTTCTAAATTATTTCATTAAAATTTTTGCAAAAATTAAATTTTGGTGAATTTTTATTTCTAATTTTGAAAATATATAAAAATTATTAAATTTTATTTTTTTTAGTTTTTTTGTATGAAATTTCTAATCTGTAATTAAAAATTATTATTATAAATACTTCAGTTTTCGATTTTACAAAATTTTTTAACTAAATTCAGGCTTTTTGACTTTTTTCGACTATTTTTAGAAAAATGCACCTTTTTTCGATTTATTTTCAAAACTTGTGACTTTTCGACTTTTCTTACAAATATTGCAACGAAACAGCACATTTTTAGAATAAAATGCAGTTTATTTCAATTTTTATATAATGTGAAAAATAAATATAGAAAAACATTTTCAAAACTTTTTTTTCAATAATTTTTCTCTTTAAATTTTTTTAAATCTACAATTTAAGAAAGAATTTCAATAAATAAAATTGTGAAAAATTTCATTGAAAATAATTGATTTTTTCAAGTATATAATTTACATTTTTGCAGAATTTAAATTGCAAACTTAGAAAATAATTGAATTTTCAAAAATTTTAATGTTAAACATTTTCAAGTGTAAATTTCAAAATAAAAATTAAAAAAAATTTTTTTTTAATTAATCAGTTTTTTATTTAGTTACTAAGAAATTATTGAAATTTATTTTTTAGTTTTTAAACAGAAATTTCTAATCTTGTATTGAAATTATTATTATAAATTCCTTAGATTTCGTATAGATTTAAACAAATTTCTAAACAAAATTTAGTCATCGAGTATTATGACTTTTTTTCGATTTATTTTCAAAAAATTCGACGTTTTTTTAATTTTCTTCCAAATATTGCAAAAAAAATCACATCTTTAGTATAAAATGCAACTTCTTTGAATTTTTAATTTTAAAAGACAAATCTTTAAATATTATGTTTGAATAACTTTTTCATGAAATTTTCGAAAATTACAATTAAAATAAGTTTTAGTAATTAAAATTTTGTAAAATTTAACTAAAAACAATTGATTTTTTTCAAAGTGTTTTATAGCTAAATTTTTAAAAATCAAATTTTGGAAAATTTTAATTGAAAATTTTGCAAACAATTGAATAGTCAAAAATTTTAATGAAAAATTTTCAAGTGAAAGTTTTAGAAGTCATGTTTATATTTATAATTAAAATTCTTCAAATATTACATTTTTTTACATATATTTTTCAAAAATTCAATTATTTGTAAAAGATTTTACAAAATTTCGATTATTTAAAAATTTTTCAATTGCCAATAATTAAAAAAACTATTGTCTTTCAAAAAGTGTTTTAAAATATTAAAAATAAAATAATTTTAAAAATCTCTTTACAATAATTATTAGAAAATTAATTGAAGAAATTTAGTTAAAAATATTGTATTCGAATAATTGATTTTCTTCAAAAAATTTAAATATTAGGGCGAATCATTAAATTCTACTGAAAAATATTGATAAAATTCTGGAAAATTATTGAATTTCGCCAAGATATTCAATTAAAATTGTATTCAAAATAGTTAATTTTTTTCTCTCCGTAAAATTTAAATGTTTAGACAAACCATTAAATTCTGATAAAAAATAGTTATAAATCACTTGAAAATAATTGAATTTTAAAAGCAATAATTTGGTAATTTTTCGAAATTTTTCTCCACTTTTTGTTTCTATTTGAACGAGACAAAAGCGACTTTTTTTGCGATCCAATGCCTATTTTTTAATAAATTAATAATATTTCCCCCTAAAAGCGGAAATATCATTGCGGAATAATTAGAAAATTATGATTACGATTCTAATTTGTGAATCGCATCGGCAATTATTTTAGCTCGCATTTTCCTGCGAAATTCATAAATTCTCTGATTAATGTGGAAAATTTATAATTACAGGCAAAGTCGAAATGATCACTGGCGTTGGAAAAGCGATGTCACCGAGTCTCGCCAAATGGGGAAATCCAAACAGACCGATCGTTCAAAGCGGAATTTTCGGTCGATATATGGTCAGTCCATCGAATGAAGCTCTCTTTGTTCTTAATGGAGAAACTCGAACAGTAAATTGTGAGATTGGAGGATTGACACGTCCCGGAATGGTTGTGTGGTTTACCGTCTCACTTCATTAAAAAAAAAAACAAAAAATTCAAGAACTGTGAAAAAAAATCATCGCAAGTACCAAAAATTTGTTAACAATTTTTTTTTCTCTTCAAACACAAAAAATTCGAATTGTGAATTTTTTTTCATTCAAAATCATATTTAGTATTAATATTTATTTTATTTATTAAATTATTTATTTACTTATTTATTAAATTATTTATTTACTTATTTACTTACTTATTTAATTATTTAATTATTTATATATTTATTTATTATTAATTTTTTTTGTTATTATTCACTATCCAATTATTTTTTTAATCGTGAATTTTTTATTACATTTTTTTTACAGAAAACCCTTCTGAAAAGAGAACCCTTCGATTTTCTTTTTCTGTAAATTCTTTTCTTTTCTGTAAATTGTAAATGTAAAAGTTCCGATAAAACTGACTGGCATTGACTTTTGAGGGAAATTTGAAACTTAAAGGAAACTCGCAATTTTCTCTGAAGATATTTGACTTCTTGTTCTTTTAAAGCCGGCGAGAAGAAAATCCATCTTTATAAGAAATTCAGACAGAAGCTTCTTTAGGGAAATAAATTGCCGAAGAAACTTGAAGTATTTTCCCTCGGAGGATTTTCAAATATGAATTTTTTTTCGCCACACACAATTCGAGTTTTGTGGAATTTTAAATCGAGGTTCCTGGGAAAAATTCTTCTCGATCAAAAGAAAAAAAGGTGAATTTTCTTTTTTTTTTCTTTAAAGAATTAAAAACAAATTCCAAGTCGAAATGGAAAAAATTGAAAAAAATAAGACTATTTTAATAAAATATTGAAATAGATTTTACAATAAATGAAATTGAATTTGAAATTGAAATTAAAATGTAATTGAGAACTTTTAATTGATCGATAAAAAAAACCAGATGTCAGTGAATTAATATTTGTTTTTTAAGTCAACTATATGCGTCAATAAAAAAAAAGAAAGTAAAAAAAAAGTGAAACAATTTTGCGTTTCGAAACTTGTCGATGAATCGAGTTCGTATATATAAACTTTTCGTCGCGGAGAAAAGAACTAAAAAGAGAAAATAAGAAACACGCAGATTGAAAGAAAATTCAATACAAAACTATTTTCAATGCAAAATAAAGAACGCAATGTCGTACCCTTTGTGGACTTGTGGCGTTTGCTATGGGAATTTTTGAGAGTCGAGGTCAAGTTAAAATTTGCAAGTTCGATATTTCGTATTCTTTGCAATCGAATTTTTTTTTTTCTTCAAAAAAAGTCAAGCAATTTTCAATTTATTTTTCCAAAAATCAAAGCAATTTTCAATTTTTCTCAAAAAATCATCTAATTCTCAATTTTTCGACGCCTCCCGTCAATATAATGCTTTTTGAACAACTAATGCAAGATCATCCTTATTCAACTTTAGTGCAATAAAATGCCTTTTGGAGTTTTCGTGCAATAAAATGCCTACTCAAAATTCTACGCAAAACAATTGCCACTGATAGAATTATAAATGTAACCATCAATCTTTCTTCTAATATTAAATTAAAATTATATATCTAAGAATTTCAGTGACTATCTATTATTTAAAAGTATTTTTTATTCTCAGATATATAATTGTAATTTAATATTAGAAAAAAAATTTTAGGGTTACATTTATGGTTCTGTCAGTGGCAATTGTTTCGCATAGAATTTTGAATAAGCATTTTATTGCACTAAAGTTGAATAAGGATGATCTTGCATTAGTTTTTCAAAAAGCATTATATTGACGGGAGGCGTCGTTTTGTTTTTTTCCAAAAATCTATTAACTTTCTATTTCTATTTTGTCAAAAAATGAACAAATTTCAATTTTTCTTTTTGAAATTTAGAAATTTTCTTTTTTCAAAAAATCAAACAACTTTAAAATTTTCTTTTCTCCAATAATCAACTAATTTTCAATTTTTCTTTCTTCAAATAATCAGCCAATTTTCAATTTTTCTTCCTTCAAAAAATCAACCAATTTTCAAATTTACTTTTTTCAAAAAATTCGACAATTTTCTCAAAAAAAAAATTAACCAATTTTCAATTTTTCTATGTAGAACATAAAAATTTTCTTTTTTTCCAAAAATCAACCAATTTTCAATTTTTATTTTTTTAAAAAATGTGACAATTTTTATTTCCAAAAATCAACCAATTTCTAACTTTTCTTCTCTTAAAATACAATTTTCAAAAGTTTCATTTATTGAATAGAAATTCATTAATATAAAAAAATTATAAATATTTATTATTTTTTCTTTACTTTTCATTAATTAATTAATTAATTAAATGAGTAAATAAAAAATAATTCAATGTATTTAATTATTTATTTACAATATTTTCGAAAATATTTCCAATTAGAATTTTATTCTCATTTTATTCCAATTAAAAATGGACTTCTCATCACTAATCAATAAATGAATGAAAATAAATTGTTTTTATTTGAAATTTCAAAAAGTTAAATTAATTAATAATTATAAAGATTGCCATTTGAGTTGAAACATTTTTTCATTAATTAAAACATTTTCATTGAAATTAAAACTGTTTCGACGATTTTCCAATATTTTAAAATTAAAGATTCAAATTATTAAACAAATTTTAAATTGAAAAATTGATAAGCAAATTTTTAATGTACAATAATGAAAAAAATGTAAATGAAAGAGTAAATAAAATGGAAAATTACAAAGAAAAAAATGAAAAAAGGGAAAAAAATTCTAAAAAAGAAAATTTTCTTTTTTATTAATTATAATTTTGAAAAATTTTTAATATTATTTTTCTTATTTTTTCTGTCACTTTTTCCTAAATTTGATTAAAATGTTATTTACTTAAAGTTTACGTAGTTGAAAAAATTGCCAAAAAGGAGACAAAATAATTTACTTTAAAAATTATTTAAAATTTAAATAGTTGAAAAAAATTGACAAAAAGGGGAATTTTTGTTTTATTTGTTTTGAATAATTTTTATTATTACTTATAACTTCAATTGTATCTGACAATTTTTTCTAAATTTTAGAAAAGATTATTTGCTTAAAATTTAAATAGTTGAAGAAAAAAAAATTGACAAAAAGGGGAAAAAATAATTTACATACTCTAAAAATGATTTAAAATTGAAATAGTTGAAGAAAAATTGCCAAAATGGAGAATTTTTTGATTAATTTGTTTTAAATAATTTTTATTATTACTTATTATTGAAATTGTTTCTGACAATTTTTCCTAAATTTATTTAAAAGATTATTTACTTCAAGATAAAATTTAAGTAGTTAAAAAAACAATTCACTTTCCAAAAATCATTTTAAATTTATATAGTCGAACAAAAATTTACAAAAAAGAAGAAAATAATTTAGTAAAACAATTATTCATCGAAAATTCTAATTATTATGTAATTGAATAAAAAATTGACAAAAAAGGGGAAGAATATTTTCTGAATTATTATTCAGTGAAAAAATTATTTACCTAAAATTTCATTTATTATGTAGTTGAATAAAAATTGATAATGTAAATTATTATCTTAATGGGGAAGAAAATAATTTAGTGAAAAAATTATTTATCTAAAATTCTAACCATATTATGTAGTTGAATAAAAATTGACAAAAAAAAGGGGAAAAAATAATTTAGTTCAAAAATTATTTATTGAAAATTGAAATAGTTGAAAAAAATTGACAGAAAGGGGAAGAAAGTAATTTTCACTTAATCTCGACTCTCAAAATTGTGAATTCACTTCTAAGAAAACCCACACACGCACTCATCCTTGAAATATCATTTTTCGTACTTACTCTTAAGACACCGTACACAATAACTAGTAATAAATATGACATTATTATGATATATTTATAAATTATATAAGTCTATGAAAATGTTAAGTATAGCATTTTTATAAAAAAAAAATAGCCTGTTTGAACTGTATATGTAATTTTATTATCACCGGACGTAGTATCATTATCATCGCTCGGAGGAAAAAAAAGAGGCATATTTTATAATCTAATGAAAATTTAACAATGGCCAAAGAGAGCATTTAGTTGAGGCCTTTTTCGAAAGTCTTATTTAGTCAGAAACTAAAAACCACTGCCTTATTGAAAACAATTTTTATTATTCAAATTATTACTATTCTTACAGAAAATAAAATCATAACAATATTATTATATTTACGAAATAATTACCTAATTATTATTCTCACAATTGTAATTATTGTAATTTTTTTTAAATTGTAATCTTTATTATTATAATTTATAATAATTATAATTAATATTCATCTCTTCGCAATAAATATTTTCCACTTTAATATTTTTATATCTCTAAATTCAAAATAAAAAAAATTCGTCAGTGATATAAAAATTGTAATCGTCAGAAAAGAAAAACTTTCCCGTAAAATACAAAAATTTTTACACATACTGAATTTCGAAAGCAAATAGCAAACAGTTTCTAGTTTCTGACAAAGTGCGCAATTAATTTTAAAGAATGAAAAACAAAATTTCTTTGTCGCACTTTAAAAAAAAACAAATATATATATAAATATGTTAAGTAGACAAGAAAAAAAAAGAATGCAATATAGAATAATTTCAAATTTTTCAAAAAATCGCAAATCGAAATATTTTTTTAAAGAAACGGAAACTTTAAATACATTTCGCACTTGATCCATTTTCTTAGAAAGAAAAGAAAAAAAAAATTTTTCCATTTATATTATAATTAAAACAAATCGTAGAAAATTTTAATTTTTTCAAAAAAAATATTGTATTTATATACCCTAGGGTTAAAGAAAACATTGTTTCAATTTTCCTACGTACGAAATAATTAAAATCCTATACCAAAAATTATTTTCTAGTCATTTTTTTCTAATTTGTCTTTTTAATATTTAAAGCTTTTTTTGTCTTTCTCGTCTTTATACAATATCGCTTTAAAAAAAATGGACAAAATGTAAATAAATAAAAGTGTAATTCATACGAAAAGAGAGAAAGAGAGAGAGAAAGATTGATACTCGTATGAATAAAAAAAAAAATGAAAAATCTGACTCAAAATTTAAATGGGGTTGTTAAATATTTATTATTATAATATTTATTATTATAATATTTATAATATTTATAATATTTATAATATTTATAATATTTACGATATTTAATAAAAATCGGAAATGTTTTTAAATTATTGGAGATTATTATAAAAATATAAATTAGCGTGTTGAGAGGAAAAAGAAAAAGAAAATTGTAAATTGGAAAGAAAATGGAATATTTCCTTTCTTTAGTTTGTAGTTTTCATGTTCTATATACGAAAATCCAATTTAATATTTTGACATACGTGTTATTTATTTAAAGAAAAAAGAAGAAGAAGAGAAAAAAGATTATTTTTTAGTATTTTCCGCATATCGTCCGTTTTGAAGGTAAACAATCCCATGGAAAATTATTTTCAGTCAGAAAAACAAAACCCGCTATTATACATATTTCCGGCATGATTAAATGTATAACGACAACAATAATTATGTATATTAATGTGTATTTGTTAAGACGCATTCCTTGTAATAAAAGTATGTCACAAATAATGAGTAACAATTAATAAGAATTAAAAGAAAAATAATCATTTTCTTTTAAATTTAATATTTCCGATTTTAATTTCTTTCGAAAATTCATTTTTAATTTTTAAAAAGGAACAATTTTTTTCGTGTGTTACGCTTTAATTATTTTAAAGACAATTTCAAATTGTTCGAAAGAAATAATTTATTTTCTATACAATTTTTACTTTAATTATTGCAGAAAATTAGAGAAAATTTTTTTTCTATTTGACTTTTTAAATAATAAACTTTTTAATTGTTGTTATTCATTACTTTCAGCAATTTTAGCAAAAAAATTCATCGAAACAATTTAAATATTGTGTAAAACATTAATCAAATTCTCGACAACTATTCAATTTTTTTCAAAATAAAATTCTTTGCTGGAATTCAACTATTTTAAAGACAATTTAAAATTCTTTGGAAGATATAACTTATTTTTTATACCTACAATTTTTTTAACAAAATGTTAAATAATTTATATTTTTCAATTCAATTATTTTAAAAATGCTTTTAATAACAATTTTGTAAAGAATTCAAGTACATTTTTGAATATTTTGGTAAAATTCTTTATGAGAATTCAATTATTTCCAAAAGTTTTTAATAAAACTTTCCTCGAAAATTCAATTATTTTTATAAATAATAATAAAAAATCAAATTTAGATTGGAAAAAATGGTATAAAATTCTTTAAAAGAATTAAATTATTTTAACAAAATCAAATAAAATTCATCGAATAATTAAAATTTTTTTCTACAATTTTTAATAAAGTTTTTGTCAAGAATTGAATTATTTTAATAATTTTTATTCAAATCTTCGAAAGAATTAAAGTATTTATGAAAAATTTTGTAAAATTCTTTATAAGAATTCAATTATTTTTAAAAGCTTAAATAAAATTATCCGAAAGAATTTAATTATTTTTATAAATATAAAGAATAAATAAAATGTAATTTGTAAAAACTATTATAAAGTTCACTGAAAAAATTCAACTGTTTTGACGAATTCAAATAAAATTCTTCGAATTATTTCAATTTATTTTACAATTTCTAATAAAATTTTTGTCAACAATTGAATTATTTTTATAAAATTTATTCCAATTTTTTGAAAGAATTCAAGTATTTTTGAAAAATTTTGGTAAAATTCTTTATAAAAATTGAATCATTTTTATAAATATAATAAATAAATAAAGTTTAATTTGCAAAAATTATTATGAAATTCATGGAAAGAATTCAATTATTTTTACAAATTCAAATAAAATTCTTCGAACAATTTCAATTTTTTGCACAATTTTTAATAAAATTTTTGGTAAGACTTAAATTTTCTTTTAAATTTTATTCAAATAATTCTTCGAAAGAATTCAAGAATTTATTCAATTATTTTTAAAAATTTTAACGAATTTCTTCGCAAAAATTCAATTATTTTTACGAATTCAAATAAAATTCTTCAAAAGAATTGAAATATTTTCCATAATTTTTAATAAAATTTTTGTTAAGAATTAAATTTTCTTTTAAATTTTATTCAAATAATTCTTCGAAAGAATTCAAGTATTTGTGAAAAATTTTGTAATATTCTTTATAAGAATTCAATTATTTTTAAAAGCTTTAATAAAATTACCGCATAAATTTAATTATTTTTATAAATATTTCAAAAAAAATAAATAAAAAAAATAAAATAAATAAAATTTAATTCGTAAAAATTATTATTAAGTTCACTGAAAAAAATTATTGAAAATTATTTTGACGAATTCAAATAAAATTCTTTGAATTATTTCAATTTTTTCTACAATTTTCAATAAAATCTTATTTTTGTCAAAAATTGAATTATTTAAGAAAATTTTATTCCAATTCTATTTGAAAGAATTCTAGTATCTTTGAATAAGAATTCAATTATTTTTAAAAATTTTAACGAATTTCTTCCTAAAAAATTCAATTATTTTTACGAATTCAAATAAAATTCTTCGAAAGAATTGAAATATTTTCTAAAGTTTTAATGAAACTTTTCGCTAAGAATTCAATAATTTCTATGTAAACAACAATTATTTTCCACAAAAATTCAATTATTTTGAAAATAATTTTATTAAAAATTTTCGAAAGAATTATTTTTAAAAAAAAATTAAAATATTAAAAATTCTTTATTTAGATTGCAAAAAATTTTTCGATGAGATAAATATTTTACTTTTGATTCTGTATTATTTCTTTCAATACTTACCCTAAAAAAGAATGTAAAGTAAAATAATTCAAATACTATATTTTTAAAAAAATTGAAATCCATTTTACTAATTCTTAAATCGAAATAAAAATTAGTAATAAAGTTTTTTCAATAAGTAAGAATAATTTTAAATTTAAATCAATAAAAATGTTTTTAAAAAGTCATTCAACTGCTTAATAACCAAAAATTTGCTATAATTAAAAACACTAATTGTTGTAAATTAAATATTTATTAATTTATAAAATATTGATATTCTTTATATCTTTAGAAATAATATAAACGAAGAAATAAATATTGATAATACTTCAACTGAAAGTAATTAAATATTATTTTAATTTTGACAGTGAAAAACAATTTTTTTTAAAGCTTTTGTATATTTATTTATTTATAATAATAATATTAATAATAATAAATTTAATAATGATAATAATAGTAATAATAATAATAAATTTAATAATGATAATAATAATAATAATAATTTTCATAATAATAAAATTCATATATAATAATACTAATAATCAGAATGATAATAAAAAATCACGAATGATTCTGTGATATCACATCTTATTTTCTTCGTTTCAATTACAGCACAACCTACATACTCCATATCATTATTTTAATATTTTTTTTTACAAGATATGCTCGATGTACAATTATATCCATATTTATATATTTATATATTATGCTAATTAATATTGTACAATATTTTTTTCTCTTAAATACTCAAGTATAAGAAAAAATTCCTACAAACTTCTCTCAACAAAATAAGAAATGCAATTTCTTCGGTAATAATTTTACAAAAGAAAAAAAAATGTTTATTATAACTCAAAAAATATTTATAGTCACATTTTAAATACATCGAGTGTGATAAATACATTTCAAATAATAATAATAATATAATAATAATATAACATAATCAATTTAATAAAAACAAGTAGATAAGCATTATTTGTACTAAATTAACAAATTTGACTTTTTTCTCAATTTTAATCCTAATTTTCAATTTAAAAAAAGACTCACAATGAAAAGAGTTTTTTTCTTGTACTACAAAATACATTGTTTAGAACTTTTAACAGAAAAAGCAAAATTTTTCTTTCTTCTCTCTCTTTTATTATTGTTTTACTTCTAGGAAGAATTTCATTTAGGAAGTTTTTTCTTTAAAATCTTTTTAGGACGTTTTTTATTATGCACATAATTTTTGCGATAAATTAGAATTATTGTACTGAAGAATCGTTAGATATTTTAATTGCATTATTTAAATTAGAATATTAATTTGCAATATTTAAAAGTATTTCTTTTTTTTGAAATATTTCAAATGTTTTAAATACTTTCTCTTGGGAGGATTATTATTTTTTTTCTTTTCTGAAAGTCAACGCTTAGAGTTTTGTTTTTCGACTCAACTGACTAAGATCTCAATAATAAGAATAATAATAAATTGGTCTTTAAACGGTTGTCATTTGGTCTCTGATTCACTGAACAGTATTTTGTACTTATTTATTAAAAGCTGTTAGTATTTTATTTAGTTCTGGCAGGATTTATGGCTGATTATATAGGAAAATTTATTTCTCTCAAATTACGAGCAAAAAAATGCAATGAAAAAGCTTTGAATTTTTTTTTTTAATACTAGTTTAGGGATTAGTTTAGAGAAAGGTAAATTATTTCCGGTTGAGACCCTCTAACAGTGGAAAATATAAATTAATAATTAATACAAATTGAAAAATTATGCAAGAATAATCAACCTTTCTCTAGTCGGATTATTATTGATGATGAAAATAAAGTAGAAGGAAAATTCGAAAATGCAAATTATATACAAATAGAAAATATTTCAAAAAATAAATTTCTTAACTTATATTCTGAAACTTAAGTTAATGGGCCCTTTTCTTTATATTAGTTTTCTATTTCTTTTGGATTTAAGTAAAAAATTCGATCCTAAGGAAAAAGCATTGGTAAAATGGTAACAAGATTATTTATACTAAAAGAGTCGACTTTCAATCTTTTCTGTTTCTTTTTTTCTCACCCTTCAGTCAAACTTACCGAATTATTTATCACTTTCCTCATTTGCAGCCTTCAATTGTCGTAGAATCTGTTGGGAAATGAGTTTTGTCGCTTCGCTTGCATTCGGAATGAGAAACCTGTCCATGTCCGAAATGAGGAGAGTGTCATTGTATTGTGTGGTTCCATATTTAAATGTGATAAGATCTGGATGACGTTTGCGTGACGTTATTTTCACAATACTCGAAAGTGGCCGTTTCACTTTAACGTGAGCTGCTCCTTTTCTTCCTGGGATTTCCCTCAAGACTATCAGATGACTTTCCGTCACTAAAAGTTGACTGAAAAATTCACGAGTGACAAAAGTTATTTTATTATTTATTTACAAAATTAACATTTATTTAGTCAAAAAAGGAAAATTATATTCAAAAAGATTCAAACAAAATGTAGTTTTAGAAACATTTTTTCAAGATCGATTCGAAAACAAAAAAATTCGGAAAAATTTAATAACTCGAATTTGAGAACTAAAAATTACAAAAATTTTGTTATAATATAAAAAACACAATTCAAAAGGAAAAATGTTTAAAAATTAACGGGCATTGCACTCAATAATTTATTTTAAAAAATAGCTTTAAGTCTGAAAAAAGTAGCATTGAAAATTTAAAACTGAAAAAAGTAGCTTCTATTCTTCTAAATTCAAAATTTGAAAATCTTTTAATGGAAAACCTTTTTTAAATTCTTACCAATTTCTATAAAAATTCAAGTTCTAACACATTTAATATTCAATAATAATAAACTCTAAAATTATAACTAGAATTTCTTTTTAAATCAATTCTTATTTCAATATTCTACATAAATTCAATTCTTTAAATACAAAAAAAAAATAATTCAAAAAATAACTGATTGTTTCTTAAAATTGAATGCTAAAAAAAATTTTTATGGAAATTTTTGAAAATAATTCATTTTATTCAAACAATAAATTAAAAATTTTCAAAAATTAAATTCTTTAGATGAATTTTATTATTTCTAAAAGTAATTTAAATCTTTCAAAGAATTTTATTACAATTTTCACAAAAAAATTTTTATTTTTTATTATAAATTTATAAAAATAATTCAATTCTTTTTCTTTACAACATTTTTCAAAAATACTTAAATTCTTTCGAAGAAATAGAATAAAATATTGAAAAACAATTTCATATCTACATTATAAAAATTTTATTAAAAAATTGTGGTATAAATTGAAATTATCTGAAGAATTATATTTGCATTTGTAAAAAGAAATTGAATTCTTCCAAGGAATTTTACAAAATTTTTCAAAAATACTTGAATTCTTTCAAAGAATTGGAATAAATTTTATAAAAATAATTCAATTCTTGACGAAAATTTGATTAAAAATTGTAGAAAAAATTGAAATAATTCAAAGAATTTTATTTGAATTCGTCAAAATAATTAAATTTTTCCAATGAATTTTATAATAATTTTTACAAATTAAATTTTATTTATTTATTATATTTAGAAAAATAATTAAATTCTTGCGGATAATTTTATTTAAGTTTTTAAAAATAATTGAATTCTTATAAAGAATTTTCCAAAGTTTTTCAAAAATACTTGAATTCTTTCGAAGAATTTGAATAAAATTTAGAAGAAAATTTAATTCTTACCTAAAATTTTATTAAAAATTGTGCAAAAAATTGAAATCGTTCGAAGAATTTTATTTGAATTCATAAAAATAATTGAATTCTTTCAATGAATTTCATAATAATTTTTACAATTTTTTAATTTATTTATTTATTATATTTATAAAAATGATTGAATTTTTATAAAGAATTTAACCAAAATTTTTCAAAAATACTTGAATTCTTTCAAAGAATCGGAATAAAATTTTTTTTAAATAATTCAATTGTTGACAAAAATTTTATTAGAAATTGTTAAATAAATTGAAATAATTAGAAGAATTTTATTTTAAATCATAAAAATAATTGAATTCTTTCAAAAAGGTTAAAAAAATTTTTCAAAAATACTTTGATTGTTTCGAAGAATTGGAGTAAAAAATATATTTTTTAAAATTTAATACTTATACAAGAATTTTATTAAAAATTTTGAAAAAATTGAAATCATTCGAAGAATTTTATTTGAATTCGTAAAAATAATTAAATTTTTCCAATGAATTTTATAATAATTTTTACAAATTAAACATTATTTACTTATTATATTTATAAAAAGAATTGAATTCTTACGAATAATTTTATTTAAACTTTTGATAATATTTTAATTCTTAAAAAGAATTTTATAATAATTTTTACGAATTAAATTTTATTATTTTATTATATTTAAAAAAATATTTAAATTCTTGCGGATAATTTTATTTAAGTTTTTAAAAATAATTGAATTCTTTTAAAGTATTTTATCAAAAATTTTATAAATACTTTAAAAATACATTAATATTTTATATTTTATTCTTTCGAAGAAATTAAATAAAAATTTTTAGAAATAATTTAATTCTTTTAAAAAATGTTATTCACTCATATATAAATCATTGAATTCTTTGCAAAGAAATTCGATAAAACTTTTTAAAATAATCAATCTATTCAATATTATTAATATTTAACATTTTATGAAATAAATGTATAGAAAAAAATTAAAATTTTTTTGATGAATATTATTCTTTGTAAAAGTATTGGAATTATTTACAAGAATTCTATTAAAATATTTCAAAATAATTCAATTGTTTAGATTAATTTTATTATTTCTTAAAATTCAAAAAAACAATTGTACTTTTATGAAGAATTTGATTCACAAGTTTGCAAATAATTGGAAAGTTCCAAAGAATTTTATTACAATTTTCAGGAATTAAATTTTATTTTTTTTAAAATATTTTTTTAAAAAATTTTTAAAAATAATTTGATTCTCGCCGAGAATTTTATTAAAACCTTTGAAAATAATTGAATTCTAGCAAAAATATGTGAATTTTGATAAATTCTTTATAAATAATTGAATTCTTTTGAAAAATTTTATTCAAATACATAAATTTGTGTTTCTGAATAAATAAATAAAGGAATAGATATTGGAAATTTTTGAATTTCTTTTTTGTGAAAATAACTGAATTTTCGCGAAAGATTTTCGAAAAATTTTTGAAATAATTGAATTGTGTGTTAAAGAATTTTTGTAAAAAAAATTTCTAATTGTTTCTAAGAAGAGTTTTATTTAAATTCTCCAAAAGAATTTCTTAATTGCAACTTTAATCGAATTTAAACTCGTGTAAATTTTCAAAAATAGTGAAAAAATAAGTTTTAGAGTAACAAATTTTTTAAAAAAGTATCCAAATAGTAGGTAATCGTCAAAAAAACGTAGTAAATAGTAATAGTAAAATAGTAAATAGTTTAGTAAGTGAGTGCAAAGCCTAAGGTTGAGTTTAAAAAAAAAAATGATTCAAAATCTGAAAAATTAAAACTTAGTTCGAAAATTGAAATATTTCTTCTAAAGTCACTAACCTATCATAAACGAATCCGTTCACTTTCACTTCTTGGCACTTAAAGGAATGTAACAAATTCGGATCCTTCAACCACTGTTGAATGGAAACAACTTCAACCGGCATTTCGCTCTCGGGAAACGAAACCATATCTACAAAGAAATAAAAAAACAAAACATAGTAAAAGAAGTTTAAAAAGAATTTAAAAGCATATTTACTTTAAATATTTACAAGAATTTAAAAAATATATTTCTCCAAAAGATTGTTTTAATAATTTAATTAATATTTCTGTTTTAAATTCTGTTTCTCTCCTGACCTAAATCGTGATCATCGTCAATACTGAAGACAGGACCAGCATTCGGAATACGTTTAACAAGATCGCCATCCTTTCCATTTTTCTTATCCGAATTGCTATTTGTACTCGCCGATGGATTGACAATATAGTCGAAAATTTTCCCCTTCACCTCCTGACTTTTCAATCTCATTGCAAGACCAATTTTACCAAATAAATCCGAATTGTTATTTTTCACTTTCGCCGGACTCGGTTCATTTGAATTTGAATCCGACATATTCACAGTGCAAACGAGACAATGTTGGGAATTATGATCGATAAGATTCGAAACAACTTCGTCGCCAAAGTACTCGTGAATTGCTAAAAAAAAAGAAAATTAATGCCAAATTACGATATTAGAAGAAAATCATATTGAATAATAAAGATTATATTGAATTTGAATAATAAAAAAAAACAGTAAAGAAAAGAAAAATTTGCTTTTAATTATTAGAAATTCGAAAAATATTAGGATTAAAAAATTAGTTTAGTTGAAAGTAAAAATAAATTTTCTGTTAAAAGGTAATTAGAAGGTAACTACTTGCCAATTAGAGAAATTGCTTTCTGATAAGGAAGTTTTCTATTTCAATTGAAAGGAGAAGTGAAAGAAATTGAAAAGAATGGAAAAGAATTAAAAAGAAGTGAAAAAAAAATTCAAATGGTAAATTTACCTTGATAACCGTTGGCGACCATGCTGACGTATTGTGTGTGTTTCTGGAGAAAAGATGCGACCACCATGTGAGTGTATCGATCCTCCTCTTGGCGACCACTTCCGAGAAAACAAAGATGCTCTCCCCCAGCTTGCGAACCGACAGCTAATGCTTGACGTTGTGCTTGCAATAATCCTTGGACTGCCGTTGCAAAAGCTGCAGGTTCTTGTAGCATCTTGACAAAAAATAAATTCATTACAAATCAAGAACAATATGTATTAGAGAAAAAGAAAAATTAAAAAAAAAACCTAAATCTAATTTGGACGTTTAATTAATTAAAACTAGTTAACAAATTAATTTAATACTCTAGTTAATTTTAAACTACTTAAAAACTAGTTAAGAAATTAATTAATAACCAGCAGATTTCACGCGCGGAACGTGTTATTCAATTTGTTGTTATGCGAATTACAAAATTTTTTATTTTCAAATATAAATTTAAAAAAAAAATTCATATTCAAAATTTAAAAAATCCACTTATTAAGTAAAAAATTAATTCTTACTGTTCATATTTAAAAAATTTTAATAAAAATTCACTAAAAAATTCAATAATTTTCTAAAATTTTAATAAATCCTTCTAAACAATTCAATTATTATTATAATTAATTATTAATTAATAAAAATAATCCAATTTATTATTATTATTTTTTAAGTAGTAAAATCACTTCGAAAAAATTCAATTTTTTTCTTAATTTTTAATAAATCTTTCAACAAAATTACTTTATTCTTATAAATATAGCAAAATTGTCCGCAAGAATTCAATTAATTTTATCAGGGACCGTCACGAAGCAAAGGTATCGTGTCGGTATCGTGTCAAGATACGATATTATTCTACCACGGAGAAGAGTATCGTGTCGCGACACGATACCGACACGATAGGATTTTCGTATCGTGTCGCATTACAAAAATAGCTGATTAAATTACATAAGATGTGCACAATCATATTATACAAAATTACAAAATAATGTTGGGGACCATCCATAAATTACAAAAGATATTTTTTTTAATTTACCCCCCCCCCCTCCCATTAATGTAAGATATTTTACATACATTAGCGCCATTTTTATTGTTTGTAAGAATTTACAGACCCCCATACCCCCTAAATGTCTTACGTAATTTATGTAATTACATTACATATAATAACTTAGTAACAAATTCAATATGGCGGACATGCGCAGAAGTGCAATTTAGTATTTATTGTTGCGCAGTAGCAATTACATTACTCTTAGACATGCGCAGTAGGGCAACTAAGTACTTATTGCTGCGCAGTAGCCTATCACTACACTTGGACATGCGCAGTAGTGCAAATTAGTACTTATTGCTGCGCAGAAGCCTACAGTTGCTCTTGGACATGCGCAGTAGTGGAAATTAGTACTTATTGATGCGCAGTGACATAATTTAGTATTAATTGCTGCGCAGTAGTCTAATCTAGCATTAATTGCTGCGCAATAATGTAATTTTGTATTTATTACTGCGCAGTATGCAGGTTTAATATACTGCGCAGCAATTAATACTAAACTAGACTACTGCGCATGCCCAATTGCGGTGGTAGACTACTGCGCATCAATTAATACTAAATTACACTACTGCGCATCCATTAATATTAAATTACATTACTGCGCATCAATCAATACTAAATTATACTATTGCGCATCCATCAATACTAAATTACATTACAGCGCAGCAATAAATACCAAATTACACTACTGCGCAGCAATAAATACCAAATCACACTACTGCGCATCCATTAATACTAAATTACACTACTGCGCATCAATCAATACTAAATTATACTACTGCGCATCCATTAATACTAAATTACATTACTGCGCAGCAATAAATACCAAATTACACTACTGCGCATGTCCAAGTGTGGGGGTAGTACACTGCGCAACTTAAAATATATATATTTTTGGTTTTACAAGATGGCCGTATATGCGTCATGTGCTGATAAAAAGCATTTTTTAATGTAACATGTGCGACACGTTAATTTCGTATCGTGTCGGTATCGTATCGTGTCGCAACACGATACTTTTCTCGACACGATGCATCGTGTCGGGCGTCGACACGATACCGACACGATACTCATTTTCGTGTCACATCGTGTCGGTGGCGGTCCCTGAATTTTATAAATATCAAAAATTCTTTGCAGGAATTCAATTATTTTTAAAACAATTTTAATTAAATAAATTAATAATAAATAATAAATTCATAATTATAAATTTATATATTATTTTTAATATTTTCATGAATTTTATTTATTTCCTAAAATTTTAATAAATTCTTCGAAACAATTCAATTATTTTTATAAATATTACAATTCCTTCAAAAAATTAAATTATTTTTAATCCAATTGAAATAAAATTACACGAATGAATTTAATTATTTTCAAAAATTTCCATAAAATTCTACTTCAACAAGAATTTTAAATTCTTTAAAAATAATTCAAATTATTGTCAAAATATTTATATAAAGGAAAAAAAATTCATTATTTTCAATTATTTCCATAAAATTCTTCATACCAACTTAAAGATTTCTCAAAATTTTAATAAATTCTACGAAAAAAAACAAAAATTTTCGGCCATCTAAATAAAGAATTTTAATATTTTAATTTTTTTTTTAAATAATTCTTTCAAGAATTTTTATTAAAATTATTTTGAAAATAATTGGATTTTTGTGGAAAATAATTGTTATTTACATAGAAATAATTGAATTCTTAGCGAAAAGTTTCATTAAAACTTTAGAAAATACTTCAATTCTTTCGAAGAATTTTATTTGAATTCGTAAAAATAATTGAATTTTTTGCGAAGAAATTCGTTAAAACTTTTGAAAATAATCCAATTCTTATTCAAAAATACCTGAATTTTTTTTTTAAAATAGAAATAAAATTTATTAAAATAATTTAATTCTTGCCAAAAATTTTATTAAAAATTGTGGAAAAATTGAAATAATTTAAAGAATTTTATTTGAATTCGTCAAAATAGTTGAATTTTTTCAGTGAACTTTATAATTTTTACAAATTAGATTTTATTTTTTTATTATATTTATAAAAATAATTAAATTCTTGCGGATAATTTCTTAAGCTTTTAAAAATAATTGAATTCTTATAAAGAATTTTACTTGAATTCTTTCGAAGAATTGGAGTAAAATATATTTTTTTAAATTTAATACTTATATAAGAATTTTATTAAATATTTTAAAAAATTGAAATTATTTGAAGAATTATTTTGATTCCATTAAAATAATTGAATTCTTTCATAGAATTTTCTAACAATTTTTACAAATTAAATTTTTTTCTTTTATTATATTTTTAAACATAATTTTATTTTTGCCGATAATTTTATTAAAACTTTTGAAAAAAACTGAATTCTTATAAAGAATTTTATTTAAATTTTAAAAAAATAATTCAATTCTTTAGATATAAATTTCATTTTTTCAAAAAATTTTAAAAATAATTCATCAGTTCCGAAGAATTTTATAAAAATTTTTTTTTTTATTATATTTATAAAAATAATTGAATTTTTCAGGAAATTTTTTTATAACTTTTAGAAATAATTGAATACTCGTAAAGAATTTTACCAAAATATTCAAAAATACTTGAATTATTTCCAAAATATTTATTAAAAGTATTTGTAAAATAATTGATTTTTTTCGAATAATGTAATTAAAATTTAAAAAATAATCAAATTCTTTCAAGAAATTTAAATAAATTTTTGGAGGAATTTGATTAAAATTGTATTAAAAATAATTGAAATTCTGAAGAAAATTTTATTTATCATTTACGAAAATAATTGAATTATTGCGAAGAAATTAATATAAAAAAAATCTAAATAATTGAATTCTTGTGTAAATTTTATTACTTATGAAAATAATTAAATGTTGACGTAGAATTTTGTTAGAATTTTTTTATATTCATTAATTTTTTAACAAAAATTTTTATGAACATAATAATTGTTTAAAATCATTGAATGGATGAAAATTTTTGGAAAGTAGTTGAAATTTTACCAAGAATTTTATTAAAATTGTATTAAAAATAATTGAATTTTGGAGAAAAAATTTATTGCTTATAAAGATAATTTAAATTTTGACGACATTTCAAAAAAAATTGTTTAACATAATTGATTTTGTACGAAGAATATTGTTCGTTTTGGAAATATTTGAATTTCTGTAATTATTTGTAAGTTCTCAAAAATGTCCTATTAAATTAATTAAAAATTCAAATTTTCTAAAATTTAAAATGAAAACCTTTTAAAATTCTTAAAATTTTGAAATATTTAAGTTTTTTAACAATATTTTTGTCTGAAAAAGAAAAAATTGAAGGATTTTGTATTTGAATTCATGTTAATTATAATGTTTATGACGCAACCAAAAAAGACACAAAAATTTAAAATTTTCTTATGAATTCTAGAGATTTTAAACTAATTTTCATGTAAAAATTGACTTAGAATTAAATTAATTCAATTTAATTTAGAAACTTCCTTAAAAATGAAATTAATTTAAATTAACGTAGAAATCAATTTGTAAATTAAATTAATTTAAACTAACGTAGAAATTGATTTGTAAATTAAATTAATTTAAATTAATTTATAAATTGTCTTAAGAAAGAAATGAACTAAAATTAATGTAAAAATTGGCTCAGAAATGAAGTTAATTTTAAATTAAATTGAGTTAGAAATTAATTTAATTTATAAATTGATTGAGAAACTAAATTAATTTAAAAAAATGATTGTTTTAGATATTAAATTAATTTTGAACGGAATTTAGGTACAACATTAGTTTAGAACAGAATTGCCTTAGATATTAATTAATAAAAAATTTGCTCTAGAAATTAGATTGGCTCAGAAATGAAGTTAATTTTAAATTAAATTGAGTTAGAAATTAATTTAATTTATAAATTGATTGAGAAACTAAATTAATTTAAAAAAATGATTGTTTTAGATATTAAATTAATTTTGAACGGAATTTAGGTACAACATTAGTTTAGAACAGAATTGCCTTAGATATTAATTAATAAAAAATTTGCTCTAGAAATTAGATTGAGATTTTGAATTACAAAATTGAATTAGAATTAAATATTAATTTCAAGGAGGAAAAATGTGAAAAATTTCGATTCTTTTTCTTTTCTAAGGAATAAAAGAATGTAAATTACTCACAAGATTACAGTCTAAATGAAAAGCAGTGGGTAAATGTCCAGCGTTGTATTGTTCAGCGGGCCTGCAATCGACCAGGAAAAATCTCACAGAATCTACAGAACCATTTGATATTGAAGTCTCAAATGTATTTTCAACTAATTCCTGTGCCGAAACAGGCAGGCAGAGAGCGTGAGAAATAAATTTCTCATCGCCACCCTCGCCGAACATTATACTGTACAAATCCTGTTTAAACGATGACGGTGTTTTCATTGCATAATATTGTGCCAAAGAGCAAAAATCTGTCACATCCTCAGCTTCCAATGCACAAGGCATTGCCGACAATGCATTCACTATACTCTCCTTATCATCGTCCTTCATATTTAAAATCTGATCTCTAAAATAAAACACGCACATTCGTTATTAGTTTCCAAACCAAATTTTTTAAAATGTATTTTCAAAAATTGAAAAAACGTATTTTTATTCATTTTGTTTCATTCTTCTCTGTAATGAAAAATAAGAAAAACTCAAAGTTCTTACGCGAGAAACAATTTTTTGTAAACCTTCAATTTATATTGCAAGAATAGCGCAAAGAAATAGAAAATAGAATTTTCAATTGAAACTATAAAAGAGAAAAACTAGTTTCATTTACGAAAATAGTAATTTAAAAAAATAATAATAAATAATAATAATTAATCAAAAAAATATTACCTCGCATTTATCACCATAATAAGAGAAAGAAACATCATGAAAAATGGATCGGCTTGCATAAAATAAAGATCCCACATTGTTGACACTGCAGGTAAGGAGCAAACGCCGGCGAATAAAGTGTTGATCCAACTTTTTGAATATTGATCCGGTGAAACTCTTTTTGTATCCAGAAATGAACACAATTCGGGTTCATGATACAAAAGTAACAGTCTTAATACAGAGCTATGTGTATCGCCTCTGGAAAATTACAAACTTGTTTCAGAAAACTATAATCACTTCCCTTATTTAATTATTTATTTACCTTTCAAAATTATTCTCTTGTTTCTACTTTTTAATCGATAGATTTTTCGAAAACTATTTTTCTAATTTCAAGACAAAATATTGACTTTTATCCTCACCCTAAAGAATATTTTGTTTCACTTCGAAAATTATTAGATACTCGAAAAAATGATCTATTGCATTTATTTACGAATTTCTTCAAAAGTAAAATTATTTGAAAACATCAAAAACTTCTTTTTTCAATAAATATTTAATAATTATTATTTTTCTGTATGAATTAAGATTTTCAATTTCAAATCTTCTGAATTTGAATTTAAGATGACAGAGTAATAAAATATTTATTTTAATAACATAAGATTATTGTAACTATAAATTCAAATTTTCAAATATTTTAATTTGAACTTTTTGAAAATTCAATTATTTCTAAAAATTCACACTATAATTCTTTTGCAATTCAACTTTAATTAAAATTTTTAAGTGAAATTTATTTTTTAATCAATTTTTATTAGAAACATTTTCGAGACGATAAATCATTTGTTGAATAATTTTCATTTAAAATTATACAAAAAATCATTTAAATTCTGCAAAAAGTTTTTGTTACTTATGAAAATAATTCAATTTGTTTAAAGAAATAAATTTCTGTAAAGAATTTTATTTCTAAAAATAATTGAATTCGCGAGAAAAATTTTATTATTTATGAAAATAATTGATTTTTTGCGAAGAATTTTATTCAAATTTTGTTAAATAAATGAATTTTTCAGATTTTTTTAAAAACTTTTAAAAATAAATAAAATCCGACGAAGAATTGTATTAAATTTTTTTAAATAACTGAAATTCTGTAATGAATTTTATTTCTAAAAATAATTGAATTCCCTAGAAAAATTTTATTATTTATGAAAATAATTGATTTTTTCCGAAGAATTTTATTCAAATTTTGTTAAATAATTGAATTTTTCAGAATTTTTTTTTAACTTATTGAAAATAATTGAAATCCAACGAAGAATTGTATTACTTTTTTTTACTAACTGAATTTCTGGAAAGAATTTTATTTGTGAAAATAATTGAATTCTCAAGAAATATTTTGTTATTTATGAAAATAAATTGATTTTTTGCGAAGAATTTTATTCAAATTTTGTTAAATAATTGAATTTTTCAAAATTTTGTATTATTTTTTTTTATTAACTGAATTTCTGGAAAGAATTTTATTTGTAAAAATAATTGAATCCTTAAGAAAAACTTTGCTATTCATGAAAATAAATTGTTTTTTTGCGAAGAATTTTATTCAAATTTTTGTTAAATAATTGAATTTTTCAGCATTTTTTAAAAACTTATTGAAAAAAATTAAAATCCGACGAAGACGTGTATAAAATTTTTTTTAAATAACTGAATTTCTGTAAAGAATTTCATTTCTGAAAATAATTGAATTCTCAAGAAAAATTTTTGTTATTTACGAAAATAAATTGATATTTTGCGAAGAATTTTATTCAAATTTTGTCAAATAATTGAATTTTTCAGAACGTTTCTAACTTTTTGAAAATAATTGAAATCAGAAAGTATTTTTTTTTTTAATAATTTAATTTAGTAAGAAAGTTTAAAAAATTTTTTATAATAATTAAATTTGATCGAAACTTTTTATTATAAAAATGAAAACAATATTGAAATCTGTTGGAGAATTTTTAAAAAAATCACTTATTAAGTACAAAATTAATTATTACTGTTCATATTTTTAGAACTTTTGATAAATTTTCACGTAAGAATTCAATAATTTTCTAAAATTTTAATAAATCCTTCTAAGGAATTCAATTTTTTTTAAGTAGTAAAATCTTTAGCAAAATTCAATTATTTTTAAAACACACTTTGGAAAAATTCAATTTTTTTTCTAAAATTTTAATAAATTCTACGAAATATTTAAATTATTCTTATAAATATAGCAAAATTCTTCGCTAGTATTCAATTAATTTTATAAATATAAAAATTCTTTGCAGGAATTCAATTATTTTCAAAACAATTTTAATTAAATTCCACGGATGAATTCGAATATTTTTAAATATTTGCATAAATTTTATTTATTTTCTATAATTTTAATAAATTGTTCGAAACAATTCAATTAGTTTTAATTTGTAAAAATAATTGAATTTCTGAAATCAGACGTTCTTAAAATTTCTAATTAAATTTAATGGAAAATTAAAATTTTCTTTATACTTCGAATTGAAACCTTTTGAAGTTCATCTATTCATAAAAATCATAAACGCAACTCTTCTAAAATTCAATTAATTTGAAAATATTTAAGTAAAATTATTCATTAAACAATTTCTAAATTGGAAAAATTTTAATTTTTTCCATTACTTTTAATAAAAAATCGACGTCTTTTCCCCGAATTCTTTGACCTGTGGCAATTCTCTTTTCACTAATTGAAAACTTTCATTAACTTAATTATGTAGCAAAGAAAAAAGAAAAAATTAAATAATAAAATACAAACCTGGGAATATAAATATCTCTGATAGCCTCAAACAAGTTGTAGGTGGATGACTTGGGAAGTTTCAAGGCAATTAATGGTTCTAATAATTCTAGCCATCCATTGTTCTTCTCGTATTTCTTTTTTCTACTCTTGCAATAAAAGGTCAATATTGACTCAAGATCCGAGACAACGGAAACTTTATCTTCATCGTCGTTTCCAAGTTTAGCTATAAAAAAAATGTATTCAATTAATATCGATTCCTTTTAAAAGAAAACAATATGTGAATTATAGAAGGAATAATTATTAGTTTCAGTTTTAGTTTTTTAAAATTTTAATTAAAATAAGAAAATAAAATTAAAAACATTAAAAGAAATTAAAAATATTAAAAGAAATTTAAAAAATTAGAAGAAATTTAAAAAATTAATAGAAATTAAAAAAATTAGAAGAAATTTAAAAAATTAGAAGAAATTAAAAAAATTAAAAGAAATTTAAAACTTTAAAAGAAATGTAAAAAATTAAAAGAAATTTAAAAAATTAGAAGAAATTAAAAACATTAAAAGAAATGTAAAAAATTAAAAGAAATTAAAAGAAAATTTTAAAAAATAAGTAAAATTAAATTTAATTCCAAAATTAAATTAAAATGATAAAAAAAATGATTTAAATTATAAAAATTAATTTATTTTCCTAAATTTCACACACCCACAAGTTGTTGGCAATCTTCACGAATGATATTTTGCTCGGGAAGATCGAATACTTCATTAAAATGAATTAATTGATTGCCACGATCGGTGACATCGAGACACGCCTGCCAAACATCTGGCCTCAAATTTGCAGGTACAGGTTGTCCTTTGCAAATTGCATAAATATCCGAAGCAGAAGGTGCTTCTGCATCCAGAAGTGCTGCTTCCAGTTCAAGTACCCTATTTTTAAAAAATTAAGATCACAACTAAATCAAATTAAAAGAAAACTAAACATTTCATTCTCTGATCGCTTCTCTGCAAAAAGGCTAGAAAAAATCCAAAAAATGTAACAAAAATGTAAAAAGAAATATACGAAAAGAAAAAATGAATACGCCCAATTTTTTCCCTATATATATTCAAAATTTTCGTAATAAACTTTAAAAAAACCTTACGGTACTAAAAAACAAACTAATTCTAATCAAGGATAAATATTCCCACTCACATTTTTATGAAAATAGAAAAAAAAAATTACAATAAAAAATCTGACAGATGATCACGAGATTAAAATACACCTAACCTCAAAAATAAATTCTTATACTCTCTCTAGATGAAAAAAAAGAAAAGAATTTTTTCCCATTAGAAAACTTACCAAGTATTTTCATCATCGTTCAATGACATTTTCGAGAAACTGTTTTTAATTAAATACCGTCAAATAAATAAAGGGGGGAAAAATTCACTAAAACAGCACTGCAGTATTATTTTAATATTCAAAGTCTTCTTCGTTTCAAACAATATTTTCCAACTTTTAACATCATTTCGTATATAGATTAAAACATTTTCCACCTCATTTCACCGTTTTCACCGTGTTATCGCTATTTACACAAGTTAAATGATCGTTTAGAACAATTATGAAACACGAAACATGTTGACAGATGACATCCATCTTTATTTTTTTCAGCGGATAACCGGATGTACCAATGACGTGTGCGCCGACATTTAAATTTTCGAATTTTTCATTTACTTTCTATCATTTAAATAATGAACTAAAATACAAATATTTCAACCCGTTTTCTATAAATTATTGATTTGCCAAATTTGCCAACTTTTGAAAAGAATGAAAACTTGCAGTAATGAGGAAAAATTTTCTCAAAATTATCAATTTAAGAAAAAATAGAGGCGGATGTTAGTAAAGCGCAAGCGTTTTGAATTGCGCGCGCAGAAACCGGAAGTTAATTGTTTAGTTAATGACGCGTATTCCATTTATTTATTGCAGTTTTTCATGTAGAAAAACTTCACAGAAAGGTGGCATTTTTTGTTTGTTTTTGAAAAAGAAACATGTAAGAAGTATTCGCGAATTGAAATGGATAATTTACGACGAATCGAAGGGAATTATTTTTAGAATAATAAGCGTAAAAAAGAGAGGACAAGTGCAAAATGCCATTTTGAAATCAGCTGTCAAAGTAAGCAGACGATAATCAAAGTTATTATTTATAATTATTTAAAATTCCAAACATATTGATTATTCCTTTTGAAAAATGCATAAACTTTAGGTATTTACAATTTCTTCGGAAAATCAAAATTGTCTTTGTAAAAGCGAATAATTTTCTTTGTGTTTTTATTTTCACTTTTTTTAGGTTAATTTTTGTATTTTATTCAAGAAGATTTTATTTCACTATATAAACCCAAATAATTTTATTTACAGAACGAGAAAATTGATATTATTAAGTGAAAAATGTTCGAAATAAAGTTTTCTTTGCGAAAAATGAAACAAACGAGTTTTTAGTTTTTGCTTGGATTCTGTGTTTAGTAGATTTTTGAATTATAATCTTTAGATATTAATTATTAATAACAGATTTTTCATTAATATTCCGTATAATTTTGCATCATAACCCAAAAACAAATCGTTTTCGTATTATTTTCAAGATTTTCAACATAATTTTTTTTTTTCATATTAATTAATGCATTTTTTTCAGTAATAATAAAAGTTTCAATGAAAAGAAATGGAAATATCACAGGCAGACTTGAGAATTGGCGATAATTCTGTGCGTTTCACAAGTGTCTCGGTAAAAAAGGAAAGTAACGAGGAATTAATTGATAGTTACGATTCAGTGAAAATAGGAAAACTAATAAATAACGAGTGCCAAGAGGAAAGAGTGACATGTTCGAGAATTTTGCAAAATTTCACAACCATAGATCCAAATCTCAATGCCATACAACACAATGAATCGTCGACAATAAATAATCTTCTCACAGAAACACTTTACGTTAATTCCCTCGACGATACGATAAACAGTGAAATAACAAAACGAGAATCAACGACAATTTTGGACAATTTGAATATTCAAATAAAAAAGGAGACTGGAAATTCTGACGAAACATATTCCACAGAATGGCTCTGCGATGTTAATGACGATCCTGGAATTAAATTGAAAATCACAAAGAGTATAAAAATTGAGAAAATTGATGATTTGGACAATAGTGTCAATTTTCATTCAAGTGAGGTATGAAAATTTTATTCTATTTTATTTACTACAAAAAAAAAACTATTAAATTAGAATAAAAGAAGTAAAAAATAAGAAAATAAAGTAGAAAATAATAATTATTATTATTAAATTATAAAAAAAATAAAAGAAAGTATAAAATAAAATAGAAAATAATTATTATTTAATTATAAAAAAATTCCCGAAATTTAATTATCTTGAATAACTATATTTATCGAAAAAATTTAAGAATTGAAAATAATTCTTTTTTTCAAAATAATTGAATTTTTGCGAAGAATTTTATTATTTATGAAAAAAAATTGAATTCTTATGAAGAATTTTATAATTTTCTTTTCGAGGAATTCATTCAAAATTGTATCAAAAAAGCAATTGAATTTTTTGCAATAAAATTTATTATATATTTATGAAAATAATTAAATTCAAAAATTCATTGCAAGATTGCAGCGTATTTTTCAAAAATTTGTAAAAAAACATTTGAATCACTAAGAAAAATTGAATTCTTGCAACAAACTTTATGAATTTTTTTTTAAATAATTGAATTCTTGCGAAGAATTTTATAGAATTCTATTGTCTACAATATTCTTTTATTTTTATGTAAAATTTCCTCAAAAGTTCAATTATTTTTCTAAATAATAAATTTCTTCTCAAAAATTCCTTTAGTTTAAAAATTTTTGTTAAATTCTTCATAAGAATTGAATTATTTTTAATTCCATTTTTTTAAATAAAATTATCACCAAAATTTCTATTATTTTCCTAATTAATAACATTTCTCAAAAGAATTTAATTAATTGAAAAAATTTTTCAAGTAAAGTAAATTATTTTCCTAAATTATAAAATTCGTAGCAAAAATCCAATTATCTAATTAATTTAATTAAATAGAAATTATTTTTCAAATAATGTTAAAGAAATTCTTTGGAAAATTCGATTATTCGTGAAAATTGTATTAAAATTCTTTGAAAGAAGAATTATAAGAAATGAATTTTAAGAAAAAAAATTGAATTATTCGAGAATTTTGTTTGTATTTAAATAATTAAATTTTTGTTGAATTTCCTAATAAAAATTGACTTCAAAATAAATTTTCGATAAGAAAAAGACTCAAACAACATTGAATTTTGAAGAAATTACAAATTATTGCAGAAATTCAATTATTTTCAAAAGTAATGTTACTCTTCCGAAAATTTCAATTATCTTTAAAATTTCTTTTTAAATTCTCGTCGAAACTTCAAATGTCTTTATAAATCATAAAATTCTTCTCTAAAATATAATTTCATATTTAATTAAATATAAATTATTTTTCATACAATGTTAAATAAATTCTTTGAAAAATTCAATTATTCGTGAAAATTGTATTAAAATTCTTTGAAAGAAGAAATTTAAGAAATAAATTTTAAGAAAAAATGGAATTATTCAAGATTTTTGTTTTTATTTAAATAATTAAATTCTCGTTGAATTTCCTAATAAAAATTGATTTCAAAATAAATGTTCGATAATAAACAGACTACAATCATATTGAATTTCGAAGAAAATAAAAAATTATTGCAGAAATTCAATTATTTTCAAAAGTAAAATTTGAATAGAATTCTTGGCAAAATTTTAATTATTTTCATAAATAATAAAATTCGTTGCAAGAATTTAAATTATTTTATACTTTACGAAATTCTTCCAAAAAATTAAAAATTATTTTAAATACAATTTGAATAAAATTTCTTGATAATATTTATTTATTTTTAAAAATTTGATAAAATTCGTCTCAAAAATTCAATTATTTGAAAAAAATTTTCCTTAAATTTTGTATGAGAATTGAAATATTTTTAACACAATTTTAATTAAATTCCTCAAAAAATGTAATTATTATCGAAAATTTCCATAAAAATCTTGACAAGATTTTGTCTATTATTTTTAAAAATAATTATATTTTCATAAAAATTTAATTATTTATTAATTTAATTTAGTTTCAATTATTTTTAATACAATTTTAAATATCTTCTTGGATGAAAGTAGTTATTCTTTAAAATCTTTTATTAAAGTTTTTCGAAAGAATTTAATGATCTAAAAATTTTTTGTTGAAATTCAATTTAAAGAAACATTCAATTATTCAATAAATTATTTTTTTTGTATTTTAATAATTAAATTCTCGTAAATTTTTCTAATAAAAATTGATTTAAAAAATAATTTCAGTTAAAATTCTAGTTGACAATTGAATATTAAATGCATTTAGCATTCATTTTTTTTAAATAATTGAATTTTGAAAAGGTTTCAAACTGAAATAATTGAACATTTGAATTTTTTCTATTTTCGACTAACAATTCTCTAGAATTAGAATTTCGAAAAAAAATTCAATTGAACTTACTTTAAAATTACTTGAAGTTTTTATTTATTTTATTTTTTTGATTAAATATATATTAATACATTTAATTGAAGAATTTGCGAATAATTAATCGAAATTTTGTAAAATTGAATTCAAAACAAATAGAATTGAAAACTTTTTCAGAAATTTTAAAAAATACTTGATTTGAAGAAGAATTTTAGTTAAATGTTGTAGAAAATAATAATTGAATTGAAATGATGAAAATAATTTTGAGAAGGCTTGAATTTGAAATTTTTGAAAATCTTGACTTCCATGCAAATAGTATTTTTAAATTTCAAAAAGGTTTTACATTGAAATAACCTAAAATATTTTTATTCCTGTGGAAAATTATGTGGGTATTAAATGTTTACTTGAAAAAAGTTATTTTTTAATGTAATTTAATTTAGAAATTTTGAAAAAACTGAGTATTTAAAATGTTTCAATAGCAACGTTTGTACAACTTTTTTTTAAATTTAATTATCGAGTACGAAGCCTGGAATTAATAAATATCAATTCGATAATAATTGAAGTTTATCGTGAAATTTAATTAAAATCGTGTTAAGAATATTTTAATTTCCCTAAAAAAATTTAAAGAAAATTTTTCTTCAAATAGCTGAATTTTTTAGACGAATTTTATCAAATTAAAAGCAATGAGATATTATCGTGAAATTTCATTGAAATTGTATTTGAAATCATTTAATTTTACGGAAAAATTTTATAAATTACAAAATAAATTGAATTCTTGCAACGAATTTTATTAGTTATGAAAATAATTGAAATTTTGCCAAGAATTTAATTTTTTTCCAGAAGAAGAAGAAGCAGTAAGGAAGAAAGTAAATTATGAAACGAAATGAATAAACAAATATGTTCACAGGTAGATGAACAACCAAAGAGAAAAATTCGCCAGAAATCCGTATCGCTGCCAGATTGTCGTGAGAGATTGAGAAAAAAGGCAGAACGTATGCGCGAGAGGCGAAAGAAACTCTACGAGACGGAAACAGCGAACGAGAGACTCGAGCGCCTCGCCAAGGAAGCTGCGAAGAGACGCGAAATGAGAATGTATTACGAGACGCCCGATCAAAAGCGAAAACGTCTCGATATTGAGGCGGCGCGCAAACGTGAATACAGAATGTACAATGAAACACCAGACGAGAGAAGAATAAGATTGGATCGCGAAGCCGAGAGACGAAGACTTAAGCGTTTGAGTTTATATGCGAACGAAACGCCAGAGCAGAGACGCGAGAGATTAAATAAGGAATCGGCGAAGAGACGTGAAGCGAGATTAAATCAGTACGCGAAGGAAAGTGTCGAGGAGCGTAAGGAGAGATTAAAGCGCGACGCAATTAGAGCCAGGGAAATGAGATTCACAAGATCGGCAATTGAGACAGAGGAGGAGAGACGAGATCGATTGATAAAGGATGCAATGAGAAAACGCGAATTGCGAATTCTTGGACGCGAATCGGAGAGTAGTCATTTCACTGAACTACAGACAATTCGCAGTTTCGACGATTTAAACGACTCGAATCAAGTGAAGAGTGAATTTGAAACACATTACATGAGCAATTGGATGATGTGGTTTCAAAATACTCTCACGCAACAAGTCCAATCGTCCGAGGAAAGTCAGTCCTCCTCCTCCCCAACCAAGTAAATTATTCTTTTCGAAAAACCTCACATTTCCCCAATTCCACCTTTTTTCCACTCATAAATTACAAGACGAAAATTTTATCAGGGCTCGGATTGTGCGACTTTTTCGACTTTTTTCAACTTTTCTTAGGAAATGTGACTTTTTTCTACTTTTTTGTGAAAAGATGCGACTAGTCGACTTTTTCGAGATTTTTTTAGTAAAATGTGACTGAAATTTTTTAAATTTTTCAGAAAATTAAAGTTAAAGGAAAAAGTTTTAGTCAAAAAAATGTTCTGTTAAGTTTATTCACAGATTTCTTTCAAATTTTTCAAAAAAACATCAATAACTTGTTTTTAAAATAAATATTTAATTATTATTTTTCCATAAGAATTAAAATTCTTCAAAAGACTCAAATTCAAACCTTTTTGAAATTAAACTACTCATAAAAAAATTGTTATAAAACATGAAGACATCGATCACACCGAGTCTTCGACTCGGAGCAATCAATGTCTTCATGTTTTATAATAATTAAAGATAATTAAAATTTTGATAATAATTTAATAAAAATTCTTTGCAAATAATTGAATTTTAGAGAAGAATTTTATTATTTATAAGGATAATTGAAATTTTGAACAGATTTTTTTTTTAAATGTTTAAAAGTAATTGAATTTCTGCGATGAGTTTTCTTACTTTTACAGATAATTGAATTTTGCAAAGAATTTTATCAGAACTTTTGTAAATAATTAAATTTCCATAATGAATTTTATTATTTATAAAGATTTTCCTAATTTCGACGAGAAATTAAAAAAAAATTTTTAAATAATTTAATTTCTGCGAAGAATTTTATTACTTTTGAAAATAAATGAATTTTATTATTTATAAAAGATAATTACAAATGTACAGAAATAAATAAATAATTGAAATTCTGACAAGAATTTTATTAAAATTCTTTGAAAATAATTAAATTACACAGAAGAATTTTATTATTTATAAAGATAATTGATAATTGATAATTAAAAAATGTTTAAAAGTAATTAAATTTTGAAGAAGAATTTTGATATTTATAAAGATAATTGAATTTTTGAACAGATTCTTTTTAAAAATTTTTAAAAGAAATTTAATTTTGAAGAAGAATTTTGATATTTATAAAGATAATTGAAATTTTGAGAATTTAAAAAAACATTTTTGAAAATAATCGAATTTCTGCGAAGAATTTTCTTATTTTTCAAGATAATTGAATTTTGCAAAGAATTTTATCAGAACTTTTGAAAATAATTAAATTTCCATGATGAATTTTTTTATTTATGAAGATAATGATAATTTGACGAAAGATTTAAAAAAATTTGAAAATAATTGAAATTTTGCGGAAAATTTTATTACTTTTGAAATTAATTGAATTTCCATGATGAATTTTATTATTTATAAAATTTTGACGAGAAATTTAAAATAAATTTTGAATGTAATTGAATTTTTGCGAAGAATTTCATTATTTTTGAAAATAAATGTATTTTAGAGAAAGATTTTATTATTTATAAAGATAATTGAAATTATGACAGGCATTTTATTAAATTTTTTTTAAATGATTGAATTTTGGAAAAGAATTTTATTATTTATAATAATAATTGAAATGTTGAACAGATTTTTTAAAGAAATGTTGAATTAAAATTTTGCCATGCATTTTATTAAATTTTATTAAATATTATTCCAGATTGTTTAATGTTAAAGTATGTGTTGTCGAGAAATGTTATTTTTTTACAATTTTGACAATTTCGTGTTTCCTTTTTGGCGTTTTTTTTTTCTAAAATTTTATTCCACTTTTTCCGACTTTTTTGGTAATTTTATGCGACTTTTCGTGACTTTTGTTGTGAATTTATGCGACTAAAGCGACTTTTTTTGATTCTTAAAGACGATCCGAGCCCTGTTTTATAGAAATTTCAGGGTCTCTACCAACCGAGAAATCAGGAAAATACCCGAGAATTAAATTTAACCGGAAATAAACCAAGAATTTTACGCCAAACCGGAGATTTTTTTCAAATTAAAGAAAAAGGTTCACTTTTTCTAATTTGTTAAAAAAAAACTCCTTTTTACTTCAATTTTTATGAAAACAGAAAAATTATGACAAAGCCGAGAAGTAACCGAGAAGTTTGTTAAATATTAGATACCCTGAAATTTCTGATGAAAACAATTACCATCCTGATGTTCACAACGTTTGTAGAAAAAATAGTTTTTTAAAATTATTCCTAATCAATAATAATTATTATTATTCTTGATCAATAATTTGAAGAAGAAAATTTTACAACAATTTTCTTTTCATTCTGCTTTTCATCGCTGTGAACTTTTTTGACGTGAAACATTAGCAATTTTTCCAAAAGAAAATTGCATTTATATGGAAAATTTTCTTAATTCGCAAAGCACAAACTGACAAAATTAATTTAAGTGAATTTCGCAACGATTGCACTGGGATAATTTCTATTCAAGCAGAAGAAAACTGAATGTGAAATATAAAGAAAACTAAACAAAAAAAAGGAATTTCAACAAAAATTTTAAACATTCAAATAAACGAAAAATTAACTCAAAAATAAAAACAAAATAGAAAAATTAATTCTACAATAAAAAAAAATAGAAAAATTAATTCTACAATTAAAAAAAAGACAAGAAATTAGTTATTTTTGAAAAATAAATTTAGAAACATGGTGGAAAATATGTCAAAAATGTTGATGACAGAAAGGGAAAAATATAATTAAAAAAAACTTTAATATTTCATTTGCACGTTTATGAAATGACAAAAAGAAATAAATTTCGACAAAAGTTTCAAATATAGAATTATAAAATAAATAAATATTCCCTAAATATTTATTTTATAATTCTATATTTGAAACTTTTGTCGAAATTTATTTCTACAAAATAATAATAAAACTACTCGAATAGAAAATGTTTCTCTTCAAAATCGTCGATAGATACGAAATTCAGAAACGTGATAAAGAAAAAAAAAGAATAAAAAAGTCATAATTAAATTTATTTATTGCGCATGAAAAAAAATTGTTCTATTGTCTAACAAAAACAATTGAAAGCAATACCCATGAAAAATTCGTAAACTGAATTTTCAACTTGAAAAAATATTTTCCTTTTTATACAAAGTATAAAAAATATTTATATATAAGTTATTTATTACGCATAAATGAAATTTATGTTTACTCCAGAAAATTGTTATTTTTTTATATTTTTGTTATTAACACACTATATAAAATGGTATATTGAAAGAGAAAAAAAAGTTGCATTATTGTCAATTAGAAAATAATATTCGCAACGGAAAAACTGAGGAAAATATAATAGATACCGAAATATAGTTTTTGTTAATTAGAAATTAGTGTTTATGTAAATTTTTATTTTAATCGAACGAATGAGAAAAATTATTCACTCATAATAATTTTGATGTTTACAAAAATATTAATGTAGTTTATTTATAAAAAAATATATTCTATAAAGTTAACTTATTTTCATCTAATTCTGTGTAATTCATCGATATGTTCAATTTAAATAAATAAAATTTTCAAACACATTTCGTGTTTTTTAATTATTTTTGTAAATTGTTTTCGTTTTTTCAAAATAATTGAATTTTTATAAATTTTTTTTTGACAATTTAAAATAAGATTGAATTCTTTTATAAATTTTTATTAAAACTGTATTAAAAAAAAATTGCTGCTAGAAAATTTATTAATCATTTGAAAAACAGATAATTATAATTATTAATTAGCGAATTGGTAAATAATTGCAAATTCTTAATTTCAAGTTTTTAAAATAATCCAGTTTGTCAATAATTGAAATTAACCATAATTAAATAATTTTATTAAAAATAAATGAATTTTTTTAAAGACTTTATCAAAAAGAAATTTTTTATAATGAATAAAGAAAAAAATAGAATTCTTTCGTGATTTTTTGCAAAGATTTTACTATTTTAAAAAATAATTAAATTTATTAAAAATTTTAGAAAATAATTGAATTCTTTCAAAAATTTTTTATATCAAATTAAGAAAAAAAAATTAAATTCTATTCGTGGCAATAATTAATTTTTTACGAAGATCTTACGTAGAATGTTATTATTTATACGAAAATAATTGAATTTTATTAAAATTTCTGAAATTAATAAACAAGAATGATTAATTAGTAAATTAGTTAATAATTGAATTTTTTTAAAGTCTAAATCTAAGATAATTTAAAAATTCATAGTTGATAATAAAAAAATTTTTAGTTACATAATAAATAATAAATTTAATAATAAATATTAACTATTAGATAAAGTTTAAAAATTCGCGGTCTTTTTGAATTTCCCACCTCTCACCACAGAGTGGCGACACTAATTTCCGTTTTCCTGTCATCAACATTTTTGACATATTTTTTTCTTCACCTTCTCCCTTCAAAGTGGTTGTTGTAAAGAAATTATTTTTGTTTCTATGTAAAAAAAAATAATTGGAGACTTTTATAAAGCAACAATTGTTGAAAGTGGAATATTTTTTCAACTAACTAATTAAAAATGGGTTCGGATCATACAAATAGACGATGGAGTCACTTGCAAAAAGTTTTAGAGAGATCTGGACCATTTTGCCGGCCCGACTTTGAACCTTCTTCGGAAACTCTTCCGTTTTTAATGGAAAGTTGTAAAGTATTAGTTGTCGGAGCCGGAGGACTTGGTTGTGAATTATTAAAAAATTTAGCTTTAATGGGCTTCCGACAAATTCACGTCATTGACATGGATACAATTGATCTTTCTAACCTCAACAGGTTGGTACTTTGTTTTCTTTATTTACAATGTTTCCAATTTATAAATAAATTGAATAAAATAGAAGGAAAATACGAACTTGATATATTCATTTTCTTAGAAGGGAAAATCGTATTTATTCAAATGTTTGAATTTTTCCCAACAAATGAATTTGTACGAATGTAGAAAAACAGTTTTTCTAACCTACAGGACTCGGATCGTCTTTAAGACTCAAAAAAAGTCCCTTTAGTCGCATAAATTCACAACACAAGTCACGAAAAGTCGCATAAAATTTTCAAAAAAGTCGAATATATTTTAGGGAAAAAAACGCCAAAAAGATAACACGAAATTGTCAAAATTGTAAAAAAATAACATTTCTCGACAACACATACTTTAACATTAAACAATCTGGAATAATATTTAATAAAATGCATGGCACAATTTTAATTTAACATTTTTTTTTAAATCTGTTCAACATTTCAATTATTTTTATAAATAATAAAATTCTTTTCCGAAATTCAATTATTTAAAAAAAATGTAATAAAATGCCTGTCATAATTTCAATTATCTTTATAAATAATAAAATTTTTCATCAAATTATCATTATTTTCATAAATAAAAAAATTCATCATGGAAATTTAATTATTTTCAAAAGTTCTGATAAAATTTTTTGCAAAATTCAATTGTCATCAAAAGTAAGAAAATTCTTCGCAGAAATTCAATTATTTTCAAATTTTTTCTTTTAAATTCTCATAATTCCAATTATCTTTATAAAAATCAAAATTCTTCGCAGAAATTCTATTACTTTTAAACATTTAAAAAAAAAATCTGTTCAAAAATTCAATTATCTTTATAAATATCAAAATTCTTCTTCAAAAATCAAAATTCAATTACTTTTAAACATTTTTAAAAAAATCTGTTCAAAAATTCAATTATTTTTATAGATAATAAAATTCTTCTCTGTAATTCAATTATTTTCAAAGAATTTTAATATAATTCTTGTCAGAATTTCAATTATTTATTTAATTATTTCTGTACATTTGTAATTATCATTATAAATAATAAAGTTTATCCTAGAAATTTATTTATTTTCTAAAGTAACAAAATTCTTCGCAGAAGTTCAATTATTTGCAAAATTTTTTTTTCATTTCTCGTCAAAATTATCATTACCTTTATAAATAATAAAATTCAGCATGGAAATTTAATTATTACTCGGTCGTTTTTAATTATTATAAAACATGAAGACATCGATTGCTCCGAGTCGAAGACTCGGAGTGATCGATTTCTTTATGTTTTATAACAATTTTTTATAAGTATTATAGTTAAATTTCAAAAAGGTTTGAATTTGAATCTTTTGAAGAATTTTAATTCTTATGTAAAAATAACAATTAAATATTTATTTAAAAAAGAATTTATTGATGTTTTTTATGAAAAATTTGAAAGAAATCTGTAAATAAACTTAATAGAACATTTTGTTTGACTAAAATTTTTTCCTTTAACTTTAATTTTCTGAAAATTTTAAAAACTTCAGTCGCATTTTACTAAAAAAATCTCGAAAAAGTCGATTAGTCGCATCTTTTCACGATAAAGTCGAAAAAAGTCACATTTCCTTAGAAAAGTCGAAAAAAGTCGAAAAAGTCGCACAATCCGAGCCCTGAACCTAAATATTTTTTTCAAAGGGAAAACTTTTAAAACGGTATTTTTTATATTTATAGATATAGATTTTAATTTTTTTTTTCTTTTCCAATTTTTTCAGGCAATTTCTATTTAGACACAAGGATCTCGGCTCATCGAAGGCAGAAGTTGCGGCACGTTTTGTTAACGAACGCGTTAACGGTTGCAATGTTATTCCCCATTTTTGTAAAATTCAGGACAAGGACGATTCATTTTATCGTCAGTTTCACATTGTTGTTTGCGGTCTAGATTCAATTGTTGCGAGACGATGGATTAATGGAATGCTAATTTCATTGTTGATTTACAATGACGGTGAACTCGATCAAAGTAGCGTTATTCCATTGGTCGACGGTGGTACCGAGGGTTTTAAAGGAAATGCCCGTGTGATATTGCCCGGAATTACCGCCTGCATCGAATGCACTTTAGATCTCTATCCCCCTCAGGTAAATAGCATTTTTTTCATTTCACAAAATGTGGAAAATAATTTACTTTTTTGATAATAAAACACTGTCCGACACTAACTTTTTTGCCCCTTCAATAATTTTAGCCACTTTCGATAGATTTTTTCACTCTGATTACGAATCTGAAATGAAAAATACTCCAGCACGTCGAGTTTTTGAGAAAATTAGTGTTAAAAAGTATGTTTTTTGGCTTTAAAATATAGTATTCCTGTGAATTTAACGTTTTGTTAAAATTTTTTAAAATAATTAAATTTTCAACAAAAAAAATTAACTATATTAAAGTCTGTGGGGTTTTCATTCATTCTGTTCGCAGTATGAAGTTAGTTTTTGTATATGCTTTTGTTTTTTTTTCTTTTTCAAAACACTTTGGTTTTTCGATTTGTCAATATCAATTTTTATTGTTTATTTAGAGAAAAGGTTAATAGATATTGCTTTTATAAAATTAGGTAAGAAATTTTATAATTATTTTTTGTTTAAATTTTAAAAATTATTAGTTTCTTTTGAAATAAAGTTATGAAATTTTCGTTTTTAATTACAATTTTTAACAATAATGTTTTTTCTATTTTAAATTAATAACAAAAAATGTGTAGGAAGAATTTGTGTATTTAATAATTATAATTTTTCTTTTTTTATGTATATAAAGATATTTTATATTTTACTAGCTAAAAAAATGCTTGTGTACTTTCTCATATAATAATCATATCTATTCACAATTCACATTTTTTTATTAAAGAACAAAATATTTTTAATTTCATTTGAAGAATTTCTTTAATAAGATTTAATTTTTTAACTTTCTAAAAACTAATTTATTTTAAGTTTAATCTAGAAATTAATGAAAAAATTTGCATAATTTCTTTTTCTGTATTTAAAAACGAAGAAAAAATAAAGTAATTTAAACTATTTATATTTCTCCATCAACATTTTTTTAAACTTCCATTTTGTAATTAATTTTGAAAATCATATTGTTTTTACAAAATTTGTAGTATTTTTTTTGCATAATTTTTAATTATTATCAAAATTTTTTTAACAAAATCAAAATATTATATTTTTAATCAGTATTGATTAATAGATAATAAGAATTAATTATTTAGTATTTTTTAATAATAAATTAACTTTAGAAATAGAATTTTAAAAGTTAAGTATTTTTATAAAACTGAAACTTGCATCCAGTTACCAGTCCTACTTAATTTTTGAAAATTCGATATTGGATTTAAAACAAAAAATATTTAACATTTAAATTTAATTTCTAAAATTAAGCAAAGCAGGTGCTGGTAGCAAATCAAAATCATGAAAATTTCTTTCATTCTTTTCTATTCAACAATATAAAGTGTTGTCAAAAACATTTTGTCGGACAAATCGAATTTCTATAATTTCTTTTATTTATTTCTAACAAAATTTGAAAATTATTTAACAAAATGTTAAATGTTATTAAAAAAAGATGAAAAAAACTGGAATAATTTCTTAATTTTTTAAACATAATCTTTAATAAAAATTTAATTTTTTTAGAGATAGATGATAAATGTTTTGGCTCAATTAACTTTTTTTCTCTAATTTCTTTTTTAAATTTAATACTGAAAATAATTAAGAATATCAATTGTATTCTTTTAATAGTTGACAAAGATTATTAATTAATTTATAATGAATGAGAATATAAATTGTAATTTTAATTCGTAATCATAATTGTTATAGTTGCTGTTTGATTTTTTGTTTCTTAACTTTTTTGTAATTTTTCTTTTCAAATATTTAAAATTTTTTAATTAATGTATTGAAAATCATCGAATTATTGCAAAAAATTTTATCAAAAAATTTAATAATAATAGAATTCCTTCACAAAATTCCACTATTTAGGAAAATAACTTAAATTCTCGCGGAGAATTTTGTTTAAATGTTTAAAACTTCTAATTAAATTCTTTTTGCAGAATTTCTTTGATTTTTTTTGTCAAATAATGGAGTTCCTTTAATAATTTTAATTAAACATTTTAAAAATAATTAAAATTTTATGGAGAAGAATTTTTTTTAAATTGTATTAAAAATAATTGAATTCTTGCGAAAAATTTTAGTATTTAAAATAATTTAATTATTTTTATTTAGAAAGATTTGTTAAAATTTTAGGAAATATTGAAATTCTTTCTTGAAATTTCAATAAAATTTTTGACAATATGAACAGTAATAAATCAGTTTGTATTTAAAAAGTGATTTTTTAAAAATTTTGATTATGAAATTATTTAAAAAAATTATGTTTGTTAATAAAAAATTTTGTAATTTGTATAACAATATCAAATTAAATACTACGTTCCGCGCGCTAGCGCGCGTATCATTTGCTAGTTATTTATAAAAATAATTAAAATTTTTAAACTAATTTAAAAAAATTTTTGAAACATAATTGAATTTTAACAATAATTTGTAATTTCTGCAAAAATTAAATTTTTTTAAGTGTTTTTAACTAAAATTCTTCTACAAATTCAGTATTTTTAATAATTAATTGAATAAACATTAAAAATTTAACCAATTTCATTAGAATTTGATTTGTTGAAATTTTTCAAAAATCGAAGTTGTTTAAAACTTTGTAACGAAATTAATTGAAAATTGAAGTTTTCTAAAATTTCGACTTGAAACATTTTTGAAGTTCAACTATTTATGAAATTTGTAATCGCAACTCTTTTAAAATTCAATTAATTTCTAAATATTTAAGTAAAATTATTCATTGAATCATTTATTTATTTTACGATAGTTGTTCTAGGTTTTTGAGTTATTTCAAGAGAAATTATTTTCCAAAATAGTAAAAATTGAAATTTTTGTATTAAAATTCGTGGTAATTTCATTGTTTATGAGACGAACAAAAAAGACACCAAATTTCAGGATTTTTCATGAATTCTAAAAACTTAGATATTTCTGTTCTTTTGACGAAAATAACTGACTTTTCTTAATTTCCCTGACCAATTCTAATTTCCTCGACTTATGGCAACCCTAAATTTGATTAAAAAAAATATGAAACCTTTTTTTTTATTTTAAAGAATAGTAATTAAAATTTTTCTTAGTAAAAATAAAAAGTAATAAATAAAATTGATTTTCGTAGTAAAAATAACAAAAAGAAGTAAATAAAATTAATTTTGTTTTTTTAAAAAGGTCACTTACCCATTGTGCACGATTGCAAATACTCCAAGATTGCCGGAACATTGCATCGAATACGTAAAAGTGGTATTGTGGTCGAAAGAAAATCCCTTCGATTGCGTTATTGACGGCGACGATCCACAGCACGTGAATTGGATTTACGAAAAATCCACCGAGCGAGCCACTCAATTTGGAATTCGAGGATTGACCTACAGACTTGTTCAGGGAGTGGTGAAAAATATTATCCCCGCAGTTGCTTCTACAAATGCCTCAATTGCCGCGACTTGCGCCACCGAAGTCTTTAAACTCGCCACCAGTTGCAGTGCCTCCTTAAACAATTACATAGTAAACATTTTTATTATTACTCTCTCGTAACAAAAGAATTTCTTTAAAAAAGAAACCTTTTTTCCTCTTTTTAAATTTAAAAAATTTTTTTTATTTAACAAAAATATATTAAAATCTCTAAAAAACAAACTGCTCATTTCAAGAATATTTAGTTTTCCTAATATAATCCTCATGAGTCAGAGCTGAGAATTAAATAAGTAATTAAACATAGTTAACAAATTTCTTCCTAAAAAGCAAAAAATGTAATGAATATAATTAGACGGCAATTATCTAATTCAAAATTATACTTACAGGTACTTAACAACATTGACGGAATTTACACCTACACATACGAAGCGGAGAAAAAGAACGATTGCGTTGCCTGCAGTCAAATACCACGTGAAATTGAGATAAAAACACCAAAATTAAAATTAAAGGAACTCATTGAAATTCTTTGCGAGAGAATTGATCTTCAAATGAAAAATCCCGGCATAACGGCAATGATTAATGGAAAAAATAAGACCCTCTACATGCAAACTGTCGCCAGTATTGAGGAAAGAACAAGGGAGAATTTAACAAAAACATTAAGTGAATTGGGTTTAAATGAGGGCGATGAAATTTACGTAGCCGATGTCACAACACCAAATACAGTTGTTTTTAAATTGAAATTCTTCAGCACCGACGTTGAAATGACCTAACGATTAATAACACTCTCCCTTGTAAAAAATGAAGACAATTACCAATTAGACTTTAGGAAAACTGTTAATACGCCTACGTCAAATTAATTAATTCATACATTAATTAATAAGATTTAGTATTAATTTAAATAAATTAATTATTATTATTATTAATTTTCTAATTAGAATTAATTCAATTTTTTAGTTTTAATTTTCAAAATTTTAGTTTTAATTTTGAAAATTTTAGAATTTAAGGGCATAAATTTAAGTTACTTTGCTCTAAAATTTGCATGAATTTTTTTCTAACCGATGTCTTCGCACTCATTTACTAAAACCTTTGGGTACTTTTATTAGATATTTCAGCCACTAAAATCTTCTATTTCTATTTTTTTCGAGAATTTTAAATGAGGGCGAGAGAATTTATTTATTTTTTTTACTACCCAGGGCTCGGATTGTGCGACTTTTTCGACTTTTCTAAGGAAATGAGACTTTTTTCGACTTTTTTGTGAAAAGATGCGACTAATAGACTTTTTGAGATTTTTTTTAGTAAAATGCGACTGAAATTTTTATAATTTTCAGAAAATTAAAGTTAAAGGAAAAAGTTTTAGTCAAAAAAATGTTCTGTTGAATTTATTTACAGATTTCTTTCAAATTTTTCAAAAAAAAACATCAATAAATTCTTTTTTAAATAAATATTTAATTATTATTTTCCATAAGAATTAAAATTCTTCAAAAGATTCAAATTCAAACCTTTTTGAAATTAAACTACTTATAATAATTAAAAACGACCTAGTGATAAAATCATTTTATATTATAAGATTTTATAAAAAAAAGAATTTGAAAATAATTGAATTTTCTACGATACTTTTTTATTTGTAAAGATAATTAAAATTTTGACAATAATTTTATTAAAATTCTTTGCAAATAATTGAATTTCAGAGAAGAATTTTATTATTTATAAGGATAATTGAAATTTTGAACAGATTTTTTTGAAAAAAGTTTAAAAGTAATTGAATTTTGATGAAGAATTTTGATATTTTTAAAAATAGTTGAAATTGTGGGGAGAATTTAAAAAAAAATTGAAAATAATTGAATTCCTGCGATGAATTTTCATATTTTTTAAGTTAATTGAATTTTGCAAAGAATTTTATCAGAACTTTTGAAAAGAATTGAATTTCCATGATGAATTTTATTATTTATGAAGATAATGATAATTTTAATGAGAAATTCAAAAAAATTTTTTGAAATAATTGAATTTCTGCGAAGAATTTTATTACTTTTGAAAATAAATGAATTTCTTGGATGACTTTCATTATTTATATAGATAATTGAATTTTTGGACAGATTTTTTTTCAAATGTTTAAAAGTAATAGAATTTTGAAGAAGTATTTTGATTTTTATAAAGATAATTGGAATTATGACAGGCATTTTATTAAATTTTTTTTAAATGATTGAATTTTGGAAAAGAATTCTATTATTTATAAAAATAATTGAAATGTTGAACACATTTTTTAGAAAAATGTTAAATTAAAATGTTGCCATGCCTTTATTAAACATTATTCCAGATTGTTTGAAAAAGAATTGAATTTGTTAAAAGAAAAATTGATGAAATTCATCCAGGAATCCAATTACTTTCAAATAAAAAAATTTCTAAAGGAATTCCATTAATTTAGAATAGCATTTCGAAAAAATCAATTATTAAACATAATTTTCATACAATTCTTTATAATAATTCAATTAATTTCACTAATAATAACATTTTTTATGGAAATTCAATTTTAAAAAAAGTCTGATAAAATTGTTATAAAGAATTCAATCATTTACATTTAAAATGTTAGTATTTTTTAAAATTCTTAGAAGAATTTAATTAGTTACAAATTTTTTTTAACTTTTTAAAGAAATCTAATTATTGTAAATATTTTTAAAAAATTATTCGAAAGAAATAAATTAGTTTTAATACAATTTCAATTAAATTTTTTTCAAATAAATTTAACTATTCTTTTAAATTTTAAGTAAATTCTTCCCAAGAATTCAATTATTTGCATAATTAATTCTTTGAATGAATTTAATTATGTCGATAAATAACAAACAATTTTCCGAAAAATCAATTATTTTGAGTCATTTTACTAAAATTCTTTGCAAAATTTAATTTTAATTTCTCAAAAGAATCAATTATATAAAAAAATTTTGATTTTAAATTTTTTTAGCCAGAATTCAATTATTTACAAAAAAATTTTAATTATTCACAGGAAATTAATTATTTTCAAATATTTTTTGAAAAAATTGTTCAAAAGAAATCAATTGGTTCAAATGCAATAATGAATTTTTTTTAATATTTCAATTATTCATTTATATTTTATTAAAATTCTTCCCAAGAATTAAATTATTTACATAAATAATTCTTCGAAAGAATTCAATTATTTAGAAACGTATTAAAACTTTCCAAAGGAATTCAATTTGTTTTCAATTTTGTCGATAAAGTAACAAAATTATTTCTGAGGCAGTTTACTAAAATTCTTTGCAAGAATTCAATTATTTTCAAAAAAATTTTTTAATAAAATGTCACAGACATTCAAATATTCTCAAAAATTTTAATAGATTTCTTCGTAAAATGTAATTATTTTTATAAACTTTTCGCATTTGAATCATTTTCAATATCTACTATTTTAATAAATTTTTCCAAACAGAATTAATTAATTTAAATTGTTTTTTTTTTGTAAAATCTCTGAAAAATAATTGAAATCTGACGAATATTTGAAAAGTAATTGAAATTTGGTAAAATCTTTGAAAAATAATTGAAATCTGACAAATATTTGAAAAATAATATTGAAATTTGATAAAATCTTTGAAAAATAATTGAAATTTGGTAAAATCTTTGAATAATAATTGAAATTTAATAAAATCTTTTAAAAGCAATTGAGTTTTAAAAAAGTACATCTAAAAAATCAAATTTTTCATTAATTTTAACTATAAATTCCTATAAATTTTAAAGATATTTCTATAAATTTTCAATAAGTCTAAAAAGTAACTTTAAAAAAATTTTTAAGTAATTTTTCGAAAATAGTTGAATATATAAATAAAAGTTGTGTATAATTTAAAAAAAATTAATTATATGAAAAATTTTAATTAAAAAGGTTAAATATCATTAATTTTTGGAAATGCCTGTTTGAAAAAAACATTGAGAATCTCTTTTTTCAAAAATATTTTAATAAAATTTCTAGAAATTAATTTTTATTATTTACACTGGAAGATTTTTCACTAAAATTTTTAGGAAATTAAATTATTCTTAAAATTTTGTAAATTTAAATTCATCAAAAGTTGATTATCAAAATTTATTATAAAATACTTGAAAAGAATCAATTAGTTTCAACTAAACTTTACAAAATTTCAATTATTCAAAACCTTTTTAATTATATATTTGGAAAATTTAATTGTAAAAATTATTCAAAAAATAACTTTCCAAAGATTTGTCTACTATGCTTTTTATACTGAATAAAAATTGAAATATCTTTGTAGTTGCAATAAAAATTGTTATTTAGCCGCAAAATTTGTAAAAAAGGCGAAAAAGTCACAATTTTTTAATATAAATCGATAAAAGTCGCATTATTTGAAAATAGTCGAAAAAGCCAAATTTAATTTTTCGATAGCTACTTTTTTACTTCTTTTATTTAGTTTGAAAGCTCCTTTTTAAAAATTAACTCTCGAATGCAAAGTCTGTAATTATTATAAAAACAAAATGTTTTTTGTTTGCAAAAGATTAAAACTGAAATAGAAGGGAAAATTCGAAAATAAAAACTCCTGGCGAGCTATTGTTCTATATTTCTGTATTTTTTCATCCTCGCTCCAATCAGAGATCATGGACCGTAGCAAACGCATTTGTCGATGAGTGATACATTAATAAAATGCACGTTTTACTGTAAATTAATTGATTTAAACGAATGTTTATATATAAATTTTTTCTTTTCTTTTTGCTTTCACATTCCTAAGTGTACTGGACAGCGTGTCAAGTGTTACGCAGTAAAACGTCCTTTAAAAAATTTTTTCTCCAAGAAGGACAAGACAATTTTCAAGTTTACAATTTTTTCTCTTCTCGTGTATTTTTTTTTTTTTTTGTCAAAGTGACAAACTTCTCTTTAAAAGTCAATTTTCCTGTTTCTAATTTTATCATATATTCGAAAAGTGTAGTTTTCTTTTTACACTAAAACAAATAGAAGGAAAAAAATATCTCAGATATTTTCGAATTTTTCTAGTTGTAACATTTTAGTCTCGAGAATCGATTTTGTTTATAGAATAGAGTCTAGAACTTCTCGAGAATATTCTAAATATTGATTCAAATTTGATAATATTATTGTCAAAAATCGAAGATAATATCATTTTTCGTTCGGATATTATTGAAAAAAATAAATTTTCATAATATCCGCAAAAATTCTTCATTTTCTTTTAGCGAATTTTCTTTCGCTACTTTTTGTATAATAAATCTGTCCAGCAAAAGTTCCAATAGGAATTTAAAAAAAATCTTCATAAATGAAAATTAAAAGTTAATTATGCCTAGTGAATGTTTTTAGTAACATTCGATTTTTTTTTTGCTTTTTGTTTGACTCAGCTCCATAATTACGAATGGAGGCAAAGATGACTTATTTTCTTTTTTTTTGTTTTTATAGTTTTTTTTTCGTATATGCAAATGTCTATACCAAAAATTCTTGAAAAATCATTCAACGATTTACCTAAGAAAAAGAAAGTAAGTTTGAGCGATTTTTTTCTTCATTTTTTCTCTAATATATAGAAAAAGATGAAAAAAATAGCCTACTTTCGTTTCCTCGAAAAAACCCTTCGAAAATCTCTATTTATCATGCAATGGTAGACGAAACTTATTTTTCAAAAAATTGAAATTGTTTCTCTTTTTTTAAAAAAAAATATTATGCAAATAATTTCGCACTAAGTGATGAGAGGATTTTTATCGAATCTGAAGAAAGAAAAATTTGAATACTAATGAAATAGAATTCGAAGGGTAAACTTCTAAAGATGAAACGAAAACAATTTTTATTCGACTCTTAAAAACGAGTGAATTATATCAAGTATTTAACGTACCAAAGCGGAAGGCTGATATTAATAATTATTATACCCTTCACAAAAAGCACAAAGTGCAAGAAGGATATGTATTTTTTTTTTAAATTTTAATTAATCATCGATTGTACTTTTCCCGTCAAAATTGATTACGCTTGGCAGTGGAAATTTTTGTTTCATCATTTAAAAAAAAAGAAGAAAGAAATAGAGAGAGAGAAAGAGAAGGGGGAGAATAATTGGAAAATATTATTCAAGTGTGTAAAAAAAAGTGAAAAGGACTTACGATTTAAGCAAAAAAAAAGTGATGCATAGAAAAAACGATTTGATTAAATCGAGTAGAGAGAAAGACTCAATACTTCTGCGAACACAAGTACACACAATACCAGACACAAGTGGTTTTTTTTTTTCTTTTTTCAATTGCAGAGATGATCGGAATATTCGCAGATTCGACGGAATATAACTTTCTTACAAAAAGGGAAGTCACTTTTTTCCTTTTCTTTTTTTGTTTTTGTTTTTTTTTTGAATCCAAAGTGACTCGCGCTTTTTTTTGTGAAGGAGGAGGGACGAAGAAGGTGCGCGAATTTCCGCGAAGGCATCCTGCATCACTCTCTTATTTCTGCATTGCTTTAGCTAATCAAATATTGTGTTAGGCCTTAGCGTCAACTTCCATTGACTCCATTGCATTATTTTCAATCGCTGGTGGATTGATTACAGCTTCCCTGCTCTCTCCCACTGCCTTCTCGGCCTTCTTTTTCTTCTTCTTTGCTGATTTCGGGTTTGCCGATGATTGCAACAGCGACTGAAAAATAAAAATAAACGAAAATTATTAAATATTATAAACGAATATTTTTCTATTTGCAAATATTAATTTAAGTTTTGGAAAAATTTTTAAATCAAAATTACAAAATTTTCAAAAAACTTATAATTCAATTATTAACAAATTTCAAAATTAATTAATTCAATTTATTCATTTCAATACAATTTCAGTAAAATTTCTCACAAGAATTCAATTTTTTTTGAAAAATATTAATTAAATTCTTTATGAGAATTGAAATATTTTTATTAGAATATTTCAATAAAATTCATCGAAAAAATTCTATTATTATTGAAAATTTTAATTAAATTCTTAACAAGATTTCAATTATTTTCAGTACAATTTTAATTAAATTTCTCGAAAAAATTCAATTATTTAAAAAAATTTTAATTAAATTCTTAGCAAGATTTCAATTATTTTCAGTACAATTTTAATTAAATTTCTCGAAAAAATTCAATCATTTAAAAAAATTTTAATTAAATTCTTAGCAAGATTTCAATTATTTTCAGTACAATTTCAATTGAATTTCTCGCAGAAATTCCATTATTTTTTAAAAATTTTAAGTAAATTCTTAGCAAGATATTAATTATTTTCATAATTTATAAAATTCTTGGCAGAAATTTAGAAAATTAAATAAAACAAATCGTTATTAGAATAAACACAAAATTTAATTTGTAAATAAAATTGTTCTCAGAAATTTAACCTATTTTTTTAAGATTTTATTTAAATTTATCTCGAAAAATTGAATTATTTTGACAAATTTTGATATAATTATTATTTATGAGAACGAAATTATTTCCATATGAAATAAAATTCTTAGGAATTTTTTATTTTACAGAATTTGAATAAAATTTGTTTCCAGAAACTCAATGACTTTGACTAATTTTTTGAAAACTATTTATGAGAAATGAATATTATTTTCAAAATTTGTAAAATTCTTTCCAAAAATGTTTTTAACTTAAACGAAAATTTCAATAAAGATCAATAAATAAACAATTTAATTTGCAAATACTTGGAAAAAAATTAATTCTTTTTCTAGATAAATAATACGATTGTTCACAGAAATTTAATATATTTTTAAAGATTTAATAAAATTACTTATGAGAATTGAATTATTTTCATAATTAATAAAAATTTATCCCAGGAATTCAATTATTTTCAATGAAATTTCAATACAATTTTTCAATGAAAGTCAATTATTTTGAAAAATTGGAGAAAATTCGTGACATAAATTCAATTATATTTAAAAAACTTAGGAATAAATTCTTCATGATGATTAAAATACTTTCAATGGAATTTGAATGAAATTCAAGAAAAAAATTCAATTATTTTCGATGATTTTAATTAAATTTTTGCCAAGATTTAATTTACATAATTTATCAAATTTTTCATAGGAATTTAATTATTTTGTATAAGTTTAATAAAATATTTCGGAGATGTTAAATTGTTTTGAGAAACTTTGGTAAAATTCTGTATAAGAATTCACATATTTTTAAAAGAATTTTAATAAAATGCTTAACAAAATTTCAATAATTTTCATAATTAATCAAATTTTTCGAATGAACTTAATTATTTTAAAAAATTGGAATAAACATTCGCGAAACAATCCAATTATTAAAAAAAAAGTTTAATATCACATTTTTCACAGAATTTCAATTACTTAAAAAAATGTTTATAAAACTCTTTATGAGAATTTAAATATTTTAATATTATTTTAATTAAATTTATCGTAAGAATGAACAGATTTTTAAAGATTTTAATTCAATTTTTCGTTAAAAAAATGTTATTATTTTTTTACATTTTAGATCAATTGCTTCAGAAAAATTCAATTATTTCAAATTCAAAATTATAACAGATTATAATAAGAATTATTTTAGTTTAAATTTTAATTAAAAATTATGATAATTATTGTTTTCTTCCAAATTTCAGAAATTACTCGAAAGATTTGGATATTTTAAGACTTTGTATTTTTAAAAAAGAATTTTTTGTAGGTGTTTGAATTTTTGAAAATATTTAAATGTACGTTAAAAAAATGAATTTAAAGAATTGACAATGAAAAAATTGTAAGCAAAAAATTTTTTTTTTAATATTTTAAAAATATTATTTTACTTTTAATATTATTTATCTTAAAAACTTATTCCGAACTGGTTTTTGAATGATTTGATTATTGTTATTTTTCACATAATAAAAAACGAAATAATTTGCAATTATAGAAAAAAATTGGTAACTTGTTGCAATTTTAAAAAAAAAAGTCGCACATTTTGCAAAATAAGCCAAAAAAATTGCCTTTTTTTCTGAAAATAGTCGGAAAAAGTCCAAAAAGCCTTCACTATCCGAATCCTGAATATTTAAAATTATATAAATGAAATATTTTAACTATTTTGCAATAAAAGGTCTCTTAACAGAAATCAAATATTAAATATTTTAAATTTATCCACAACATTTCTCTACTTAAACAATATGGAAATTTGTGAGATAAAAAAAACTTGTTTTCATAAATATTGATATTTCTTTAAAACCGATTTATCGCAACTTTGTGTTTAAAAAAATGAATGTACAAACTTTTCCAACACAAAGGTAAAATGATAAAAGTTAAAAAGCGTCTACTCATCTCTCATATCCATACGAGATAAGATTATAACAAACTTGAAAAAAAAAATGTCTCACAAAATATTTTCCCTCGCGCATTCATTGCGAATCGTAAAAATTAAAGAGAAAAAAAAACAAAAAATACCTTTAATTCCGGATCCTCGACAACGCACTCCGACTGATAACAATCGAGATCAATTGGAGATCCAGTAATTTTATGGGGTCCATTCGGCATTAAGAGTACTGTAAATTTAAACTGCGCTGCAAATTCGCTTGGTTTCTCGTACAAAACCTGAAATTTTGATTAAAAAGAAAAAAAATGGTATTAAAAAAGGTATAAAAATTGACGTTGTTGCAAAAAAAAGAAAGGAGAGGAAAATTAACCTGGAACGGTTCGATGAGTCTGTGATTGACACACTCGACAACCGCCATTTTTGCCTTCTTCTCGTCCTCGAAAGTGCGAAGATTAAAAGGCATGAGACCATGTTTATGAGTCACTTCGGAGTAAAACATGCGAGAGGCTTTCAATTTCAATTGATACGTTTCCTCCGTTTTCTTGTAAATTGTCACACGTGTATCTTGTTCCCGTCCAACGCCATCGCCTGTACTCACCAAAACGTCCATGGCATACACCTGATAATCAGAGAAAGAAATTTTGTACAAATTAACCGAAGGAAACTCTGATATTATCTCTGTTAATCAGAGAAAGAAATTTTACAAACTAACCGAAAGAAACTATTTATTTCTTAGAAAAAAAGAAAATACATGCAAATAAAAATAAAAGTTGGCTGAATAAATATTAAAAAAAAGTTTCAACAAATATTTTTTTGTTTCAGTTAAATACAATCTACTAGAAGTCTCTAAGATCTTTAAACATTGATTGAATAAATAAAATTAATGAAAGAAATACTGTATTTTTTGATTCAAATAAAAAAAAATAAAAATTGCAATAGCAATGAATTCAGAAATAAAAATAAAAAATACTTCTACTGAAAGAAAACTTGCAGTAAATACAAAAATATTCAAAACGAAAAACAAAACATCGAAATGAAAATTTCGAAACTTAAAAATTAGCTGAATGAGAGGAAAAATTACCTCGTGCGTATCGAGAGTGTATTTTTCGTGTTCCTTCTTTTGCGCGTCATTTGGATTTTGAATAATTGTTTTCTCTCCGTCAATTTTAAATTGCTTCAATTGGTGGCTCAACATTCCTTCAATGGGCTTACATTTGTAAGCCTCGCAAATTTTCTCCACCGTTCCCGTTATCGTGTAAGTCTATTTGAAAAAAGAAATCGACATTTTTTTTCATTAATTAATGATGCAGCAATTAAAAAAAAATTGTTTTCCAAGTATACAAAAAAAAAAAATAAAAAAAAAGAAGAAGAAGAAGAAGGAAAAAAGAAATGTCAACTTAAGAAAAAAAGAAATAAAACATCGATTAAATGGAATTATCACCTCAGTGCCTGGCTTGAGAAGTCTCAATGCAGCTTGAGAAGCATAATGTGCAGCCAAAATGACGTCAGCTTTTCGTCCAGTGACTTTCTTTTCAGCCGATGAACCAATAACGAACGTATGTGCAACTACCGCAATAAAACCATCAATGTGTGCTCCGAGATCACTGTAAAATATTATTTCATGTAGAATATTATAATTATTATAAAAAAAAAGAATATACAAAAAAAAGAATTATTATTACTATTATATGATTTTAACTAGATTATTATTTCTTTTCACATTTTACTTTTTTGTCAGGAATGCAACAAAAAAATAATCTTTTTCCCTGATTTACAGACAAAATTTTGATTTTTTTCTCTGAGCATTTAGAATAATCCGATTTTTTCTCTGAGCATTTAGAATATTTTGATTTTTTCTCTGAGCATTTAGAATATTTTGATTCACTCTCAAAATTATTAAACACTCAAAAAAAAAAATGCTCTATTATATTTATTTACAAATTTCTTCAATTATAAAGTGATTCAAAAACATCAATAATTTCCTTTTTAAATAAATATTAAATTATTATTTTTCTATAGGAACTAAGATTAAAAAAAATCAAATTTAAACCTCTTGAAATTTAATAACTTTTAAAAATATTTATTATGAAACATGAAAATATCAAGCACTCCGACTCAAAACTCAGAGTAAACGCTATTTTCATGCTTTATAATAATTTAAATGTCGATGAAATTTACAACAAAAAAAGTAATTTATATACTAAAATTTTAATAAAATCCTTTGCAAGAATTCAATTATATTTTATAAGTAATAGTTTTCAAATCAATTCAATTATTTTAAAAAAATATACCAAAATTCGTCGTAAGAATTCAATTGTTATCATAAATAATAAAATTCCTCAAAGAATTTAAATTATTTTTAATATACAATTTTAAACGAATTCCTCGAAAAATATGATTGTTTTCAAACATTTTTTGCAAAAATTCAATTACATTTCACCAATAATGAATCTTTTCGCTATTAAAATATTTTAAAATCTACTATTTTAATAAAATTTTTCAAAAGAATTCAATTATTAGAAAAATTTAATAAAATTTCTTGTCAGAATTCAACTATTTTCGTAAATAATAATACTTTAGGATTTAAATTTTGCTTTTAATACAATTTTACAAAAATTGCTCAAAAAATAAAATTATTCTTAATAATTTAATTTAAATTCCGCGAAAAAATCAATTTTTTAAAATTCTTTGGAAAAATTCAAAAAAAAAAAAAAAAAAATTTACAAAAAAAAAATATTAGAATATTTCTCAGGAATTCAATTATTTTCAAATATTTCAATAAAACTTTTCGAAAGAAACCAATTATTTTAAATAATTAAAAAAAAATAATTCAATTATTCTTTTAAAGTTTAATTCAATTCTTCCCAGGAATTAAATTATTTACATAATTAATTCTTTGAAAGAATTCAATTTTGTCGTTAAATAACAAAATTATAGTCGAAAATTAAATTATTTTGAACAATTCTAACAAAATCTTTTACAAAATTTTTTAATTATTTTCATAAACAATAATATTTTTCACTGAATTTAAATTATTTTGAAAAAAATGTAATAAAAATTCGTTGCAAGACTTTAATAATTATTCACTTAAATAATAAAATTCTTCGCAGGATTTCAATTATTTTTAAATATAATTTAAAGTAAATTTTTTGAAAAATAGAATTAATTTCAACAATTTTATTAAAATTCTTCGAAAGAAATAGATAAACAGTAATAATAATTTTTGAAAAAAGTTTCTAGAGAATTTTCAAATTTCGATTACAATTCAATTTCACAAAATTTTCATTTTTAGAAATCGAATTAAATATTTAAAAAATAAAAACTTGAAATAATTTTTTTAAAAAGAATGTAATTAAATTTCTTCAAAATACAAATTATTTCTAAAAAAAATTCACGTAACGAAAGCTTTGAACATTGAATTGTTATCAAAAATTTTAATTAAAATTCATTTTTTAATCAATTTTTATTAGAAAATTTTACGAGAATTCAATTATTTAAAAAAAAAAATTGCTAAATAAATGAATGTTTCTCCAAACTGATTGCACATAAAGAAAATTATAAACAAATTTTTTAAAAATTGCATTTTTTTAACGAATTTAAATAAAATTTTCAAGAAAAATTACATTTTTTTGTGAAATTTGGTTAAAATTGTGTTAAAATAATTGAAATTCTAGTATTTTTATTATTTACGAAAAAAAATTGAATCTCTGTAAAAAGTTTTATTATTCATGAAAATAATTGAATAATAATTGCGAAGGAATTTAAAAAAAAAATTGTAAATAGTTGAAATTCTGTTAAAATTTTATTATTTACGAAAAAAATTGAATCTCTGTAAAAAGTTTTATTATTCATGAAAATAATTGAATAATTATTGCGAAGGAATTTAAAAAAAATTGTAAATAGTTGAAATTCTGTTAAAATTTTATTATTTACGAAAATAATGTAAATTTTGGCGAAAATTAAAAAAAAATTGTTGAACATAATTGAATTTCTGCAAACATTTATAACTTCTCTTAAATTCAATTTTTTTAGTGTTTTTTTTTTTACTAAAATTGCCCTATAAATCCATTATTTTTAATAATTATTAAATATTAACAAAAATTAAATAAAAATAATTATAAATCCTGAAAATTTTAAGTTTTTTTTCTAGTTTTGTTTAATAAAAATTCCTGACTTTTTCCTTATTTTTCTGATCTGTTGGAAATCTGTATAAATATTATAAATATATACATTATACATAAATATTTATAAACAAATTATTACTGTTATTATTATTATTGTAAAGAACTTATTATTAATCGATATTATCAACTTTATTATTAATCATCACTTCTATTTTATCTCTTTTTTCCGGATTTTTACTTTTACTTTACTTTTAGTAAAAGAAACGATCTTTTAGTTAAAAAGTAAGATTATTAATTAATAAAAAAAAGAAGAGAAAAATAGTGTTGGAAATGAAGAAACTTACACTTTTACCATATCCTCATCTTTGAGAATAAGATCCGGTTCGCTGGCAATTGGAGAAAAGTGGCATATACAGTTATTTACCGATATACACGTTGGAAAAGCAATTCCCTTCTTCAAGTCCTTTTCCTTTTTAAATACCTTACTCGTTTCGTCCAAGAGTAATGTGTCGCCATACTCACAAACTTCCCTCACCGAAGCGCCAGTCACACATTTTTCCAAAACTTGCTTTAAAACTCCTGGAAAATTAAAAAAAAAAAACAATATTCAACTCCCTTTGTACTAACAAAAGGAATACTACAATCAATTTCATTTGTTTTCTCCCCCCCCCCCCACATTATTATCCCAACATCTTTTCATCAAATCTTAGAAAACAAAATGCCAAACTTATTTAAAATCTTCGAATTCATAAAATCTTTCCAAAAAGAGAAAAATCTCCCAAAAGAATGAAATACCTGGAAAAAATACAACAAGAAGGAAATAAACAAAAGAAAGTAATAAATATGGGAATAAAGAACAAATTTAGAGAAGGAAAAATAAATTTTTTTTCTCCTCTCTAGATGAAAAAAGAAGAAGAAAAAATTGAAGAGCCATGCAGACTTGGAATGTCCATAAAAATAAGAAGCAAGCCTGCGCAGATAAAAAAAAGTATCTATATACCCTAGAGGGGAAAAAAAAACCGGCACAACAAACGACAATAAATTGGAGTAAAAATTCAGATGAAAATTTAAATCTTAGAAATTTTCGCAAAGAACAAATTGTCTACGAGTGAGAAATGAAGTGAAAATTTTAATGAAAAAGCACGCCAGCCCACATGGTAGGAGGGCCCGGCATTGGCGGGTATGCAGATCCCATATGGCCACATGGAAAACACAAGGATAATGAAGTGATACGTGATAACATTGGGTTTGTTCTCGATTTTTTCACATTAATAGTAAACAATAAGGCGTTATCTTACGGTTTACAAGTTCGCCGGCCATTTTATACTTGGTAACAACCAAGTCTTCGGCGATGGTCTTCTCATTATCGTCCTTGTCCGCCATTTCTTTTCAGCACACTTCACCACACTTCACTATTAACTCCGTGCTGAGAAGACTGTGTACAAACGATCACGTGATTCTCTCTTAATTCCCATCAAACCTTCCAGATGGCGCGTCGCCATTTTTTTGCGCGCGCAATATTAATTTTACGCGCCGAATTTTTTTCCCCTTATCCAAACGATAAAAAAAAAGAAAAGTGATAATAAAAATACTAATCTAATTACTAATGACAAATTTTAATTCACAATCTCTCGATTTAGATCTATTCAAAAGATTCAAAAATAGAGATTTCTAAGTAACATAACCTCAAAAAGGGGAAAAAAATTCCAAAACATTTTTTTACATCATGTTTACATTCCTTCGTAACTTGTGGGACTGTGGGTTTGCTTTCTAATTGTGAAAGAGAAGAAAAAAAAACAGGAATATAACAGTTAAAATTTATTCAACAGGAAATAAATAATCTACAAAATATTGTCAGACGGAGTAATTTTACAAACATGCGGCTTTCACTGTGTTTTACTAGATTCAGAGGGACTTTTTTCACCGGAAACAGCATCCTTGATGGCAGGAATTTCTAAAATTGAATTTATTCCATTTTTTGTGTGACTAGGTAACTGGGAGAGAAATTTCATGCTGGCCATTACGCCCGTATTCCAAGAATTTCTCATCTTGTCGGATAAGTCTGTTGTACTTGGCAAATCCGGAAGCTGTCAGAATATCGATCGATAAATATTGTGTAAATTCATCAAATAAAAATAGAATAGATAAATATAACTAGAACAGAATTTACTGACTAAAATTATCTTCCCTGGCATTCTTTTTTTAGGAAAAAAAACAAAAAAAAAGTAACTAAATTAACTGAAAATTGTGATATTTTTGTTTTAATGTTTGGAAAAAGTCGAAATTTTTCAAAATAAGACGAAAAAAGTCGAAATTTTTGCCTGTCAAAAAAATTCCCCTGACATTTCCTTGATTTCTTTTTCCCTAAAATTTAAGTGACAACAACAATTTTTTTCCCTGACTTTACTGACATGTGGCCACCCTGATAATACAACGTGAAATAAATAAATAAAGAATAGTAATCGATATAATTATAATTAATAAATTTATTCCGAGATGCAATAACAAAAAGAACTGACTTCACTTTACCTCACTAATTATTTCCTTTGGCACATTATCTTTCACGAGGGGCGCAACTTTATTGTAAATTTTCCCATAAAGTTTGACACTTTCTTCCTGATTCGACCAAACACCCTCTCGAATTGTAAAATAAAGCAAACCACCAGCAATTGTCGATTTAACTGCAAATCTGTAAACATAACCTCAATTTCATTTGACGTTTTTGTTTTCTAATGAAATAATATCTAAACAAAGACAATATTCCATCGATTTTCACTGATATTCCCTCGCCTATAGAATTCTACTAACCGTAAAACACCCATTTTTACAAATAATTTTTGTAATTTATCACAAAAATTCCGAAATTAAAACCAAAAATGACAAATTGATTATATGAGAAAAATAATTTAGTTGATCTCTATAGTAACTTCCGATAAATGCTGCCAACTTTGTCATAATTAAAGGAAGTCACGTGTCCTTAAGGTGGGATCATAAGTATTAGCCTTTATATTACTCTCATTGGCCTGCGGAATCCCCGCGCAAATTTGAATCTAGCCAATGAGAGGGTTAATTTCGACGGAAATCCGAATCTTACCTTTTTTTTCACTTAAATTCATAAATTATAGGAAATTCAGGTAATTATCAATTAATTTTGTTATTGTACTTTACTTATCAATTTGTTATTCCCTCGTTTGTTCGTTTTTATAAATAATAATCCTGGCACAAATAAGTAGAAAATCGGAGAAAAGAAGAGGAACGAACCTAACCTAAAAATGTCAACTGTTACTTTTTGTAACAAAATTGTTATACGCGTGATGCCGGTGTAAATTGTTTAAAAGTCCGCATAAAATTAAATTAGAAATTTTTTTTATTGAATATTGAAAAGAGAACTTATTTTTTTACATAAAAGTTGCAGAAAATACGAAAGTAAATAAAATTAAATTTCAGAAATAAAACAATAATTCTGAATAAAATGGGAGAAAATTTAAAAAGTGCAATTGAAAAAAAAATTAAATATATTAACAACAAGAAAAATTTTGTATTTCCCGCAATTCTGCTTGCACATGTGCAAAAAGGATTGTCTCCCGATTGGCGAATTCGAACGTCAACAAGTTGTTTTTTAAAAATGGAGGTTAAAGTGACAGTTTGCGCATTTTGAACAATTGTTTTACAATTTAATATTTAATTTAAGCAGCGAACAATTTCACCTTTTTTTTTACTTTCGGGTGACGAAATTTTTATAATAATTCTTATTTTTAAAATACTGGTGAGTGTAGAAATTTTCATTGAGACGAATAATCGTGAAAATCAGAAAACGTGACATTCTCTTCTAACCTCAAAGGGAATTTTCTTTGTTTTAGTTTATATATTTTATTCTAGCGATTAGTGTGTGCAGTGTATTTTTTTATAGAGAAATATTGTTATAAACGGGAAAAATGGAGAAACACCAACATATCAGAGCATTTATTAATGCTGTGAATGATTATTTAAAACATCAAAATGAGACAACAGCTTCAGCGCTACAAACGAATCTTGCAGTAAGTTTTTGTGTTGCATTTTTTACTTGTGTAGGGGAAAATAAAATGGAAAATGAATTAAATTTGTAAGTTAACGAAAAATAATAATTCACAGATGATAAGTGAGTCAATAGACTTGAGTATATTTGATCCAGAAAGTTGTATAGCTGCCGATTTTTACGTCAGTTTGCATGAATTGATGAATACTTTAGGATCGAAGACAACTTTACTTTGGAGTGCCGTTGATGTTTTGCAAGTAGCCTGTCGAAATTCAGCAGCACGACAAGCTCTCACGCACACTTACAAATTTGCTCCAATTTTGACCCGATTGCTCGAAGTATTTTTCTTTCTTTCTATTTTAAAAACAAAATTTCAATCAGGTTTCGCACTCATACACTAAAATGTACAATTACTTCTTTTTTTTACAATAAGCTACTATTTGGATATTTTTTTTTAAATTTCCGACACTAAAAGCAACTTTTTTGAATTTTTGAAAATTTTCACGAGTTTAAAATCACTAATAGTTGATTAAGGAAATTATTTTAAGGAATTAAGGAATTATTCTTGAAAATTTTAACCAAATTCTTCTCAGAAACAATTATGAAATTTTTTTATAAAATTCTTTGATACAATTCAATTATTTGGAAAAATTTTCGAAAATATTTTCCGAGAATTCAGTTATTTTCACAAGTAATGAAATTCAAATATTTTCAATATTTACTATTTTAATGATTTATTATTTTACTACTTAAATAAATTTTATTTAATTATTTAGTCATACAAATTTATATTTTTTAATAAATTTTCTCAACAAAATTCAATTGTTTATAAAAAAATTTAATAAAATTCAAAGCGAAAATTCAAATAATAAAATTTGATTATTTTTATAAAAAATCAAATTCTTTGCAGAATTTAAATTATTTCGAATACAGTTTGACATGATTTTCTCGAAAAGTTTAATTATTTTCAAACATTTTTTACAAGAATTCATTTACATTTTAAAAATATTAAAAATTTTTCACTGAAATTCAAAAATTTTCACTTTCAAATTTCAATTTTTATTATTTTAATAAAAATTCTCAAAAGAATTCAATTTAAAAAAAAATTTAATAAACTTCGTTAGAAGAATTCAATTATTTTCATAAACAATAATATTCTTTACAGGATTTCAATTATTTAAAAAATGCAATAAAATTCGTTGCCAGAATTTTATTATTTTCATAAAAAGAAAATTCATTGCAGGAATTCAATTATTTTCAATAAAATTTTAATTCAATTCTTTGAAATCTTTTAATTATTTTCCGAAATTTTTACAAAATTTTTCAAACTTCTTTACTTAGTTCCAAAAATTTAATTAAATTCAAAATGAAAAGTCAAATAATAATCGCATGAATATAATAAACTTTTTCAAAGTAATTTAATTGTGTGAAATATAATTTTCAAGACATTTTTTCGAAAATAAATCAACTATTTAAATATTTAAATTAAATTCTTTGGAAAAAATTAATTAAATTCTATAATTTTAACAAAATTTGTTTATTATTGGTTTTAACTAATTATAAACTAATTATAATAAATAATATTATCAAAAAAAAATATTTGTCTTTTAAAAAAGTTTTTTGAAAATTAAAAAATCTTAGAAATATCAGGGAATTTTATAAAAATTGAAAAAACCTGTAAAAGTCAGGAAATTTTTATCGAAATCCTGAAAAATTTATTTTTTGAAATCTAATTTTACTTAAATATTTCAAAATAAATTCCATTTTTAAAAGAATTGCAATTACAATTTTTATAAGTAGATGAACTTGAAAATATTTTCATTTAAAATTTTGTAAAACTTCAATTTTAAATGAATTTTATTAAAAAATTTAAAAACCTAGATTTTAAAAAAACCTTAATAACTAAAATTCTTATAAAATTATAAAAAAATTTTAATATATAATATATTAAATTGAATATTGAAAAATAACGGATTTATAGAAGAATTTTAGTTAAAACACTAAAAAAAAATTGAATTTTGAAGCAAATACATATTATTGGAGAAATTCAATTATTTTTAGAAAAAGTAAAATTCTTCTCCGAAATTCAATTATTTTTTTTTATCTTCTATTATTTATTCTTCAAAGAATTAAATTATTTTCAAAAATTTCAATGAAATTATTTTGTGACAATTAAATTTTTTTCAAAACAATTTTAATAAAACTCTTTGTAGAAATTTAATTGATTTCAAAAATTTTTTTAAATTCAATTCTTTTCAATGTTTGCTATTTGAATAAAATTTCATGAAACAATTCAATTATTTAAAGCGAAATTTTAATAAAATTAGTCTGAAAAATTTAATTTTTTTCAAACGTAATATAATTCTTCACAAATCCAATTATATTTGGAAATTTACAAAAATTCTTGTCCAACTTTAAATTGTCTTTATAAATAATAAAATTTTTCTCCGAAATTGAAATATTAATAACATTCTTGGCAGAATTTGAATTATTTTTATTATACAAATTTTCAGCGAATTTCTCGAAAAATGAAATTATTGTTAAATTTCTTTTTTAATTTGTCTTCTGTCAATAAATAATAATAATAAACATAATAATTAAATTCTGATAAAATTTGTTATAAAAATTCAAAGTTAGAAAACATTCAATTATTTAATAAATTGTTTATTTTTATAGTTTAATAATTGATTTTTTGTAGAATTTTCTAATAAACATTGATTTAAAAATAAATTTCAGTAAAAATTTTCGTTTTTAATTTACTATCATATATTCAAAAATATTTATTTGAAAATTCTACGAGAATTCATTTATTTCACTCTGAAAATAAATATTTTATTAAGTAATTGAACTTTTTATAAAATTCAATTTTCATCAAGAATCAACAAATTTTGAAATAATAATTGAATTCGTCTAAAATATTTTAATAACATTTTTTTAAGTAATCGCATTTTTCGAAAAATTTCATAAAAATTTTGTTTATTAAAAACTATTGAAATTCTGATAAGAATTGTATTAAAATTTTTCAAAATAATTGAATTTCGAAGAAAAATTTTTATTATTTATTAAAGAATATTTCAATTTTGACGGAAATTTATGTCAATTTTGAAATATAATTGAATTTTTGTGAAGAATTATGTTACTTTTGAAAATAATCGAATTCTTGAGGTTTCCAATAATTTTCTTATTAATAATAAACGTTTTTTTAAAAAACCTGGGAAAATTCTGATTTTTAATCTGGAAAACCTGGAAAAGTCAGAAAAAAGCTTAGAAAGCTTGGCAACCCTGAATTTAATTGAAATAAATTTTATGTTTAAAAAAAAAATTAATTTTCTCTACTTTTAAAAATTACTTTGAAATGTAATCGAATTTTTGAAGAATTCTAAAATTTCTAACTAAATTCGTGGAAAATAATTATTGAAGTTTAGAAGAATTTAGAATTGAAGTTACATATGAGTTGAAAATTTTTTTTAAATTGAAAATCTGAAAAAATGGCAGAAAAATACAGAATTAAATTTTTATGAAAATAAATCGACGATTTTATAAATCGTCGAAAATTAGTTTTTAGTCGACAAATTTAATTTTTCGATGGTAGCTATTTTTTTTACTATTTTATTTAGCTTTAAAGCTACTTTTTGATACTTTCGTCCAATCTTAAAGTTACTTTTTTTTAAACAAATTATTGAGTGCAAAGCCTGAGTATTGAAAAATATTTCTCTTTTCTTCAAGTGAAGATAAAATTTTCTTCTTTTTAGGCCCAGAATTTAACAGCGGAAAAAAGAATAAGAGTTTTAAAACTCCTGCAGGAATTAACTTATGGTATAAAGATTTCTTGGCAAGAGACTCATTTACCATATTTAATAACAACATTAACACAATGGGTAACGCAATCGACGGAGGAGGAAGTACTCTCCCTTTCGCTTGGTGTTTTAACAAATCTTTGTTATAAAAATTTACCAGCCGTTTACACATTAATGAGAAGTATTGATTCGAAATCGTTTGTCCGGACTTTATTGAAACATCAAAGTATCAATATCAATACACGCGTTCAATGCTGGAAACTATTATTAATTCTCGAACACATGAATACCGAATTATCAGAGGGTTCAATTCTTAATTTTACATTGGTGACATTTAAAAGCATTACGGAGACTCTTAAGAAACGTGATGTTTCACTTTTGAGGCACATCGTTGACTTCTTTGAGGATATTCGACAAAGTGAACATTTACGTTTAATTGTATTATCATACGAACAGTAAGGAAAATTATTAATTTTATATTCTATAAAAAGGAAAAATTTTCTATTATATTTAATTTTTGATCTTATTGAATAGAAAAAATTTAATTTCAATATTTTTTTATTCATTGTATTAATTTTGGAAAGTTTTTTTTTCACTGTTTCTACTGTTTTTCTTACAGTTATCAAAGGGACGTGGCCAACATTTTGAAAACTTTAGAAAACGATTGTGATCCAGAATGTGCGGCTTTAATGATGGACTTTTTTCAGATACTGGTGAAATTAAAAATAACAAATTTGATTTCTTTATATCCTGCTTGTATAAAATGTGCCACCTCTTACGTTCCCGTGGAACAAGTACGTAAAATTTTCAATTAATTTCTTTTTTTTTTAAGTATTTATAAACTTTTTGTCTTTTTTTAAATTTTTCTGTTATAAGAAAAACTTGTTTATGTAATTTTTATTTTTATTTTATATTTTGCAGGTTTGTTCAAAAGCTCTTTCACTGATAAGGACAATTATAATTGATTCGCGACGAACAAAAACAGTAACGGATGTTCTATCGGAACTGGATATTTCAATTTTAATGTTGATCGTTCATTCTTATGAGGATGAACAAAGTTTGGAACCGAGTTCCGAGAGAATTTCTCGTCTTAATGAATTAATGCAATTACTGCAAGAAATTGTGAAAATCGATAATTTAAGAGCAAAAGTCTTTCAATCATTCACCGATCAAACAATGAGGAAATTATTAAAAGATATTCTTAATGACGAGGATCGTGATGTGAGCACGGATTATCCGGATAATATTTCTCCCGTAAGGAATTGTGAATTTTGAAAATTATTCGTAGGCATGACAATTTTCAGTTTTGTAATATCATTAATTATAGTATTTTTATTCGATTTATTTTTAGTTCACAGTATTTGTTTTTTATTTTCTTTTCGTTTGCTTATTTTTGAAATGAATTCTTAATTACATTTAGATAGGAATTTAAAAATTCTGAAAAAATGAAGTAAATTAAAATTTTCTTTTTTTTAATTTAGAATAAATCGACGACATTTTATATTCATGCATTGGTGTTGACTTCCGAAATGGCGCAAACAAATTCCGACTGGTTAACATTGTACTCAGAGTTGATGCGAAAAAAGCAAATCCATATGACAATGGCAATGGCTTTATTCACCGGTGACGAGGAAGTGAAGCAAAAAGTACTTCAATTGCCGGCAACAGTTTGCTTTCCTCAGGAATGGTGAGATTTCTTTTTCTAATTCTATTTTTCCCCATAAGAATTAAACAATGACAAATTAACTATATTAATCTTCGTATTTTTTCATTCATTCTATTCGTAGTTTGAATTTAGTTTCTGTAAAAGCATTCGCTTTTTTTCATTAAAAAATATTATCTGACAAATCGAAAATATGCAGGTATTTTTCCTGATTTATAAAAAAACAATATTACAAACTGAAAAAGTTTTTTAAAAATTATGATTATCAAATAAGAAAGTGTTTCTTTAAATCATTTAATTCTAATTATTTTCGAAAAAGCTTATTGAAAAGTGTTTAAATTGATTTCTTCACGATCCAATTGGACGAAATTTCAATTATGTAGAAATTCTTTAATTAAATATATAATATATTAGAAACTAAAAACTTCAAATGATATTAAAAAGAAATTCAATTAAAATTTTTCGAAAACATTAATTCTACAAAATTGTTAGTTAAAAGAATGAAAAATTCATATTCTCGAAGATTAAAATTTGAAACCTTCACAAAATTAAATTACTTTTAAAAATTAATCACAAAATGCTTTTAATATTTAATTGTTCTCTAAAAATTTTAAGTTAAATTCATTTTTAAATCATTTTTTATTAAAAAATTTACGAGAATTGAATTCTTTGAATACACAAAAAGCATAAATTGTTGAATAAATAAATATTTCTCGAAATTGAATTTCCGTAAAGAATTATGTGAATAAATTTTTAAATAATTGTATTCTTTCGGCGAATTTTAATAAAAATTTCAAGAATAATTACCTTTGTTGGGGAATTAAATTAACATTGTTCTAAAAATAATTGCAATTAAATTAAATTAATAAAAAAATTGAATTTCTATGAAAATATGAAATTTTAGAGAAAATGTTGGTAAGATTTTAACTGAAATTTTCGAAAATAATTGAATTTTTTCAAGAATTTAATTAAAATTGTGTTAAAAATATTTCAATTCTCATAGAGAATTTAATCAAATTTTTTTTAAAAAATTGAATTTTTGCGATGAAGTTTATCCGATTTTTAAAAGTAATTAAATTTTATCAAGATATTTTATTTAAATTCTATTAAAAATAATTGAATTTATTTTGGAGAATTTGATAATTTACAAATTAATTATTTACAAATTAATTTATATTCTTGGACCAATTTTTTTGTTTACGATAGTAATTGAAATTTTGTTAAGAATTTTATTAAAATTTTCGAAAATAATTGAATTTTGGAAAAGAATTTTGTTATTTATAAAGATAATTGAAATTTTTAAACGAATTTTTAAAATTTTTCAAAAATAATTGAATTTTCGCGAATAATTTTATTCCTATTGAAAACAATTGAATTTCTGCAATAATTTCTAATTTCCCCAAAATTGAATTTTTATTTTTTAAAATTCTACGAAAATTAAATTATTTAAATAAAAAAGTAGGTAAATAATTTATAGAATATTTCAATATTTCTCAAAATTGAATTCTCCTAAACAATTTTATCAACATATTTTTAAATAATTAAAGTTTTTAGAAGAATTTCAATAAAATTTTAACGAATAATTGCTTTTTTTGAATGATTTATTTTAAATTATATTAAAACTAATTAAAATTAAATTAAATTAATTAAATAATTGAATTTCTGTGAAAATACAATTATTCATTAAAAAAATAGAGAACATCTTACTAAGATTTTAATTTAAATTTTCGAAAATAATTAATAAATTAATTTTTTTTAAAATTGAAAATAATTAAATTTTGGAAGATAATTTTATTATTTTTGGAGATAATTTAAACTTTCACGGGAATTAAAATTTTTTTAATATAATTAAATTTTTGTGAATAATTTTATTACTTTTCAAATAAATTTATGCAGGGAAATAAAAAATAAACAAAATTATTAAATACTTCTTAAAATTGATTTCTGATAAAGAATTTTGTCTACAAATTTTTATATAATTTAATCCGCTGACAAATGTTAATAAAATTTGTTTATAATAATAAAATTTTTCAAGAAATTGGATTAAAATTGTATTAGAAATAATTGAAATTCATCAACGAGTCTTGTTATTTTTTATGAAAATAATAGAATTATAGCGAAGAAATTGATAAAATTTTGTGGATTATTGAATTGTTTGAAATTTGTATTACCTTTGAGAGTAATGGAATGTTTGCGTGGAATTTTAACAAAAACTTTTCTTAGTAATTAATTTAATTAAATTGGAGAATTGTTGTAAACAATTTTGTGAAGAATTTTATTACTTTTAGATAAAAACTTTTAGAATTTTCTTATGAATTCCAAAAATTCAATTTTTTTTATTACTTTTAATAAAAATTTCTGACTTTTTCCCTGAATTCTCTATGTCAGAATATGATTATTATAATTATAATATTATTAAAACTCTTAAGAAATTTCGATTCATATTTTATTTTTATAAAAAAATATTTTTAAATTGTTAATTTTATTTTTTTTAAAAGCGATCGAGAAGTGAATTGCGCGCGAATTGTTGATAATAGTTTTTTAATAAAACTGAAACTTCTTTTTAATTTTGAACGTTGACCTTTTTATGAGCATTTAGCCAATAAAAATCTATTTTTCGAAATAATTTTTTATTGCGATTAATTTTTTTTATGTTCTTTGATTAATTTTTTGGCGATTTTTTAATAATTGAAATGTGTTCTATTTATTGCAGTTTATCTACCGTTGCTCATTGTATGAGCGAAATAGAATCTTTCGTTCTTCTTCGTAGCGAAATAAGATCGAGTGAAAATAGAAATAAATATTCTGGGCACGGTGGAGAAATGGAAATGATGCCATTTTTGTCATTCGTTCAAGAGGAACATCTAACAGAATGCATTGATAAATTAAACATGGCTCACAGTCAAAATAAAATTATTGACGTTACAACGTCATCTGTTATCGAACTCTACGAATACAAGGTATTATTTAATATTCAATTAAAATTTTTCAAAATAGAAAAATCTGTTTACAAAATAATAACAATTTTGTTGTTGTTGTTGTTGTTAGTTTAATTATTTTCTTTTAACAGTTGGCGGCAATTCGAAATGCAGAAAGATCAAATCAAGCAAGTTTAGAAGCTGCAAACAATCGAGTTGTCAGTCTTCAACACCAATTGGCACAAGTTATCTCCGAATCGAAAAAATTACACCAATTACTCTTTCGTTCCCAAAAATCATTGGAGGGTTTACAAAAAGAAAAATCCAATTTCTCCACGATAATTCAGAAAATCGAAAAAGAAAGTAAACAAGCTTATTCCCTTCACAGTCAGGTAAAAATCACCCCTCTTTCCTTCTTTTATTAAATTTTTATTTTCTTACTTTCAAAAACAAAAATCAAAACTATTAATATCGATAAAAAATTTAAAAATTCGCTTCGAAAAATCCTTTAAATTTGTAATTTTCTTCTTTCCAGGAGACTGTGACTTTAAAGAAAATTGTTACCGAGAAGTCAGATCAAATAGAAAAACTCGAGACAATCGTGAGGGAACAAAATGAGGAAATTAATAATTGTAAAGAAAAGATTGATGCATTCACGAAAAAAATGTTAAAACTGGAAAATGATTATGTAACAATGGAGAAAAAATCACAGGAATTAAGTAGTAATAATCATGAAATCACGAAAATGCTTCAAAAAACACAGGAAGGACTATCGAAAAAAGAACAGGTAAAAATTATTTTAAACAATTCATTTTTTCCTGATTTCAAAATTACTTACTTTCAAAAGTAATAAAATTTTTTTAAAGAGATTCAATTATTTTTAATTTATTTTTTATTTATATTTTTAATTTACTTTCAATTATTTTTTATATAATTTATAATAAATCATTAAAAAAATGCAATTATTGGTTAAAATTAAATTTAAATTCTTCTAAAAAATTAAATTATTTAAAAATATGCTGATAAAATTGTTTATGAGAATTCAATTCTGAGAAATATTGAATTATTCTAAAAATTATTTACCCACTTTTTTATTTAAATAATTTAATTTTCGTAGAATTTTAAAAAATAAAAATTCAATTTTGGGGAAATTAGAATTTATTGCAGAAATTCAATTGTTTTCAAAAGTAATAAAATTATTCGTAAAAACACAATTATGTTCAAAAAATTTTAAAAATTCGTTAAAAAAATTTCAATTTTCTTTATATACAATAAAATTCTTTTCTAAAATTCAATTATTTTCGAAAATTTTACTAAAATTCTTAACAAAGTTAACAATTATTATCGTAGACAATAAATTCGTTGCAAGAATATAAATTATTTTATTAGTTATAAATTTCTTCAAAAAAATTCAATTATTTTCATTTTTTAATAAAATTAATTTATTAATTATTTTCGAAAATTTAAATTAAAATCTTAGTAAGATGTTCTCTATTTTTTTATGAATAATTGTTTTTTCACCTAAACTCAATTATTTAATTAATTTAATTTCATTTTAATTAGTTTTAATATAATTTAAAATAAATCATTCAAAAAAAGCAATTATTCGTTAAAATTTAATTAAAATTCTTCTAAGAAATTGAATTATTTAAAAATATGTTGATAAAATTGTTTATGAGAATTCAATTCTGAGAAATATTGAATTATTCTAAAAATTATTTACCCACTTTTTTATTTAAATAATTTAATTTTCGTAGAATTTTAAAAAATAAAAATTCAATTTTGGGGAAATTAGAAATTATTGCAGAAATTCAATTGTTTTCAAAAGTAATAAAATTATTCGCAAAATTTCAATTATGTTCAAAAAATTTAAAAAATTCGTTTAAAAATTTCAATTATCTTTAGAAATAACAAAATTCTTTTCCAAAGTTCAATTATTCTCGAAAATTTTAATAAAATTCTTAACAAAATTTCAATTACTATCGTAGACAATAAGTTCGTTCCAAGAATATAAATTATTTTGTAAATTATAAAATTCTCTAAAATACATTCAATTATTTTTAATAGAATTTAAATAAAATATCTTGATAAAATTTAATTATGTTTAAAAATCAGATAAACTACATCGCAAAAAATCAATTTTTAAAAAAGAATTTGATTAAATTCTCTATGAGAATTGAAATACTTTTAACACAATTTTAATTAAATTCCTGAAAAAATTTAATTATTTTCGAAAATTTCAGTTAAAATCTTACCAACATTTTCTCTGAAATTTCATATTTTCACAGAAATTCAATTATTTTATTAATTTAATTTAATTGCAATTATTTTTAGAACAATTTTAATTTAATTCCCCGACAAAGGTAATTATTTTGAAATTTTTATTAAAATTCGCCGAAAGAATTCAATTATTTAAAAATTTATTCACAAAATTCTTTACGGAAATTCAATTTTGAGAAACATTTATTTATTCAAAAATTTATGCTTTTTGTGTATTCAAAGAATTCAATTCTCCTAAATTTTTTAATAAAAAATGATTTAAAAATGAATTTAACTTAAAATTTTTAGATAATAATTAAATATTAAAAGCTTTTTGTGATTAATTTTTAAAAGTAATGTAATTTTGTGAAGGTTTCAAATTTTAATCTTCGAGAATATGAATTTTTCATTCTTTAAACTAACAATTTTGTAGAATTAATGTTTTCGAAAAATTTTAATTGAATTTCTTTTTAATATCATTTGAAGTTTTACGTTTCTAATATATTATATATTTAATTAAAGAATTTCTACATAATTGAAATTTCGTCCAATTGGATCGTGAAGAAATCAATTTAAACACTTTTCAATAAGCTTTTTCGAAAATAATTAGAATTAAATGATTTATAGAAGAATTTTAGTCTAAAATTGTAGATTTTGTAATCATTTTGTCAATCGGTCACTTTTAATTATTATAAAACATGAGGAAATAAATCAATTTCTTTATCATTCACAATAATATTATTGGCAGATTTGAAATTTCAAAAAGGTTTGAATTTGAAATTTTTGACAATCTCAATTCCTGTTGGAAAAAGAATAATGATAAAATATTTGTTTGGTAATAAAACTATTGATAATAGTTTTGAATAATATTAAAATTAAAGAAAATTTTTGTAAAAAAGCGAAAAGTAGTCAAATATTTTTCTAGAAATCAGGGAAAAACAAAATTAAATGTTTTGTCGCAACCCTAAAAAAATATGAAAAATGCAAAAAACAACTGGAATATTTCTTTCTTTTTTTCACAGATAATAGAGGAGAAAAATGTGGAGATCACCTCCTTACAGCAAGATAAGGACGCATTGAAACAGGAGATGCAACAATTATCAGTACAGTGCAATAGATTGCAGGTACTTATTAAAGAAAAAGAAGAGACAATACAAAAATACAAATCCGAAGTAACAGACTTTAGTCGAATGAGAGACATGATCTTTGAATTAACTGCAAAAAAGAAGGAAGATTTAAATTCCACGTAATATTAATTTTTTACATCGCACTAATTACCAAAATCAAAAAAGAATACTTTTTTCATTCTAAAAACTTCAGAAAGGAATACTTTTTTTAAAAAGAAGATTTATTGCAATGAAGTAAGAAAAAATTTTTTTCATTAAATATTTATAAATATATATATAGGAAACAATATAGGTAATAAGGATGAAAATAAAAATATTGCTTTTATAGAATTTTCGCGAAAGATTTTTTTTATTTATTCCTGCGTATTTCTCACGAATAAATTAAAAATATCAGGCGAATACTTACAATTTAATACTGTTTGTGTATCCGTTTATATTCAATACTATTTTTTTTTCTAATATTGTAAAAAATTATCCTGTTTTTTATTTCACAATTTCCTTAAGGGAGTTTATAATTTTCTTTATTTTTCAACTGCGATTTGAATTTTTAAAAAATAATTTTACACAAATACAATGTCTTATTATTTATCCAATTTCCAATAAAGAAAATAAAATCTGAATTAAAATATAATATTTAATTTTTGTAAAAATAAAAATTATTAAAAAAAAAATGCTAATCTAGCTAGAAATTAATTTCGTAAAGTAAAACACAATTAATATTGAATAAAAAATAGAAAATAAAATTATTTTCAAATCTTATGATAATTTGTGCGAAAACAAAATTAAGAAGAACGAAGAATTAGGCTTAAAATTAACATTAAAGTATATGTACTGGAAATTAACTATAAATTTTTGTCTACATATGGAAAACATAAGTTTCCAACAAGATCGCTACTCTTTTATCATTATTGCACCCTTCACAATATTTTTTTTGTTTTGATTATAATATTCTGTTTAAACAATTTTTTATATTGTAAATTTTTAATATATATTTATATTAATATGTATAATATTATGTAATTATTATAAATTTTCTTAATAATTTTCTTTTGGTACATATAATTGTATAATTATACATTTCACTGGAAAAATTTTTTCGTTTTTACTGTCAAATTTTTTAGAACCAAGTTTTTTTGCAATTCAAATTTTTATTCATAAATTTTTTCTTGTAAGTTTTTATTTGTAATTTCTTCAGTTTGAGAATTTATTTTCTTGTAAAATAATAAATTTTTTGTGTTTGAAAAAGAAATAAAATTTCTAGTTTATAGAAAAAAATCAGCTTAGATATAATTATACAATTATTCTCTATAGATAATTAATTGAATTAGATAATGAGAAACCAGTTAAAAAATTACATAATAATTAACAAATAATAAAATACATTTACATTTTGTTCTTCGAAAGAATTATTATTTTTCGCAATTAATATTATTCGCAATAGTTCACCATTTTTTTTTTCTTTTTAAAGAGAAATAAACATTTACAATAAAATTTAATTAACGTTTAATATCTATCTTTTTTTTTTGGTAACTCCAGTTGAAAAAAAAGTTAAAAATGATGAAATTTTGCAAACACTAATTACTATTCTTTCGAAGATGAAAAATTATTTCACTTTTTTCTTTCTACAATTCCACAATTATTTTGCAGGAAACTTTGTACGAACACCTGAGAATTTCACATTATGCTCTAAATATTTTCTATTTCCATTTCTCGGTTAGTCTCTTAATTTTTATTTTCCATAACATCGAACACTCAGGCTTTTTTTGGATTATTATTATTATTATTATAATTAATATTATTATCATCGACATTGTAAAGTAAAACGGAAGAAAGCTTCTTGCTTTAGTCAAATACATTTTTCTGATATGAAATTCTAACAATACTTTTCTATATAAATGCTTTTAATAAAACACAAGGCCTCGATGAATATTTTCAAGGTCTTTTTCTCTTTTTCCTTGTTTCTTAAATGTGAATTTTTGCCAAATAAAAATGTCTTTAAATTACATTAGTCCGGGAAAATTATTTTCTTATACAGAAATTTGTTTTTTGAAATGTTTACAAAAATTAAAAAAAATTGTCGCGAAAGTAGAAACAAAATTTCTTTTTTTTTTGCAGAAAAGAAAATAATTTTTATTCCAGTGTGTAATGTAGAGAAAACAAAATTGTCATGCAAGCTTATTGCTGAATAAATATTATCTTTTTTTCTATTTCACATTTTAAAGCACCAGATAATTTTTTTTTGGAAAATCTCTTTTCGCATAAATAACTGATCACAGATAAGCAATTATTCAAAACGTACTGCGCGCTTTGATTTTTCTAGTTTAAAATATCATAAATTTGGTATCTATGTCATTTGTAAATATACTAATTGTGTAAAATAAAATTGGAATGTCTTAAAAATAAAAATCTCAGTGTCCAAAGATTTTTGTAAATATAGAAAAATCAATGGTGTTTTTTTTTTGGGGGGGGGAGAAAAAATTTTTTTTGTGCTTAATTGTTTTCTTTTTCTTCAAGAGAGAGAAAGAGACAGAGAAGAAAAAATTGAAAAAAGAAAAGAATAATGAAAGTAAAGTCTCAATTGAATTTTTTTTTACTTTCCTTTTTTTTTAATCTTGAGAAAGTAAATGTGTTTTTTCGGAAAAATCCAATTGAGACTTTCTTTCATTTCAATTTTGCTAAAAGGTACTGAGAGCTAGGCGATCAAGCGGCAAACCATTCTCCACAATGAGTGTTTGTCTACTGGAATTTTGTCATCATCTACGACCACGGCTCCACGGTTGTTCGCTCGCTGAGGCGAACAAAAGATAAAAGCAACTCGCTCCCATATTTATTCCGGCTGCCAACCAAAATACCGTGTGCCAACGTGCCAAAGTCTCCTGAAATTTCGAAAAAATAGTCAACAATTTATCGATATTTACAAAATTGAATATCTCCTTTTTTTAATATTTCAAATTTCTCAGTCGATAATTAATTTATAATAAGCAGGAGAAAAATCTACTCTAGGACTGAAAAAAGTAGTAAAAACCCAAAAATTAAATTCGTTGACTTAAAAATGGTTTTCGTATTAACAAAATCTTGATTCTGTAAATCCCTAATTTTTTCTTTATTGAAAACAATATTCACTTCTTTTCTCATTCTGGTAGCAATTTAAATGTTCTAAATTTTTCTAATAAATTTAAATGTTCTAAATTTTTCTAGTAAATTTAAATGTTCTAAATTTTTCTAGTAAATCTAAATTTTCTAAATTTTGCAAATTTTTAGTTACAATTCTTCGAAAATACGATTATATTTAAAAATAATTCTTAAACGGAGAACATTAAAATTCATTGAAACATGAAATTTACTTCAATTAAATATGAATAAAGTTTCCAATTCATTGGGAATTTAATTGAATCTTTTCAAATTATTATTTACGAGAATTCAACAATCAAAAAAATTTAATTACAATTTTTCAAAAGAATTTTTCTTCACAATTTCAAATTTTGAACTATTTAGAACTTGAATTATTTTTGATGAATAATCATTTATTAACTTATTTATTTCTCCATAGAAACTAATATTTAAAATAATTTCAGTGTAAAACCTTCTTGAAACTTGTATATTCTTTAAAAATTACAACAAAAATAATTGATTTTTGGAAAAGTTTTATTATTTGTGAAAATATAATATGGTAAAAAACTTTTTTCAAAAATTTTTTTTAAACTTGAATGCTTTTGAAGAATTGTAATAAAATTTTTAGGAAAAATTGAATTTTTAAAGAATTTATTTAAAATTGTACTACCTAAAAATTAATTTTAAATCCTGCGAATAATTTAATAAATTTAGGAAAATAATTGAATTCTTACTGAGAAATTTTATTATATTTTTTTAAATCATTAATTTTTGAGAAACCTTTCATATTTACGAAAAAAATTTAATTCTTTTGTAAAATTTTATTAGTAGTTATTGAAAACAATTAAGTTTTAGGCGAAGAATTTTATTAAATTTGTTTTTAAATAATCGAATTCTTTTGTGAACTTTTATTAAAATAATAGATTTTCAAAATAATTGAATTTCAGCGAAGAAATTTTTTATTTCATAAAGAATTGAATTGTCGCAAGAATTTTTATAACTAGTAAAATTTTTCGCAAAAAATAAATAATTTTCAATACAATTTTAACAAAATTTAACGAAAGAATTTAATTCTTTTCTAAAATTTGTACAAATCCAATTGAAACAAATTAATTATTTAGTAAAGTCTTTGCAAACATTCAATTCTTTTAAAAATAATTTTAAAAGTCATTTAATCTCAAAAATTCAATTATTTTTGAGATTGTCTGTAAAATTTATTTTAAAAATTCCATTATTTTCCAAATTTTGAAGAAAATTTTTGTAAAAATATTAAATTATTTTATTTGAAAAATTAAAAAATGATACAATTTAAAATTTTACTATGTAATTTTTAATAAATTTTTTCGAAAAATACATTTATTTACAAAACTTCTAATAAATTCTTGAAAAACAATTAAATTATTTTTAAAAATAGTAAAATTCTTCGCAGGAATTAAATTATTTCTATAAATAATAGAATTTTTCACAGGAAAATTATTATTATATTCAAAACAATTTTAATAAATTTCCACAATAATGTATTTAATTATAGTTTTTAACAGAAGCGATTATTTTAAAAAACATGAAAGAAATTCTTCAAAAAATTCAATTACTTTCGAAATTTTCAATCAAAATTATTAAAGAAAATATATTATTAAAAAAAATTCAAAGAAATTATTTAAAAGAATTTAATCAGGATTTTGAAAATTTTTAATAAAATTCTTAACAAGAATTCAATTCTATTCATTAATGATAAAATTCTTCAGAGGAATTGAATTATTTTGAATTTAATTGTAGTAAAATTTTCCAAAAGAATACAATTATTTTTAAAAAATATTAATTAAATTCAATTTTTTTGAAAATTTTTTATTAAATTCTTCGGAAAAAACGGAATTATGTTTTTAAATAGAAAAATTCATAGCTGGAATTGAAATAGTTTTTGTAGTATTTTAATACAATTTCTCAACAAAATATGATTAAAAAATACGTTAATTCTTTCAAAACGTTCAATTATTTTCAAAAATTATGTTAAAATTCTTTAAAAAAACTTCATTATTTTTATGATCTGTAAGATTTTTCGCAAAAATTTTAATTTTATTTATGACATTATTTAGGTACAAAATTGAAAAAAAGAACAATCATTTAAAATGATGCGAAACAAAAAAGCAAACAATAAACAACTTCTATCTGTGAACTAATTACCAGATCATAACGATTATTAATATAAAATTAAATATATTTTTAAAAAGGTAATTAATTTCAAGAATTTGAATAATTAAAACATTTTAAAAATCTAAGTAGGAATTCGTAAAAAAAGTAGTAAAAACTATGTTTTTTCGTTAGATTAGTGCAAAACTTGTATTTCAACAAAATATTCAAATAGAATTTTTTTTTTGAAAAAATTTGATTTTAAATTTAATAAATTTGCTATTTAGAAAAATATAAATTTTCCACTCACGTGTCCCTCGACGATTGTTCCGACAATATAAGGCGCCAAGAATCCACAAACATTTGCGGCGGCATTTGTCAGGCCATAAAGTGTTCCAGCATATTTCGGCGACAGGGCAATGTGATTCATTTGATTTCCAGCGTAAATTGCGCCGTAAAGTGAACCCAAACCGGCGAGCATCACCATCACGACAAAACGATCGCAAACTGCCCAAATAACGCCAATGAAACTAAGACTCGGGCCCAATGATCCAATGGTATTCCACAATTTAAATGACGTCAATGGACTGATGAGTCGTCGTGCCAATAAAGCATCGGCGAAAGTCGATATCACAAGGCCCACTATCCAAGCCGTTAAGTACGGCAATGCTGCAAGCAGCAGATCCCTTTGCATATTCATATGTAAAATTCGATCCATAAAAGTTGGCAATTCCGTGAGAAGAATGTAGAAAGCCCACGATTGTCCGCATTGCGTTATCATTATTGCCCACACTGGTAGTGATGTGAAAATTGAACCCCAAGGCACTCCATTATCTTCCTGTTTACAAAATTAATCCTTTTTATTCAATGCATTTTGTTTTTTTTTTATTTTTATGAGAATTGAAATGGATTTTTTTTCTATTTTATCTACTGATCCAATTATTTCTATTTTAATCTATTTCTATTTTTCCCTTCTTTCCGTTCTCTTCTTTTCAGAAGATATTGTATATATTTATAAATTTTTAATTACAAATGAGAAAAAAGTATAATTTATCGAGAAACTTACATCGTCCTTGGGTTCAACGCAAGCTTCAATATAAGCCTTTTCTTTGGGATCAATTCGTGGATGAACGGCGGGCGAGTCGTAAATGAAGAACAGCCAGAAAACGTACCAAACAATTCCAAGACCACCGAACAAGTAGAAAGCTAGAGGCCAACCTCCCCAAAATTCTAAGGAGCAAAGCCATCCACTCAATGGTAATGAAATTATTGTCCCGAAATTGGATCCTGAAAATATATTCTTTATTAACATTTTTATTAATATTTAAAATTTATAATTACAATATAACACTAACAGGGCTCGGATCGTCTTTAAGACTCAAAAAAAGTCGCTTTAGTCGCATAAATTCACAACAAAAGTCACGAAAAGTCGCATAAAATTTCCAAAAAAGACGGAAAAAAGTCGAATTAAATTTTAGGAAAAAAAAACGCCAAAAAAAACACGAAATTGTCAAAATTGTGAAAAAAATCACATTTCTCGCCAACACATACTTTAACATCAAACAATCTGAAATAATATTTAATAAAATTTAATAAAATGCATGCGGCAAAAATTTAATCAGGTATTTTTAACATTTTATTAAAAAATCAGTTAAAAATTTCAATTATTTTTATAAATAATAAAATTCTTTTCCAAAATTCAATTATTTAAAAGAAATTTAATAAAATGCCTGTCATAATTTCAATTATCTTTACAAATAATAATATCCTTCTCTAAAATTCATTTATTTTCAAAAATAATGAAATTCTTCGCAAAAATTCAATTACATTCAAAAATTTCTTTTTCATTTCTCGGCAAAATTTTATAAATAATAAAATTCATCATGCAAATTCAATTATTTTCAAAAGTAATAAAATTTTCGGCAAAATTTCAATTTTTTTCAAATTTTTTCTAATCTTTCAAATTATCATTATCTTCATAAATAAAAAAATTCATTATGGAAATTTAATTATTTTCAAAAGTTCTGATAAAATTCTTTGCTAAATTCAATTGTCTTCAAAAGTATGAAAATTCTTCGCAGAAGTTCGATTATTTTCAAAAATGTTTTTTTAAATTCTCATAATTCCAATTATCTTTATATAAATCAAAATTGTTTTTCAAAATTCTATTACTTTTAAACATTAAAAGAAAAATCTGTTCAAAAATTCAATTATCTTTATAAATATCAAAATTCTTCTTCAAAATTCAATTACATTTAAACATTTTTTAAAAAAATGTGTTTAAAAATTTAATTATCTTTATAAATAAAAAAATTCTTCTCTGTAATTCAATTATTTTCAAAGAATTTTAATAAAATTCTTGTCAGAATTTCAATTATTTATTTATTTATTTCTGTACATTTGTAATTATCTTTATAAATAATAAAATTCATCTTAGAAATTCATTTATTTTCAAAAGTAATAAAATTCTTCGCAGAAATTCAATTATTTTCAAAAAATTTTTTTAATTTCTCGTCAAAATTATGAAAATCTTCATAAATAATAAAATTCATTATGGAAATTTAATGATTTTCAAAAGTTCTGATAAAATTCTTTGCAACATTCAATTATTTTAAAAAATAAGAAATTTCATTGCAGAAATTCAATTATTTTCAAATTTTTTGAAATTCTTCCCACAATTTCAACTATTTTGAAAAATATCAAAATTCTTTTTCAAAATTCAATTACTCTTAAACATTCTTAAAAAAATCTGTTCAAAATTCCAATTATCCTTATAAATAATAAAATTCTTCTCTAAAATTCAATTATTTGCAAAGAATTTTTATTAAATTATTGTCAAAATTTTAATTATCTTTACAAATAAAAAAAGTATCATAGAAAATTCTATTATTATACAATTTTTTATATGTAGTTTAATTTCAAAAAGGTTTGAATCTGAATCTTTTGAAAAATTTTAATTCTTATGGAAAAATAATAATTAAATATTTATTTAAAAAAGAACTTATTGATGTTTTTTTAAAAAATTTGAAAGAAATCTGTAAATAAACTTAACAGAACATTTTTTTGACTAAAACTTTTTCCTTTAACTTAAGTTTTTTGAAAATTTAAAAAATTTCAGTCGCATTTTACTAAAACAATACTCAGTAGTAAGTAATAAAAAAATAAGTAGCAAAAAGTAGTTTTAAGACTGAGAAGAAGAAGAATCTTATAAATCTCTTTTCTAAGAAGAATTTTAATAACATTTTCAAAAATAATTTCTTTTTTCCAACTATTAGCGAACTGAAACTCGTAACAATTTAAAAGAAATAGGAAATAGTATCTTTTAGTGCCTCAAATTTCAAAAAAGTATCCAAATAGTAGCAAATTGTAAAAAAAGTAGTAAATTAGTGCGATGCCTGTTTTTAAAAATAATTGAATTCAATCAAGAATAGTTTTTCAAATTGCAATGAAAATAATTTAATACTTCCGAAGGAATTTATTATTTATAAATGTAATTGAATTCTTGTAAATAACTTTAATAAAATGTATTCAAATTTTGAATTAGAAATTAATTAGTATTATTATTGAAAATAACATTTTCTCACCTGCATAAACAATAGCGGCAAATTTACTCCTTTCTAATGGCGGAACCCAATGGGCCAACATACTGTGCATTGCAGGAAACGTGACACCCTGAAATTTATTAATATAAAAAATTTCGATAAATTATATATAAAAATTTACTCTTCCTTGGAAGCTAAAGCAATAAAGTAAAAATTGTATGTGAAAATTAGATTAAATAATATGTAAAATACGAATTTAATAAATTTTACCTCGGTGAAACCTTCCGCAATTCTAACAGCTAAAAATGGATATAATCCCCAATAAGCAGCGAAAGGACTGACGACTGTTAATATCGCGGTTAAAAATACTCCCAAACCAAAAACCAATTTTCCACCAATTTTCTCCGCCATTCTTCCACCGGGAACATTTGTCGTCACATATCCAATAAAAAATGCTCCTAAAATTATACCCTGCGTTCTCTCGTCCCAAGCAAATTCACCAGGACTCTGGAAACATTTGAAAAAAAATTATTAAATCACAAAAAATATATAATTACAAGGCGAACAATTAATCATTACTATTTTCCATAAATAAAAAATTTTAAATATTCTTACTGTAACTTTTTCAATATTATTTTCATTATTTTAGTTCAATTATTATTTATAAGAATTTTTAACTGAAATTCTTTTCTAAATTTAATGAAAATTCTGAATTTCTTAAGAAATATAATTTTCCTTACGGTCTTTCATTAAATGTTATTATTTGAACGACTCGTATAGTAAATACCAAAATATTTCTAACAGCAACTTGAATTAAAATTCAAAATTTTTTTCAATAAAAGTTGGCAAAATTTTCGATTATTTCAATTTTTTGAAATTATTTTTGGAAATAGAAGTATTTTTAAAAAATTTTAGTTTCATCTCTTCAAGAAACAATTTTACGAAATTTCTGAATTAAATTTTCCAAAACTTTAATACTTTTTGCTAAACAAAAATTTAAAAACTTATTCATATTTATTTTTCCCTAGTAATTAAAATTTCAAATAATTCCAATAAAAAACCTCATGAAATATAATTATTGCTAAAATTTATAATTGTAATTCATCCAAAATTCAACTATTTTTTAGAATTTTTGAATAAAATTACTGAAAAACTTTAATAATTTAAAAAAAAAAATAATGTCATTAATAATTTTTTAAAATAAAAATTTTAAGATTTTTAAACTTTTTCTTTCCTTAAATTTTCAAGGAATTTAATTTAAAAACCTTTTAAAATTTAATTAATTTCTAAAATTTCTGCTACAATGGTTTAAATATTTAATTATTTTTTAAAATTTTAACTGAAATTTTGATAAAATCAATTCCTATCAGAATTCAACTACGAGAATTGAATTATTTAAATAGAATAATTTTTGTAAATTCATAAAATGATATTTCAAAAATATAATTATATTTATAGACAATTTTTAACGAGGAAAAAAATAAAATTCTTTAAAATAAAAAATTATACAGAATTTCCTATTGTTTCAATTTGTTAAAATTATTACTGTGAATTCAAGTAGCTTTTTCTTTAAATAATTGTAATTACTATTTTTCAAAAATCTAATTTTTTAAAAATTTCCAAATTAAATTTTTCAAATTTTAATAACTTTTGTAAAATAAATATTGAAATAATTATTGTTCTTTATTTGCTTAAAATTTCGAAATACTTAAAAATTTGAACTGCAAGTCTTTCAAAATTCAATTAATTTTCTAAAATTTTTGAATAATTTTATTCAAAATTTAATTTTTAAGGAAGCTAACAAATTAAAACACTACACATTCAACACAATTTTCCACAATTTAATGGTAATATTATTACAATATTTAAAATTGATATTTGTTATAATTTTTTTTATAGACTTTCTGAGTAATGTTAATATTAATCACAATAAATCTCAAACTATAAAATTGTAGGTATAATAAATTTTCTAAATATAATAATTATTTTTTTTATAAATTCTACCTAATCTAATTATAAATTCACATAATTTTTAAATTATGGAATGGAAAGTAATATAAACGTTGAAAATATAATTCTGATTTCTTATAATTTTTATAAAATCTAATTAATTATGTGAAATTATAATTAGATTTTATAAAAACTGTGAAAAATGATTATTATATTTTTAAAAATTATTATACCTACAATTTTATAGTTTGAGAATTATTGCAATTAATATTAATAATACTCAGAAAGTCTATAAAATAAAAATTAGATTAAAAATAAAATATTTTTGTCATATCAATTTAAAAATAGTAATTTTAACTGAATTTAATTTTTACATCATTGTTAAGAGTAGATTTTTTTTTATTCAATTTCTTGATAATTTTATACTTTACAAGACAAACAAAAAAAACCAAAATTTTATATTTAAAAAATTTAATTTTTCCCAGTATTTAAACAAAAAAAATCCCTGATTTCTCCCTGACCTGTGGCAACCCTGTTGTAGAAAAGAGAAATACTTACAGGTGGTGGGATTATTGAACCATTTGTAATTGGGTTAAAGGAGCAGACATCAGTTGTGTCATTATCGTCGGAATGTGGAATTGCAGTTTGATTAACCATAGAGACAATTGCAACTGATAAATTAACTCTCATTGCATAAACCAATGCAAAACCTAAAAAACCTAAAAATCCGAGAGTATATCTTGCTTTAATACACGATCTAACATCTTCAGGAATATCAGCTGGAATCAGTCCAGTCTTGTCTCTATAATCCACTAAAAAAGAAAGAAACAATTTTTTTTTGCGAAAAAAGTACAAAACATTTATCAACGCAACTGTACAATTTTCATTTAAGCAGAATTACTATATTTACGAAAATTAATTCTATAAACAAACCTACACCACTTGACAAAAAAAATTATTTCACATTATTTTTATTATTTTATTTTCAAATAAAAAATTTTTTCATAAAGAAAAGCAAATTTAAAAAAAAAATCTCGAAATGTTAATGAATCACGTAACAGTGAGACAATCATAAATTAAACATTTTTCTCAAAAATGACGCATTGGTAAATTATTCCTATAAAATATAATAGATTTCTGATATTATTTCTTTCTAAAAATCATTTACACGATTTTGACAAATGGAGAAAATATAAATGCATTCGTACGATTAAAATCATGAATCTTTGTATGTGAATCATCGAAATATTTTTCTTGTTTATAATACGGAGAAAAAGAAAAAAAAAACGCACATTGGAACATATGATATCGTTGAGAAGTTTTGAGGTATGCGAGAAAGTAAACAAACCTTTTTCACGAAGATCATCATTTTGATCCTCTGAAACACTTGCATCGAGAACTTCCATGATGTTTCGAGATTCTAAATATTCCTGGAGCAACAATTTTTGCCACTATTGTTTGTTCGTAATTACGCCTACAAAAGATTTTTTTCTTTCTCTTTCCCTTACTTCCGCTGCTTTGACATTCACTACTGACGGACAATCTATACGCATCTACACTTACACAGCCTTCTGATGTTTGCAACACAATTTTCTTTGTGTGCAACTCCAATTGTTACAAAAGTGACAGCTGACATTTTTAGGTTATAGGTTCGTTTTCACTTTTTCCTCCGATTTTCGGTTTATTTGTTCAAGAATTATTTATAAAATGAAAAAAAAAACAAGTGAATAAATAATTGACGGCTATATTACAGTGACAAAAGTAATTAATAACTGTTTTAATTAAATTAATTAAAGTGAAGCAAGTGAAGAAATCATTAGTTCCGAGTTTGTCCGCATTATATACGTAGATGTCGCTTTAAAACGGTTCGTTTTTTGTTGTTTTTGGGTTTACAATGCTGTAATTCGCCTTTAGTTGAAACAAAAACTCTCATTGGACAGATTTAAATTTGCGCGGGGATTCCGCAGGCCAATGAGAGTAATCTAAAACCTAAAGGCTCATTTTATTCCACTTAATTTTTTTAATTAATTTCATTAATTTCCATACCAATTTACATCTAACAATAATAAAGAACTTGTTACTATGTAAATACAAAAATAAAACGGAAAAAAAAGAAATATAAATGGTATATTCTTCATGAATCTTTATTTATTATAAGTAATTAGTTAATAAACATTAAATTAAAAATTAATTCCTTATCTACTTGTTTCTTATTATTATTGTTTTATTACATTTATACTTTTTGTTAGAAAACAATAAATTTGTATATGCATTTGGAAAAAAAAACCGGAAAAGATAACCAATGAACATGTGATTCATTTAACGCATGCGTAATCGGTAAAAGTACTTGACATGTCAAAAATGTTTTTATTTGATTCTACATTTGCAACATAAATTATTTCATATTTTACATAATAATAAATTCGTTAGATTTTGTTGTATTCTTTCAAAATAAATAGAAGAAAAACGTAGTGTTTAATTGGATACTCTATTAATTATTAATACTCGTATTATTCTTTTCATTTATTTTCCGCAAATAAAATATTGGTGAGTACTGTTTTTGTCGAAAAAAAAATAATGAATAAAATTCATAGAAAGTGAAATTTTTTTACGAACAAGTAATAACAGAGAAGCAATTATAATCTGAATGGTAGTTTTTGTAATTTTATTCTTTAAATTTTGGAAAATTTTATTAAATCAATTATCAAAATTGAGAAGAATGCGTGAATCGTAAATGTACTATCTTTTTGAGGTTATGTTTGTCATAGAAGTATTTATTTTTTTTAATTATTAATATTTATACTCTAAGTACTGGTTAATTAATGACTAGAAACAACAATTGGAGATGAATCTGATTTCACTATCTGTTGTCAATTTATTTATTTATTTATTTATTTATTTAACTTGCACCCAAAATGTGATATTCAATTTATTATCATGCAAATTGCAAAATTTTTTATTTTTCAATTTAAATTTTTTGACAAATTCCATAATCAAAATTTGAAAAATTCACTTATTAAGTAAATATTTCATTATTATTGTTTATATATTCAAAATTAAATAAATATTTGCAAGAATTCAATCATTTATACAAAAAACAGAACATTCTTCGGAAGAATTAAATTATTTTTATAAATAGTTAAGTATAAAATTCTTAGCAGAAATTAAATTATTTTCAATACAATTTTAATAAAATTTTACGAACGAATTCAATTATATTCTGAAATTTGTATAAATCTATTGAAACAATTTAAATATTTAGGAAAATTCAATTCTCTTACGAATAATTTTAAAAGTGTTTTAATCTCAAAAATTCAATTATTTCTAAGATTGTCTGTAAAATTTATTTTAAAAATTCAATTATTTTTCAATTTTAAAAGAAAATTTTTGTAAAATATTAAATTATTTTCTATAAAAATTAAAAAATGACACAATTTATTTATTTCTTTTTGTCAATTTTTTTAAAATAAAATTTTACTGAAGGATTTACAGTAAATTTCTGTTCTATTTTTAATAAAATTTTTCAAAAGAAATTCATTTATTGTCAAAGTTGCTAATAAATTCTTGGAAACAATTTAATTATTTTTCAAAAGAAGTAAAATTATTTGCAAGATTGAAATTATTTCTATAAATAATAAATATTTTTCACAATAATTCAATTATATTCAAAACTATTTTGAAATACTTCAACAATAAAGTATTTAATTATAATTATTAACAGAAGAGATTATTTTAAAAACTTGAAAGAAATTCTTCAAAAAATTAATTTACATTCAAAATTTTCAATCAAAATTATTAAAGATAATTAAAGATTATTTAAATAATTATTAAATTTAATTATTAAAGATTATTTAAAAACAATTCCAAAAAATTTCTTCAAAAAAATTTTATCAGAATTTTGAAAATTTTTCATAAAATTCTTAGCCAGAATTCAATTATTTTCATTAACGACAAAATTCTTTAGAGGAATTCAATCATTTTGAATTTAATTGTAGTAAAATTTTCCAAAAGAATACAATTATTTTTAAAAAATATTAATTAAATTCAATTATTTTGAAGAATTCTGATAAAATTTTTCGGAAAAACTTAATTATTTTTTTAAATAGAAAAATTCATAGCTGGAATTCAATTATTTTTTTAGTATTTTAATAAAATTTCTCAATAGAATACATTTATTTTCAAAAATATTTAATAAACGTTTTCGATTGAATACAATCATTTTGAAAAATTAAAAAAAATTTTTTTAAAACATTAAATCATTTTCAAAAATTATGTAACAATTCTTTAGAACAATTTATTTATTTTTATAAATTGTAAGATTCTTCACAAGAATTTTAATGATTTTTATGCCAGTAATTAGGTATAAAATTGAAAAAAATTAAAACGAAAAATTATTTTTAAAAAAGTTGGAAAAAAGCTAACATTAAACTGCAAATAGATTATCGGAACAACGATTATTAATACAGATTTTTCTTTAATTTGCAGGTATGAGAAATGGAGGAAATTTGCAAAAAAAGTCCTAATAATAGGTTTCAATAAATTTCTATTTTCATCAAGTTTACAATTAAGTAGATTATTAATTACACCAAAGAATTACAAGAGGGGAAAATTAAAAGGTACATTAATTTATTATTTTTGAAACTATTATGTAAATTTCTAAAAAATTCTAAAAAATATTTTCAATTACCGAATTTTTATTCACTGACTCGTTTTATTCAGTTACAAGTTATTTATTACATGGAAAATTAGTAAAAACGTTTTTTCTATCAATAAAACTGTTAATAATATTTTTTCTTGCAGAAATTCTATCAAAATGAATTTACAAACAGTTTCGTTTATATATAAATAAAAAAAAATATATATATAATATATAAATAAAACTGTAAATAATCTTTTTCTTGCAGAAATTCTATCAACATGAATTTACAAACAGTTGCGTTCACACCATTTAATGACGATCTACTAAAAACACCGCAAGCATTTGCTCAACAATGTAAAGTCGTTTATAAACGAAATCACATGATTCCATTGAGTTTAAAGTACGAGATATTGCAACGAATGAAGAATGGAGCAACATTGTCAAATCTCGCGAAGGAATATAATATACCAAAATCGACGATTGGACGTATTCGTAAAATGGAGGGTGAATTGGAAAAATTTTGCCTCGAGAAGGAGCACATTAATGGAATGTCAAAGAGAAAACGTCTACAGGGACGTAAAGGTGACATTGGTCTCGACGCGTGTATGGAAATTTGGTATCAACAAAATTATTACCTCGGCAATTTAATTCCCGGTAAAATGCTACAAGAGAAGGCACTCGAATTCAATGTGAAATTAAACGGTCCAAAGACATTTAAAGCAAGCAATGGCTGGCTACAAAGTTTTAAAACACGTTGCGGAATTAAGAAACAACATCGACAAGACGGGAAGCGTTCAATAAATAGTGGAACCGCTTGTGAATTTCAATCAAAATTTTCTCAAGCTCTAAAAAACGACAACTATCCCCTGGACAATATTTATAGTTGCGATGAAAATATTCTCTGGTGGAAGACATTTCCAAAAAAAACCGCCTACGAGAAAAATGCACCAAAAGTTACATTAGTCATCAGTGCGAATGCAACTGGAAGTCATAAAATCCCTCTAATGATTATTGGACGTTCGAAGATTCCCTGGAGCTTAAAAACAGCCGATAAATTGTCAATAAAATATAAAGCACAAGAAAGTTCATGGATCGACACAGGAGTTTTTACCGAATGGCTAAAAACAATTTTCATTCCCTCAGTTAAGAAACGCCAATTGAAAGACGGTAAATCAGGTTCTATTGTCTTATTACTCGATTCAGCTGCCTGTCGTTATGTATCCGACACAAATTTCACTCTCAGTGGAATTTTAGTGAAATTAGTTCTCCTTCCAATGAATTTAACATCCGACGTTTTACCCTCGAATCAAGGTATCATTGAAAAATTGAAATTAATCTATAGACAAAATTTTCTCAAAGAAATTTTAGAACGTGGCATTAAGGCCGACAGTGAGAGTGTTAGTGAATTTTTGAAACAATGGAATTTAAGGGACACTTGCCACATATTAAAGAGTGCGTGGGAAAGTGTTTCGCCTTTAATTCTAATACAATCGTGGCGCAAAGTTTGTACCGGCGATATGTTTGATGAAAAAATGGAAACTGACAGTGAACTAAATGATAAACCGGAATTATTAAATTTATTAAAACAAATTCCAGGCTATGAGGATTGTAACGAGAATGACGCGAATAATTGGTTGGATGATGATTCCAGTGAATATGATGACGAGGAAAAGGAGAGTGACACCAGTGCAATAATAAAGACAAAAAAGAATTCATTGTCAACGGAGAAAATTGTTAATAATTCAAAAATTGTCACGAACGAAAGTATTACCGCAAAGGACGCTATTTTGAATTTAGAAAATGTTCTCAGGTGGATGAATCATCAGAGTGATTTGAAAAAGGACATTTCTTACGTTTCTGAATTGTGCGAAAGAATAAAAAAGAAAATAAAATGAAAGAAAATTATTTTTTTCCATTTCTGTACAGACCGAATGTAAATACAAGTTTTTTTTATATCGAACTAAATTGCAGTAATTTCATTTTTAGCAATTTCTACGATTTCTACGCTATCGACAAACATCGACATTTACCAAAAATTCCCGACTCAAAATATTCTTTTCTTTTTTAATGAGACCGCCTGGCCTTAAAAAATTTATTTTCCCTTAAAAATATATGTTTTTATCTTACGAATGAGAAATATAAAAAAAGGAACTGATAAGTTTTTATATAATTTCAAAAATAAAAAAATAGTATATCATGTATTTAAAAGATATACTATGAAAATAAAAACAGAAAAATTTTAATAAATACACGAGGAAAATATATCGTTTCAAATAACTTACGTTCTTAAAAAAAAATTGCTGGATTAGGTAAGCAAAAACTAACAATTTTTCTAAATATTTGAAAAAATTTAATTACTGCCAAAAATGTTAGTAAAATTCTTTGAAAGAATTCAATTGCTTTCATTAGAATTTTACTAAAATTTCTCAAGAGAAATCAATGATTTTTTCTAAACGAAAAATTTTTCTTAGAAACTAAATTTATTTGAATATTTTTTTAATTACATTCTCTTTAAAAATTCAATTATTTTCAATCAAATTAAATTAATTAAATCTTCATTTATTTCTTTAATATCCTCTTATTATTCAATGTATTATTAAACATTTTTTTAATCCGTGTGAATATATTACGTTTAATATTTTTCTGTGACTTTTCTATTTACAGATTTTCAGTGCTAATATTGAGAGAAACAGGAGATTAAATTTTTAAAATGAAATTCAATGCATTCTCCATGTCCATAGAGACCGTAAGTGTAATTTCCATCTACAGTTACTTCATTTCACTCAATGATTTTCTATTTTCTGAAAATTATCTATCAGTCAATGATCTTCAAAAACCAATACCAGTCGTTAATGCCTTTTACAAATATTTCGACGAACATCAAGAAAATCTAGATGACCTAATTCGAAGTTTACTCGAAGGCACCGATTTATTCGGAGAAAAAGCTAATGAAACATTAGACGATTTTTTCGTTAATACAATGTTCGACCACATTATAAGTTCTCTAGTATTTGAAAAATTTGGCAATATTTACGGTTTCTTGGCGGAAGTTGTTCAAAGGACGGACAATTTATTAATTGACAATTTTTTCCTCGAGGTAAAGAATAATCTTAGGGAAACAAAGTTTGAGAATGAATACGGCGACAGTTCGTCATTAACGCCTTTAGCTGTCGATCGAATATTTTTGAATCTAATTTCCCCTTTATTTCCAAAAGCTAATAGAAATATCCATCTTCTGTCACTTGACTACATTTACGCGCAGGCAGGTTCAATTTTTCTCCAACCAGCCAGAATGAATAATACCTATTATTCCAGTATGTACGCCGAAGCAGTTGAAATTAATAACGAAACCCTATTTGACGAATATTTACTAATTGGACATTTAATCGAAGAACTAATAATTAATAAGAAAATCAATGTATTTAATGTAACAACATTTGCATTACCAGCACTATTTCTCTACGTTTATCGAGAAAAAGACACATTAGATAATAAAAAAATAACAAATATTCTCTTCAATCAACAACAATGGATTGAGATTTATAAAGAATTTTTCTCATACCTCCAAGAAACGTATTATAAAATAAATACAGCTCTGATCTACGACACTCAATATAATCTTCACTATGAATTAACAGAATTTAAAACAAAATCCGCATTGGCACGTTATTTGATTGATAACGATCTTTATTGTGCAACAGAAACAAAAGAGATAAAAAGTGAATTTGTTCCTTTCTATTTAAAAGATCCTAGTAATTTTACATGTAGAATTGGCCAAATTTTACCGAATCTCAACAAAGACTATAATCGCAATATTGAAAATATAATTAGCGCCTATGTAGATTACGAACATCAGTCTATTGCAAGAGCAATGTCAACTTACTTTCAACAATGGAATTTCGACATCGATGTTATTGTGATATTAATAAATAATAATTTAACGTCAGCTTATTATATCGATTTAACAAAAGAGCCTACAGATTTTTTCGCCATTTACTTCCATGCGCACAATAGAGTCAAATATTATTCCATAATACGAGAAAATTACAGTGCTAGAATTTTTGAGGACAACGGCTTTCCAGGAATATTTGAAGAAATTGTTTGCCAGGCAATTAAGGATAAAAAAACAAAAATTGCATTTTTAGATCAGATTGGTAATATTAAACAGAAAATATTAGAAGAACGAAGTTCTCGTCTACGAAAAGTGCTTACATCGTCAATAATAAAAAACGATTGGTGGATGGAATTTTCATTGACACTTGTTCCATTTTATCCATGTGTATCAGGCGCAATTAAACACGAAATAGATGATCCATATATTTGTCAAGTGGACATATTTTCAATGTATCCAATTAATAATAATTCTGACGAAATATCTATGAATTTATTAGAACCACAAAATGAACAAGTTCTCCACTCGTTCGGCACAAATGTAAAAACGTTAAGTCTAAAAGCCTTGATTAGAAAAATAGTCAAAAAAGAGGAAAATCTACATTATAGATCACTGGTCGATCATTATGATTATAAACAACTCTCATCATTTTTTACAATAAATCGACTAGAGTTGAGATCAAATCGATTGCAAATTTTATCAAAACCCTGGAATTTTACAATGGCAAAAGTCGATAAATTAATTGATATTCTCCAAGAGAATATTCGATTGGTGAAAATGAAAACTTCATTAGATTATAAATCAATATTAAATATGTTAAATCATATCCTCTTTTTCAACAATCTCTACAATATTCCCCTCACTAAAAACAAAAATTCAATATTCAATTTACTCGTATCTTCACACTACTCGTACGGTGATTCCGGTTATGGTTACAAATTTATACCCTCAGATTTTAACGATGCTGCAATTTTGAGAACAATCTACGAATACAATACATCCAGAGAAGTATTATTGCATCAAACTGCAAAATATTCATCAAACGACAAAGAATTTATTGTAATTAATAAAAAAAATATTGAGGCAAATAATAATTACGTATATGAAATTGACAATAAAATTCAGTTCACACCTCATAGATTATACTTTTACGCAACGGAAATATCAAACTACAATTTAAACGAATGCGGTAAAAAAAATCCCGACTGTTCAAGAATAAAAAATAAAGATTTCCAAGAATCGACTGTAAATGAAGTCATAAAAAAATCTTTAATCCAACTACCAAATCTGACAAAAGAAAATATAACAAGAGTAATTAAAAATTACGTCTTTCCCGATGAAGATTTTAACATTCAAACATTTGTCAATGAATGGAAGAATGAAACCGATTTTCTAGCTCCAAAATTTGGGAAAAATTTTACATTTGAAAATAAAGAGGAATTTTTTAAATTACGATATAATCAGTATTTAGACGAGGAAAATTTAAATTTGACAAGCGTAACACAGAGAATAAATGCAATTTACAATCAAGAGGAAAGAAATCGTATTGAAATGAATACAAAATTACAAAATATTCTCCAAGATTTTGAGAATGGTCAAGAACGATTTTCAGCAACATTTGAAGATTATTACGCACTTCGAAATTTTGGAACAACTGGCTACAGGAGAATAATTTATGACACGAACGAAGCAAAACGGATGAAAATTGCCCTCTATAAATTAGCAATCAGACAATCTGATGACACAATTGAAAATTTTGATTCGGTTCTAATGAAACTGATATCAATGTCGTCGAATTCTATTCAAAAATTGTTTTACGATCGTGATGAATTGACAATACAAAAATTTACCTTTACAAAAATACCTTCTATGACCTTTGAAAATAGAGTGACGGTTAAGAAGAAGGGTTATGAAAATATTTTACTTCTAATTAATTATTCAGGAACCTACATGAGAGCAAAAATAAAGCAGATTTTCAATACAACAAAGCCAATTATGAAGATAATTCTTCTGCCTGGAAGTAAATTTAAAATTTCTGAGAAACGTTATTACAATCACAAAATATTAGGCTCTGTTTTGGAAATCAAGTTACATTACATTCACAAGGAAGATGAGAAATTCATATGGTACCAAAAAATAATGAAAACTATTACAGAAATTCCATTGTAATCTAATAATTAACGTAATTAAAAAAAATTAATTTGATTAATAATTAAATCATAAAAACATCAAGTTAACTTATTAATAAATTACGATTATTATAATGTATTAATTAATAACTAAAAAAATTATCAAGTATAAATTATAATTCAGGCTGTATTTAAAATTTTTTTTTAAATCAACGAGTTTTGTAATTATATATTGAATTAATAAAATGTTATGTATCAGTAAACATTTAATATTATTCATTTGTCTTTTTCTCCATTTTTACGTTAGGTCGTTAAAAATTGAAAAATTCCCAAGAAATAATAAACTGAAGCGATAATATTTTTTTATCATAGCTATATTATATTTATGACATTATCAAATATTTGAAATTTGCGTTTCAAAAATTTTTTATCCACTTAAATTTTGAAAATTTATACACATCTGCCAAAATTTATAACTTTTAAATAATGTATAAACGTGACATAATTGTAAAAATATACTGTCCAATAGATATTAATAATATTTTCAAAAACGCTTAATGAAAAAAAATAAAATCCAAAGAAGATAAATAAGTGCTTATGTAAAAGTGTAAAAAAATTTATTGGAAAATTCACGATTAATAATTCTTCGTTGAAGAACATAGAAGAAAGTTATGATGCAAAATATCATATAATTTAGTTTGCCAACACATTAATAATCTCTGCAATTATATCAAATCTGTCTTTAAAAAACTAAATAATCACGATACTAATAACAGGTGAGAAAAGTAATAAAAGGCCTAGTATGCAAAATCTGCCCCCGCTCAAAAAAATTTGAAATTTTTGTTACATATTGACAGCATAACGATAAAATTTTTCATTAAATATTTTTTCAAAAAATTCATCTTTGTAAGTTTTTTTCCACTGTGTGGTACCCAATTAAAAAAATTTTAAAAAATATTTCTTAAAAGTACCCATTCAGGAGAATTTTCTGTAAAAAATCCAAAGTAGTACCTCCAACTTAAGACAAAAAATTTTTTAGTGTTCTTTGGGAGCAAAATTTTAGAAATTTTTTTTAAGTCCTCTTAAAAATTTATAAAACACGTATAAATTTCATTAAAATCGATCCAGTGGTTTTCGAGAAAAAACAAATTTTTGCTTTTTCTGCCCCCTCCATAACTCTTACAAAATTGAATTTTTTAAAAAAATATTTGGTGAAAATTTTTATCTTAATGCTGCCAACATGTAACAAAAATTTCAAATTTTTTTAAGCGTGGCTAGATTTAACGTTTTGTTTAATTTGTTAAAATTTTATTCTAAGAAAGTTGATTATAAATTTTACTGATTTCATTCTTACTGTAATAAGTGTAAAGAAATTTGGAAACTCTGTAAATTCACCCAGATATACATTTCTGTGGGTTTACAGAATACCTGAACATTCGTAAATTAATTCGTATTTGAAAATGTATTTGAGGATCTTGAAATTTTTAATTTGACTCAACTGAAAATCAATTTTGCCATTGGATTCTTAAATAAATTCTTTTTTTTATTAACAGCTATTTCTACAATAAATTAAACGAGGTAAAAAAAATAATTTTTGAAAATGAACTACGATAGTTTAACCAATCCAATAGAAGCCGTGAGTTTGATTCCAATCTACGCTTATTTTACTTTACTCAGTGATTTTCTATTCAGCGAAAATTATTTATCAATCGATGATCGACAAAGTTATATACCGGTAGTCAATGGACTTTACAAGTACTTCGACGAACGTCCAAATGATACTGATCATTTAACCCTTTAACGACCAAATGTGCTGATTTCTAAATTCGATTTCAAACTCTTATTATTGAAAGAAAAAAATTATTTAAAATTCTACAGGCACATACCCATATGTTTTTGGGGTCGCTCTTTCGAATGGCGTTGTCAAAATTTCCAAAAAGTGCCATTTAACCCTTATTTTTTTCAAAAATACTCAAAAAATACAAAATTTTGGAAAGTAATTTTTTTTTAGATCCAATTTTAGTTAGTATATTAATTTTTCCAGGTCACCTAAGGTATACAAAACGTGTTCCCGATAGTTCTAGTTTAAAAATATGCTTTGCGTTTTAAGATTTTTTGTTTTTATTAATTCAAAATGGCGCCTGAAAATAAAATTTTTTTCAAAATTTAACACAGGATGGACAAAATTTTCAAAAAATTGTTGAATTCGCTTGAAACTTGTTGCACGGGGGTTTTTGGGGTCGCTGATTACGAATCTGAATTCATATTTTCAAAATTCAAAATGGCGGACCCAACATGGCGGACGACAAATCTAAAACTTTATCGTATTGTCTTCAAATTTGTTACTCGGGGTTTTGGGGGTCGCTGATTACGAATCTGAATTCAGATTTTCAAAATTCACAATGACGGATCCAATATGGTGGACGACAAAGTTAAAACTTTATCGTATTGTCTTCAAATTTGTTACTCGGGGGGTTTTTGGGGTCGCTGATTACGAATCTGAATTCAGATTTTCAAAATTCAAAATGGCGGATCCAATATGGCGGACGACAAAGTTAAAACTTCATCGTATTGTCTTCAAATTTGTTACTCGGGGGTTAATATTTATGCATTGATATTTATACATTGATACTTATACATTGATACTCATACATTGATACATATACATTGATACTAATACATCGATACTTATACATTGATACTTATACATTGATAGTAATACACTGATACTAATACACTGACACTTATACATTGACACTAATACATTGATAGTAATACATTTACACTAATACATTGATACTAATACATTTATACCTATACATTGATACTGATACATTGATACTAAACCATTAACACTAATGTCAGATTCGTAATCAGCGACCCCGAAAACCCCCGAGTAACAAATTTGAAGACAATACGATAAAGTTTTAACTTTGTCGTCCGCCATATTGGATCCGCCATTTTGAATTTTGAATATCTGAATTCAGATTCAAAATCAGCGACACCGAAAACCCCTGAGTAACAAATTTGAAGACAATACGATAAAGTTTTAGATTTGTCGTCAGCCATATTGGATCCACCATTTTAAATTTTAAAAATCTGAATTCAGATTCGTAATCAGCGACCCCGAAAACCCCAGAGTAACAAATTTGAAGACAATACGATAAAGTTTTAGATTTGTCGTCCGCCATATTGGATCCGCCATTTTGAATTTTGAAAATCTGAATTCAGATTCGTAATCAGCGACCCCGAAAACCCCCAAGTAACAAATTTGAAGACAATACGATAAAGTTTTAACTTTGTCGTCCACCATATTGGGTCCGCCATTTTGAATTTTGAAAATCTGAATTCAGATTCGTAATCAGCGACCCCAAAAACCCCCGAGCAACAAGTTTCAATCGAATTCAACAATTTTTGAAAATTTTGTCCATCCTGTGTTAAATTTTGAAAAAAATTTTATTTTCAGGCGCCATTTTGAATTAATAAAAACAAAAAATCTTAAAACGCAAAGCATATTTTTAAACTAGAACTATCGGGAACACGTTTTGTATACCTTAGGTGACCTGGAAAAATTAATATACTAACTAAAATTGGATCTAAAAAAAAATTACTTTCCAAAATTTTGTATTTTTTGAGTATTTTTGAAAAAAATAAGGGTTAAATGGCACTTTTTGGAAATTTTGACAACGCCATTCGAAAGAGCGACCCCAAAAACATATGGGTATGTGACTGCAGAATTTTTAATAATTTTTTTCTTTCAATAATAAGAGTTTGAAATCGAAGTTAGAAATCAGCACATTTGGTCGTTAAAGGGTTAATTCGATTTTTGTTGCAAGGCAGCGATTTGTATGGGGAAAAAAATGGAGAATTAGTGGATGAAACTTTCGTTAATACAATGTTTGACTATATTATAAGTTCCCTTGTCTTCAGTAAATTTGGAAATATTTACGGCTTCTTAGCAGAAGTTGTTCGAAAAACGGACAATTTACAAATAGACAATATTCTCCAGAATATAAAGATGGATCTTAACTTAATGATAATTCGGAGTGAAGACGATGACCGTACGACGCTAACACAATTAGCTGTTGATCGAATATTTAATGACATAATTTTGCCCTTATTTCCAAAATCGAATAATCCTGATCATGGATTGTTGTCACTTGATTACATTTACGCTCAGGCAGGTTCAATTTTACTTAAACCGGGCCGAATGAATGCCACCTACTATTCCAACGAGTTCACTGAAAAACATAAAATCGACTATAATGAAACCTTATTTGATGAATATCTTTTCATTGGTCATTTACTTGAACAATTAATTATTTCCGGGAAAGTTACACAATTTAATGTAACTGTTTTTGCTCTACCAGCGCTTTTCATCTATGTTTACAAAGAAAGAGTAAGTCTAGAAAGGGTAACAACCATAAACATTATTTACGATCCACAACACTGGCTAAGAGCCTACAATGCTTTTCTTTTACATCTAGACAAACTTTACAATAAAATTGAGTACTATCTAAAAATCGACACTAAATATAATCTACATTTTGCTCTCTCAAACCATAAATCACTTTCCTCTTTGACCAAATATTACTCAACTATTTATCCCGATTGCCAACCAGAAAAACAAAGAAACAGTAAAATATTTACAGACTCCAATATTATTACCAAAAAACAATGTGCAAATATTTCAGAACAAATCCAATCTCACTTCAATCACAATATTGATAATATAATTTATGCCTATAAATCTTTTGAAACCAAATCATTAAACACTGCATTTGGTAATTATTTTCCATCTACAATTCGTGATATGAAAGTAAAAATAAGATTAATGGTCATGAATAATATTCATCCCAAGCAAACCGATTTTTATCCTTTTTCGAATACTTTCGAAATTTATTTTCCAAACAAAACAATAATATTTTATTATATAAAACGAAATAACTACAAATCTACAGTAGAAGTGAATAATCTTTTTGGAATATTTTTGAATGAAACCACTCTTGCATCTGACGACAAAACAAGAAGCTCTCTCACACAACAATTAAATTTCTTAATAGATAAAATTGTCGAAGATAAAAGTAAAAACCTAAAAGAATTACTAATGACAAATCAGTCATTAAATGATGATTGGTGGAAGGAATACGGTTTATCCCTTGTCCCATTTTATCCATATTTATCGGGCAAAATTGACAATAATACAGAATCTGAAGTTGATACATTCACTTTCTATTCAAATGAAAACGATGACAGAATATCTCTGGATTTACTAGAAAAAAAAACAATGTCCATTATAACGTCCTCAGGCACAACCATAAAATCACTAAATATGAAAAAATTATTTGCAAAAATTATCGAGAAAGAAAAAGTGCTGAAATTTGAAATATACACAGATTATCTGAAATATTCGAGACTTTCGAAATTTGTCAAAGATACAATCCAATTTTATTATAGATCATTAATACGTTTTTCCACTCCTCTTTATAATATTGTTCTCAAGAAAAATGAAGTACTAACAGTTCTTAAAGAGAATATCAATAGAGTAAAAATTTTAACAAACCTATCTAATCAAAATGTATTAAACTTGATAGAAAATATTATGCAATACATAATGACGATTTTAATTTTTTCCAAATTCGATTCAAACGATTCTGAACACAAGATAAACGTATTATCACAAGCCACTTTTCTAGATTCCAACTATGGCTATAAATTTGTCACTCTAAATGATTACAATATTGCAATTTTACGCACAATCGATTACTATTCAGGATCAAGAAAAGTAATGCTTATTCAAAACAATACTGACTCAACAAAGGAAAAAATATTCCGAATAATCAATTCCACGAATCTAATGCAAACTAATGAATATTTATACGAAATTGACAACATACTACAAAAATTTCCAAATTCCTTCACATTTCATTCAATAGATGTTGCTGATTTTAATATAAATAACTGCAGCAATAAGAATAAAGTAACAAGTAGTGAATGTGTCAGAAAAAAGAATAGAGAAAATCAAGAATGGATGGCAAGTTACGTATATGAACAATGCTTAGAAAAAATAAAACAAATAACAGCCTTCCAAATACGAAAAATAATCGACAATTACGTATTTCCCGAGGATGAAGTTTTAAAAACTACGGAATTTATTCAAAACTGGATTAGAGAAAAAAATTTATTAAGTCCACAATATGGTAAAAGATACATAATTGAACATAAAGAGCTTTTGTTTAAATTAAGATACAGTGAATGGCTAGAGGAAGAAGATTTACAATTTTCAGAGGCGAGAGAGAGAATTGAAAAAATTTATACACCAAAGCAGAGGAATTTAATTGAAACGAAAACAACATTACAGGCAATTTTCGACAATTACAAATCCGATAATCAACGATTTGTGGCAACATTCGATGATTATTATGCAATTCGTAATTTTGTAACAACTGGTTATAGGAGAATAAAGAGCGACACCGACGGAGCAAAACGAATGAAAAATGCCCTTTATAAATTAGCAATTAGACAATCTGATGATCCAAATGAAGAATTTGAACCTGAATTAAAAATCATTGAATCATTCAGCAAGAAATCGGTTGAGAAATTGTTTTTTGAACAATCGGAATATAAATTACAAACATTTACCATCACGAGTAAAACAATTGTCAATAAGATAACATATCATAGAGAGGGTTTTGTGAATGTTATGCTTAGAATGATATTTCCTCATTTTTATTTTAGAGCAAAAATTCAACAAAAAAATTGTTTTCTACACGCGAGATCGATTCTTTTACCAGGGACAAGATTTAAAATTCAAGCAGCAAACTATGTTAATATTACTGGACTCGGTTATATTTTACTTGTTAGATTAGAGCACATTTATGAAGATAATGAAATATATTCAGGTTACAAAAAAATTATGAACAGAATTGCAGAAATTGATTTGTAAATCATTATTTTTTTAATTCTAATAATAATAATTGTGACTTGTAATACTTTTCTTTGTTTAAAACTAAACTGAAAAACATGTAATTACGCATGCAATAAAATTTTGAATATCATATAAAAATTGTGTATTATTAATACAAAGTTAGTAAATTATTTTGCACAATTTAACCCTTTGCCGTTCTTGTGTTACGAAATGTCGTTTAGAGTCTTTTCTGGGGGAACAACCAATGAGAAAAGGCGGTATGCTTGTGTTGATAAATTAGTTATGTGTGAGAATGTAAGTGTTCTGAATTTGCAGGAACGTACCTAATTAAAAAATTAATCCATTTATATTTTAAAATAAATTATATTTCAATATAATATTTAATACTTAAAAATCTGTTTTTTTGTATAAAGTGGAAGTGTATTTGCAATTTATTACTTTTTAAACATAGCTATATTTGATTATTAAAGACTTTTATCAAATCTACATAACCAATGTAAACATAACCTCAAAATCAAACTAATTTCCGGCCCTGATATTATCCACGTGATTCCACTGTCAAACATATTTTTTCTGAGGTGGGGAAAGCTTATGTACGGCAAAGGGTTAATAAGAAAATTAATATAGAAACAGGTGGTCTAACTCCGGTAATGGGAGTACGTAATGGTTTGATTTCCAGAAGTAGGCTGAAAAATTATGAGACGCAGTTTTTGGCATGATTGCGGAAAAGAATTTTTGTCCACCTTGATCATTTGACATGGAATCGCTTATTTACAAAAAAAATCGTGATTTAAAGATTAGATATTGAAACTTGCTGCTTGGAGATTTTTGGGATCGCTGATTACGAATCTGAAGTTAGGTGTCCAAAATTCAATATGGCGGATCTAATATAACTGTCATATTTTAAAAATTTACTTGAAATATTTTATTTTCCTTTAAAAATATATGTTTTTATGGTACTTATGAATAAGAAACATAAAAAACTGATAAGTTTTTATATAATTTCAAAAATAAAAATATATATTATTCAAATAACCAACAAAATAATAAAAAACAACGTGACTTTTAAACTATTACAGAGAATACTAAAATCAGTAAAATTAACATATGTGAATTTTTGTAGGTTATAAAACATTTTTAAAAATTTTTTTGCGTGCTTTGCATTATGAAAAATAAAAAATAGTATATCATGTATTTAAAAGATATACTATGAAAATAAAAACACAGAAAAAAATTTAATAAATACACGAGGAATATATTTTGATTCAGATAACTTACGTTCTTCAAAAAATTTGCAGGATTAGGTAAGCAAAAACTAACAATTTTCTATTTAAAAAAAATTGTACTACCTATTTTTATTTTGCTGTTTACTCATTCCTGGTTCTCTGACAGGACCACTGGGAATAATTTCGATTTATAGTATACTTATTATTTAATGCATTTTATATTCATCACGCTATTTATTTCCTACTTACTCTATTACAAAATTCTTAACAAAAATTTAATTATTTTTAATTCAATTTTAATTGTTTTCCTGAAAATAAATTATTTACTATTATACTCAAAAATGTTAATCAAATTCTCTACAAAAATTCAATTATTTTCAAAAGTTTGAATAAAATTCATCATTAGAATTTATAATTGTTATCAATACAGTTTTGATATGATTGTGGAATAAATCCAACGTATAAATTAAATTACGCAGGACCACAAAATTTTTTAAAAGAAAGTATTGACCGGACTGTGTTTTTATATGTTTTTTGGTTCGCTAAATTCGAATCCGAACTCAGTTTTCCGCCATCACGTCAAATTTCTTCAAAAATTAATATAATTCGAAAAAAACATACTGTAAACAAGATTTAAATAAAAATAAGCAGAAGATTTAAAAAAAAACAACTTTAAAACACTGAAAAAATATTATATAATGTGAGATAATTAAAGAAACTCGTAAATATTCAAAATTTAAGATGGCCGATCCAATATGGCGTCGATTTTTTTAAAATTCACCCAATTCGCCTGAAACTTGTTACTCTGAGATTTTTGGGGTTGCTAAATACGAATTTCACCTCAGTTTTCAAAAATTCAAAATGGTGGATCCAAAATGGCCTATCATTTTTAAAAAAAATATTGGATTTACCTGAAACGATATACTCGGGGGTTTTCGGGGTCGCTGATTACGAATTTCACCTTAGTTTTCAGAAATTCAAAATCTGAGAAATTTTTAAATAATTCGTAAGCCATATTGGATCCGCTATTTTGAATTTTTAAAAACTAATGTAAAATTCGTCTTTAGCGACCCCAAGAACCCCCGAGTAACAAGTTTAACGATCCGTCAAGTAAAAGTTTTTGCAAATTGCCAAACAATTAGTGAAACAAAAGTATACTATTTGAAATTAATAACTACAATTTTTATATTGAATTATAACAAACATAAAATTTAATTTAATGATTAACATTAGCAGCAAATAATCGAACTACAACTACAACTAGTTTGTGGGAAAATTGGGTAGTTTAGGCTCTAGGTTTGTCTAAGTGTCAAAAAATCGCTTTTATCAGTTTTTTTTAATTCTATGAACTATGAAACCGTATAGTATATTAAATAAACCTAACAGAAATATCTCTACAGATTTTCAGTGCTAATATTGAGAGAAACCGGAAAACAGGTTTAAAAAATGAAATTCAATGCATTCTCCATGTCCATAGAGACCGTAAGTGTAATTTCCATCTACAGTTACTTCATTTCACTCAATGATTTTCTATTTTCTGAAAATTATCTATCAGTCAATGATCTTCAAAAACCAATACCAGTCGTTAATGCCTTTTACAAATATTTCGACGAACATCAAGAAAATCTAGATGACCTAATTCGAAGTTTACTCGAAGGCACCGATTTATTCGGAGAAAAAGCTAATGAAACATTAGACGATTTTTTCGTTAATACAATGTTCGACCACATTATAAGTTCTCTAGTATTTGCAAAATTTGGCAATATTTACGGTTTCTTGGCTGAAGTTGTTCGAAGGACGGACAATTTATTAATTGACAATTTTTTCCTCGAGATAAAGAATAATCTTAGGGAAACAAAGTTTGAGAATGAATACGGTAACAGTTCGTCATTAACGCCTTTAGCTGTCGATCGAATATTTTTGAATCTAATTTCCCCTTTATTTCCAAAAGCTAATAGAAATATCCATCTTCTGTCATTTGACTACATTTACGCGCAGGCAGGTTCAATTTTTCTCCAACCAGCCAGAATGAATACTACCTATTATTCCAGTATGTACGCCGAAGCAGTTGAAATTAATAACGAAACCCTATTTGACGAATATTTACTAATTGGACATTTAATCGAAGAACTAATAATTAATGAGAAAATCGATGTATTCAATGTAACAACATTTGCATTACCAGCACTATTTCTCTATGTTTATCGAGAAACAGATACGTCAAAACAAGAAAAAATAACAAATATTCTCTTCAATCAACAACAATGGATTCAGATTTATAAAGAATTTTTCTCATACCTCCAAGAAACGTATTTCGAAATAAATGAAGCTCTAATTTACGATACTCAATATAATCTTAACTATGAATTAACAGAATTTAAAACAATATCCGTATTGGCACGTAATCTTATTGAAAACGATATTTATTGTGCAGCAAAAACAAATGAGATGAAAAGTGAATTTGTTCCTTTCTATTTAAAAGATCCCAGTAATTTTACATGTAGAATTGGCCAAATTTTGCCAAATCTCACCAAATACTATAATTACAGTATTGAAAATATAATTAACGCCTATATAAATTACGAAGATCAGTCAATATCAAGAGCAATGGCAACCTACTTTCATCAATTGAATTTCGACATCGATGTTATTATGATATTAATAAATAATAATTTAACGTCAGCTTATTATATCGATTTAACAAAAGATCCAAAAGATATTTTCGCCGTTTACTTCCGTGCGCAAAACAGGGTCAAGTTTTATTTCATAATACGCGAAAATTATAGTGCTAGAATTCTCGAGGCCAGCGGCTTTCCAGAAATATTTGAAGAAATTGTTTGTCAGGTTATTGAGGATACAAAAACTGAAATTCCATTCTTAGATCAGACTCGTAAGATTATAGAGCAAATATTAGAATATAGGAGTTCTCGTCTACGAAAAGTCCTGACATCGTCGAAATTGGAAAAAGATTGGTGGAGGGAGTTTTCATTGTTACTTGTACCACTTTATCCATGTTTATCAGGTGCTATTGAACACGAAACAGACGATCCACATATTTGTCAAGTGGACATATTTTCAATGTATCCAATTAACAATAATTCTGACGAAATATCTATGAATTTATTAGAACCACGAAATGAACAAGTTCTCCACTCGTTCGGCACAAATATAAAAACTTTAAGTCTTAAAGCCTTGATTAGAAAAATAATCAAAAAAGAGGAAAATTTACATTATAAATCACTGTTCGATCACTCTGATTATAAACAACTTTCAACATATTTTACAATAAATCGAATAGAATTGAGAACTAATCGATTGCAAATCTTATCAGAACCCTGGAATTTTACAGCGGAAAAAGTCGATACATTAATTGATATTCTTAAAGAGAATATTCGATTTGTAAAAATGAAAACCTCATTGGATTATACATCAGCATTTAATATGTTGAATCATATTGAAAAATTTGTCAACAATCTCTACAGAATTTATCTTACTAAATACAATTATTTACCACTAGATTTACTCGTATTGTCTCACTACCCATTCGGTGATTCAGGTTTTGGTTATAGATTTATACTATCAGATTTTAACGATGCTGCAATTTTGAGAACAATCTACGAATACAATACATCCAGAGAAGTATTATTGCACCAAACTGAAAAATATTCAACAAACGACAAAGAATTTATTGTAATTGACATAAAAACTCGTTCTGAAATTAATAAATACGTATATGAAATTGACAACAAAATTCAGTACACACCCCATAGATTACGCTTTAACGCAACGGAAATAGCAAAGTATAATCTAAACGAATGCAGTACAAAAAATCCTGATTGTCAAAGATTATTAAATAAACATTTCCAAGAATCAACTGTAAATCAAGTCATAAAAAAATGTTTAATCCAATTACCAAAAATTTCTAAAGAAAATATAACAAAAGTAATTAAAAATTACGTGTTTCCTGAACCAGGTTTTATCATTGAAACATTTGTCAATGAATGGAAAAATGAAACCGATATTCTAGTTCCAAAATTTAAGAAAAATTTTACATTTGAAAATAAAGACGAATTTTTTAAGATACGATACAATCCGTATTTAGATGAGGAAAATTTAAATTTGACAAGCGTAACACAGAGAATAAATGCAATTTACAATCAAGAGGAAAGAAATCGTATTGAAATGAATACAAAATTACAAAATATTCTCCAAGACTTTGAGAATGGTAAAGAACGATTTTCAGCAACATTTGAAGATTATTACGCACTTCGAAATTTTGGAACAACTGGCTACAAGAGAATAATTTATGACACGAACGAAGCAAAACGAATGAAAATTGCCCTCTATAAATTAGCAATCAGACAATCTGATGACACAATTGAAAATTTTGATTTTGTTCTAAAAAAACTTATATCAGTACCGTCGAATTATATTGAAAAATTGTTTTACGATCGTGACGAATTTATAATACAAAAATTTACCTTCACAAAAATACCTTCTGCAACCTTTGGAAATAGAGTGACGGTTAAGAAGAAGGGTTATGAAAATATTTTACTTCTAATTAATTATTCAGGAATCTATATGAGAGCAAAAATAAAGCAGATTTTCAATACAACAAAGCCAATTATGAAGATAATTCTTCTGCCTGGAAGTAAATTTAAAGTCTCTGGAAAGCGTTATTACGATCACAGATTTTTGGGCACTGTTTTGGAAATCACATTAAAATACATTCAAGAGAAAGATGATATATTCAAATGGTACCAAAAAATAATGAAAACTATTTCAGAAATTCATTTGTAATCCAATAATTGTCGTAATTACAAAAAATAATTTTATTAATAATTAATTCATGAAAACCTCAATTTAAATAATTAATAAATTAATTATAATAATAGAGATGTGCAAAGAGCCCGTAAAGCTCTAAAAATTAACGAGTTTTGTAATTATTTATTAAATTAATAAAATGTTATGTATCAGTAAAGATTTAGTATCATTGTTTATGCTTGGGATGAAACCTTCTTTACCCATCGTAATTTGTTCACAGAAAAAACGGTGGGTATAGAGTAAACAATAGACAAACTCGATTGTCATGTCACAATCGAGGTTATTGAAAAAATAAACATTTCAATAAATAGTCATTTTTATTGAAACATAAAGCACAAATGAAAAAAGATAAATAAAAAACATATTTTCGTTTAGAGAAAGCAAAAGTGCCACATCGAGGGGAAATCTCAAAAAGAAAGGAAAAGAAAAAAGATTATCAAATCAAGTAAAATAATAAAATGAGAAAAATGTGATTAATTTCTTTAATAAAGTATTTTTATATACTTCTATGACATAGTGCATTTTATTATAGTATTTTTTAAATTTAAAGAATTTACATAATTAAACAAAAAACCGTAGTTAATAAATTTATATTAAAATTAAATGTAATTAAATTAAATTCTTCGATTGTTTAAAATATGGGAATTGTCTACATAAGTATTGCAAAAGGCTGCAAACAATTTTTGTTTTATTTTATATTTATTTATTTTTTGATAAATTTTTTATCCTTCAAACTATATTGGAAGTGTCTACATAAGTATAGAGAAAGGCTAAAATCATTTTTTTTAATATTCTTATTTTTTCAAACAAAAATTCTTCAATTATTCAAACCATGGCAAGTGTCTATAAAAGTATAGAAAAACGATAGGGGTAAATATTTCTAAAATTCTATTTTTTTTATAAAATTGAAAATCTTTCAAACCACAGGAATTGTCTATAAAAATATAGGAGACGGATAGAATAAATATTTTTGAAATTTCTTATTTTTCTTGATAAAATTAAAAATCTTTCAAAAAATTGGAATTTATTGTCTATAAAAGTATAGGAGACGGATAGAAACAATATGTTTGTAATTTCTTATTTTTCTTAATAAATTTTGATAATTTTCCACCACATGGGAACTGTCTAGCAAAGTATGGGAGCCTTCCCCAATACTTTTCCAAACCATAGGAATTGTCTATTAAAGTATAGGAGCCTTCTCCAATACTTTGGTAGACAATAAATATATTTAAATATCTTATTTTTCTTGATAAGAAGATCTCAACAAACTTGTGTTGAGTTTTACCTTCTAGAGTTTATTTGTGTTGAATTATTTAATGTTGAATTGAATGGCGTAAAATTATTATTAATTGACTTTGAAAAAAAGAAAAAAAATCTAATTTAAATTTGTGTAGAATTTTAAATTATAGTGTTTAATTGCGTAGAATTTTTAAAAAATGTATTTTTTAAAATGTATTTATTTTTGTAGAATTATCTGGTATTGAATTTAACGGCGTAGAGTTAATAATTTAATTAAATTAAATATTACAATTGCTATCTGCAGATATTTTTCTCGTAGAATAATATTTGTAGAATTTCCTTGCGTAGAGTTTAATCTTGTAAAAATTTATTGTAAAAAAAGTTAAAATTTGTATAATCTATTTATTAAAATGCATTTATTTTTTAGAATTATCTGGTGTTGAATTTAACTGCGTAGAGTTAACAACTTATAAAGAATAATAAAAAATATATTTTATCATGCGTAGAATTAAACTTTGTTGAATATATCGTTGTAGTATTCAATCGTAAAGAATTTAAAAAAATTAATTAAATTATATTTTATTTAATAAGAATGCGTAGAGTTTCATTATGTAGAATTAATATGCGTAGAATTATTATTACTTCTCTAAATAAATATAAAGTGAGAGTTTTCTCGTGTAGAGTTTACTGTGTTGAATTTTCATTTGAAGAATTTAATTGCGTAGAATCGCTACCGCCCCAAAGTAATTTAAAAACAGAAATTATTAATTTTTTTTACAAACAAATATTTAGTTTTCTAAAAAAATGTAATTCATAAAATTTTGTTAGCCTTTTCCCATACTTTTAAAGACACTTCTCATGTTTTAAAAATCAGAGAATATTTTTATTAAATAACTCAAAATTTCGAATAATATTCATTTTAGCTTTCTCCCATACTTTTAAAGAAATTTCCCATGGTTACAAAGATTAATAAAATATTTATCTAAAATGTATATTTTAACGTGGATAATCTAGTGAAAATTTCTTCTTTTCTTATTTTTATAATATTAAAATTTTATAAAGAAAATAAGAAATAGCCTTCTCCCATACTTTTATAGACAATTCCCATGATTTGAAGGATCAAAAATTTGATTAAAAAAAATAAGAATTTTCACTATTAATTATTCCAGTTTTCTCCCATATCTTTTTAGACAATTCCCATGTTCTGAAAAACTATCAATTTTATCAAGAAAAACTAGAAATTTTAAAAATTTTGATCCTAGCCTTCTCCCATACTTTGCTAGACAGTTCCCATGTTCTGGAAAATTGTCAATTTTCTCAAGAAAAGTAAGTAATTTTAAAAATATTTATTCTATCCGTCTGTTATACTTTTATAGACAATAAATTCCTATTTTTTTAAAGATTTTTAATTTTATCAAGAAAAATAAGAAATTTCAAAAATATTTATTCTATACTTTTATAGACAATTCCAGTGCTTTTCAACCACTGGCATTTCAAAATGAAAAAATGTGTGTGATTTTGGAAAAACCTTTGTAACTTTTTTAATTTTGGTCCTAGAAAAATGCGTCTATAGAAGAAGTTGCATGGTTTTGTTCCATTTAATACGAAAAATTTTACAAACCATTCAAAAATAAACTGACAAAAAGTTACCGCAAATTGAAGTTTCAAAATGAAAAATGTCTGTGATTTTGGAAAAACCTTTTTACCTTTTTAATTTCGGTCCTAGAAAAATGCGTCTAAAGAAGAAGTTGCATGGTTTTGTTCCAGTTAATAGGAAAAATTTCAAAAAACCTTCAAAAATAAACTGGCAAAAAGTTACCGAAAATTAAAGTTTCAAAATGAAAAAATGTCTGTGATTTTCGAAAAACCTTTGTAACTTTTTTAATTTCGGTCCTAGAAAAATGCGTCTAAAAGAAAAGTTGCATGGTTTTGATCCAGTTAATAGGAAAACTGTCAAAAACCCTTCAAAAATAAACTGGCAAAAAGTTACCGAAAATTAAAGTTTCAAAATGAAAAAATGTCTGTGATTTTGGAAAAACCTTTGTAACTTTTTTAATTTCGGTCCTAGAAAAATGCGTCTAAAGGAAAAGTTGCATGGTTTTGATCCAGTTAATAGGAAAACTGTCAAAAACCCTTCAAAAATAAACTGGCAAAAAGTTACCGAAAATTAAAGTTTCAAAATGAAAAAATGTCTGTGATTTTCGAAAAACCTTTGTAACTTTTTTAATTTTGGTCCTAGAAAAATGCGTCTAAAGAAGAAGTTGCATGGTTTTGTTCCAGTTAATAAGAAAAATTTAAAAAACACAACAAAAATAAACTGGCAAAAAGTTACCGCAAATTGAAGTTTCAAAATGAAAAATGTCTGTGATTTTGGAAAAACCTTTGTAACTTTTTTAATTTCGGTCCTAGAAAAATGCGTCTAAAGGAAAAGTTGCATGGTTTTGATCCAGTTAATAGGAAAACTGTCAAAAACCCTTCAAAAATAAACTGGCAAAAAGTTACCGAAAATTAAAGTTTCAAAATGAAAAAATGTCTGTGATTTTCGAAAAACCTTTGTAACTTTTTTAATTTCGGTCCTAGAAAAATGCGTCTAAAAAAGAAGTTGCATGGTTTTGTTCCAGTTAATAGAAAAAATTTCAAAAAACCTTACAAAATAAACTGGCACAAAGTTACCGAAAATTGAAGTTTCAAAATGAAAAAATGTGTGTGATTTTGGAAAAACCTTTGTAACTTTTTTAATTTTGGTCCTAGAAAAATGCGTCTAAAGAAGAAGTTGCATGGTTTTGTTCCAGTTAATAAGAAAAATTTTAAAAACCCATCAAAAATAAACTGGCAAAAAGTTACCGCAAATTGAAGTTTCAAAATGAAAAAATTTCTGTGATTTTCGAAAAACCTTTGTAACTTTTTTAATTTTGGTCCTAGAAAAATGCGTCTAAAGAAGAAGTTGCATGGTTTTGTTCCAGTTAATAGGAAAAATTTCAAAAAACCTTCAAAAATAAACTGGCAAAAAGTTACCGCAAATTGAAGTTTCAAAATGAAAAAATGTCTGTGATTTTCGAAAAACCTTTGTAACTTTTTTAATTTCGGTCCTAGAAAAATGCGTCTAAAGAAGGAGTTGCATGGTTTTGATCCAGTTAATAGGAAAAATGTCAAAAACCCTTAAAAAGTAAACTGGCAAAAAGTTACCGCAAATTGAAATTTCAAAATGAAAAAATGTCTGTGATTTTCGAAAAACCTTTGTAACTTTTTTAATTTTGGTCCTAGAAAAATGCGTCTAAAGAAGAAGTTGCATGGTTTTGTTCCAGTTAATAGGAAAAATTTCAAAAAACCTTCAAAAATAAACTGGCAAAAAGTTACCGCAAATTGAAGTTTCAAAATGAAGAAATGTCTGTGATTTTCGAAAAACCTTTTTACCTTTTTAATTTCGGTCCTAGAAAAATGCGTCTAAATAAGAAGTTGCATGGTTTTGTTCCAGTTAATTAGAAAAATTTTAAAAACCCATCAAAAATAAACTGGCAAAAAGTTACCGCAAATTGAAGTTTCAAAATGAAAAAATGTCTGTGATTTTCGAAAAAACATTTTTACCTTTTTAATTTCGGTCCTAGAAAAATGCGTCTAAAAAAGAAGTTGCATGGTTTTGTTCCAGTTAATAGGAAAAATTTCAAAAAACCTTAAAAAATAAACTGGCAAAAAGTTAACGCAAATTGAAGTTTCAAAATAAAAAAATGTCTGTGATTTTCGAAAAACCTTTGTAACTTTTTTAATTTTGGTCCTAGAAAAATGCGTCTAAAGAAGAAGTTGCATGGTTTTGTTCCAGTTAATAGGAAAAATTTCAAAAAACCTTCAAAAATAAACTGGCAAAAAGTTACCGCAAATTGAAGTTTCAAAATGAAGAAATGTCTGTGATTTTCGAAAAACCTTTTTACCTTTTTAATTTCGGTCCTAGAAAAATGCGTCTAAATAAGAAGTTGCATGGTTTTGTTCCAGTTAATAGGAAAAATTTCAAAAAACCTTCAAAAATAAACTGGCAAAAAGTTACCGCAAATTGAAGTTTCAAAATGAAAAAATGTCTGTGATTTTCGAAAAACCTTTGTAACTTTTTTAATTTCGGTCCTAGAAAAATGCGTCTAAAGAAGAAGTTGCATGGTTTTGTTCCAGTTAATAAGAAAAATTTTAAAAACCCATCAAAAATAAACTGGCAAAAAGTTACCGCAAATTGAAGTTTCAAAATGAAGAAATGTCTGTGATTTTCGAAAAACCTTTGTAACTTTTTTAATTTCGGTCCTAGAAAAATGCGTCTAAAGAAGAAGTTGCATGGTTTTGTTCCAGTTAATTAGAAAAATTTTAAAAACCCATCAAAAATAAACTGGCAAAAAGTTACCGCAAATTGAAGTTTCAAAATGAAAAAATTTCTGTGATTTTCGAAAAACCTTTGTAACTTTTTTAATTTCGGTCCTAGAAAAATGCGTCTAAAGAAGAAGTTGCATGGTTTTGTTCCAGTTAATAGGAAAAATTTCAAAAAACCTTTAAAAATAAACTGGCAAAAAGTTACCGCAAATTGAAGTTTCAAAATGAAAAAATGTCTGTGATTTTCGAAAAACCTTTGTAACTTTTCTAATTTCGGTCCTAGAAAAATGCTTTTAAAGAAGAAGTTGCATGGTTTTGTTCCAGTTAATAGGAAAAATTTCAAAAAACCTTCAAAAATAAACTGGCAAAAAGTTACCGAAAATTAAAGTTTCAAAATGAAAAAATGTCTGTGATTTTCGAAAAACCTTAGTAACTTTTTTAATTTCGGTCCTAGAAAAATGCGTCTAAAAAAGAAGTTGCATGGTTTTGTTCCAGTTAATAGAAAAAATTTCAAAAAACCTTACAAAATAAACTGGCACAAAGTTACCGAAAATTGAAGTTTCAAAATGAAAAAATGTCTGTGATTTTGGAAAAACCTTTGTAACTTTTTTAATTTTGGTCCTAGAAAAATGCGTCTAAAGAAGAAGTTGCATGGTTTTGTTCCAGTTAAAAAGAAAAATTTTAAAAACCCATCAAAAATAAACTGGCAAAAAGTTACCGCAAATTGAAGTTTCAAAATGAAAAAATGTCTGTGATTTTCGAAAAACCTTTGTAACTTTTTTAATTTCGGTCCTAGAAAAATGCGTCTAAAGAAGAAGTTGCATGGTTTTGTTCCAGTTAATTAGAAAAATTTTAAAAACCCATCAAAAATAAACTGGCAAAAAGTTACCGCAAATTGAAGTTTCAAAATGAAAAAATGTCTGTGATTTTCGAAAAAACCTTTTTACCTTTTTAATTTCGGTCCTAGAAAAATGCGTCTAAAAAAGAAGTTGCATGGTTTTGTTCCAGTTAATTAGAAAAATTTTAAAAACCCATCAAAAATAAACTGGCAAAAAGTTACCGCAAATTGAAGTTTCAAAATGAAAAAATGTCTGTGATTTTCGAAAAACCTTTGTAACTTTTTTAATTTTGGTCCTAGAAAAATGCGTCTAAAGAATAAGTTGCATGGTTTTGATCCAGTGAATAGAAAAAAAATTTCAAAAAACTTTTAAAAATAAACTGGCAAAAAGTTACCGAAAACTGAAGTTTCAAAATGAAAAAATGTCTGTGATTTTCGAAAAACCTTTGTAACTTTTTTAATTTTGGTCCTAGAAAAATGCGTCTAAAGAAGAAGTTGCATGGTTTTGTTCCAGTTAATAGGAAAAATTTCAAAAAACCTTCAAAAATAAACTGGCAAAAAGTTACCGCAAATTGAAGTTTCAAAATGAAAAAATTTCTGTGATTTTCGAAAAACCTTTGTAACTTTTTTAATTTCGGTCCTAGAAAAATGCGTCTAAAGAAGAAGTTGCATGGTTTTGTTCCAGTTAATAGGAAAAATTTCAAAAAACCTTCAAAAATAAACTGTCAAAAAGTTACCGCAAATTGAAGTTTCAAAATGAAAAAATGTCTGTGATTTTGGAAAAACCTTTGTAACTTTTTTAATTTCGGTCCTAGAAAAATGCGTCTAAAGAATAAGTTGCATGGTTTTGATCCAGTTAATAGAAAAAAAATTTCAAAAAACTTTTAAAAATAAACTGGCAAAAAGTTACCGAAAACTGAAGTTTCAAAATGAAAAAATGTCTGTGATTTTCGAAAAACCTTTGTAACTTTTTTAATTTTGGTCCTAGAAAAATGCGTCTAAAGAAGAAGTTGCATGGTTTTGTTCCAGTTAATAGGAAAAATTTCAAAAAACCTTCAAAAATAAACTGGCAAAAAGTTACCGCAAATTGAAGTTTCAAAATGAAAAAATTTCTGTGATTTTCGAAAAACCTTTGTAACTTTTTTAATTTCGGTCCTAGAAAAATGCGTCTAAAGAAGAAGTTGCATGGTTTTGTTCCAGTTAATAGGAAAAATTTCAAAAAACCTTCAAAAATAAACTGTCAAAAAGTTACCGCAAGTTGAAGTTTCAAAATGAAAAAATGTCTGTGATTTTGGAAAAACCTTTGTAACTTTTTTAATTTTGGTCCTAGAAAAATGCGTCTAAAGGAAAAGTGGCATGGTTTTAAACCAGTTACTAGGAAAAATGTCAAAAACCCTTAAAAAAAAAACTGGCAAAAAGTTACCGCAAATTGAAGTTTCAAAATGAAAAAATGTCTGTGATTTTCGAAAAACCTTTATAACTTTTTTAATTTTGGTCCTAGAAAAATGCGTCTAAAGAATAAGTTGCATGGTTTTGATCCAGTTAATAGGAAAAATTTCAAAAAACTTTTAAAATTAAACTGGCAAAAAGTTACCGAAAACTGAAGTTTCAAAATGAAAAAATGTCTGTGATTTTCGAAAAACCTTTGTAACTTTTTTAATTTTGGTCCTAGAAAAATGCGTCTAAAGAAGAAGTTGCATGGTTTTGTTCCAGTTAATAAGAAAAATTTTAAAAACTCAACAAAAATAAACTGGCAAAAAGTTACCGCAAATTGAATTTTCAAAATGAAAAAATGTCTGTGATTTTCGAAAAACCTTTGTAACTTTTTTAATTTTGGTCCTAGAAAAATGCGTCTAAAGAAGAAGTTGCATGGTTTTGATCCAGTTAATAGGAAAAATTTTAATAAACCTTCAAAAATAAACTGTCAAAAAGTTACCGCAAATTGAAGTTTCAAAATGAAAAAATGTCTGTGATTTTGGAAAAACCTTTGTAACTTTTTTAATTTTGGTCCTAGAAAAATGCGTCTAAAGACGAAGTTGCATGATTTTGTTCCAGTTAATAAGAAAAATTTTAAAAACCCATCAAAAATAAACTGGCAAAAAGTTACCGCAAATTGAAGTTTCAAAATGAAAAAATGTCTGTGATTTTCGAAAAACCTTTGTAACTTTTTTAATTTTGGTCCTAGAAAAATGCGTCTAAAGAAGAAGTTGCATGGTTTTGTTCCAGTTAATAGGAAAAATTTCAAAAAACCTTCAAAAATAAACTGGCAAAAAGTTACCGCAAATTGAAGTTTCAAAATGAAAAAATGTCTGTGATTTTCGAAAAACCTTTGTAACTTTTCTAATTTCGGTCCTAGAAAAATGCGTCTAAAGAAGAAGTTGCATGGTTTTGTTCCAGTTAATAAGAAAAATTTTAAAAACCCATCAAAAATAAACTGGCAAAAAGTTACCGCAAATTGAAGTTTCAAAATGAAAAAATGTCTGTGATTTTGGAAAAACCTTTGTAACTTTTTTAATTTCGGTCCTAGAAAAATGCGTCTAAAGAAGAAGTTGCATGGTTTTGTTCCAGTTAATAGGAAAAATTTCAAAAAACCTTCAAAAATAAACTGGCAAAAAGTTACCGCAAATTGAAGTTTCAAAATGAAAAAATTTCTGTGATTTTCGAAAAACCTTTGTAACTTTTTTAATTTCGGTCCTAGAAAAATGCGTCTAAAGAAGAAGTTGCATGGTTTTGATCCAGTTAATAGAAAAAAAATTTCAAAAAACTTTTAAAAATAAACTGGCAAAAAGTTACCGAAAACTGAAGTTTCAAAATGAAAAAATGTCTGTGATTTTCGAAAAACCTTTGTAACTTTTTTAATTTTGGTCCTAGAAAAATGCGTCTAAAGAAGAAGTTGCATGGTTTTGTTCCAGTTAATAGGAAAAATTTCAAAAAACCTTCAAAAATAAACTGGCAAAAAGTTACCGCAAATTGAAGTTTCAAAATGAAAAAATTTCTGTGATTTTCGAAAAACCTTTGTAACTTTTTTAATTTCGGTCCTAGAAAAATGCGTCTAAAGAAGAAGTTGCATGGTTTTGTTCCAGTTAATAGGAAAAATTTCAAAAATTCAAAAATAAACTGTCAAAAAGTTACCGCAAATTGAAGTTTCAAAATGAAAAAATGTCTGTGATTTTGGAAAAACCTTTGTAACTTTTTTAATTTCGGTCCTAGAAAAATGCGTCTAAAGAATAAGTTGCATGGTTTTGATCCAGTTAATAGAAAAAAAATTTCAAAAAACTTTTAAAAATAAACTGGCAAAAAGTTACCGAAAACTGAAGTTTCAAAATGAAAAAATGTCTGTGATTTTCGAAAAAACCTTTGTAACTTTTTTAATTTTGGTCCTAGAAAAATGCGTCTAAAGAAGAAGTTGCATGGTTTTGTTCCAGTTAATAGGAAAAATTTCAAAAAACCTTCAAAAATAAACTGGCAAAAAGTTACCGCAAATTGAAGTTTCAAAATGAAAAAATTTCTGTGATTTTCGAAAAACCTTTGTAACTTTTTTAATTTCGGTCCTAGAAAAATGCGTCTAAAGAAGAAGTTGCATGGTTTTGTTCCAGTTAATAGGAAAAATTTCAAAAAACCTTCAAAAATAAACTGTCAAAAAGTTACCGCAAGTTGAAGTTTCAAAATGAAAAAATGTCTGTGATTTTGGAAAAACCTTTGTAACTTTTTTAATTTTGGTCCTAGAAAAATGCGTCTAAAGGAAAAGTGGCATGGTTTTAAACCAGTTACTAGGAAAAATGTCAAAAACCCTTAAAAAAAAACTGGCAAAAAGTTACCGCAAATTGAAGTTTCAAAATGAAAAAATGTCTGTGATTTTCGAAAAACCTTTATAACTTTTTTAATTTTGGTCCTAGAAAAATGCGTCTAAAGAAGAAGTTGCATGGTTTTGTTCCAGTTAATAGGAAAAATTTCAAAAAACCTTCAAAAATAAACTGGCAAAAAGTTACCGAAAATTAAAGTTTCAAAATGAAAAAATGTCTGTGATTTTCGAAAAACCTTAGTAACTTTTTTAATTTCGGTCCTAGAAAAATGCGTCTAAAAAAGAAGTTGCATGGTTTTGTTCCAGTTAATAGGAAAAATTTCAAAAAACCTTAAAAAATAAACTGGCAAAAAGTTACCGCAAATTGAAGTTTCAAAATAAAAAAATGTCTGTGATTTTCGAAAAACCTTTGTAACTTTTTTAATTTTGGTCCTAGAAAAATGCGTCTAAAGAAGAAGTTGCATGGTTTTGTTCCAGTTAATAGGAAAAATTTCAAAAAACCTTCAAAAATAAACTGTCAAAAAGTTACCGCAAATTGAAGTTTCAAAATGAAAAAATGTCTGTGATTTTGGAAAAACCTTTGTAACTTTTTTAATTTCGGTCCTAGAAAAATGCGTCTAAAGAAGAAGTTGCATGGTTTTGTTCCAGTTAATAAGAAAAATTTTAAAAACTCAACAAAAATAAACTGGCAAAAAGTTACCGCAAATTGAAATTTCAAAATGAAAAAATGTCTGTGATTTTCGAAAAACCTTTATAACTTTTTTAATTTTGGTCCTAGAAAAATGCGTCTAAAGACGAAGTTGCATGGTTTTGATCCAGTTAATAAGAAAAATGTCAAAAACCCTTAAAAAATAAACTGGCAAAAAGTTACCGCAAATTGAAGTTTCAAAATGAAAAAATTTCTGTGATTTTCGAAAAACCTTTGTAACTTTTTTAATTTCGGTCCTAGAAAAATGCGTCTAAAGAAGAAGTTGCATGGTTTTGATCCAGTTAATAAGAAAAATGTCAAAAACCCTTCAAAAATAAACTGGCAAAAAGTTACCGCAAATTGAAGTTTCAAAATAAAAAAATGTTTGTGATTTTCGAAAAACCTTTGTAACTTTTTTAATTTTGGTCCTAGAAAAATGCGTCTAAAGAATAAGTTGCATGGTTTTGATCCAGTTAATAGGAAAAATTTCAAAAAACTTTTAAAAATAAACTGGCAAAAAGTTACCGAAAACTGAAGTTTCAAAATGAAAAAATGTCTGTGATTTTCGAAAAACCTTTGTAACTTTTTTAATTTTGGTCCTAGAAAAATGCGTCTAAAGAAGAAGTTGCATGGTTTTGTTCCAGTTAATAAGAAAAATTTTAAAAACTCAACAAAAATAAACTGGCAAAAAGTTACCGCAAATTGAATTTTCAAAATGAAAAAATGTCTGTGATTTTTGAAAAACCTTTGTAACTTTTTTAATTTTGGTCCTAGAAAAATGCGTCTAAAGAAGAAGTTGCATGGTTTTGATCCAGTGAATAGGAAAAATTTCAAAAAACTTTTAAAAATAAACTGGCAAAAAGTTACAGCAAATTGAATTTTCAAAATAAAAAAATGTCTGTGATTTTCGAAAAACCTTTGTAACTTTTTTAATTTCGGTCCTAGAAAAATGCGTCTAAAGAAGAAGTTGCATGGTTTTGTTCCAGTTAATAGGAAAAATTTCAAAAAACCTTCAAAAATAAACTGGCAAAAAGTTACCGCAAATTGAAGTTTCAAAATGAAAAAATGTCTGTGATTTTGGAAAAACCTTTGTAACTTTTTTAATTTCGGTCCTAGAAAAATGCGTCTAAAGAAGAAGTTGCATGGTTTTGTTCCAGTTAATTAGAAAAATTTTAAAAACCCATCAAAAATAAACTGGCAAAAAGTTACCGCAAATTGAAGTTTCAAAATGAAAAAATGTCTGTGATTTTCGAAAAAACATTTTTACCTTTTTAATTTCGGTCCTAGAAAAATGCGTCTAAAAAAGAAGTTGCATGGTTTTGTTCCAGTTAATAGGAAAAATTTCAAAAAACCTTAAAAAATAAACTGGCAAAAAGTTACCGCAAATTGAAGTTTCAAAATGAAAAAATTTCTGTGATTTTCGAAAAACCTTTGTAACTTTTTTAATTTCGGTCCTAGAAAAATGCGTCTAAAGAAGAAGTTGCATGGTTTTGTTCCAGTTAATAGGAAAAATTTCAAAAAACCTTCAAAAATAAACTGGCAAAAAGTTACCGCAAATTGAAGTTTCAAAATGAAAAAATGTCTGTGATTTTGGAAAAACCTTTGTAACTTTTCTAATTTTGGTCCTAGAAAAATGCGTCTAAAGAAGAAGTTGCATGGTTTTGTTCCAGTTAAAAAGAAAAATTTTAAAAACCCATCAAAAATAAACTGGCAAAAAGTTACCGCAAATTGAAGTTTCAAAATGAAAAAATGTCTGTGATTTTCGAAAAACCTTTGTAACTTTTTTAATTTTGGTCCTAGAAAAATGCGTCTAAAGAAGAAGTTGCATGGTTTTGTTCCAGTTAATAGGAAAAATTTCAAAAAACCTTCAAAAATAAACTGGCAAAAAGTTACCGCAAATTAAAGTTTCAAAATGAAAAAATGTCTGTGATTTTCGAAAAACCTTTGTAACTTTTTTAATTTTGGTCCTAGAAAAATGCGTCTAAAGAAGAAGTTGCATGGTTTTGTTCCAGTTAATAGGAAAAATTTCAAAAAACCTTCAAAAATAAACTGGCAAAAAGTTACCGCAAATTGAAGTTTCAAAATGAAGAAATGTCTGTGATTTTCGAAAAACCTTTTTACCTTTTTAATTTCGGTCCTAGAAAAATGCGTCTAAAGAAGAAGTTGCATGGTTTTGTTCCAGTTAATAAGAAAAATTTTAAAAACCCATCAAAAATAAACTGGCAAAAAGTTACCGCAAATTGAAGTTTCAAAATGAAAAAATTTCTGTGATTTTCGAAAAACCTTTGTAACTTTTTTAATTTCGGTCCTAGAAAAATGCGTCTAAAGAAGAAGTTGCATGGTTTTGTTCCAGTTAAGAGGAAAAATTTCAAAAAACCTTCAAAAATAAACTGTCAAAAAGTTACCGCAAATTGAAGTTTCAAAATGAAAAAATGTCTGTGATTTTGGAAAAACCTTTGTAACTTTTTTAATTTTGGTCCTAGAAAAATGCGTCTAAAGACGAAGTTGCATGATTTTGTTCCAGTTAATAAGAAAAATTTTAAAAACCCATCAAAAATAAACTGGCAAAAAGTTACCGCAAATTGAAGTTTCAAAAGGAAAAAATTTCTGTGATTTTCGAAAAACCTTTTTACCTTTTTAATTTCGGTCCTAGAAAAATGCGTCTAAAGAAGAAGTTGCATGGTTTTGTTCCAGTTAATAAGAAAAATTTTAAAAACCCATCAAAAATAAACTGGCAAAAAGTTACCGCAAATTGAAGTTTCAAAATGAAAAAATTTCTGTGATTTTCGAAAAACCTTTGTAACTTTTTTAATTTCGGTCCTAGAAAAATGCGTCTAAAGAAGAAGTTGCATGGTTTTGTTCCAGTTAAGAGGAAAAATTTCAAAAAACCTTCAAAAATAAACTGTCAAAAAGTTACCGCAAATTGAAGTTTCAAAATGAAAAAATGTCTGTGATTTTGGAAAAACCTTTGTAACTTTTTTAATTTTGGTCCTAGAAAAATGCGTCTAAAGACGAAGTTGCATGATTTTGTTCCAGTTAATAAGAAAAATTTTAAAAACCCATCAAAAATAAACTGGCAAAAAGTTACCGCAAATTGAAGTTTCAAAAGGAAAAAATTTCTGTGATTTTCGAAAAACCTTTGTAACTTTTTTAATTTCGGTTCTAGAAAAATGCGTCTAAAGAAGAAGTTGCATGGTTTTGTTCCAGTTAATAAGAAAAATTTTAAAAACTTATCAAAAATAAACTGGCAAAAAGTTACAGCAAATTGAAGTTTCAAAATAAAAAAATGTCTGTGATTTTCGAAAAACCTTTGTAACTTTTTTAATTTTGGTCCTAGAAAAATGCGTCTAAAGAATAAGTTGCATGGTTTTGATCCAGTTAATAGGAAAAATTTCAAAAAACTTTTAAAAATAAACTGGCAAAAAGTTACCGAAAACTGAAGTTTCAAAATGAAAAAATGTCTGTGATTTTCGAAAAACCTTTGTAACTTTTTTAATTTTGGTCCTAGAAAAATGCGTCTAAAGAAGAAGTTGCATGGTTTTGTTCCAGTTAATAAGAAAAATTTTAAAAACTCAACAAAAATAAACTGGCAAAAAGTTACCGCAAATTGAATTTTCAAAATGAAAAAATGTCTGTGATTTTTGAAAAACCTTTGTAACTTTTTTAATTTTGGTCCTAGAAAAATGCGTCTAAAGAAGAAGTTGCATGGCTTTGATCCAGTTAATAGGAAAAATTTCAAAAAACCTTCAAAAATAAACTGGCAAAAAGTTACCGCAAATTGAAGTTTCAAAATGAAAAAATGTCTGTGATTTTCGAAAAACCTTTGTAACTTTTCTAATTTCGGTCCTAGAAAAATGCGTCTAAAGAAGAAGTTGCATGGTTTTGTTCCAGTTAATAAGAAAAATTTTAAAAACCCATCAAAAATAAACTGGCAAAAAGTTACCGCAAATTGAATTTTCAAAATGAAAAAATGTCTGTGATTTTTGAAAAACCTTTGTAACTTTTTTAATTTTGGTCCTAGAAAAATGCGTCTAAAGAAGAAGTTGCATGGTTTTGTTCCAGTTAATAGAAAAAATTTCAAAAAAACTTACAAAATAAACTGGCACAAAGTTACCGAAAATTGAAGTTTCAAAATGAAAAAATGTGTGTGATTTTGGAAAAACCTTTGTAACTTTTTTAATTTTGGTCCTAGAAAAATGCGTCTAAAGAAGAAGTTGCATGGTTTTGTTCCAGTTAATAAGAAAAATTTTAAAAACCCATCAAAAATAAACTGGCAAAAAGTTACCGCAAATTGAAGTTTCAAAATGAAAAAATTTCTGTGATTTTCGAAAAACCTTTGTAACTTTTTTAATTTCGGTCCTAGAAAAATGCGTCTAAAGAAGAAGTTGCATGGTTTTGTTCCAGTTAAGAGGAAAAATTTCAAAAAACCTTCAAAAATAAACTGTCAAAAAGTTACCGCAAATTGAAGTTTCAAAATGAAAAAATGTCTGTGATTTTGGAAAAACCTTTGTAACTTTTTTAATTTCGGTTCTAGAAAAATGCGTCTAAAGAAGAAGTTGCATGGTTTTGTTCCAGTTAATAAGAAAAATTTTAAAAACTCAACAAAAATAAACTGGCAAAAAGTTACCGCAAATTGAATTTTCAAAATGAAAAAATGTCTGTGATTTTTGAAAAACCTTTGTAACTTTTTTAATTTTGGTCCTAGAAAAATGCGTCTAAAGAAGAAGTTGCATGGCTTTGATCCAGTTAATAGGAAAAATTTCAAAAAACCTTCAAAAATAAACTGGCAAAAAGTTACCGCAAATTGAAGTTTCAAAATGAAAAAATGTCTGTGATTTTCGAAAAACCTTTGTAACTTTTTTAATTTCGGTCCTAGAAAAATGCGTCTAAAGAAGAAGTTGCATGGTTTTGTTCCAGTTAATAAGAAAAATTTTAAAAACTCAACAAAAATAAACTGGCAAAAAGTTACCGCAAATTGAATTTTCAAAATGAAAAAATGTCTGTGATTTTTGAAAAACCTTTGTAACTTTTTTAATTTTGGTCCTAGAAAAATGCGTCTAAAGAAGAAGTTGCATGGCTTTGATCCAGTTAATAGGAAAAATTTCAAAAAACCTTCAAAAATAAACTGGCAAAAAGTTACCGCAAATTGAAGTTTCAAAATGAAAAAATGTCTGTGATTTTCGAAAAACCTTTGTAACTTTTTTAATTTCGGTCCTAGAAAAATGCGTCTAAAGAAGAAGTTGCATGGTTTTGTTCCAGTTAATAAGAAAAATTTTAAAAACTTATCAAAAATAAACTGGCAAAAAGTTACAGCAAATTGAAGTTTCAAAATAAAAAAATGTCTGTGATTTTCGAAAAACCTTTGTAACTTTTTTAATTTTGGTCCTAGAAAAATGCGTCTAAAGAATAAGTTGCATGGTTTTGATCCAGTTAATAGGAAAAATTTCAAAAAACTTTTAAAAATAAACTGGCAAAAAGTTACCGAAAACTGAAGTTTCAAAATGAAAAAATGTCTGTGATTTTCGAAAAACCTTTGTAACTTTTTTAATTTTGGTCCTAGAAAAATGCGTCTAAAGAATAAGTTGCATGGTTTTGATCCAGTTAATAGGAAAAATTTCAAAAAACTTTTAAAAATAAACTGGCAAAAAGTTACCGAAAACTGAAGTTTCAAAATGAAAAAATGTCTGTGATTTTCGAAAAAACCTTTTTACCTTTTTAATTTCGGTCCTAGAAAAATGCGTCTAAAAAAGAAGTTGCATGGTTTTGTTCCAGTTAATAGGAAAAATTTCAAAAAACCTTAAAAAATAAACTGGCAAAAAGTTACCGCAAATTGAAGTTTCAAAATAAAAAAATGTCTGTGATTTTCGAAAAACCTTTGTAACTTTTTTAATTTTGGTCCTAGAAAAATGCGTCTAAAGAAGAAGTTGCATGGTTTTGTTCCAGTTAATAGGAAAAATTTCAAAAAACCTTCAAAAATAAACTGGCAAAAAGTTACCGCAAATTGAAGTTTCAAAATGAAGAAATGTCTGTGATTTTCGAAAAACCTTTTTACCTTTTTAATTTCGGTCCTAGAAAAATGCGTCTAAATAGGAAGTTGCATGGTTTTGTTCCAGTTAATAAGAAAAATTTTAAAAACCCATCAAAAATAAACTGGCAAAAAGTTACCGCAAATTGAAGTTTCAAAATGAAAAAATTTCTGTGATTTTCGAAAAACCTTTGTAACTTTTTTAATTTCGGTCCTAGAAAAATGCGTCTAAAGAAGAAGTTGCATGGTTTTGTTCCAGTTAATAGGAAAAATTTCAAAAAACCTTCAAAAATAAACTGGCAAAAAGTTACCGAAAATTAAAGTTTCAAAATGAAAAAATGTCTGTGATTTTCGAAAAACCTTAGTAACTTTTTTAATTTCGGTCCTAGAAAAATGCGTCTAAAAAAGAAGTTGCATGGTTTTGTTCCAGTTAATAGAAAAAATGTCAAAAAACCTTCAAAAATAAACTGGCACAAAGTTACCGAAAATTGAAGTTTCAAAATGAAAAAATGTGTGTGATTTTGGAAAAACCTTTGTAACTTTTTTAATTTTGGTCCTAGAAAAATGCGTCTAAAGAAGAAGTTGCATGGTTTTGTTCCAGTTAAGAGGAAAAATTTCAAAAAACCTTCAAAAATAAACTGTCAAAAAGTTACCGCAAATTGAAGTTTCAAAATGAAAAAATGTCTGTGATTTTGGAAAAACCTTTGTAACTTTTTTAATTTTGGTCCTAGAAAAATGCGTCTAAAGACGAAGTTGCATGATTTTGTTCCAGTTAATAAGAAAAATTTTAAAAACCCATCAAAAATAAACTGGCAAAAAGTTACCGCAAATTGAAGTTTCAAAATGAAAAAATTTCTGTGATTTTCGAAAAACCTTTGTAACTTTTTTAATTTTGGTCCTAGAAAAATGCGTCTAAAGAATAAGTTGCATGGTTTTGATCCAGTTAATAGGAAAAATTTCAAAAAACTTTTAAAAATAAACTGGCAAAAAGTTACCGAAAATTGAAGTTTCAAAATGAAAAAATGTCTGTGATTTTGGAAAAACCTTTGTAACTTTTTTAATTTTGGTCCTAGAAAAATGCGTCTAAAGAAGAAGTTGCATGGTTTTGTTCCAGTTAATAAGAAAAATTTTAAAAACTCAACAAAAATAAACTGGCAAAAAGTTACCGCAAATTGAATTTTCAAAATGAAAAAATGTCTGTGATTTTTGAAAAACCTTTGTAACTTTTTTAATTTTGGTCCTAGAAAAATGCGTCTAAAGAAGAAGTTGCATGGCTTTGATCCAGTTAATAGGAAAAATGTCAAAAACCCTTCAAAAATAAACTGGCAAAAAGATACCGGAAATTGAAGTTTCAAAATGAAAAAATGTCTATGATTTTGAAAAAACGTTTGTAACTTTTTTAATTTTGGTCCTAGAAAATTGCGTCTAAAGAAGAAGTTGCATGGTTTTGTTCCAGTTAATCAAAAAAATTTTAAAAACCCTTCAAAAATAAACTGGCAAAAAGATACCGCAAATTGAAGTTTCAAAATGAAAAAATGTCTATGATTTTGGGAAAACGTTTGTAACTTTTTTAATTTTGGTCCTAGAAAATTGCGTCTAAAGAAGAAGTTGCATGGTTTTGTTCCAGTTAATAGGAAAAATGTCAAAAACCCTTCAAAAATAAACTGGCAAAAAGTTACCGCAAATTGAAGTTTCAAAATGAAAAAATGTCTGTGATTTTGGAAAAACCTTTGTAACTTTTTTAATTTTGGTCCTAGAAAAATGCGTCTAAAGAAGAAGTTGCATGGTTTTGTTCCAGTTAATAGGAAAAATTTCAAAAACCCTTCAAAAATAAACTGGCAAAAAGTTACCGAAAATTGAAGTTTCAAAATGAAAAAATGTCTGTGATTTTGGAAAAACCTTTGTAACTTTTTTAATTTTGGTCCTAGAAAAATGCGTCTAAAGAAGAAGTTGCATGGTTTTGTTCCAGTTAATAGGAAAAATGTCAAAAAACCTTCAAAAATAAACTGGCAAAAAGTTACCGAAAATTGAAGTTTCAAAATGAAAAAATGTCTGTGATTTTGTAAAAACCTTTGTAACTTTTTTAATTTTGGTCCTAGAAAAATGCGTCTAAAGAAGAAGTTGCATGGTTTTGTACCAGTTAATAGGAAAAATTTTAAAAACCCTTCAAAAATAAACTGGCAAAAAGTTACCGAAAATTGAAGTTTCAAAATGAAAAAATGTCTGTGATTTTGGAAAAACCTCTGTAACTTTTTTAATTTTGGTCCTAGAAAAATGCGTCTAAAGAAGAAGTTGCATGGTTTTGTTCCAGTTAATAGGAAAAAATTCAAAAAACCTTCAAAAATAAACTGGCAAAAAGTTACCGAAAATTGAAGTTTCAAAATGAAAAAATGTCTGTGATTTTGGAAAAACCTTTGTAACTTTTTTAATTTTGGTCCTAGAAAAATGCGTCTAAAGAAGAAGTTGCATGGTTTTGTTCCAGTTAATAGGAAAAATTTCAAAAAACCTTCAAAAATAAACTGGCAAAAAGTTACCGAAAATTGAAGTTTCAAAATGAAAAAATGTCTGTGATTTTGGAAAAACCTTTGTAACTTTTTTAATTTTGGTCCTAGAAAAATGCGTCTAAAGAAGAAGTTGCATGGTTTTGTTCCAGTTAATAGGAAAAATGTCAAAAACCCTTCAAAAATAAACTGGCAAAAAGTTACCGCAAATTGAAGTTTCAAAATGAAAAAATGTCTGTGATTTTCGAAAAACCTTTGTAACTTTTTTAATTTTGGTCCTAGAAAAATGCGTCTAAAGAAGAAGTTGCATGGTTTTGTTCCAGTTAATAAGAAAAATGTCAAAAACCCTTCAAAAATAAACTGGCAAAAAGTTACCGCAAATTGAAGTTTCAAAATGAAAAAATGTCTGTGATTTTGGAAAAACCTTTGTAACTTTTTTAATTTTGGTCCTAGAAAAATGCGTCTAAAGAAGAAGTTGCATGGTTTTGTTCCAGTTAATAGGAAAAATTTCAAAAACCCTTCAAAAATAAACTGGCAAAAAGTTACCGAAAATTGAAGTTTCAAAATGAAAAAATGTCTGTGATTTTGGAAAAACCTTTGTAACTTTTTTAATTTTGGTCCTAGAAAAATGCGTCTAAAGAAGAAGTTGCATGGTTTTGTTCCAGTTAATAGGAAAAATGTCAAAAACCCTTCAAAAATAAACTGGCAAAAAGTTACCGCAAATTGAAGTTTCAAAATGAAAAAATGTCTGTGATTTTGGAAAAACCTTTGTAACTTTTTTAATTTTGGTCCTAGAAAAATGCGTCTAAAGAAGAAGTTGCATGGTTTTGTACCAGTTAATAGGAAAAATTTTAAAAACCCTTCAAAAATAAACTGGCAAAAAGTTACCGAAAATTGAAGTTTCAAAATGAAAAAATGTCTGTGATTTTGGAAAAACCTTTGTAACTTTTTTAAATTTGGTCCTAGAAAAATGGGTCTAAAGAAGAAGTTGCATGGTTTTGTTCCAGTTAATAGGAAAAATTTTAAAAAACCTTCAAAAATAAACTGGCAAAAAGTTACCGAAAATTGAAGTTTCAAAATGAAAAAATGTCTGTGATTTTGGAAAAACCTTTGTAACTTTTTTAATTTTGGTCCTAGAAAAATGCGTCTAAAGAAGAAGTTGCATGGTTTTGTTCCAGTTAATAAGAAAAGTTGAAAAAACCATTCAAAAATAAACTGGCAAAAAGTTACCGCAAATTGAAATTTCAAAATGAAAAAATGTCTGTGATTTTGGAAAAACCTTTGTAACTTTTTTAATTTTGGTCCTAGAAAAATGCGTCTAAAGAAGAAGTTGCATGGTTTTGTTCCAGTTAATAGGAAAAATGTCAAAAACCCTTCAAAAATAAACTGGCAAAAAGTTACCGAAAATTGAAGTTTCAAAATGAAAAAATGTCTGTGATTTTCGAAAAACCTTTGTAACTTTTTTAATTTTGGTCCTAGAAAAATGGGTCTAAAGAAGAAGAAGTTGCATAGTTTTGTTCCAGTTAATAAGAAAAGTTGAAAAAACCATTCAAAAATAAACTGGCAAAAAGTTACCGCAAATTGAAATTTCAAAATGAAAAAATGTCAGTGATTTTGAAAAAACCTTTGTAACTTTTTTAATTTTGGTCCTAGAAAAATGCGTCTAAAGAAGAAGTTGCATGGTTTTGTTCCAGTTAATCAAAAAAATTTTAAAAACCCTTCAAAAATAAACTGGCGAAAAGTTACCGCAAATTGAAGTTTCAAAATGAAAAAATGTCTGTGATTTTGGAAAAACCTTTGTAACTTTTTTAATTTTGGTCCTAGAAAAATGCGTCTAAAGAAGAAGTTGCATGGTTTTGTTCCAGTTAATAGGAAAAATGTCAAAAAACCTTCAAAAATAAACTGGCAAAAAGTTACCGAAAATTGAAGTTTCAAAATGAAAAAATGTCTGTGATTTTGGAAAAACCTTTGTAACTTTTTTAATTTTGGTCCTAGAAAAATGCGTCTAAAGAATAAGTTGCATGGTTTTGATCCAGTTAATAGGAAAAATTTCAAAAAACTTTTAAAAATAAACTGGCAAAAAGTTACCGAAAACTGAAGTTTCAAAATGAAAAAATGTCTGTGATTTTCGAAAAACCTTTGTAACTTTTTTAATTTCGGTCCTAGAAAAATGCGTCTAAAGAAGAAGTTGCATGGTTTTGTTCCAGTTAATAAGAAAAATTTTAAAAACTTATCAAAAATAAACTGGCAAAAAGTTACAGCAAATTGAAGTTTCAAAATAAAAAAATGTCTGTGATTTTCGAAAAACCTTTGTAACTTTTTTAATTTTGGTCCTAGAAAAATGCGTCTAAAGAAGAAGTTGCATGGTTTTGTTCCAGTTAATAAGAAAAATTTTAAAAACTCAACAAAAATAAACTGGCAAAAAGTTACCGCAAATTGAATTTTCAAAATGAAAAAATGTCTGTGATTTTCGAAAAACCTTTGTAACTTTTTTAATTTTGGTCCTAGAAAAATGCGTCTAAAGAAGAAGTTGCATGGTTTTGATCCAGTTAATAGGAAAAATTTTAATAAACCTTCAAAAATAAACTGTCAAAAAGTTACCGCAAATTGAAGTTTCAAAATGAAAAAATGTCTGTGATTTTGGAAAAACCTTTGTAACTTTTTTAATTTTGGTCCTAGAAAAATGCGTCTAAAGACGAAGTTGCATGATTTTGTTCCAGTTAATAAGAAAAATTTTAAAAACCCATCAAAAATAAACTGGCAAAAAGTTACCGCAAATTGAATTTTCAAAATGAAAAAATTTCTGTGATTTTCGAAAAACCTTTGTAACTTTTTTAATTTCGGTCCTAGAAAAATGCGTCTAAAGAAGAAGTTGCATGGTTTTGTTCCAGTTAATAAGAAAAATTTTAAAAACTTATCAAAAATAAACTGGCAAAAAGTTACAGCAAATTGAAGTTTCAAAATAAAAAAATGTCTGTGATTTTCGAAAAAAGTTTGTAACTTTTTTAATTTTGGTCCTAGAAAAATGCGTCTAAAGAATAAGTTGCATGGTTTTGATCCAGTTAATAGGAAAAATTTCAAAAAACTTTTAAAAATAAACTGGCAAAAAGTTACCGAAAACTGAAGTTTCAAAATGAAAAAATGTCTGTGATTTTCGAAAAACCTTTGTAACTTTTTTAATTTTGGTCCTAGAAAAATGCGTCTAAAGAAGAAGTTGCATGGTTTTGTTCCAGTTAATAAGAAAAATTTTAAAAACTCAACAAAAATAAACTGGCAAAAAGTTACCGCAAATTGAATTTTCAAAATGAAAAAATGTCTGTGATTTTTGAAAAACCTTTGTAACTTTTTTAATTTTGGTCCTAGAAAAATGCGTCTAAAGAAGAAGTTGCATGGTTTTGATCCAGTGAATAGGAAAAATTTCAAAAAACTTTTAAAAATAAACTGGCAAAATGTTACCGAAAACTGAAGTTCCAAAATGAAAAAATGTCTGTGATTTTCGAAAAACCTTTGTAACTTTTTTAATTTTGGTCCTAGAAAAATGCGTCTAAAGAATAAGTTGCATGGTTTTGATCCAGTTAATAGGAAAAATTTCAAAAAACTTTTAAAAATAAACTGGCAAAAAGTTACCGAAAACTGAAGTTTCAAAATGAAAAAATGTCTGTGATTTTCGAAAAACCTTTGTAACTTTTTTAATTGTGGTCCTAGAAAAATGCGTCTAAAGAAGAAGTTGCATGGTTTTGATCCAGTTAATAAGAAAAATTTTTAAAACTCAACAAAAATAAACTGGCAAAAAGTTACCGCAAATTGAAGTTTCAAAATGAAAAAATGTCTGTGATTTTCGAAAAACCTTTGTAACTTTTTTAATTTTGGTCCTAGAAAAATGCGTCTAAAGAAGAAGTTGCATGGTTTTGTTCCAGTTAATAGGAAAAATTTCAAAAAACCTTCAAAAATAAACTGTCAAAAAGTTACCGCAAGTTGAAGTTTCAAAATGAAAAAATGTCTGTGATTTTGGAAAAACCTTTGTAACTTTTTTAATTTTGGTCCTAGAAAAATGCGTCTAAAGGAAAAGTGGCATGGTTTTAAACCAGTTCCTAGGAAAAATGTCAAAAACCCTTAAAAAAAAAACTGGCAAAAAGTTACCGCAAATTGAAGTTTCAAAATGAAAAAATGTCTGTGATTTTCGAAAAACCTTTGTAACTTTTTTAATTTTGGTCCTAGAAAAATGCGTCTAAAGACGAAGTTGCATGGTTTTGTTCCAGTTAATAAGAAAAATTTTAAAAACTTATCAAAAATAAACTGGCAAAAAGTTACAGCAAATTGAAGTTTCAAAATAAAAAAATGTCTGTGATTTTCGAAAAACCTTTGTAACTTTTTTAATTTTGGTCCTAGAAAAATGCGTCTAAAGAAGAAGTTGCATGGTTTTGTTCCAGTTAATAGGAAAAATTTCAAAAAACCTTCAAAAATAAACTGTCAAAAAGTTACCGCAAGTTGAAGTTTCAAAATGAAAAAATGTCTGTGATTTTGGAAAAACCTTTGTAACTTTTTTAATTTTGGTCCTAGAAAAATGCGTCTAAAGAAGAAGTTGCATGGTTTTGATCCAGTTAATAAGAAAAATTTTAAAAACTCAACAAAAATAAACTGGCAAAAAGTTACCGCAAATTGAAGTTTCAAAATGTAAAAATTTCTGTGATTTTCGAAAAACCTTTGTAACTTTTTTAATTTCGGTCCTAGAAAAATGCGTCTAAAGAAGAAGTTGCATGGTTTTGTTCCAGTTAATAGGAAAAATTTCAAAAAACCTTCAAAAATAAACTGTCAAAAAGTTACCGCAAGTTGAAGTTTCAAAATGAAAAAATGTCTGTGATTTTCGAAAAACCTTTGTAACTTTTTTAATTTTGGTCCTAGAAAAATGCGTCTAAAGAAGAAGTTGCATGGTTTTGATCCAGTTAATAAGAAAAATTTTAAAAACTCAACAAAAATAAACTGGCAAAAAGTTACCGCAAATTGAAGTTTCAAAATGTAAAAATTTCTGTGATTTTCGAAAAACCTTTGTAACTTTTTTAATTTTGGTCCTAGAAAAATGCGTCTAAAGAAGAAGTTGCATGGTTTTGTTCCAGTTAATAGGAAAAATTTCAAAAAACCTTTAAAAATAAACTGGCAAAAAGTTACCGCAAATTGAAGTTTCAAAATGAAAAATGTCTGTGATTTTGGAAAAACCTTTGTAACTTTTTTAATTTCGGTCCTAGAAAAATGCGTCTAAAGAAGAAGTTGCATGGTTTTGTTCCAGTTAATTAGAAAAATTTTAAAAACCCATCAAAAATAAACTGGCAAAAAGTTACCGCAAATTGAAGTTTCAAAATGAAAAATGTCTGTGATTTTGGAAAAACCTTTGTAACTTTTTTAATTTCGGTCCTAGAAAAATGCGTCTAAAGAAGAAGTTGCATGGTTTTGTTCCAGTTAATAAGAAAAATTTTAAAAACTAAACAAAAATAAACTGGCAAAAAGTTACCGCAAATTGAAGTTTCAAAATGAAAAAATTTCTGTGATTTTGGAAAAACCTTTGTAACTTTTTTAATTTTGGTCCTAGAAAAATGCGTCTAAAGAAGAAGTTGCATGGTTTTGATCCAGTTAATAAGAAAAATGTCAAAAACCCTTCAAAAATAAACTGGCAAAAAGTTACCGCAAATTGAAGTTTCAAAATGAAAAAATGTCTGTGATTTTGGAAAAACCTTTGTAACTTTTTTAATTTCGGTCCTAGAAAAATGCGTCTAAAAAGAAGTTGCATGGTTTTGTTCCAGTTAATAGGAAAAATTTCAAAAAACCTTCAAAAATAAACTGGCAAAAAGTTACCGAAAACTGAAGTTTCAAAATGAAAAAATTTCTGTGATTTTCGAAAAACCTTTGTAACTTTTTTAATTTCGGTCCTAGAAAAATGCGTCTAAAGAAGAAGTTGCATGGTTTTGATCCAGTTAATAAGAAAAATTTTTAAAACTCAACAAAAATAAACTGGCAAAAAGTTACGCAAATTGAAGTTTCAAAATGAAAAAATTTCTGTGATTTTCGAAAAACCTTTGTAACTTTTTTAATTTTGGTCCTAGAAAAATGCGTCTAAAGAAGAAGTTGCATGGTTTTGTTCCAGTTAATTAGAAAAATTTTAAAAACCCATCAAAAATAAACTGTTAAAAAGTTACCGCAAATTGAAGTTTCAAAATGAAAAAATGTCTGTGATTTTCGAAAAACCTTTTTACCTTTTTAATTTCGGTCCTAGAAAAATGCGTCTAAAGAAGAAGTTGCATGGTTTTGATGCAGTTAATAGGAAAAATGTCAAAAACCCTTAAAAAATAAACTGGCAAAAAGTTACCGCAAATTGAAGTTTCAAAATGAAAAAATGTCTGTGATTTTGGAAAAACCTTTGTAACTTTTTTAATTTTGGTCCTAGAAAAATGCGTCTAAAGAAGAAGTTGCATGGTTTTGATCCAGTTAATAAGAAAAATTTTTAAAACTCAACAAAAATAAACTGGCAAAAAGTTACGCAAATTGAAGTTTCAAAATGAAAAAATTTCTGTGATTTTCGAAAAACCTTTGTAACTTTTTTAATTTTGGTCCTAGAAAAATGCGTCTAAAGAAGAAGTTGCATGGTTTTGTTCCAGTTAATAGGAAAAATTTCAAAAAACCTTCAAAAATAAACTGGCAAAAAGTTACCGCAAATTGAAGTTTCAAAATGAAAAAATGTCTGTGATTTTGGAAAAACATTTGTAACTTTTTTAATTTCGGTCCTAGAAAAATGCGTCTAAAGAAGAAGTTGCATGGTTTTGTTCCAGTTAATAGGAAAAATTTCAAAAAACCTTCAAAAATAAACTGGCAAAAAGTTACCGAAAACTGAAGTTTCAAAATGAAAAAATTTCTGTGATTTTCGAAAAACCTTTGTAACTTTTTTAATTTCGGTCCTAGAAAAATGCGTCTAAAGAAGAAGTTGCATGGTTTTGTTCCAGTTAATAAGAAAAATTTTAAAAACTCAACAAAAATAAACTGGCAAAAAGTTACCGCAAATTGAAGTTTCAAAATGAAAAAATGTCTGTGATTTTGGAAAAACCTTTGTAACTTTTTTAATTTCGGTCCTAGAAAATTGCGTCTAAAGAAGAAGTTGCATGGTTTTGTTCCAGTTAAAAGGAAAAATTTCAAAAAACCTTCAAAAATAAACTGGCAAAAAGTTACCGCAAATTGAAGTTTCAAAATGAAAAAATGTCTGTGATTTTGGAAAAACCTTTGTAACTTTTTTAATTTCGGTCTTAGAAAAATGCGTCTAAAGAAGAAGTTGCATGGTTTTGTTCCAGTTAATAGGAAAAATGTCAAAAAACCTTCAAAAATAAACTGGCAAAAAGTTACCGCAAATTGAAGTTTCAAAATGAAAAAATGCCTGTGATTTTGGAAAAACCTTTGTAACTTTTTTAATTTTGGTCCTAGAAAAATGCGTCTAAAGAAAAAGTTGCATGGTTTTGTTCCAGTTAATTAGAAAAATTTTAAAAACCCATCAAAAATAAACTGTTAAAAAGTTACCGCAAATTGAAGTTTCAAAATGAAAAAATGTCTGTGATTTTCGAAAAACCTTTTTACCTTTTTAATTTCGGTCCTAGAAAAATGCGTCTAAAGAAGAAGTTGCATGGTTTTGATGCAGTTAATAGGAAAAATGTCAAAAACCCTTAAAAAATAAACTGGCAAAAAGTTACCGCAAATTGAAGTTTCAAAATGAAAAAATGTCTGTGATTTTGGAAAAACCTTTGTAACTTTTTTAATTTTGGTCCTAGAAAAATGCGTCTAAAGAAGAAGTTGCATGGTTTTGATCCAGTTAATAAGAAAAATTTTTAAAACTCAACAAAAATAAACTGGCAAAAAGTTACGCAAATTGAAGTTTCAAAATGAAAAAATTTCTGTGATTTTCGAAAAACCTTTGGAACTTTTTTAATTTTGGTCCTAGAAAAATGCGTCTAAAGAAGAAGTTGCATGGTTTTGTTCCAGTTAATAGGAAAAATTTCAAAAAACCTTCAAAAATAAACTGGCAAAAAGTTACCGCAAATTGAAGTTTCAAAATGAAAAAATGTCTGTGATTTTGGAAAAACATTTGTAACTTTTTTAATTTCGGTCCTAGAAAAATGCGTCTAAAGAAGAAGTTGCATGGTTTTGTTCCAGTTAATAGGAAAAATTTCAAAAAACCTTCAAAAATAAACTGGCAAAAAGTTACCGAAAACTGAAGTTTCAAAATGAAAAAATTTCTGTGATTTTCGAAAAACCTTTGTAACTTTTTTAATTTCGGTCCTAGAAAAATGCGTCTAAAGAAGAAGTTGCATGGTTTTGTTCCAGTTAATAAGAAAAATTTTAAAAACTCAACAAAAATAAACTGGCAAAAAGTTACCGCAAATTGAAGTTTCAAAATGAAAAAATGTCTGTGATTTTGGAAAAACCTTTGTAACTTTTTTAATTTCGGTCCTAGAAAATTGCGTCTAAAGAAGAAGTTGCATGGTTTTGTTCCAGTTAAAAGGAAAAATTTCAAAAAACCTTCAAAAATAAACTGGCAAAAAGTTACCGCAAATTGAAGTTTCAAAATGAAAAAATGTCTGTGATTTTGGAAAAACCTTTGTAACTTTTTTAATTTCGGTCTTAGAAAAATGCGTCTAAAGAAGAAGTTGCATGGTTTTGTTCCAGTTAATAGGAAAAATGTCAAAAAACCTTCAAAAATAAACTGGCAAAAAGTTACCGCAAATTGAAGTTTCAAAATGAAAAAATGTCTGTGATTTTGGAAAAACCTTTGTAACTTTTTTAATTTTGGTCCTAGAAAAATGCGTCTAAAGAAAAAGTTGCATGGTTTTGTTCCAGATAATAGGAAAAATGTCAAAAACCCTTTACAAATAAACTGGAAAAAAGTTACCGAAAATTTTATTTAATTAAATTATTAACTCTACGCCGTTAAATTCAATACCAGATAATTCTACGAAAATAAATAAATTTTAAAAAATTCATTTTTTAAGAATTCTACGCAATTAAACACTACAATTCAAAATTCTACACAAATTTAAATTAGATTTTTTTTTTCAAAATCAATTAATAATAATTCTACGCCGTTCAATTCAACATTAAAGAATTCAACACAAATAAACTCTAGAAGGTAAAACTCAACACAAATTTGTTGAGATCTTCTTATCAAGAAAAATAAGATATTTAAAAAATATTTATTGTCTGTCAAAGTATTGGAGAAGGCTCCTATACTTTAATAGACAATTCCTATGGTTTGGAAAAGTATTGTAGAAGGCTCACATACTTTGCTAGACAGTTGCCATGTGGTGGAAAATTATCAAAATTTATCATGAAAAAAAAATTGTTTGCAGCCTTTTGCAATACTTATGTAGATAATTCCCATATTTTAAACAATCGAAGAATTTAATTTAATTACATTTAATTTCAATATAAATTTATTAACTACGGTTTTTTGTTAATAAAATGCACTATGTCATAGAAGTATATAAAAATACTTTACTAAAGAAAATCACATTTTTCTCATTTTATTATTTTACTTGATTTGATAATCTTTTTTCTTTTCCTTTCTTTTTAAGATTTCCCCTCGATGTGGCACTTTTGCTTCCTCTAAAAGAAAATATGTTTTTTATGTTTTCTTTTTCGTTTGTGCTTTATGTTTTAATAAAAATGACTATTTATTGAAATGTTTATTTTTTCAATAACCTCGATTGCGCCATGACAATCGAGTTTGTCTATTGTTTACCCTATACCCATCTGAATTTTACTTATTACCCTGTACCTTTTTCAACTATTACCCTCTAACCAACTCTTTTATTACCAACCGTTTTTTCTGTATATATATTGAAAAACATCCTTATCTCAATGTAAATAAACACTCAACAACTTCCTTCTTTATGAAAAAATACTGATTTCACATCACACTTGCAGTTTATTGAAATAACTGTTTAGAGAAACGAGGAAAGTCGGGGGTCGGGAACTTGAGGTTATCCAAAGTCAAGATCTGTCCTTCACTTCACCGCACACATATGTCTTTAATAATGTAGAATGAGCAGTTGGTTCTAATCGATATTTTACCTTTAAAAAATAAGTTCATGTCGAAAAATATCAATTTTTAAATTCTCTATCTTTGTTTTATTACATCGACCCTGGAACTTGAACTTAAAACGTATCTAAACAAGGAAACAATGAATTAATTGAAAAATACATATAGGGTAATAAACTATGTAGATTTGTTTTAAATTTAATACAATTTTCCAAAATTACCAAGTTCGTAAAAACTGAGTATATTTTTGGATGTTAAAAAAAATTCTGTTGAATATAGAATAGCAATAATTTCCAAGGACCAATTCTACTTTTAACTGCTTGTACCATAATTTAAAAAATGAGGACCTCAGAAGCAAAAAATTGTAGGTTATGTTTGCTATTTTTGAAATGAAAATACAAAAAAAGGGAATCAACTGTCAATTGTAAATCATTAATGTTTAAGTTTTCATTAAAACTGAAGCATTTAAGAAACACTGAGTTCAATTTACAATAAGTAAAAAGAAACTGTCAGATAAAAAATGTAATACTAACATAACCTTAAAATGATTTGCTTCTAAGGTCACTTTCTTAGTTACTTAGATTAGTTGCCAAATTTTTTACAGGCTCTTTTTAAGATTCTGAATAATCGATCGTATGAATTTTCAAAAAATATTAAATTTTTTTGAAAAATAAAATTTTAAAAATGATAAATTTCTTCTTTTAATGTTAACAATATAGAATAAGTTTGGATTCTGAATAATGCCAGAAAAAACTGGAGTTCCTTTTGAGAATGTAATTTTGTAAAGGTTGAAATTTCACTATTTAAAATTAAATATTTAAAAATTAATTAAATTCACTTTAAAATTAAGGAAAGTAAAAATTTCAACTATGGGATTTACTTTCCAAACTTAAAAATCACATAATTTTGGTATTCGAATGGAAATTGTATGCGACTAACTTAAAACATAATTATATCATCATAAAGCATTATATTGGACATAAATAAATATTATATATAACAAATCTATGAGACGATTTATGCTTATAAACAAGATAAGTTTATCACTACGAGAAAGAAAAAATGTACTATTATTTATTAACATTTGCCCATTAACCTGCAGTATTGTATATATAGAAAAAGGTTAAAATTTTTAATTTGCTGCATATAAAAGACCCACAGATTCTACAGATTTCATCCAATTCTCTCTTCAGCATTCTCTGACTTAATTTGTCAAATACTGTGAGTACTAAACTTTTAAATAATTTAAAAAAAAATTTTCCATTATTTTTAGTTGCGCTTAAAATATGTTAACAGCATTTTTAATTCATATATTCTGAAAATCTAATTAGCTACGTTTTGATAATTTTCATTCAATCGAATATTTAATTATTTCACCAAATTCTATTTATTAAATGAGAAAATTTTACCTAAAAATGACAAAATTAAAATTAATTAAAAAATTCCTAACGTCTCTCTGAACTTGGCGTCGAAAATTATTCTTTGGAGTTTTTAGAGATGAAAATTTTTCTAATTTCTTTTATTATTTCATTTTTTTTAACGTCTTTTTTCAAAGGCTCTATAGAATTAAATAAAATTTTTTCTGAAAATCAAATGGTTTTCTAAAGATGAAAAGAGCAAATCAAAAAGATGTGTAATTATTTAACAAAATTTTCTCCTTTGCGACTTAATGAAAATAAAGCTAAAATTAAAGGTACTTTATAATTTTAATTTACTAATAATTTGAAAAAAAAATTTATTTTCTAGAAATCAAATCCAAAATGGCCGGATTCAAATCCTTCGGTATGTTGTTGGTGCTCTTGGCCACCGTTGTAATGATGTTCGCTCCAATCATTAATGCCTGCGAACCAACTGGAACCAAATGTCAACCCGATGGAAGTACAAATTGTTGTTCTGGATTCTGTTACAAACAAGTTGGATGGGCTCAGGGAGAATGTAGAGAACGTTAATTATTAAATAATTGGCTGATAATGATTGACAATATAAGTTCAACGAATTTATAAGGAAAATTCTTTTTTTCAAATTTGAATCATATATTTTTGTTAAATTTATTGTAAACAATATATATATATATACAAAAAAATATATATATTTCTTTATTTCGGGATAAATAAAATGTTGCATTTAAATTGAAAAAATAATATCATGTGCCTTCTGTTTATTTAATAGCTTTCTTTGATTGTTTTCATTTTCCTTTCTTTATATTTATAAATTTGAGAAAATAAATAACTTAATTCTCACACATTCACCCTCTCCTTTATAAAATCGATAAGATTCTCGTAACGGTAAAATAATGCATTATTGTTAAACACTTATTTTCCTGTTAAAAAAATTATAAATAAAACTAAGATAAAAAATAGGCTTCGGTTTTTAGCGTATAAAAGGCGACGGGATTTTATTGATTTCAGTACATATTTCAGTTCTCTTTTAAAAATCACTGTAAGTACATTATTTTATCAGGGAATTTTTTTTTATGGTATTTTACTAAAATACTTACAGGGTTACCACAAAAATTTAATTTTGTTTTTATACCTGATTCCCAGACAAGATTTGAAATAAAAATTTAATCATTATTTTTTCAAATTAGGATTTTAAAAATATTCAAATTTGAACCTTTGAAAATTTAAAAACAGATAATTTTAATTTCTTTAAAGTTTATAAAAAAATTTAATTACAAATCAAAAATTTTAATAAAATCGTTCACAAGAATTCAACTATCATTATAAATATACAATAAAATTTACCTAGGATTTAAATTATTTTTAATAAAATTTTAAACGAAGTCTTCGAAAAATGTAATTAGTTTAAAATATTTTTTGCAAGAAGTTAATTATACTTTACAAGTAATTAAATTTTTCGTTAAAATTTAAATATTTTCAAAATTTACTATTTTCATAAAAATTCTCGAAAGAATTCAATTATTTAAAAGAAAAATGTAATAAAATTCGCCGTGAGAATTTAATTATTTTCATAAATAATAAAATTCTTCAGAGAATTTTAATTACTTACAAAAAATGTAATAAAATTCGTTGCAAGGATTCAATTATTTTCATAAATAATAAAATTCTTCACAGGGTTTCAATTATTAAAAGAAAACGTAATAAAAATTCGTTTCAAGGCTTCAATTATTCTCCTAAATATTAAAAATTTTTCACAAGATTTCAATTATTATTAACACAATTTTCAGTAAATTTTTTTTTTTGCAAAATTTCATTAATTTCAAAAATTTTATTAAAATTCTTTAAACGAAATAAATGAACAATTATCAATTATTTTGAATAATTTTTGCAAAAATTTTTTTGAGAATTTTCAAATATATTTAATTTACAGTTAAATTTGCCAAAATTTCAATTATTCGGAAATTCTTCAATTAAATATTACATTAGAAAAATAAAATTAAGGTTATTTAAAACAACTCAATTAAACTTTTCAAAAAAAATTAATTCTACTGAAACTCTTTGCAAAATTCAGTTATTTCTAAAAATTATTATTATTTTTGAAAATAATTAAATATCTGGAAACAAATTATTATTTATAGACAAAATGGAATTCTTTCGAAGAAATTTATAAAAAATTTGAGAAAGTTTTATAGGTTAGGGTCGTTTTAGATTTCTCTTGATTAAAAGTTTATTTTTAATTATTTGAATTTGAAACCAATTTTTATTGAATATTTTGGATATAATGAAGACTTGGAGATCATGAATTTTTAATTAATAATTGATTTTTTTCTGTATTTTTACATCAAAAATTAAAAACATAACCTCAAAATTTTATTTTATTTATTTGAATCGAATATACAATTTATTTGACTCAAAATCAAAGTTTATTCAATGCCAGTAAATATTTATTTAATATTAGGTAATTATTGGTATAAAAAATTATAAATAATAAGAAAGTGTATATTTTAACGTACTTAATATGAAATTACAGAAGATCGAAGTAAACAAAATGGCCAGTTTCAAATTATTGTTCGTGCTTTTGGCTACAATTTTAATGTTCGTGGCTCCCACTATCAACGCTTGTGAACCAACTGGAACTGCATGCCAACCCGATGGAAGTACAAATTGTTGCTCAGGCTTTTGTTACAAACAAGTAGGATGGGCAATAGGATATTGCAGAGACCGTTAAAAAAACAAGAGACAATCTCGTTTTAAATTTTGAACTCATATAATGATTATAATGTAAAAGAAAATTGGAAAAATTCTGCAATAAATATTCATTAGAAAAAAAATAGTTTATTATATTTTCTGCGTTAGGGATTGTCACCTGTAAACTAAGGAAATGAGAAAAACTTATAAAAATTTGACAGTTTGTTCTTTAGACTATTTTAGAAACATGATTTTTTCAGAATTTTTTATATTTTTTTCTTAAAAAAATAAAATAAATTTGCAAATTTAACATGCGGGCTCTTATGGGAGCTTAGATAAATGCAATTATTTCTAAAAATTCATATTATAATGCTTTAAAGAAAGATTATAATAATTATTATTATTATTAAATGAATTCCTCAAAAAATGCAATTATTATATTTTCAATAATTTTTTTCATGAATTCAACAGGGTTGTTACGGTCAGGGAAAACCTTGAAAACCTAAAATTGTCAGGGAATTTTTTCTCGTTCAGGGAAAACCTGGAAAACCTGAAAATGTCAGGGAATTTTATAAAATATTTTATTCAAAAATTAATTTCACGTATCTGAATCGCGAAAATTTCAATTTTTCATTTTTATTCTCACTTCTAATTTTCAAAAACTTCATTAACAATTTTTTTTAAGTTAGATTTAAATCTCTTAAAAAACTCAATTATTTTCAATACAATTGTAATAAAATGTCACAAAAGAAATAATTGTTTTTAATTTTAAGAAAGAGTTAAATTTTCCAGCAAAAATTTTAATAAATCTTTACAGTATGATTATGAATTGTAATTAGTAAAAACATTGACATAATCAATAATTTTCTAGAAATTTTAATAAAATTTAATTATTAAATTTTTGATTTCAATTATTACGAAACACGATTATTTTAGAAATTAAAAATAAATTGTTGTTGAAATTCAATTATTTGGAAAATTATCATTTCAAATTATTAATGAAACTACATTTTTCAAAAAAAAAAAAAATGAAAACCAATTCTTCGAAGAATTTAATTAGGATTATCAACAATTTTAATAAAATTCTTCGTATGCATTAAATTATTTTTCTAAATAATAAAATTCTTCGAAGGAATTGAATTGTTCTTAAATTTTTTGATAAAATTCTTTGCAAGCATTCAATGATGTTCAATAGATTAGTTTTAAAATTGAAAATATTTAAAAAGAAAAAATTTTTAAAATGTTAACTATTTTTTCAAGTTAGATTTAAATCTCTTCAAAACTTCAATTATTTTCAATACAATTGTAATAAAATTTCACGAAAGAGATAAATGTTTTTAATTTTTAAGAAAGAGTTAAATTTTCTAGCAAAAATTTTAATAAGGGTTTACAGTATGATTATTAATTGTAATTATTAAAAACATTGACATAATCAATAATTTTTTAGAAATTTTAATAAAATTTCATTATTAAATTTTTAATTTTAATTATTACGAAACACGATTATTTAAGAAAATTAAAATAAATTGTTTTGAAATTCAATTATTTTGAAAATTATCAATTAAAATTATTAATGAAACTTCGTTTTTAGAAAAAAATTAAAACAAATTCTTTGAAGAATTTAATTGGGATTATCAACAATTTTAATAAAGTTCTTGCGCATGCATTAAATTATTTTTATAAATAATAAAATTCTTCGAAGGAATTGAATTATTCTCAAATTTTTTGATAAAATTCTTTGCAAGCATTCAATGATGTTCAATAGATTAATCTTAAAATTGAAAATGTTTGGAAACAAAAAAAAAGCAAACGACTAATTAATTTGGTCAGGGAATAAAAAAAATGGTCTGGAAAACCTGGAAAAGTCAGAGAATTTTCAAATGCTGAATTCGTAGCAACCCTGTTCAATCACTTTTAACAAATACTGAAATTCTTCTCTAAAATTAAAATATTTTCAAAAATTACGATTTTAATAAAATTTCTTAAAAGTATTTATGTTAATTATTAATTAACTTTATTAAAGTCTGTGGTTTTTCATTCTGTCCGTTCGCAGTATGAAGTTAGTTTTTGTATATGCTTTTGTTTTTTTTCCTTTTGAAAACACATTTTTCTTGATAATAAATAATGTTTGATTTATAAATTTTATAATTATATTTTGTTTATTTGTTTTAAATTATTAGTTTCTTTTGAAATAAAAAGTTGTGAAATTTTTATTTTTTAATTACAATTTTTAACAAATTTTTTCTATTTTAAATTAATAAAAAAAATGTGTAGGAAGAATTTGTGTATTTCATAATTACAATTTTTATTATTTTCTGTATATAAAGATATTTTATATTTTACTAGCTAAAAAAACGCTCGTGTACTTTCTCATATAATTATTAAAAAACAAAATATTTAATTTTATTTGAAGAATTTCTTTAATAAGATTTAATTTTTTAACCTTCTAAAAATGAATTTATTTTAAGTTTTATCTAGGAAATAATGCAAAAATTTGAATAATTTCTTTTTCTTTATTTAAAATTGAAGGAAAAATAAAGTAATTTGAAGTATTTTACAAAATTTGTAGTATTTTTGTTTTAACAAAATCAGAAATATTATTTTTTTTAATATGTATTGATTAATAACTTCTTTCATTTTTTATACAAAAAAAGTTTTTTAAATTTTCTTTATTTGTTATAAAAAAAAAAAAATTTTAATTATTTTACAGAATTTAAAATTGTATCGAGAAAAAGGTAAAACATTTGAAAAATTTCTTTTTTCAACTTTTCAATCAGGACTTTCAATAAAATTCTGATTTTTTGGAAATAAATAATATAAATTATTATAATTTCCATTTAATAATCATATAATGTTTGTTATGCTATGTTTGTACTGCGGACTGACACTACGATAAAAATTGTATACTATGAAAATAACTTAATTCTCGAGGAGAATTTCGTTTAAATTTTTTAAAATATATTGTAATTAAATTCTTTTCGCAGAATATCATTGAATTTTTTGTCAAAAAATGGAGTTTCTTTAATAATTTTAATTAAACATTTTAAAAATAATTGAAATTTTATGGAGAAGAATTTTATTAAAATTGTATTAAAAATAATTGAATTCTTGCGAAAAATTTTACTATTTATAAAAATAATATAATTTTTACGAATTATTTAGAAAGATTTGTTAAAATTTTAGGAAATATTGGAATTCTTTCGTGAAATTTCATTAAAATTTTTGAAAATATAAACTTAAGTTATTTTTTTTAATTTTGATTATGAAATTATTTAAAAAATTTATGTTTGTTAATAAAAACAATTGTAATTTGTATAACAGTATCATATTGAATACTATGTTCCGCGCGCGTATCGTTTGCTAGTTATTAATTAATTAATTAATTATTTCAACATAATGAATCAGCAGGATGGGCAGTAGGAATTTGCAGAGACCTTTAAATTGTGACTTCAGTGAAAAATGATGATCATAGTATATTGTAAAATATATATGTATATCATTTATTACAGACAAATTGCTTACAGTGTTAGTTTTAATACAAAGAACGATGCTCACATGAATGATAATAAATTAAAGACGTGGATTGAATAAAATAATAATAATAATAATAATAATAATAAAAATACGGGTAATTGTAATAATTAATATAAACACACATCACATATAAAAGGGTTAAAATACGCAAACAGCGTTATAATAAACCGTATACAATGATATTAAAAACTATTACAATCAAGATTATTAATTCGAAAATTTTAAATATTATTTTGAAATTTTATCACAATTCTTCTTCTAAACACTGTAAAAAGAAAGTGCTCAATTAGATTTTTCAAATATTAAAATCGAACCAAATACGGTGATTAAATACCGAAAATTGCTACTCATCTTTTTACAGTTTACTTGCTGAATAATCATTTATAATTTTGAAGCAAAAGAAATGAAATTGTAAAGAATTATCAATTTTGTTTGATTATTTTTACTGTATAATCTAGTCATAAGAAGCATTTTTTAAAAAAAAATATTTTGTAGTCAAGTGCAAAGTTAAACTAAAATGATTCTATTCTATAATAAATAATAATATTAATATGTAGCTACTTTCACGTATGTGCATAAAAAGAAAACGATACATTTATTTAAAGTCATTGACAATATTCATAAAATTTCTTTAATCAAAAATTTTCTATCAATTATAACTTTTTTCTCTCCCCTTTCTTTTCTCTTCTAATTCGAATTTTCATTGAACCGCTTTTTGGCACATCGTGATTGTCTAATGGTCAATTGGAGGTACGATCATAAAAATAGAACACAATATATTAAGAAAATTATAAATTATACGAATCCTAAAGTACATTGTTATCAGATTTCGTAAATTAAATCCAGATTGAAATTATTTTCATTTAAGTCCCGACGAAAGAATCGGTTGTAAGTTTTTTTTCCCACCTACAAATCCTTCAAAACGAAAATGAATTTCAAAAAATTGGAAATTCTTCATTTCTATTTAGAAAAATGACAATCGATTCTCTTTTCGGAACTCACAATTAACTGTCTAATCTTGATAACGCCTAAATAACGACTTTATAGTTTATATCGATAACAATAATTCAATTCCTTTAGGAAACATCTCTCAAATCGCAAAAGGGCGGGAATTCTCCTCAATTTTCCATTTTTCTCTCAACTAAACGAGAATTAGGGAAAAATACCTACCGCGGGAAAAAAAACAGTCTTTTTACCAACTACCAGCAAATGTAACCCTGCCAAAAAAATTTTGAATTATTTGTACAAAATTTACATTAGATAAAGAATTTAGAAAAAAAAAATTCTCCTAAAATACTATCGAGGTTTTTTTTTTTTATAATTAAGAAACAAACTAAATTTTTCGATTTTGATAATCGCTTCGAGAAACTACTTTCGAGTTCCACGAATGAAAAAAAAAAATGAAAAAAATGAAATAAATAAACGATCTCGATTGAAGAACGACGTGTTGTGGAAAAAAAATGAAAAAAATTCGAGACGAAGTGACTTGTCGTTTTAGATAATGTTTGATGATCGATCTTTGTTCAATCAAGCTGCTTCAGTGGGTCAAAACTTAGATGATTAATCAGCCAAGCGTATCTAATACAAGTAATTTTTTGGCTCCTCGATTGGCTGACCGCAAACGCCGAGATATTTCTTCGTCACATGATGTCGAGTGCGACAAGTTTCAATTTCGAGTAGACATTCATTGGTGTAGGTTTTGCCGTCGGTTCCACAAACAGGATCATAAAATTGAGGACAAATCTTTTGACATCCTCTGAACATGAATCCTTGCACGCATCGCTGTATAGGAACCACGTAGACGTGTTTTCTGCAAGAGAAGCAATTTTCATTTTTAAAAAACGCAAAAAAAAAATTTCATTTCTCCTTCACTGAGAGAAAAAATTAATTTTCTTTTTCTCTGATTCATCAGGCAAAATTTTCACCTTTTTTTCCTAACGAATATTCTGATTTACTCTTAAAATTCTTCGATACACAACAAAATGTTCCATTACATTTATTTACAAATTTCTCTAAATGCAAAATTATTCAAAAAAATCAACAACTTTTTTCTTTTTTTTCAATAACTTTTTTCTTTTTTTTCAATAACTTTTTTTTAACTTTTTCTTTCAGTTTTTAATTTAATTTTTTTTAAATAAATATTTAATCATTACTATTTTCCCCTCGGAATTAAGGTTTTCACAAAATTTAAATTTAAACTTTCCGAAATATAAACTTAAATAAATAAAAATATCTTTTTATTTATATAAACTTCCATAAAAATTTCCAAAAGCAAATTTTAATTTATTTACAAAAATTTTAATAAAATCCTTCGCAAGATATCAATTATTTTGATAAATAATACAATTTTTCACATCAATTGAGTAAATTAAAAAATTGTAATAAAATTCGTTGTTAGAATTCAATTATTATCATAAATAGTCAAATTTTTTCAATTTTCAATTATTTTTAAAACAATATTTTACATGAATTTCTTGTTTAAAGTCCAATTTTACGAAACTTGAATTATTGGGAAATTTTTTCAATTAAATATTTATAAAATAAAAACTTGAAATCCTGTAAAAAAATTTAATTTAACTTTTTCAAAGTGCAATTATTTCTAAAAATTCATAATCTAATGATTTCAAGATTCAATTGTTTTTTAAAATTTGAACTAAAATTTATTTTCAAACGATTTTTATTTCTATTAGTCCAAATTTTTCGTCGAAAATAAATTATTTTTAATACAATTTTTCATGAATTCCTCAAAAAAATGTAATTATTATATTTTCAAAAATTTTTTCAAGCATTGAATTACATTTTACAAGTAATGACATTCTTCGCTGAAATTCAAATATTTTCAGAAACTATACGATTTTAATAAAATTTCTTAAAAGACTTAATTTAATTATTTAAACAAAATGTAATGAAATTCGTTGCAAAAATTGAATTATACTCAAACAATCAAATTCCTCACAGGATTTCGATTATTTTTAAAAAAATTTTAAATAAATTCTTCAAACATTGTAATTTATTTAAAAATTCTTTTTTAAATTCTACGAAAGAAATAAATGAACAATTATCAATTATATTCAATAACTTTTGACAAAGTTTTTAGTAAATTTTCAAATCTATTGATTTACAATTTAATTTTACGAAATTTTAATTATTCGGAAATTCTTCAATATTAAATATTTAGAAAATAAAAACCATAAAGCATTTTAAAAAAAATTAAACCAAACTTTTTAAAAGTACAATTATTTCTAAAAATTTACGAAATAAGGCTTTTAATATTCAAATTATCATCTGAAATTTTAACTGAAAATCATTTTTAAAACAATTTTTATTGAAAAATTCTACAAGAATTCAATTATTTAAATACGAAAATTAAAAAAATTATTAAATAATCGATTTCTCATAAAGAAATAATTTGTCAACAAACTTCTATAAATATATAAAAATTTTTTTCTCTAATTTTAATAAAATTTCTAAGAATAATTACATTTTTCGAGGAATTTGGTTAAATTTTCATTGAAAATAATTTTTATATTTCATATATAATAATATTTTTCACAGGTTTTATTGTTTATGAAAATTCACGCTATAATGTTTTTAATATTCAATTATTATCTAAAATTTTAAGTGAAATTCATTTTTAAAACAATTTTTAATAGAAAGTTCTACAAGAACTCAATTATTTAAATTACAAAATAATTGAATAAATGAAAGTTTCTAAAAAGTCTCTCACAAAAAAATTTTATCAACAAATTTTTAAATAACTGATTTTTTCCGCGAATTTTAATAAAATTTTCAAAAATAATTACGTTTTTCGAGGAAGTCATTTAGAATTGTATTAAAAATATTTGAATTTCTAAGAGTTTTATCACTCATAAAAATAATTGATTAAGAATTTTATTATTAATAAAAATAATTAAATTATTTCGAAGAAAAATAATAATTTGTAAATATTTGATTCTTGTGAAATTTGTATTATTTATTAAAATAATTTAACTTTCGAGAAAAATTTTATTAATTTTTAAGATAATTGAAATTAAAAAAAAAATTTTGAATACAATTGAATTTCTACAAACAACGAACTTTTCTAAAATTCAATTTGAAATTCAATTATTTATAAAAGTATTCTAGAAGCACAAATATAAAATTATTTAAAAATTATTGACTAAATAAATTTCGAAAATTTAAAAAATTTATAAAAATTTCGAAAATAATTTAATTTTCATAGATTTTTTCGACATAATTTTCATAATTAATTGAATATCAAAAAGTTTTAAATTAAACTTGGAGAAATTTTTAAATTAGAATTTAAAAATTTTTTAATTACATTTTCTAAAAAAATTAAAAACTAATTTAATTTTACTAAAGTTGTATATAAGCAATTTTTATAAATAATTGAATTTCAGAAAGATTCACAATTAACGTTTTAGAAAATTTCAATTTGAAAAACTTTTAAGTGAAAAATTTCTAACTTATTAAAATTTTAATGAAATTAATTTGCAAACAAGTGAATTTCAAAAATATTTTAGAACTTTTTCCTTTGAATAATTAATTTTTTTAAGAAAATTTTTTTAATAATTATTAAAAATAATTGAATTGGAGAGGAATTTTAGTTGAAAATTTTGGAAAATAGTTTTTGATAAGTTACATTAGCAATATTTCGATAAAAAAATTTAATTTTAAAAGAATTCTTATTAAATTAAAGAATGTGAATTTATCATTCGGTAATTTTAATACTAATAATAATTAATTAATAATAATAATACTAACAATAATTAATTAATAATAATTAATTAATAATAATAATAATAATACTAATAATAATTAATTAATAATAATAATAATACTAATAATAATTAATTAATAATAATAATACTAATAATAATTAATTGTTAATAATAATATTATTAATAATAATAATAATAATAATAATAATAATAGTTCTATTTAAAGTTTTAGAAAATTTGAATTTTTAAAAATTGTAATTAAAAATTCTAATCAAATATTTTGATTCGTTCACTGGTAAAAAATAGTTTTTATTTTTTTTTACTTTTGAATAATTATCACTAAAAAATACGAAACTCCACAAAATAGAAAATATTTTCGCAAAAATGTCCTATTTTTAAACTAAACAATTGAAATTCAAACACACAAAAAGTAAATAAATTTTTTTCCAATCGATGAAATTCGTAATTTTCGGAAAGAAGAATGAAAATTAATTGCAAAATCGAATGAAATAATAAAGAAATGTTTTAAATTACCCGCAATTGTCCCTCTTCATCTCGCATTCATTGCGATACAGTTTATTGTCAGAACCGCAAGCAAACTGTCGTTCCCCGTTGCAGATTTGGTTACAAAGAGCAGTGGTGCGGCAATGTTGAGCAGGAACTTGAACCACTCTTTGACCACAAGTCTCACGCTGTAGGTGACATAAGGAACTGCACAAAAAAAAAATACATTTTTCTTCAAGTAAACAAACAAAATTTTTGTTTCTCAACAAATAATTTTTTTTTTCAATAAAAATATTTTGTTTGTCATAATAAAAAATTGGGGCAAAAAAAAGTTAAGGCAAACAAAAAAAAAATGTTTCCGTACAAAAAAATTTATTTCTTCTTCTCTCAAAATTTCATATTAATAACAATAATTACTGATTTATTTTTTGCTCTTTAATTAGTAAATAGCAAATAGTTGTACTAAAAAATGGTAATTTCTACGAATTTATTATAGTTAAAAGTTAAAAAGAATTTTATGCTTTTAAATGAAGAATTTGTTTAAAACAATAAAGTTCTTTATGTAACTCTCAAAATTTAAATTGCTAAAAATGTTTACTAATTGGAATTATTGTCTCACTCCTCGAGAGGGAATTAGTAAATTTTACTAATAAATTAGCTTCAAATGTTCGAAGGACAATTTTTTTTTTGACAAATCGACAAACATTGAATTAACAAAATAGAAAATACTGTTTTTTTAGTAAACTTTACTAATTCAAAAGCAAAAATCCAGACACTAGTAAAATTAATAATTATTGGTAATTGTTTTATCAATCATCCATTAAAATTGCTAAATTTAGTAAATTTTTTTTATAAAATAGTAAATTTTTTAGTAAAATAGTAAATTTTTTAGTAAAATAGTAAATTTTTTAGTAAAATAGTAAATTTTTTAGTAAAATAGTAAATTTTTTAGTAAAATAGTAAATTTTTTAGTAAAAACTAATTCAAAAGCAAAAATTCAGTCACTAGTAAAAGTAATAAATATTGGTAATTGTTTTTATTCAATCGTCTATTAAAATAGTAAAATTTAGTAAACTTTTTTTATAGAATATTAAATTTTTTAGTAAAAACTAATTCAAAAGCAAAAATTCAGTCACTAGTAAAATTAATAAATATTGGTAATTATTTTTATTCAATCACCCATTAAAATAGTAAAATTTAGTAAACTTTTTTTATAAAACAGTAAATTTTTTAGTAAAAACTAATTCAAAAGCAAAAATTCAGTAACTAGTAAAATTAACAAATATTAGTAATTGTTTTTTTAATCATCTATTAAAATTGTAAAATTTAGTAAACTTTTTTTATAAAATAGTAAATTTTTTAGTAAAATAGTAAATTTTTTAGTAAAAACTAATTCAAAAGCAAAAATTCAGTCACTAGTAAAATTAATAAATATTGGTAATTGTTTTTATTCAATCATCCATTAAAATAGTAAAATTTAGTAAATTTTTTTTATAAAATAGTAAATTTTGTAATAAAATAGTAAATTTTTTAGTAAAATAGTAAATTTTTTAGTAAAAACTAATTGAAAAGCATGAATTCAGTCACTAGTAAAATTAACAAATATTAGTAATTGTTTTTTTAATCATCTATTAAAATTGTAAAATTTAGTAAACTTTTTTTATAAAATAGTAAATTTTTTACTAAAAACTAATTCAAAAGCAAAAATTCAGTCACTAGTAAAATTAACAAATATTAGTAATTGTTTTTTCAATCATCCATTAAAATAGTAAAATTTAGTAAACTTTTTTAGTAAAAACTAATTCAAAAGCAAAAATTCAGTCACTAGTAAAATTAACAAATATTAGTAATTGTTTTTTCAATCATCCATTAAAATAGTAAAATTTAGTAAACTTTTTTAGTTAAAACTAATTCAAAAGCAATAATTCAGTCACTAGTAAAATTAACAAATATTAGTAATTGTTTTTTCAAAACACCCATATCAAAATAAATTTAATAAATTTTCTGACCTCTTGGATCTTTTTCTAATTTTAAAAAAACGAAATAATTCTTCCATTCTTCTAATTTTTCCCTTTTTCAAAAATTAAAAAAAGAATTTCCGATTTTCAAAATAAGTCAAAGAAAATTTACAAAAATTACCAAACATTTTGTACTAATTCAAAGTTCCATAAACTAATTTATTGTTTTAAAAACAAATTCTTTATTTTTAACCCCAAAAAAAAACATTAATTTCATTTTTTTTAATAGTAAACGAAAACTGGTTTTTGACATTTTTTGTTTTTTTAACGATCCCGACAATCTGTACATATAGAAATAATTCTCAGACTCCAATCAAGATTATGACAAGGAAATATTGCAAACTTGTTCTACCAAATACTGTTCCAAAGGTAAAAGGAATATTACATCGATAAAATTATTAATAATTTAAGTTTGAACTTGAGATTAAAAACAAGTTAATAAATCATCAAGACTGTTATAAAAGGAATCCCAGATTATCATTTTTTTTTAAAGAGGCCTATTTGCTTTTCAACACTTTGAAACCAGTTTTTCTTTTTTCTCAATTCGTTATCAATATCAAAAGAAAAGGAAAAAAAAATTTTCTAAAAAAAAGGAAAGTTTCCTTTTTGAAAGAAAGAAAAGTTTTTTTTCTCCTACAAATAGAGCAGTTAAGGGGAAGGGGGTGGTTTTTAATTCTAAAGATAGACATTAAAGAATCTAAATGATGCTTTTAGTCACCGATAAACATTTCCGTCGCTTCCACAAACTGGTTCTTCTGGCACATTATTGCAATCTTCAGGGCACTGTTCTGCTTCTTTCAAGGTCGTACACTGTCCAAGATGTGCCAATTGAATTCCTTTTCTGAAATTACATTTTTTTTTATTTTTTAGAAAATAGGAGAAAAATTGTTTTTTGAAAATAGAAAAAGAAAAGAAAATATTCATTGAAAGTGAAAACTGACTTTATTTTGATTTCTTTCATTGAAAGTGGAGGGAAAAAAGAAACTCACAGACAAGATGCAACGTTGAGAAGACACTGATTTGAGTAGGTGTTTGCGTCGCTTCCGCAAACCGGATCTACTTCATTTAAACATCGAGATTGTTGCTTCATGCACTTTGTAACACGGGTTTTGCACTTGTCGAAATCAACCACGCTCACTTTTCTCCTCGCTTGCCTGTTGGAATACAAAAGAATATAAATATATGTAGAATAAGAAAAGAAAAAATATTTTTAATTTATTTCTTCAATCGGAAAAAAAATTTCATTATGTTTGAATGAATGAATAAAATACTGTATTTTAAGTTAGTTTTTAGTTCAGTTTATTTTATTTCGTTTTTTAGTTTTTTTTATTAAAACAATTTTTTTAAATAAAGCTCGTTTGGTTGACTCAATGAAAATTTGGTTATTGTTTCAAACAAGTTTTTGTCTATTATTTTAAATCTAATTTTTAAACTGTGTATTAGTGTTGATTAATTAATATCTTCACTTGAGAACGCCAAGGTCACCACCAGGTGGCGGGAGAAATTCCAAGAAATAAATAAATTCCAAGAACTGAACTGCCAACTAGCGGTGACCTTGGCGTTCGCAGGTGGAGAATAACGCCGTAAAGTTCGTAATTCTATAATTATTTATAATCAAATTTATCGTTTGACAATGACAATTAATATAAGAGACCAATTTCAATTTTCAATTCACTTTAACTTGCTATTTAAAAAGTCTCCAATTCTATTATAATTTATAATTATTTTTGTTTTTAGTTTTCCCTAATTTCCCAACAGAACTTTGACCTTTAATTAAATTCACTTTAAAAATAATTATATACACAAAAAAAATTTTCGTAAAATAATTTATTCTTGAATATAATTAATTTTATTAATTTTTTGGAACAACAACTGTTTTTTTATCCTTAATTCAATTCAATATTAATTCAAAATTATTCGAAACATTAAATTTTCCAAAAGAAATATTTAATTTTTATGATTTTCCATAGAAACTAAAATTTTTAAAAACTTCAAATCCTTCGAAATTTAATAATTTATAAAAGCTGCTATATTATAACTTTTCTAAAACTATTATCAAGATTTCTGAATTCAATTATTTTCTATGTTATTTTTAACTAAATTTTTCTATCTAATTCTAAAAATAGTATTTTTTTTTGAATAATTTAAAAAATCTTCTTCTTTGATAAAATTCCTAAAAAAATTCAAATGTTTATTTAAATAAAAGAAGATTCACTGAAAATTAAAAGTATTTTATAGAAATTCTGTGAAAATAATTCAATTCTTTCGTGGAATTTTTGAAATTTTACTGAGAATATGTAAATTAAGTTTTAAAAACAATTTTAAAATTTTTTTTTAAAAATAATGAAATTCCGAGTGTGAATTTTATTATGTGTAAGAAAATAAATTGAATTATTACAATTTTTTTTGGACGAATTAAAAGTAAAATTAAAATTGTATTAAAAATGTTAAATAATTCAACTCTTATAATAGAATTTGATGAAAATTTACTAAAAATACTTGAATTCTCTCAAGAAATTTTATTAAAATTAGATGTATTCAAAATAATTAAATCCCTTAGAAGAATTTTATTGTTTGTATGAAAATAATTGAATTATTACAAATTTATTCGACGAATTTAATTAAGTTTGTTAATTAAATTAATTAAACTAAATTGAATTTTATTTAATTAATAATTAAAATTGTATTAAAAAAGAATTGAACTCTTTAAACAATTTTTTTTTTAAATTCTATTAAAAATAATTAAATTGTTTTGCAGAATTTTATTAAAGATATAATTTTTTGTAATTTTAAATCTAAAGACTATGAAAAAATTGAAGCTGTTATTTAAGGGCATTTGAACCATTATGACGTCACTGCTTTGAAACAAATGGTTCATACGAATTGTGACGTCATAATGGTTCAAATGCCCTTAAAAAGAAAAAATTACATAATTCACATGAAAATAAAAAATAAAAAATAATTGCAAAGAAATTTATGAAAAAATTTGATAATAATAGAATTCCTTCTAAAAATTTTATTAAATACTCGTGAAGAATTTTATTAAAATTTTTAATAATCCTAATTAAATTCTTTCGAAGAATTTCTTTGAATTTTTTTTTAAACTATTGAAGTTTCTTTAAAAATTTTAATTGAAAATTTTGAAAGCAATTGGATTTTATGAAGAAAAATTTTATTAAAATGAAATTAATTATATTAAAAATACTTGAATTCTTGCGAAGAATTTTACTATTTATTTACTATTTATAAAAATAATTGCAATGTTTCGAAGGATTGTATTAAAATTTTGAAAAATAATTAAATTGTTATGAAGATATTTATAGAAATATTTGAAAATAATGAAATTGTTTTTCTTTTTTATAAATATTTTGAAAATTTTTATTTTTATAAATATTTGATCATTTCTAAACAATTTTAAATTCTTGTTGAAATAGAATTTCACTGGAAATTTTTGAAAATAATTAAATTCATCCCTGTAGTTTTATTTAAATTAGATTAAAAATAATTTAACTCCTTCTAAGAATTGTAGTATTTATAAAAATAATTGAATTGTTCGAAAGAATTTATTAAAATTTTAGAAAAATAAATGAATTTTATGTCAATATTATTTGAAGATTAAAATTCTTTTAAAATTGTTTTGAAAATAATTAGATTTCTGCAAAGGATTTTACTATTTATAAAAATAAATGAATTATTTCAGAGAATTTTACTATTTATTTAATATTTATAAAAATAATTGAAATGTTGCGAAGAATTGTATTAAAATTTTGAAAAATAATTAAATTCTTATGAAGATTTTGATAGAAATATTTGAAAATAATGAATTTTTTTTTTAAAATATTTTGACAATAATTGAATTATTTTTAAAGAATTTTAAATTCTTCTTGCAATAGAATTTCAATGGAAATTTTTGAAAATAATTAAATTTTTTCCTGTAGTTTTATTTAAATTGGATTAAAAATAAAAAAATATATTTTTAAATATTTGAATTCATCCGGGGAATTTAATTAAAATTGTTTTGAAAATAATTGATGTCCTGCAAAGAATTTTACTGTTTTTAAAATTAATTCAATTATTGGGAAGAATAATTTTACTATATTTATAAGAATAATTGAATTCTTTCCAAGAATTTATTAAAATTTTAGAAAAAAATTGTATTTTTTCGAAGTGTGTTTAAAATATATTTCTAAAAATTGATCTCTTGATTCATTTAAAATTGTTTTTAAAAAATAATTGATTTTTTGTAAAGATTTTACGACTTAAAAAAAATAGTTGAAGTGCTTAGAAGGATTTAGTAAAATTTTAGAAAATTATCGAATTCTTTCGTGAAATTTTACTAAATTTTTGAAAAATATAAACAGTAATAATTATATTTGTAGAATAATAAGTGAATTTTTTTTTTAATTTTGCACAGGAAATTATTAAAAAATTTATATCATCGCGCATATTTCCATCGTGGTTTAAATTGAATTCTATTATTAGAAAATAGAAGGGCACTCTCGAGATAAATTCAGATTGATAAATAAAATGCCTTACCCGCAATTAAGCATCTGCATTTCGCATTCGTTTCGATAGATAAGTCCGTCTGATCCGCAAACAGACACTTCTGGTTCATTTTTGCAGTCGAGAGGACAGGCTGTTGCGGCACTTCCTGAATTTCTCTCCCGTGTCATGCAGAAGGACATTGGTACTTCGAATACATGTTTCCTGCGAACATTTCATCAGAAATATTAAAATATTAAAAAAATATTGAATATTAAAATTAAATATTAAAATTAAAATTAAAATTAAAATTAAAATTAAAATTAAAATTAAAATTAAAATTAAAATTAAAATTAAAATTAAAATTAAAATTAAATTTAAAATTAAAATTAAAATTAAAATTAAAATTAAAATTAAAATTAAAATTAAAATTAAAATTAAAATTAAAATTAAAATTAAAATTAAAATTAAAATTAAAATTAAAATTAAAATTAAAATTAAAATTAAAATTAAAATTAAATATTAAATATTATTATTGATAATAATATTATTCCTCACAATCTAAAAAATTAAAATCTTTCCCATAATTATTCCAGAGAATTAAAAAAATAGGAAATTATAGATTATAAATTATAAAATTAAAAATTAATAATAATATTATTCCTCACAATCTAAAAAATTAAAATCTTTCCCATAATTATTCAAGAGAATTAAAAAAAAATAGAAAATTATAGATTATAAATTATAAAATTAAAAATTAATAATAATATTATTCCTCACAATCTGAAAAATTAAAATCTTTCCCATAATTATTCCAGAGAATAAAAAAAAATAGAAAATTATAGATTATAAATTATAAAATTACAAATTAATAATAATATTATTCCTCACAATCTAAAAAATTAAAATCTTTCCCATAATTATTCCAGAGAATTAAAAAAAAATAGAAAATTATAGATTATAAATTATAAAATTAAAAATTAATAATAATATTATTCCTCACAATCTAAAACATTAAAATCTTTCCCATAATTATTCCAGAGAATTAAAAAAAAATAGAAAATTATAGATTATAAATTATAAAATTACAAATTAATAATAATATTATTCCTCACAATCTAAAAAATTAAAATCTTTCCCAAAATTATTCCAGAGAATTAAAAAAAATAGAAAATTATAAATTAATAATAATATTATTCCTCAAAATCTAAAAAATTAAAATCTTTCCCATAATTATTCCAGAGAATTAAAAAAAATAGAAAATTAAAATTAAATCACAATTACACTAAGAATTAAATTAATCTTTCGCATAATTATTCCAGAGAATTAAAAGAAATAGAAAATTAAAATTAAATCATGACTACACTAAGAATTAAATTAATCATTCGCATAATTATTCCAGAGAATTAAAAGAAATAGAAAATTAAAATTAAATCACAATTACACTACGTGAATTAAATTATTTACACTGATGAAAAAAATCTATTTAAATCAAATTAAAATCACCTATTTTATCGAATCAATATTTTTTATTTGAGTCAAATACTTTTTATTCAATAGTCAAATAAATTCTATTTGAAATTTCGAACTAATAATAATTTGTGCAGATGAAAACTTAAAATCGATATAAATAGAAATTATTTTGTACACGGAAAGAAAGTAGCGAGAAGTTTCTCTGGAATAGCAAAAGTCTTAATTGACTTGAATAAAAATTTCGCTAATAATAGTAAAATTTTTTTTTTTCCAAGTATAAGGATTTTTTCTGTTTTTTCAGTCGTAACAATTATTAAATTAACAATAATTAACAATTAACAATTAATTAATTAATTAACAATTATTGTTTATTTGAATCAAATGAAGTTTTCCTTTAGCGTATAACGTTAAAATAAATTATTTTCCCTCAAAATTATTTTCTACAAATTTTGAATTAGTTTAAAATGATTAAAATTTTCGAAAATAATTATATTCTCTCGACGAATTGAATTAAAATTCCACCAAACAATTTACACAGAGTAAGAATTATTTTTAACAAATTTCAGATTTAGAGTGTTGAGGAAAACAAAGTTTGTGAGTAATTTGCGGAAAATTTGCACTGCAAATAGTATGTTTTTTTATTGATAAATTCTAATTTGAGAAGGAAATGTTTTTCCAATCTTATCCTCTCCCTCTTTTTTTCTTTCACCTTAATCGTAGAGTCAATAAAGGAAAACTGGGACAATATCCACAAATTTTTTGTTTTTCTCCCTATGCAATTAAAAAAATAAAAATAAGGTAAAAGTGTAGCTTTATTTTCTGCATATAAAAAGCTGTCTGATTCACATTAACTTCACATCACTTCGTATCAGACTTCATTCTTTTCTTCTCAATTACTGTGAGTATAATAAATGAATCAAAACTCTTTTAAAAAAAATTACTGAACAATTTTGGTTTTTTCACTAATTAGTTATGTGAAATTTGAAAAAATTTTCGAGTAACTTTGTTCTTTTATTTTTGATATTCTGTTTACAGAAATTCGAAACAAAAAAAAAATGGCAAGTTGCAAATTGTTGTTTGTCCTTTTGGCCACGGTTTTAATGTTCCTGGCTCCTGCCATCAATGCCCAGTGTGAACCTGATGGTGTCACTTGTCAACCCGATGGAAGTACAAATTGTTGCTCGGGCTTTTGCTACAAACAAGTAGGATGGGCTGCAGGATATTGTAGAGCTCGTTAAAAAAAATTAATAAACGACAGAAATTTTATACTACTATCTCTTGAAAGTATTTTTTTATACTCTTATAAAATTTCTTTATTTCTGAAAAATTTTACAAATTAACTAATTTTTCAAATTATGTAAAATGGAAACTGAAATCTAAGTGAAAATACAAACTCCTAATGATGCAAACTAAAAATCTTTTGTTTAATAATTAATTTAAACCTGAAGTGAATCTTCCAAATAATACCCAATTTATTTCAAACCTAACATTTTACAGAGTGGTCACAAAAGATTAATTCTGTTTTTTTCCTGACTTTTCCTTAAAAAAAATATATATTATTCTAGACAAATTTTGGCCTTTTTTCTGACCCTGAAGAATATTTCCAATTCACTCTCTAAATGATTAGATATCCAAAAAAATATTCTATTACATTTATTTACAAATTTCATCAAAAGGAAAATTATTCGAAAACATGAATAACTTATTTTTTAAATAATTTTAAATAAATCATTATTTTTTCATAGGAATTAAGATTTTCCAAAAAATTAAAATTTAAACTTTTTGAAATTCAATAAATTTTAAGAATAATTTTATAAAACGTGAAAATAGATAGGACGTTATCTTTATGTTTTACACTGAAAAAAATGTATTTGAATCAATTAAGTAATATTTGCTTCAAATATTGAAATATTTAATTCAAATAAAAATTATTTGATGCAAATAAAAATTATTTGATGCAAATAAAAATTATTTGATGCAAATAAAAATTATTTGTTTCAAGTAAATATTTATTTGATAATAGTCAAATAATCGGTTATTTGAATCAAATAAATTTTTTTCAGAGTAAAATAATTTAAATTTCTATAAAATTTTTCTGAAAAAAATTTAAGTTTATTTACTAAAATTTTAACAATATCCTTCGTAAGAATTCCATTATCATAAATAATGAAAATTTTTCCCAGGATTTAAATTATTTTTAATACAATTTTAAATGAATTCGCATCGACAAGTATATTTATTTTTAAACATTTTTTTTTTGCAAGATTTAATTACTTTTTTCACAAATAATGAAATTCTTCCCTGAAATTCAAATATTTTCGAAATCTAAAATTTTTTATGAAAATTTCTTAAAGGAATTAAATTCTTTGAAAAAAATGCAATAAAGTTCGTTGTAAGAATTCAATTATTTTCATAAATTTTCTCAGGAATAATATTTTTCACAAGATTTTAGTTATTTAAATAAATTTGTAATAAAAATTCGTTGCAAGATTTCAATTATTTTCCTAAATAATAAAATTCTTCACAGAATTTCGATTATTTTTAATGCAATTTTAAGTAAATTTTTCGTAAAATATAATTAAGTTGAAAAATTTTATTAAAATTCTTCGACAAATATAAATGAACAAATTATTAATAACTTTTAATAACTTTTTGGAAAAGTTTCTGAATAATTTTTAAATCCATTTGTTTACAATTTAATTTTAGGAAATTAGGATTTATTCGGAAATTCTTCATTTTAATATTTAGAAAATAAAAACGTGAAACGATTTTTTTAAAATTCAATTAAAAATACAAACAAAAAATAGTAATAATAATTCAAAATACAATTATTTCAAAATATTCACGCGATAATGCTTTTAATATTTAATAATACTGCAAAATTTTAATCGACAATTCATTTTCAAAACAAGTTTTAGTAAAAAATTCAACCACAATTCAATTATTTAAATACAAAAATGAAAAATTACCGAACATTTCAATTCTATCGAAAAATTTTAATTTAATTTAAAAAAATAATTTTATTTTTGTAGGAATTTATTTAAAATTGTATTAAAATGTAGAAAAAATCCTGCAACGATTTTTATTGTTTATGAACAAAATTGACTTCTTGTAAAAATTTAATTATTTATGAAAATAAATGAATTCTTGTAAAAAATTTATTATTTGTGTAAATAATTTATTTCCTGTAAAATTATTATTATTATTGAAATTAATTAAATTTTTGCAGGCATTTTATTTGTACTTCTCTTTTAATAATTGAATTCTTTTGGAAAACTTTATAAAAATAGTAGATAATGAAAATCATTGAAATATGGGAAAAATTTTTTCAAATAATTAAATTGTTTTGAAAAACATTCTTAAATTTCTTTTGAAATAATTAAATTGTTACGAAGAACATTCTTACATTTTTTTAAAATAACTAAATTCCGCTGAAAATTTTATTAGTTATGCAAAGATTTAAATCCTTTTTGAGAATTAAGAAAAATTGATTTATTTATCATTAAAATTCTTTTAGAAAATTTTTTTTAAAATATATATTAAAAATAATTGAATTTCGAAACATTGTTGAAAATAATTCATTTTTATGAAGAAATTCATTAAAGTATTAGAAAATAATTATTAAATTTCAAAAAAACAAATTATATGAACATTTTTTTAAATCATTGACCTCTTTAAACGAATTTGATTAAAGTTGTATTAAAAATAATTAAAATTTTTTAATGGATTTTATTATTATTATTATTCATGAAAATAATTGAATTCCTAAAAAGAATTTAATTATTTATGAAAATATTAAAATGTTTTCGTAGAATTATTTTTTTTTCACTGTTTGAATTATTTTGGAAAATTTTATTAAAATAGTGGATATTGAAAATCATTGAGTATGAATGAATTTAATTGAGAATCATTTCTGAAAATTAGTGAATTGTATTTTTTACAAAGATAATTGAAAGTTTTAAAAGAAGTTTTTAATATTTTTTAAACATAATTGAATTTTTTCGACGAGTTTTTTAAAAAGTTTTAAAGAATAATTACATTTTTTCGAAGAATTCGATTTCGATTGTATTAAAAATAATTGAAACTTTGTGATGAGTTTTATAGTTACTCATAAAAATAATTGATTTGCAATTCAGAACTTTATTATTATATTATTAATAAATATAATTGAATTATTCCGAAGAAAAAAATCATTTGCAACTATTTGAATTTTTGCAAAATTTTTATTATATTTATGAAAATAAATTTAATGTTTGCAAAAAAAATTTAAAAAATTTTGCAAATAATTAAATTCTAGTAAAGAATATTATTATTTTTGAAGATAATTGAAATTTTAAAGTGAATTTCTTTAAAGTTTTTGAACATAATGGAATTTCTGAAAACATTTGTACTTCTACTTCAAAAATTCATTTTTAAAATTCATTTAATTTTGAACTCTTCAAGTAGAATTATTAATTAAATAATTTAAAGCAATAATTTCATTATAGTTTTTTATTCTCAGAAATTGAAGAAATTAATGTTTTGTATTCAACATTCGTATTATTTTCATAGTTTTATGAGGTAAACAAAAAATTCCCCAAAAATTCAGAATTTTCTTATGAATTTTGCAAATTTAATTTTTTCTAGCACCTTCATAAAATTTCCTCACTTTTCCCTTGATTTTCCTGAACTTTTGCAAAATTGATCAGAATTCGTGAGATTTTCACAGAAAACAAAAAGTACTTTTTTTTAAATCAAAATCATGAAAAAACATTTCTATTTTGTCTTAGGAATGTGTCCACCAAAGAGCAGAAAAAATATTATTTTTTATAAAAGTTATTGCAAAATTAATTTTTTTGCAACTTTTTAAACAAAATTTAATTTTTTCGAAATGAATGAAAACCGATTTAAGTGAACCAAGCGGGAATATAAAGGGAATGAAAAATACTTTCGTTCAGAATTAGAAATTTTTTAAAAAGTTTATATTTTATTAGTTATTTAATATATTTTTTATAAACAACTAATTTTTTTAATAATAATAATACGAAATAATTGATTTCATTTGACGATTTTTAATAATATTAATAATAAATAATATATATTATTATTATTATTATTATTATTATTATTATTATATTTTAATGTTTTTAAAAAGAAAGAGATTTATAAAAAAAATTGTAAACAATAGAATTCTTTTGAAATTGAGGAAAATTTTGGAAAATAATTGAATTTTTGTCAAGAATTTTATTAAGAATTTTTTAAATAATTGAATTTTGCCAAAAATTTTGTGAACAATTTTTAAAATAATTGAAATTTCGTCGAGAATATTAAAAAAAAATTGAACATAATTGAGTTTTTGCAAATCATTCATAATTTTTCTAAAATTCAATTTTTTTTTAGTATTTTAAGTAAAATTCATCCATAAATCCATTATTACTTTTAATAATGAATGAAATTTATATTAAAAAATACAACGAATTTTATAAGAATTTTAATTATTAAAGTGTTTTACGAATTTAAATTATCTTTAAAATCTGTAAAGTTCAATTGTTGTTAAAAATAGAAAAAGTTTGAAATAAATAAAATCTTTTCAATGGCGAGGAATCTATCATTCAGAATTTTCTTATGAATTTTCGAAATTGAATATTGTTTCAGTACGAAACGCCTGGTTCACTTAAATCGTTTCATTCATTTAGGAGAAATATGGTTTTGTTTAAAAAGTTGCAAAAAAATTAATTTTGCAATAACTTTTATAAAAAAATAATATTTTTTTCTGTTCTCCGGTGGACACATTCTTGAGACCAAATAGAAATGCTTTTTCCATCATTTTGATTAAAAAAAAAATACTTTTCGTCTTCTGTGAAAATTTCACGAATTCTGACCATGCGCTATTTGAGAAAGCTTTTCCAAAAACAAAATTTAAATATTCGCAAAAGAAAGAAGAAGCGAGAACAAAAGGGTGAAACATCTGGCCTAATGAAGGGTCCTAATCCCATCATCATCATCATAGTTCATGAATAACAAATTAAATCAAGGAATAATGGATTCGAAGGGAACTCAAGTGATTTGTTGACAAGTTTTGAAGAGCTTCATTCTCGAGGGTTGTGCTTTTGAAATTCAAGAGGAAATTTTGCAAATTTATATTAGCGCACTATATATATTTGAATGGATAAAAACGTTCGGGTTTAAAAATAAAAAAAAATTAAATAAAAACCGAGAGAGAGAGAAGGATCTATTTAAAAAACCTCCAAGAGATTGAAGGTTCTCAAGTGCACTTTTCAAGTATTCATCTTACCCGCAGTTCTTTGCCCTCATTTTGCAAGTGTTTGAGTAAAGCATCCCATCACTTCCACAGGCTTGTTTGGCGCCTCGCCAGCATGATTCTCGGCAATGCCTCGTTGTCTGACAATGTTTCTTATTCGTTCGTACCACGCCCTGTCTGTAATAAGATAAATCAGAGAGCTGCTAAGAAATTATAAAGAATCATCCTATTCATTTGTTGGTTATTAATGACTTACAATTTTCTACAGAGATCTCATTTTTTCCCCCCCAACTGTTGCACCTCGTTGACGCTAATTATAATATTTTTTTCCTAAAGTCATTTCAATTTTTCTTGTTTTCGACAATTTTCTCAATTTTAGGCCTACCAGAAAAATTATAAATTGTTTTCCCCTGATTTTCAGGCAAAATTTTGACTCTCCGTGACACTAAAGAATATTCTGATTAACTCTACAAAAATATTAAATACTCAATAAAAAAATGTATTACATTTATATATGAATTTTTTTTTTCAATTAATTATACACTGAAAAAAAATTTATTTGATTCAAATAACCGATTATTTGACTATTATCAAATAAATATTGACTATTATCAAATAAATATTTACTTGAAACAAATAATTTTTATTTGAATCAAATATTTCAGTATTTGAAGCAAATATTATTTAATTGATTCAAATAAAAATTATTTGAAGCAAATATTATTTAATTGATTCAAATAAATATTTACTTGAAACAAATAATTTTTATTTGAATCAAATATTTCAGTATTTGAAGCAAATATTATTTAATTGATTCAAATAAAAATTATTTGAAGCAAATATTATTTAATTGATTCAAATAAAAATTATTTGAAGCAAATATTATTTAATTGATTCAAATAAATATTTACTTGAAACAAATAATTTTTATTTGAATCAAATATTTCAGTATTTGAAGCAAATATTATTTGATTCAAATAAAAATTATTTGAAGCAAATATTATTTAATTGATTCAAATAAAAATTATTTGAAGAAAATATTATTTAATTGATTCAAATAAAAATTATTTGAAGCAAATATTATTTAATTGATTCAAATAAAAATTATTTGAAGCAAATATTATTTAATTGATTCAAATGAAAATTATTTGAAACAAATATTATTTAATTGGTTCAAATAAAAATTATTTGATCCAAGTAAATATTCATTTGATAATTGTCAAATAACCAGTTATTTGAAACAAATAAATTTTTTTTTCAGTGTAAGAATATTAAAAACATGAATCTTCATGTTTTATATAATAATTCAAAGTGACCGAGTGATAAAGTAATTATTTTATATTACAAAAAATACTTTTACTCTAATTTCTTCAAAATTATTTTCATTTCCATTCAATTATTATTTACTAGAATTTTAAACTAAAATTCTTCACTAAATCAATTATTTTGAAGAATTTTTTATAAAGTTCTTGGAGAATTTCCAAATGTTTACAATTCAATTTTAGGGAAATTTGGATTCGTGCAAAAATTCTTCAATTAAATGTGAGAAAATAAAAAGTTTTCATTAATTTCAACAAAAATTCAAACAAACTACTTTAGAAAAATTAATTCTACACAAAATTATTAGTTGAAAGTACAAAACATTCAGATTTTCGCAAAGAATATAACTTGAAATCTTTTCAAAAATTGAATTATTTCTAAAAATTAATTATGAATAGAAAAATTAATTATTAAATTAATGCTTTAAATACTCAATTATTATATCAAAAAATTAATCCGAACTCATAAATAAATTTTCACTAAAAAATTCGACCAGAATTCAATTATTTAAATACAAAAATTGAAAAAAATTTAAATAAAGAACGTTTCTCCAAAATTAAATTCTTATAAAGAATTTTATCTACAAATTTTTGAATAATTATTTTCTTTCGACGAATTTCAAATAGATTTTTTAAATACATTTTTTGATCCATTTCAATAGAAATTATAGGTTAAAAATAATTGAATTCTTAAAATTAATTTTATTATTTATGAAAATAATTGAATTTTTGCAACACATTTATTAGAATCTTTTTAAATTAATTAAATTCTTAGGAATAATTATCCTAATTTTTTAAAAATAATTTAATTGATGAAAAAATATTCTTATTTACGAAAATAATTGAATGTTTGTAAAGAATTTTTAAAACAAAATGATTCTAAATACTTGAATTCTTTTGAGCAATTTTTTATTAAAATAGTAGATAATGAAAATAATTGAATTTCGAAAAATTTTAGAAGTTTATAACTTTTAAAAATAATTGAAATTCTAAAGATAATTTTTAAAAAATTTCACAACACAATTGAATTTCTCCGATGAGTTTCACTACTTTTGAAAATAATTGAATTTCTGTGATTACTTGAATGTAATTTCTCGAAAATTCATTTTGTAGATTTCAGTTTTTAACTAAAATTCTTCTAAAAATCTATTATTTTCAATAATTAATTAAACATATTATATTAAAAAATGTAGCTAATTTGAATTATTTAATTTTTTGAAAAATCACAGTATTCTAAAATTTATTTCTAATTAAATTTATTGAAAATTGAAGTTGTTTAAAATTTTTTATTGAAATCTTTTGAAGTTCATCTATTAATAAAAAATGACAGAATAATTTATATAATAATTTTGTAAAAGTTCAAAAACGAATTAAATTATTAAATGTAATTATTTGAATAACTGGTATAGCAAATGTCAAAATATTTCTTACAGCGACTTTAATTAAAATTCAAAATTTATTTCAATAAAAGTTACAAAATTGTCAATTGTTTCAATTTTTTAAAAATAATTTTCGGAAATAGAAGTATTTTTAAAAAATTTTTATTTCATTTTTTCAAGAAACAATTTTACGAAATCTCTGAATTAAATTTTTTAAAACTTTAATAAAAATAAATTTAATTAATTCAAAAAATATGTACATCTTTTTTTTAATACTTTTTGTTAAACAAAAAATTAAAAACTTATTCATATTTATTTTTCCCGAGGAAATGAAGTTTCAAATAATTTCAATGAAAAAAATGAAATATAATTATTTCTAAAGTTTGCAACTGTAATTTGTCCAAAACTCAAATTTCTTGTTTAGAATTTTTAAATGAAATTATTAAAAAACTTTAATAATTTTTAAAGAAAAATAATGTCATTAATAATTTTTTAAAAATAAAAGTTTTAAGATTTTTCAACTTTTGCTGCCCTTAAATTTTTAAGGAATTTCATATAAAATTCTTTTAAAATTTTTAAAATTTATTTTAATTTTCTAAAATAATCGTGTTTCCTTGTAATTGAAATTAAAAATTTAATAATTAAATTTTATTGAAATTTCCAGAAAATTATTGTTTATGTCGATGCTTTTAATAATTACAATTAATAATCATATTGTAAAGATTTATTAAAATTTTTGCTGGAAAATTTACCTCTTTCTTATAAATTAAAAACAATTATTTCTTTCGTGAAATTTTATTACAATTGTATTGAAAATAATTGAATTTTTGAAGAGATTTAAATCTAACTTTTAAATTTTTTAAAAAATAGTTAATGAAGTTTTTTAAAATTAGAAGTGAGAATAAAAATGAAAAATTGAAATTTTCCCGATTCAGATACGTGAAATTAATTTTTTAAAAAATATTTTACAAAATTCTCTGACATTTTCAGGTTTTCCAAATTTCCTGACCACTTTTCTCTTTTAATATTTTAATAATTAAATTATCTAAGAAAAAAATGAAAAAATTATTGAATAAATGAATGATTCTAAAAATAGAATTTTCATGAAGAATATTAGCATCAAATTTCCATAAAATTTTTTAAAATAATTACATTGTTCGAGGAATTTTGTGTACTAGAAGTAATTGAAATTCTATGATGAGTTTTATTATTAATGCAATTAATAAAATCTCTGTAAAAATTGTATAATTTATGAAAAGTAATTAAATTATTTCGAACACAATTTTTTCTTTTTAAATATTTTCAATTTTAAAATTAATCTATTGAACATCATTGGATGCTTGCAAAAGAATTTTATCAAAAAATTTGAGAATAATTCAATTCCTTCGAAGAATTTTATTATTTATAAAAATAATTTAATGCATGCGAAGAATTTTATTGAAATAGTTGATAATCCTAATTAAATTCTTTGAAGAATTTGTTCTAATTTTTTTTTAAATGAAGTTTCATTAATAATTTTAATTGATAATTTTCAAAATAATTGACTTTCAACAACAATTTATTTTAAATTTCTAAAATAATCGTGTTTCGTAATAATTAAAATTAAAAATTTAATAATTAAATTTTATGAAAATTTCTAGAAAATTATTGATTATGTCGATGTTTTTAATAATTACAATTAATAATCATACTGTAATCATTTATTAAAAATTTTTGCTGGAAAATTTAACTCTTTCTTAAAAATTAAAAACAATTATTTCTTTCGTGAAATTTTATTACAATTGTATTGAAAATAATTGATTTTTTCAAGAGATTTAAATCTAACATTTAAAATTTTTTAAAAAATAGTTAATAAAGTTTTTTAAAATTAAATTGAGAATAAAAATAAAAAATTAAAATTTTCGCGATTCAGATACGTGAAATTAATTTTTGAAAAAAAAATATTACAAAAATTCCCTGACATTTCCAGGTTTTCCAGGTTATAAAGTATTGTTAATATAGTTTCCTAAAATGTGTCCCAAAATTGAGGTGCAATAGTTGTGAAAAGAAATGATAAAAAAGCATCTCTTACCCGCAGGTGAGTAGCTTCATTTGGCAGGTGGATTTGTAGACATTTCCATCGCTTCCGCACACCGGACCATCGACGGGGGCAAAATCACAGGAAACTGGACAGTTTTCTCTGTGCGCGGAAATGTTGTTGCACGGTCCAAGATGAGAGAGTTCAATTCCCACTCGGCAAATTTCCACCCTCAGCATGCATTTATTGAGATATGTTCGTCCATCCGTTCCGCAAACGGGGTCCTGTTCATTCGGACAGCGGTGCTCGCATTTGCTACCTGACGATCTTAGACACGCCGTTTTTTCTGTCGCCAATGTGACACCTTCAATTTTTCACCAAAAAAAAAAACAAAATTTATTTATTTATCCGCTCTCTAAATTATAATTTAATATCACGGTAATTCGTTAGGTATTAAAATAACACCAAAAAGGATTAAAATAATCCAATTTAGTGTTATTTTAATCCATTTTGGTGTTATTTGAATACCTAACGATTTACCGTGATATTATATATTAATAATTCTCAAAAAATTTCAAATATATTCTTATTAATTTTCTCTAACGTCCACAGCAAATGAAACAAAACTCAAAAACTGTTAGTCAACAGAGAGGAACAATTTCTTTTTTAATTCCGCAAAATAAATAGCCAACCAAAAAAAATATATTTGAATTAAACATATTTTATTATTGAATTGAATTCTAATTTTCATGGAATCGAAATTATTATGTTTAATTCAAAAATATTTTTTTGATTAATTGATTCAATAAAACAAAAAGTCAGTCACTAATTCAAATTAGTAAACAATTTTATAAATTCAAATTCCGAGAGTATTCATCTAAAGGAAATGATTGTCAATTAAAAATTTTGTTAAATAAAAATTTGCGCGTGACTTACTAAAAATTTTTACAAATTCAAATTCCGAGAGTTCATCTAAAGGAAATGATTGTCAATTAAAAATTTTGTTAAATAAAAATTTGCGCGTGACCTACTATTCGCTAAAAGTAGACACTCGAAATTCTTCTTTAAACACGTTAATTGAAGAGATATACGATTATTTGAAAACCTAATTGAAAAAATAGTAAAATTGTAAAAAATTTTCATCCTTCTAAGGATGTGCTTTTGATTATACGTCTTCTTCTTCTTCTTCTTCTCCTTCAATGTCGATGAGAAGGCGTTCCAAGTTGAAATCATAGGTAGGTGAAAGTACCTAAGGGTCAAGGTGGAACTTTTCCTTCTTTACATTTCTATTAAGGAGGACAGAGAGCCTACTTTACTCGAATCGTGCAGATGGAACGATTTTCAATCGAGAAAGTATAATCCACTTAAATCTATGACACTGAAAATGACTAGATTCTACAAATAGACGGCTTTTTACACTTCAATTTCATGCGTCTATTTGCACTTTATACGTGAAAGTCTCTTCACATCTTTTTATTTTCATTCTCTATATTTCTTTTTCTAAAAATAATAATTTAATAGCGTGTGCTCAAAATAGGTATAGTCCCTGTATTGAGAAAAATAAGAAGTTATGTAAATTTTTATTTTGCAAAAAAGGGGGAGAATATTAATAACTGTTTTAGGCGATTTTATTAATTTAAAAAGAGAAAAAGAAGAAAAGGATACTATAACTATCATTCCGGAAATCTCAACAAAAAAGAAGAGAATACTGCCTGATAATTAAAAACTAAACTAGAAAAAATATGTACAGTTCTTCAATTCATCAATTAAATATTAGAAAATGAATATGTTTCAATTAAATTCAAGAAAAATTAAAATAAACTTATTTAGAAAAATCTATTCTACACAATTATTAGTTAAAAATACGAAAAAAATCAGATTTTCAAAGAATACAATTTAAAATCTTTTCGGAAATTCAATTATTTCTGAAAAAAATGATAAGAAAATAATGCTTTAAATACACAATTATTATATCAAAAATTTAATCTGAAATTCAGTTTTCAATCAATTTTTGACTAAAAAATTCGATCAGAATTAAATTATTTAAATACAAAAATTGAAAAAAAAATTTAATAAAGAAAATTATTGAATTCCTGTAAAAATAAAACCGAAAGATATCGAGCACTTCGAGTTGAAGACTCGAAATGATTGCTGTCTTCGTATTTTTTAATAATAATTTAAACTTCTATAAAATTTTTCAAAAAAAAAAAATTAAATTATTTACAAATTTTTAAATAAAATCCTCCACAAAAATTTAATTATTTTTATAAGTAATAACACTTTTCACATCAATTCAATTCTTATTTTTATGATTTAAATTAAATTTTTATTTTCTACACTTTTTAAGGAAAATTCTTCTATATAAAATAATTAGTTTAAAAAATTTCAGACGAAGTTCTATAAAAAATTTTCAAATAGATTTATTTAAGGGCATTTGAACCATTATGACGTCACAATTGATGCAAAGCATATATTTTAATGCTGTGACGTCATAAAGGTTCAAATGCCCTTAAAATTCAATTTTTATACAATTTCGATTAAGGGCAGGTGGGAGATAATGTGGTTTCGTGATCGCGCTCTCATTTAAAAAGAAAAGAATATTTTGAGTCGGGAATTTTTGGTAAATATAGATGAACGCTCTGGGACTAGCGGTCCTCTCGGATTTTTGCAAAAATTTGATAAATAATAATTGAAAAAATTGTTTAAACTTTGGAGAAACTGGGTTTTTAACAGTTTGGTATCGCGCTCTCATTTTGAGAGGACAAAATATTTCTGGTTCATATTTGGTTCAGTGACAGAGGAAGACTCACTGAAGAGCGGTCCTCTCCGTTTTTGCAATAATTTTGCGAGGAAATTATTTTATTTACGATTGAAAGTCAAGTATTTTGAGGTTGGAGACACTTTCGTAGTTCAAGTCGCGGTCACTACAGAGAATTGGCGCCACCTCCTTGACCACCGACACATAGATCCACTTGTCTGTGTGCTCGCCGCCATATTGTCCCCCACTTTCGCCAAAAATTAAACTTTTGTAATTTCGTTTTTCAATATTTATTTCAAAAATTACTTGCAAATTTCGAAAATATTCAAAATCAGCACGAATTCCCCTAATTATCCTAATAAATCATAAAGAAATATCTCTAACCACTTAGAAGTGAGACGAGAAGCGGGAAAATACTTTTTGGAGACAATTTTTCCCGGATGCCCTTAATCGTAAATTCTACAATAGAAAATATTTTTGAAAAATAAAAACTACAAATAATTTTAAAAACAATTCAACTAAACGTTGTCAAAAAAATTATTTCTACCAAATTGTTACTTAAAAGTATGAAAAATTTAAATTTTCAAAAATTTTAGTTTTGAAACCTTTCTGAAAATCAATTATTCTTTAAAAAAATGCAAGCTGTGATGCCTTAAATATTCGATTACTATAAAAAATTTTAAACAAAATTCATATTTAAAAGAGATTTTATTAGAAAAGTTTTAGAGAATTAAATTTTGTATGTACAAAATTAAATAATTATTGATAAAATAATTGAAATTTAAAAAATTATATTCTTGCAATAAAAAATTTTTAATTAAATTAAATTCTTAGGAAGAAATTTCTTAAATTTTTTAAAAATAATTGAATACATGTAAAAGTATATTATAGTTTACAAAAATAATTAAATGTTCGTAAAGAATTTTATTAAAAAAATTAATTTAAATCAGTCAATTCTGTTGGAAATTTTTTATTAATAAATTCTATTAAAAATAATTAAAATTCTGCAAATAATTTATTATTTTATTAAAAAGTTTTGGTAAATAATTACGAAATTTTATTAACAAATTTTTAAATAATTGATTTAAAAATTGTACCTATTAAAAATAATAAATAGCTTGTGTTGAGTTTTTGTGATTACAAAAATAATTAAACTCATGCGAAAAATTAAAAAAAAAAGATTTTTAAATATTTGAATTCTCGTAAAATTTCTATTATTTATAAAAAAATGAAAAATTTACGTAGAATTTTATTGCAATTTGTTTTTAATAGTTGAATCCTTTTGGAAAACTTTATTTAAATAGTAGTTATTGAAAATCATTGAATAATTTTTTTTTAAATAATTGTAATTTTGTCAAGAATTTTATTATTTATGAAGATAATTAATTTCTCTGGAGAAAATCGAAAAAATATGGGATTTTCATAAATAATTAAATTATCACTAATTAGACACACACTATGATTTTCACTTTGGTCCCGGGCCTAGTTTAAAAATTATAAATTTTTTTAAAATAGTTTATTTTCAAGGGTTAATGAAAGTAATTTTTATAAAGTTAAAGTTAGATTAGCATTGACAGTAATAATAAATCAACTTCAACTTTATAAAAATTACTTTCATTAACCCTTAAAAATAAATTAAATTACTATAATAAACTAAATAAAAAATAAATTTTTCTAACAAATTACTTAAAATTATTTTAAAAAGTAATTAAAGTCTTGCAACGAATTTTTATTGCATTTCTTTGAAATAATTTAAATCCTGTAAATAATGTTATTATTTATATAAAAAAATTTGAATTCTTGCAACGAATTTCATTAAAAAATTTTAATCAAATTTTCTAAATTAAAAATAAACTTTTTCTAACAATTTACTTAAAACTGTTATAAAAATAATTGAAATCCTGTGAAGAATTATATTATTAAAAAAAAGAATTGAATTCTTGTAACGAATTTTTATTGCATTTGTTTGAAATAATTTGAATCCTGTAAAGAATTTTATTATTTATATAAAAATATTTCAATTCTTGCAACGAATTTCATTATCAAAATTTTAATCAAATTTTCTAAATTAAAAATAAACTTTTTCTAACAATTTACTTAAAACTGTTTTAAAAATAATTGAAATCTTCTGAAAAATTTTATTAAAATAGTAGATTTTGAAGATATTTGAAGTTTAACCAAGAATTTCATAATTTGTGAAATGTAATTGAATTGTTACAAAGAATGTTTGGAAATAATTACATTCATTAACCATTAAAAATAAACTATTTTTAAAAAATTTATAATTTTTAAACTAAGCCCGGGATTCAAAGTGAAAATTATAGTTTGTGTTTAATTAGTGATAATTTAATTATTTATGAAAATCTCATATTTTTCCGATTTTCTCCAGAGAAGTTAAACTTGAAAATCGTGAAAATGGGCAAAAGGATCAGTTTTATTTTACACATATTTTTTATTTTTTGACAAAATGGAAGAAAACTTTTATCAAAAACTGAAAGTTCATCACAAATTCTTAATATTTTGTAAGTTTTTACCTAATTTTATAATCAAATTTCCTCATTATTTGTTAATAAGAATCCCAAAAATAGGCTAATTTAATAATGAACTATGGAATAATATTTTATCTATTATTTTATATTTTGAAATGCTTATATCAATTTACAATAATAAATTTAGACATATTCTTAACAAATACCAATAATTTTTATTATACTTTTCCACTAAAATGTATATCTTTTGAATTATTTTCCACTGGCAGAAAATTGACAGTTTTCAGCATTTCTAATATTTAAAATTCATATTTTACAAAAGGATATAAAATAATTTTTAAAAAATCTTTTTATTTTGTAATTCTAGTAACATCAGAATCATTCCTGTAGAATATTATACAATTTTTTAAAATTAGTCGACGACCACTTTGGTTGAAATAAAATGGTTTTTGACCCTAATATTAGTTATTACTTAAATTAATAATATTAATTATTAATATTAGTAATAGGACGAATTAACCAAAAGGTATAAATTTCTAATTGGCTAGAAAACATATTCCAATAACAGAAATGCGGACATGTCGCCAGTAAAATAAACTAAGCTGAGGAATATTATTGAAATTTCGTTAAAAAGATTATGAGAAAGTATTACAAGGGGTAGGTAGGTTGTAATTCGATGGAAAAAGAAAAGAAAAGAGAAGAAGAAGAAGAAGAAGAAGAAGAAAAAGTTGAAAAGAGCTGTATATTACGTATGTTATGTCTCGGAGTATCTGTTAAATTCCAAGTTAATAGCTGGAAAAAAATTGTATTCCAGGGATTCGTGTCGTTGAAACGAAAGAAGAAGGTGCAATTAGACTTCTTGTGGAACGTTACAAGCACGGTGGCAGGATGATTCTTAATTACGGTAACTAGCACTCACTCTTGCTCTTTTTTTTCTCTCCCTTTCCATTATAAACCCCCTGGCTTCTTATTTCACCTCACCTTTTCCACACATCTTCTTCCTCATTTCGCATTGCGACGCGTAGATGACACCGTCGTTTCCACATACCGGTTCACCACTCGGGGGACAAATCCGAGGACACGCGCCAGCCACGTACTCTGTAATAGAAATCATTTCTTATTAACTTGCATTCGCTGTGATATTGTTCGTTTTTAAAAACTAATTTTATAAATACACTCACTGCAAAAATAAGTATCTTATTTGATATCTTAATACATAAGATGTAAGATGGAAAAATGGTATCTTACATCTTAAAATAAGATGTTTTCGAAAGTATCTTACAGATTTTTAAAATACTTTACACGTCTTAGATATTTTTTCTATCTTCAAAAAGTAAGACACTTCTGTAAGTTTTTTAAAGTATCTTAAATTAAGATGTTTGTCTCAATCAGATGTTTAGCGATAAGTCACCTGTGAATTGTAAGATGCGAAAAAAATTTAAGTTACCAAAACCTAAGATGCATAAAATATCTTACATATAAGCCCATAGTTAAGCTCAAAACTTTTTCCCCAAAAAATATGTTGGAAAATGTGTACGAAGATACTTTAAACATCTTAAATTGAGATATTTTTAATGACTAAAAAGTGACTACAATAACATCTTAGAAACGACTACCAAAACATCTTAATTAAGATACTTCATTTTGCAGTGCTCTCATATATAGAGTTATAAACGCCATTCAATTTTCACTAAAGATTACGATTATAGTTCGTTTTTACTATATAAAAAAAAAAAAAATTTTTAAATATTACTTTTAAAAATATTAAAAATATTACTAATCACTAAATTAGAGATTATGTGTTAATCGCTATAAATACTCCTCGTGTTAGCGAACATTTTTTTACTTCATACACTGTAAAAATAGGCATCTTATTATATTCTCATCAAAAATGAAAAAGACTTGCTTTCAGATACTTTGGTAGTCACTTTTAAGTTGTTTCCAAAAAGTTATCCAAAGCATCTTAAATAGTTTCTATTTCTAAGATAAAAGATGGTAAAATAAGATGTTTTAATCGTTTTAAAAGTGATTATAATGTATTTTTAGATACTTGTTGTTGCAATGTTGTTGCAGATGGTAAAATAAGATGTTTTAAAAGTGATTATAATGTATTTTTAGATACTTGTTGTTGCAATGTTGTTGCAGATGGTAAAATAAGATGTTTTAATCGTTTTAAAAGTGATTATAATGTATTTTTAGATACTTGTTGTTGCAATGTTGTTGCAGATGGTAAAATAAGATGTTTTAATCGTTTTAAAAGTGATTATAATGTATTTTTAGATACTTGTTGTTGCAATGTTGTTGCAGATGGTAAAATAAGATGTTTTAAAAGTGATTATAATGTATTTTTAGATACTTGTTGTTGCAATGTTGTTGCAGATGGTAAAATAAGATGTTTTAATCGTTTTAAAAGTGATTATAATGTATTTTTAGATACTTGTTGTTGCAGATGGTAAAATAAGATGTTTTAATCGTTTTAAAAGTGATTATAATGTATTTTTAGATACTTGTTGTTGCAGATGGTAAAATAAGATGTTTTAATCGTTTTAAAAGTGATTATAATGTATTTTTAGATACTTGTTGTTGCAATGTTGTTGCAGATGGTAAAATAAGATGTTTTAATCGTTTTAAAAGTGATTATAATGTATTTTTAGATACTTGTTGTTGCAATGTTGTTGCAGATGGTAAAATAAGATGTTTTAATAGTTTTAAAAGTGATTATAATGTATTTTTAGATACTTGTTGTTGCAGATGGTAAAATAAGATGTTTTAATCGTTTTAAAAGTGATTATAATGTATTTTTAGATACTTGTTGTTGCAATGTTGTTGCAGATGGTAAAATAAGATGTTTTAAAAGTGATTATAATGTATTTTTAGATACTTGTTGTTGCAGATGGTAAAATAAGATGTTTTAATCGTTTTAAAAGTGATTATAATGTATTTTTAGATACTTGTTGTTGCAATGTTGTTGCAGATGGTAAAATAAGATGTTTTAATAGTTTTAAAAGTGATTATAATGTATTTTTAGATACTTGTTGTTGCAGATGGTAAAATAAGATGTTTTAATCGTTTTAAAAGTGATTATAATGTATTTTTAGATACTTGTTGTTGCAATGTTGTTGCAGATGGTAAAATAAGATGTTTTAAAAGTGATTATAATGTATTTTTAGATACTTGTTGTTGCAATGTTGTTGCAGATGGTAAAATAAGATGTTTTAATCGTTTTAAAAGTGATTATAATGTATTTTTAGATACTTGTTGTTGCAGTGTTTTCCCAGTGTACATGCTGATAATTGCTGACAAATAATTTGCGTATATAATCTATTTTTTAATAATAAAATTATTCGACAATAATCTAGAAGATAGAACATTTAAGTATTGAGGAACATTAGTTTTATTAGCAGCATACAGTTTTCATTTGCATCATTAAAGTATAATCACTAAGTAATTTTTACTTAATACTGCAAAACGAGAATTCTTGTTTGCAGTTAGTAAGATTTAAGACTTAATAGTGAAGCAAAAATATGCTTCAAATACTAATAAAACTGTGTAGTCTGCCGTAACAAACTATTATAACGAACACAAGATATGATTGCAAAAATAGAATAAATATTGTCTGCCGAAATATAATCCATTGTAGGAAACAAATTTTTTGTGCCTAGTCTGAAAATAATTCTTCATCTGGAAGAAAAGGCGGGACTTCACATCATAAAAGCAGTGAAGCATTATTATTTATTTACACTGGCTATTTTGATTGAAGCCAGATAATGAGTATACATGAGAACATATTGAGAAATTGAGACGAATCATTCTTTCTAAGTATCAGGGCGTAAATTAACGATATTCCATATTGTTCGCTTAAATGTTGAGCCATAAAGAAATTCATCTCACTTGTTCTTCCAACACCAAGAAGATGATGATGATGATGAAGAAGAAGGAAGAAGAATAAGAAGAAGAAGAAGAAGACAACGAAGAAATTTCTTTTTCGCTCGATTGCCTAGTCTTGTTAATCGGGTACGTAACATTGATATCCCACAAGGAGAGTCTCTCCCTCTCTCTCTTTCTTTCTCGTTCTCTCTCTTTCTTTCTCGTTCGCTCTCTTTCTTTCTCTTTCTTTCTCTTGTCGGTTTAGAATGAAGAGAAAAAAAGAACGGAAAGAAAATGATCTTCACTGTCGATAGTTGTAGAGTACGATACATCTCTTGAAGATTCTGTCGAAACTATAATTACTTCCGGTTGACCGGGAGAGTTGATCTGCCGCGCTTGGTCTGCATGCTGGTCTCGGTCCAATGATCATCAGGTCAACAGCACTTTGGATTTACTACGCTCGTTCCGTACCGGATTGCATAATAAATAATGAATAATAAAATCAGAGTGTACAGTTAGAATTAATCTGAGATCCGGGCAAGAATTCTATTTCGTCGGTTGAATTGCAAATCTACTTCAATAAATTCACTAAACGACGATCCCATATGCGATATTATAGATGGACACAAAAGATGCAGCATTAGTCGAAAAAAAAACAAGAATAGTATATATACAAGAATAGTCTCGCAACTTCTTCGATAAAACAACAACAATCGCACTGATTATTGCGAGAGACTGTTTCTCTCGAATAAACGCAAATATATCGCCAAACTCGACATTTCTTTTTCTGATTCATTATATCGAAAACTACATTTTTTTCAAGCTCACAAAGATTTTTAGAGTTGTAAGCTTATGGTTTCTTGTCAAGTCAATTATTATTTAAGGTAATTTATTGTCACAAAAGCTTTTCGATCAAAAAAAAAAATTATTAAAAATTAAAAATTATTAAAAATAAAAAAAAATTAAAAAAAACAAAACAAAAAAAATGTCCTAAAAAAAATTAAATGTCCTTGATTTAATTTTTCTCATTATATAAAGATGCAAATTATTTTACATACTACAAATAAACAAGACTATTACAATAAAAATTATAAACGGATAAAGATTTTTTTAAAAAAAAATTTTTTGCAAGAGATTTAATTAATAAATGTACAGAATTCAATTTCCAAAAAGTGCTATAATTAATACTTTAAGGGTATTTGAACCATTATGACGTCACATTTTTAAATCACATGTTTTTCACTAATTATGACGTCATAATGGTTCAAATGCTCTTAATAAAAATATTTAAAAACAAATCAAGTATTAAAATTTAATTCTTATAAAAAGTTTTATCAACACTTTTAAAAATAATTAAACTTTTATGATCAATTTCATACAAATTTTTAAAAATAAATACTTTAGAAAAATTTTATTTAAAGTGTATAGAATTCAACTATTTCTAAAAAAAATAAATAAATAAAAAAATAAAATAATAGTAATAATAATAATAATAATAATAATAATAATAATAATAATAATAATAATAATAATAATAATAATAATAATAATAGTAATAATAATAATAATAATAATAATAATAATAATAATAGTAATAATAATGCTAATAATAAAAATAATAATGCTTATAATGTTTCTAATATTCAATTGTTCAAATTTTATATAAAATATAATTGAAAATTCATTTTTACATCAATTTTTAATCAGAAAATTCGACGAGAACTTAAATATTTAAATTGGTACTAAAAAAAAGTATTTTATTAAATAGTTAAATGTTTTTTTAAAATTGAATTCTCCTGGAGAATTTTATCAGCAAATTTTTAAATAATTCGATTCTTTTGACAAATAAGAAAATTCTTAGAAACAATTAAATTTTCACCCAAGAATTCGATTAAAATTTGTATTAAAAATAATTGAATGCATGTTAAAAAATTTTATTATTTATGCAAATAATTAAATCCTTGTAAATAATAATTTATTATTTATGAAAAAAATTGAATTATTGGTAAGAAATTTATAAAAAAAAATTGTAAATCATTGAATTCCTGTGAAATTTTTATTATTCGTGAAAATAATTAAACGTTTGCCTAGAATTTTATCAAAATTTTTTTTAAATAATTGAATTTTTTTGGAAAATTTTATTAAAATAATATAAATATTTGAAGATCATTAATTTGGTGAAAAATTTTGATAATAATTGAAGTTCGGCAAAAAATACTCCAGTTCTTTTGACAAAAATTAAAATTGGTTATCAATTTAATTATTTATGAAAATAATTAAATGTTTGACTAGAATTTTATTAAAATTTTTTTTAAATAATTGCCAAAAATTTTATAAAATTTTCTAAAGCTTTAAATATTGCCAAGAATTTTATAAAATTTTCTAAAACTTTACATTTTGCCAAGAATTTTATAAAATTTTATAAAAATTGAAATTTTGCCAAGAATTTTATAAAATTTTATAAAAATTGAAATTATGACAAAATTTTATTTCATTTTATAAAAATTGAAATTTTGCCAAGAATTTTATAAAATTTTTTTGAAAACAATTAAATTTCGGAGAAGAATTTTATTATTCATAAAAATCATTGAACTTCGTAGAAAATTTTTATTATTTTTAATGAAAATTGGAATGTTGAAGAGAATTGTTAAAAAAATTTGTTATTATAATTGAATTTGACAAAGAATTTTATTATTTCTAAAGATAATTTAAATTTTCACAAGAATTTTAAAAATAAAATTTAACAAAATTTTATTTCACAGAAGAATTTTATTATTTCTAAAAAAATAACAGACATTTTGCCAAGAATTTTATAAAAATTTTTTGAATATAATTTGAATAATAATTTTGGAGAATTTTATTATTTTTAAAAATAATTGAAATTCTAACGAGACTTTTATTAAATTCTCCATAAATAATTGAATTTCGAAGAAGAATTTTATTAATTTTAAAGATAATTGAAATTTTTAAGAAATTTTTTTACATTTTTGTATATTATTGAAGTTCGGCGAAAAATATTCCAGTTCTTTTGACGAAAATTAAAATAGTGTTATGAATTTTATTATTTATGAAAACAATTAATTTCTTGTAAATACTTTTATTATTTATGAAATTAATTTAATTCTTGCAATGAAATTTATTAAAATTTTTGAAATAAATTGATTTCTCGCGAAGAATTAAATAAAATTTTTTTTAAAAAATTGAATTCATTCGAAGAAGTTTAAAAAATTGTCTTATATATTTGTTTTTTACATGAATTATATTAAAATTATGTTTTGAATAATTAAATACTTCTAAGAGATTTGATATTAAAATAGTAGATATAAAAATGAAAATATTATAAATCTAAATATGAGTTCTGTTATTTATGAAAATAGTTAAATTTTAGAGAAAATATTTACCGTTGTATGCGAAAAATTTAACTAAGTTTAGAATGAATTAAGTAAGAAAAGGAAATTATTAAAATTTATTTCTTAATTCTAAGTTGTTTAAATTTATTATAAATTAAAATTTTTTACCTCTCAAACTTTAGATTTAATTTCAAAAAGTTCTGTTTTCAAAGTTATAAATTTTTTATAATAATAAATTCTTTAGGTGTTTAAGCAATATTATTAAATTGAAACCATATTATTGGAAAACAAAAATTTTTGACACGTTTTTTGGCTCAATTTGATATCCTTTTTGAAAAAACTGATATTGGCTTGAAAGAGAAAGAAAAATGATTCTCTATAATTTACAAACACTTTTAATTAAATCATTTCCTCACATTACATTTATTTCGTTCTTATTTACAATTTCCGTACAAATAGAAAATGCTGAATTATTTCTTTTTCAAATTCCCATCCTTCACTGTTACTATTTGCAGCATGCAAGGAAAAATTGCGCAATTATGTTAATAGGCTGTTGCAATTCTAGAAAATTTTATTTTTAAAATAATCCTAAGAACATTAATAGTTAATGACACAAATTACTTAAGAGAGAAGATTCACAAAACGAAATGTAGTGTGGCAAAAATAAAAAAAAAGAAGAAGAAAGCTGTTAAATAGTAATCTCTTTATTTTAACATGAAGAAAAAAGCACTTATTTCTAAAAATAATAATTATATTCCTACTAAAAATTAATTAATATTTTTTTAAAAATTTAATTAATGCGTAAGAAATTGCATATAAAAATAATTTAATGTTTGTGAAGGATTTTATTAAAAATTTGTCAAGTTTTTTTAGTTATATTTAATTATTTACGTAATAAGTAATAAAAACTGAATTTGCTTAAGAAATAGAGAAAAATAATTTATTTTAAATTTTAAGATTCAAAAATCTAAACGAAGTTTAATAATTGTAATTATTGAATAATTGTTTGTTGCTGTTTGCTTTTTTGTTTCCAAACATTTTTAAATTCTTTTCTTTTTAAATATTTTCAATTTTAAAATTAATGTATTGAACATCATTGAATGCTTGCAAAGAATTTTATCAAAAAATTTGAGAATAATTAAATTCCTTCGAAGAATTTTATTATTTATAAAAATAATTTAATGCATGCGAAGAATTTTATTAAAATGGTTGATAATCCCAATTAAATTCTTCAAAGAATTTGTTTTAATTTTTTTTTAATGAAGTTTTATTAATAATTTTAATTGATAATTTTCCAAATAATTGAATTTCAACAACAATTTATTTTAATTTTCTAAAATAATCGTGTTTCGTTGTAATTGAAATTAAAAATTTCATAATTAAATTTTATTAAAATTTCTAGAAAATTATTGATTATGACGATGTTTTTAATAATTATAATTAATAATCATACTGTAATCATTTATTAAAAATTTTTGCTGGAAAATTTAACTCTTTCTTAAAAATTAAAAACAATTATTTCTTTCGTGAAATTTTATTACAATTGTATTGAAAATAATTGAATTTTTCAACAGATTTAAATCTAACTTTTAAAATTTTTTAAAAAATAGTTAATGAAGTTTTTTGAAATTAGAAGTGAGAATAAAAATGAAAAATTGAAATTTTAGAGATTCAGATACGGAAATTAATTTTTGAAAAAAATATTTTACAAAATTCCCTGAAATTTCCAGGTTTTCCAAATTTCCTGACCACTTTTTTCTTTTAATATTTTAATATATAAATTATCTAAGAAAAAAATGAAAACATTATTGAATAAATGAATGATTCTAAAAATAGAATTTTCATGAAGAATATTATCGACAAATTTTCACAAAATTTTATAAAATAATTACATTGTTCGAGGAATTTTGTGTACTAGGAATAATTAAAATTCTATGATAAGTTTTATTATTAATGCAATTAATAGAATCTCTGTAAAAATTGTATAATTTATGAAAAGTAATTAAATTATTTCGAACACAATTTTTTCTTTTTAAATATTTTCAATTTTAAAATTAATCTATTGAACATCATTGAATGCTTGCAAAAGAGATTTATCAAGAAATTTGAGAATAATTCAATTCCTTCGAAGAATTTTATTATTTATAAAAATAATTTTATTAAAATGGTTAATAGTCCCAATTAAATTCTTCGAAAAATTTGTTTTAATTTTTTTTATATGAAGTTTCATTAATAATTTTAATTGATAATTTTCCAAATAATTGAATTTCAACAAGAATTTATTTTAAATTTCCAAAATAATCGTGTTTCGTATTAATTGAAATTAAAAATTTAATAATTAAATTTTATAAAAATTTCTAGAAAATTATTGATTATGTCGATGTTTCCTAAAAATTAAAAACAATTATTTCTTTCGTGAAATTTTATTACAATTATTTGTATTGAAAATAATTGATTTTTTGGAAGAGATTTAAATCTAACTTTTAAAATTTTTTAAAAAATAGTTAATGAAGTTTTTTAAAATTAGAAGTGAGAATAAAAAAGAAAAATTAAAATTTCTGCAATTCAGATACGTCAAATTAATTTTTGAAAACAAAATTCAAATTTAGAGAAAAATATAAATATCCATAAAATTTTTCGTAAAAAGCGATTTTTAAACACAAATTTCAAACTAAATTCCCGGGTATTTTCCGTTTTTTCCCGTTCAATAGACACTCGTGCTAATGCAAAGTGATTTTTCAAGAATGCAGATCTTTAGAAAGAAGGAAAAATCGATAAAATCCTTTTTTCAATTTTTAATCATTACTCTTGGGATAATTTATTGAAGATTTACGATTATAATTTTGCCACGTGGAGGAAAAAAAACTGGAGTAGGTTAGTTATCACGTTATTATTGGACCTCGAAAACTATACGCTCGACCACGTAAAATAATTGAGGAATTGCATGCGGACAGCGAATGAGAATTACGGGGCAGCTCAACGCCCTTCATACACCGCGATCTTTTAAACCGTTTCAAACCGTCCCGGAAGTTTCGAGAAATTCTTTTCGGCCTCACAAATAATATTCTTGCCTCAAATTCTTCTTTTTTTTTCTTCAAAAAAAAAAAAAAATTAATTTCAAGAAACGGTTAATTAATTACCGCGTACATTTGATTTTTCTTACTTTAGTGTTAAGGACGTTTACTTGCTGTCACGGTAAATCGTTAGGTATTAAAATAACACCAAAAAGGATTAAAATAATCCAATTTAGTGTTATTTTAATCCATTTTGGTGTTATTTTAATACCTAACGATTTACCGTGGTTAAGTGGTCGAATAAAAAATTTCCAAATTCATTATTATTTTTTCGAAGTTAATTTTTCATAATTAATTCACAAGCAATTGCGGTAATTCGTAATTTACTGTTTTTCTATAAGGGTGTTGTGACAAATTAAGAATTGCCACCTGTAAATTAAGGGAATGAGAGAAACTTATAAAAATTTGACGCAGTTTGTTCTTTAGATTATTTTAGAAACATGTGATTTGTCAGAATTTTTTACCACCAGTCGTACCAACCATAAGTCGAGTAGGTTAGAAGCACCAGTTTTGGCCACCTTAACACCACTTTTGGCCACTAGTTAATAATTATTGTAATTATTTATATTATAGTTTATTTATGTATTTTACTTAAGAAAATACTTAAAATCTCATAGTACTATATTATTATAATAAGAAATATTAATTATAGTAAATAATTAAATGGAAATTTTATAAAAAAGGCCACAACCGGTACAGTGGCCACAAACGGTACTTCTACCCTATGTATTGTCATGATTTTTAACAAAATTTCAGAAAATTAATTAAATGTATGTACATTTTAATATTTGAGTGTTAAACAAATTTTAGCATTAATTTTCACATCTTTTTTGAATGTTTTTTTTTGTTTTATAATAAATATATGTGACCCTCCACGGTGAAAGGGACCTTAGCTGCTTAAAATTTTAGGTTATGTTTAGAGTAGTTTTAGCTTTATTAAAAATGTATTATTGATTATTTAACATCAAAAACATATATTTTGAAAAATATTGCATATAATAGTGAACTAAATATTTATTGTTTGTAAAGAAAAGTAGTCATTTTAATTTATTTGTACTTTTAATTTTAGTTCTGTCGTCAAAAACAGCTAAGGTCCCTTTCACCGTGGAGCGTCACATATATAGGTTTTTTGATTACAAATTATGAAATTGAAAAAGAAAAGAAAAGAGCAATTTTAATATAAAACGGACAATGTCAGTGTTTACGTCAATGTCAGTGTCAAAGAACTAGTTACTTAACTCCCACGCTTCGATGAGAATCAATTATGCCAATAAGACTCGTCTGTAGAGTCGAGGGCGAACAATGCAAACGAAATTATGTCTGCGAAATTTTTTTTTTATACCCATTCATGTGTGCATTCGAGCCTACGAGCATACATAAGCTCACGTCAACAAATACACACAAGTATGTTGAATAGCCACATGAAAAGGCGATGCGGGTCGCTGAACTAGACCAGAATGCGATCATTATTACATTGTTGCTACATTTTATTTTTATTTTATTTTTTTTTCTTATTTTCTTTCTAAAGGAAGCGTTGATTTGAATATTTTTTTGTTTGCAACTCGAGATGAAAAAAAAAGAAGAATAAAAGACTTTTGCGAAAGAAAAAAAAAAGTGAAAAAAAAAATTAAAGGTTTTGTATGGTAATATAATTCTTAAGGATGAGGAACAGGAATGAAAGTAACGAGCTAAGAACTCGAGTTTCTTATATGACCAGAACCAAATGCCGGACTACATATGTTGCATGTGTTACATATTTCCAAACGAGGTTCTTTTACACCCAGCGAAATAAAGTGTAGAGAGAAAAAGTACTTTTAAATGTACAACACGTGCTGCATTTATATGCTCGTTTAAGGGCATGTGATGCATTATGACGTCATTCAAGAAGGATATTAAAATACTTCGAGGGAATCATTTTGCGAATTTCAAATTAATTTCGATACTTTTCTTCTACAATACATTGAATATCTAATTGAGCTGGTTTTTTCATGAATCGGTTTCAAAATATAATGAAGAATTGCAAACTGATATATGGTCTTCATTAAAGCAACTTTACTGTTTTATAATCATTAAATTTTTTAAACTTTTGCAGATTACAATCCTTTCTGAATGTTTTCTAGACTTACTAAAAAAATCAGCTTAATTTCTTCAATTCTTAAGAGAAAGAATTGTTAAGAGATTTTTGGTATTTTCGTGCAAATAATTTAGGTCATTCATTTAGAAATTTTTTTTTAATGGATATTAAAAAATAGGTGAATTTGGAAAAATTGTTCAAAAAAATAATTTTATTTTTATGAAAAATTCATGCTACAATGCTTTTGATATTCAATTATAATCTAAAATTTTTACTGAAATACAGTTTTAGACAATTTTTATTAGAAAATTCTTCAATAATTAAATTATCTAAAAATCTAAAAATTTTTTTTTAAAATTCTCGTCAAAATTTCAATTATCTTTATAAATAATACAATTCTTCTTATCGAAATTCAATTATTTTTAAAAACTTTAATAAAATTCTTGGAAAAATTTCACAGTAATTCAATAATTTACAAAATTTTTGATGAATTTCTCCTTAAATAAACCAATTATTTTCATAAATAATAACATTTTTACAGAAATTTAATTATTTAATATAAAAAAATTCAAATAATTTTTCGAAAAATCTCAGTTATTTAAAAAGAATTTTATAAAATTTGTCGCAAGAGTTCAGTTATTGAAAAAAAATTAACAAAGTTCTTCAATAATTAAGTTCTTCCACTCTTCAATAATTAAATTATCTAAGAAAAAAATGAAAAAATTATTGAATAAATGAATGATTCTAAAAATAGAATTTTCATGAAGAATGTTATCAACAAATTTTCATAAAATTTTTCAGAATAATTACATTGTTATCGAGGAATTTTTATAATTAATTTTATAAAAGTATTAAAACTTTTGTACATCAGAGCGTCTTTCTTTATTTTATTTCAGACTTTCGTACAAAATTTCGTACTCGAAATAATTGAAATTTTAGAAATAGTAAAATTCTTCACCAAAATTCAATTATTTTTATAAACTTGAATAAAATTCGTTGGAAGAATTAAATTATTTTCAAGAGTAATAAAATTCTTCGCAGAAATTTAATTATGTTCAAAAATTTTTGTCAAAATTTCAATTATCTAGTTATAAATAATAAAATTCTTCAATATTCAATTATTTGAAAAAATTTTTTAAATTATCGTCAGAATTTAAATTATTGTTATAAATAATACAATTCTTCTTCAGAATTCAAATATATTTAAAAACTTGAATAAACTTTTTGTTAAAATTTCACAGAAATTCAATAATTTATGAAATTTTTAGTAAATTTCTTTGAAATAATTCAATTATTTTCAGAAATAATAAAATTTTTACGTGAGTTTAATTATTTAATATAGAATTTTTATAAAATTTTTTGAAAAATATCGATTATTTAAAAAGAATTTTATAAAATTCGTCGCAAGAGTTCAGTTATTGAAAAAAACTTAACAAAGTTCTTTTCAAAAATTAAATTATTTTTAGAAACAGTAAAATTCTTCACCGAAATTCAATTATTGTTATAAACTTGAATAAAATTCGTTTGAAGAATTAAATTATTTTCAAAAGTAATAAAATTTTTCGCAGAAATTCAATTATATTAAAAAATTTTTAAAAATTCTGGTCATTTCAATTATATCTTTAAAATTAAAAAAATTCTTCTCCAAAATACAATTATGTTCAAAATATTTTTAAAAATTCTCGTCAAAATTTCAATTATCTTAGAAATAATAAAATTCTTCTCAAAACTTTAATTATTTTCATGAATAATAAAAATTTCACAGGAATACAATAATTTACAAAATTTTTGATGAATTTCTTCTAAATAAACCAATTATTTTCATAAATAATAAAATTTTCACAGGAATTCAATTATTTTTAGAAATAGTAAAATTCTTCACCAAAATTCAATTATTTTTATAAACTTGAATAAAATTCGTTGGAAGAATTAAATTATTTTCAAGAGTATTAAAATTCTTCGCAGAAAAAAATAAGTGTTAAATGTGTTGCGTGTAGTTTTCAGATTATGTTGTTTTAACACAATTTTGGTGTTATTTAAACCCCATTTAAAATGTATATTAATTTAACACCCTCTAGTGTTAATTTAACAATCCCTATTGTTATTTTAACACCTATGTAGTGTTAAAACCACACAGCGGCGGTTAAAAATGTTGCGTGTAGTTTTAACACTACTTTTAGTGTTAAAATTCATGCTACAATGCTTTTAATATTCAATTGTATTCTAAAATTTTTACTGAAATACAGTTTTAAACTATTTTTATTAGAAAATTCTTCAATAATTAAAGTATCTAAGAAAAAAATGAAAAAATTATTGAATAAATGAATGATTCTAAAAATAAAATTTTCATGAAGAATATTATCGACAAATTTTCATAAAATTTTTTAGAATAATTACATTGTTATTGAGGAATTTTTATAATTAATTTTATAAAAGTATTAAAACTTTTGCACATCAGAGCGCCTTTCTTTATTTTATTTTAGACTTTCGTACAAAATTTCGTACTAGAAATAATTGAAATTCTATGATGAGTTTTATTATTAGTGCAATTAATAGAATCTTCTGTGAAAATTGTATAATTCATGAAAAGTAATTAAATTATTTCGAACAAATTTTTAAAAACTTGTAACAGTTGAATCACTGTGAAATTTTTATTATTTACAAAAACAATTGAATTTTAAAGAAGAATTTTAATTATTCATAAAGATAATTAAAATTATGACAAAAATTTTAAAAATTTTTGGAACATAATCGATTCAGGGTTGCTACGAATTAAGCATTTCAAAATTCTCTGATTTTTTCAGGTTTTCAAGACCATTTTTTTAAATTCCCTAACCAAATTAGTTGTTTGCTTTTTTGTTTCCAAACATTTTAAAAATTTTTTCTTTTTAAATACTTTCAATTTTAAAATTAATGTATTGAACATAATTGAATACTTGCATAGAATTTTTTCAAAAAATTTGAGAATAATTCAATTCCTCCGAAGAATTTTATTATTTATAAAAATAATTTAAAGCACGCTAAGAATTTTATTAAAATGGTTGATAATCCCAATTGAATTCTTCGAAGAATTTGTTTTAATTTTCTTTTAAAATTGAAGTTTCATAAATAATTTTAATTGTTAATTTTCCAAATAATTGAATTTCAACAATTCATTTTAAATTTCTAAAAGAATCGCGTTTCGTAATTATTGAAATTAAAAATTTAATAATTAAATTTTATTAAAATTTTCAGAAAATTATTGATTATGTCGATGTTTTTAATAATTACAATTAATAATCATACTGTAATCATTTACTAAAAATTTTTGCTTGAAAATTGAACTCTTTCTTAAAAATTAAAAACAATTATTTCTTTCGTGAAATTTTATTACAATTGTATTGAAAATAATTGATTTTTTGAAGAGATTTAAATCTAACTTTTACAATTTTTTAAAAAATAGTTAATGAAGTTTTTTGAAATTAGAAGTGAGAATAAAAAAGAAAAATTGAAATTTTCGCGATTCAGATACGTGAAACTAATTTTTGAAAAAAATATTTTATAAAATTCCCTGACATTTTCATGTTTTCCAGGTTTTCTCTGACCGAGAAAAAATTTCCTGACAATTCCAGGTTTTCAAGCTTCTTCTTTGAAATTCAACTTTTTTAGTGTTTCTTCTCTAAAATTTTTTCCATAAATCTACAATTTTTTAAAAATTAATTAAATACATGATATTAAATAATTGAATAAAACTTATAATGAATTCTGCAAATTTATTTTCTTCAATTACTTTAACAGCATGTGATTGTTAGGTTCTCAATGATAATTTTTTTCGATCACTTTTCCCTTTCGATATTTGATAAATTGAGCTGAAATTTTGTACGTAAGTCTAAAATAAAAGAAAGAAAGGCGCTCTGATGTGCAAAAGTGTTAACTCTTTTAAAAATAATCATTAAAATTTACTTTAAAATTATCAGTTATCACGGTCACTTCTAATAATTTTCTCGTCTTTATCGATTTTAAAGTGTTTTAATTAAAATTTATTTTTAAAATATTAAAACTTTTGCACGTCACCGCCCTTCCTTATTACATTTTAGACTTTTTTACAAAATTTCAGCTCAATTTATTAAAAATTCAAGGAGAAAAGTGTTCGAAAAAATTACCACTGAATTTCTAACAGTCACATAATGTTAATAAAAGATCGCTGACTTTTTTCCAGACTTTTCCGATTTTCCAGACTTATGACAACCTTGTGAGTGCAACGAAATTGAAATTTGTGTTTTCGATTACCAAAGATACCAAATTTCATTTAAATATTTAATTTAGTTCTCTATTTACATATTTTTTACATATTTACATATTTTTTACATATTTAATTTAAATTTTTTTTTATCTAATAATCAGTTGAATGCAAAAATTATGAAGGTCTGGCACATTTATAGGAATAACAGTAAAAAATAATTTTTGCTACTCGCCAAGAATGTTGTTAACTGACTAAATTATGCTAAAGTGAAAGAGATAGGAATATGTGTCTCTCTTACTTTGATGTCAGATAACAAACGATGTGAATGTCTTGAAAAAAAAAAATTATTATTCCAATTACTAGAGTTGATAACAATTTCAATGTTACAACTTGTTTTCGTTTAAATATATTTTTTTCAAAACATGAAATCTTGAAAACAACAATTTTAACATTAAAATTGAGAGACAAAAATATTAAAATTGAATCAAAGGATCTCAGGAACCGAAAATTGTTGTTTCAAAATTGGATCCTTGTTATGATAATTAATTTTTTTTCCCTCCGTTCACTGCAAAAATAAGTATTTTATTTAATATCTTAACATAAGATGTAAGATGGAAAAATGGTATCTTACATCTTGATGTAAGATGTAGATGTAAGATGTAAGATGGAAAAATGGTATCTTACATCTTAAAATAAGATGTTTTCGAAAGTATTTTACAGATTTTTAAGATGCTTTATACGTCTTAGATATTTTTTCTATCTTAAAAAAGTAAGTTACTTCTGTAAGTTTTTTAAAGTATCTTAAATTGAGATATTTGTCTCAATCAGATGTTTAGCGATAAGTTACTTGGGAATTGTAAGATGCGAAAAAAATTTAATTTACGAAAACCTAAGATGCATAAAATATTTTACATATAAGTCCATAGTTGACCTCAAAACTTTTTCCCCAAAAAATATGTTGGAAAATGTGTACGAAGATACTTTAAACATCTTAAATTAAGATATTTTTAATGACTGAAAAGTGACTACAATAACATCTTAGAAATGACTACCAAAACATCTTAATTAAGAAACTTCTTTTTGCAGTGTACATATTGTAATTCGTCAAGATTTTTGTTAATTGAGTTATAGCACACTTTTTCTATAAAGGACATCAAATTGAGAAAAAAACAGTTTGCAAAGCAACATTTTGATTCGTTTTGAGGCAGTATTAATTTTTTGTCCCAACTTTTGATATCTTTAGGAGAAAATTGTGTAGTTGAGAAATTTTTGAATGATCTTGACAATTTTAACCTGTTAATGATTAAAATTTTACCATCACGAATGATTCGGTGAATTTATCAATTTATTTTTAAGGGGGAGAAAGGAGGAAAATGCCTATATTACAAATAGAAGTTAATGAATTGTACAAGTCAGAATTCTTGCACCTCTAGGGTTATTAATATGAGCAGTACGGAAACTTCAAGACCTTCCTGGCACCAATGGCTTAGAAGTGATTATTATACCACGAGTCAAGATGCTTTTGCGATTGCCATAACACGCACAACTATATGCAGTTTTACTTTAACTGCAACCTCTTAAAAGCGATAAATGCCAGCTGCCTCTAAATTGCCACTATTCGATGGCTACTGAGAGCCTCGATTTAATCGCCGAGAATCATTATTACTTTTCTTTTTCCCTCCAAGGTCGTCGTCTAGTGAGCCTGATAAAGCTCCTTCTTCCCAAACAAGTTGATTTACAACATTGATCTAACAGTTATAACTTTACCGATTGAATATAAATTATACATGCACAGAATGGTGCGCGCATAAGTGTAAAATAACTTATCAGATTTGCTTCCATTACTTTTATCATCGTATCACAATATTTTACCATATTTCCTTGTTATAATCCTATAACATCACGGTAAATCGTTAGGTATTAAAATAACACCAAAAAGGATTAAAATAATCCAATTTAGTGTTATTTTAATTCATTTTGGTGTTATTTTAATACCTAACGATTTACCGTGATCCTATACACATACAAAGATACATCATTTCAAATCGAAATTTTCAGAAAAAAGGTGAAAGAGTTAAAATTTTTATATTTTGAAAATTAATTTTTTTTATTACTTTTATCTGCGTGGAAAACATGAATGTTTAATAATGTTATCATTTAATATAAACCTTTTTCCTTAATCGTGAATAAATAATTTAATATCAGCATATTTGTGTGTTATTATTTATTCAAGAATAATGAGGCGAAAATTACAAAATTTTAACACTTTTTTTTTGTTGATGTTTCCTTTATATAAAAAGAAGGAATTTTAGAAAACGGTAAATTTTTTTCGACTTCAAGTGCATTTCGTCAGCTCTATAAGCATTACTGTAAGTGTATGATTTTTCTACAAACCCCAATCTCTTAATAGTGTAAATTCTTCTTTGCTAAATTTTTTTTCTTTCTTCACAAACTTTTATTTAGTGAGATTTTTTTATTTATTTATTTACAAAAATCCCCTAAAATATTATTTAGCGATATAATAAAGCATAAAAAAACTTTCTAAAATTTGGAAGTTGGAATAAACATGTCTTCTGCCAAGGGGGTATCAAACATTATTTTGCAATTGACAAAACTACCTTTAGGAAAAATTTGCAAATTAAAAAAAAAGGGGTTTATGTTAAAATTATCAATTTTACAAAATTCAGTTGTTTTTAATTAATTGTTTATTTGTAGGCACCAAAAATGACTCGTTTGTCGTTTATATTTTTGGCAACAATCTTGATGCTCGTGGCACCAGCTATAAACGGACAATGTTTGCGCTCTGGTGCTCGATGCCAACCTGATGGAAGTTTAGGCAATTGTTGTCGAGGAATTTGTTGGAAAGAGGTGGGATGGACCATTGGACATTGTCAATGGTTTCAATCACGTTAAATAATTTTACAAAATACTCACGAACACAAAAGAGTTCATATATTTCGATAATACCAATATTTTCTACTGTGAATAAAATAATTTGAAAAAAAATTCTGAAAATTTGTCACGCATACTAAATAGTTAACTGAGAAAATATTGTAATTAATTTAAATAAAAGAATAATTATAACTGATATTGTTTAATTGAAATTAGTTTGTAAACCTAGTCCCACAGGGTTGCCACAGGTTAGGGAAGTCAGGGAATTCAGGGAAATGTCAGTGATTTTTAGTAAAAGTACTGGAAAAAATCAAATTTCAAAAATTCATGAAAAAACTTTAAATTTTGATGGTTTTTTTAATTGCCTTGTAAACTATAAAAATAACCACGAATTTTAATACAAAACCTTAAATTTTTTCTATTTCAGACAATAATTTCTTTTTGAATAACTTAATTTTTAAAGAACTATCATAAAATTATGACTTATGAATTATGTAATGAATCATTTTTACAATTTTTATAAATACTAGATTGATAAAAGAATTTTAATTAAAAATACTAAAAAAATTTAATTTTGGAAAAGTTACAAATAATTACAGAAATTCAATTATTTTCAAAAGTAATAACATTTTTCGCAGAAATTCAATTATATTCAAAAATTAAAAAAAATTCTGGTCATTTCAATTATAACTTTAAAAATAAAAATATCCTTCTCCAAAATTCAATTATGTTCCAAATTTTTTTTTAATTCTAGTCAAAATTTCAATTATCTTTATAAATAATACAATTCTTCATCGAAATTCAATTATTTTTAAAAACTTTAATAAAATTGTTGGAAAAATTTCACAGTAATTCAATAATTTACAAAATTTTTGATGAATTTCTTCTAAATAAACCAATTATTTTCAAAAATAATAAAATTTTCACGAGAATTCAATTATTTAATATAAAAAAAATTTCAAATAATTTTTCGAAAAATATCAATTATTCAAAAACAATATTATAAAATTCATCGCAAGAGTTCAGTTATTGAAAAAAATTTAACAAAGTTCTTTTCAAAAATTCAATTATTTTTAGAAATAGTAAAATTCTTCACCAAAATTAAATTATTTTTATAAACTTGAATAAAATTCGTTGGAAGAATTAAATTATTTTAAAAAGTAATAAAATTCTACACAGAAATTCAATTATATAAAAAAATTTTTTAAAAATTCTAGTCATTTCAATTATATCTTTAAAATAAAAAAAAATTTTTAAATTCTGGTCATTTCAATTATATCTTTAAAATTAAAAAAAGTTTTCTCCAAAATTCAATTATGTTCAAAATATTTTTAAAAATTCTCGTCAAAATTTCAATTATCTTTAAAAATAATAAAATTCTTCTCAAAACTTTAATTATTTTCATGAATAATAAAAATTTCACAGGAATACTATAATTTACAAAATTTTTGATAAATTTCTTCTAAATAAACCAATTATTTTTATAAATAATAAAATTTTTACAAGAATTCAATTATTTTTAGAAATAGTAAAATTCTTCATTAAAATTTAATTATTTTTATAAACTTTAATAAAATTCAATGGAAGAATTAAATTATTTTTAAAAGTAATAAAATTCTTCGCAGAAATTTAATTATGTTAATAAATTTTTGTCAAAATTTCAATTATTTTTATAAATAATAAAATTGATCAATATTCAATTATTAAAATTTTTTTTTAAATTCTCGTCAAAATTTCAATTATTCTATTAAATAATACAATTCTTCTTCAAATTTCAAATAAATTTAAATACTTGAATAAAATTCTTGTTAAAATTTCACAGAAATTCAATAATTTATGAAATTTTTAATAAATTTCTTTTGAAATAATTCAATTCTTTTCATAAATTATAAAATTTTCACGTTTGTTTAATTATTTAATATACAAAATTTTATAAAATTTTGTGAAAAATATCAATTATATAAAAATATTTTTATAAAATCCGTCGCATGAATCAATAATTAAAAAAAATTTAAGAAAGTTCTTTACAAGAATTTAATTATTCTTATAAATAATAAAATTCTTCACCGAAATTCAATTATTTTAGAAAAATTTTAATAACATTTTTGGAAATTTTTAAAAATTATCTTCATGAATAATAAAACTCATCGCAGGATTTTAATTAATTTTCGATACAATATTTTAATCAAATTCCTCAAAAAATGTAATTATTCTTAAAAATTTTATTAAAATTTGTCAAAAGAATTCAATTATTTAAAAATTTGTTGATAAAATTCTTTATAAGAATTCAATTTTAACAATTCAATTAATTCATTCAATTCATTCAATTAATCAATTAATTATTTATTTTTAAATTTAAATAATTGAATTTTTCCAGAATTTTCTATTAAAAATTGATTAAAAAATGAAATTACCGAATAATCAATTTATTGTTTATGAAAATAATTGAATTATTACAACGAATTTTATTACAATTTTTTCAAATAATTAAATTTTTTTGAGACAATTTACTATCTTTAAAAATAATTGAATTCTTGCGAAGGATTTTATTAGGATTTTTGTTAATAATTAAATTTTTGTTGAAAAATTTCATGCTTATTTAAATTATAACAAAATATGAAAAAGGTGATCACCTTCTTTATGTTTTGTAATAATATTTATATTTTTATAAATTGTTGAGTTTCAAAAAGGTTTGAATTTGAATGTTCTGAAGAATTTTAATTCTTGTGGAAAAATAATAATTAAATACTTATTTAAAAATTTAGTTATTGATGTTTTTGAATAATTTTACAATTAATGAAATTTGTAAATAAATTTAATAGAACATTTTTTTGAGTATCTAATAATTTTTAGAGTGAATCAGAATATTTTTTATGGTCAGGGAAAAAGTGAAAATTTTGTCTGGAAATCAGGGAAAAGTCAGGAAAAATTAAAATTAAATATTTCTGGCAACCCTGTCCCAATTAAGATTCTACTTGTTTATTCTACTTTGTATAAAAAATTTAAAGAATTAACAATTTAATTATAGATTAGGTTAGATTAGGTTTTAATGATAGATTATAGATCTATACGATAGTATAAAATAATGTTAATGGCACGATTGACAACAAAACTAGAGAATCGAAAATTAATTAAAGATTTAAGATCGTTTATTACAAATCCAATGTCAGCTTTTCCTTAAATTTTAGAAACACTGATTATACTTTAGAACACACAAAGAAAAGTTGATGCATTTTTTTGTATATTTAAAAAAAAAAAAAAACTGAAAAAATACCGAAACATTAACATGGTAGAGTTCGAACAGTCGTCACATGCTGTTAATTATTAGTTACATAATCATCATTATAATAATAACAATAATTATAATTACAGATGAAATAATTCGAAATAGAAGAAGGAGATTTATTTAATACAACTCGGAAATGCATGCCGTTAGTGTAGATTCTCGTTTCACAGAGAATATATATATATATCATATCCATCTATAATAGTATGCGAGCGCAATGTGTGGAACTGACAAGTAAATTCTTCATATGAACGATAGTGTCAATATATCGAATAGTCATTTATTTTCATTGTCAGTTTATAAAGAGGCTCGTGATCTGTTTGCATGGACATTGTGGCTCTTCATATGGGTGGTTCCCTATCAGCTGAAGCATCTTATTTCCTCATAGCCAGCAGTGCACAGAGTACAACGAGCAGCATTGTCCCGCTATGATATAATAAAACGAGTTAACTCGAAACCGCAAGGTGCATCGACGACTGCCACACGCGACACCTTCTTTATGCTCTCTAATAGACTGACTTCCCTGCTACATATATATTTATTTATTTATATACAATCGTTAAACCAACCCTCAGCAAGAATGGCTTCAAACCAGCCAATAAATACATGCCTCATTATTATGTGTATACATTAAAATACAGAAGAGCATCGAACGAAAATTTATGAAGAGCATCAATAAAATCTTTAATGCGCATTAAATTATAATCTCGACTTATTCAATGCATGATTAGGGAAGAGTGGGGTGTGGTGGATCACTCTTTGTTTTATAACCAAACGTCGTTTTTTCATTAAGTAATTCCATTAAAATTCACCTCAGGAACCATACTCTAAAATTGTAGATTTAGTTTTTAAGAAAGATCACTAATGGTTTCTTCTCAACATTGTTTTTTTGGAAACAGTGGAGCCCTAAACAGGGTTTAATATATTTCAGGTTAATAAAGTATTCATTATATCCCCAGGGTAATAATAGGAACATTATTCTACTTTCCCTGAATTTCCCTACCATGTGACAACCCTGCCACTGCAAAAAGATGTATCTTAATTAAGATGTTTTGGTAGTCATTTCTAAGATGTTATTGTAGTCACTTTTTAGTCATTAAAAATATCTTAATTTAAGATGTTTAAAGTATCTTCGTACACATTTTCCAACATATTTTTTGGGGAAAAAGTTTTGAGGTTAACTATGGGCTTATATGTAAGATATTTTATGCATCTTAGGTTTTCGTAAATTAAATTTTTTTCGCATCTTACAATTCACAGGTAACTTATCGCTAAACATCTTATTGAGACAAACATCTTAATTTAAGATACTTTAAAAAACTTACAGAAGTATCTTACTTTTTTAAAATAGAAAAAATATCTAAGACGTATAAAGCATCTGAAAAATCTGTAAGATACTTTCGAAAACATCTTATTTTAAGTTGTAAGATACCATTTTTCCATCTTACATTAAGATATCAAATAAGATACTTATTTTTGCACTGTGATTGAAAAAAACAAGTTCAATATAAAAATTTACAGTATTAATCGAACATAAACAAACAATATATTCGGTTCACAAAATATCGAATTGCTATCTGATTGATTCAATCACAAGTTTGTCTGTTTTTGGAACAAAATTTTTGCTCCTGACTATATAGATGGCATCAAGAATTGTATATTGTGACGATTGCAGGAGAATATATATATTTTACCGATAGAATGAGTTGAAAATATTTTAATAGATTATATAGAGAGGAATGGGGGGGTTAGTTTCGGTCGTGATTGAACGAAACAAAAGAATATCTCTATACATATACTGTTTCGCGAGTACCGGTTCGACATGATTCTGTTGAGCCACTATCGGATTTCAGTGAGAGAAAAAACCTAATTAAATCGCTTTATATACAAAGCGAGTGTACTCTCAAATGCAAATAAAGAAATTCCAGCTTGTGCTCGATATATATACATTGTTTTGTCTTTTGTACTTTGAAGCCTTTCAAATGAAATAATGCCCTATAGCCAAACACGTTAACAAAGTTCATAACATATATATGCGGGACATTCCACTGGAAATTTTTAGAGCGAAATTATTTTTCGAATTCTACGCTGAACAATAAAATTTTTAGTAAATTTGACTATACTTTTCAACTGCTCTGATTTTCTCTCTATTTAATACTTCCACATAAAAAAAGAATTTCCTTCACAATATCTGTTTTTTAAAATGTCAATAACTTCTTTATTTCTCAACGAATTAGTTTCAAAAATAGGTCAATCGAACCGTTTTTTAATGCTCTACAAGTTGGTAACTGGAGTTTCAAAGTTACTTCTATATTTTTCGAAAAAATTTTCAAAAAAGTCTAATTTTCGAAAGTTTTTGATTTTTAAAAGTTTAACATCTCTGGTGAATATGGACGAAAAATGTTCATTGAGGGCTCAAAAGATGCGTCTAAAAAAACTACAAAATTAGAGAAAAACGATTATAGGTGTCCTGGCATTTTTTTAAAGTTATGGGCAAAAAAGTTTTTTTTGAAAAATTAAAAATCAAAAAAATATATAGTTAAACTTTATTAATTTATCTTAAAGTACTCTCATTTTATGTCCGCCGGTGAGACCTACAATTTAAAAAAAAATCCAGCCCATAAGCTCTTTATAATTTGGAGATATTTATGAAAATATGTATGAATTATAAATTTTTTCTAAAAATTCAACTATTTTGGGTAGCAATGTAAGTTAAACTTTATTAATTTATCTTAAAGTACTCTCATTTTATGTCCGCAGGTGAGACCTACAAATTAAAAAAAAATTCAGCTCAAAAGCTCTTTAAATTTTGGAGATATTTATGAAAATGTGATGTTAACACACAAGCGGAATGACATTTTTTAAAAAATCGCATTTTTGAACTCCTGAGGTCAAATAACATAAAGATATGTTAAATCGAGCATGAAAAATTTTGGTATTACAATACTTGCTCTATATGAGGAAGCATTTAAGAAAGTAGTTGATGAAATATTGGATATTGTTAATGATCCTCTAATTAAACTACATTCCTTAGTTCACTGACTTCTAAATTTTTAACTACAAAAGAAGCAGTAAAATTAACTACACAAGCAGTGTAAGATTAAGTAAAAAAGGAATTATTTTAACTGCTTTTTACATTGCTACCCAAAATAGTTGAATTTTTAGAAAAAATTTATAATTTATATATATTATCATAAATATCTCCAAATTATAAAGAGCTTTTGGGCTGAATTTTTTTTTAAATTGTAGGTCTCACCGGCGAACATAAAATGAGAGTACTTTGAGATAGATTAATAAAGTTTAACTATATATTTTTTGGATTTTCAATTTTTCAAAAAAATGTTTTTTGCCCATAACTTTAAAAAAATGCCAGGATACCTATAAATGTTTTTCTCTAATTTTGTTGTTTTTTAGATGCATCTTTTGAGCTCTCAATGAACATTTTTCGTCCACATTCACCGGAGATGTTAAACTTTTAAAAATCAAAAATTTTTGAAACTGAGACTTTTTTGAAAAATTTTTTTGAAAAATGTAGAAGTAACTTTGAAACTCCAGTAACCAACTTGTAGAACATTAAAAAACGGTTCGATTGATCTTTTTTTGAAACTAATTCGTTGAGAAATAAAGAAGTTATTGATATTTTAAAAAACAGAAATTGTGAAGAAAATTTTTTTTCATGTGAAAGTATTGAATAAAGAGAAAAAAAAATGAATTGAAAATAATTGTTTAAAATTTATACTTTATTGTTATTAACTTTATTGTTATTACATTGTTATTCTATGAGGAAGCAAAGTGTTCATGAAATAAACACAAGTGAATTGCTTTGAAAAAATTAACCCAAATTACGATTAAATCAAATATTTATAAAATAAATTTACATTTTAATAAAATTGAATATTTTTGGTATATTAAAATATGCAAATTATTAATTTTTAAGCAGTGTAATTTTATTTTCGATTTCGTGAACGCGATATTGGCGTGAATTTTTAATAGAAAAACTCGCGAATTAAATAAAATTAATCTAATGGAGCAAAAATAATCTTCTTCAAAGGAGAAAAACTTTAATATTTTTAAGAATTAATTTTGCGCAACCTAAAAATCCTACTCTTGAGTATGAAACTAAGTAGTTTTAATAGAAAAAACCATATAATTAAAAAAAAATAAATAAATTGAAAAACTGAAGTTCGAACTTCTTTACATACAAAACGGATGAAATTATCACCGCTTGTGAGAGAAAAGATTAATGTTTCAAACAGGCGAATGTTTAGTGAAAAAAATGTCGAACCACCCAATTTCTTTATTTTATAAATCTTCTTTAATCTTCATTTGTAAAATAAACTAATTTCTTAATTAAATACAGAAATTATTCTTTCAGGAAAATTAAATTCAAGAGCATAGTCGCTTTTGAGTCGATAGTTTTTTTTCCCAGTGTAGATATTGAAAATAAATGGAAAAAATTGACAAAAACTTTAGAGAAAATTTTATCTCGAATGTCTTATATTTCAGAAGGATCAGAAGTGTGATCAATTTGATGTTATGAATCCAGAAATAATCAACTTTCACTAATTTAAACTCACCATTATTAAATCTATAAATTATGATACAAATTTTGATACTTTCGATTCAAGTAAAATTATTAATATATTTTCATAAACTATCAAACGATACGCGCGCGGAACGTAGTATTCAATATGATACTGTTATACAAATTACAAATTTTTTTATTAACAAACATGAATTTTTTAAATAATTTCATAATAAAAATTAAAAAAAAATAACTTAAGTTTATATTTTCAAAAATTTTAATGAAATTTCACGAAAGAATTCCAATATTTCCTAAAATTTTAACAAATCTTTCTAAATAATTCTTAAAAATTATATTATTTTTATAAATAGTAAAATTTTTCGCAAGAATTCAATTATTTTTAATACAATTTTAATAAAATTCTTCTCCATAAAATTTCCATTATTTTAAAAATGTTTAATTAAAATTATTAAAGAAACTCCATTTTTTGACAAAAAATTCACAGTCATTCTGCAAAAAGAATTTAATTACAATATATTTTAAAAAATTTAAACGAAATTCTCCTCGAGAATTAAGTTATTTTCATAGTATACAATTTTTATCGTAGTGTCAGTGCGCAGTACAAACATAGCATAACAAACATTATGATTATTAAATGGAAATTATAATAATTTGTATTATTTATTTCCAAAAAATCAGAATTTTATTGAAAGTCCTGATTGAAAAGTTAAGAAAAGAAATTTTTCAAATTTTTTACCTTTTTCTCAATACAATTTAACATTCTGTAAAATAATTTAAAAATTTTTTTTTACATAAAAAATGAAAGAAGTTATTAATTAATACATATTAAAAAAATAATATTTCTGATTTTGTAAAAAAAAAAAATACTACAAATTTTGTAATTGTACAATAATAGAAATATACATATACATTATAATGATCGTAAGTTTCCTTTCCGTTAGCAAATTATCTGTATTCATTTGTTTTTTTTAAATTCATTTTTGTGGGTTATTGTCATTTTTTTATTGTCAAAAAGAAACAAAAAAAACTAGTTTTATTCACTTCACAAAATTGACAAAAATTCCATTCCGTATTTTTTATTTTCCTGACTTTTTCCTAATTTTCATCAAAAATATTTACTTTTTTCTTATCCTGCTAATAAATTGAATTTATGCTACGAATTTTTATAATTCATGAAACAATTTAAAATAATTTAATTCTTGCGAAGAATTTAAAAAAATATTTGAAAATAATTGAATTTTCAATGAAAAATGTTATTATTTATAAAAATAATTGATTTTTTCAGAAGAATTTTATTATTTACAAAAATAATTGATTTCTTTAGGCAAATTTTGTTATTTATGAAAATAATTGAATTTTCTTGAAATATCTTATTATTTATTAAAATAATTAAATTCTTGCGAAGAATTTTTAAAAACATTTTTTAAAATAATTGAAATTTTCTGAATAACTTTATAAATTTGAAGAAAAATTGACTTTTTTTGAAGAATTTTATAATTTATGAAACGAGTTAAATTTTTTTGGAATATTTTTCTATTTTTATAAAAATATTTGAATTCTTGCGAAGAATTTCTTTAAAAATTTGAAAATAATTGAATTCTTGGGAAGAATTTTATTATTTATAAAAATAATTTAATTCTTTCAAAGAATTTTATTTAATTAGGTAAATGATTAAATTCTTGTAGCGAATTTTATTAAAATTGATAAAAATAATTGAATTTTCTCCTAGAATTGGTTATTTTTCATAAAAATAGTAGATCCAAAAAAACCTTTTATTATTTATGAAAATAATTGAATTCTTGCAAACGATTTATTAGAATTTTTTAAAATAATGAAATTTTCAAGAAATTTATTACTTTTAATAATAATTGAATTATTGTGATGAATATTGTTATTTATGAAAATAATTGAATTTTGAAAAGAATTTTATTGAAATACCTCAAAATAATTGAATTTTCGGGACTAATTTTTTTATTATTTAAAAAAACTGTATTAAAATTATATTTAAAACAATTAATTTCTTTCGAATAATTTTATTAAATTTTTGAAAATAATTGAATTATTGCGGAAAAGCTTATTAAAATGTTTAAAAAGAATTGGATTTCTGTTGAAAATTTTATTACTTTTGAAAGGAATTGAAATCTTCATAAGAATTTTATAAACATTGTTTTAAATAATGAATTTTTAAGTGTTATGAAAATTTTATTAGTTTAAATAATTGAATTCTTGTCAAAAACTTTATTTGTGAAAGTAACTGAATTTTACAATTATGAAAATAGTTAAATTCATGCTTAGAATTTAATTAAAATTTTTTTTGAAAAAATGGAATTTACATGAAAAATTTTATAATTATTAAAAGTAATTGAATTATTGGGAAAAATAAATTGCATGAAATTTTGTTAAATGAAATTGATTTTTTTCAATATTAGCGAATTAAAAGTAGTGGAAATTCTCTAAAAAAATATTGTTTATATTCTTTGTTCGGAAAGTTAAATACCTATATATAGCTAATAATTTTTTTACCTTCTCTATTCTTTAGAATAATTAAAATTTTCGTAATGAAGTTTTTTTTAATTTAGGTATCAGATAACAATTTTTGTGAAATTCAATGTTCCTCGTACAAGAAAGTTTAATTATTTTCAATTTTGAAAATCTAATGCCAAATTTGAAATTAGTATCGAAATTTGTTAAACTTTTTTTATATACTTTAAAGTTTAAAAATATAATATATTTTGAAAATTTAATTCTAATTAGTTTTTCATTTATGTGTCATAATAAGTATTTCTTTAAAAATTACTTAAATTAAAATGACTTGAAATTGTTTACAATAAACATTGCAGCACAACATTCCCGCGCGCTTGCGTGTGGATAATTTTGCTAGTTTTAAATAAAGAAAAAGAAATTATTCAAATTTTTTCATTAATTTCTAGATAAAACTTAAAATAAATTCATTTTTAGAAGGTTAAGAAATTAAATCTTATTAAAGAAATTCTTCAAATGAAATTAAATATTTTGTTTTTTAATAATTATATGAGAAAGTTCACGAGCGTTTTTTTTAGCTAGTAAAATATAAAATATCTTTATGTACAGAAAAAAATAAAAATTGTAATTATGAAATACACAAATTCTTCCTACACATTTTTTTTATTAATTTAAAATAGAAAGAATTTGTTAAAAATTGTAATTAAAAAATAAAAATTTCACAACTTTTTATTTCAAAAGAAGCTAATAATTTAAAACAAATAAACAAAATATAATTATAAAATTTATAAATCAAACATTATTTATTATCAAGAAAAATGTGTTTTCAAAACGAAAAAAAAACAAAAGCATATACAAAAACTAACTTCATACTGCGAACGGACAGAATGAAAAACCAGAGACTTTAATAAAGTTAATTAATTTTATTGACCGAGTGTAATGGATTGCAATTTCATTATTTTTTATCTCCATCATAGGATCCAAGTTTTAATTCACTTTTCCGCAGACTTTCACATGAACAAGAAAGGAAAAAGAAGGTAAAAAATGGACTATAAACGTTTTTCAGGTAGGTATTTATTTATTTTTTTTTTTTTATTATTTTTTTTTGCACGTGAGATGAGTTTCCGCGGTCGACTTTTACCGAGGAGACACGTGGTGAGGAGGCAGGCAGTCAGTGTCTTGTCCCATAAATCGTGCTATCGACTAAGTGGCAAGTAGCAAGTGGTAAGTGGAGTACTAGGGCGAAAAACTACCTCCCAGACTCTGGCACTTCTCACGAAGACGCGGAGACTCCAATGAAGCCCGGGAGGTATCGATCCGTTAGATCGGAGAAATTTCAATCGAGTAATGCGTGCCAGCATTTCTTCTCTCTTTTATAAACTCTTTCTTTCTTCATTCATTTTTCCCTTTTTTTTCTCTCTCTCTGTCTTTTTCAGCGAGTACTTTTTATTCAACACATCATGTGACGTGTTTACAGTCTTTATCAAATAACACCTTGTGTCGAAGAGAATTCCTAATGAATGAATGTTTTTCTCTCTTTCTCTCTCTTTCTTTCTTTCTCTATCGGGAAAGTGCATTTGTACTATTTTCTTCTTTTGCAATTTCGAACATGTGTTCATGGCATGCCAATTTATCAAAACATGATTTGAAACGATGTGGTTAATCTCACAAAGTGAGGAGGAAATTTTCATTAAATAAAATAAATAAAAGCATAAGGCATCTTTCATTTATTTTAAGATACTATATTATAGTCTCTTCTATGTTGTATGAAAAAAGTTGTTAAAAAGGGTTTTCACAAGAAATTAATTTTGTTTTACACTCATGACTCTTTCCATGAATTTCAAACAAAATTTTCGATATATTTCTTGAGCCTTAAAATTATTGTGAATTACTATTAGAGACTAAAAAATTGTTCGTCTACATTAAGGGCATTTGAACCATGGTATCCGGTCAAAAATATCCAAGCCGAAAAATCCAAATAGTAAATGAAATCGAAAAAAAAATATTGTTCAACTTTGGACATTTTTTTAAATTCGAAAATAAGTAGCCTAGCAAAAAAATATATTTGAATTAAACAAATTTTATAATTGAATTAAATAAAATTTCCATTCAATCAAATTTACTATGAATTGAATACAAAATTATTTTTAAAAAATTATTATTATTATTATTAAAAAAAATATTGAATTGAATAAAAATTATTACGTTTATATTCGAAGATAATTTTTGGTTGATTGTATAACAAATATTTTGATCCAAATCTATTGTTTTCTCTCAATAACTAAATGTCATTTATTTTCACTTAGATTTACATTATTTTTCCTACAATTTTAAATGAATTCCTCGATAAAGGTAATTTCCAAAAAGCATTTTTTGCGAAAATTCAATTACCTTTTCGCAAATAAAGAAATTCTTTACCGAAAATCCAAAATTTTTTAAAATCTACCATTTCAATATAAAATTCTCCAAAGGATTCAATTTCAGAAAAATGTAAAATAAAATTCGTTGTGAGAATTTAATTATTTTCCATAAATAATTAAATTCTCTACAGAATTAAAATTACAATTTTTAAAAACAATTTCAAGTAACTTAGATTCGACTAATGTAATTTATTTAATTATATAAAACTTTTTCGAAAACATAAATGAAAAATTATCAATTATTTTAACAATTTTTGCAAAAATTTCTATAGTATTATAAAACCCAATTACTTAAAATTCAATTTTATGACGATTTGATTATGCTGAAATTCTTCAATTTAATATTTGGAAAACAAACAGTTGAAATAATTTGAAAAAAATCTAAATCTGAACTATTTCTCAAAATTCAAGGTACACTGCTTTTAATATTCAATTATCATCTAAAATTTAAAATGAAATTCAATTTTAAACCAATTTTTACTAGAAAGTTCTCCGGGACTTCAATTATTTAAATAAAAAAATAGAAAAATTGTTTAATAACTAAATGTTTCTCAAAATTGAATTCCCATAAAAAATGTTATTAACAAATTTTTAAATAATTAAATTTTTTCCTCTAATTTCAATAAAAATAATTGAAATTCTATTATGAGTTTTATTATTCATGAAAATATTTGAACTTTTACGAAAAAAATTACAAAAATTTTAGAAACAGGTAAATTCTTGTAAAATTATAATTATTTATGAAAAAATTGAATTTTGAAGAAGAATTTTATTACTTTTAATGATAAAATTGAAATTTCGAAAAGAATATTCATAAAATTTTTGAACAAACTAATTCAATTTTTGGAAACATTTGTAATTTCTCAAAAGAATGTTTAATAATTTTAAAAAATGTAATAAAAATCTTTACAATTTCAATTATTTGAAAAATAATGAAATTCTTCACAATTTCAATTATTTGAAAAATAATGAAATTCTTCACAATTTCAATTATTTGAAAAATAATTAAATTCTTCTGAATTTTAAGTATTACACAAAGAAATAAAATTCTTTGCAAGAATTCAATATATTTTCATAAATAATTTTTTTCACAATTTCAAATATTAAAAAACATGAAATGAACATTTGTTGCACGAATTCAATTATTTTTATAAAAATAATATTCTTTTAAATAATATTTAATTTCAACTATTTAAAAAAGTAATCAAATTCGTTGAGAGAATTAAATTATTTTCATAAATAATAAAATTCTTTAAAGGATTTTTATTATTTTTGATATAATATGATATAACATATTTGATATAATATTCAAAAATGATATTAATTTCAAAAATTTTATTAAAATTCGTCGAAAGAGAAGTAAATGAATAATTATAAATTATTTTTAATAACTTTTGCAACAATTGGCAACAGTTTCTAGAGAATTTTCAAATCCATTTCTATACAATTTAATTTTATAAAATTTTGATTACTTCTTCAAAAATTCTTCAATTAATCAATTTAGAATTTAGAAAAAAAACCTTGAAATAATTTCAAAAAACATCAATTAAACTTTTTCAAAATACAATTATTTCTTAAAACTAAAGTTAAAATATTTTTAATATTCAATTATTATTTAAAACTTTAACTAAAATTTCTTCTTAAAACAAGTTTTGTTTAGAAAAATCCATGAGAATTCAATTATTTCAATAAAAAATTTAAAAAATTATTGAATATTTTTAAAAATAGAATTTTCTTAACTGACTTGTACAGTTAAGGTAATTCACTGTCGCTTCACACAGTAACCACGCAGGTCACCTCAACTCACATGTAAGCAAACCTTAAAAAACCCATATAAACAAAAGTAACGAATTCAGCCTCTGAATTTCAATACAGTTTGCAAAGAGAAATTTAAATACATGTAAATTTCAGACAACAAAACAACTCTTCAATGTTTTATAATAGAAAATCCGTTTAAGCTTTTCGAAAGGCATTAGTTATTGTAAAAATTAAAATTTAACGATCATTACGAGTCAATAAAAAAACACATTTATTTTTCACGTTTCAGCAGCGCTACTGCCCTCTTCAGAAACAATTATTTTTTTGACAGAAAAAAATTAATTAAAATACATTATTAAAATTGTAAGAAAAAAATATTTATAAACATATTAGTAAGATTATTACCGAAAAAGTATCGAAAAACATTATTTACTTGAGTAAAAAGTTAAAAAATATCTACTTTAAATATTTAATAAAAATTTGAAGTGGATATACAGTTTCCTTTTCAAGAAAAGTGAGGATTAGTCGAGTTAAAGAATAGTTTTAAGGTTATGTTTTAGGTTATGTTGTGTCTCTTGTTTATACCAATCTGAAAACATTAAATAAATATGTTGTAGGAGACACACTGTAACGAAAAAATAATAATTATAAACTACTTTTGATTTAAAAACTGGATTAACTGAGAATGCAATTAATTAAACATGTTTTAATAAAATATTTATTGTGACAAAATAGAGTGAGATTATTGCTTTCGCACTTTACTTATGAATATCTCAAAAAATATTAAGCAATATTATTTATTGTACTGAATGCCACTGGTTCGTAGTATTTTCTTCTTTTGCAAATTAATTTAATTATTAATAAAATTATCATAGAGTATTTTAGGATTTTGAAATATAAAACTTGCGAATTTAGAAATTATTTCATGTAAAATGTCAAAATCGACTCCGTTGTATTAGTTAAATTTTCTGTCACCAGAATGCGTATCGCAGTATTTCAGATCCCTAATTGTTAATATTTCATTTCATTAAGAAAGTGATTATGAGTATTGTTAACATTTTGTACATCAACCTTTTTATCACTCGGTACTTTTTTTGTAAATTAATATGGATTGTTTTTTATTGTTTTTTTTTGTTGTTGTTTTTGTTGTAATTGTTTTCCTTATCTAATATTAAAAAACTGTCCCAATCAAAATTGTGTTTGAAAAAATGATTCTGTGCAGCAATCCTATTGGACTTAGACTTTTTATGTTCATTGATACGAACACCTACCATTCTCTTGGACTGACCACCGTAAGATGCAGAACAATTTTTACAATTAATTTTATAAACCGTGTCGAGTTTCATTGACGTTATAATCATTTAAATGTATTTTAAAATGCGTGATTCATCATATTTATATTTTGACGACAAGTGTCGATAAGAGTAGAAAAGGGACATAGGGGTTTTCCCCACCAAATTAAGGAAAAGCGGTAGGAACCGCGCAAAATTCTTATATATAATTCAGTGTTTGTTCGACGGCAAAGAAGGTGAAGTGAAAGGCGGACGCGCCAAATTGTTCATTTTTGTTATTACTAAATTTTCTATTTTTGTTATTATTAAATTTTCATTTGTTTAAATATTTTATTTTATTAATTGTAATTTAATTCTTAAATTTTAGTTTATTATTTAAATTTTATAATTCTTTCTTTATTATTTTCTTTGCATTGTATCGAGTCAGTTTTATTATTTTATATTTTTATTGTAATTTTTATAATTTAAATTTAATTTGTTAATTATTAATTTTGTTATCATTTTATTTTATTTTGTTAATATATTTACTTTCGAAGGTTTAAAATTATGTTTTATTATTTTGGTTTTACCCTGTCACAAATTTCTCTTAAATTAGTATATAAAATAGATGGCGCTTGCGTCACAGTAAATTGATAGAATTTACAAATCTAGAGACCCGGACTCCATCCGGCGAGCAAATCCTTATTGGCAAAAATTAAGATCATTACAATATATATTTATTGCAAATAGTTTGAACATTAATTAAATAGTTCAATTATTTCGAAGAGTGAAAAATACTCTTTAAACCTGTTCACAAAACATCACAAACCGTATTAGTAATTTCAGATTTTTTATTTATATCTTTTCCTTTTTTTAACCCTCCGTCACACACCTAGGGAGCGATTCCCTCTTCGGTTTCAGTATTTTTTAAATAACTTTTGTTTTTCTCATTGCAAAATAAAATCAGTCTCTATACCTTTCGACAATTTACTCCTCAACATATTTCTAAAAAATATTTAGTTTAAACATAATTAATATTTAATTTAATTAATAACTCGAAAAAGTGAGGTTATGTTAAATAAAAAAATCAAGTTTTCAAAATATTTTTTGTTCCACTGTTGGCTAATGGCAAAATTATATTATAAATGTAATTAAAATAAATTATTTAATGATTTTTTTGCTTATTTGTTAATGTTACATTATTTTTACATGTAGAGTGTAATTCCTTGGAAGATGGTGCATTCGTGTAATTAAATTTTATTTTTGAGACTGAAAATTAATTTTATTAATTTTATAATTTAGAATAATTTACTACATATTTATAAGTTTGTGTTAAAATTAAATTTATATTGATTCCTTTGTTTATGTTGTTATGTCGCTTATTTTACAATGTGGTGAGGGATTCCCTCTAAACGTGTGTAAAGTCGTAATTTTTTCCAAGGTGTGTGACGGAGGGTTAATAATAATTGTATTATTATTTTAACAGATAAAATATTTTTGAAGTAAATTGTTAAAATATTTAACGGATAAAATGCTATAGTTTCTAAAAACTGAGGAGGTTTTTTCCAAATAAATTTGGAGCACAAAGTAGGAAGACCTTAGGTACCATTGTATAAAGTTTGTCATTTTTAACACCAGAGGATTGGGTATAAGAAGCTATAGAAGAAATACGTTTCATTATGTACTGGTTTATGAATTCTAATGGATTTTAATTTAATTTCTAATGGATTTTTAAGTAAAATTTCTCCCACAAATTCAATATTTTTTGCATGGAATTGTTCATCAGAAAGTTTAATAGCTCTATCAGTTAAATTATAAACTATAGCAATTTTTTTGAGCGAAAAGATGTTTCAAGTGATAATTAATAGTTCGTTTAGAAAATGTGTGTTTCTCATACCAATCAGTTATGAGTTAATTTTTTTCATTAATAATAAGAACATCTAAAAAGTTAATAGTATTGTTATTTTGTGTTTCAAAATGTAAATTGCAATCATTCGTCATAATTATTAAAAGTATCAAGCATGTCGTCAATTTTTTCTTTTGGTATGCAAATAATATCATCAAGAGAGGTTTAGAGGATAATTGATCATTACAACAAGTTTCAAGGTCCTCCATAACAATATCAGCAGTGCCCCGTTTAGCAACAAATTTACAAATCACAATTAAATTAGTTATAATTAAACATTTTTCAAATTCATTATTGGTATCAATTGGTAGCAATTGAGTTTCACAAAAAATAATTATTTTTAATACTGAAAATAATTTTTGAACTCTATAACAGGTATATGCATGCATAAACTAAAATATGCATTAACAACTGAAAAAAGTGAATATCATTGAAAGGGAAAATTTAATTTGGCACTATAAATTACGTGTTTATGATGAACCATAAATTTGCCTCCTTTTATAGTTTCTACAATGCCCATTTCGTTGATGACGAACTCACGTCTTCGCTATTTCAAAATCATAAATCTCTAAAGTCATTAAAAGAATGTTTAATTATGTGTTTTAACAATTGTAACCGACGCACAGAAAGTGGCAATATTTCTTGTCCATATATATTCTTTACATAACAATAGGAACAAAAAAAAAGAAAGAAAAAAGTTTTTTTTAACAAGCTAACAGACTATTCATATATATTTATTTTCGAGCACTATTCCACAAAATTCAAAATGCAAACAAAGGAAAATTTTTTAATACAAATATCAGTAGTTTTAATAAATGATAATATTGTAGAACGAATATTACAAAACAATGAAAATACTGAATATATAAAATTTCAATTTGGAATTAATCTTAAATTAGAAAATTTACTTAAGTTTGATTTGGAAAAAATATAATACTTCAAATCTTTGTGAAATTTGTTATATTTTTTAATATATGCAATTAACTATTAAAAGTAATGGAATTAGAGAAAAAATTTAGTTTAAAACTTTTGGAAAAGTTACTAATGATTGTAGAAATTTAATTAGCTTCAAATTTAATGAAACTCTTCGCAAGAAATTCAAAAAAGATGTGCAATAAATAAAAAAAATTTCAATTATTTTCATAGATAATAAAATTCTTCTCCAAAATTCAATTATTGACGAAAATTTTAATTATTTTCCAAAATATTTCTCAATGAAATGATTTTTAATATCTAATTTTAAAAAAAAATGTTTAAAAAGAATTCAATTTTTAAAAAAATCTTACAAAATTCTACGCAAACATTTTATTACTTTTATAAATAATAAGAAATTCAATTATTAACCAGTTTTTTTATAAATATCTTAACTATTCATTCATTATCTTCATAAATAATTAAAAATTTTATACGATTTAATTATTTTCATTATTTAAAAATTTTTTTTAGGTATTTAATTATTTTCATAAATAATTAAATGAAAAATTTTATACAATTCAATTATTTTCATTATTTAAAAATTTTTTTTAGGTATTTAATTATTTTCATAAATAATTAAATTTATCACAGAATTTTAATTTATTTGAAATTATATTTAAATGTAAAAAAATTTTTAATTAATTAATTAATTAATTAATTTTAAATCTATTTTAATCGAGTTCCACAAAAAATACGACTTTGAAAATGTTTATTAAAATTCGACGGAAGAATTCAATTATTCAAAAAATTTTAATATTCTTTATGAAAATTCAATTTTCAAAAACATTAATTTTTTCCAAAAAGTTTTCTTTTTTGTATTTAACAAATTATAATTGTAGGAAAAAATTAAATTTAAAAATTCTCTAAAAAAATTTGGCAATAATGATTAATAATAATTGATAATTGTTTACTATTTTACTTCTATTGAAGAATTATAATAAAATTGTTGAAATTAATTACATTTTTCGCAAAAATTACTTAAAATTGTATAAAAAATAATTTAATTCTTGTAATGAAAATTGAGTTAAAAATGATTTTCAACTAAAATTTTAGATAATAATTGAATATTTCCAGCATTATAAAATAAATTTTTAGAAATAATGAATTTTGAAAAAGTTTAATTGTATTTTTTTCAAATTATTTCAAGTTTTTATTTTCTTAATATTTAAATACAGAATTTTTTAATAATAAAAATTTTGTAAATTGTATTGCAATGAAATAGAATTGAAAATTCTCAAACAACTTTTTGAAACAAAATTTAAAGAAAATAATTTATAATTATTGTTCATTTATTTTCGTCGGAGAATTAAAAAACAAAATTTTTAATTAATAACATTTTCCAAAGAATTTGCTTTAAATTTAATTGAAAATAATTAAAATCTTGTGAAGAATATTGTTATTTATGAAAATAATTGAATTCTCGCAACGAATTTTATTGCAGTTTTTAGGTCAATGAAATCTTATAAAGAACTTTTTTATTTGAAGTAATTAAAATCTTGCAAAAAAATTTTCTTACATTTATTTAAATAATTGAATTCTTTTGAAAAATTTAATTAAAATAATAGGTTTTGTAAATATTTTAATTTCAGCAAAGAATTTCGTGATTTGTGAAATGTAATTGAATTCTAGCAAAAAATATTTGAAAATAATTAAATTTTTCGAGGAATTCATTATAAATTGTATTGGAAATAATATTTAAATTGTGGGAAAAATTTGTTTCATTTATAATAATAATTGAATTCTTACAATTTTATATTTTATTACCTTTGTTTTAAATAAATGAAATCCTGCGAAGAATATTATTAATTTTGGAAACAATTAAATTTTTGCAGACAATTTTTTTTACATTTCTTTTTAATAAATGAAATCATGCGAAAAATATTATTATTTTTGGAAACAATTAAATTTTTGCAGACAATTTTTTTACATTTCTTTTTAATAATTGAAATCCTGTTAAGAATTTTACTATTTTTGGAAATAATTAAATTTTTGCCTCCAATTTTATTACATTTCTGTTAAATAATTGAAATCCTGTTAAGAATTTTACTATTTTTGGAAATAATTAAATTTTTGCAACCGATTTTATTACATTTCTTTTAAATAATTGAAATCCTGTTAAGAATTTTATTTATGAAAATAATAATTACATTTTTGCAAAGAATTTTATTAGATTTTTTAAAATAATTGAATTGATTCGAAAAATTGTAATATTTATAAAAATAATTGAATTATTGCAAAAGATTTTTTTTGATATTTCTGTATGGTATTCAATTTTTTCTTTGAAAAATTTTATGAATGTTTAAATTATTATAAAACATGAAGATAGCGATTATTAAATGTTTTACAATAATATTTTTATCAGGTATTAAATTTCGAAACGTTTAAAGTTGAATATATTGAAAATCTTATTTTTAATGGAGAAATAATAATGATTAAATACGAGCGAGAACAACGACGCTAGTAATGATTAAATATTTATTTAAAAATGAATTTTTTTTTGAATAATTTTAAAATTAGCGAAATTCGTAATAGAAATATAACATTTTTTTATGTCCCATAATTTTCGAAATGAATCAGAAATTCATTAGGATGAAGGAAAAATTCAAAATTCTAAAAAATAAGGAAAAATCGAAATTAAATTTTATTGACAATCCTGTCTGTAAGAATCAAAAGTAATTATTAATTTATATGACAACTCTCACTTGCTTCAAAACTGGACTCACAATAAATAAAAAGAAGAAGGCAATAATAATAATCAGTGATAAATGAATAGCTAAATTGAAAAAAATGTATTTAAATCAATTGATTTACTCTCACTCTGAACATTCATTTAAAATGACTTAATCAGTTTCACACACAAGTGTAGTTTATATATATGGCTTAATTGGTTGAATCGTGGTTATTTTCTAAAGTTAGTCCATCATGTTTTTCCACGAATGATTATAAACGAGAAACAAAATGACTTGCGAGCCGAAGAAACGGAGAGAGTAAGGAAGAAAGAAAAACCAAACTTGAAATCCTGTTTCTAGGTCATCAATGCACCTATACTATATAATTTCTTTTCTAAGACGACTCTATAGTGCAATGTCAGATATCTTGATCGTTATAAACTCTAACATTACACCAAGTGCAAATTCCGCTCTTTTTTCTTTTCTTATTTTGCAAATAAGAAGGGAAAAAAAACATTCCTGAATGTTAATTCTCTCAAAATGCTTTCTCCAGAAATTAACATTTTTTAAATCACTTTACTAAAGTCTCTAGTATTTAACTATTTATTGCCTTATACTTGTTAAAGTATCATTAAAAAAAACGTTTACGAACGTTTTCAAATATAATTAATGTTCTATTCTATTCTAGGTTTACAATTATTACAAGTCTTTCGTAGTGCGAGTTAAAACACACGTATTATTAACTTTTTGAGGCAAAAAAAAAAAAAAAAAAAATGAGTAATCTGCAGAATTTATGAGTAATAGAATCTGTAAATTACCTAGGTGAGAAAGCATAAAGTAGCTTTGTATTAATGTATATTTAAATAGTATCACTTTTCTTTTAATGTCACTTTTTCTTCACAGACGAAAAATTTGTCTTTTTGCAATAATTTGCCAAATGAGTGTTTCTATTTTATTACAGACTTTATCTTCGATCAAGGTTAAGCTGCAAAAACAGGGTTTCTACCATCATCTTTATATGATGGTTATTTTTTAATTAATTTTAATTCCTTGATTTCCAGGTGATAAATGATAAAATTTCCATGACACATTAAAAGAAAATTTTTGTCAGTCAAGTGAATGTCGCGAAAAAAATTGTCAGGGAAATTAAGAAAATTAAGACATTGTCGACTTATTTTCAAAAATTACGATTTCTTCAACTTTTCTTCCAAACATGCAAAAATGCAACAAAATACGACAATTTTTAGTAAAAAAAAATGCAACTTATTTTGATTTTTGTAATGCAAAAGATAACTTATAAACAATTCTTTCAAAAACTAAAATTTTTGTAAAATTTCATTGAAAATAATAAATTTATTCAATTATTCATTAAAAAAAATTGTTCATGAAAATCAACTTTTGTAGAATTTTAAATATATTTTAATTTTAATTTTGCAAATAATTAGATTAGCAAAAAAATTGAATGAAAAATCTTTAAAGATAAATTTAAACATGCAAATTAGCTTCTAATTTTTTGAAATTTAATATTTTTAAATTTTAATTACATATTTACCCAAAATAATTACATTTTTGAATTATTAGTAACATTTTGAAGACAAAGAAATCATGTTCAAATTTGTTATTAAAATTCATTTCGAAATTCATTAGTTTTTTTCAAATTATACAAAATTTATTTTGCGTATTAAAATTATTTTCAAAAAATTACATTCAAATATTTTTAAAAACTAATTTTTCAGAATTGTATTGTTGTAATTTTTTTTAAGAATTAAAATTTACTTTTTGATCATATTAAAATTTTTGAGAAATCATGACCCTGTTTATAATTAAAACTCTTCAAAAATTTCATCATTTTTATTCATACTTTTCAAAACATCAATTATTTTAAAAAGATTTTACCAAATTTTAATTTAATTTTTTAATAAATAAATTTTAATTAATTAATTTAATAATTTAATTTTTAATAATTTAATTTAAAAAAAATTTTTTTTTGTTTGGAAATTTTTCAAAATTGAAAAACTATTATCGTTCAAAATAAAGTCCCATGACAATTCTATGATTTTCAGGTTTTCCATGACTTGTAGAAACCCTGAAAAATTTTCTTGACAGGCTCAATTATTTTTCAGAGTTTGCTATTCGAATTTATCAATATTTGATTCTCGAAAATTTTAATGAAACACTTGACAGAAAGTCAAGTCTATTATCGACAAATTTTTACAAAATTTTAATTATCTTATTTACTTCTAAAATTTTACAAAATTTTAATTGTATCATTAATTTCTAAAATTTACGATTTGAATCAAGTTCTCCAATTCGATTTCAAAGCACGATTTATTTATTCTAAGAGACTCTGGTATAAAAAAACACAATTGTAACTCCAATGCGGATCAATTCTTCGCTTTGAATTCCGAAACAATAGGAAATAGAGTTGGAAACAAAATGTGATAAATCAATTTGTCAAGTTTAAAGAACGTGAGAAAACTTAAGATTTCTGTAAAGAGCCAGGAAATTTTTTATAAAATATTTTTTTCAAAAATTAATTTCACGTATCTGAATAGCGAAAATTTCAATTTTTCATTTTTATTCTCACTTCTAATTTTAAAAAACTTCATTAACTATTTTTAGAAAAATTTTAAACGTTAGATTTAAATCTCTTGAAAAAATCAATTATTTTCAATACAATTGTAATAAAATTTCACGAAAGAAATAATTGTTTTTAATTTTTAAGAAAGAGTTAAATTTTCCAGCAAAAATTTTTAAAAAATGTTTACAGTGTGATTATTAATTGTAATTATTAAAAACATCGACATAATCAATAATTTTCTGGAAATTTTAATAAAATTTAATTATTACATTTTTAATTTCAATTATTACGAAACACGATTTTTTTGGAAAATTAAAATTAATTGTTGTTGAAATTCAATTATTTGGAAAATTATCAATTAAAATTATTAATAAAACTTCGTTTTTAGAAAAAAATTAAAACAAATTCTTTGAAGAATTTAATTGGGATTATCAACCATTTTAATAAAATTCTTCGCTTGCATTAAATTATTTTTATAAATAATAAAATTCTTCGAAGGAATTGAATTATTCTAAAATGTGTTGACAAAATTCTTTGCAAGCCTTCAATGATATTCAATACATTAATTTTAAAATTGAAAATACTTAAAAAGAAAAAATTTTTAAAATGTTAGAAAACAAAAAAGCAAACCACTAACTGATTTGGTCAGGGAATTTACAAAAATGGTCTGGAAAACCTGGAAAAGTCAGGGAATTTTGAAATGCTGAATTCGTGGCAACCCTGATTAAAAATCATTGTTTAAACTGACAATCAGTTCTCTTTAAATTTAAATTAGTATCAATTTTTATTATTTTCAATTAGTTTAGCCTCTAAATTAGTTACTTTTAACTGATTCAAATTTAAAGAATGTCAATAATTCAGTCAATAATTCAATTACTTTCAAAAGAAATGAAATTTTTTCCAGAAATCCAATTAGGTTAAAAATTTTTAAAAAGTGCTTATCAAATTTTCAATTTTTAGACAAAATTTTCCCAACAATAAAGTGATTTTCATAATCTGCTATTTTAACACAATATTTCAAAGGAATTTAATTATTTAAAATATGGTTTTATAAAAATGCAATTATTTTTATAAATAGTGAAATCCTATTTAAGACTTAAATTTTTTGTCAAATATTAAAAAAAAATCTTCAAAATATCCAATAACTTTGTAAATAATAAATCTTCTCCGAAATTCAATTTTTTTCCTATAATTTTAATAAAATTCGAACATTATTACACTGAAAAAAAAAATTTATTTGATTTAAATAACCGATTATTATTTGTCTATAATCAGATAAATATTTACTTGAATCAAATAATTTTTATTTGAATCAATTAATTAGTATTTGCTTCAAATACTGAAATATTTGATTCAAATACAATTTATTTGATTTAAATACAATTTATTTGATTCAAATAAAAATTATTTGATTCAAGTAAATATTTATTTGATTATAGACAAATAATCGGTTATTTGAATCAAATAAATTTTTTTTTCAGTGTATTTAAGAAAATAATTAAATTCTAGCAATAAATTTTTTTTGTATTTTTTAAACTATTAAAAATCCTGAAAATAATTTTATTATTTATGGAAATAATTGAATTCTTGTAACGAACTTTATAAATTTTTTTCAAATTATTTAATTCTTTTAAGAAACTTACTTAAAATGGTTGATTTTTAATTAATTGAATTGTATTATTTGTGAAATGTAATTGAATTCTTCTCAACAACTGCTCTTTGAAAATAATTGCATTTTTCGAAGAATGCATTTAGAATTGTATTAAAAATAATTTAAATCTTAGGAAAACTTTTATCATTTATCATAATAATTGAATTTTTACAATGAATTTGATTATATTTTTATAAATATTTGAATTGATGTGAAAAATTGAATTATTAATATAAAAATAATTGAATTCCTGTGAAAAATTTTATTACAATATTTGTAAATATTTTCTTTTAATCTTATGAAAGTTTAACTTATATAATAAAACATGAAGATAGCGATGTCTTCGACACGGAGTGTTTGATATCTTCATGTTTTATATTAATATTCATGAAAGTTATTGTATTTTAAAAGATTTAAATTAAAATTTTTTTATAATCTTTATTTCTATGCAAAAATAATAATAATTAAATATTTATTCAAAAACAAAGTTATTGATGGTTTTGAATAATTTTACAATTAACCTCTTCGTTATTTGGAAAAATATTCATTTGATTGACCTTCGTTATTTGGAAAAATATTCATTTGATTGACCAAAAATGTCTATAGAAATCTTTAAAATTGTTATGTTACTTAAAAATAATAAATTACTATTTATTTTTTAGTTTATCTCATACCCATAGTGTGTAAATAATAAATCTCCGAAATTCAATTTTTTCCTAAAATTTTAATAAAATTCGAACATTATTATTTAAGAAAATAATTTAATTCTAGCAATAAATTTTTTTTTATTTTTTAAACTATTAAAAATCTTGAAAATAATTTTATTATTTATGAAAATAATTGAATTCTTTTAACGAAATTTATAAATTTTTTTCAAATTATTTAATTCTTTTAAGAAACTTACTTGAAATGGTTGATTTTTAATTAATTGAATTGTATTATTTGTGAAATGTAATTGAATTTTAGCAAAAAAAATTTATTACATTTTTTTTTAATTAATAAAATACTGTGTGAAGAATGTTAGTTTTGAAGAAAATAATTTATATTAATTTTAAAATTGAAAATATTTAGAAAGAAAAAATTTTAAAAATGTTAGGAAACAAAAAAGCAAGCAACTAATTAATTTGGTTAGTGAATTTAAAAAAAAAATGGTCTGGAAAACCTGGAAAAGTTAGGGAATTTTGAAATTCTGAATTCTTAGCAACCCTGTTCCAATTTCTTGATTGATTTTGTAAGAAATAGAGTTGTGATTTTATTTCTCAGTTTCCATTTGCAAATTGTTGTTTTCACTGGATTTTATCTTGAGCAGGAGAAAAAAAAGTGCCTCTCGCGATTCAGCAAAGCATTTCCCTGGTATTTAACGATTCTAAATGCGAATTATAGGGAGTAACGATCTGGCAAAGAAGTGAGGTAAATTATTGCGAAGAAGAGCGTTGCTTTGAGGCATTCAATTAAAATTCAACAGAGCACGTTCACTGGGTCTTCAGGTCAGTTAAGTAAGTCAACCACAGGCTTGGTAGCACGACTGACCACCAACAGCTACCGGAATCGACAAGAGCTGATTGTTGTATAACCAGTAGTCGTTCATTTTATTCGGGGAAAATTCGAAAATTTTATTCAATTTCAACCCTTGGCCCCAGAAGAAGAAGAAGAAAAAGAAGAAGAAGAAGAAGATGCTGATGAATATTTTCCTTAAGATTGAAACATTTCTCCAAAATATCTCTTTGCAGAATTTTAATTGAAAATTTTGAAAATAGCTAATTAAATTACCAAAAATGATAAAAAGTCCTTTAGCATGTGATTGTTAGATTCTCAATGTTAATTTTTGTCAACCACTTTTCTCTTTAAATACTTAATAAATTATGCTGAAATTTTGTAAGAAGGTCTAAAATACAATAAAGAACGGCAAAAAGTTTTAATAATTCAAAAATAAATTCTTGTAAAACAAGAAATTGGTAAATTCGAGAAATTTATTAGAAGTGACCGTGACAGCTGATAACTTTAAAAGTAATTTCTAATAATTAATTTTAGAAATATTAACAATTTTGCACGCTGCTGCCATTCTTTATTATATTTTAGACTTACGTACAAAATTTTAAACGAATTTGTGACGCGATCTGAAGAAAGAGACCGTAGAAGCAAAAAATTATAGGTTATGTTTGCAATTTTTGAAATTAAAATACAAAAAGAGAATCAACTGTCAATATAAATCAGTAATGTTCAGATCTTCATTACAACTAAAATATTTAATAAATACTGATTTTAATTTACAGTAAGTAAAAAGAAAGTATTAATTAATAAAAGAGTAACACCAACATAACCTTAAAGTGATTTGCTTCTAAGGTCCCTTTCTTCAGATCGCGTCACATTTATTAAATATTAAAAGAAAAAAAATACTCGAAAAAGTCATTATTGAATTTCTAACAGTCACCTGCTAATATAGGTAATTTAAAAATTTAAAATTAACAAAAATTAGCTTCTAATTTTCCAAAATCAAATACTTACAAAAAATTAAAAAATTTTAGAACTATTTTTATCATTTTTGAGAATAAAGTCATGTTCAAAATTGTAATTAAAATTCATAAAAAAAAATAAATTACTTTTCTCAAATTATACAAAACTTCTTCTAAGAAATTCAATTATTTCCAAAAAATTATATTAAAAATATGTTTAAAAACGAATTCTTAAACGTGTTCTATATCATAATTTCTAAAGATTCAATTATTTTCAAACAAAATAAATTAAAGGTTGTTAAACATTCAGCTTAATTTATTAAAATACTTAAAAGAGAAAAATAGTCCAAAAATAACTATTGAGAATCTATTAATCACATGCAGTTAAACTGTATTTTTGGGCTTTCACAATCGGTATTAAAATATTATACGAAACATTAGAAATTGGATTGAAATTACAAAAAGATTCTTTTTGCAAAAAAAGAATATAGAAACTTAGAAACACGGTAAATCGTTAGGTATTAAAATTTAAAATAACACCAAAATGGATTAAAATAACACTAAATTGGATTATTTTAATCCTTTTTGGCGTTATTTTAATACCTAACGATTTACCGTGAATTTGTCCGAAACAAAAGCACGAAATTCATCAGAAGAGGAAAAATGTGAAGCGATACATCATCGCAACGTGTGCTGATTCGAATCGGTCGAATAAAGTTCGAATTGACTCAGATTTAGAGAGTTCCCAGCGGGCACAAAGACAAAAAACGTTCTTTAAACGTCTGTAGAACGTTTAATGTCTGCCAATTTACGTTTTAAGAATGTCGGAACGTTCCGAAACATTTTTGAAACGTTCGGACGTTCTTAAAACTTAAATTGGCAGACATTAAACGTTCTACAGACGTTCAAAGAACGTTTTTTGGCTTTGTGCCCGCTGGGTTAAAGGTCTGAGGTGCTAATTATGTAAATAGCCAGCGGCTGTCTGCTTTTAGAAGATATAAAGTGATGAATGAGCGAAATCCTTTTTGAGTATGCTTGTCTGTCGCCTTGGGACGTGCGATTAATAGCTAATTCCAATAGAGGAATATCACGATCGATGCTTAACTAATGGCTAATGCCAGGAGCAATTTTTTTTTCAGGAATAATTACTAGTCGTGCTTCCCTTTGCCTTCAATGGAAATGAATCGCGTATGGCAGGTAAATTAATTCCTCGCTTCTTATACATGTGATAAGAGATGATATATATTTAGATCCAAAACACTAAAAAATTAAAAATCATCAGTAAACTATCAACGTTAGGTCGGGTTCTCCTTCTCAATGATGAAAAATATTTTTTTTTTGTTTAAAAATAATTTTTATGGTCTTGAGAATACGTGGCTACAAGGATAATTTGATATCGGAAGTATTTCACGAGCTACAACTATAGGTGGAGAGTTCAACTGTTGTTGAAAGTCTGTTAAAAGTTTGTTGAAAGTCTGTTAAAAGTTTGTTGAAAGTCTGTTAAAAGTTTGTTAAAAGTCTGTTAAAAGTCTGTTAAAAGTCTGTTAAAAGTCTGTTAAAAGTCTGTTGACCAAAAAATAGGTAATTTTCTGTACAACTGTCCTTCAAAAATACAATAGACAGGAAGTTTGTGATCCAACAACATAAGATGTTCGAGAAAGAAGAAGGCATTATGGTGCTGGAATAGCCGATTGAACGTAAGTTGTCAAAAAACTAATGCAATGTTCAGCAATGTTTTAAAACAAACATTAAGCGGCACATCTAGTGTGAGTGCCTGGAAAAACGTCGATTTTTAGGAATTTTTTTCCGAAAATCCATTGCGTCAAATGTTTTCAAGTTTTTTTTACATGTGGGGCGTTCTACGTCCGACGGACAACCTCATACTTCTAGTGGAAAAAACTCTATTTTCAAAATGCTATTATTTCTATTATAATGCATGAAATAAAAAAAATTACTACAGTTTTTTGTAGTAAATTTAACCGTCTTAATTTTGGTGAATTTTATTTTTAAAATTAGATTATTTTTCATTGAAAAAAGTAAAAAAGAAACTTTAAATTTTATTGTTTGAGGCATTCGACCATTTAAAAAAATTTTGATAATGGCTCAAAAAATAGTTTAAAATATATCCATTGTATATGTTTAATGACAGAATGGCATATTTTATCGTTTAAAAGTTATTTCATTTATAAACGAATGGTATTTTACAAAAAGAAATTAATAATTTTGATTAATGGTTAGACTTTTTCGATATATTTGCGACACTGTTCAGGTAATGTTGAAACAAGTGATACATGATACCCAAATTTTTTAAATTAAAATTAAAATTTTTGACCATAAAAGAATAATATTATTTATTACAGAAAGTAATTAGAAAATAGTAATATTAATCAAATGGCACCTCTAGGTGATCAGTGTTTCAAGCCTTCTATGTAGAAAGCTATACATAGCTCGTTTAATAATTAGAAATTTACATTAGTTTAATATTATGTTTATTAATTGAGAAAAAATATTGTATAATAAAAAATATTTTATAAAATATATTATAAATATATAAATAAAAATTTAATTAATTAAAATTGTAATAAATTCAAAAAATTACTATCTTTATCTTCCAAAAAACAAAAAATGTAGTATTATATATAATTATATATAATAATCGTCGTCATTCCAGATTTCCGGATCTCTGCCCACACTTGAAGTTAGTTAAAGTTATTCTTTTGTTTTTTATACGTTTTGATAGAAAATAGAAATATACATATACATTATAATAATTTCTTGAAATATTTTATTATTTATTAAAATAATTAAATTCTTGCGAAGAATTTTTAAAACAATTTTGAAAATAATTGAAATTTTCTGAAGAATTTTATAACTTTTTAGAAAAATTGACTTTTTTTTGAAGAATTTCATAATTTATGAAAACAGTTAAATTTTTTTGGAATATTTTTCTATTTTTAAAAAAATAATTGAATTCTTGCGAATAATTTTTTTTTAAATTTGGAAAATAATTGAATTCTTGGGGAGAATTTTTAAAACAATTTGGAAAGTCAATTTTAGGAAAAATTGACTTTTTTTTGAAGAATTTCATAATTTAAGAAAATAGTTAAATTTTTTGGAATATTTTTCTATTTTTATAGGTAAAAATAATTGGATTCTTGCTAAGAATTTAAAAAAAATTTTGGTAAATAATTGAATTCTTGGGAAGAATTTTTTTAAAAATTTAGAAAATAATTGAATTTTTCTGAAAAATTTTATAAATTTTGAGAAAAATTGAATTTTTTGAAAACTTACATTTTTTCTAAGGATTTTGTAATTTATGAAAATAATTGAATTCTTTCGAGAAATTTTATTAATAATTGATGAAAAAATAATGTAATTACTTTCGAAGAATTTTGTTATTTATAAAAATAATTTAATTACTTTCGAAGAATTTTGTTATTTATAAAAATAATTTAATTCTTTCAAAGAATTTTATTATTTATAAAAATAATTTAATTCTTTCAAAGAATTTTATTAATTAGGTAAATGATTAAATTCTTGCGGCGGATTTTATTAAAATTGATGAAAATAATTGAATTTTTTCCTAGAATTTTATTATAAATTTATTTGAATAATTGAATTCTGTTTGGTTATTTTATAAAAATAGTAGATATTGAAAATCATTGAAATGTGAAAAGTTTTTAAAGATAATTAAATTTTACAAAGAATTCTATTAAAAAATTTGTCAATAATTGAATGTCGGTGGGAAATTTTATTAAATTTTTTTGAAAATAATTGGATTTCCAAAAAAAACCTTTTATTATTTATGAAAATAATTGAATTCTTGTGAACGATTTATTCGAATTCCTTTAAATCATGTAATTTCCAAGAAGAAATTTTTTACTTTTAATAATAATTGAATTATTGTGATAAATATTGTTATTTATGAAAATAGTTGAATTTTGAAAAGAATTTTATTGAAATACCTCAAAATAATTGAATTTTCGGGAGTAATTTTACTAAAATTATATTTAAAACAATTAATTTCTTTCGAATAATTTTATTAAATTTTTGAAAATAATTGAATTATTGCAGAAAATTTTATTTCTTTTGAAAGGAATTGAAATCTTCATAAGAATTTTATGAACATTGTTTTCAATAATGAATTTTTAAATGTTATGCAAATTTTATTAGTTTAAATAATTGAATTCTTGTCAAAAACTTTATTTGTGAAAGTAACTGAATTTTACGATTATGAAAATAATTAAATTCATGCTTAGAATTTAATCAACAATTTTTTTGAAAAAATGGAATTTACATGAAAAGTTTTATAATTATTAAAAGTAATTGAATTATTAGGAAAATAAAAATTGTATAAAATTTTGTTAAATAAAATTGATTTTTTTCAATATTAGCAAATTAAAAGTAGTGGAAATTCTCTAAAAAAAATATTGTTTATATTTTTTGTTCGGAAAGTTAAATACCTATATATAGCTGATAATTTTTTACCTTCTCTATTCTTTAGAATAATTAAAATTTTCGTAATGAAGTTTTTTTTTAATTTAGATATCAGATAAGAATTTTTATGAAATTCAATTTTCCTCGTACAAGAAAGTTTAATTATTTTCAATTTTGAAAATCTGATGCCAAATTTGAAATTAGTATCGAAATTTGTTAAAGTTTCTTTATATACTTTAAAGTTTAAAAATATAATATATTATGAAAATTTAATTAATTACTTAAATTAAAATGACTTGAAATTGTTTACAATAAACATTGTAGTACAATATAATAATTCGGCTAGTTTAATAAAAAGTATAAATTTTAATGAACTAAAAAAAACTTGGTGTTTTCATCTTTCAGAAGAAAATCCATCGATATTAAAAGCAAACCTAAGAATAAAAAATTTCCAATAGGATTTTCTTCAAATGTAATTAATATAAATAAAATATTAACCACCTAGAGGTGTCATACGATTGATATTCTAATTATTTGTAATTATTTTTATTATAAAATAATATTATACTTTTATGGTTACAATAAGTGAATTTCTTCGAAACACTCTCGAATAGGTGTTGAGAATTAATTCTTAATTTGAAAATATTTTTTGCGCCTTACACTCGTTTCACAGGATATTGAAAAAATGACTACAAACACGTGTCTGGGGTGCGGAAATCTCGTTTTGGAAATAACTTGTTTACACGTCGTTTCTGTTGATGACAGAAGCATCTATGAAGTGTACGGCAAAGGCTAAGTGTTATCCATACAGGGCAAAGCAATTTCCAAATGAAAAACAAGAAGAATGTGTATCTATACTGTAAAGAACGGTCTCAGCATACCGTACAAAATCTGCAAGCCGACTCATGCCATTCAAGGTTTTAAATCGTCTTCCTTATCTATTTTCATAAATCAACATTCTCTTCAATTCCTTATTGCTTATCACCATCGTTTCATTCTTCTTCTTCTTTTTCTTCTTCAACAAAAACCATTAGGTTCATTTTAATATTTAATATTAATAAATAGATTATAAATGTTTAATATTTCATTTCAGTTTTCAATGTACTATCGTCTTCCGCAAAATCACCTAGAATTTGAAAAACATTTTTGTCCATAAAAATAAACAAAATATCATTAAAATTATCATTCAGTTATGATTTTGTTTATTATTATTTTATTTATGAATATCTTATCATTATAATTTTATTTTACATTATTCCTGACATTTCCCTGATTTCCAGGCAAAATTTAAACTTTTTCCTTGATTTCCAGGCAAAATTTAAACTTTTTCCTTTACCCTAAAGAATATTCTGATTCAATTTTTTTTTATTTATTCTTTTTATTTTCAAATTTCTTTAACCCGTTGCCTGTTAACAACTCAGCGTTGGGTCGTCAACTTTTCAGCAAAAAATAGAAATTTGTAATTTAAATTAAAAATTAAATTCGTTTACATAATTATTCATACACTATGGGTATCAATAATTCTAGATAAATTAATTACGAAATAAATAATTATTTATTATTCCTAAGTAACATAACAATTTTAAAGATTTTGATAGACATTTTTGGTCAATGAAATGAATATTTTTCCAAATAACGAAGAGGTTAATTGTAAAATTAGTCAAAACCATTAATAACTTTATTTTTAAATAAATATTTAATCATTATTATTTTTCCATAGAAATTAAGATTATAAAAAAATTTTAATTTAAATCTTTTAAAATACAATAACTTTCATGAATATTAATATAAAACATGAAGCAAAACTTCGAAGACATCGCTATCTTCATGTTTTATTATATACAGTTAAACTTTCATAAGATTAAAAAAAAATATTTACAAATATAATAAAATTTTTCACAGGAATTCAATTATTTTTATCCTTAAAAATTCAATATTTTCACAGTATTTTAATTATTTATAAAAAATATAAAAATTCATTGCAGTAATAATTCAATTATTATGATAAATAATAAAAGTTTTCCTAGAGGATTTCAATTATTTTTAATACATTTCTAAATGAATTCTTCGAAAAATGCAATTATTTTCAAAGAGCAGTTGTTGAGAAGAATTCAATTACATTTCACAAATAATACAATTCAATTAATTAAAAATCTACCATTTTAAGCTAACTTCTCAAAAAAATTCAATAATCTACAAAAAATTTATAAAATTCGTTACAAAAATTCAATTATCTTCATAAATAATAAAATTATTCTCATGATTTTTAATAGTTTAAAAAATATCAAAAAAATTTGTTGCAAAAATTTAATTATGTTCTTAAATACACTGAAAAAAAATTTATTTGATTCAAATAACCGATTATTTGTCTATAATGAAATAAATATTTACTTGAATCAAATAATTTTTATTTGAATCAAATAAATTGTATTTAAATCAAATAAATTGTATTTGAATCAAATATTTCAGTATTTGAAGCAAATACTAATTAATTGATTCAAATAAAAATTAATTTGATTCAAGTAAATATTTATCTGATTATAGACAAATAATAATGTTATTTAAATCAAATAAATTTTTTTTTTCAGTGTAATAATGTTCGAAAATTTCTGTTATTCGAAAATTTTTAGAAGAGTAGAAGCCGAAGATTTGCCTTTATTATTTAAAAAAGTTATTGGATATTTTTGAAGATTTTTTTTTAACGTATTTGACAAAAAATTTCAATTTAAGTCTTAAATAGGATTTCACTAATTTATAAAAATAATTGCATTTTTATAAAACCATATTTTAAATAATTAAATTCCTTTGAAAAATTGTGTTAAAATAGCAGATTTTGAAAATCATTTTATTGTTGAGAAAATTTTGGCAAAAAATTAAAAATTTGACAAGAACTTTTTAAAAATTTTCAATATAATTGGATTTCTAGAAAAAATTTCATTTCTTTTGAAAGTAATTGAATTATTGACTGAATTATTGACATTCTTTAAATTTGAATCAGTTAAAAGTAACTAATTTAGAGGCTATACTAATTGAAAATTAAATAAAAATTGATACTAATTTAAATTTGGAAAATTATCAACTGATTGTCATTTATCCAGAAACTTCATTTTTGTAAAAAAAAAAATAAAAAAAAAATTAAAAATAAAATTCAGTTCGCATGCTTTTTTGTTTTCTAACATTTTTAAAATTCTTTCTTTTTAAATATTTTCAATTTTAAAATTAATGTATTGAACATCATTGAATGCTTGCAAAGAATTTTATCAAAAAATTTCAGAATAATATTTTTATTATTAAATTATTTTAGAAAAATAATTTACTGCAAGCGAAGAATTTTATTAAAAAAGTTGATAATCCTAATTAAATTCTTCGAAGAATTTGTTTTAAATTTTTTTTTTAAATGAAGTTTCATTAATAAATTTAATTAAAAATTCTTGGCAAATAATTGAATTATCTTTAACAAGAATTTATTTTAATTTTCTAAAATAATCGTGTTTCGTAATAATTGAAATTAAAAATTTAATAATTAAATTTTATTAAAAATTTCTAGAAAATTATTGATTATGTCGATGTTTTTAATAATTATACAATTAATAATCATAGTGTAAAAATTTATTAATTTTTGCTGGAATAATTTAAAACTCTTTCCTAAAAATTAAAAACAATTATTTCTTTCGTGACAAAATTTTATTACAATTGTATTGAAAATAATTGATTTTTTCAAGAGATTTTAAATCTAACGTTTAAAATTTTTTTAAAAATAGTTAATGAAGTTTTTTAAAATAAGAAGTGAGAATAAAAATTCTAAAAAATTTTATGAAATTTTCGCGATTCAGATACGTGAAATTAATTTTTGAAAAAAATATTTTATAAAATTCCCTGACATTTCCAGGTATTCCCTGACCGAGAAAAAATTTCCTGACAATTCCAGGTTTTCAAGGTTTTTCCTGACCGTAGCAACCCTGTTAATTGTTTTTATATTAAGAGAGTGATGTTTTCTTGTTGAATTAGTAAATTTGACTACGAAATACTAATTTTTTACTAATTCATCAGTAGAATTCACTAATTCAAATGGAAAAGTCAGTCACTAATTGAAATTAGTAAACATTTTTGCCAACTCAAGTTTAGAGAGTTGCAAAGAACTTTTTTGAACCATTTTTTAAATACCTGAATTTATTCAAATAATAATTTTAAAATTATTTTATTATGAATTTTCGTGATGTTTTTCGATTTTTCCTGACCTGTTGCAACCCTGGATATAAGTGAGTTTTCATTCGTCTCATGCAAATAAATTTATAACAACAGTTACTTTTTGCAAAAAAAGAATGATAAAAATTTGAAAAATTTCAGAAATGCCGAACAGTGTAAAGATACTAACTACCAACATGGAATTCACCTAAGAAGTGAAATATCGCTATTAATAAAAGAAGAAAAGGAAGAAACGGAAGAAGAAGAAGACGAAGAAGAAAGAATTTAGGGCGCCAACAGAAATTCTAAATCGTTTATCACGCGCAATTGCTTGTCACTAGAGTATGTATCAGAGATAATATAACGAGAAGATGAATTCAAACGTATTTACGTTCAAACGTAACAAGGGGGGGGGGCGTTAGAATATTGGTCAAGCGTGTTTAGCTGTTAGCGAAATTGCCCCTTGGCTCGAAACAATTGAGCGAGAGAACAGTGAAGAAAGACAGAGAGGAAATAATAACTTATCAACGACGGAATCTGAGTAAGAAAGTGACCTTGAATTATGAAATAACCTCGTGTCAGTTGAATTTTGATTTGCATCTGAATTTCTGATCCGATTCTATTCCATATGTCAAGACGCGAGCACCGAACAATTTTTATCGATTCCGATTAATCAAAGTCACGTGTTTCATTGTTGAACCGCTATAAAACGTAAGCAGACGAATCCAGTTATTCCAACCAGATTTACAACTCACGATTCTTCTGAATTTTTATTCTTATTCTTTTTTTTTTTTAACGAGTCAGGACCCATATAATTCTTTAAGTAAATCAATTTTTTTTCCTTCTTCTTTTTTTTTTTTTTGCAGGAATACTAATAATATAATAAACGATTTAATCTTATTAATAAATTTCCGACAAACTAATTCTCTACGTTTCTATTTTTCGAAACCGCAAATTTATACCTATTGTTACTCGAAATCGAAATATGCAAATTTTTCTGCCTTTTTACATATTATTATGTGTATTCAAATTGTCAGAGATATGAATATATTATTTATTAACATTTCGAACTTTCGTGGATAATAAAATATTCACTAAGAATATATACATATTTCTTTGCATTATTTATCGGATTTGTGAAGAATTATTATATTTATTGGAAATTTGGCTATGAATGGAAATCAAATTTCGAAATCAACTAAAATCGATTTTTTTGCATCTTAAAGTCGATGATCCGAGGCCTGAATTCTCAATAAGTAAAAAAAACTCTGCTGGAAAAATATAAAATCTATATTAAATGCATATAGTTGACACTTTAATACCGAAGAGTCTCATTGTCTGACCAAATAAAGGACTCGACTGCGTGTTGTTTTTTTTTCCCACTGCAGAATAGAAATGACACCTTGTTAGGCAAAGCGTAACAATATATTCCAACTAGGTGCTAAACTTACAAACTCTACAGTGCTGCATGATATACTGTATACATTAAAAAAAAAATTTAAATTCGAAAACTATGTAAATAAGAGACTTTTTAAAATTACCCACCACGCCATTTATTTAATTAGATTATTATTAATATCTCTCCTAGAAATTAAATACAGCGAATTTTCATTCTCAGCAATAAATTAAGAATATATGTTCAATGTTAATAAGAAGAAAATGCAAATAACAGAGGTTGTTAACAATCTTCATGAAAATTGCATCTAATGTTTCGCACACTTGGAATGTTGGTAAAATATATTCACAAAACAGGTTGTAGTTTTGTGAAAATAAATACAAATTTTTTCCCACTTCATATATATATATATTCAATTAAATGAAAAAGATTTGAAAATAAGTCACCAATTAAATGCGCAGTCAATAAACTCTTATATAGTGTTCGGAGAGGCTCAATTATCATATAATACGAAATTAGTTCTTTTCGAATTCAAAATTAAAACTCATTCTCGTCTCATTATTATCACACCTGCTGTTGACATATTTATCTATTTTTAAAATCTAAAGTTTCTTTTAATTAGTACAACTTTTGCTGCGAAGGTATTCAAATTTTTACAAGTCTTGTTGAATTTTATTGAAATATTATATATGACAATTTTATCGATGAAACGATGGTTAATAAAATTATAAAGTCTAATGAACTGATTAAAAATTTACACACAAGTGAGGGAATTGAAAACAAATTAAATGCAGTATTAGGAAGAGAAAAAAATAAAGATAACGAAAAAAACATAGAAAGATAAAATCTGTGCCAATAAAATTATTCTATTACGAATGTAAAATTCAGGGCTCGAAGCAGTGAAAGTATTTAAAAATACTGACTTTACGGACCAAAAATTAAAAATTAAGGACCATTTACGGACCAACTGACGAAAATAGAATCAGGCCGAATCAAATATAAGAGAACATTTTACTTAAAACTAGAAATTCAATTTTTCACGTTTTATAATAATTAATATTAATTATTCATAAAAATAATTTATAATAATTCAAATCATTGTCAATTCAATTATTATTATTCAGAATTTTTATCTAAAATTCGTCTTTATATCGATTATTTTTAATAATTTTCGAAAAAGTTCTTTGACAATTTTCAAATTTATTTCTTTACAATATTTAATTTGACGACATTTCATTTATTAATTACAATCCTTTTATTAAATAAATATTAGAAAATAGAAACTGAAAATAGTATTAAAAGAACTCAATTAAACTTTTTCAAAAAAATTAATTACAAAATTGAATTATTTTTTAAAATTCACCCTATATTGCTTTTAATATTCAATGATTATCTAAAATTTGAACTGAAATTCATTTTTATGAAATAAAATTCAAATTTTATTAGATTATTCTACTAGAATTCAATTATTTAAATAAAAATAAAACGCAATAAAATAATTTATTGAAGAATTGAACGTTTCTTAAAATTCAATTCCCACAAAAAATTATTATCAAGAAATTATCAAATACTTGAATTCTATTAACGAATTTTAATAAAATTTCTGACAATAATTACATATTTAGAGAAATTCGACTAAAATTGTATTAAAAATAATTCAAATTCTGCATTGAATTTTATTATTTATGAAAATAATTGAATTTTTGCGAAGAATTTTATTAAAATTTTCAAAAATATTTAAATTCTTGTAAAATATTAACAGGAATTCAATTATTTTTAAAAATTTTAATAAAATTCTTGGCATAAAATAAAAATAACAAAATTCTTAGTAGATCTTTAAATACTTTCAGAAATTTTAATAAAATTTTTCGCAAGAATTTAAATATTTTCGTAAAATAATAAAAATCTTTGAAGGGAATTAATTATTTTCAATAGTCTTAATAAAATTCTTCGCAAGAATTCAATTATTTAAAAAAATATTAGAATTTTATCAGAAATTCAAAACATTTTAAAAAGATTTTATAAAACTTTTTTTGGTAGCAATTCAATTATTTTTAACACAATTTAAAAAAAATTTCCCAAATTCAATTATATTTAAAATTTTAATAAAAATCTTGGAAAGAATTCAATTATTATAATATATACGTTAACTGAAAACAATTTTTCAACAATTAAATTATTTGGACGAATTTTAATAAAATTTTTAATAATTTTTTCGAGGAATTCGATTAAAAATTTAAAATTCTATTAAAAAAAATTGAATTCCAAAAAAGAATTTTATTATTTACAAAAATAATTGAATTCCGGTAAAATTTTATTAATTACGAAAATACTTGAATGATTGCGAAGAAATTTAGTAAAAAAAAAATTATCAAATAATTGAATTCTATTAACGAATTTTAATAAAATTTCTAAGAATAATTACTTTTTTAGAGAAATCGGATTAAAAAAATTAAATATAATTAAAATTTTATTAAAAATAACACGAATTCTGCATTGAATTTTATTATTTATGAAAATAATTAAATTCATGTGAAGAATTTTATTAAAATTTTCAAAAATAAATTAAATTCTTGTAAAAAATTAACAGAGATTCAATTATTTTTTAAAATTTTAATAAAATTTTTCGCACAAATTAAAAATAACAAAATTCTTAGCAAATCGTTATTTACTTTCAAAAATTTTAATAAAATTTTTCGCAAGAATTTAAATATTTTCGTAAAATAATAAAAATCTTTGAAGGGAATTAATTATTTTCAGTAGTCTTTATAAAATTCTTCGCAAGAATTCAATTTTTTTAAAAATATTAGAATTTTAGCAAAAAGTCAAACATTTTAAAAAGTTTTGAAAAAACCTTTTTTTGGTAGAAATTCAATTGGTTTTAAAAGAATTTTAAAAAAATTTCCCAAATTCAATTATTTTTTAAATTTTAAAAAAATTCTTCCAAAGGATTCAATTATTATAATGTAAGATGACTGAAAACAATTTTTAAACAATTTAATTCTTTCAAAGAATTTTAATAAAATTTTTAAGAATTTTGTCGAGGAATTCGATTAAAATTCTATTAAAAATAATTGAATTCCTTAAAAGAATTTTATTATTTACGAAAATAATTGAATCCCGATGAAATTTTATTAATTATTAAAATTGTTGAATGATTGCGAAGAAATTTATTGAAAAAATTTGTTATTAATGAAATTCTTGTGGAATTATTATTATTTTTTGAAAATGATTAAATGTTTTTGTAGAATTTTATTAAATTTTTTTACATAATTAAATTCTTTTGGTAAATTTTATAAAAATAGTAGATATTGAAAAATATTTAATTTTTGCAAAAAATATTATTACTTTTGAAAATAATTCAAATTTTGCAATGGATTTTATTAAAATTTTTGAAAATAATTGAATTTCATTACTTTAAAAAATACTTGAATTCCTGTGGTAAATATTGTTAATTATGAAAATAATTGAAATTTTTTAATGAATTTTAATAAAATTTTGGAAAATATTTGAATTTTGTTGAAAAATTTTACTATTTATTTATACAGTTAATTGAAATGTTGACAATGTTTTTTAGTTTTTTTCAAAATATATGAATTTCGAAGAGGAATTTTAATATTTCTAAAGATAATTGAAATTTTGACGAGAATTTAAAAAAAATTGTTGAACATAATTGAATTTTTGCGAAGAATTTTCTTATTTTTCAATATAATTGAATTTTGCAAAAAATTGTATCAGAACTTTTGAAAATAATTAAATTTAGAGGATGAATTTTAGTCTTTATGAAGATATTATAAATTTTAAGGAAAAATTAAAAAAAAATTTTTTTAAATAATTGAATTTCTGACAAGAATTTTATTACTTTTGAAAATAATTGAATTTCAGAGAAGAATTTTATTAAAGTTTTTTGCAAATAATTGAATTTCAGGGAAGAATTTCATTATTCACAAAGATAATTGATGTTTTGAACAGATTTTTTCTAGAAATATTTAAAAATAATTAAATTTTGCAGAAGAATTTTGATATTTGTAAACATAATTGAAATTTTGAGAATTTAAAAAATAATTTGAAAATAATTGAATTTTTACAAAGATTTTTCTTTCTTTTCAATATAATTGAATTTTGCAAAAAATTGTATCAGAACTTTTGAAAATAATTAAATTTCCAGCCTGAATTTTAGTCTGTATGAAGATGTTACAAATTTTGAGGAGAAATTAAAAAAAAAATTTTGAAAATAATTGAATTTTTGCGAAGAATTTTATTACTTTTGAAAATAATTGAATTTTAATATAATTGAATTTTTTGCAAAGAATTTGATTACTTTTAAAAATAATTGACTTTCTGCAATCATTTGTAATTTCTCTAAAATTCTCCAAATTATGTCGTAGAATTTACGACCTTTTCATCCTTTTTGAATGAAATTACGGACTTTACGGACCTTTTTTTAACAAAAAACGGTCTTTTACGGACTTGAAGCAAAGTTACGGACTTTTTCAGGATTTACGGACCTACTTCGAGTCCTGAAAATTTAAAAATTGACTTGTGTTTTCTTGAAAGTATGAAATTGATACTAAAGTGGATTACATGGAGAAAAAAGAATTTTCAATATAGAACTAACAAAATTCGTTTGTTGTCCTTGCAAAATTTTTTATTACCTACAAATAAAAACAGTTCGTTATAATTTTAACGAGTTCTTGAAATTTTAGAAGCACGATAAGAAAAAGAGAAAAGAAAAAAAAAGTTTCCAGAAGGAACAAAACATATTGAGGATTTTATGAATTAAATTTGAATAGGCAGTAGCGGAGACTCAACCCACGAAACATGCAAATTGACCTATGAGTCATAGAAGTGGTCGCAAAGAAGCGTAAATAGCGAGTAGAAATTTGCACTCTGGATTGGATAATGAGACTATTCAACAATGTAATGGCATGTTTGTACAGTATAAATTCAGGAATTATTATTGTACTCTACATATTGCGCTAATTTCTCCTTTCAAAACCACGAAACAAAAGCGACAAGGGAAAAATAGTAGCATTAGTAAAATAAGTAATAAATAATAAACTAATAACTAAATAATATCACAATATTACACATGAAAATTCTAATTTTTCTAATTTTCTAATTTCGGAAAATTCTAATTTTTAAATAAATTTACACTTAGAAAACAATTTCTTTCAAACAACAAAATTTTTTTCAATTTATCAACTAAATAAATCGCTTTCAAAAATTCAAACTTTATACCGAGTTGACACAAAAACTTATTATTTTGTTTCTTGACTTTTCCTTAAGTTTCAAAGAAAATTTTGAAATAAAAAATGTTTTGACCAATAAATTGGCTGATGAAAAGAAATTTTTTGTCTCAGTTGTAGTAATTAAAAAACTCCCAAAAAGTCATAAATAAATAAAAAATAAATAAATAAAATTGATACAAAACATAATTCTTTTCCCCACACAAGTGTAAAGTGAAGAAAACATCAAAAAATTATTCAGTGACAAAACAAGTGTCCTAATAAAGAGAGACTCTTTTCCCAGGAGAATTTTTCACAGAATCCTCACAAAGTCTCGGTATTACATTTGTATTCATGACGGAAGGAGAATTTTTTTTTTTTTTTATTCATTTAGAAGAAAGTCGAATGATGGTAGCAAGCAATCGTATACATGCCGGCCGTGTTCGGCAAAACGATTTTATCTGTTCCATGCATTCCCTCACAGTGCGTGGTACAGAGAGAAGTAAAGGGTCAGCTGCTTCAGAGAGAGAGAGAGAGCATCTCACACACGCACAAAACACAAGCACTCACACACGATTAACGCATTTACACGTTTACAGGTTGAAGCTATCGAAATAGTTCTTTCTCAAGTGCCGGTAATATTTATGCACGCAAAGAATCTTGCAGAAATGCTAAATTATTCAATTCGTGAAATCAGATATTCTCCTAAAGGTGAGAAAGTCATTTTTCAAACTTTTAAACTGTATAATAATTGATTCATCTGAGTCATTCCAATATATTTCGAGTTTTCGACTAAAGTCGTTGCCGACTAATTTTCAAAAATTTTAATATTTTGCAGGAATGATTTTAAAGATATTACACTGGAAAAAAAAATTATTTGATTCAAATAACCGATTATTTGTCTATAATCAAATAAATATTTACTTGAATCAAATTATTTGTCTATAATCAAATAAATATTTACTTGAATCAAATTATTTTTATTTGAATCAAATAAACAGTATTTGCTTCAAATAATGAAATATTTGATTCAAATACAATTTATTTCATTCAAATAAAAATTATTTGATTCAAGTAAATATTTATTTGATTATAGACAAATAATCGGTTATTTGAATCAAATTAATTTTTTTTTAGTGTAGGATTACCGAACAAAACGAATTTTTAAAATATTTTTCACATTTATTGTAAAATAAGCATCTAAAGTATATGAAGTCGTAAAAACTGGCATATTTTCATCTATTAGAAAATATTAAAGAAAACACATAATTTATTATAAAAACGTAAAAAAATTTAGATTTTACTAAGAGTGAATTATTTTATTATTATAAATTGGTAGAAACAATTATTAATAAGAAATATTAAATAAAAAATGATTTTAAAGTTAACCTGGCAAATAACCTATTTTTGCAAATTTCATTCACTAAATGTGAGAAATAGAAATCATTAAATTGAATAAAACCTTATGAAATACAAAGTACCTGTGATTAACTTTTAGTTTTTCTTAACACTTTCTTCCTTTTTTCTTCATAAATGTTAAAAAATAAGCAATTAAAACTGGCACTTTGCTTATTTTCACGATTTTAAAACATTTTTACATTTTTACATTTTTCCGGGCAGAAGTTATTTAACTTCTGCCCAGAAAAATGAAAAATTACGAAAATTGGTCAATAATTAATTGATTATTAGATACACTCACTGGAAAAAGATTTTCTTTGGTCCCGAAGCTATTTTCCGAATTAATTAACTTTAAACTTTTTACTATTTCTATCAGGTTAATACATGTAATTTTTTTGAAACTGAAGTTGGTTCAAAACGATTAAACAAGAAGAGCTAACTTCGTCATTTAAAAAACACATGTGTTAACCTGACAAAAATAGTAAAAATGTTAAGTTAATTAATTCGGAAAATAGCTTCGGGACCAAAGAAAATCTTTTTCCAGTGACTGTATCTAGTGATCAATTAATTATTGCCCAAATTTCGTAATTTTTAATTTTTCTGGGCAGAAGTTATTTACATTTTTAAATCGTGAAAATAAGCAAAGTGCCAGTTTTAATTGCTTATTTTTTAACATTTATGAAGAAAATAGAAAGAAAGTGTTAATAAAAACTAAAAGTTAATCACAGGTATTTTATATTTCATAAGATCTGATAAAATTTTGTGCAAAAATTCAATTATCTTCGAAAGTAAGAAAATTCTTGACAAAAATTCAATTATGTTCAACAATTTTTTTTAAATTCTCGTCAAAATTTCAATTATCTTTATAAATATCAAAATTCTTCTGCAAAATTCAATTACTTTTAAATATTACTAGAAAAAATCTGTTCAATATTTCAATTATCTATTTGTGAATAATAAAATTCTTCCCTGAAATTCAATTATTTGCAAAGAACTTTAATAAAATTCATCTCTGAAATTCAATTATTTTCAAAAGTAATAAAATTCTTCGCAGAAATTCAATTATTTTGAAAATTTTTTTTATATTTCTCCTGCAAATTTATATTATCTTCATAAAGAATAAAATTCATGCTGGAAATTTAATTATTTTCAAAAGTTCTGATACAATGTTTTTCAAAATTCAATTATCTTGAAAAGTAAGAATATTCATCACAGCAATTCAATTATTTTCACAATTTTTTTTTAAATTCTCTTTGAAATTTCAATTACCTTTGTAAATATCAATATTCTTCTGCAAAATTTAATTACTTACTAAAGTTTTATAAATTTTTCCCCAATAATTCAATTATTTTCATAAAAAATGATTAATTTTTTTTTAAAAAGTCTTATAATGTAAAATAATGATTTTATCGGTCATCTTTAATTATTCTGAAACATGAATTTTAAAAACAATTTTTTATAAGTTGTTTAATTACAAAAAGGTTGGAATTTGAATCTTTTGAAGAATTTTAATTTGTATGGAAAAAAATAATAAAAATAATAAAAAACATTATCAACATTTCAATTTCTGTATAAATAAATAGCAAAACTTATCAACAAAATTCAATTATTTTCAAAAATTTACTAAACGAATTTAATTATTTAAAAAAATATATTAAAACTCTACAAAAACTTTTAATTATTTTCAAAGAATAATAAAACTTTCACAAGAATTTCATTAATAACAATTTTTTTTATAAATTTCTCTGCAATTATTCAACTATTTTCATATTTTTATTAATAAAATTTTACCGGAATTCAATTATGTTCGTAAATAATAAAATTCTTTTTAGGAATTCAATTATTTTTAATAGAATTTTAATCGAATTTCTCGAAAAAATTCTTAAAAATTTTATTAAACTCGTTCAAAGAATTTAATTGTTTAAAATTTGATTTTAGTCATCTTAGATTATAATAATTGAATTATTTGAAGAATTTTATTAAAATTTTAAAAATAATTTTAAAATTAAAAAAAAAAAATTTTTAATTTTAAATTCTTGCACTGTAAAAAAAAAACACAATATGTTAGAAAATGTGTACGAAGATATTTTAAACATCTTAAATTAAAATATTTCTTATTTTATTTTATTTTTTTTTTTTTTTTTATTTTTTTTAATTTTTAAATTTTTAAATTTTAAATTTTAAAATGTTTGAATTTCTGCTAAAATTCTAATATTTTTAAAATAATTGAATTCTTGCGAAGAATTTTATTAAGACTATTGAAAATAATTGATTTCCTGCAAAGAATTTTATTATTTTACAAAGAAATTTAAATTCTTGCGAAAAATTTTATTAAAATTTCTGAAAGTAATTAAAGATTTGCGAAAAATTTTGTTATTTTTAATTTATGCGAAGAATTGTATTCAAATTTTTTAAAATAATTGAATTTCTGTTAATTTTTTACAAGAATTTAATTATTTATGAAAATTTTAATAAAATTCTTCGCAAGAATTTAATTATTTTCATAATTAATAAAATTCAATGCAGAATTTCAATTATTTTTAATATAATTTAAATCCAATTTCTCTAAAAATGTAATTATTAGTAAAAATTTTATTATAATTCATTAATAGAATTCAAGTCGATGCGACTGAATCGGTTTTTTTCGAGATTTTTTTACTAAAATACGAATGAAATAAAAATTTTTTTTTAAATTTAAAGGAAAAAGTTTGAGTGAAAAAAAATGTTTTTTACATTTATTTACAAATTTTTCGAAAACATCAGTAACTTCTTTTATAAATAAATATTTAATTATTATTTTTCGATAGAAATTTAAAAAATTGAAATTGAACGTTTCTTAAAATTCAATTCCCACTAAAAATTATTATCAAGAAATTATCAAATAATATAATAATATTATATTATAATAATATTTCTTCTTCTAGTATAATAATATTATATTCTAATGTGTTGATAATAAATTTTGGTGGGAATTGAATTTTATGAAACGTTCAATTTCAATTTCAATTTTTTAAATTTCTATGGAAAGATAATAATTAAATATTTATTTATAGAAGAAACTACTGATGTTTTTGAAAAATTTGTAAATAAATGTAAAAAAACATTTTTTCTACTCAAACTGTTTTCTTTAAAATTAAGAAATTTTATTAATTTCATTCGTATTTTAGTAAAATAAATCTCGAAAAAGTTTATTAGTCGCATTTTTTCACAAAAAAGTCGAACAAAGTCACGTTTCCTTAGAAAAGTCGATAAAAGTCAAAAACGTCGCACAATCCGAGCCATGTTACACTGTAAAAAGAAAGGTACTAATTTAGTACCAATTTTGGTACTAAATCGTAATTTGGTTCTATTTTAATACCAAAATCAGCTCTAATTTAGAACCTTTTTTTTACAGTGTAATATTTTCCACTTGTTTTCGCACTGCAAAAAGAAGTATCTTAATTAAGATGTTTTGGTAGTCATTTCTAAGATGTTATTGTAGTCACTTTTCAGTCACTAAAAATATCTTAATTTAAGATGTTTAAAGTATCTTCGTACACATTTTCCAACATATTTTTTGGGGAAAAAGTTTTGAGGTTAACTATGGGCTCATATGTAAGATATTTTATGCATCTTAGGTTTTAGTAACTTAAATTTTTTTCGCATCTTACAATTCACAAGTAACTTATTATCGCTAAACATCTTGTTGAGACAGAAACATCTTAATTTAAGATACTTTAAAAAACTTACAGAAGGGTCTTACTTTTTTAAGATAGAAAAAATATCTAAGACGTATAAAGCATCTGAAAAATATGTAAGATACTTTCGAAAACATCTTATTTTAAGATGTAAGATACCATTTTTCCATCTTACATCTTATGTTAAGGTATCAATAAATAAGATACTTATTTTTGCAGTGCGAATATAAAATTTCAAACGAAATTTTCCATCGCTCATCAGTGAAAAAGGTTTAATTACGTACTCGCAAGTTCGAATTTCCCTGGAGTGATAATAATCATTTCATTATACCATTTCTGGTGCGCGCTCGATAATGACAATCAATTACGATCAGAGGATTGCGGTTAAACGTACACGTCGTGAAACTAGGCGATTCGTGGCGTGCATCAAGCGCGTGCCTATATAAATGCCTTGGCGCGTTGGTAATTGACCGATTCTTATATATACTATATCGACGCGCTTTATTGAACTGTGTGCTTCAATATTGCTCTTTCTTTTTTTAACGCAAAATAGATAAATTCAAATCTTATCTTATGCATATTCCTTAATTATTTCATCGCTTTCTATGACTCTAATGATGCGTGCGATTACTGGTACTGATAAGACATAAATAATAAACTTCCCAATCAAGGAGCAATGTATACATATATATATATATATATATATATATATATATATATATATATATATATATATATATATATATATATATATATATATATATATATTCTGTGCATGTATAATATTAAGTCTTCAATTATTCGTAGTTTCCTCGCACTTAAAATAGGCGCACTTATCTCAGAAACTTTATATCGCTCTCATGTGGCTATAACCGACAAAACTGTAAATAAATGTACGTTAATTATAACTCTAATCCTTAACCCAAATTAACTTGCAAATGAATTTTTTCTCTCTTTATATTATTTTTTACGATCTATTTATTAACTTATTTATTTAAACATATAGGCGAGAGAAGACTGCCCATAAAAAAAAACGTTATAATCTCAGAAATGTTTTCAATATATATGTATATGGGTGAATTTTCTGAAAGTGACACTTTTAAATTTCAGTTTTTCAATTAATTTTTTTCCTTCAATTATATGGTTTTTTCTATTAAAGCTACTCAATTTCATACTCAAGAGTAAGATTTTTAGGTTGCGCAAAATTAATTTTTAAAAATATTAAAGTTTTTTTTCATTTGAAAAATATTATTGTTGCTCCATTAAATTAATTTTATTTAACTGGCGAGCTTTTCTATTAAAAATTCACGCCAATATCGCATTCACGAAGTGAAAATAAAATTACACTGCTTAAAAATTAATAGTTTGTATATTTTAATACCAAATATATTCAATTGGATGAAAATATAAATGTATTTAAAGTATTTGATTTAATGGTAATTTGGGTTAATTTTTTCAAAGCAATGCTAAATACTAAAAACAAAAGATCGCATATTTCAAGGAAAAGGCTTCGGAGATGAAAAGCTTCGGAGATGAAAAATAAATTTTCTTTCATATTTGTATACATTAGGGCGCAATTGAAATATGTTTTTTAGTAAAACACAAATCTCACACCCTCATTTTATATTACCACCGAAATATTCCGTTAAATTTACTTATACATTCAGTTATTTATCAAAAAAGAAGGTTTCGGAGATGAAATTAATTTTTACTCGGAGAAAAATGTAAATTTCGATTATTTATAACAGCAATAATTTTTCTCCTTTTTGTCGATAAAATATAGGAAAATTTAACGTCAGATTCTCAGCTTTATTTTAATGTGCATTAAAATTTTGTTTAAGATATTTTTAAAGTATAAAATGCGTCAGTAATCATTGTAAAGTAATTTTAACCTAAAACTGAAGACAAAGTTGAAACATTTTTATCAAAAATAAAAGTGCGGTCTACAAATTTTTAAAATGCATATAATGATAGAAAAAACATTGTACTTTCTGACAATATTTTTAAAAAATTTCTGAGAATTTGAAAAAAACCATGAAAATTTAATTTTATTGTAGAAGTCCTATTGGAGACATGTTGAAAAGGCTTCGGAGATGAAAGTAATTTAGTTAACACGTAAATTAAGTTGAATAAAATTATTTAATTTTCTTTTAAAAATGATAAATAAGTGCTAAATTTTCACTATGGAAATTGATAATAATTATTAAAGAGTAGATTTTGTAAAATTAATCGAGACATAAAAAATATCACTTTTAGAATATTCACCCATATAGTGTTAAAATAAAATACAAAAAGTAGAAGTCTGTATATATATATATATGTATAATATATTAAGGATTTAAGGTAAGTCAATTCTTAAATTACGATGTAAATTGAAAAAATCAGAACAAAAAATTTTATCAGATTTCTGGTAGGTTACTTTCTTTTTTTTGTTGAATTTTTTTTCGAAATATAATCTTTCGACAAACACAAGAGGCGCATTTATAAGGATTGACTGGTTTCTTTTTATCTATACAGCATTTCTTTTTATCCCTAGAGCCGTTTTCATTTACAGAAGATTGAGCGCGCCCACACGTAATTTTATAGAGGTTGCCTCGTAAAATGAACATTAAACTATCGCCTTCCGAAGATAATCGCTTGTACAATTTGTATTTTCCTCTTTCCGTCTGATTTCACAAGATTACTCCTTTCAACGAGAAATAAGAAGAAAAATTAGAACACTTTATTTTTTTTGTTTTCGTTTTCAGGAAACGATATATATATATATATATATATATATATATATATATATATATATATATATATATATATGAAGAAGACGCGGCTAAAAGGTTTCGTCGTAAATAACCTAAATTAAATATTATTGACTGAAGATAAAATAATGGAATTCTGTCTAGACATTATATTTTAAATGTGTATAGTGGAATTAGAAACAAAATGCTTTAGAAAAAAAATTAGAATACTTAAAATGAAGGAAGGAAAATAATTGTTCTACGTCGAGAAAACTTTTGTGAAACAAATGTTAATGAATAAAACAATGTGAATTTTGAATTTCATTTTTCTAATATTTTCATCGACCGACTCATAGAACACGAGATGTATGACTACTCTCGAAATCTTATTTCACATATAATACTCGTTTGGCATAAAACCATTTAACATAAATATCATTTGACATAAAATCTATTTGGTACAAGAAATTTAATTTAAATTTAATTTAATTTGAATTTTATTTGACAAACATTTCAGTAAACATACAATATTTATTGCATAAATGGCATTTTATATGACATTTTTATATATATTTCATTAAACATAAAATTTATATAACATATATGTCATTTGACATAGAATTAATGACAATTGAGGTGAAATTTCTTTAACACACGTCATTTGACATAATAATTTGATATAAATTTTATTTTGTCCTAAAATTCATGTCTCATAAATTTCATTTGGCATACATTTTATTTGGCATAAATGTCACATAATAATTATCATTTGACATAAAATTCATTTAACATGAAAGACATTTAAAATAAATTTTTTTGACATAAACGCCATTTAACATAATTTTTTGACATAAAGGTCACTTAAAATAAATTTTTTTTACTTAAACGTCATTTAACAAAAATTTAATTCAACAAAATTCTCATTTGACATGAAATTCATTTTGCACATAATTGCACTTTACATAGAAATATCGGCGCGAATTTTAAAAGTAACCAATATAAACCGATTACAAACAAAATTGTGATTCGACAATTTTGAAATTCGCACCTATATTATTTCAGGACAAATGATTTTTATGTAAAATGTAATCCATGTCAACTGAATTTTATGTAAAATGAGAATTATGTGTAATGACTTATCCGTTAAATTGAATATATGTAAAGCAAATTTTATGTCAAATGATAATTACGTTAAATAGGATTTATACCATTGAAAATTATATCAAGTAAATTATTTTGTTAAATAAAAATTATGTTAAATAATATTTACGTCAAATGAAATTTATGTCAAGTCATTATCTAAAATTTTAACTGAAATTCATTTTCATGAAATAAAATTCAATTTTTATTAGAATATTCTACTAGAATTCAATTATTTAAATAAAAATAAAACGCAATTCAATAATTTTTTGAAGAATTGAACTTTTTTTAAAATTCAATTCCCATAAAAAATTGTTGTCAACAAAATTATCAAATACTTGAATTCTATTAACGAATTTTAATAAAATTTTTAGGAATAATTACATTTTTAGTGAAATCGGATTCAAATTGTATTAGAAATAATTGAAATTCTGCATTGGATTTTATTATTTATGAAAATAATTGAATTCTTGCGAAGAATTTTATTAAAATTTTTTAAAATAAATAAAATTCTTGTACAAAATTAACAGGAATTTAATTAATTTTAAAAATTTGAATAAAATTCTTGGCATAAATTAAAAATAACAAAATTCTTAGCAGATCATTAATTACTTTAAGAAATTTTAATAAAATTTTTCGCAAGAATTTAAATATTTTCGTAAAATAATAAAAATCTTTGCAGGGAATCAATTATATTCAAAAATATTAGAATTTTAGTAGAAATTCAAAAATTTTAATAAAATTTTTTTTGGTAAAAATTCAATTATTTTTAAGACAATTTAAAAAAATTTTCCAAATTCAATTATTTTAAAAATTTTAATGAAATTCTTCGAAAGAATTTAATTATTATAATCCATAAGATAAATGAAATCAGTTTTCAAACAATTAAATTCTTTTGACGAATTTTAATAAAATTTGTAAGAATTGTTTCGAGGAATTCGATTCGAATTCTATTAAAAATAATTGAATTCCTAAATAGAATTTTGTTATTTACGAAAATAATTGAATCCCGGTAAAATTTTATTAATTATGAAAATAGTTGAATGATTGCGAAGAAATTTATTAAAAAAAGTTTGTTATTAATGAAATTCTTGTGAAATTTTTATAATTCTTTGGAAATAATTATCAGTTTTTTGTAGAATTTTATTAAATTTTTATTTTTTTAAATAATTAACTTCTTTTGATAAATTTTCTAAAAATAGTAGATATTGAACAATATTTAATTTTTGCGAGGAATATTATTATATTAGAAAATAATTCAAATTTTACAATGGATTTTATTAAAATTTTCGAAAATAATTGAATATCATTACTTCAGAAAATAATTGAATTCATGTGATAAATATTGTTAATTATGAAAATAATTGAAATTTTTTAATGAATTTTAATAAAATTTTTGAAAATAATTGAATTTTGTTGATGAATTTTGCTATTTATTTATACAGATAATTGAAACGTTGACGTTTCTTAGTTTTTTTTTGAAAATATATCAATTTCAAAAAAGAATTTTAATATTTCTAAAGATAATTGAAATTTTGACGAAAATTAAAAAAAAATTTTTAACATAATTAAATTTTTGCGAAGAATTTGATTACTTTTAAAAATAATTGAATTTCAGAATAGAATTTTATTAAAATTTTTTGCAAATAAATGAATTTCAGGGAAGAATTTTATTATTCACAAAGATAATTGAAATTTTGAACAGATTTTTTTTAGAAATATTTAAAAGTAATTGAATTTTGCAGAAGAATTTGGATATTTTTAAAAATAGTTGAAATTGTGGGAAGAATTAAAAAAAATTTGAAAATAATTGAATTTCTGCGATGAATATTCTTATTTTTTAAGATAATTTAATTTTGCAAAGAATTTTATCAGAACTTTTAAAAATAATTGAATTTATGCGAAGAATTTTATTACTTTTGAAAATAATTGAATTTTAGAGAAGAATTTTATTAAAATTCTTTCCAAATAATTGAATTTCAGGAAAGAACTTTATTATTCACAAAGATAATTAAAATTTTGAACAGAATTTTTCTAGAAATATTCAAAAGTAATTGAATTTTGCAGAAGAATTTTGATATTTATAAACATAATTGAAATTTCGAAAATTTAAAAAAAAATTTGAAAATAATTAAATTGCTGTGATAAATTTTCTTACTTTTCAAGATAATTGAATTTTGCAAAAAATTGTATCAGAACTTTTGAAAATAATTAAATTAAGAGGATGAATTTTAGTCTTTATGAAGATATTACAAATTTTAAGGTGAAGTTAAAAAAAATTTTGGAAAATAATTGAATTTCTGCAAAGAATTTTGTTACTTTTGAAAATAATTGAATTTCGTCATAATTGAATTTTTGCAAAGAATTTGATTACTTTTAAAAATAATTGACTTTCTGCAATCATTTGTAATTACTCTAAAATTCTCCAAATTATATCGTAGAATTTACGAACTTTTCATTCTTTTTGAATGAAATTACGGACTTTACGGATCTTTTTTCAAAAAAACGGACTTTTACGGACTTGAAGCAAAGTTACGGACTTTTTTAGGATTTACGGACGTCCTACTTTGAGCCCTGCTACTTGAAACATTAATTTTCTCTCTCACAAGCGGTGATAATTTCATCCGTTTTGTTTATAAGGAATAAGTTCAAATCAACATCATTTAAATCCATTATGGTTGTATCTATGCATGTTTAATTTTAAATAGTGTGTTAGTGTTTATATTGTGATAAATTGTGTGTTTAGGTCAAATTGTGAATTTCCATCTCAAATTGTGTATACGTTTTGTGCAAACCTTGAAAAAAGTGTGCAAATAAATAAATTGAAATATAAGATTCAGATGCATAAGAAAGCAAAGATTATTATTTAGTTATTATTTTGTATTTATTTGTAAATTATTTTGTAAAACATTTTTTTAAAGCAAGCGTTTTGATCATTAAAACTAAATTATGCTATAAATTCTTGTTCATGTACTTTAAAATTGATAGCTTGTGCTATTGATTCAAAATAAGGAAGAAATCAAATCACTAGTACATGCTATTAAGTTCATAACAGATTTAATTATACCTAAGAAATGCATTTCTTGATATTATAGCATTTTCTGTTGCCTAGGAAATGCATTGCTTGATATTGTAGCATTTTCTGTTAACATTATAAGTTCTGTAATAACTTAGTACAATATGTATTCAAATCTATACTGCAATAGTCAATAGCACATGTTATTGAACCAACAGTATTTGTATTCGAACAATATTAAACATGCCGTTTATTGCGACAATGTTTCATTGATTCAATAGCATTTCTTTCTCAGTCTACATCAATTATTTTCCTTTTTCAATAAATCAATAAATCGTCATTAAATCGATTCAATAAATCGTCGAGTCAAAAAATAGCCAATTGGTGAACAAAGTATAGCCTCTTTGGTTTGACGGTAGTAAAAAAATTGAAATTGAAGGTAAAGCTAAAATAAAAACGAATCTTGCTTCTATAATCAACATTGAGTGCATTAAGAAATTACGATGCATTTGCACGAAATGTTTATTACATTTTATTGCCCCACTATGTCGATTACTTTTATTGCGAGTAAGTTTCGCAGCTCTGCTCGTTATTGTCACCATAAGAAAAATATATGAATGCTGGTTTTCAACAAACTCGTTTCTTTTACATGACAACAGGGTCGCTGTTTATAGAGGACAATTATATTATATATCCGGCTCTTTCCTCCCAACGACAATATTATTTTACTATTCTGCTTAAACATTAATTAATATCCAACTGTTGTTGTTGTTGTTTTTTTAGTTTCATTTGTGATATTCCTAAAATAGAAATAAGCCAAAAAGATAAATACTGAAAGAAATGCTAATCTATAGAACTATGTAATCTGTAAAATATAAATTGTTTTCTAAAGATACACGTAGTTTTTAATTTTTTTTTCCCTTTCTTCAGTTGAGTTGTTTTTTAATTAATTTATGTATATAATAACTTCCTTGTTTTCTTTAAACGTTTCGAGAGTAACTTTATCCGCAAGTTCACGCGCGCTCAACCTGAGACTATTTTAACTATAATAAATAAAGAAAATTGTAGCAGAGTTCTATTCCATCGGTCGGCGAATGCATTGAAAAGTTGCCATGTAATTTTCGATGTGTGCGGCCTCGGTTCAAGTACAGAAATTACACCCAGCAAATGGCCAGAAAACAAGCAAACTAAGTCTTAAACTGGTAACCAGCTGCGATACGTGTATAAGAAAATTAAAGTCGCATCAAGTAAAATTTCATACGTTTTTAAGGTGAGAGGGAGACTTGTAAAATTAATTTATTTTTTTGTTGTTGTTGCTAAAAGCATAAGAGATCTAATTTTTAGTGGCAAAAGTTACTTATTGCTTGGTTTTCTTTGTTTAAATTGTGAATATATATTTTTTTTTTGCCAAAACCGATAGAATCTAAATTCCTGTTTCGACACTTTTTTTTTGCAATCGTATCGCAATTAATGAAAACGAATCATCGTGACACTGATTGTCGAAATAGTTAACGCTCCTCTCATGATATCCGCAAATACAATCTAAAGGGGAATTTCACTCGAAAGCAGAAGTGGGGTCACTCGAACACGTTTTTACTCGAATTTAAGAGAAATTAGCATATTTAATTAGGCGAGCTGCACGCGAACACGTGATCATTGTGCGAATAGCTTTTAATCGGTTAGTTAAGTTCCACTGAATGTGATTACAAATTAATGCCAATGAATCTTAAGGCACATTTCTTTAGAAAGAAGAAGAAAAAAAAGAAAAAAAAAAGAAAAAAAATGAAAAAAAAATGAAAAAAAACAACACCCGAAAGACTTGGAAGAAAATTAAACGCCCTAATTACCATTGAGAGAGAAAGAGAAGCTCTTTTAACCCCAAAAAAAGGGTCAGAAGCAATTTATCCACATAATGAATAAATGATTTACAATAAAACGTTTCATTAAATATTTTTTTTCCTCGACACAACGCAATAATATGAAAATTTATCATCTCATAAAAATTGATCTTCTTCTCGAAACTGTATTATAACTTTATAACGAGGAATTTTTAATTAATTTCCCACTATACACCCTTTAAAAGTTTCTTCAAACCAATTTTAATAAGTTAAAATTATTTACTTTTAGAGTTTGAAGAATTTTTCTTTTTTGCCCTTTTTATCAAAAGTTTTAAATGATATTCGGCTGCGGTGATTATATGTCGAAACGAGTTGCCTTAACGAGTCTTGTTCATTAACCTCACGTCTGGGGGTTAACACTCAATTTAATGAGCCCCAAAAGGAGAAAGAAAGAAATTGACTAGAGAATTGAAAAAAAAAATTCTAATTTATTATATCATAATATTTTGCAGTTTGCACCCATAACGATTTAACCTAAAAGAGAATTGAAGCACTCCACAAAATAAAATTAATCATTCAATAAATAACTTTTACTTTTTGAACAGGGTTGCTACAAATATTTAATTTTATTTTTCCCTGAATTTTCCCTGATTTCGAGACTAAATTCTCACTTTTTCCCTGACCAGAAAAAAATATTCTGATTCACTCTAAAAAATATTAGACACTCAAAAAAATGTTCTATTAAATTTATTTACAAATTTCATTGATTGTAAAATTATTCAAAAACATCAATAACTAAATTTTTAAATAAGTATTTAATTATTACTTTTCCACGGGAATTAAAATTCTTCAGAAAATTCAAATTCAAACATTTTGTAACTCAACAATTTATAAGAATATTATTACAAAACATAAAGAAGACGATCACCTTCTTCATGTTTTGTTATAATTAAAATAACCAACAAATTTTTCAACAAAAATTGAATTATATACAAAAATACTAATAAAATCCTTCGCAAGAATTCAATTATTTTTAAAAGTAGTAAATTTTCTCAAAAAAATTCAATTGTTTGAAAAAATTGTAATAAAATTCGTTGCAATAATTCAATTATTTTCATAAACGACAAATCGATTATTCGGTAATTTCATTTTTTAATCAGTTTTTATTAGAAAATTCTAGAAAAATTCAATTATTTAAATTGAAAAATAAATAATTTATTGAATAATTGAATGTTTGTTAAAATTGAATTCTCATAAAGAATTTTATCAACTAATTTTTAAATAATTGAATTCTTTTGACAAATTTTAATAAAATTTTTAAGAATAATTACACTTTTCAAAGAATTTGATTAAAATATTGTATCCAAAATTAACTAAAATCCTGCGATGAGTTTTATTATTCATGAAAATAATTTTAAAATATTTCCAAAAATGTTATTAAAATTTTTCTAAAATAATTGAATTTCGTTGAAGAATTTTATCATTTATAAAAATAATTAAATTCTTGAAAAGAACTTTGTTAATTTTTTTTTAAATAATTGATTCATGCGACAAATTTTATAAAAATCTTTTTAAATAATCGATATTTTTCAAAAAATTTTATAAAAATTGTATATTAAATAATTGAACTCATGTGAAAATTTTAATATTTATGAAAATAATTGAATTATTTCAAAGAAATTTATTAAAAATTTCATAAATTATTGAATTTCTGTGAAATTTTAACAAGAATTTTATTCACGTTTTTAGATATATTTGAATTATGAAGAAGAATTGTATTATTTATAACAATAATTGAAATTTTGACGAGAATTTAAAAACTTTTTTTAAAATAATTGAATATTGAAGAATTTTATTATTTACAAAAATAATTGAAGTTTTGACAAAAAATTTTGAACATAATTAAACTTCTGCAGAGAATTTTATTACTTTTGAAAATAATTTAATTTTTCCAACGAATTTTTATTCAAGTTTATAAAAATAATTGAATTTTAATGAAGAATTTGACTATTTCTAAAAATAATTAATGATTTCTTGTAAAAATTTTATTATTTATGAAAATAATTGGTTTATTCAGAAGAAATTCATCAAAAATTTTTTAAATTATTGAATTCCTGTGAAATTTTTATTATTCATGAAAATAATTAAAATTTTGAGAATAATTTTATTATTTTTAAAGATAATTGAAATTTTGACGAGAATTATTAAAAGAATTTTGAACATAATTGAATTTTGGAGAAGAATTTTTTTTTATTAAAGATATAATTGAAATGACCAGAGTTTAAAAAAAATGTTTGAATATAATTGAATTTCTGCGAAGAATTTTATTACTTTTTAAAATAATTTAATTCTTCCAACGAATTTTATTCAAGTTTATAAAAATAATTGAATTTTAGTGAAGAATTTTACTATTTATAAAAATAATTGAATTCTTGAAAAGAACTTTGATAAATTTTTTCAATAATTGAACTCTTGCGACAAATTCTATAAAATTCGTTTTGAATAATTGATATTTTTCGAAAACTATTTGAAATTTTTTATATTAAATAATTGAATTCCTGTGAAAATTTTATTATTTATGAAAATAATTGGTTTATTGAAAAGAAATTCATTAAAAATTTTGTAAATTATTGAATAACTGTGAAATTTATACAAGAATTTTATTAAAGTTTTTAAAAATAATTGAATTTCGAAGAAGAATTGTATTATTTACAAAGATAATTGAAATTTTGACGAAAATTTTTAGAAAAATTTTGAACATAATTGAATTTTTGAGAAGAATTGTATTATTTATAAAGATAATTGAAATTTTGACGAGAATTTAAAAAAAAATGTTGAACATAATTGAATTTTGGAGAAGAATTTTTTATTTTTAAAGATATAATTGAAATGACCAGAATTTTAAAAAAAATGTTTGAATATAATTGAATTTCTGCGAAGAATTTTATTACTTTTTAAAATAATTTAATTCTTCCAACGAATTTTATTCAAGTTTATAAAAATAATTGAATTTTAGTGAAGAATTTTACTATTTCTAAAAATAATTGAATTCTTGAAAAGAAATTTTTAAATTTTTTTTAATAACTCAACTTTTGCGAAGAATTTTATAAAATTCTTTTTAAATAATTGATATTTTTCGAAAAATTAATTGAAATTTTTTATATTAAATAATTGAATTCCTGTGAAAATTTTATTATTTATAAAAATAATTGGTTTATTTAGAAGAAATTCATCAAACAGTTTGTAAGTTATTAAATTACTGTGAAATTTTTCTAAGAATTTTATTAAAATTTTATAAAATAATTGAATTTTAAAGAAGAATTGTATTATTCATAAAGATAATTGAAATGTTGACGAGAATTTTTAGAAAACTTTTGAACATAATTGGATTTTGGAGAATTTTTTTATTTTTAAAGATATAATTGAAATGTCCAAAATTTTATTTTAATTTTTAAATATAATTGAATTTCTGCGAAAATTGTTATTACTTTTGAAAATAATTGAATTTCTGTAATCATTTGTAACTTTTCCAAAATTAATTTTTTTAGTATTTTTAATTAAAATTCCTTTATCAATCTAGTATTGATGAAAATTGTAAAAATGATTCATTACATAATTTATAAGTCATAATTTTATGATAGTTCTTTAAAAATTAAGTTATTTAAAAAGAAATTATTGTCTAAAATAGAAAAAATTCAAGGTTTTGTATTGAAATTCGTGGTTATTTTTATAGTTCACAAGGCAAACAAAGAAACATCAAAATTTAAAGTTTTTTCATGAATTTTTGATTTTCTATTTTTTTCAGTACTTTTACTAAAAATCCCTGACTTTCCTGACCTGTGGCAAACCTGTTGAAGCTGTACTACCTTTTCTTTGTTCTCCGAACGAAATTCGAAATAAAATTTTTTTTCTATCAAAACTAACTGATTTTTTCGAATTAATGTTTTACCGTATCCTTCACGTATCCACGTATATGAGGTAATAGTTCGGAAAAAAAAGAATTCACTCAATTGGGATCATTCATATAATAATCTAGTTCAAAGAAATTACAATAATTGATCATTATAGATAATAAATCTAATGAGGCTGTTAATTATTCTAATTAATAAAATGATTTTAATGGCATGAGACACAATCTGATTGTTACATTAATCCGTTAGATTAACTGTAACCTGTGCATTTAAAATAAAAATGTGATTTTACTTATAGTTTCCTTATTTCACTAATATTATTATGTTTATTAGACTATGTAATAACTAGAAAACCAGAGCTTGAATCCTCTTTCAATTTGTGTCACCCATTCTTATAATTCTGCACAGCACAATGTATCAAAAAAATTCTCACGAGAATGCATAAATCTTCTTTCATTTAAAAGCACCATTTTCTCACTTAATCACGGTAATTTAATTACCCAAGTGTCACAAACTCCCAACGACATTATTCTTGTTCCAAAAAAAAAGAAGTTTAATTCAAAAAATATAATAATTCAAAAAAGTCAATAAAAAACAAAAACTATAACAAAAATTTCGAAATTTTTTCAAACAACGGTAATTATTAAAAATTACACAGAACGAAATACAAAAAAATTGATTTACAATTTGCTAGAAAATATGGAAAAGATAATTTCAGGTGCAGTAAGTTTTCTAATTATTGAGTTTAACCAAAATTGTACATTATTACAAAACAGAATAATATTTCTCTAAGTAAGATATTTCAAGTGCAGATATTAAAAAGCTTTGAATTTTTAAATACAAAATTTAAGATCAATTATATCGAGTTATTTCCCGCTGTTCTGATAATCGTTAGCAATACTTTATTAGCTTCCTGATCAGCAATTACACTTTCGATGGAAATGCGTGAACATAATTCACCCCGTATATCGATGGAATGTTAACAATTTCTTATTCAAAATTAATTTTCTTTTCCATGCATGCACATGTTGTATTCGAAACTTGAAAAATTAAAAATAATTAAATTCCAAAATTTCTCAAATTCACAACTATTTTTGTTTGATTGCTCTGTCAGATTATTTATAAATAAAAAAGTCACACAGTTAATTAACAATTTCTGCCAATTTCTAGTAATTTTTCACTAAAACATTAGTTAAAAATTTAAAAACTTTTTCAAACTAAACAAAAAAATTTTAATACCAACAGTTAGTTAAAAATTTGAAGAATGATAAAATTCTACTATCAGTTAAAATTTAAATTAGGAAAACATTTTTACTTATAGTAGTTTTTGACTAAAACTTATAGTAAAAATTGTAAAACATTTCTACTAATTTATAATAATTTTCCACTAAAACTTTAGTAAAATAAAAATTAAAATATTTTTAAAGTACTAAATCAAAAAAGTAAAATTCAACTAAAAATTATTGTTAAAATGTCTGACAATTTCTAGTAATTTAACAATAAAATTTTAGTGAAAAATTTAAATGTTTTTCAAGCAACTAAACAAAAATAGTAAAATTCTACCAACAATTAGTTAATTTTTTATTTAATTTAAAATAGTAAAAATTTCTACTTTTATTTCTGATTACTAGCAATTTTTGACAAAAGCTGCAGTAAAAAACGTAAAACTTTTTAAAGCTAATGAATAATTAAAAAGTTAAATTCTACTATGAGTTAAAATTTTTCGAAATTTAAATTAGTAAAAATGTTTTATTTCTAGTAAAAAGACTGAGACTTATTAAAAATTCTAAAACTTTTTAAAGAAAGTTAACAATTACTTACAATTTAATTTAATTTTTTCTTTCCACTAACAATTACTTAGAATTTTTTTAATCCAAATTACTAAAAATTTCTACTAATTTTCCACTAAAACATGAGTAAAAAAATTTCCAAAAATATTAAAACTGAATGAAAATTATAAAATTCTGCTTACAATTTTTTAAAAATTTCTAGTAATTTGTTACTAAAAGTTCAGTTGGTATTAAAATTAAATTTATTTTAAAAATTAAACGAAAATAGTAAAATTTTACTAGCAATTAATTTTTCTAAACATAAATTAGTCGAAATTTCCGCTTATTTCGAGCAGTTTCTCATTAAAGCTTTAGAAAAAAATGTAAAACGTTTTAAAAAAAAATTTCAGGAAAATAATAAAATTTTACTAAAAACTAATCGAAATTTTTACTTTTTTAAAGTAGAAAAAATTTCCAGTAACTTCAATGAATCTTTTTACAAAAAGTTCCGTTAAATTTGCAAGATTTTTTTCACCAGACAAATAAAAATAGTAATATTTTACTAAAAATGATTTAAAATTGTTACTAAAATAAATTAGTCCTCGAATTTTCTTTGATTTCAATTTAGAGAGTAGAAAAAAGAATAAACAACTAAAAAAAGTGAAATTAAAAATTTTCAATAATTATTCTAAATTCAAAACTATGAAACTTCTTTCAATGGACTAGAAAAAGAAACCGAAGTAACTAAAATTAAATTTAAATTCAAAATTAGAATTTTGTCTGTGGTGAAAGTAAAAATGCAAATACGATTATTTACTGATGTGCCAAATTTTAAAATTCCAATTACACCAAAGAATTGAGCCCTGAATTGTGGCGTTCGTAAAAATATTCACTAATTTCTAATATTACTGTCTTGTTTAGTATTTATTTTCAATTATTTTTTACATTAAAAAAAATAAAAGTATATGAAAAATTTTAATATTAAAAAAAAATTATTAATTAAAATTTGACCAAAAATTAGTAAAAACTACATTAAATTTTTTTAACTTTTACAGATTATAATCCTTTCTGAAAATATTCTACACTTACTCAAAAAAATGATCTTTATTTCTTCAATTTTTAAGAGAAAGAATTTTTAAGAGATTTTTGGTATTTTCGTGTAAATAATTTAGGTAATTCATTTAGAAAATTTTGTTTGAAATTGATATTAAAAAATAGTTGAATTTGGAAAAATTGTTCAAAAAAATAATTCATTTTTTACGAAAAATTCATGCTACAATGCTTTTAATATTCAATTATAATCTAAAATTTTTACTGAAATACAGTTTTAGACAATTTTTATTAGAAAATTCTCCAATAATTAAATTATCTAAAAAAATGAAAAATTATTGAATAAATGAATGATTCTAAAAATAGAATTTTCATGAAGAATATTATCAACAAATTTTCATAAAATTTTTTAGAATAATTACATTGTTATCGAGGAATTTTTGTAATTAATTTTATAAAAGTATTAAAACTTTTGCACATCAGAGCGTCTTTCTTTATTTTATTTTAGATTTTCGTACAAAATTTCGTACTAGAAATAATTGAAATTCTATGATGAGTTTTATTATTAGTGCAATTAATAGAATCTTCTGTAAAAATTGCATAATTTATGAAAAGTAATTAAATTATTTCGAACAAATTTTTAAAAACTTGTATCAGTTGAATCTCTGTGCAATTTTTATTATTTATAAAAACAATTGAATTTTAAAGAAGAATTTTAATTATTCATAAAGGTAATTAAAATTATGACACGAATTTTTAAAATTTTTGATCATAATCGAATCAAGGTTGCTACGAATTCAGCATTTCAAAATTTCCTGACTTTTCCAGGTTTTCCAGACCATTTTTTTAAATTCTCTGACCAAATTAGTTAGTCGTTTGCTTTTTTCTTTCCTAACATTTTGAAAATTTTTTCTTTTTAAATATTTTCAATTTTAAAATTAATATATTGAACATCATTGAATGCTTGCAAAGAATTTTATCAAAAAATTTGAGAATAATTCAATTCCTTCGAAGAATTTTATTATTTAGAAAAATAATTTAATGCATGCGAACAATTTTATTAAAATGGTTGATAATCCCAATTATTACAATTAATAATCATACTGTAAACATTTTTTAAAAATTTTTGCTGGAAAATTTAACTCTTTTTTAAAAATTAAAAACAATTATTTCTTTCGTGAAATTTTATTACAATTGTATTGAAAATAATTGAATTTTTGAAGAGATTTAAATCTAACTTTTAAATTTTTTAAGAAATAGTTAATAAAGTTTTTTAAAATTAAATTGAGAATAAAAATGAAAAATTGAAATTTTCGCGATTCAGATACGTGAAATTAATTTTGGAAAAAAATATTTTATAAAATTCCCTGACTTTTCCAGGTTTTCCAGCCCATTTTTTTAAATTCCCTGACCAAATTAATTAGTCGTTTGCAATTTTGGTTTTCTAACATTTTTAAAAAATTTTTCTTTTTAAATATTTTCAATTTTAAAATTAATGTTTTGAACATCATTGAATGTTTGCAAAGAATTTTATAAAAAAAATTTAGAATAATTCAATTCCTTCGAAGAATTTTATTATTTAGAAAAATAATTTAATGCATGCGAACAATTTATTAAAATGGTTGACAATCCTAATTAAATTCTTCGAAGAATTTGTTTTAATTTTTTTTTTTAAATGAAGTTTCATTAATACTTTTAATTGATAATTTTTCAAATAATTGAATTTCAACAAAAATTTATTTTAATTTTCTAAAATAATCGTGTTTCGTAATAATTGAAATTAAAAATTTAATAATTAAATTTTATTAAAATCTCCAGAAAATTATTGTTTATGTCAATGTTTTTAACAATTACAATTAATAATCATACTGTAAACATTTTTTAAAAATTTTTGCTGGAAAATTTAACTCTTTCTTAAAAATTAAAAACAATTATTTCTTTCGTGAAATTTTATTAGAATTGTATTGAAAATAATTGAATTTTTTAACAGATTTAAATCTAACTTTTAATTTTTTTTTAAAAATAGTTAATGAAGTTTTTTAAAATTAGAAATGAAAATAAAAATGAAAAATTAAAATTTTCGCGATTCAGATACGTGAAATTAATTTTTGAAAAAAATATTTTATAAAATTTCCTGAGTTTTCCAGGTTTTCCAACCCATTTTTTTAAATTCCCTGAACAAATTAGTTGTTTGCTTTTTTCTTTTCTAACATTTTGAAAATTTTTTCTTTTTAAATATTTTCAATTTTAAAATTAATCTATTGAACATCATTGAATGCTTGAAAAGAATTTTATCAAAAAATTTGAGAATAATTCAATTCCTTCGAAGAATTTTATTATTTATAAAAATAATTTAATGCATGCGAAGAATTTTATTAAAATGGTTGATAATCCTAATTAAATTCTTCAAAAAATGTGTTTTAGTGTTTTTTTAAAACGAAGTTTCATTAATAATTTTAATTGATAATTTTCAAAATAATTGAATTTCAACAAAAATTTATTTTAATTTTCTAAAATAATCGTGTTTTAAAATAATTGAAATTAAAAATTTAATAATTAATTTTTATTAAAATTTCCAGAAAATTATTGATTATGTCGAAGTTTTTTAAATAATTACAATTAATAATCATACTGTAAACATTTTTTAAAAATTTTTGCTGGAAAATTTGACTCTTTCTTAAAAATTAAAAACAATTATTTCTTTCGTGAAATTTTATTACAATTGTATTGAAAATAATTGAATTTTTTAACAGATTTAAATCTAACTTTTAAAATTTTTTTAAAAATAGTTAATGAAGTTTTTTAAAATTAGAAGTGAGAATAAAAATGAAAATTGGAAATTTCCGCGATTCAGATACGTGAAATTAATTTTGGAAAAAAATATTTTATAAAATTCCCTGACATTTCCAGGTTTTCAAGGTTTTCCCTGACCGTATCAACCCTGTTGTTTAAAATCGTTTAAGAATGAAATTTTATAAAACAATTTAAAAATAAGAAATTAGAAAACATTCTTTCGAAAAACTTACTGCACCCGAGGAAAAATGTCTCCAAAATAAATCAAAAAACAGAAAACACCATATTCAAATAAGAAAAAAAAAATGAAGAAAAATCACGTGTCACACTGAACCCGTCGTGAAAAATATAATAATTAAATCCGCGTAAACTTTGTTTGACGAAATGATTCACATGGTTGGAGTAGATTGTTGACTGACCTCGAAGACAGCAGTGCAGAAAAATCCCTAGGAGGAGGTAACGTCGCATCCTTCGACCTTCAATATTGGAACGGCACACAGTTGAAATTTTTCGTGATCTCGCGAGCGCACGACTGAGACTCAATAGTGGCAAGCGAACGTGTGGAACGTGACAAGAGAAAAAAGTTAGAGAGAAAGAAAAAAAAAGTGAGAGAGAGAGAAAAAGATAGAAAAACAGAGAGAGAGAGAGAGAGAATTTTAATAAAGAAGGAGGAGGAGGCGGAGGCGGAAATGCCCTCTTCGACCTCTTTCGTCCTTCGAGGTCCACGAACAACTGTCGCTGGACAGCCGACGGTCCGGCTATAGCCGGACCGTCACAAAGGGGAAGGGGAGGCTATCGAGCACCACTTTCTAGGCCACCTTCTGTAACCCAATCAGGATGGAGATGTCAGTTGAGTTTGAATTCCTCCAGGACCAATTAAGCCACCGATGGACATGAATTAATAATTGATAAGATTGATTATAATGAGAGAAATAAGGAGTTAAAGTACGCGTGTGTGTGTGTGTGAGAGAGAGGAAACATGTTCGGGGATAATGCATGAGAAATAGTGGAGTTCAAGGTCCCTTGGCGCTTGATATAATTACGAGGAAGTAAGTGTGTCTCCTGGGGGAGAGTTCTCCAACGTTCTAGGTCGCAGACGAGAGCAATGTCATGTCAGTTGGATACATCTTCTGCACTTAGGCGCACCTGAGAGTTTCTTTCCTTTCATTTTGCACGACCTTCCAAGGAGATACTGTACCCATGGAGTATTCAATCTCATATCTCTTGACGCTTATCGTCAACAACTTTATACCCTGCCTAAAATCTATCCTCTCTCACTCTCTCTCTCCAATTTATGGTATTCAAAATCCCTTCTTTGTGTAGGTACACTTTTCTTAAAGGATTACAAAATTTACACTATTCAAAATTCCTTTCTTGTTTCCACTTTTCTTGAATTTTCAAATTTAGGTATCAAATTGGTATCAAACTATGGATCAAATTGATACCAAAAATTTGGATCTAATTTAATCCATATATTTTTATAACAACCTTGTTGTAAATTTAGGTATAGATGGACCTCACACACAAGGAAGAACATAAGGGTTACCACAAAGATTTAATTTTGTTTCTCTCCTGACTTTTTCCTGATTTCGATACTAACTTTTGTCTTCTTTCCTGACTGTAAAGAAAATTTTGATTCACTTTCAAAATGTAAAATTATTCGAAAGCATAAATGGGTGATTCTTCTGAAAGTGACGCTTTTAAACTTCAGTTTTTCAATTTATTGCTTCCTCATACGTGTGGAAATATTTCCTCATATAGAAAAAGTATACCAAAAAATTGTAATACAATAATAATGTAATACCAACATGTTTTAAGTTTGATTTCTTAACATATCTTTATGTTATTTGACATCAGGAATTAAAAAATAACACTTTTAAAAAATGTCATTCCGTGTCTGTATGTAAACATCATATTTTCATAAACAGGGTTGCTACGAATTCAGCGTTTCAAAATTCCCTGACTTTTCCAGATTTTCCAGACCATTTTTTTTTTAAATTCCTTGACCAAATTAATTGTTGTTTGCTTTTTTGTATCCTAAAATTTAAAAAAAAATTTTCTTTTTATATATTTTCAATTTTAAAATTAATGTATTGAACATCATTGAATGCTTGCAAAGAATTTTATAAAAAAAATTTGAGAATTATTCAATTCCTTCGAAGAATTTTATTATTTAGAAAAATAATTTAATGCATGCGAAGAATTTTATTAAAATGGTTGATAATCCCAATTATATTCTTCAAAAAATGTGTTTTAATTTTTTTTTAAAACGAAGTTTCATTAATAATTTTAATTGATAATTTTCCAAATAATTGAATTTCAACAAAAATTTATTTAAATTTTATAAAATAATCGTGTTTCGTAATAATTGAAATTAAAAATTTAATAATTAAATTTTATTAAAATTTCCAGAAAATTATTGTTTATGTCAATGTTTTTAACAATTACAATTAATAATCATACTGTAAAGATTTATTAAAATTTTTGCTGGAAAATTGAACTCTTTCTTAAAAATTAAAAACAATTATTTCTTTCGTGAAATTTTATTACAATTGTATTGAAAATAATTGAATTTTTCAACAGATTTAAATCTAACTTGAAAAAATAGTTAATGAAGTTTATTAAAATTAGAAGTGATTCAAAAATTTTTAATATGATAAAACTTCAAAAAGAATCCAAGATTGATTTTTTAAAAATGTTTTTTGACACCAAAAATCAAATTTTTGACTGTTTTCTTTTGAATTGGTAAACTCAGGGCTCGAAGCAGTAAAATGTATTTAAAAATACGGACTTTACGAGCCAAAAATTAAAAAATACGGACCATTTACGGACCAACTGACGAAAATAGAACAAGAAATTCAATTTTTCATGTTTTATAATAATTAATATTAATTATTAATAAAAATAATTTATAATAATTAAAATCATTATCATTTCAATTATTATTTTTCACAATTTTTATCTAAAACTCTTCTTTATATCGATTATTTTTAATAATTTCAGCAAAAATTCTTTAACAATTTTCAAATTCATTTTTTTATACTATTTGATTTTACAAAATTTCAATTATTCGTTAAATTCTTTTATTACATAAATATTAGAAAATAGAAACTGAAAATAGTATTTAAAAAACTCAATTAAACCTTTTCAAAAAAATTATTTACAAAATTGAATTATTTTTTACAATTCACGCTATATTGCTTTTAATATTCAATGATTATCTAAAATTTTAACTGAAATTCATTTTCATGAAATAAAATTCAATTTTTATTAGACCATTCTACTAGAATTCACTTATTTAAATAAAAACAAAACGCAATTAAATAATTTACTGAAGAATTGAACGTTTCTTAAAATTCAATTCCCATAAAAAATTGTTATCAACAAATTATCAAATACTTGATTTCTATTAACGAATTTTAATCAAATTTTTATGAATTTTTTCGAGGAATTCGATTAAAATTCTATTAATAATAAATTGAATTCTGGATAAGAATTTTATTTTTTAAAGAAATTATTTAAACAGTTATGTAATTTTTTCGAAATGTAATAAATATTATAAAAATCTTATTTTATATAATTGATTTCTTGTGGAAAACTATATCTATGAAAATAATTAAATTCTTGCGAAGAATTTTATTAAAATTTTCAAAAATAATTAAATTCTTGTAAAAAATTAACAGGAATTCAATTATTTTAAAAAATTTGAATAAAATTCTTCGCATAAATTAAAAAAAACAAAATTCTTAGCAAATCGTTATTTACTTTCAGAAATTTCAATAAAATTTTTCGCAAGGATTTAAATATTTTCGTAAAATAATAAAAATCTTTGAAGGGAATCAATTATTTTCAATAGTCTTAATAAAATTTTTCGCAAGAATTCAATTATTTGAAAAAATATTAGAATTTTAGCAGAAATTCAAACATTTTAAAAAGTTTTGACAAAACTTTTTTTGCTAGAAATTCAATTGTTTCTAAGACAATTTAAAAAAAAATTCCCAAATTCAATTATTTTTAAAATTTTAATCGAATTCCTCGAAAGAATTCAATTATTATAATCTAAGATAACTGAAATCAAGTTTTAAACAATTAAATTCTTTGGACGAATTTTAATAAAATTTTTAAGAATTTTTTCGAGGAATTCGATTAAAATTCTATTAAAAATAATTAAATTCCAAAAAAGAATTTTATTATTTACAAAAATAATTGAATCCCGGTAAAATTTTATTAATTATGAAATTAGTTGAATGATTGCGAAGAAATTTATAAAAAAATTTGTTATTAGTGAAATTCTTGTAAAATTTTTATTATTCTTTGAAAAATAATTAAAAGTTTTTGTAGAATTTTATTAAATTTTTTTTTAAATAATTAAATTCTTTTGGTAAATTTTATAAAAATAGTAGATATTGAACAATATTTAATTTTTGCGAAGAATGTTATTACTTTAGAAAATAGTAAAGAAAAACTTTACTAATAAACACCGAATTTCCACTAATTTATTATTAGTAAAGTTTACTAATTCACTTTTGCAAATAGTCAGTTACTAATTTAAATTAATAAATTTTTTTAGTAATTCAAACTCAGAAATATTAATAAATAATAAATAAATAATCCACGAAATAGTAAATGTAAATAGTAAAATAGTAAATATTAGTGAAAAATTTACATAATTATTATTTTTTTGATATATATATATATATATATATATGTGTGTGTATATTCTATTATAATTAAATTACCGTTGAATAATAAATTCCCGCCTAGATGTATAATGAAAATTCGCTCATTCATGCAAAATGAAGAGAATAGAGCATCAATAGATCAGAGCATAAAATTCATCTTTCAAACAAGAATATATAGAATATACACTGAATAGATGTTACAATATACAAACGATGCTTTTACTAGAATCTTCGCTTGTCAATAATTTATTAAAACTATTATTTAACATGTTTTATAATAATGTATATTCCCTCTAATTGACCATTAGTGTAAAAATGTCTAACTCGGCGTGACAAATTGACCAATAAAGAAAATTATAAATTATGCATACTTTATTAAGCTTTTATATGCATTTTCATTAATTTTTTCCAAAAAAAAAAAAATAATAAATAAATAAATAATACTCCATTAAATACCGTTAATACATTACGACTTAATTATGACATGATTGGCACACACCGCGCACATACTTAATAAGGACTAGTTCTCTAAAAGGTTATATCAAGCTTTTCCAGCAATAGTGACCTCTTTTCCGTGAATTCATTTCAACTCTTCAGTCATTGATGTCAACCTCTGTTTCAATTTTGCAAAATCACCAGCGATACACAAACAGACTGCAATATATTTCCTATATCCTTTCTCTAACCTACTGTCTTCCCTGAATCGTTTTCATTATACATAATATCTTTTTCAAACCAATAACATTAGTACCAATATAGATGTTATTAAAAAAAAAAAAAAAAAAATTCCCAACGAATAAAGTCCGTATGTATACAAAAAGGAAAAGTTGCCTTCAAAATAGGAGGAATCCGTTAAAGATAACTTTTTTTTTCAAAGTGTATACTTCTCGAAAGTATAACAGACATCATCCTTTTTTTTATAGTCGTTAATAGTGAACGAATGGAATCAAAGCCATAAAATGAATAATGGAAGAGACTCTTGAGAATATAAAACTTGAAATCGAAGGAAAGTCATGGGAGGAGTAAAATTTTAGCCTAGTTTCCGTATACACTTCGGAAATATATCTCTAACCACTGAATTTCTTCCAAGAAATTTATAAATAAATAAATATAGTGCCAATCAGTTAATATTGCACGTATGTAAATCCATAATAAATCTTAGAAAGTTGCAATTTGCAAAACTATAAAAAAAACAACAACAATATAAATATTTGAAAAAAAAAAGAATAACTTTCTTCGAATGTCAATAATAATTTCTCCTATTCGTCCGAAAATGCGCACATATTATAAACTTGAAATGATTCCCGGACATAGAAAGCACACGAGATATTCTCAGAAGTATGTACAATGAATAAATATCCATCATTAGGTCCATACACACATGATACAGAAGAATAATACAATTTATATAATTAATAATAATTATTCGCGTCTAATAACATATTATTAACGAACAAACTGATGTGTAAATGTATATTTACAAAAATCTTTATAAATACAGGGAATTTTAACATCCTATACCATATGGTAAATACATGTTCTCCTACATTTAAGAATTTTTCATTCCCTAGGGGATTTATGCAGAAAAGTGAAAATATAAGCAAGTACCAATAAGGTCAATGTTTACCTTGAGGCAAATCTTCTCGGCTTTTACATTTTACTAAAAGGTTTACTTCGATGTACCAGATGCAGGCCTCGGATTCAATTTTTTTTTTAGAAATACAAAAAATCAAAAGAGGAAACAAAAATAGTATCAAACAGTAATAGTGGGTATTAAATAGTGAAAAAAATTACATGGAGAAAATAAATATTAAGATATTCAGGATTAAGACAATAATTTAGTTTAAAATTTTTTTTTGAAATTCAACAACTGATAAGAACACTGTTAACTTCAAAGTATCAAATGACAACAAATTAATTACTTTCAATAATTATAAAATTTTTCATGTAAATTCCATTTTTTCAAAAAAATTTTTAATTAAATTCTATAAGCATAAATTTAATTATTTTCATAATCGTAAAATTCAGTTACTTTCACAAATAAAGTTTTTGACAAGAATTTATTCAATTATTTAAACTAATAAAATTTTCATAACATTTAAAAATTCATTATTTAAACCAATGTTCATAAAATTCTTATGAAGATTTCAATTCCTTTCAAAAGTAATAAAATTTTCTGCAATAATTCAATTATTTTCAAAAATTTAATAAAATTATTCGAAAGAAATTAATTGATTTAAATATAATTTTAGTAAAATTACTCCCGAAAATTCAATTATTTTGAGGTATTTCAATAAAATTCTTTTCAAAATTCAATTATTTTCATAAATAACAATATTTATCACAATTATTCAATTATTATTAAAAGTAATAAATTTCTTCTTGGAAATTACATTATTTAAAAAAATTCGAATAAATCGTTCACAAGAATTCAATTATTTTCATAAATAATAAAATTTTTTTTTGGAAAATCCAATTATTTTCAAAAAAATTTAATAAAATTTCCCACCGACATTCAATTATTGACAAATTTTTTAATAGAATTCTTTGTAAAATTTAATTATCTTTAAAAACTTTTCACATTTCAATGATTTTCAATATCTACTATTTTTATAAAATAACCAAACAGAATTCAATTATTCAAAAAAATTTATAATAAAATTCTAGGAAAAAATTCAATTATTTTCATCAATTTTAATAAAATCCGCCGCAAGAATTTAATCATTTACCTAATTAATAAAATTATTTGAAAGAATTAAATTATTTTTATAAATAATAAAATTCTTCGAAAGTAATTAAATTATTTTTTCATCACTTATTAATAAAATTTCTCGAAAGAATTCAATTATTTTCATAAATTACAAAATCCTTAGAAAAAATGTAATTCTTCAAAAAATTCAATTCGTCTCAAAATTTATAAAATTTTTCACAAAAATTCAATTATTTTCCAAATTTTTTTTAAAATTCTTCCCAAGAATTCACTTATTTTCCAAATTTAAAAAAGAATTCTTCTCAAGATTTCAATTATTTTCCAAATTTAGAAAAGAATTCTTCTCATGAATTCAATTATTTTCCAAATTTAAAAAAAAATTATTCGCAAGAATTCAATTATTTTTATAAAAATTGAAAAATATTCAAAAAAAAAATTTAACTATTTTCTTAAATTATGAAATTCTTCAAAAAAAGTCAATTTTTCCTAAAATTGACGTTCCAAATTGTTTTCAAAATTCTTTCCAAAAATTCAATTATTTTCCAAATTTAAAAAAAAAATTCTTCGCAAGAATTCAATTACTTTTATAAAAATAGAAAAATATTCCAAAAAAATTGAACTATTTTCATAAATTATGAAATTCTTCAAAAGAAAGTCAATTTTTCTTAAAATTTATAAAATTCTTCAGAAAATTTCAATTATTTTCAAAATTTTTGTAAAAATTCTTCGCAAGAATTTAATATTTTAAGAAATAATAAAATATTTCAAGAAAATTCAATTATTTTCATAAATAATAAAATGTTTTTTGGAAAATCCAATTATTTTCAAAAAAATTTAATAAAATTTCCCACCGACATTCAATTATTGACAAATTTTTTAATAGAATTCTTTGTAAAATTTAATTATCTTTAAAAACTTTTCACATTTCAATGATTTTCAATATCTACTATTTTTATAAAATAACCAAACAGAATTCAATTATTCAAAAAAATTTTTAATAAAATTCTAGGAAAAAATTCAATTATTTTCATCAATTTTAATAAAATCCGCCGCAAGAATTTAATCATTTACCTAATTAATAACATTATTTGAAAGAATTAAATTATTTTTATAAATAATAAAATTCTTTGAAAGAATTAAATTATTTTAATAAATAACAAAATTCTTCGAAAGTAATTACATTATTTTTTCATCAATTATTAATAAAATTTCTCGAAAGAATTCAATTATTTTCATAAATTACAAAATCCATAGAAAAAATGTAATTTTTCAAAAAATTCAATTTTTCTCAAAATTTATAAAATTTTTCATAAAAAAAATTAAATTATTTTCCAAATTTTTAAAAAATTCATCCCAAGAATTCAATTATTTTCCAAATTTAAAAAAAAAATTCTTCGCAAGAATTCAATTATTATTATAAAAATAGAAAAATATTCCAAAAAAATTGAACTATTTTCATAAATTATGAAATTCTTCAAAAGAAAGTCAATTTTTCTTAAAATTTATAAAATTCTTCAGAAAATTTCAATTATTTTCAAAATTTTTGTAAAAATTCTTCGCAAGAATTTAATATTTTAAGAAATAATAAAATATTTCAAGAAAATTCAATTATTTTTATAAATAACAAAATTTACCTAAAAAAATCAATTTTTGTAAATAATTTAATTCTTCTGAAAAATTCAATTATTTTTATAAATAATAACATTTTTCATTGAAAATTCAATTATGTTCAAATATTTTTTTTAAATTCTTCGCAAGAATTAAAATATTTTAAATTGTTTCATAAGTAATAAAATTCGTAGCATGAATTCAATTTATTAGCAGGATAAGAAAAAAGTAAATATTTTTGATGAAAATTGGAAAAAAGTCAGGAAAATAAAAAATATGGAATGGAATTTTTGTCAATTTTGTGAAGTGAATAAAACGAGTTTTTTTGTTTCTTTTTGATAATTTGCTAACGGAAAGGAAACTTACGATCATTATAAATAATAATCATTATAAATTATAAAACGTATAAAAAACAAAAGAATAACAATAACTAACTTCAATCTGCGGACAGAATGAATGAACGAAATACTACGAAGATTATTATAGTTAATTATTATTATTATTATTATTATTATTATTATCATTAAAATCTTCAACAGTAAGAATATTGTTGTATAGAAATTGAACTTCCGAGAATAATTTAATTCACAGTTTTCTTGAAAGTATCAAATTGATACTAAAGTGGATCATATTGATGCCAAAAATTTGAATCAATTTATAATTTGTTCCAAATTTTTTGTATCAATTCATTGAATTTTGATACTTTTATGTTAACAGTGTTATTAATAAAAATGACACATTAGGACAACAATGTTATTTTTTATTTAAAATCCAACATTTCGAGGTGAGTCATAATCTCCTCTTCGGGGAAATATTAAAAACATAAAAATTGTTTTTTAAAAAAAATAATAAAATAGGCAAATTTTAAAATATTAACTATTTTAAAAATATGGGAAGTCAAATAAATGAAGGTGACAACTTTTAAAAAATAAAAAGTAACATTCTTGTCCGAATGAGCCGTTTTTATTAATAATTATTATTGTTAATTCTTCAAACTTATTTTTATTATTTCCCGTCAATTATTATTTTCTAGAATTTTTAGATAAAATTCTTCTTTAAATCAATATTATTACTAATAATTTTTCGTTGAAACGTTCTTTGAGAATTTCAAAATCCATTCGTTTAGAATTTAATTGAGAAGCTGGATGTATGTTAAGTAAACAGCAATTAACACCTTAAAGCAACTTGGCCCTTAATTTTATGAAAATTTTCATAATTCGAAAATTCTACAACTAAATATAAGTTTTTTTTATAAATGTTCAAAAATAAAAACTTCAAATAGTTTCAAAAGAAAAATTTCAATTTAACTTTTTCAAAAAAAATATAATTTTCCAAAATTGTTCATGAACAGTATGAAAAATTGAGATTTTTTTAAAAGATTTTTACTTACAAATCTTTTTAAAATTCAATTATTTCTAGAAATTCACGCTACACTGCTTTCAGTTTTCAATTACAACTTAAATAAAAAATAAAAAACATAAAAATAAATAAAATAAGGAAAAAATAAATAAATAAAATAAAAATAAATAAATAAAATATAAATAAATAAATCAAATAAAAAAAAAAATAGAAAATAAAATCTAAAATTTTCACTGGAATTCTTTTTAAAACAATTTCAACTAAAAAATTAAACGAAAATTTAATTAAGAATTTTATTAAAAAATCTAATTCTTTTAATACAATAGTAAAATATTTATTGAATGATGAAAATTAAATTAAATTTAAAAATTTATTTAAAAAATTTAATTCTTTTAATACAAAAGTAAAATATTTATTTAATAATAAAATATTTCTTAACATTGACTTCCCATAAAGAATTATATTAACAAATTTTTAAATAATTGAATTCTTTCATAACATTTCATAAAAATTTCTAAAATAGAGATAACATTTTTCAAAAATTTAATTAAAATTTTATTAAAAATAATTAAAATTCTGCGAAAAGTTTCATTATTTAAAAAAAATAATTTAATTACATCGAAAAAATTTATAAAAAACTTTGTAAATAATGCAATTTTGCCAACAATTATTTTTTTACAATTTTGAAAATAAAAGAATTTCGGAGAAGAATTTTACTAAACATTTTAAAAATAATTTAATTTTGAAAAGGAATTATATTATTATAAATATATTTTTACTGTTGTCAAGAATTTTTTTACTGTTTTTGAAAATAATTGAATTTCGAAAAAGAATTTTATTTTTTATAAAAATAATTGAATTTCGAAACAGAATATTATTTTTTGTAAAAATAATTGACTTTTTTTACAAGAATTCAAAAAACTTTTTAAAATAATTGAATTTCGAAAAAAAATTATATTCTTTATAAAAATAATAGAATTTGTAATGAGAACTTATGAATTTTTAAACCGAATTGGATTTCTGAATATAGTTTTATTACAATTCTTTAAAACAATTAAATTTTGAAGAACAATTTTATGATTTATAAAATAATTATAAAGATTGGTGAAAAGTTTTATTTAAATTTTTGAAAATAATTTAATGTTGAAGAAGAATTTTATTATTTATAAGAATATTTAAAATTTTGACAAACAGTTTGAAAATTTTTTAAATAATTGAATTAAGAAAAAAAAATTAAAAAAAAATTAAAATTAAAAAAAAATTATACTGTTTGTAGAAATAATTGAATTTTTAATGAGAATTTATAAATTTTTAAGCATAATTGAATTTCTAGAAAGAATTTTATTTAAATTTATGCAAATAATTTAATTTTATAGAAGAATTTTATTATTTACAAGAATATTTAAAATTTTGACAAACAGTTTAAACAATTTTTTAAATAATTGAATTAAGAAAAAAAATTATATTGTTTATAAAAATAATTGAATTTTTAATGATAATTTATAAATTGTTAAACAAAATTGAATTTCCAGAAAGAATTTTATTTAAATTTATGCAAATAATTTAATTTTGTAGAAGAATTTTATTATTTATAAGAATATTTGAAATTTTGACAAACAGTTTGAAAATTTTTTAAATAATTGAATTAAGAAAAAAAATTATATTGTTTATAAAAATAATTGAATTTTTAATGAGAATTTAGAAAATTTGAAACCTAATTGAATTTTAAGAAAGAATTGTTATAAATTTTTGAAAATAATTCAATTTTGCAGAAGAATTTTATTATTTATAAGAATATTTGAAATTTTGACAAACAGTTTGAAAATTTTTTAAATAATTGAATTAAGAAAAAAAAATTATATTGTTTGTAGAAATAATTGAATTTTTAATGAGAATTTATAAATTTTTAAGCATAATTGAATTTCTAGAAAGAATTTTATTTAAATTTATGCAAATAATTTAATTTTATAGAAGAATTTTATTATTTACAAGAATATTTAAAATTTTGACAAACAGTTTAAACAATTTTTTAAATAATTGAATTAAGAAAAAAAATTATATTGTTTATAAAAATAATTGAATTTTTAATGAGAATTTAGAAAATTTGAAACATAATTGAATTTTAAGAAAGAATTGATATAAATTTTTGAAAATAATTCAATTTTGCAGAAGAATTTTATTATTTATAAGAATATTTGAAATTTTGACAAACAGTTTGAAAATTTTTTAAATAATTGAATTAAGAAAAAAAAATTATATTGTTTGTAGAAATAATTGAATTTTTAATGAGAATTTATAAATTTTTAAGCACAATTGAATTTTTACAAAGAATTTTATTATAATTTTTGAATTATATTATTTATAAAAATAATTGAATTTTTGACGAGAATTTAAAAATTTTTAAACATAATTGAATTTCTGAAAAAAATTGGATTACAAATTTTTGAAAAGAATTGTATTCCGGAGAAGAATTTTATTATTTAATAATAAAATTTTCAAGAATTTTATCATTTATAATGATAATTATTGAAATTTTGAAGAAAACTTTTTAATATTTTTGAAAATTTTATTAAATGTTGTGCCGCTATTTTGTTTGGATTTATAATTTTGGCGCGATGCTATAGTGCTTGATTAAAATCCACAATCTTCATTATTTAAAATATTTTATTTATAAGCTTTCACCCGTTATTAAATTTTTTTTTTAAAATAATTAAATTTTGGGGAAGGATTTTATTATTTATAAATATATAATTCAAATGCTGACAAAAATTTTATTACAACTGTTGAAAATAATTAAATTTCGGAGAAGAATTTATTTCTAGTTTCTACAGATAATTAAAAATTTTAACAAGAATTAAACGAATTTTTTTAAATAATTGAATTTTAATTTAGAAGTGATTTTTGTTCAAAATAAATCCACGATATTAGATAAGTAAAATGATTTTTTGCAAAATTTTGATTACAAGAATGTAATTCTAAGAATTAGAATGTAATGTAATTTTTTTATTAAAAGAAAATATCTAGACAGGTTTAAAAAAATTATTTTTTCGAAAACCACTTCCTGGTAAATTTATCTAACGCTAAAAAATATTTAAATTACGTAAACATTATTTTTTAAAACAAAAACAAACAACAACATAAATTCCCTTTTCTTCAATTATTTTTTAAACTTTACAAAATTACGATATTTTATGAATAAAAAAATATATAATCACGGTAAATCGTTAGGTATGAAAATAACACCAAAAACGATTAAAATAATCCAATTTAGTGTTATTTTAATCCATTTTGGTGTTATTTTAATACCTAACGATTTACCGTGATTATAAATACACTTGTTACATTTCATCAATTTCTCTCCACAGGAGAGACTTTTTAAAAAAAAAAAAAATATATACAAAGTTGGATGACAGTTTCTCTAAAGGTATTGAAGGTTGATAAAAGACTGATGCGTGCATCCTGAGCAAAACTCTTCTTCCGGTTAATTCAAGATTCATTCAAAAGCCGACAAACAAAAACTCTAAACCTCACGGAAGTTAAGGTGTCAGAAGAAAGGATTAATGACAGAAAAAAATAGTATACACACTAACACACTTATTATTTTTTGCCTACATAAATCATGAAAAATCAGCGACAAAAAAAAAGTCCTATACACTTTCTACTCTTTCAACTAATATAAGGAAAAATTTACTGCTATGTGCATCAAAGTTTTATTTTTATTTCAGATTTTATCTTCTTTGATGTAAAAAAAAAGAAGAACTTTTGATCCTAGATATATTCGAAAGGAGAAGTGACATATAAAGATGAGAAGATCCGGTTAAAACAAAAATATTTCTCTCACTACGAAAAGAAAATCAAATTTTTCTCTCTAAATTGAGAAAAAAATAAGTTTTCAAATTTTGATAATATTCACCTATTATCTAGTTTTTTTGCCATTGGATATTATTGAAATATTTTCGATTTTTTACTTTAGAGAAAAAAAATATGTAGATGGAAAAAAATAAAAATGTTATTAATTAATTAATTAATTAATTAGTAATTTTAAGAAGAATTTTAAGAAGAATTATTACCCATTCTTCTTGTTTTATCTTAACGAAAAGATTGAAACGTGTAAATAATATTCAAATGTGATGTTTTGAAAACGTCTTCTAGAACTTTCAACGATGATTGACGTATGAAAAACTGGATTGTCAACTTGTTTCATCTTTCCTGCGAAGAAAGCCTGTCAAGATGAAACAAGATAACATCTCGTTATCATTATGTTATCGTGTAGTTGGCATAATTATCGCCTCTCTCATTTACTGATTACAAATAAAAAAAATTCTGAGCAGTGCCAATGGCAATTATTCCATCACAAACATTTAAACCGCACTATTTTACATGTCAATTTCCTAATAGATTTTTCCACCTAATGCAAAATTTATAACTCACTTATAAAGTTGAATCTTGAAATAACTTTATTATCCTGATGATATCGGAAATTGTAAACACCGTGATAGAATCAATTTTCTCCACAATAAAAATAAGGAAAAATCGAATGAATTTTTCCAATAACTCTTTGCTAAAATCAACTTTTTTTGATAAATTTAAAAAAAATTGAAAGAGAGAGTGAGAAAAACAAGAGAGTGAGAAAAAGAGCGATATAAGAAAAATTTGTTTTTTGATTGTACGTCATCAGAAATGGAAAGAATGATCCACATTTCATAAACAAAGATGAGATATATACTTTAAAGTGAAATAAAACGAGAAGATAAATTTGAACCAATTGAACACTGCTTTTACACCTACTCTTTGAAAGAAATGCAATCGAAGATCATTATGGACCGTTAATGCAACCTCCTTTTAGTAAAATGCGGTCCAGGAGGAGGCGAAAGAGCCACACGAAGAAAATGCGCAATGACCGACAGCCAATTTACGACTTTATTCGTCGTATTCCGCGATTCGGTCATGTAGCAACCGTAACGGTTATTTATGAGGACCCCAACAAGAGCAATAAGTCTGCATTAAGTCTGCAATAAGTTTTAGCGTACTTTATTCGTTAATCCGTAATAATTTGCCCCTCCCTTTGCAACAAACGTCAATTTCAATTGCTCATAAATCAAACGATATACCATACAAGATCGCGCGCTACACTATACTGCAGTGCACTGTGCGTATTATATCAAACATGCGGAATCAAATTTCTTACTTTACTTACTAGTTTGGTAGTAGTTTATATGCCTTGCAATTATTAAATAATATTTCACATTTTAAATCCCATTACACGATATTTTTACACACAATTGTTCGACTAGAGACGCATATGTATGTAATTTATTATTTAAAAAAAGTGTCTATATAACAATTAATTATATTTTTTTCCTAACAGTACATTCAAGTTGTAGCGGATTTATCTTATTCTTTTTCTTAAATCAAACGTTTTCACTGTTGACTTAATAGTGCGGATCAAATAAAAAATTGATCCAAATTTTTGCCATCAACTTAGATTTACAGGGTTGCCAGAAATATTTAATATTATTTTTCCCTAACTTTTCCCTAATTTCGAGACTAAATTCTCACTTTTTCCCTGACTATAAAAAATATTCTGATTCACTCTAAAAAATATTAGACACTCAAAAAAATGTTCTATTAAATTTATTTACAAATTTTATTAATTGTAAAATTATTCAAAAACATCAATAACTAAATTTTTAAATAAGTATTTGATTATTACTTTTCCAGGGGAATTAAAATTCTTCAGAACATTCAAATTTAAACCTTTTTGAAACTTAACAATTTATAAGAATATTATTACAAAACGTAAAGAAGACGATCACCTTCTTCATGTTTTGTTATAATTTAAATAACCATCAAATTTTTTAAAACAAATTTAATTATTTACAAAAATCCTAATAAAATCCTTCGCAAGAATTCAATTATTTTTAAAAGTAGTAAATTGAAAAAAAATTCAATTATTTGAAAAAATTGTAATAAAATTCGTTGCAATAATTCAATTATTTTCATAAACAATCAATCGATTATTCGCTAATTTCAATTTTTAATCAATTTTTATTAGAAAATTCTAGAAAAATTCAATTATTTAAATTGAAAAATAAATAATTTAGTGAATAATTGAATATTTGTTAAAATTGAATTCTCGTGAAGAATTTTGTCAACAGATTTTTAAATAATTGAATTCTATTGACAAATTTTAATAAAATTTTGAAAAATTATTACATTTTTCAAAGAATTTGATTTAAATATTGTATCCAAAATTAATTAAAATCCTGCGATGAGTTTTATTATTCATGAAAACAATTTTACAAAAGTTCCAAAAATGTTATTAAAATTTTTTTAAAATAATTGAATTTCAGTAAAGAATTTTATTTTTTATAAAAATCCTAATAAAATCCTTCGCAAGAATTCAATTATTTTTAAAAGTAGGAAATTTTCTCAAAAAAATTCAATTATTTGAAAAATTGTAATAAAATTCGTTGCAATAATTCAATTATTTTCATAAACAATAAATCGATTATTCAATAATTTCATTTTTGAATCAATTTTTATTAGAAAATTCTAGAAAAACTCAATTACTTAAATTGAAAAATAAATAATTTATTGATTAATTGAATGTTTGTTAAAATTGAATTCTCATAAAGAATTTTATCAACAAGTTTTTAAATAATTGAATTCTTTTCACATATTAAAAAAAAAATTTTTTAAATAATTACATTTTACGATGAATTTGATTAAAATATTGTATTTAAAATTAATTAAAATCCTGCGATGAGTTTTATTATTCATAAAAATAATTGAAAAAAATTTCCAAAAATGTTATTGAAATTTTTCTAATAGAATTGAATTTTGGTAAAGAATTTTATTATTTATAAAAACAATTCAATTCTTGAAAAGAACTTTGATAAATTTTTTTCAATAATTGAACTCTTGCCACGAATTTTATCAAATTCGTTTTAAATAATTGACATTTTTCTAAAAATTTTATTAAATTTTGTATAATAAATAATTGAACTCACGTGAAAATTTTATTATTTATGAAAATAATTGAATTATTTCAAAGAAATTTATTAAAAATTTCATAAATTATTGAATTTTTGTGAAATTTTAACAAGATTTTTATTCAAGTTTTTAAATACATTTGAATTTTGAAGAAGAATTGTATTATTTATAACAATAATTGTAATTTTGACGAGAATTTTGAGAAAAATTTTGAACATAATTGAATTTTGTAGAAGAATTTTTTTATTCAAAAGAGAATTGAAATTTTGACAAAAATTTTTGAACATAATTGAATTTCTGCGAAGAATTTTATTACTTTTGAAAATAATTTAATTCTATCAACGAATTTTATTCAAGTTTATAAAAATAATTGAATTTCGGTGAAGAATTTTAATGTTTCTAAAAATAATTGAATTCTTGAAAAGAACTTTGTTAAATTTTTTTTTGAATAATTGACTCATGCGACGAATTTTATAAAAATCGTTTTTAATCATTGATATTTTTCGAAAATTATTTAAAATTTTTTATATTAAATAATTGAATTCCTGTGAAAATTTTCTTATTTATGAAAATAATTGGTTTATTGAGAAGAAATTCATCAAAAATTTTGTAAATTATTGAATGACTGTGAAGTCTTCCCAAGAATTTTATTCACGTTTTTAAAAATTGAATTTCAAAGAAGAATTGTATGATTTACAAAGATAATTGAAATTTTGAAGAGAATTTTTAGAAAAATTTTGAACATTAATTAAATTTTGGAGAAGAATTTTTTTATTTTAAAGATATAATTGAAATGACTAGAATTTTTTAAAATTTTTGAATATAATTGAATTTCTGCGAAGAATTTTATTACTTTTGAAAATAATTTAATTTTTCCAACGAATTGTATTCAAGTTTATAAAAATAATTGAATTTCGGTGAAGAATTTTACTGTTTCTAAAAATAATTGAATTCTTGAAAAGAACTTAGTTAAATTTTTCTCAATAACTGTACTCTTGCGACGAATTTTATAAAATTCTTTTTAAATAATTGATATTTTTCGAAAAATTAATTGAAATGTTTTATATTAAATAATTGAATTCCTGTGAAAATTTTCTTATTTATGAAAATAATTGGTTTATTGAAAAGAAATTCATGAAAAATTTTATAAATTATTGAATGACTGTGAAATTTATACAAGAATTTTATTAAAGTTTTTAAAAATAATTGAATTTCGAAGAAGAATTGTATTATTTACAAAGATAATTGAAATTTTGACGAAAATTTTTAGAAAAATTTTGAACATAATTGAATTTTTGAGAAGAATTGTATTATTTATAAAGATAATTGAAATTTTGACGAGAATTTTTTAAAGAAATTTTGAACATGTTTGAATTTTGTAGAAGAATTTTTTAAAGAAATTTTGAACATGTTTGAATTTTGTAGAAGAATTTTTTTTATTTTTAAAGATAGAATTGAAATGACCAGAATTTTTTAAAATTTTTGAATATAATTGAATTTCTGCGAAAAATGTCATTACTTTTGAAAATAATTGAATTTCTGCGAAAAATGTTATTACTTTTGAAAATAATTGAATTTCTGTAATTATTTATAACTTTTCCAAAATGAATTTTTTTTTATTATTTTTAATTAAAATTCTTTTATCAATCTAGTATTTATGAAAATTGTAAAAATGATTCATTACATAATTTATAAATCATAATTTTGTGATAGTTCTTTAAAAATTAAGTTATTTAAAAAGAAATTACTGTCTGAAATAGAAAAAATTTAAGGTTTTGTATTAAAATTCGTGGTTATTTTTTTATAGTTTACAAAGCAAACAAAAAAAACATCAAAATTTAGAGTTTTTTCATGAATTTTTAAAATTCGATTTTTTTCAGTACTTTTACTAAAAATCCCTGACTTTTCCCTGACTTTCTGTTCACGTGTAAAATTTTTTAAATTCTAATTGCAAGATGAAGAATTTTTTTCAATTTTTAATTTAATAAAAAAAAATTAAATAAAATTATATGATTTATTTATAAGAACACAAACTTTAGTACAATTTTAAAATACTGTTTTAAATTATTATGTTATTATTATGTTAGACAGCCGACGCCTATATGACAGCAACCCTTCATACCTCTTATCAAAACGTGTAGCATTTGAAAAATAAATGTAAAAAAATAAATCACAATTAAACCAAAAAAATAACGTCAACACATTCCTTTTCTAAGTCTTGAAATCTCGAAATATTCCTGTAATTTAAAATAAGATATTCTAAAATTGAAAACATCAACGACAAAGTATTGATTTCTTCAACAGTGAATAAAGAAGAAATGCCTACGTCTCTCTAAAAATTCCCCAGAATTACCGACTCAATGTTTAATCTGAAATTCTCTAGAATTCCTCTAAATTCGCGAGAAATATTTTCTCGTGTGCCGGTAATGGCGATAACCCCAGTGACAACCTTTCTCATTGTGTCGTGAGGTTCGGGTTTATCTGATATCTTTTTTTTTGTATGATATCGCGTTCAACTTTATATTCGATCCTCTCTCAAAATGAAGTGACATTTTCCAAAAATGTGGTAAGACATTTGATTTCTAAAGAATGAAAATTCATTCGATAGTTCATTTGTTTACAAACATTGGACAAACACATAACCTTCAAATCAATCTCATACCTAACCTGTCATCTGTCAAAAACGACTTGTTTTATTGTTTTTCTTAAAATTTATGAATTGAAACACCCCTGACAATGTTGAATGGAGTTTTTAATTTTTACCAACTCTATGCTATCATCAGGTGTGAGAGTAACGAAAGTCAAAGAATGCACGCCAGTGTCTTTGATTGTTGCATATTTTTATTATCTTGTTGCTTCAAGGTTTATTCAACTGATAACTGAGTAATGGTAAAAATAATTTTTTTTTTATCAGATGAAAATACGCAATGGCACGATGGTCAACGGTACTGTCGGGGGTCTTTTTGGCCCTTCCAATGGTTCTGTCCCTTGGCAAATTATTACTGCTGGCTACATCCGAAAATGGAAAAAACGGAGAACTCAATGAAGCTGAACAATGGCTTGTGGAAATTGGACTTGAACAATACCGACAACTTTTTCGAGAAAATGGTGAGTCTCATGTTTCATTTAAAAGTATGATTTTTTGGTCTTTTTCTCCTTATGTGTATTTTTATACAGTTTACTATAATTTTTGCCAAAAGGCAGACAATGACGATTCATTAACTATTATATATTCAAATAAAGTAAAAAAAGTTTATTAAAGTATTTATGAATTAGAAAACAAAGTATTAAAGGAACATTTTTGACCATTTACAGTGAAATAGCAAAATTCTTTTACCTATTTATTTAAAATATTGCTATTTTACAGGGTTGCCACAAAATAATTAATTTTGCTTCTTTACTATTTTTTCTGTTTTCCAGATAAAAATTGGACTTTTTCTATAAGGAATATTTTAAATTGCTTTATAACTAATTAGATACTCAACAAAAAAAGGTTTACAAACATTTTAAAATAAAATTCTTCTTAAGACTTCAACAGGGCTCAAAGCAGTGAAAGTATTTAAAACTACGGACTTTAAGGACCAAAAATAAAAAATTACGAACTATTTACAGACCAACTGACGAAAATAGAATCAGGCCGAATCAAATATAAGAGAACATTTTACTTAAAACTAGAAATTCAATATTTCACGTTTAATAATAATAATTATTAATTATTACTAAAAATAATTTATAATAATTAAAATCATTATCAATTCAATTATTATTTTTCACAATTTTTATCTAAAATTCTTCTTTATATCGATTATTTTTAATAATTTTCGAAAAAGTTCTTTGACAATTTTCAAATTAATTTCTTTACAATATTTAATTTTACGAAATTTCAATTATTAGTTAAATTCTTTTATTAAATAAATATTAGAAAATAGAAACTGAAAATAGTTTTAAAAAAACTCAATTGAACTTTTTCAAAAAAATTAATTACAAAATTGAATTATTTTTTAAAATTCACGCCACATTGCTTTTAATATTCAATGATTATCTAAAATTTTAACTGAAATTCATTTTTATCAAATCAAATTCAATTTTTATTAGAATATTCTACTAGAATTCAATTATTTAAATAAAAATAAAACGCAATTAAATAATTTATTGAAGAATTAAACGTTTCTTACAAATTCAATTCCCACAAAAATTTTTTATCAACAAATTATCAAATACTTGAAATCTATTAACGAATTTTAATAAAATTTCTGACAATAATTACATTTTTAGAGAAATTGGATTATAATTGTATTAAAAATAATTGAAATTCTGCAATAAATTTTATTTTTTATGAAAATAATTGAATTCTTGCGAAGAATTTTATTAAAATTTTCAAAAATATTTAAATTCTTGTAAAAAATTAACAGGAATTCAATTATTTTAAAAAATTTGAATAAAATTCTTCGCATAAATTAAAAATAACAAAATTCTTAGCAAATTTTTAATTACTTTCAGAAATTTTAATAAAATTTATCGCAAGAATTTTAATTTCTTTGTAAAATAATAAAAATCTTTGCTGAGAATCAATTATTTTCAATAGTCTTAATAAAATTCTTCGCAAGAATTCAATTACTTAAAAAAATATTAAAATTTTAGCAGAAATTCAAACATTTTAAAAAGTTTTGATAAAACTTTTTTTGGAAGAAATTCAATTGTTTTTAAGACAATTTAAAAAAAAATTTCCCAAATTCAATTACTTTTAACTTTTAAAAAAATTCTTCAAAAGAATTCAATTATTATAATCTAAGATAACTGAAATCAATTTTTAAACAATTAAATTCTTTGGACGAATTTTAATAAAATTTGTAAGAATTGTTTCGAGGAATTCGATTCGAATTCTATTAAAAATAATTGAATTCCTAAAAAGAATTTTGTTATTTACGAAAATAATTGAATCCCGGTAAAATTTTATTAATTATGAAAATAGTTGAATGATTGCGAAGAAATTTATTAAAAAAAATTTGTTATTATTGAAATTCTTGTGAAATTTTTATTATTCTTTGAAAATAAGGAAAAGTTTTTGTAGAATTTTATTAAATTTTTTTTAAATAATTAAATTCTTTTGGTAAATTTTATAAAAATAGTAGATATTGAACAATATTTAATTTTTGCGAAGAATAATATTACTTATGAAAATAATTCATATTTTGCAATGGATTTCATTAAAATTTTTGAAAATAATTAAATTTCATTACTTTAGAAAATAATTGAATTCGTGTGATAAATATTGTTGATTATGAATATAATTGAAATAAAATTCTTCATAACAATTTAATTATTTTAAAAATATTAAAATTTTAGCAGAAATTCAAACATTTTAAAAAGTTTTGATAAAACTTTTTTTGGTAGAAATTCAATTATTTTTTAATTATTACAATCTAAGATAACTGAAATCAATTGTTAAACAAATTAAATTCTTTGGACAAATTTTAATACATTTTTTAAGAATTTTTTCGAGGATTTCGATTAAAATTTTATTCGAAAATTGAATTCCTAAAAAGAATTTTATTATTTACGAAAATAATTGAATCCCGGTAAAATTTTATTAATTCTGAAAATAGTTGAATGATTGCGAAAAAATTTATTTAAAAAATTTGTTATTAAAGAAATTCTTGTGAAATTTTTATTATTCTTTGAAAATAATTAAAAGTTTTTGTCGAATTTGATTAAAATTTTTTTTTAAATAATTAAATTCTTTTGGTAAATTTTCTAAAAATAGTAGATATTGAACAATATTTAATTTTTGCGATGAACATTATTACTTTTGATTTGAAAATATTATTTGTTTGAATAATTATATTTAATTGAAACATATTTTACGTTTTTTATTTAAACAAAAACAATTTTTATTACAAAATTTTATGAGAATTCAATTATTGGAATATAACACTGAAAAAATTATTGAAAAAAAATAAATTTTTATCAAAATTCAATTTTATCAACAAATTTTTAATTTATTGAATTTTTCGACGAATTTTAATAAAACTCTTCATAGAATAATTATACTTTTTGTGGAACTTATTTAAAATTGTATTAAAAACAATTGAAATTCTATGAAGAGTTTTATATTTCATGAAAATAATTGAATCTCTGTAGAAAATTTTATTAATTTCTGAAAATAATTGAATCTCTGTAGAAAATTTTATTAATTTCTGAAAATAATTGAATTATTGCGGAGAAATTGATAAAAAAAATTTTAAATATTTGAATTCCTTTGAAATTTTTCTTTAGATAATTAATTGCAAAGAAGAATTTTATTATTTTAAAAGATAATTGAATTTTTAACGAGTATCTCTAAAATTCCATTTTTTTAGTGTTTTTAATTAAAATTTTTTGAATATTAGTTGAAACTTTAAAAAAAAAAATTAAACAGTTTAATTATGAATCCTGTAAATTTATTTTTTTCCAGTACTTTAATAAAATTTCCTGACCTTTTCCTAATTTTCCTGACCTGTGGCAACCCCGTTTTAATACACGATTTTGCAAAATGAAACAATTTCGAGTCTGCCTGAAACTTGCTGTTTCTACTTATAATATAGTTTCAAGCAAAACTTTATATTAAATTTAAATATTTCTCTGACTGCCTGACATTTTGTAGTTATGTCTGACTGCAACTCTCTTCTACTACTTAATATGATGATTACTCATTTAATAATATAATCCACGGAGCTTATATTCTTAGAAAAAAAAATTCCCAAAACTAGAAAACCTCAAATTTCTGAATTAAAATTCAGGACAATTTATTTTTAGCAAAACATCCAGACCATTTTTTAAAATTTTCCTGACCAAATTAGTTGTTTGCTTTTTTATTTCCTGACATTTTGAAAATTTTTTCTTTTTAAATATTTTCAATTTTAAAATTAATCTATTGAACATCATTGAATGCTTGCATAGAATTTTATCAAAAAATTTGAGAATAATTCAATTCCTTCGAAGAATTTTATTATTTAGAAAAATAATTTAATGCATGCGAACAATTTTATAAAAATGGTTGATAATCCTAATTAAATTCTTCGAAGAATTTGTTTTAATTTTTTTTAAATGAAGTTTCATTAATAATTTTAATTGATAATTTTCCAAATAGTTGAATTTCAACAAGAATTTATTTTAATTTTCTAAAATAATCGTGTTTCGTTGTAATTGAAATTAAAAATTTAATAATTAAATTTTATTAAAATTTCTAGAAAATTATTGATTATGTCGATGTTTTTGATAATTACAATTAATAATCATACTGTAAAGATTTATTAAAAATTTTTGCTGGAAAATTTAACTCTTTCTTAAAAATTAAAAACAATTATTTCTTTCGTGAAATTTTATTACAATTGTATTGAAAATAATTGATTTTTTCAAGAGATTTAAATCTAACGTTTAAAATTTTTTTAAAAAATAGTTAAGGAAGTTTTTAAAAATTAGAAACGAGAATAGAAATGAAAAATTGAAATTTTCGCGATTCAGATACGTGAAATTAATTTTTGAAAAAAATATTTTGCTAAATTCCCTGACATTTCTAGGTTTTCCCCGATCGAGAAAAAATTCCCCGACAATTCCAGGTTTTCCCTGACCGTAGCAACCTTGTTAACAAAATATCAATAAAAAGTTAATGCAAATATTGAGTCTCTATAAGAAATACTTCTCTATTTATAAAAATTCAATAGAACCAAAAACTTCCTGTAATTTTAAGTTGCATTTCGCATCATGTATTTAGCAGCTACTATGGAAGAAACTCATAAAGCAAGTAACAAGTAAAATTTGCCTCTCCCATTTTGGAAAACATTGTAAAATCACATTATACTACAGAGACTATTAAAATTTCATACATAAGCACACAACATATATAAACAAAGTCTCGTGTGGTTGTAAAAGTCACAAAACTAAAGGAATTTCATTAAAAATTGTCAGTGTTATACGTGACGATGCATTAATTAAATTACCGGAGTAAATATTAGTGAAATCGTTCATGAATCGCTATTCAGAAGATTATCACGAACACAATAGGGCTACTGCTCATCATTTTGGCATCGGAATTCATTATTTGGCAGGTATCCAATTTCTCAGTTAGGAAAATGGATAATATCGATTGACTATATAAAGTTATCGGTCACCACTATACACTTTAATTATTCCCCGTCGGCCTCGAAAATCCATATTTTCTTTTATCCTCTCAATATCATTAATCTCGAGTCATAATATGTGTCACGAAAGTCCTTTTTCCAAACTTTACTTTCCACACAAATTACCTACATACATTTGCCTAATGTAATGACTATTCATTGCTCTCGTTCAAACTTCCTTAATCTCCTCTTTCAAACTCAAATAATTTCCATTTGGTTCGATTTTCATAAGCTGATTATTTTCCGTTTTTTTTATAGTTTTATATAAAGACGCTGGTTCTCCATACTGACTATTTCATTGAAACCAACGACTATCTTAACTTAATATTTAATTTAATATTAAATATTAAAAATAATATAATATTAAATATTAAATATTAAAAATAATATAATATTAAATATTAAATATTAAAAATAATATAATATTTAACTTAATATTTCAGAGTTGTCATGGTTTCACCCTTTTCAAATTCCCTGACTTTTCCAGGTTTTCCAGGTTGAAAAACGGAATTATTCCAGGTTTTTAAAACAACATTTATTATTAGATAGAAAATTAGTGGAAAATGTCAAAAACTTAATTTTTTAATAAACATTTGGTCATTATAATTTTTTCATGTAGAAATATGATTTTTGAAAATTGAATTCTTTTTTTTATTATTTTATGTATTCTTCAAAGAATTAAATTACTTTTAAGAGTTTCAAATTAAATTCTAATGTGACAATTCAATTTTTCTTCAAATAATTTTAATGAATTCTTCGTAGAAGTTTAGTTAATTTCAAAAAATTTCTCAAACATCAATTGCTTTCAATGTCTACAATTTGAATAAAATTTCATAAAATAATATTCAATTATTTAAAAAGAAATTTTAATAAAATTAGTCTCAAGAATTTAATTATTTTTAAAAGTATAACATAATTCTTTCCAAAAATCCAAGTATATGTTCAAAAATTGTCAAAAATTTCGGTGAAAATTCAAATTATCTTGATAAATAATAAAATTTGTCTGCGAAATTCAATTATTTTCAAAAATTTTAATAATACTCTTGTCAGAATTTCAATTATTTTTAATATACCTATATTTTTAACTATACGCAGAAAATATTTTAAATATTCAAAAAAATTATTTTTATAGTAATTTTTTGAAAGGAATTTACCATTTACGTACCAAATGACGAAAATAGAATCAGGCCGAATCAAATATAAGAGAACACTTTACTTAAAACTAAAAAATTCAATTTTTCACGTTTTATAACAATGAATATTAATTACCTATTAATAAAAATAATTTATAATAATTAAAATCATTATCAATTCAATTACTATTTTTCAGAATTTTTATCTAAAATTCTTCTTTACATCTATTATTTTTAATAATTTTTGAAAAAGTTCTTTGATAATTTTCAAATTCATTTCTTTAGAATATATTTCATTTTACGAAATTTCAATTATTAGTTAAATTCTTTTATTAAATAAATATTAGAAAATAAAGACTGAAAATCGTATTAAAAAATCTCGTGTTAAAAATTAACTACTAAATTGAATTATTTTTTAAAATTCAATGCTAATATTGCTTTTAATATTCAATCATTATCTAAAATTTTAACTGAAATTCATTTTTATGAAATAAAATTCAATTTTTATTAGAATATTCTACTAGAATTCAATTATTAAAATAAAAATAAAACGAAATTAAACAATTTATTGAAGAATTAAACGTTTCTTAAAATTTAATTCCCATAAAAAATTGTTATCAACATATTATCAAATACTTGAAATCTATTAACGAATTTTAATAAAATTTTAAAAAATAATTACATTTTTAGAGAAAATAGATTAAAATTGTATTAAAAATAATTTAAATTCTGCATTGAATTTTATTATTTATGAAAATAATTAAATTCTTGAGAAGAATTGTATTAAAATTTACAAAAATATTTAAATTATTGTAAAAAATTAACAGGAATTTAACTATTTTTAAAAATTTGAATAAAATTCTTCGCAAAAATTAAAAATAACAAAATTCTTAGCAGATCATTAATTACTTTTAGAAATTTTAATAAAATTTTTGGCAAAAATTTAAATATTTTCGTAAAGTAATAAAAATCTTTGCAAGGAATCAATTATTTTCAATAGTCTTAATAAAATTCTTAGCAAGAATTCAATTATTTAAAAAATATTAGAATTTTAGCAGAAATTCAAATATTTTAAAAAGTTTTAATAAAACTTTTTTTGGTAGAAATTCAATTGTTTTTAAGACAATTTAAAAAAAAATTCCCAAATTCAATTATTTTTAAAATTTTAATAAAAATTCTTCAAAAGAAATCAATTATTAAAATCTAAGATAATTAAAATCAATTTTTAAACAATTCAATTCTTTGGACGAATTTTAAAAAAATTCTAAAGAATTTTTTCGATGTATTCAATTAAAATTCAATTAAAAATAATTGAATTCCTAAAAAAAATTTTATTATTTACAAAAATAATTGAATCCCGGTAAAATTTTATTATTTACAAAAATAATTGAATCCCGGTAAAATTCTATTAGTTATGAAAATAGTTGAATGATTGCGAAGAAATTTATTTAAAAAATTTGTTATTAATGAAATTCTTGTGAAATTTTATTATTTATGAAAATAATTGAATTTTTGCGAAGAATTTTATTAAAATTTTCAAAAATATTTAAATTCTTGTAAAAAATTAACAGGAATTCAATTATTTTTAAAAATTTGAATAAAATTCTTCGCAAAAATTAAAAATAACAAAATTCGTAGCAGATCTTTAATCACTTTTAGAAATTTTAATAAAATTCTTCGCAAGAATTTAAATATTTTCGTAAAATAACAAAAATCTTTGCAGGGAATCAATTATTTTCAATCGTCTTAATAAAATTCTTCGCAAGAATTCAATTATTTGAAAAATTTTAAATTTTAGCAGAAATTCAAACATTTTAAAAAGTTTTGACAAAACTTTTTTTGATAGAAATTCAATTGTTTTTAAGACAATTTAAAAAAAATTCCCAAATTCAATTATTTTTAAAATTTTAATAAAAATTCTTCAAAAGAAATCAATTATTATAATCTAAGATAACTGAAATCAATTTTTAAACAATTTAATGCTTTGGACGAATTTTAATAAAATTTGTAAGAATTTTTTCGAGGAATTCGTTTAAAATTCTATTAAAAATAATTGAATTCCTAAAAAAAATTTTATTATTTACGAAAATAATTGAGTCCCGGTAAAATTTTATTAATTATGAAAATAGTTGAATGATTGCGAAGAATTTTATTAAAAAAAATTTTTTTTATTAATGAAATTCTTGTGAAATTTTTGTTATTCTTTGAAAAATAATTAAAAAATTTTGTAGAATTTTATTAAATTCTTTTTTTAAAATATAATTAAATTCTTTTGGTAAATTTTCTAAAAATAGTAGACATTGAACAATATTTAATTTTTGCGAAGAATATTATTACTTTTGAAAATAATTCAAATTTTGCAATGGATTTTATTAAAATTTTTAACTAATTGAATTTCATTACTATAGAAAATAATTGAATTCGTGTGATAAATATTGTTAATTATGAAAATAATTGAAATTTATAAATGAATTTTAATAAAATTTTTGAAAATAATTGAATTTTGTTGAGGAATTTTGCTATTTATTTATACAGATAATTGAAATGTTGACGTTTTTTAGTTATTTTTCAAAATATATGAATTTTGAAGAGGAATTTTAATATTTCTAAAGATAATTGAAATTTTGACGAGAATTTAAAAAAATTGTTGAACATAATTGAATTTTTGCCAAAAATTTTATAACTTTTAAAAATAATTAAATTTCCGCAATCATTTGTAATTTCTCTAAAATTCTCCAAATTATATCGTACAATTTACGTACTTTTCATCCTTTTTGAATGAAATTACGGACTTTACGGACCTTTTTCTCAAAAAAAAACGGACTTTTACTTACTTGAAGCAAAGTTACGGACTTTTTCAGGATTTACGGACCTATACTTCGAGCCCTGCTTATATGATTCAATTAAAAATGTTTCGCTTGAAATAAAAATTTTTTGATCCAAGTAAACACGATAGTAGAAAATCTGTAATTTGAATAAAATTAAATTTCAGAACACTTTTTTTTTTTTTTTTTATTTATTTTTTTTTTTCAATTTTTTTTTTGTGCGATTTAAAAAGAATCAAAAAATTCTAGCACTGGTCCAAGGAGAAGTGCCTCTTCATGAACAATCCTCAGAAAAGCTCTTTATTTTCTTAAATGCAATAAGAAAAGAATAGCGAGCTATAATTAATTTCGAAAACTAATCCAACCGCAATTTTTCAACTGAAAAATGCGCCTCTCAAAGAATTTTCCAGGTCAAATATGAAATTTAATTAAATCGCAATGCTCAACTTGTTAAGAATCATGGGATGCAGTTGCATGAAGCGAAGATTTTTATCTAATCTGCTGTCATTTCGTGTTCCCCTTCGTGAGAGATAGGATTTTTGGAGTCTGATCATGAAGAGGAAATTGAAAATACGCTTGCGCCCGAGAATACTGGAGCAATGTCACTGCGCGCTCTCTGCATCTCGAAATCAAATGGTGGAGGGAGGTTTTAGTAATCGTGTTCCTGCGGAAAAGAGCATGTCTGCATCTGCTTCTCTACCAATGGACACATATATATATATTGAATATAGATATATATATATATATATATATATATATATATATATATATATATCTATATATATATTGAATATAGATATAGGCCAATAACTTTATAGAATAGCGGGACATAAACTGTCTGACTAACTAGTAGCTACTTTCCGGATATATCATGGCATGTACACAGCATCCGTTGGCCAATAAGCGGTCAGTTTGTAATGGAATGGTACCTCAGGGACTGAATAATTAATGTATTGTCCATTTCCAAGTTTCTAGGAACCAATTTTCCCGCGAGGGTTTTCAAATTTACACCAAAGTCACTTTCCTTATCATTTTCTATATATACAAGTAACTATACGAGTTCATTTCTTCAAGACTCGAGTTTTTTTTTCTTTTCTTTTTTTTGCACAAAGCTATTGTTTTCACAAGAATAATCACAAGGCTATTGTACGTATAGATAGGGGCATAAAGTTTTGAAAGAATACAAGACGATCGGAATTAAACACATAAGAGCAATTAGCAACATTCCGTTCAATTGTAAAATTAACGAAGAATTAAATTTAAAATTTACAGTTTTCATTAATTTGAAATTTTTAATTGTTAATTTTCTCTGAGAATTTTGAAATAGCACATCGAAGGGAATTGCTTTTCGAATACTTGAGAAAGTCTTAATTCGATAAGAAGTAGATCAATAAAAAATAGATTTAAACCAATCAACCTGAAGTACATTCTTCTAATTAATTTAATTAAAGAAAAATAAGATTTCACTTCTAGCTGGTTTTAAGACTGATTATTTTTCTGCAAAAACATAAACTGAAAATAGTTCCTTACACTCTAGAATTGAATTACACGTTCACTAGTTTAAATTAACAAACCAGTAACAAATTCTACTGATTTTCGGGTAATTTTTTTTTTTAAAGGTAACGTGAATTTTTATTGTTTGTCATTTAAAAACATAATTGACAATATAATATTTACCTTTATTTATTTATTACTTAAATTTATTTATTTACCAATATAATATTTACGATCAACGATTGAAAGAAAAATAATTATTTTCCCACCAAGAAGAATTAAAATTTTTGCTCGCGAATATTTTTTTTTTATAAATCATTATTCCAAAAATTAAACGTACTATTTTCTGTCCAAAAATTTATAAAAATTGCTGAAAAAAATATTTTTCTTCAGAATTCGTTGACTATAAACGTTGTGAACTTCACCAACGTTCTAATTTTATCTGAAATATTCTAAAATACTTAGGATTCATCACGACCGACTCTTATAATTATAATTACTATAACATTTTATCGAAACTAATTTCCATTTAGATGTTTAACAAAACTGAAAGTTGATTAAAGTTTTAATTAGCCATTTTTTTGTTATTCAAAAGTAATGTACTCTAATTGAATTCTAATTTAGAAAAATATTTATTCAGAATTTAAGAGTTGAACTTTTAATTGCGTCGCAGAAATTCTATTCAATCGCAGCTTCATTTGTGAGGATTTTTATTTGGAGGAATTGTCATTGAAGAGAAGAATTTTTTGTTTTGCAGTATTTCTAGAGGTTGCAATTATCAATTGACAGGATTTTCACTTCTCCGAACAATCATATACGATACAAAAGATTTGAGAGGTAATTTAAAAATTGAGCAACCTCTATTTTCTTAAAAATTGCAGATTGATCGATTTTAAAATTGCGCGACACCAAAATCATTCTATCTCGCATATTTGTTCTTTAATATTATTTCGATTATTTCAATTCAAATTATTATTTCCTAGAATTTTCGACAATTTTTACAATTCTTCTTTAAATCAATTATTTTTCATAATTTTCGAAAATGTCCTTTGACAATTTTTAAATTCATTTATTGAATATTTTAATATTCAATTTTACGAAATTTCAATCATTTTTAACTGATCCTTCAGTGAAATTTCACTGATTAAAATCGCGAAAATAGAGTCACTGAAAATTAGTCAAATTTCACTGATTCATTTTGAAAGAGCTTATTATTAAATAAAATTTTCAAATAATATAGAAAAATTCAATTAAACTTATTTAAAAAAAATTAACATTAAAATTCTAATATTTCTAAAAAGTCATGCTATATATTTCATGTTAAAAATTTAATTATTACCTAAAATTTTAACCGAAATTCATCTTTAAATCAATTTTTATCACAAAATTCTACTAGAATTCAATTATTATTTCAATAAAAAATTTAAAATTTATTAAAAAATTGAATGTTTTTCAAAAAACTGAATTCTCATAATGAATTTTATCAACAAATTTTTATAACGAATTTTAATTTGCGAAAATAATTGAATATCTGAAAAGAATTTTATTATTTTTGAAACATAATTAAATTTCTGCAAAGAATTTTATTATTTTTGAAACATAATTAAATTTCTGCAAAGAATTTTATTAATTTTGAAAATAATTGAATTGCTGCAATAATTTTTAATTTGTCCAAAATTAAATTCTTTTCTAGTATTTGTATAACTAAATTCTCTAAATAAACTATTTTTAATAATTTTCGAAAAAGTTCTTTGAGAATTTTTAGATTTATTTATTTTATACGTAAATTCTCAAATGAAAAATATATTAAGAAAAAACTTTGACAAAAAAAATTAATTCTTCTTCAAAATTGTTAATTAAAAGTGTGAAAATTAAAATTTGCATAGATTTTAATACGAAAGTTTTACAAAATTCAATTATTTCTAAAAATTCACGATATAATGAATTTCTTATTTAATTATATTTTTAATCTAAAATTTTAAGTAAAATTCATTTTTAAATCAATTTTTATTAGAAAATTCTACTAAACTTCAATTATTATTAAATAAAAAAACTTTTTTCTTAATAATTCAATTCTTATAAAGAATTTTATCAACAAATTTTTAAATATAATTGATTTTTTTCGATGAGTTTTAATAAAAGTTTTAAAAAATTCATAAAATTTGTATTAAAAATAATTAAAATTAAGAAATGAGTTTTAATATTCATAAAAATAATTGAATTTCTGCAAGAATATTAATATTTGAGAAAATAATTGAATTTCCTTAAGAATTTTATTATTCGAGAAAATAATTGAATCCTTGCATTAAAAAAATTTATTATTTATGAAAATAATGAAATTATTGCAAAGAAATTTATAAAAAAAATTTTAAATAATGTAATTTCTATTAAATTTTTATTTTTTATGTCAATAATCAAATGTTTGCGTGGAATTTTATTAAAATGTTTTTAAATAATTGGATTTTTATGAAAAATTCAATTAAAATAGTAGATATAAAAAATCCTTAAATTGAGAAATATTTATAAAAATAATTAATTGCTTTCGTAGATTTTTATTAAATTTTTCTTTAATCATTGAATTTTTTTTTGAAAAAATGTAATTTAAATAGTGAATATTGAAAATATTGAAAATCATTGAATTGAGGAATATTTATGAAAATAATTCAATGTTTTTGTAGAATTTTATGAAAATTTTTGTAAATAATTGAATTCTTTTGAAAACATTGATTAAAATAGTAAATATTGAAAATCATTCAATTGAGGAATATTTATGAAAATAATTAAATATTTGCGTAGAATTTTATTAAAATTTTTGTAAATAATTGGATTCTTTTGAAAATATTAATTAAAATAGTAAATATTGAAAATCATTGAATTGAGGAATATTTATGAAAATAAATAAATGTTTTTGTAGAATTTTATGAAAATTTTTGTAAATAATTGAATTCTTTTGAAAACATTAATTAAAATAGTAAATATTGAAAATCATTAAATCAAGGAAAATTTTCGAAAATAATTGAAATTTGGCCAAGCATTTTATTAAATTTTTTGAATATAATCGGTTGTAAGTATTACATTTTTTAAATATAATTTACATGATACTACATAATAAAAGGAAAACGTATGATCCATTTTAAGAGGAATCCAGCTAAAATGAGGATTACTTTTTTTAGGGTGTGATGCGAAATGGAAATATGAGGAAAATTTTTAAATTCAAAAGTAATTGGAATGATGAATAACCTTTTGGCAAAGGGAATTTATCCGACTTTCTCCGCAAATAGGACAACATGTGGCCACAATATTGATGCAATATTGTGCCATTTGGCAGTTATTACTATTCAAATATTATGGGCAATATTGCGTCAATATTAACGAGCAGCATTGTCCTAAGTTTGAAACAATATTATGGCCGTCCATTGTACTATTTGCGTTATATATAAAAATTTTATTTACAGCCAAATGTTTATATATAGACGAACAATTTTTCAAAACAAAAGAAAAAAAAAGAAACCGTTTGGATCTCTAAACCCTTGAATTTATACAAAAAATCTTTACTAATTTGAATTAGTGACCGACTTTTTGCTTTTGAATTAGTAAATTCTACTAATAAATAGTTATTTCTACTAATTTCTTTACTAAAATTTACTAATTCAAAAGCAAAAAGTCAATCACTGATTCAAATTAGTAAAAATTTGTACTAATTCAAATTTAGAGAGAAAATTTGAAAAAGAATTTTTTCAATTATTTAAAACTAATCTTGTCTACTTATAATTATAATTGAAAATTTGATTTTTCAATTTTATGTAAAAATTATATTTTTAATAATTACATTTTTGCCAAGAATGTTCCAAAGAATGTTTTTTCAAAGAAATGCAATTTTTCTATTTTTAATCAAATTATTTAAGTTTTAAAGTTATTAAATTTTTTAAGAAGAAAAATTTCTCTTACTACTTTTTTGGTATAAAATATATATTTATAAATTGCAAAGGAAAATAAAATTATGAAAATAGAATTAGGAAAATAATTCACATCTTGCGAAGAAATTTATTAAAACTTTTGACAATAAGAAGCAGTAATAATTAATTATTTAAAGTAATAAAAATCTAGTTTGCTCAAGAAATAAAAAAATATCATTTATTTGAACTGTCTGTTTGAATTTATACAAATTTTAAAGAAGTTGAATACAATTATTGAATAATAATGAAGTAATAAAATTTTTAAAAACAAAAAATTTATTTAAAACTTTAAGCGAGACTTTACATTTAAGAAATAAAATTTTAATTACAATCACTAACTTCTCTTGATTAATTTCGAAGTATTTAAATAAAAGTCTTTTAAAAAATTCAATTATTTTTAATAAAATGTAAAAAAAACAATACTTAAAAAATTTTCAATTACTTGTTCATAAAAATTTAATTATCTTAAAAGAATAGAATGGAAAAATTTCAAAAATCGTATTTTTTAGAAATTTTAAAAAGAAAACTTTGCGTGAATTCAATTTTAATAAAAAATTTCAAGTTATTTCTTTAAATTAACTAATAAAAATTTTAATTATTAATCTTCGTACTCCATTATTTATCAATTAGTAATTTAAAATGCTTTGAAAATTATATTTGTTATAAAGTTTCTTATGAAATTCATTCCAAAATTTAATTATTTTCAGTTGAATTTCTCAAAAATTCTCTTCGATAATTTTTTGTAAATTTATAAATAGATTTATTTTTCATACTTTATTTGAATCAGTGACTTATTTTTTACTATCAAATTAATTATTTTTTACAAATTCAAATTTAGGAAACACTAAATATCTATGTAAAAATTGAAATACAAAACCGTTTTTTTAAAAACAGAGTAAAATAATATTTTTTGAATTTGGTGAAAAAATTCCGGGTTTAGCATAAAATTCCTGGCTTGTTCCCTGTTTTCCCGAATTTTTCGTATAGTAGACAATTTTTGCTTCTAAATCACTTATTTTTAACGAACACGATAAAAAATTAAAAATTGAATATGCAATTAAAAATTTACCAATGACTATAATTTTAATTTCCTTTGCAATTTAGAACTATGTATTTTATACCAAAAAAAAGTTGTGAGATAAATTTTTCTTGTTGAAAAATTTAATAACTTTTATGATTGTCCACCTGTGAATTAAGAAAATGAGAGAATCTTCTAAAAATTTGACAGTTTGTTCCTTTTGACTATTTTAGAAACATGATTTTTTCAGGATTTTTTTACCATATATTTTTTTCTTAAAAAGCAATAATAAATATTTTTAATCAATATTTTTAATATTTGAGTATTAACAGGGCTCGAACTAGGTCAGTAAATTCCGTAAAAGTCCGTAACTTTGCTTGAAGTCCGTAAAAGTCCGTTTTTTTAAATAAAGGTCCGTAAAGTCCGTAATTCGGTTGAAAAAGATCCGTAAAGTACGTAAATTATACGATATAATTTTTCCTCAATTTAATGATTTTTAATAGGTTTCTATACTATTCTAATAAAATTTTCCAAAAGAATTCAATTACTTAAAAAAAATCTACTAAAATTCTACACAAACCTTTAATTATTTTCAAAAAATAATAACAAATTTTACAGGAATTTCATTATTTACAATTTTTCTTATAAATTTCTTCGCAATATTCAATTATTTTCATAAATAATAAAATTTTTACAGGTATTTAATTTTTTTGGCAAATAATAAAATTCTTATTGGGAATTCAATTATTTTGATGAATAATAAAGCTAATTGCAGAATTTCAATTATTTTTAATACAATTTCAATCGAATTCCTCGAAAAATGTAATTATTCTCAAAAAATTTTATTAAAATTTATCAAAGAAATTTAATTATTTTAATAACCTTTGCTACAATTTATTTATTAGAATTTAAATATTATTTTGTAATAAATTTTTGATTAAATTTCTTTAAAGAATAAAATTATTGCATTCAAAATTTTTGATGTAATTCTTTGCGTAAATTATCAGTTATCTTCATAAATTATAAAATTCTTCTCTAAAAATTGAATTATTAAAAAAAAGTTTAATAAATTTCTTGGCAAAATTTCAATTATTTTCAAAAATTTTCCCTAATTTAATTATTTTTAATATCTATTTTAATAAAATTTTGCAAAAGAATTCAAATTATTTGAAAATTGGTTGATACAATTCTTTAAAAGAATTCAATTTTAAGAAACATATGTAATTATTCAATAAATTGTTTTTTTGTATTTAAATAATGAAATTCTCGCAGAATTTTCTCATAAAAATTGATTTAAAAATGAATTTGAGTTAAAATTTTAGATTATAATTGAATATTAAAAGTATTAGAGCGTAAAATTTTAGTAATAATTAAATTTTGAAATGGTTTCAGATTCAAATTTTTGAAAATTTCAATTTTTCATATTTTTAACTAAGTAACAATTCTGTGTAATTAATTTTTTTGAGAAATTTTAATTGGGAATTTTTTTTTTTTATTATTTGAAGTTTTTATTTTCTAATACATATTTAATTGAAGAATTTACAAATAATTAAAAAATCGAATATTGTAAAGAAATAGATTTGAAAATTGTCAAAGAACTTTTTCGAAAATTCTGAAAAATAATCGATATAAAGAAGAATTTTAGATAAAAATTCTGAAAAATAGTAATTGAATTGATAATGATTTTATCACTCTATCTTTAATTATTATAAACCATGAAGACTCGGAGTTATCGATATCTTCATTTTTTTTTTAGTTTTGAAAAAATCTAATTTATAGTTTTAAGTAAAATGTTCTCTTATATATTTTTGTCAGTAATTGGTCCGTAAATGGTCCTTAATTTTTCATTTTTGGTCCGTAAAGTCCGTATTTTTAAATACTTTCACTGGTTAGAACCCTGGTATTAAACAAATTTTAGCGTTAATTTTCCCATCTTCTTTGAATGTTTTTTTCTTTTAATAAAACAAATATATATGTTTTTTAATTAAAATTAAGAAATTGAAATTTTTTTTTAAGATTGCAAACATGCAAGATTTTACATTAGAGTAATGGGAACAATCCCCCTTGCTCCTCACCACTTCTTGGACAATCCTAAAAAAAAGAAAAATTTATTTTCTACAGTGTACTTATTTTTAATTGTTTGCTTTTCAATTTTTTTTTTCATTAAAAAAAACCCCTTTGAGTTACTTAGATTTGATATTAAAGAAACAAATTTCGAGCCATTCTGGAAAGTTATTAAATTAATCCGACCAAGGGTTTTAATACAGAGAATATAGCGTTTTAAATTCATATAGCGCACATATTCATATGCTTTTATAGTGGAAATTTGTTTTAAATTTATACAGTACCATGTTTAATTTATATAATACTATACACATACATATCCTATATTACAAACTCATATTTTAACTTTAGAGGAAATTCCCATCTTATAAAGCATGCCAACATATTTTGAAGTTTGTTCATTGAGAAAAAGTGGGAAAATATATAATCTTTTTAACTCTCTTGCGGTTCAAGTATATATCCAACTTGTATATGAAAATCTCACCGAAAACATTTTCTTTGGGGAGAAAAATGTTCACCTTAAAAGATATGTTTATAGTTTTTGAATTCGCAAAGTTTCTGATTTATTTATTTGAAATACCGCTGTTTTTTTTTTTGTATAAATATTTTATTCGTATGCGGAAAGAAAAATGGTTCGCTAAATGTGTGAAGTTGTTGAATAATTGAAATTAGTACGGATTCTATTTTCTAATAAATATTTAATTTGTGGTAAAAGTTTACAACGTTCCTTTTAATAATTTAAATTTTTTTTCTTAAAGCCTTATAGCAAAAAAGGATTTAAAATTAAGGGGCTTGATCAATATAAGGAATTTATGAGACTAATTTCAATTGCGAAAAATTTTTAAAAATAAAATTCATTTTTACAAAGAATTCTATAAAAATTTTTAGGAATAATTCATTGCCAGGGTAGAATTTTATTAAATTTTTTTGAAAACAATGGAATACCTATAAAGCTTTTTATTATTTATGAGAATAATTACATTATTGCCAACAGGTTTATTAGAATTTTTAAAAATTATTGATAAAATTAAAAAATTAAATAAAAATTAAATAAAAATAAATAAATAAATGAAAATTAAAAAAAAATTAAATTAAAAAAATAAATTAATCCGACCAAGGGTTTCAATACAGAGGATATTTTTTTTTATAAAAATAAAATTAAATGCCTTAAAATAATTGAATTTTCAGGAATGTTTTTGCTGTTTATCGACACAACTGATTTCTTTCGAAAAATTATTTACGTAAATAATTATTTTCTCAGGAAGAATTTCAATAAAATCTAAAAGAATAGTTGTAATATTTCATCAAAGAAAAATTGAATTCTTTCGAAAAATTATTTATGTAAATAATTCTATTCTTATAGAAAGAATTTTAATGAAGTCTAAAAGAATAACTGCATTATTTTATATATAAAAAAATTGATTTAAAATAATTTATTTGCTTCAAAAAATTTTATTTGAGTATTTGAAAATAATTGAAATCCTGTGCAAAATTCTAAGATTATTGTAAATAATAAGACTTTTTTAAAAAAAATTTAAGAAAACATTTTTTAAAATATTTATTATTTTCCTAGAATTATTGAAATTAAATTTTTAAGAATAATTACATTTCATGGGCAATTCTTGTAAAATTCTATTTAAAAAAATTTAAATCCTTCGATGAGTTTTATTATTTATGAAAATAAAATTCCTGTAATATATTAAAAATAATTTAAATCCTGCGATGAATTTGATTATTTATGAAAATAATGGAATAGTTGTTAAGAGTTTTATAAGAAATTTTCAAAAATAATTCAATTCTTTAGAAGAATTTTATTATTTATAAAAATAATTGAATTATGTCAAAAAATGATATTAATATATTTAAAAAGAATGGACTTTCTGTGGAAAATTTTGTTATTTTTGAAAATAATAAATTGAATTCTGGACAAGAATTTTACTTTTTTATGAAAATATTTAAACAATTGGGTAATTTTTTCGAAATGTAATAAATATAGAGAAAGTAAAATTGTTCAGGGAAGTCAGGGAAAAGTCAGGCATTTTTAGTAAAAGTACTGGAAAAAAACATATTTCAAAAATTCATGAAAAAACTCTAAATTTTGATGTTTTTTTTGTATAGCTTGTAAACTATAAAAATAACCACGAAATTTGAAAACAAAACCTTGAATGTTTTCTATTTCAGACACTAATTTCTTTTTAAATAACTTAATTTTTAAAGAACTATCGCAAAATTATGACTTATAAATTATGTAATAAATCATTTTTACAATTTTCATAAATACTAGATTGATAAAAGAATTTTAATTAAAAATACTAAAAAAAATTTAATTTTTGAAAAGTTACAAATAATTACAGAAATTCAATTATATTCAAAAGTAATAACATTTTTCGCAAAAATTCAATTACATTCAAAAATTAAAAAAAATTCTGGTCATTTCAATTCTTTCTTTAAAAATAAAAAAATTCTTCTACAAAATTCAATTATGTTCAATTTTTTTTTTTAAATTCTCCTCAAAATTTCAATTATCTTTATAAATAATACAATTCTTCATCAAAATTCAATTATTTTTAAAAATTTTAATAAAATTTTTGCAAAAATTTCACAGAAATTCAATAATTTACCAAATTTTTGATGAATTTCTTCTAAGTAAACCAATTATTTTGATAAATAATAACATTTTCACAGGAATTCAATTATTAAATATAAAAAATTTCAAATAATTTTACAAAAAATATCAATTATTTAAAAAGAATTTTACAAAATTCGTCCCAAGAGTTCAGTTATTGAAAAAAATTTAACAAAGTTCTTTTCAAGAATTCAATTATTTTTAGAAATAGTAAAATTCTTCACCGAAATTCAATTATTTTTATAAACTTGAATACAATTCGTTGGAAAAATTAAATTATTTTCAAATGTAATAAAATTCTTCGCAGAAATTAATTTACATTCAAAAAATTAAAAAAATTCTTGTCATTTCAATTATATCTTTAATTATTTAGTATAAAAAATTTCGAAAAATTTTTCGAAAAATGTCAGTTATTTAAAAAGAATTTTATGAATAATAAAATTCTTTTATAAACTTGAATGAAATTCGTTGTAAGAATTCAATTATTTATATAAACTTGAATAAAATTCATTGGAAGAATTAAATTATTTTCAAAATTAATAAAATTATTCAATTACTTTTATAAACTTGAATGAAATTCGTTGTAAGAATTCAATTATTTATATAAACTTGAATAAAATTCATTGGAAGAATTAAATTATTTTCAAAATTAATAAAATTATTCGCAAGAATTCAATTATTTTCAAAAATTAAAAAAAAATATTTTCAAAATTTCAATTATATTTATAAATAAAAAAATTCTTCATCTAAATTCAATTATATTACAAAATTTTAAAAAAATTCTTGGCAAAATTTTGTAGGAATTCAATTTTAATGAATTAATTCGAAATAATTCCACTAGTTTCAGAAATAATAAAATTTTCACAGGAATTCAATTTTTAAAATACAAAATTTTAAAAAATTTTTCGAAAAATATCAATTATTTAAAAAATACTTCACCAAAATTTAGTTATTTTTATAAACTGAAATAAAACTCTTTGTAAGAATTCAATTATTTATATAAATAATAAAATTCTTCATGGAAATTCAATTATTTTTATAAAGTTGAATGAAATTCGTTGGAAAAATTAAATTATTTTCAAAAGTAATAAAATTCTTCGCAGAAATTTAATTATGTTCAAAAAATTTTGTCAAAATTTCAATTATTTTTGTAAGTAATAAAATTCTTCAATATTCAATTATTTAAAAAAAAGTTTTTAAATTCTCGTCAAAATTTCAATTATTGTTATAAATAATACAATTCTTCTTCAAAATTCAAATATATTTAAAAACTTGAATAGAATTCTAGTTAAAATTTCACAGAAATTGAATAATTTATGAAATTTTTAATAAATTTCTTTAAAATAATTCAATTATTTTCATCAATATTAAAATTTTCACTTGTGTTCAATTATTTAATATAAAAAATTTCAAATAAATTTTCGAAAAATATCAATTATTTAAAAAGAATTTTATAAAATTCGTCGCATGAATCAATTATTTAAAAAAAAATTCAACAAAGTTCTTTACAAGAATTGAATTATTTTTATAAATAATAAAATTCTTCACCGAAATTCAATTATTTTAGAAAAATTTTAATAACATTTTTGGAAATTTTTAAGAATTATTTTCATGAATAATAAAACTCATCGCAAGATTTTAATTGATATGGGATACAATATTTTAATAAAATTCCTCGAAAAATGTAATTATTCTTAAAAATTTTATTAAAATTTGTCAAAAAAATTCAATTATTTAAAAAAAGTTTTTTAAATTATCGTCAAAATTCAAATTACTGTTATAAATAATACAATTCTTCTTCAAAATTCAAATGTATTTAAAAACTTGAATAAAATTCTTGTTAAAATTTTACTAAAATTCAATAATTTATAAAATTTTTAATAAATTTCTTTGAAATAATTCAATTATTTTCATAAATAATAAAATTTTCACGAAAATTCAATTATTTTAGAAAAATTTTAATAACATTTTTGGAAAAATATCAATTATTTAAAAAGATTTTTATAAAATTCGTCGTATAAATCAATTATTTAAAAAAATTTAACAAAGTTCTTTACAAGAATTGCATTGTTTTTATAAATAATAAAATTCTTTACCGAAATTCAATTATTTTAGAAAAATTTTAATAAAATTTTTGGAAATTTTTCAAAATTATTTTCATTAATAATAAAACTCATCGCAGGATTTTAGTTAATTTTGGATACGATATTTTAATCAAATTCCACGAAAAATGCAATTATTCTTAAAAATTTTATTAAAATTCGTCAAAAGAATTCAATTATTTAAAAATTTGTTGATAAAATTCTTTATGAGAATTCAATTTTAACAAACATTCAATTATTCAATAAATTATTTATTTTTTAATTTAAATAATTCAATTTTTCCAGAATTTTCTAATAACAATTGATTAAAAAATGAAATTACCGAAGAATCGATTTATTGTTTATGGAAATAATTGAATTATTGCAACGAATTTTATTACAATTTTTTCAAATAATTGAATTTTTTTTAGAAAATTGACTACTTTTAAAAATAATTGAATTCTTGCTAAAGGATTTTATAAGGATTTTTGTAAATAATTAAATTTTTGTTGAAAAATTTCATGGTTTTTTAAATTATAACAAAACATGAAGAAGGTGATCGCCTTCTTTATGTTCTGTAATAATATTCTTATAAATTGTTGAGTTTCAAAAAGGTTTGAATTTGAATGTTCTGAAGAATTTTAATTTCTGTGGAAAAGTAATAATTAAATACTTATTTAAAAATTTAGTTATTGATGTTTTTGAATAATTTTACAATTAATGAAATTTGTAAATAAATTTAATAGAACATTTTTTTGAGTATCTAATAATTTTTAGAGTGAATCAGAATATTTTTTATGGTCAGGAAAGAAGTGAGAATTTAGTCTCGAAATCAGGGAAAATAAAATTAAATATTTGTGGCAACCCTGATTTAGTGTTTAACACTCTGTCCGTGGATCGTCAATCTATTTTCCAAACTGCAATGACGCACATAATGCAGATTCTGAATTTTCAAAGAAAATGAGGTCGACGACTGACAGTGAAGGGAAAAAAGCCTGAACTGCTTCACGACCTAAATGACAAAAAGTGCTATAGAGGTGACGGAGAGAAAGAGAGAGAGAATTGGGGTAGATAAAGTGAAGAATAGATAAGAGGAGTGGTCTTAAAAAGGTGTTAGAGAGTGTCAGAGGTTAACGTAGTAAAGAACACTGACTGCGAGAGGAATTACATACATAAAATGTGTACCATCCTCTCAATTTCCTTTGCCGAGCCTCCCACCCTCAAAATCGAACCGAGAAGGGTTGTGTACGTATCTATAGGCACCTATAGAGGGTGGCTCGTAGAGGGGGTCGAAGTGGAAGAGAATGAGAAGGCTTCGGTGGGGCAAGGGTTGCTAGTCGACTAGCGTGACTCCGCAAACGCGGGTCTCCGATCTCTCTTTCGGCCTATATAACGCTATTCATTAAAGCGCGCCAGAAAAACAGCAAAAAAAAACCCAAAAAACCAAAAAAAAAACAAACAAAAACAGTACAAAAATAAAGCAACACAAAAAATTAATTTCTCCCCCAAAAAAAGTAAATAGACCAAAAAAGTATGCCCACTTTCAAAGAAACAACGAGTGCGCAAAATCCAAACGGAAATGATAAAAGTCTTCAAGAATTTCATATTTTTCGATTCATCAAATCAGAATCAAAAGTCAGAGGCCTTTGACACACTTTTTTAGTCATTGTCCCAAATTTTTAATCGATTTCAAAAAGCAAAAAAAAAAAAAAAGATTGTGATTATTAGTCAAGAAAATTGTCATTGTTAACGAAAACCCAAACCAGTTGTGTTTGGTATGTTTTCAAAATAAGTTTCGCGGGCAATTTTCATTTTATAGTTTTCTAATATAATGATAAAAATGTTTTCGATTTTTATCTACACAATTTGATAATACAAAACATTCGAAAATGTGAGTATACCTTATTTGATTACTAACACAAAATTCCAAACAATTAGCGTGCAAAATCAATAATTTGTGCAATTTTTAATTACTTGTCGCGCATACAAAACATGGTGTTTAAATATTAAAAAATATTTTCCAAAACAGAAACATTTAATAGTAAAAATTCGAAACTATTTTTTCAAACCATTTTTAAAGAGAAAAAAAAGGTGTATTTCATTTATTATACTAGATATATGTCACTTCTTGCATTTATGAGGAAATATTCTAAGCGCTTATATCGACTTTAAAGAAAACATTGTAATTTATTGAGTCAATAAATTTTGCATGCATGAACACACTTCATTGATTCGCCACAATTTTTCACAAAATTAGCAGAGGATATAGGTTTTGAATAAATAAAAAAGTGCTTGTTTCTTAAACGACAAAACTGTTTTCATTACGAAACGATTTTTCCCAATAAAAAAACACAGAATGTAAAAAATATTCTACTATCTCTCCTTTGTAATTGGAATAAATGATAAATATTTCATATTTACGAACAATAATTCTGAATTCTTTTTCTTCTGCAATAAAAACAATGTGAAAATATTTAATATTCCTAGTTCACAAAGTTTACGAATAATTTTTACTTCCCTCATTTCTATCTACATTCCATTCCATTAATATATTCACTATAAGTTTCTATAAGGCTGTAAATTATTCAATAAATAATTATTACGTTATAATCAAATACTACAGAATTTAACTGCAGAATTTAATTTAATTTAATTTACTTTTTATATATTTTAAATTAATAACTTATTTTCATCATTTATAAATTTTCTTGAAATTTACTGTTACTATAAATATAGTTTACAAGAGTTTACATTTTTCAAGCATTATTGATAAGGGTGAGAGGTTTATGTTATCGAATAAAAATACAATGTAGCGTTCTTTTATTGTTAGGAGAGAAAATGGGAGTTTTTCATTTTTTATTAAGTAATATTTATAGTTACAAGTAAATTATCTATCTTTTCTATCTGTAATCAGATAATGAATCTGTTTTAAAGTTTAAACTTTTTCCAATTAATCAAACGAGATATTAGCTACTGTATGATTACAAATTATTCATTAATTTATGGGAAATTTTTATTTATTAGCCTCCATTTACTGTGCAGTAATTAATCATTATCATAGGGTAATTAATTTATTAGTTTCCTTTTATCAAATCCTGTTAACTAACTAAAAAGCAATTACTATTTATGATGGCTTGTAAAAATTGTTATTCTCTACGTGATAATAATTAGTTACGGTAATTACCCGAACTTCTCCGCGCATATATATTTTTTATTGCGATAATTATTTGCACATGAACTGGGGAAGAACTCTTGACCTTTTATTAAAATTTATAATATATAATATATAATATATAATATATAATATATAATATCGAATATCGAATATCGAATATCAAATATCAAATAATTAAAACGTACAATTCTAAAAATTCATCCTCCTAAAAAATATAATCTGCAAATTATTTTTAACTCATTTTCCTTAAATTTGATTAATTTTCACCATTTTCAATAACTTTTAAATTCCTTTTTGAATTCCTTTTTGAATTCCTTTTTAAATTCCTTTCTTAATTTCTTTTTTAATTTCATTTTTAATTCCCCTTTTTTTACTTTCACTTTTTGTGCTCGAATATTCTAATAATAACACTTTTGTTACAATTTTCAATAGAAAATTTTCTTTGTCACAATTTTGAAAGCTAAATTTACAAGCGCGACATCAAATTTCATAGGAGAATTTTCGTCGTTCAAAATTATCAAACTTTCCGCTAAAAACGTCTCCCTAATTAATTTGTATTTTCAAGTAATAATTTATTATAGAATAAGACTGGTTTAATTATTAGCGAAGAGTTTTCGCTATTTACTATATATATATTCTCAACTTATTTTCCTTCTGGTACTTTTCTCATCAGGACTCTTTAAAACAAGTTTGATCATTTTAATTAAAGCGATGTCTGTTTCATATTCGAGAAACTTTCATTCCTACATACATACAATTATTTAGAAACTTACTCTCTTAGACAAATTTATTGTACTATTTTCCATTAGACTTTTAACAAACAAAAAAAGGTAAAATTTTACCTTAATTTTCCGCTTATTACTATAATTATATAGTTTCCTATAACCATCCTACACATATATCTATTTCAGATCGATAAATTTATACATTATCGACAGCATATTTAATTAGTTTCCTGAATATAGTTAATTAAATTCAATAAATTTTATCACACATTGTTATACAGATATTATGGGGAATAAATTTCTCAATAAAACTTTTTTACACGAGTCATTATATACTGAAATTTTTATACTTTTAAATTTCAATATTTCATATTTTCATTCGCGATTAATTTCACTGACATTTTATTCAAATAAATGTTCTCTCAAAAATATGTTTTTCTCTGATAAATAAAATATTAAATAAATCATCGACTTTCCTTTAATAGTGTAAAAATTTGAAAATATCCAACAATTCGTTTTCAGGGCTCGAAGCAGTGAAAGTATTTAAAAATACGGACTTTACGGACCAAAAATTAAAAATTACGAACTATTTACGGACCAACTGACAAAAATACAAATCAGACCGAATCAAATATAAGAGAACATTTTACTTAAAACTAGAAATTCCATTTTTCACGTTTTATAGCAATTAATATGAATGATTAATAAAAATAATTTAAAATAATTCAAATCATAATCAATTCAATTATTATTTTTCACAATTTTTATCTAAAATTCTTCTTTATATCGATTATTTTTAATAATTTTCAAAATAGTTCTTTGACAATTTTCAAATTCATTTCTTTACAATATTTAATTTTACGAAATTTCAATTATTCGTTAAATTCGTTTATTAAATGAATATTAGAAAATAGAAACTAAAAATAGTATTTAAAAAACACAATTAAACTTTTTCAAAAAAATTAATTACAAAATTGATTTTTTTTTTTAAATTCACGCTATATTGCTTTTAATATTCAATAATTATATAAAATTTTAACTGAAATTCATTTTCATGAAATAAAATTCAATTTTTTTGAATATTCAACTAGAATTCATTTATTTAAGTAAAAATAAAACGCAAAAAATATAATTCATTGAAGAATTGAACGTTTCTTAAAATTTAATTCCAATCAAAAATTGTTATCAACAAATTATCAAATACTTGATATCTATTAGCGAATTTTAATAAAATTTTTAAGAATAAATACATTTTTAGAAAAATTGGATTAAAATTGTATGAAAAATAATTGAAATTCTGCATTAAATTTTATTATTTATGAAAATAATTGAATTCTCGGGATGAATTTTATTATAATTTTCAAAGATAATTAAATTCTTGTAAAAAGTAACCAGGAATTCAATTTTTTTAAAAAATTTGAATAAAATTCTTCGCAAAAATTAAAAATAACAAATTTCTTAGCAGATCATTAATTACTTTTAGAAATTTTAATAAAATTTTTCGCAAGAATTTAAATATTTTCGTAAAATAATAAAAATCTTTGCAGGAATCAATTATTTTCAATATTCTTAATAAAATTCTTCCCAAGAATTCAATTATTTGAAAGATATTAGAATTTTAGGGAAATTCGAACATTTTAAAAACTTTTGATAAAACTTTTTTTGGTAGAAATTCAATTGTTTTTAAGACAATTTAAAAAAAATTTCCCAAATTCAATTATATTTTAAATTTTAATAAAATTCTTCGAAAGAATTCAATTATTATAATCTAAGATAACTGAAATCAAGTTTTAAACAAATTAAATTCTTTCGACGAATTTTAATAAAATTTTTAAGAATTATTTAAAGGAATTCGATTGAAATTCTATTAAAAATAATTGAATTTCTAAAACGAATTTTATTATTTAATAAAATTCTTCTAAAGAATTTAATTATTATAATCTAAGATAACTGAAATCAATTTTTAAACAATTAAATTCTTTCAAAGAATTTAATAAAATTTTTAAGAATTTTTTCAATGAATTCGATTAAAATTCTATTAAAAATAATTGAATTCCTAAAAAGAATTTCATATTTACGAAAATAATTGAATCCCTGTAAAATTTTATTAATTTTGAAAATAGTTGAATGATTGCGAAGAAATTTATTTAAAAAATTTGTTATTAATGAAATTCTTGTGAAATTTTTATTATTTTTTGAAAATAATTAAAACTTTTTGTAGAATTTTATTAATTTTTTTTTTAAATAATTAAATTCTTTTGGGAAATTTTGTAAAAATACTAGATATTGAATAATATTTAAATTTTGCGAAGAATATTATTACGTTTGAAAATAATTCAAATTTTACAATGGATTTTATTAAAATTTTTGAAAACAATTGAATTTCATTACTTTAGAAAATAATTGAATTCGTGAGATAAATATTGTTAATTATGAAAATAATTGAAATTTTTTAATGGAATTTTAATAAAATTTTTGAAAATAATTGATTTTTGTTGAAGTATTTTGCTATTTATTTATACAGATAATTGAAATGTTGACGTTTTTTAGTTTTTTTTTGAAAATATTTGAATTTCAGAGAAGAATTTTAATATTTCTAAAGATAATTGAAATTTTGACGGGATTTTAAACAAAATTTTCAACATAATTGAATTTTTGCTAAGAATTTTATTACTTTTAAAAATAATTGAATTTCTGCCATCATTTGTAATTTCTCTAAAATTTTCCAAATTATGTCGTACAATTTACGAAGTTTTTATCGTTTTTGAATGAAATTACAGTAAAATTCGTTGACTAATTTTTTTGAAAAACTTGACACTGAAAATAAAATTAAAAAATTTGACTTAAGAATTATAGGTCAACTTTTTAGTGGTTTAAAGCTAGAGAGCATAAATTTGAACATTAATGTCACTTTAATAATTATTATTACTATTATTATTGTGACTATTATTCTGACTATTATTACGAATATTATTATTATTATTACGAATATTATTATTATTATTATTATTACGAATATTATTATTATTATTATTATTATTATTATTATTATTATTATTATTATTATTATTATTATTATTATTATTATTATTATTATTATTATTATTATTATTATTATTATTATTATTATTATTATTATTATTATTATTATTATTATTATTATTATTATTATTATTGTAGTAATAATTGAAACCATCACTCCGCAAAATTTCAATAATAAAGTCGACAATATACATTCTTCAATGTAAATTTATAAAAATTTTTTTTCTAAAAGAAAAACAACTTCTCTTTCCCACCAAAATTACATTACAGTGAACTTTTATATTGCGTGGAAAAAATGTTATATAAAATTTCAGAAACTAAGTTCTTCCTTGTACCATAAAATAATGCTTCAGACGTGTTATATACATAGAAATACAAGTTTGCCAACAATTCACGTTCGCGTGTTAAGACCGAGTTGTGACCAAATAGGTCATAGGTCAATTCAAATAAAGGCTACCTTGACGTCATAATTCCACCCTTAAGGCTTTGAAGGATACGCGCCGATATGATCTTTTTTTTCATCTCAAATCTCAAATCACGCTGCATTTATGAGGTTAATTAGATACTTTAGCTTCACACAGAGAGCCTTACTGAGAGACATTAAAGTGAACATTGAAAAAGTTTCCACGAAATTTTCAACATGATACTTGATAACGATTTTTCTGCTCGGTTTATTTTTACGCTTTAACAAATATATATATGTATATTCGTACATACGTATTTATTCTTTTTTTTGCAATTCACCTACTGAAGAGAAGATTTTTATATAGTCAAGGATTTTACGAAAATAGTAGTTGCATTTAGAAAACGAAAAATTCATAACTCGTGTTGAAATTAGTTCCAATGTTTGTGTTAAAACCAACAATAAAGTAATAGTAAAGTAATAAAAATAATAATTAATTAATTAATTATTAACTTTATTAAAGTCTGTGGTTTTTCATTCTGTCCGTTCGCAGTATGAAGTTAGTTTTTGTATATGCTTTTGTTTTTTTCGTTTTGAAAACAAATTTTTCTTGATAATAAATAATGTTTGATTTATAAATTTTATAATTATATTTTGTTTATTTGTTTTTAATTATTGGTTTCTTTTGAAATAAAAAGTTGTGAAATTTTTATTTTTTAATTACAATTTTTAACAAATTTTTTCTATTTTAAATTAGTAAAAAAAATGTGTAGGAAGAATTTGTGTATTTCATAATTACAATTTTTATTTTTTTCTGTATATAAAGATATTTTATATTTTACTAGCTAAAAAAACGCTTATGTACTTTCTTATATAATTATTAAAAAACAAAATATTTAATTTCATTTGAAGAATTTCTTTAATAAGATTTAATTTTTTAACCTTCTAAAAATGAATTTATTTTAAGTTTTATCTAGAAATTAATGAAAAAATTTGAATAATTTCTTTTCCTTTATTTAAAATTGAAGGAAAAATAGAGTAATTTGAAGTATTTTACAAAAATTGTAGTATTTTTTTTTTAATAAAATCAGAAATATTATTTTTTTTAATATCTATTGATTAACAACTTCTTTCATTTTTTATACAAAAACAATGTTTTTTAAATTTTCTTTATTTGTTATAAAAAAAAATTTAAATTATTTTACAGAATGTTAAATTGTATCGAGAAAAAGGTAAAAAAATTTGAAAAATTTCTTTTCTTAACTTTTCAATCAGGACATTCAATAAAATTCTGATTTTTTGGAAATAAATAATATAAATTATTATAATTTCCATTTAATAATCATAATGTTTGTTATGCTATGTTTGTACTGCGGACTGACACTACGATAAAAATTGTATACTATGAAAATAACTTAATTCTCGAGGAGAATTTCGTTTAAATTTTTTAAAATATATTGTAATTAAATTCTTTTTGCAGAATGTCTTTGAATTTTTTGTCAAAAAATGGAGTTTCTTTAATAATTTTAATTAAACATTTTAAAAATAATTGAAATTTTATGGAGAAGAATTTTTGTTAAAATTGTATTAAAAATAATTGAATTCTTGGGAAAAATTTTACTATTTATAAAAATAATATAATTTTTACGAATTATTTAGAAAGATTTGTTAAAATTTTAGGAAATATTGGAATTCTTTCGTGAAATTTCATTAAATTTTTTGAAAATATAAACTTAAGTTATTTTTTTTTAATTTTTATTATTAATTATTTTATTCTGTTTGAAGTTTCAGAAAATAAGAAAAAAAATGTTTTCAAATGTCAATCTCGTGTACCAATGATAAAATGATTAATTATGTCAAACCAATTCTGACGCACGCGGGGTCCATTAAATTGAAAATATTATAGTTATTATAAAAGGGAAAGATTAGCTTTATTATAAATGCTAAAATTCTATATTGAGAGAGTGCTTTCGAATTCGATCACGACTTGGAAATCGGATTATTCTGTTATTAATTTCATTCATAGTTTATTTGCTCCTGTTGAAACTCAACTACAGCAGATGAATTATTAATAGTCAACTATATGCATAGATATATAAACGTTCTTTGTACTCGAGGCACACATATTTTTTTTTCCCCCTCTAATTTCAAAAGGAATATTCATGCCTACATATATTTTTAAAAGTCAATTTTCAAACTTTTCAATTTCTTTTTTGCTTTCACGTGACAATTTATGGTTTCAAATATAATCAAAAGTTATGTATTAAAACTGCTTGTGTGAAACATTTATTTTAATTTCTTTCAGTACTTTTTTTTGCAAAATCTACTTTTTATAAAAATGAAATGTTTGGCTTCGACAACAATACGTTTATATTTATGCAGACAAACAACATTTTATTGACTCATTTGTTGCTCTTTCAAGCAAATTTCGAGATGAGTTTAACGAGAAAAATTTTTTACTTAAAATAAGTAATAACTAATTAAGGTTCGTTTTTGGTCTAAACAGAATTATTTTGATTAAAAAATATAATTATTTGATTCTTATAACTGATTACTTGTTTATCATCAAATAAATATTTACTTGAATCAAAATAATACTAATTTACTGAGAAAAAATAAATATTTGCTTGAATCAAATAAATATTAACTGCCAACAAATCAATATTTGCTTGAATCAAATAAATATTTACTTGAATCAAATAAATATTTACTTGAATCAAATTAATACTAATTTACTGAGAAAAAATAAATATTTACTTGAATCAAATGAATTTTAACTGCCAACAAATCAATATTTGCCTGAATCAAATAAATATTTACTGGCATCAAATAAATATTAACTTGAATCGCAATAAAATAATGTATTTGCTTCAAATTCTAAAAATATTTGTTAAAATACATTTTATTCGATTTAAATAAAAATTATTTCGATTCAACTAAATATTCACTTAACTATACAGAAAATTAATTCCTTATTTCAATGAAATTTTTCGCCATGTCCAAATTTATAAAACATTGAAAATTTGCTTTAATGCAGTAAAAAGAAAAATTACGAATAAAAAGTTCCGTTCAAATTCAATCAATGTTTTAAGAATAATAGTATTGAATATTTTATATTTATTTACAGTTTCCTTAGAATTCGATAAATATTTTTAAAAACTGTTTACTCAAATTCTATTGTATTTGTGTATAAAATTCTGACCGTCATCATTAACAGAAATTGATTTATATTTATATTACAACCTTGACCTTCAAAGCAACTTTTTTTCTATCGTAAGAAACACAAAGTTTATTCATAAAGAAAGTTTTCTATTATTTTCTTCCCTTTCAATTTCATTATTATTAACTATATATGCGAATAAAAAAACATCTTTTTCTTCACTCGTCAAAAAGAAAAATGTAATAATAAAATTGATATAAAAATTAAACTATATAGAGGTAACATGAGAAATTTTTTTGTGGGTCAAATAAAAATATTTGTTCGAAACATATAAATAAATATCAACAAAATGTTTTTCTGCGTCAAATAAAATGTAAACGTATCTTTTATTTTCTCAAACTTTCGTTTCAGTGCCAAAATATTATTTTATTTTCAAAACATTTTAAATTTTTTTCATTCTTTTTTTTCAAAATAATTTGTCAAAATTCAATAATTTTCAATGTCTACTATTACAACAAATTTTAACAAAAGAATTTAATTATTTAAAAACCAATTTTAAAAAATATCGTCTCAAGAATTTAATTATTTTCGAAAGTAATATAATTCTTTACAAAAATCAAATGATTTTGAAAAATTTTCGAAAATTATCGTCAATTATCAATTAGTTTTGTAATGAAAAATTTTTCTCCAATATTCAAACATTTCTGAAAAATTTAAATAAAATTCTTGGCAGAATTTCAATTATTTTTAATATATGAACAATTTTTATCTTTTTATCAAACTTATTAAAAAATGAAATTATTTCTGAAAATTTTATTTAAATTTGTCACGAGAATTCAATTATTTAAAAATTTGTTAATAAAATTCTTCATAAAAATTCAATTTCAAGAAAACTTTAATTATTTAATAAAATATTTAGTTTATTGTCAAAAAATTGAATTATTAAACAAAAAATTTTCTAATATTCCACACAAACGTTCAATTATTTTTCGAAAAAATAAAAATTTGAAAAAATTATTGCAAAATTTCAATTATTTTTAATAAAATTATAATCGAATTTCTCAAAAAAGAAATGTATCAGAATTTTATTAAAATCCATTGAAAGAATTCTATTATTTAAAAAATTTGTTAATTAAATTCTTTACTAGAATTGAAGCAAATAAATTTGGAAATTGTTAAAGAACTGTTTCAAAAATTATTAAAATTAATTTTATTTATTTCTTCTAAAAATTAAATTTTTATTCCAATTTTTTTATATCACTAACAAAAATATATTAATTACTGAGTTTGTAAATGTAAAATTTTAGTTTTTAAATTTTTTTATGATTAGTAATTTATTAAAATATCTTCAATAAAAAATATTTCACGTTCATTTGAACGTTCAAAACTTTGGAATCATAAAATAATCATTATCATGATGAAAACAATTTTTGAAGAAGTTACAGTAAAAAAAGTATCAAGTCAACAGTTTTTAAAAAATTAATTCTACAGAATTGATCGTAAAAAGTACAAAAAAACAAATTTTCAAGATTTTTTGAATTTTTTAAAATTTAATTATTTCTAAAAATTGAATTCTCCTTACAAATTTTAATAAAATTTTTAAGAATAATTTCAGTTTTCGATCAATTTGACGAATCGAATTTTATAAAATATATTAAAAATAGTTGAAATTTTGACAAGAATTTTATTAAAAAATTTTCCAAATAATTGAATTTCGGGGTAAAATTGCATTTATTTTTAAAGAAAATTGAAATTTTGATTAAAATTTTTGTAAATTACTTTTGAAAATACTGAAATTCTTGAGACTAATTTTATGAAAAATCAAATTCTTTGCAAAAATCCAATGATTATTGAAAAATTTACAAAAATTCTCGTCAATTATCAATTACTTTTGTAAATAATAAAATTTTTCTCCCAAAAAAATTCAAACATTTCTGAAAAATTTTAATAAAATTCCTGACAGAGTTAAAATTATTTTTAATATATGTTCGAAAAAATAGAAATTTTAAAAAATCATTGCAAAATTTTAATTATTTTTAATACAATTTTATTCGAATTTTTAAAAAAATATAATTATTATTCTTCAGAATTTTATCAAAATTCGTCGAAAAAATTCTATTATTTAAAAAATTTGTGGATAAAATTCTTTAACAGAATATAATTTTAAGAAAATTTGAATTATTCAATGACTTATCATTGTTTGTATTTGAATAATCAATTTGTTGAAGAATTTTTTTAAAAACTATTAAAAATTAATTAATTGAAAGAAGAATATTAGTAAAAACATCTAAAAATAATAATCGTAATGTTGAATATAATTTTTGAATAAGTTTCAGTAAAAAAGTATCAAGTAAACAGTTTAGAAAAAATTAATTTTAAAGAATAGTTCGTAAAAAGTATAAAAAAAAAATTTTCAAGATTTTTTGAATTTTTGAAAATTTAATTATTTCTAAAAATTGAAATCTTCTAACAAATTCGAATAAAGCTTTTAAAAATAATTTTAGTTTTCGAGAAATTTGATGAAACGATTAAAAATAGTTGAAATTTTGACAAGAATTCTATTAAAAAATTTTCCAAATAATTGAATTTCAGCGTAAAATTGTATTTGTTTATAAAAGATAACTGAAATTTTGATTAAAATTTTTGTAAATTACATTTGAAAATACTGAAACTCTTGAGACAAATTTTATGAAAAATCTAGGTTTTTTTAAAATTTTCTAATCGAATTAATTTAAAATTTTTAATTTTAAAATTTAAAATTTAAAATTTTTAAATTTTAAATGACAAACTTTCTAATGAAAATCTTTTAAAGTTCATTTAAATGTGAAAATCGTAAAAACAACTTTTTTAGAATTGAATTATTTTTAAAATATTTAAGTAAAATTAGATTTCAAAAATAAATACAATAAAAAAACAATTTTCCAGGATTTCGATAAAAATTCCTTTATAAATTTCCTTCCGTTTTGGGAGGGCCAAGGAATTTTTATCGAAATCCTGGAAAATTGTTGTTTTCTTGTATTTATTTTTGAAATCAAATTTTACTAAAATATTTCAAAATTAATTTAATTCTAAAAAAGTTGTTTTTACGATTTTTACAATTAAATGAACTTTAAAAGATTTTCATTAGAAATTTTATCATTTAAATTTTAAAAATTTAAAAAGTAAAAATTTTAAATTAATTTGAATAGAAAGTTTTAAAAAAACCTAGATTTTTCATCAAATTAGTCTCAAGAGTTTCAGTATTTTCAAAAGTAATTTAGAAAAATTTCAATCAAAATTTCAGTTATCTTTATAAATAAAAATACAATTTTACCCCGAAATTCAATTATTTGGAAAATTTTTTAATAGAATTCTTGTCAAAATTCCAACTATTTCCCTTTTCTTTTAATAGTTTTTCTTTAATTTTTATAAAATTCCCTGACATTTTCCGGTTTTCCAGGTTTTCAGTTAGCGTGGCAACCATGTTAAATATTATTCTCACGAATCTATAAAAAAAAAATTCAAATTATACCCCACTAGATTTTTTTTAAATTTAAAAATGAAAAAAAAATAGACAGTTAATTGGGGAAAGATTAAAAATGTCCAATTAAATGACCCGAAATCTATAGCCTGAGGGATGGGAGCGTCAGGAAACCATTTGGAGGATCGCGAGGTTGATTACATAGTACATGGAATTGCAAATGACATTCTACGTTTCCAGTAGTTGAAACTTCCATATAACGTGAACCCAACGATCCGACGATAGAGTTTATATTATTCGCAATTGGAGAAAATGAATATCGAACTCCTGCAACGGGTTTAACTTTCATTTGTTTTTCATATTTCAATTCTATTTCAACAAGCGAGACATTTATTTTTACCGCACAATGTCAATTCGTCTCAATTCATTTAACTTCAAAGGCTAATTTGTCTTTTATTTCAAATGAAAAGTAAAATTGCTCTGACAGGTATATATTGAAGTTACAATATTATGTATTGTCATTTCAGTCCCTTTCAGTTAACATTTTTATTTTTTATTTTTTTTTTTTGTATTTATTACTTTAACATTATTGAAAACCATTATTTACTTATTACTTGTTATCATAATTTACCATTATTTACTTATCACTCTTGTTAATCCAATTGGAAAAAATTGATTTATTCGAAATAACCGATTACGTGTGTCCATCAAAATAAATATTTGTTTATTTGATTCGAAAGCCCTTCGTAATAACTATTTTCCCCTCATGAGTCCAAATAAAAATAATTAATTATTATTATTAATTATTATTATTATTATTAATTATTATTATTAATTATTATTATTATTATTATTAATTATTATTATTAATTATTGTTATTAATTATTGTTATTATTATTATTATTATTATTATTATTATTATTTATTATTATTAATTATTATTATTAATTATTATTATTATTAATTATTATTATTAATTATTTGAAATAATTAATCCTCTCATTACTAAATAACTAATTATTCATTAAGAATAAAAGTAAAAATTACATTTATAATATTCTCAAAATTTCGGTTAACAAAATATAACTAAACTATTTCACAGAAAAAAAACAAAGTCTGAAACCGTTTACATCTTAAAACCAAAATGATTGAAAGATAACATATTAATTCTTAAATACAAAAAATCTAACTTTTTATAATAATTTAAACCGACTAATTTTCTTTTTAAAAATATTAATTGAGATAGAATATTTTCAAAAAAGTTAATCGAGAAATTCGTTAAATTAATTTTCCAAAAATATTTCTTAAAAATAATTTTTTTCAAATACAAAAAGTCTCACAATTAAATACTATTAAAAAATGTCCAAAAAATTGAAATTTGGTAAAATTCTTTAAAAAATAATTCAAATTTACTAAAATCTTTGAAAAGTAATTCAAAACTTGTGAAAATCTTTTGAAAAATAATTAAATTTCTTAAAAATACAAAAAAAAAAAAATTAAACAAATTTTTCGAAGAATTTTAATTATAAATAAAAGATTTCTGAAAAATTCTAAAATAGTCAAAAAATAAATAATTTTAAATAGTCGGTTTTTAAAAATTTTAATTCACTTTATTCGAAGGTATTTGAATTTTAAAAAAATTATGATAAAACAATTTTAAGAATTACTTTACTTTTGTAAGTATATTAATAAAATTCACGAGTAAAAGTTCAGTGCGAGACGTGGCAACATTGCATTTTTCGAATTCAACGTCATTTCGTGCCAAATTTAAAATTTAGTGAATAAAAGCTTTAGAGATATTGATTTTTTAAGAAATGTGAATTTAAATGTTCCAACTTTTATTGTGCAGAAAAAATTAATTGACTTATTGTGGAAATGAAAAATAATTGCACTCAATTTATTTATTATATAAAGAAAGAGTCAATATTTATTTAACAAGACAAAAGATAAAAATAAGTTTTTGCAATGCTTAAATTTAAAAATATTATTATTATTATTATTATTAATTATTATTATTAATTATTATTATTAATTATTACTAATTATTATTATTACTATTATTACTTTTATTATTATTACTTTTATTATTATTTATGCTTTAATTTAAAAATGCTTAAATTTTATATATATTCTTAATTTATATTCATATTGCATATTTAAAGTCATTAACAAATTTTTTAAAAGTCACTTTTCATAATTGCTCCACAGTAGCAAAAAAAGATATTATTTAATAAATAATGTTCCTCTCTTTCATTTCCGTCTAAAAATACATTTACTTTACTATATTTATAATAATTATTCTTCCACTTTTAGAGAAAGGAATTTATTTTTAGAATTCAATTCAGAAAATATATTTAATGAACTGGACTAAATATATAAGATTTTCTTTAAAGAGAGCTGAGAAATTTTGCAAGCGAATAAGTTAATGGCTTATAAATTTAATAACATCTAAATTTGAATCAGTATTGAAAAATGTCAGTTATTTATAACTAATAATTAGTTATTTTTATCTAAACGATCAATAGAAATATCACAAAAATAAATAAATAAAAAAAAATATCATAATCTTTCTTTTTGGAATTATTGACTAACTTTTTCAGGGTGTCTACTACTTTTGCTTAACAAAAAAATTCCCAGTTTTTCCCCGCCTTTGTCATAACTTTTCTCGGTTTTTTTCTCATCAACTTTAAAATATTATTTGTTTTCAAACAAAAATAAATCTACAAATGACTTCAAATACTTTTACTACAGTTTTTATGTAAAATTAAATTCTTTTGACGAGATTCTTTAAATTTTTTTGAAAATAATGTTTTATTAATAATTGAAATCGAAAGCTCTCTAAATTTGAATTAGTAAAAATTTTTACTAATTTAAATTTAGTGACTGACGTTTGCTTTTGAATTAGTAAATTCTACTAATAAATAGTTATTTCTACTAAATTCTTTACTAAAGTTTACTAATTCAAAAGCAAAAAGTCAATCACTAATTCAAATTAGTAAAAAATTTTACTAATTCAAATTTAGAGAGAAAATTTGGAAAAGAATTTATTCAATGTTTTAAAACTAATCTTGTCTACTTATAATTATAATTGAAAATTTGATTTTTCAATTTTATGTCAAAATTATATTTTTAATAATTACATTTTTGCCAAGAATGTTCCAAAGAATGTTTTTTCAAAGAAATGCAATTTTTTTATTTTCAATCAAATTATCTAAGTTTTAAAGTTATTAAATTTTTTAACAAGAAAAATTTCTCTTACAACTTTTTTGGTATAAAATATATATTTATAAATTGCAAAGGAAAATGAAATTATGAAAATAGAATTAGGAAAATAATTCACATCTTGCGAAGAAATTTATTAAAACTTTTGACAATAAGAAGCAGTAATAATTAATTATTTAAAGTAATAAAAATCTAGTTTGCTCAAGAAATAAATAAATATCATTCATTTGAACAGTCAGTTTAAATTTATACAAATTTTAAAAAAGTTGAATACAATTATTGAATAATAATAAAGTAATAAAATTTTTAAAAACAAAAAATTTATTTAAAACTTTAAGCGAGACTTTACATTTAAGAAATAAAATTTTAATTACAATCACTAACTTCTCTTGATTAATTTCGAAGTATTTAAATAAAATTCTTTTAAAAAATTCAATTATTTTTAATAAAATGTAAAAAACAATACTTCAAAAATTTTCAATTATTTGTTCATAAAAATTTAATTATCTTAAAAGAATATAATGGAAAAGTTTCAAAAATCGTATTTTTTAGAAATTTTAAAAAGAAAACTTTGGGTGAATTCAATTTTAATAAAAAATTTCAAGTGTGTATCTTTCTTTAAATAAACTAATAAAAATTTTAATTATTAATCTTCATACTCCATTATTTATCAATTAGTAAATTAAAATACTTTGAAAATTCTATTTGTTATAAAGTTTCTTATGAAATTCATTCCAAAATTTAATTATTTTCAGTTGAATTTCTCAAAATTTCTATTCGATAATTTTTTGATAATTTTTTGTAAATTTATAAATAGATTTATTTACATACTTTATTTGAATCAGTGACTTATTTTTTACTATCAAATTAATTATTTTTTACAAATTCAAATTTAGGAAACACTAAATATCTATGTAAAAATTGAAATAAAAAACTGTTTTTTTAAAAACAGAGTAAAATAATAATATTTTTTGAATTTGGTGAAAAAATTCCGGGTTTAGCATAAAATTCCTGGCTTATTCCCGGTTTTCCCGAAATTTTTCGTATAGTAGACAATTTTTGCTTCTAAATCACTTATTTTTAACGAACAGGATAAAAAATTAAAAATTTAATATGCAATTAAAAATTTACCAATGACTATAATTTTAATTTTCTTTGCAATTTAGAACTATGTATTTTATACCAAAAAAAAGTTGTGAGATAAATTTTTCTTGTTCAAAAATTTAATAACTTTTAGGATTGTCCACCTGTAAATTAAGGAAATGAGAGAATCTTCTAAAAATTTGACAGTTTGTTCCTTTTGACTATTTTAGAAACATGATTTTTTTCAGAATCCCAAAAATAGGTTAATTTAATGATGAACTTTGGAATAGTATTTTATTTACTATTTTATATTTTGAAATGGTTATATCAATTTACAATAATAAATTTCGACATATTCTTAACAAATGCCAATAATTTTTATTATATTTTTGTGCTAAAATGTATTTCTTTTGAATATAATTTTCTACTGGCAGAAAATTGACAATCCTTAATAGTGAAAATAATTGAATTAATAATGAAAAAAATTGCTCGAATGAAAAACAAATGCAATAAATAAAAATGGTTTTCCCGGAGAGAAATGATATATTATTGTTTCATAAAAGAAATATTTTTCAAAGGAGAACGAAAGTTTGTTTATATTAGAGACATAAAAATTAAAGTGGTGTATGTGTTGTGAACACAATTGAAACAATCGATTTAGACCAACTTTGTATATAACACGAATCACTCTCTCATGTATAATCATGAGTATGTGTGACACACATATCCTCATTCCCCGCATCCCTTGTTTTGTACTATACGGCCGCGAAAGGATCGTTAGTATACGAAATAATGTCAGTGAAGGATATCCGCAGGGAAAAGGTCAAGAGTCTATCTCAGGTCATGAGAACGGACTTGGCACAAAATTTTATTTCATTTTCTCTAACAGGCCATCATTTTCACCTATATATATATATATACTGAAAAAAAAATTTATTTGATTCAAATAACCGATTATTTGTCTATAATCAAATAAATATTTACTTGAATCAAATATTTCAGTATTTAAAGCAAATACTAATTAATTGATTCAAATAAAAATTATTTAATTCAAGTAAACATTTATTTGATTATAGACAAATAATCGGTAAATAATAATATTTACTTGAATCAAATAATTTGTATTTGAATCAAATAAATTGTATTTGAATCAAATATTTCAGTATTTGAAGCAAATACTAATTAATTGATTCAAATAAAAATTATTTGATTCAAGTAAATATTTATTTGATTATAGACAAATAATTAGATATTTGAATCAAATAAATTTTTTTTTCCAGTGTATATAGAAGAGAAAATGAACACTTTTCAATCATTGACAAGATGATAAATAAAAAAAAAATTACATTTCAACAAAATTCATCTTCTTTCATGAAAAGGAACTTCAGGCGAGATACGCTTTTTAAAGAGATAATAGTTTTCTTTGATTGAAACACGCGTATTTTTCCGACTAAAAGATCAATCGTATATAAAATTATTGGTTTTTTAGACAAAGGAAAACGGGATTCGCTTTGATCAAAGAAAATTAGAAGAGGAAGGAAATTTCTTAATCAAATCTAATTTCAAATAAAATTCTACACAGTTTGTTAATCAGTGGAATGCTCTTCGTTCCAAATAATACTCTCAATTAGGAAGAAGAATTTTTTTCTTCTTTTTTTAAATCAATTTTTCTGCTTTTATTTTTATCATTAGACTGTAGACGGGGTTGATACAAAAAAAAAATAATTTTCTTTTTCCCTATAGCTTTTTTCTAATTTGCAAAAGAAAGTTTCGACTTTTCTCCTGACTCTGAAGAATATTCTGATTTACTCTCAAAATTATTTGATATTCAAAAAAATGTACTGTTTCACATTTATTTGCGAATTTCTTGAATTGTAAAATTATTCTGAAACATCATCAACTTCTTTTTGAAATAAATATTTAATCATTATTATTATTATTATTATTATTATTATTATTATTATTATTATTATTACTATTATTATTCCATAGGAAATTTGTTTTATGTACTTTTCTAATATATATTTACTTAATTGTGAAAAATCATGGATAAAATTCTTCTTATGGAAGAATTTTAGTTAAAAACACTAAAAAAACAGAATTTTAAAGATGTTATAAAAGTTTGCGGAAAATTCAATTATATCTTCAAAAATTTTTAAATTCTCGTAAAAATTCCAATTATCTCTAGAAATATGTAAATTCTTCTGCAAAATTCATATATATTCAAAAAAAAATAAAAAACATTGTCAACATTTCAATTATCTGTATAAATAAATAGCAAAATTATTCAACCAAATTCAATTATTTTCAAAAATTTGATTAAAATTCATTAAAAAATTTCAATTATTTTCATAATTAACAATATTTATCACATGAATTCAAATCTTTTCTAAAGTAATGAAATTCAATTGTTTTCAAAAATTTTAATAAAATCCATTGGAAAATTTAAATTATTTCCAAAAGTAATAACGTTCTTTGCAAAAATTAAATATTGTTCAATCTTTACTATTTTTATAAAATTTACCAAAAGAATTTAATTATTTAAAAAAAAATTTTATAAAATTCTACAAAAAGTTTAAATTATTTTCAAAGAATAATAAAAATTTCAGAAGAATTTCATTAATAAGAAATTTTTTTAATAAATTTCTTCGCAATCATTGAACTATTTTCATAATTAATAAAATTTTACCGGGATTCAATTATTTTCGTAAATAATAAAATACTTTTTAGGAATTCAATTTTCGAATAAAATTTTAATCGAAATCCTCGAAAAAATTCTTAAAAAATTTATTAAATTTCGTCCAAAGAATTTAATTTGTTTAACAATTGATTTCAGTTATCTTAGATAATAATAATTAAATTCTTTCGAAGAATTTTATTAAAATTTTAAAAACAATTGAATTTCTACCAAAAAAAGTTTTATCAAAATTTTTAAAAATGTTTGAATTTCTGCTAAAATTTTAATATTTTTAAAATAATTGAATTGTTACGAAGAATTTTATTTCAATTATATTCATAATTAACAATATTTCTCACACGAATTCAATTATTTTCTAAAGTAATGAAGTTCAATTATTTTCAAAAATTTTAATAAAATCCATTGCAAAATTTGAATTATTTTCAAAAGTAATAATATTCTTCGCCAAAATTAATAAAATTCTACAAAAACTTTTAATTATTTTCAAAGATTAATAAAAAGTTCATTAACAAGAAATTTTTGTAATAAATTTCTTCGCAATCATTTAACTATTTTCATAATTAATAAAATTTTACCGGGATTCAATTATTTTCGTAAATAATAAAATTCTTTTTAGGAATTCAATTATTTTTAATATAATTTTAATCGAATTCCTCGAAAAAATTTTTAAAAATTTTATTAAAATTCGTCCAAAGAATTTAATTGTTTAATTTCATTAAAATTTTAAAAATAATTGAATTTCTACCAAAAAAAGTTTTATCAAAACTTTTTAAAATGTTTGAATTTCTGCTAAAATTTTAATATTTTTAAAATAATTAAATTGTTATGAAGAATTTTATTTCAATTATATTCATAATGAACAATATTTATCACACGAATTCAATTATTTTCTAAAGTAATGAAATTTAATTATTTTCAAAAATTTTAATGAAATCCATTGCACAATATGAATTAATTTGAAAATTTTTTTTAAATTGAATTAAAAATAATTGAATTTCTACAAAAAAAAGTGGTATCAAAACTTTTTAAAATGTTTGAATTTCTGCTAAAATTCTAATATTTTTAAAATAATTGAGTTCTTGCGAAGAATTTTATTAAGACTATTAAAAATAATTGATTCTCAGCAAAGATTTTTATTATTTTACGATAAAATTTAAATTCTTGCGAAAAATTTTATTTAAATTTCTTAAAGTAATTAAAGATCTGCTACGAATTTTGTTATTTTTAATTTATGCGAAGAATTTTATTCAAATTTTTTAAAATAATTGAATTCCTGTTAATATTTTACAAGAATTTAATTATTTTTGAAAATTTTAATAAAATTCTTCTCAAGAATACAATTATGTTCATAAATGATAAAATTCGTTTTAGAAATTCAATTATTTTTAATGGAATTTCAATCGAATTTCTTTAAAAATTTCTTAAAAATTTTATTAAAATTCGTCGAAAGAATTTAATTGTTTTAAAATTGATTTCAGTCATCTTAGATTATAATAATTAAATTCTTTCGAAGAATTTCATTAAAATTTTAAAAATAATTGAATTTGGGAAATTTTTTTTAAATTGTATTAAAAATAATTGAATTTCTACCAAAAAAGTGGTCTCAAAACTTTTTAAAATGTTTGAATTTCTGCAAAAATTCTAATATTTTTAAAATAATTGAATTCTTGCGAAGAATTTTATTAAGACTATTAAAAATATTTGATTCTCAGCAAAGATTTTTATTATTTTACGAAAATATTTAAATCCTTGCGAAAAATTTTATTTAAATTTCTTAAAGTAATTAAAGATCTGCTACGAATTTTGTTATTTTTAATTTATGCGAAGAATTTTATTAAAATTTTCAAAAATAATTAAATTCTTGTAAAAAATTAACAGAAATTCAATTATTTTTAAAAATTTGAATTTGAATTTGAAATTCTTCGCAAGAATTAAATTATTTTCATAAATAATAAAATTCAATGCAGAATTTCAATTATTTTTAATACAATTTTAATCCAAGTTCTCTAAAAATATAATTATTCTGAAAAATTTTATTAAAATTCGTTAATAGAATTCGAATATTTTGGTAGAAAATTGTACGAGAATTCAATTTCATAAATACAAAAATAAACAAATTATTGCATAAATAAATGTTTCTTTAATTCTCATAAAAAATTGTATTAGCAAATTTTTAAGTAATTTAATTTTTTCTATAAATTTTAATTAATTTTTCAAGAATAATTACATTTTTCAAGGAATTCGATTAAAAGTGTATGACTTCGATTCTCTTTTTAAAAACAAATTCAAGGGCTATTCAATTTAAAGAAAAATTTTTAGAAGAAAACATTGTTTTCAGTATTAAACCAAAAATTCGATTCATAATAATATCCGAATTTAAAGTTTTAAACTAATATTTAATTTTTTTTATCACAAAAAATACGATATAAAAACTATATAAAAATGTAAAATATACAATTTCAAATTGTGGCGAATCGCACGAAGTTTTTTACACACACACACACAATATACAATAACAAACTGTATTATATAACACACAAAAGGTAAAAACAAATTTTATTTGCATCCTTTTTAAACAATTGCTTTCAGCAAATAAACGAAGAGAAATCGATAAAGGATTTTTCGCAACAAAAAAAATACAAAAAAAGAAACAAATATATATTTTTCAAGAAATAAAACGAGAGTAGAACACTCAAAGAAAAAAAAAATATGACTTCATGCCGCACGTGAATTTTCCTACGTTAAATTTAAGACTGCAATAAAGCAAAGCCTCTTCTTTTTACTGTTGTCTAGTCATTAAAGCGTCGCGTTTTTAAATATGCCGAATAAAAAAATTAGAAATCGAGATGGACAACGTGACAAAGATTTCTTCGCAGACGAAATATCATCTATCGGCATGTCTTTACGACCGAGCGGAAGTGCATCTTCTGGTGAGTGTGCATTGTATTCCATATATTGATTTACATTTACTAACAAAACTAAAATGAGAAAAAAAAAATGGGGAAGAAAAAAAATTCATCGACAACGACTTTCAATTTAGTTCAAGTTGTACGATTTTTTATTATTCCATATAAGGTAGAAAAGTTTTCTTTCATAAAATTTAATCATTTCATTTCAATGCGAAAATTCACATTTTGTATAGACTATATATTTACTGTACAATGCACTATGTAGATATATAAAACGTAAGACATTTCTCAAAATCTTTTATTAAAACTTGTCTTCATTTTATCAACAATATTGAAAGATTGAAATATTTATTTCAAATAAACGAATTACTATTTAATACAGGTATTACTATATATATATATATAAGAAATTTTAATAAAAAGTCTTAAAAATGTATTCATTTTGAAGACTTTTTATTAAAATTTCTTAGAATTTAGTTACGTATTTTCAAAATCCGCAATGAAAATTTTTCAAAATTTTATTTTCAAAGGTTTGTTGATAAAAAAAAATTGAAAAAAATTAATTATTTTCAATAGAACTTTGAAAAAAATTTCAATTATTTAAAACCTTCGAATTATACATTTCTATAACGTAATTATCTAAAAAAATATTATTCGCAAAAGTAATTTTCGAAAGATTTGACTATAGTTATTTTTCACTCTATAAAAATTTGAAAACGAGTTGCATTTTATAAATTTCCTAAAGTGAACGAAATATTTTTTATATTCGAATATTTTAAAAAATTGATAGACAGAAATGGAAAAATATTGTAATTGATTATTTATTTATAAAAAAAATATTTATATTAAAAAATATTTTTTAATTTTAAAAAACAATACTTTTGAAATAAAATTTCCAATTCAAAGTAGTAATAAAAAAATCGTCGTTCATGTGAACGTTCGAAACTTCAGGCACAGATTTTACACTAAAAAATTGTTATTTTGTTGCAATATTTTGAAGAAAAGTTATGAAGAAGTTGTAAGTTTTTGAAAATTAGTCGAAAAAAGTCGCATCTTTAAAAAATAGTCGAAAAAGTCTCAAAATATTCATACTATCCGAGGTCTGAATGAGTCTACTATTTTTTTTTTTAATTTTTAATAGTTTTTAAAGTTATTTTTAAAATTACATTTACTAATGAATTTTAGACATTTTTTTACTAAAAATTAATCAATCGTTACTAAATTCATTAAAAAGAAGAATCATTAAAAATTTTTCTAAATCACCAATTACTAAAACTACCATCAAAAAAGTGAAACTATAACCTTTTTCTTGCAATTCAGCGGAATTAAAAATTTCACAGAAGAAAATATGAGATCGTAAAAAATTTTTTGAAATATAAAAAATACCTTTCTTCACACATTTTCTTCTATAATTTTTTTTTTTTAAATTGTCGACCTACATTTATTTATTGATTTTTTTATGTATATATGTAAGTATTTAACTTAATAGAAACAAAAGAGAAATATACGATGAATAAAGAGCACAATATTTTTTCTGCATTCTCTTTACATTCTTGGATATTTAAAAGTGCATGAGAAGAGCTTTTTACTTTCTTTTTGCGCTTACTTTGACATATCATTATATACTTGAAGAACTTTTCAATTAAATTTATTCTAAAGCGTCGTATAACTATATATGCAAATATAAATGTGGGTAAAACGACGTTAAGCACTAGAACTAATAAAGTACCTGCAATGCAAAATGACAAAACTGATTTGGTCCAACAGGTTCCATAAATGAAATTAGAACAGAAATTCATCGTTTACGTCTCACTCTCTCACTCTCTCTCTCTCCATTTGAATATTATATTCAACTTGAAATTGAGCATAGAAATGCGTGAATTTGAATTTTCCTAAAATTGTATAACAGAATCTACTCATTTCGAGTATATAAAATAACAGGGCTCGAAGCAGTGAAAGTATTTAAAAATACGGACTTTACGGGCCAAAAATTAAAAATTACGGACCATTTACGGACCAACTGACGAAAATAGAATCAGGCCGAATCAAATATAAGAGAACATTTTACTTAAAACTAGAAATTCAATTTTTCACGTTTTATAATAATTAATATTAATTATTCATAAAAATAATTTATAATAATTCAAATCATTGTCAATTCAATTATTATTTTTCACAATTTTCATCTAAAATTATTCTTTATATCGATTACTTTTCAGAACTTTCGAAAAAGTTCTTTGACAATTTTCAAATTCATTTCTTTAAAATATTTAATTTTACGAAATTTCAATTATTAGTTAAATTCTTTTATTTTATAAATATTAGAAAATAGAAACTGAAAATAGTATTAAAAAACTCAATTAAACTTTTTCAAAAAAATTAATTACAAAATTAAATTATTTCATAAAATTCACACTTTATTGCTTTTAATATTCAATAATTATCTAAAATTTTAACTGAAATTCATTTTTATGAAATAAATTTCAATTTTTATTAGAACATTCTACTAGAATTCAATTATTTACATAAAAATAAAACGCAATTAAATAATTTATTGAATAATTGAACGTTTTTTAAAATTCAATTCCAATAAAAAATTGTTCTCAACAAATTATCAAATACTTGAATTCTATTAACGAATTTTAATCAAATTTTTGAGAATAATTACATTTTTAGAGAAATTGGATAAAAATTGTATTAAAAATAATTGAAACTCTGCATTAAATTTCATTTTTTATGGAAATAATTGAATTCTTGCGAAGAATTTTATTAAAATTTTTAAAAATACTTTAATTCTTGTAAAAATTTAACAGAAATTCAATTATCTTTAAAAATTTGAATAAAATTCTTCGCAAAAAATTAAAAATAACAAAATTCTTAGCAGATCTTTAATTACTTTTAGATATTTTAATAAAATTTTTTGCAAGAATTTTAATATTTTCGTAAAATAATAAAAATCTTTGCATGGAATCAATTATTTTCAATAGTCTTAATAAAATTCTTCGGAAGAATTCAATTATTTGAAAAATATTAGAATTTTAAAGGAAATTCGATCATTTTAAAAAGTTTTGATAAAACTTTTTTTGGTAGAAATTCAATTGTTTTTAAGACAATTTAAAAAAAAAATTCCAAATTCAATTATTTTAAAAATTTTAATAAAATTCTTCGAAAGAATTCAATTATTATAATGTAAGTTGACTGAAATCAATTTTTAAGCAATTTAATTCTTTCGACGAACTTTAATAACATTTTTAAGAATTTTTTCGAGGAATTCGATTAAAATTCTATTAAAAATAATAGAATTCCTAAAAAGAATTTTATTATTTATAAAAATCATTAAATTCTTGCGAAGAATTTTATTCAATTTTTCAAAAATAACTAAATTTTTGTAAAAAATTAACAGGAATTCAATTATTTTTAAAAATTTGAATAAAATTCTTCGAATAAATTAAAAATAACAAAATTCTTCGCAGATCTTTAATTACTTTAAGAAATTTTAATAAAATTTTTCGCAAGAATTTAAATATTTTCGTAAAATAATAAAAATCTTTGCTGAGAATCAATTATGTTTAATAGTCGTAATATAATTCTTCGCAAGAATTCAATTATTTTGAAAAATATTAGAATTTTTGCAGAAATTCAAACATTTTGAAAAGTTTTGATACCACTTTTTTTGGTAGAAATTCAATTGTTTTTAAGACAATTTAAAAAAAAATTCCCAAATTCAATTATTTTTAAAATTTTAATAAAAATTCTTCAAAAGAAATCAATTATTATAATCTAAGATAATTAAAGTCAATTTTTAAACAATTAAATTATTTGGACGAATTTTAATAAAATTTTAAAAAATTTTTTTAAGAAATTTCATTTGAATTCTTTTAAAAATAATTGCATTCCAAAAAAGAATTTTATTATGTCCGAAAATAATTGAATGATTGCATAGAAATTTATTTAAAAAATTTGTTATTAATGAAATTCTTGTGAAATTTTATTATTTATGAAAACAATTGAATTCTTGCGAAGAATTTTATTAAAATTTTTAAAAATAATTGAATTCCTGTTAATTGTTTACAAGATTTCAATTATTTTTAAAAATTATAATAAAATTCTTCGCACAAATTGAAAATAACAAAATTCTTAGCAGATCTTTAATCACTTTTAGAAATTTTAATAAAATTTTTCGCAAGAATTTAAATATTTTCGTAAAATAATAAAAATCTTTGCTGAGAATCAATTATTTTTAATAGTCGTAATATAATTCTTCGCAAGAATTCAATTATTTTGAAAAATATTAGAATTTTTGCAGAAATTCAAACATTTTGAAAAGTTTTGATACCACTTTTTTTGGTAGAAATTCAATTGTTTTTAAGACAATTTAAAAAAAAAATTCCCAAATTCAATTATTTTTAAAATTTTAATAAAAATTCTTCAAAAGAAATCAATTATTATAATCTAAGATAATTAAAGTCAATTTTTAAACAATTAAATTATTTGGACGAATTTTAATAAAATTTTTAAAAATTTTTTTAAGAAATTTCATTTGAATTCTTTTAAAAATAATTGCATTCCAAAAAAGAATTTTATTATGTCCGAAAATAATTGAATCCCGGTAAAATTTTATTAATTATGAAAATAATTGAATGATTGCATAGAAATTTATTTAAAAAATTTGTTATTAATGAAATTCTTGTGAAATTTTATTATTTATGAAAACAATTGAATTCTTGCGAAGAATTTTATTAAAATTTTTAAAAATAATTGAATTCCTGTTAATTGTTTACAAGATTTCAATTATTTTTAAAAATTATAATAAAATTCTTCGCACAAATTAAAAATAACAAAATTCTTAGCAGATCTTTAATCACTTTTAGAAATTTTAATAAAATTTTTCGCAAGAATTTAAATATTTTCGTAAAATAATAAAAATCTTTGCTGAGAATCAATTATTTTTAATAGTCTTAATATAATTCTTCGCAAGAATTCAATTATTTTGAATAATATTAGAATTTTAGTAGAAATTCAAACATTTTGAAAAGTTTTGATACCACTTTTTTTGGTAGAAATTCAATTGTTTTTAAAACAATTTTAAAAAATTTTCTTAAATTCAATTATATGTAAAAGTTTCAAGAAATTCTGCGAAAGAATTTAATTATTATAATCTAAGATGACTGAAATCAATTTTTAAACAATTAAATTCTTTGGACGAGTTTAATAAAATTTTTAAAAATTTTTTTGAAGAATTCGATTAAAATTCAATTAAAAAAAATGAATTCCTAAAAAGAATTTTATTATTTACGAAAATAATTGAATCCCGGTAAAACTTTATTAATTATGAAAATAGTTGAATGATTGCTAAGAAATTTATAAAAAAAATTTATTATTAATGAAATTCTTGTAAAATTTTTATTATTCTTTGAAAATAATTAAAACTTTTTGTAGAATTTTATTAAATTTTTTTTTTTAAATAATTAAATTCTGTTGGTAAATTTTATAAAAATAGTAGACATTGAACAATATTTAATTTTTGCGAAGAATATTATTACTGTTGAAAATAATTCATATTTTGCAATGGATTTCATTAAAATTTTTAAAAATAATTAAATTTCATTACTTTAGAAAATAATTGAATTCGTGTGATAAATATTGTTGATTATGAATATAATTGAAATAAAATTCTGTATAACAATTTAATTATTTTAAAAATATTAAAATTTTAGCAGAAATTCAAACATTTTAAAAAGTTTTGATAAAACTTTTTTTGGTAGAAATTCAATTATTTTTTAAATTTTAATGAAATTCTTCGAAAGAATTCAATTATAACAATCTAAGATAACTGAAATCAATTGTTAAACAAATTAAATTCTTTGGACAAATTTTAATACATTTTTTAAGAATTTTTTCGAGGATTTCGATTAAAATTTTATTCGAAAATTGAATTCCTAAAAAGTATTTTATTATTTACGAAAATAATTGAATCCCGGTAAAATTTTATTAATTATGAAAATAGTTGAATGATTGCGAAGAAATTTATTTAAAAAATTTTGTGAAATTTTTATTATTCTTTGAAAATAATTAAAAGTTTTTGTAGAATTTTATTAAATTTTTTTTTTTAAATAATTAAATTCTTTTGGTAAATTTTATAAGAATAGTAGATATTGAACAATATTTAATTTTTGCGAAGAATATTATTACTTTTGAAAATAATTCAATTTTTGCAATGGATTTTTAAAAAATTTTTTAAAATAATTGAATTTTATTACTTTAGAAAATAATTGAATTCATGAGATAAATATTGTTAATTATGAAAAAAATTGAAATTTTTTAATGAATTTTAATCAAATTTTTGAAAATAATTGAATTTTGTTGATGAATTTTGCTATTTATTTATACAAGTAATTGAAATGTTGACGTTTTTTAGTTTTTTTTTTAAATTTATGAATTTTGGAAAAGAATTTTAATTTTTCTAAAAATAATTGAAATTTTGACGAGAGTTTAAAACAAATTTTGAACATAATTGAATTTTTGCGAAGAGTTTTATTACTTTTAAAAATAATTGAATTTCTGCAATCATTTGTAATTTCTCTAACATTCTCCAAATCATATCGTACAATTTACGAACTTTTCATTCTTTTTGAATGAAATTACGGACTTTACGTACCTTTTAAAAAAAACGGACTTTTACGGACTTGAAGCAAAGTTACGGACTTTTTCAGGATTTACGGACCTACTTCGAGCCCTGAAAATATAAATTCTATATACATAAATGGATCTGTTACAAATTGCCTTGATATTTAGTCAAGTATTCTACGTATACATGAAACTTGGGTAATTAAATGTAACTTTTATTGGAAGTAAACTTCAACTCTTTCCTGAAACGAAAATTTTATTTTCCAACAAGTCTTAAATTAAATTAGTTTTCAAACTATAGTTTGCAATCTTAATTCAAACTGAAAATTGTCTAAAACAAAATGTTTGTAAATCTGAATTTACGATGCACATGACATTATAAAATTTTTAGAAGTTCACTTTGGAATTTATTAAATTACTAAATGAATTTCTTGTGCTAATTATCAGTGATGTATTTCAAATATAGTTCAAAAATATAGTCAGATCTTAAAACCAACAATTCATACTGAATTTAATGCATATAACTTTTCAAATTAAGATTCAAGATCTTTAATCTCGCAGAAGTTTCAGTTTGAATTAAGATGATATCCTTACTTTTAAGGCTAATTTCATTTCAGACTCATTTAAATAAGATTTTTCTCTTATGCTGTGTAGTGAAGGAGAAATTTTCTAAACTTGACTTGAAAAATTAAAATAATAATTAATCACTGACTGTCGAAAATTCTTGAAAATTGATTTAGGCATCGAACTGACTTTAAAGCGCAAAAAAGTCTTCTAAAAAATCTATTTTTTCAGATTTTCTAAATTTCTGACTTTTCCAGGTTTTTTTCCTTTTTTATAAAATTCTCTGACATTTCCAGAATTCCAGGTTGCGTGGCAACCCTGGACTGTTTTAATTTTTCTCTAAATCAATTGCTTTTAAATTTTCAGAAAATTATTATTATTCAAGACTTTAATTATTTAAATACAAAAATTCGACATTTTTTTAATAAAAAAAAGCAACTGTAAACTGTTTTTGAAAAGTATAAAAAAAATAAAAATAGTTATGCTGTTTTTTAGAGTTTTTAAAGTTATAAATAGAAAAAAAAATTCAATGACAATTTAAGATTTTCAATAGCCCTGAAGGAACACAAAAAACAAGAATTTTTTTTTACTACTTCTATAGAATTTCTGATATTTTCTCACTATGTGCGTTGAATAAAATTTCCAGACTTCTATGATTTCTCTGACCTATGGTAACTTTGTTATTGTCGATATTCATGAAAAATATTTTGAAAGAAGTTCAACTGAAAAATAAATTTTTTGAAAAAGTATTTGAAAGCAAATTTAAAAAGAAAATTTGCAAAATATGGTATAGAGAAAATTTTTTTACTACAATTTCTTTTATTTCTCATTGGGAAAATGAAAATAAGATGCATAAGCAAAAAAAAAGTATTTCCTTGAATGGGGAAATGAAGTTGATAAAGAGATATAAGAAAATGTGGAAAAAATCGCATTTTTTGAAAATAGTCGGAAAAAATCATTCGTGGTCTCTTGATTAAAAAAAAGTCGCACGAGAAGCCAAGTAAAATTTTAAATTCGAAAAATATTCTCCACATTGAAATTATAAAACTGCTCTTTATTCTGATTTTGAAATTGGAATAAAATTTTCGATTCCAACTTTTGAAATTGTATTAAAACAAAATTACATTCGAGTCACGTATTTTGATTTAAAAACGGTTTGTGTTTTGTCGAGAAAGAAAAAAAACTGGAAAAATTATAAACATAAATATTAAAATAAAAGTGAATTTTATTTGCACAATATATAACATTTAGTGTCACAGAGAAAATTTAGTAAAAAGAGGAAAAACTGTGTTTTCTCTCTTTTTTTTCCAGCATGCGAGTGTATATCCTGTGTAATGGTTCGCTCCACATTTTTGCGCACATACACATTTCTTTTAGTCCTATATATGTATAAAGCAGCTTTATAATGAGAATCCTTTCGTATCTCTTGGGTACTTTAATACCTACTTCATTTTATTCGTATTTATCTTCTTCCTTTTTTTTATTTTTATTTTATTATTAGATATAACGTGGTGTTTTACTGGCACTCCTCAATGCTAGAAGCAATTTACGAACAGCCTCTCCATTATTGATGTTCCCATTTCCACTTTCCTGAATACAACGGACAAGAGAACTCCTCTCATTAACGCACTCGGATGCAGATGAAGGAAATGAACACGATGTCACCAAGGCCGTTTGCAATTGATTGTATAAATTCAAAAAGACACACTCCTTCAGAAGAAGTTCCGAGTTTCCTATTTCCCGATCAATATCACATTTCCAAATTAAACTATCAAGAAAGTCCTCTCGGTATTTGAATCCATCTCCTTCACTTGTATATTGATTGCCTCTGTCCTTTAACCATCGGGTCAACTACAAATTAATTCAAAATTAAAATTAGAACGAAAAACTAAATTAGAATTGACACGAAAATTTCACTTTCTTTTTCCCTGATTTTCAGACAAAAGTTTCACTTTCTCCCTGCGCCAAAAGAATATTTTGATTCACTTTCAAAATTATTTACATGTTCAAAAAATATTCTATTATACATTTACAGGGTTGCCACAAATAATTAATTTCATTTTTTCCTGATTTCCAGACAAAATTCTCACTTTTTCCCTGAATATAAAAAATATTCTGATTCACTCTAAAAATTATTAGATACTCAAAAAAATGTTCTATTAAATTTATTTACAAACTCCATCAATTGTAAAATTATTCAAAAACATTAATAACTAAATTTTTAAATAAGTATTTAATTATTACTTTTCCACGGGAATTAAAATTCTTCAGAACATTCAAATTCAAACCTTTTTGAAACTCAACAATTTATAAGAATATTATTACAAAACATAAAGAAGGCGATCACTTTCTTCATGTTTTGTTATAATTTAAATAACCATCAAATTTTTCAACAAAAATTTAATTATTTACAAAAATCCTAATAAAATCCTTCGCAAGAATTCAATTATTTTTAAAAGTAGGAAATATTCTCGAAAAAAATCAATTATTTGAAAAAATTGTAATAAAATTCGTTGCAATAATTCAATTATTTTCATAAAAAATAAATCGATTATTCGGTAATTTCATATTTTAATCAATTTTTATTAGAAAATTCTAGAGAAATTCAATTATTTAAATTGAAAAATAAATAATTTTTTGAATAATTGAATATTTGTTAAAATTGAATTCTCATAAAGAATTTTATCAAGAAATTTTCAATAATTAAATTCTTTAGACAAATTTTAATAAAATTTTTAAGAATAATTACATTTTTCGAGGAATTTTATTAAAATATTGTATCGAAAATTAATTAAAATCCTGCGATGAGTTTTATTATTCATGAAAATAATTTTTAAAAAGTTTCAAAAATGTTATTAAAATTTTTCTAAAATAATTCAATTTCAGTGATGAATTTTATTTTTTTTTAAAATCCTAATAAAATCCTTCGTAAGAATGAAATTATTTTTAAAAGAAGTAAATTTTCTCGAAAAATTCAATTATTTGAAAAAATTGTAATAAAATTCGTTGCAATAATTCAATTATTTTCATAAACAATAAATCGATTCTTCGGTAATTTCATTCTTTAGTCAATTTTTATTAGAAAATTATAGAAAAATTCAATTATTTAAATTGAAAAATAAATTGAATTATTTTAAATAAATTTATTAAAAATTTCATAAATTATTGAATTTCTGTGAAATTTTAAGAAGAATTTAAATCAAGTTTTTTAATTTATTTGAATTTTGAAGAAGAATAGTATTATTTATAACAATAATTGAATTTTTGACGAGAATTAAAAAAAAATTTTTTTAAATAATGGAATATTGAAGAATTTTATTCTTTATAAAGATAATTGAAATTTTGACAATTTTTGAACATAATTGAATTTCTGATAAGAATTTTCTTACTTTCGAAAATAATTTAATTTTTCCAATGAATTTTATTCAAGTTTATAAAAATAATTGAATTTCGGCGAATAATTTTACTATTTATAAAAATAATTGAATTCTTGTAAAGAACTTTGTTAAATTTTTGTTAAATAATTTATTCATGCGACGAGTTTTATGAAATTCTTTTTAAATAATTGATATTTTTCAAAAAATTTTATAAAATTTTGTACATTAAATAATTGAACTCACCTGAAAATTAAATTATTTATGAAAATAAGTGAATTATTTTAGAGAAATTTATTAAAAATATCATAAATTATTGAATTTTTGTGAAATTTTAACAAGAATTTTATTCAAGTTTTTTAATTTATTTGAATTTTGAATTAGAATTGTATTATTCATAACAATAATTGAAATTTTGACAATTTTTTAACATAATTGAATTTCTGATAAGAATTTTATTACTTTTTAAAATAATTTAATTTTTCCAACGAATTTTATTCAAGTTTATAAAAATAATTGAATTTCAGTAAAGAATTTTACTATTTCTAAAAATAATTGAATTCTTGAAAAGAACTTTGATCAATTTTTTTCAATAACTAAACTCGTGCGACGAATTTTATAAAATTCTTTTCAAATAATTGATATTTTGCGAAAAATTATTTGAAATTTTTTATATTAAATAATTGCAGTCCTTTAAAAATTTTATTATTTATGAAAATAATTGGTTTATTTATAAGGAAATTCATCAAAAATTTTGTAAATTATGGAATTACTGTGAAATTTTTCCGAGAGTTTTATTAAAGTTTTTTAAAATAATTAAATTTGGAATAAGAATTGTACTATTCATAAAGATAATTGTAATTTTGACAAGAATTTTTAGAAAAAGTTTGAACATAATTGAATTTTGGAGAAGAATTGTATTATTTATAAAGTTCTTCTTTGAGATTTTTCAAATCCAGTTGTTTAGAATTCAATTTTAAAGCAATTTCGATTATTCAAAAACTGATCCTTTAAATATTAGTTGAAAAATAAAAACCCGAAATAATTTTGAAACATTTTCGATTGAAAATAATTAGTTCCGTAGAATTTTTAATTAAAAGAATGAAAAATGCTGATTTTCAAAGATTTTAATTTGAAACCTTTACAAAATTTAGTTATTTCTAAAAACTGCAATTATTAGTAAATTCTCGAAAATTCATATATTATCGAAAAATATAATTGAAATAAATTTTTTAATCAACGTTTATAGGAAAAATTCTACGTGACATAAATTATTTAAATAAAAACGTAAATCATTTATTGAATAATTGAATAATTCTTAAAATTCAATTCTTTTACAATAATTTTATCAAAAAATTGTAAATAATTGAATTCCTTCGACGAATTTTAATAAAATTTTTAAAAATAATTATATTTTCGAGCAATTCAATTAAAATTGTATTGGAAATAATTGAAATTCCCCAAGGAGTTTTATTCTTTTATGAAAATAAATGAATTACTGCGAAGAATTTTATAAAAAAAAAGTTCCAAGCAATCGATTTTTATCGAAAAAACTTTTGCAAATTCCACTTTTAATAATTGAATTCTGGCGAATTTTATTATTATAAAAAAAAATTGATCTAAAAAAGTTTAACTGAAATAGTTTAGAACTTTGTCAAAATGTGGCAATCCTATATTTACAAAAAAATAGAAAATTATCACCTTTCCTCGACATGTAAATTGAAATGAATTTCCATCGAAGCGAATTTTTTGCAGATTCTTCATAAATTTTAAGTCATCAGGCTCTATGCAGGAAATCTGATTATTATTCAAATTTAGATTCCGAAGATTGTATAAATATTGAAAAACAGTAGGCTTAATTGTTTTGATTTTGTTGAATGACAAGTCAAGCTCTTTTAAATCCGAAGTATCATAGAACCATTCGAAATAAACATTACTAATATTGTTATTATTCAAGCTCAATTTTTGCAAATTATTTAAATTTGCGAAGGCATGTGAGGCGATTTCGACTATTTCACAATTCTGAAGAGACAAAGACTTCACAGTCGATCCAAAATGCAAAAATGCGTGATCCCTTATTTGAGGAATTTTCGACAGTGTAACAAATATATTCGAAATAAATTTTTCTCTGCTTTTTTCAATTTCATCCAGACTCGAGTGGTCGCATTTTAAACTCTTGAAGCCTAAATAAAAGATGGTATTAACATTTAATATTTTTAAATAATAAACATCACTTTTATTTTAATATTTTACTCTCCAAAAACAGAATTAGGTAAAAATAACTAATTATTATAGTAAAAACGGAAATTTTTACTTTAGAAATTAGTAAAAAAAAACATAGCTTTTTAAGATTTTTATTTTTTTTTTAAGATTGTTTTATATAATATTTTATATATATGGGTGAATTTTCTGAAAGTGACACTTTTAAATTTCAATTTTTTAATTAATTTTTTTCTTCAATTATATGGTTTTTTCTATTAAAACTACTTAATTTCATACTCAAGAGTAAGATTTTTAGGTTGCGCAAAATTAATTCTTAAAAATATTAAAGTTTTTTTCATTTGAAAAATATTATTGTTGCTCCATTAAATTAATTTTATTTAATTGGCGAGCTTTTCTATTAAAAATTCACGCTAATATCGCGTTCATGAAATCGAAAATAAAATTACACTGCTTCAAAATTAATAATTTGTATATTTTAATACCAAATATATTCAATTAGATGAAAATATAAATGTATTTAAAGTATTTGATTTAATGGTAATTTGGGTTAATTTTTTCAAAGCAATGCTAAATACTAAAAACAAAAGATCGCATATTTCAAGGAAAAGGCTTCGGAGATGAAAAGCTTCGGAGATGAAAAATAAATTTTCTTTCATATTTGTATACACTAGGGCGCAATTAAAATATGTTTTTAGTAAAATATACAAATCACACTCTCATTTTATATTACCATCGAAATATTCCGTTAAATTTACTTCTACATTCGGTTATTTATCAAAAAGGAAGGCTTTGGAGATGAAATTAATTTTTACTCGGAGAAAAATGTAAATTTCGATTATTTATAACAGCAATAATTTTTCTCCTTTTTGTCAATAAAATATAGGAAAATTTAACGTCAGATTCTCAGCTTTATTTTAATGTGCATTAAAATTTTGTTTAAGATATTTTTAAAGTATAAAATGTCAGTAATCATTGTAAAGTAATTTTAACCTAAAACTGAAGACAAAGTTTAAACATTTTTATCAAAAATAAAAGTGAGGTCTAAAAATTTTTAAAATGCACATAATGATAGAAAAAACATTGTACTTTCTGACAATATTTTTAAAAAATTTCTGAGAATTTGAAAAAAAACCATGAAAATTTAATTTCATTGTAGAAGTCCTATTGGAGACATGTTGAAAAGGCTTCGGAGATGAAAGTAATTTAGTTATTACGTAAATTAAGTTGAATAAAATTATTTAATTTTCTTTTAAAAATGATAAATAAGTATGCTAAATTTTCACAATGGAAATTGATAATAATTATATTAAAAAGTAGATTTTGTAAAATTAATCGAGACATCAAAAATGTCACTTTCAGAAAATTCACCCATATATGAATATAATATTTCAATAAATCACAGTTTTTACTATCAAATTAGTTAATTTTAACGAATCCAAATTTAGAGAGTAAATTTTCTACGAAAAGAAAACAAAAAAAGTAATAATGATTAGGGAAAAAATTACTTACCGTCATCATCGTTTATCGAACAAATTGCATCTATGACAGGAATAAAAACACTAATATTAAGTGACACTAGTAGTAACACAATCTTCTTCATTGTGGTCGATTTGAAACTAAACCGAAATATGAATGTCATACACTTTAAATGACATAAACGGATGTTTCAAAACGATAAATTTTTAATCTACCCGAAACTTCCTGCTGATTTTTTTTTATCAAAAAGCTGCTATATCCCTAATAAATAAGTGATATCGAAACGCAATATTAATAGAAAAAAAAGTATTCTCCTAATGTTAATTAAATCCATAAAGAAGAATTATTTGTCAGTCCTAATTAAATTATTTCGAAGAATAATTTTTCAATAATAATAATTTTTTTTTCTTTGTTCAATAATTCGTTTGAATTTTTGAAAATAATTGAATTTTTAAAACAAATTTTATTAAAATTCTCCAAAATAATTGAATGTAAGCGAAGAGTTTAGTTAATAAAGGGAAAATAATTTTATTGCGATAAAACTTTTAAAATAATTGATAATATTATTAACAATAGTATTTAATAACATTGATAGATATCCACGATAGTCCCATCAAATTATACCCACGGGAGTATAAAAATATCTCAGATATATCCACTCCACCGAAAAGGAAATATTAAATGAGAACTTCAGAAATTATGTCTATCTATAGATAGAATAAGGCTTTGAAAATGTCAAGGGATTCAATTGAAATTGAAATCTTTACGCTATTCTGTTTGTGTCCTTTGATAGAACGAATATTTTAAATATCCCCTTTGTTCCTGAATTCGACACATTGTGCGTCCAATTAAAAATCCCAACTATAATTATTCAGAAAACAATAGCACCCGGAAAGAATCAAACTTTTTTTTTGTTATGAACAAAAATATATATATATATAAATGTTTTTACTGTCTATCTAAACGAAAAATGCAGCAAACAATTAAAAAAAAGAATAATACAATATAGAAAAAGTGAAATAATTTATATAATTGAAACGATTTCGCGCAGGATATTGTTTTTAGAAAATATAATCTAAATAACTGAAAATCTAGGATAATATTTAATAAATATATTTAAATAACAGTATAATATTAAATATATTGTGATTTTTATGCTTTCAGGCATTTCAAGCTTGGCAAGTTGTGGCGAAGTTGACAACTTGCCTGAGCTGCCACCACAAGATGAGGAGAGACTGCAACGAGCTGCGAGATTATTGCAGCAGAGACTGGTCTTGCGTCAGTGGTTAGCAGACCATGGCCTTCATAATTATTATCAGAGGTGCATTAACGTAATTTCATATCCACAATAGTCACGCACGAATAACTAAATTTTATACATTTCAGGGCTCGAAGCAGTGAAAGTATTTAAAAATATGTACTTTACGGACCAAAAATTAAAAATTACGGACCATTTGTGGACCAACTGACGAAAATAGAATCAGACCGAATCAAATATAAGAGAACATTTTACTTAAAACTAGAAATTCAATTTTTCACGTTTTATAATAATTAATATTAATTATTAATAAAAATAATTTATAATAATTCAAATCATTATCAATTCAATTATTTTTCACAATTTTTATCGAAAATTCTTCTTTCGAAAAAGTTCTTTGACAATTTTCAAATTCATTTCTTTACAATATTTAATTTTACGAAATTTCAATTATTGGTTAAATACTTTTATTACATAAATATTAAAAATTAGAAACTGAAAATAGTATTTAAAAAACTCAATTAAACTTTTTCAAAAAAATTAATTACAAAATTGAATTATTTTTTAAAATTCACGCTATAATGCTTTTAATATTCTATGATTATCTAAAATTTTAACTGAAATTTATGTTTATGAAATAAAATTCAATTTTTATTTGAATATTCTACTAGAATTCAATTATTTAAATAAAAATAAAACGTTATTAAATAATTTATTGAAGAATTGAACGTTTCTTAAAATTCAATGCCCATAAAAAATTGTTATCAACAAATTATCAAATACTTGATTTCTATTAACGAAATTTAATACAATTTTTAAAAATAATTACATTTTTAGAGAAATTCGATTAAAATTGTATTAAAAATAATTGAAATTCTGCATTAATTTTCATTTTTTATGAAAATAATTGAATTCTTGCGAAGAATTTTATTGAAATTTTCAAAAATAATTAAATTCTTGTAAAAAATTAACTGCAATTCAAATATTTTAAAAACTTTCAATAAAATTCTTTGCAAAAATTAAAAATAACAAAATTCTTAGCAGATCATTAATTACTTTTAGAAATTTTAATAAAATTTTTCGCAAGAATTTAAATATTTTCGTAAAATAATAAAAATCTTTGCATGGAATCAATTATTTTCAATAGTCTTAATAAAATTCTTCGCAAGAATTCAATTATTTTAAAAATATTAGAATTTTAGCAGAAATTCAAATATTTGAAAAAGTTTTGATAAAACTTTTGTTGGTAGAAATTCAAGTGTTTTTAGACAGTTTTAAAAAAATTTCCCAAATTCAATTATTTTTAAAATTTTTATGAAATTCTTTTAAAGAATTCAATTATTATATTCTAAGATAACTGAAATCAATTTTTAGACAATTAAATTCTTTCGACGAATTTTAATAAAATTTTTAAGAATTTTTTCGAGGAATTCGATTAAAATTCTATTAAAAATAATTGAAATTCTGCATTGAATTTTATTAATTATGAAAATAGTTAAATGATTGCGAAGAAATTTATTTAAAAAATTTCTTATTAATGAAATTCTTCTGAAATTTTTATTATTTTTTGAAAATAATTAAAAGTTTTTGTAGAATTTTATTAATTTTTGCGAAGAATATTATTACTTTTGAAAATAATTCAAATTTTGCAATGGATTTTATTAAAATTTTTAAAAATAATAATTGACTTTCATTACTTTAGAAAATAATTGAATTCGTGTGTTAAATATTGTTAATTATGTATATAATTGAAATAAAATTCTTCGTAAGAATTCAATTATTTTAAAAACATTAAAATTTTAGCAGAAATTCAAACATTTTTAAATATTTTGATAAAACCTTTTTTGGTAGAAATTCAATTGTTTTTAAGACTATTTTAAAAAAATTCTTAAATTCAATTATATTTAAAAGTTTCAAGAAATTCATCGAAAGAATTCAATTATTATAATCTAAGATAGCTGAAATCAATTTTTAAACAATTCAATTCTTTGAACGAATTTTTATAAAATTTTTAAGAAGTTTTTCGAGGAATTTGGTTAAAATTCTATTAAAAATAATTGAATTCCTAAAAAGAATTTTATTATTTACGAAAATAATTGAATCCCGGTATAAATTTATTAATTATGAAAATAGTTGAATGATTGCGAAGAAATTTATTTAAAAATTTTGTTATTAATGAAATTCTTGTGAAATTTTTATTATTCTTTGAAAATAATTCAAAGTTTTTGTAGAATTATTTTATTAAATTTTTTTTTAAATAATTAAATTCTTTTGGTAAATTTTATAAAAATAGTAGATATTAAACAATATTTCATTTTTGCAAAAAATATTATTACTTTTGAAAATAATTGAATTTCATTACTTTAGAAAATAATTGAATTCGTGTGATAAATATTGTTAATTATGAAAATGATTGAAATTTTTTAATGAATTTTTATAACATTTTAGAAAATAATTGAATTTTGTTAAAGAATTTTTCTATTTATTTATACAGATAATTGAAATGTTGACAATGTTTTTTAGTTTTTTCGAAAATATATGAATTTCAGAGAAGAATTTTAATATTTCTAAAGATAATTGAAATTTTGACGAGAATTTAAAAAAATTGTTGAACCTAATTGAATTTTTGCGAACAATTTGATTACTTTTAAAAATAATTGATTTTCTGCAACCATTTGTAATTTTTCTAAAATTCTCCCAATGATATCGTACAATTTACGAAGTTTTTATCCTTTTTAAATGAATTTTCGGACTTTACGCACATTTTTTTTTAAACGGACTTTTACGGACTTGAAGCAAAGTTACGGACTTTTCAGGATTTACGGACCTACTTCGAGCCCTGACTTTTTCTCTTCCTTCGACAATAATCAACAATATACATAAATATATATATAAATAAAAAATAATTTTTTTTCCAATTTCACAAGGCTAATGCAAATGGAAGTAGTGTCTTTGGAAGACGTTTACTGGGTGGAAGACAATGCAGCACGTTCGGCTTTGGGAAAAGATCTTCCTAAGTGGATTCAAGCACGACAAACTTTGCCTACATCTAAGGAAGATTTGGAAGCCCTTAAAGCAGATCTCTGGAGTTCTGTTGTTAAAAACAGTCAACACCAGGACGCTTGGACTTGGGGTATTTAAATCTTTCATTCTATTATAATTCATCACTCTTTTCTGATTTAATTCATTTATTTTATCGCTTTGCATATAATACTGCAGCATTTGAAAAATATTTCTCTAAGAAAACTTTTCATGAAAAAATAAAATTAGTATTAAGAGTACTTTGTACGAAAGGGCATAGTCCCGTTTACTACTTATATAAATAAATAAAAAACAAAAAAAACCAAAAAAAAAACGAAAAAAGAAAAAAAAATTATATAAAAATGACTTACCTATGAAAATTGCATCCTCAGAGTGCGTTGACAGCACGACTGCAATTTGGAACAACTCAATACAAATATAAAAATAAAATTACAATAATAGACACTAAAACAACAATAAAATAAATATTTGCATTTAATAATTAACTAAAACGTACGTACGTAAAGTACGTAAGAATAGCAGTAAAGAAATACCTGAACTGCAAAAAAATGCAGTTATTAAAAATTTAAAAATGAATAAATATATTAATGATAACAGTTCTTTAAGAAAATATGGAAAATATGGTGTTTAATTCGTAGTTAGAAAATTATTACATACTTTTATTACTATTATTAGATTAAGATTGTATTTTTAAACTATGACAAAAATAGCAAGTCATTACTTTGACTATGTAAATAATTAAATAATTGTGTTTATATGTAAAAGCAGTCTTGAATTATTATTATTTACTTCTTCCTTATCAAAACCGGTTTCTAAGTTTAAGGTTATCTTGATAGTGTTATTATAATGCATATAATTAATTGAATAATTGTAACATAATATACAATCAACACTTTTGACACACTTAATGTTATTAAAAAATAATTTTATATTATTTTTCATTTTCATTCATTTATAGAAATAGGTAATGGTATTTTTTCTTACATGCGTGAATTGTTCTAATTTTATTGTTTATTCTTTAAGGCGGAATGTTGGTAGTGTCAGTCTCAGTGGCAGGTCTCGTCACCCTGGCAGCAATGACACAACCGGCTTTGGCTCCAGAAGCAAAACATTCACTTCTGCAATATGTCACGGGAAAATATCTTTTGCCTAGTAATTGCCGTGTTCATTTCGAATGGGAGGAACCTCAATTAGTTGGAGAAACAATGACATTCACCGTTAAAGTAAGAGTTGTTTTTTATTTACCAAAAAAATTTTCTGTTGATATTCAATTTTTAAATTCGTTCATTGTATTATAATAATCGACATAATCTTTCCTCACCTGAAGTTAGCGTTGTTTTATTATTTGTTTTACAACTATTAATTATTAATTATTAATTAATTATTAATTAATTAATTAATTGACTTTATTAAAGTCTGTGGTTTTTCATTCTGTCCGTTCGCAGTATGAAGTTAGTTTTTGTATATGCTTTTGTTTTTTTTCGTTTTGAAAACACATTTTTCTTGATAATAATAAATAATGTTTGATTTATAAATTTTATAATTATATTTTGTTTATTTGTTTCAAATTATTAGTTTCTTTTGAAATAAAAAGTTGTGAAATTTTTATTTTTTAATTACAATTTTTTACAAATTTTTTCTATTTTAAATTAATAAAAAAAAATGTGTAGGAAGAATTTGTGTATTTCATAATTACAATTTTTATTTTTTTCTGTATATAAAGATATTTTATATTTTACTAGCTAAAAAACGCTCGTATACTTTCTCATATAATTATTAAAAAACAAAATATTTAATTTCATTTGAAGAATTTCTTTAATAAGATTTAATTTTTTAACCTTCTAAAAATGAATTTATTTCAAGTTTTATCTAGAAATTAATGAAAAAATTTGAATAATTTCTTTTTCTTTATTTAAAATTAAAGGAAAAATAAAGTAATTTGAAGTATTTTACAAAATTTAAAGTATTTTTTTTAACAAAATCAGAAATATTATTTTTTTAATATGTATTGATTAATAACTTCTTTCATTTTTTATACAAAAAAAAAGTTTTTAAAATTTCCTTTATTTGTTCTAAAAAAAAATTTAAATTATTTTACAGAATGTTAAATTGTATTGAGAAAAAGGTAAAAAATTTGAAAAATTTCTTTTCTTAACTTTTCAATCAGGACTTTCAATAAAATTCTGATTTTTTAGAAATAAATAATATAAATTATTATAATTTCCATTTAATAATCATAATGTTTGTTTTGCTATGTTTGTACTGCGGACTGACACTGCGATAAAAATTGTATAATATGAAAATAACTTAATTCTCGAGGAGAATTTCGTTTAAATTTTTTAAAATATATTTTAATTAAATTCTTTTTGCAGAATGTCTTTGAATTTTTTGTCAAAAAATGGAGTTTCTTTAATAATTTTAATTAAACATTTTAAAAATAATTGAAATTTTATGGAGAAGAATTTTATTAATATTGTATTAAAAATAATTGAATTCTTGCGAAAAATTTTACTATTTATAAAAATAATATAATTTTTACGAATTATTTAGAAAGATTTGTTAAAATTTTAGGAAATATTGGAATTCTTTCGTGAAATTTCATTAAAATTTTTGAAAATATAAACTGAAGTTATTTTTTTTAATTTTGATTATGAAATTATTTAAAAAATTTATGTTTGTTAATAAAAAAATTTGTAATTTGTATAACAGTATCATATTGAATAGTACGTATCGTTTGCTAGTTTCAGTCAAACTTTATTAGTTCAATATTTTTTAAAATAATAGAAATTTCGCCGGAATTCAATTATTAAAAATAGAATTTGCAAAAGTTTTTTCGAAAAAAATCAATTGCTTGAAACTTTTTTTTTATAAAATTCTTCACAGTAATTAATTTATTTTCATAAATGATAAAACTCATTGGAGAATTTCAATTATTTCCAATACAATTTTAATTGAATTGCTCGATAATATAATTATTTTTAAAAATTTCATTAAAATTCGTCGAAACAATTCAATTATTTATAAATTTGTTTATTAAATTCTTTACAAAAATTCAATTATGAGAAACATTCAAATATTCAATAAATGATTTGCGTTTTTATTTAAATAATTTAATTCACGTAGAATTTTTCCTATAAACGTTGATTAAAAAATTTATTTCAATTATATTTTTCGATAATATATGAATTTTCGAGAATTTACTAATAATTGCAGTTTTTAGAAATAACTAAATTTTGTAAAGGTTTCAAATTAAAATCTTTGAAAACCAGCATTTTTCATTCTTTTAATTAAAAATTCTATGGAACTAATAATTTTCAATCGAAAATGTTTTAAAATTATTTCAGGTTTTTATTTTCTAATGAATATTTAATGGATCAGTTTTTGAATAATCGAAATTGCTTTAAAATTGAATTGTAAACAAATGGATTTGAAAAATCTCAAAGAAGAACTTTATAAATAATACAATTCTTCTCCAAAATTCAATTATGTTCAAAATTTTTCTAAAAATTCTCGTCAAAATTTCAATTATCTTTATAAATAATACAATTCTTCTTCGAAATTCAATTATTTTTAAAACCTTTAATAAAATTCTTAGAAAAATTTCAGAATAATTCATAATATACAAAATTTTTGATAAATTTCTTCTAAATAAACCAATTATTTTCATAAATAATAAAATAAAGAACAATAATTAGTTAAATATTTATTTTACAAAAATTATTAAAATTTAAAAAATTTAATTTTGTAATTTTTAAAAAAACTAGGTTTTTGAAGAATAGTAATTCAAATTTTTTAAAGAAAAAAGTACTTGAATTCACAATAATAATTTTAACGAATTGAAACTATTTGAAATTATGTAAAATTTTCTATTTTAAAAAATTTAATTTTTTCCTCTTTAAAAATTGTCTATATAATTATATTTTTCAAATTATATCATTTTATGAATTTACAAAAATTATTCTATTTAAATAATTCAATTCTCCTAGTTGAATTCCGATAGGAATTGATTTAACAAAAATTTCAGTTAAAAATTAAAAAAATAATTGAATATTTAAACCATTATAACAGGAATTTTAGGAATTAATTAAATTTTAAAAAGTGTTTTGAATTAAATTCCTTGGAAATTTAAGAGAAGGAAAAGTTTTAAAATCTCTTAATTTTTTTTTTTAAATTATTAATAACATTATTTTTCTTTAAAAATTATTAAAGTTTTCGTTAATTTTATTTCAAAATTCTAAAGAAATAATTGAATCTCGAATGAATTACAGTTGCAAATTTTAGAAATGATTATATTTCAATTTTTTTCATTGAAATTATTTGAAACTTCATTTCCTCGGGAAAAATAAATATGAATAAGTTTTTAAATTTTTGTTTCACAAAAAGAATTAATGTTTTGAAAAATGTAATTCAGAAATTTCGGCAAATTATTTCTTGGCAAAATGAAACTAAAATTGTTTAAAAATACTTCTATTTCCGAAAATAATTTTCAAAAATTGAAACAAGCGGCAATGTTCCCAACTTTTATGGAAATAAATTTTGAATTCTAATTCAAGTTGCTGTTAGAAATATTTTGGCATTTACTATACGAGTTCCACAAATAATTAAATTTAATGAAAAACAGTAAGAAAAATTATATTTTTTATGAAATTAAGAATTTTCATTAAATTTGGAAAAGAAAATTTTGAAAGCAACAATGAAAAAGAAAGTAGCCATTAATATACATAATTTGTTACTAATTTAATAACAGAATGTTAATGGGGTAAATTATAAATTTGGTATTAGTCTTTGGTATTTGGTATTTAAAATTTAAATATATTGAGATTGAAAAAAAATGTTTGTAGACTTTTTCCTACTAATTGACAATTGAATAAATTGTAAATTTTCCAAATTGTCTTTATGTCTTTAATTAAAAAGTGGTTATAAAATTAGAGACTTTTAGTGGAATTAAGTTCCTCTCGTTTTTTTTATACTTTCAGTTTTATCAGCGAAATGGCCAGCCGTATCCGATTTGCGACAAGGACAATCTCATTGTCGAGGTGACAGAAGGAGCTCGAAGAGTAGCAACTTTAATAGAATTAGGAGGAATGGATCCTCTTGCGGCAAATGCAGCAGTTGTTAAATTTACTGTCCGACATGCCGGACAATATCGTATAGCCGTTCTTATCGGTTCCTGCCACGTTTACGGCAGTCCTTTCCTTAAAATTTTTCTCCCCGGTACATTTTCATTTCACTTTATTATATTATATTATATATTATTTTTTTTATCACTCTTCAAACTTTATTATTATTTATTATACTTTTTTTTACACTTTATTACTGAATATAATGTAATATTGAATAATATTCCTGAATATCGTAGAATAATAATAATAATTACATTTTAGTATATAATTTTATTACGATTGGTAAAAGTAAATTTAATTGTATTTAAATTTTAACTACCCGAGGCTTTTTTCAATTACGATTAATTATAATTTGACTATTTTACCATTCGTTAGATGCAAAATTTTCTAATTAATATTTTTAACCATTCGTTGGGTGCAAAATTTTCTAATTAATATTTTTTACCATTCGTTGGGTGCAAAATTTTCTAATTAATATTTTTTACCATTCGTTGGGTGCAAAATTTTCTAATTAATATTTTTTTCTTCTTCAGGACCTCCAGATCCAAATAAAACGGTCTTCGTACGCCAGAGCTCGACGGTCGTTTGCACTGCTGGCGTTCCCCATTCATTAACAATTGAACCACGTGATGAATACGACAATCTCTGTATATTTGGTCCTGGAGATAAACCCACGGAAGGTTATGATGTAAATATTACACAAGTGAGTAATATTTTCTCTTATTCGCGTACAAAACAAAGAATTTTTCTAAACCAGCAGCACAATTTAACTACTAGCACGAAATAAGAACAACAAATATCGAAACTTAAACAAAAATGATATTTTTAAAGAATTAATAATAAAACGTAGCCTTCTCACTCACTTTTTAAAATAAAAAAAAATTATATAAGAATCTAAACATTTAAAATTAATTAATTTACCAACATTCCAAGGATTATTTTTTGTTATATTTCTTCAATAATCGAAATTCTTTTTAAATTAGTTTTAATTCATTTTTTACTACTATATTTAAACAATTATTAAAAAACGTGGAAAATTACAAAATTTACAATATTCTAAAAATCGTTAAATTTTTCTATGACAATAATTTCGTTTTAAATAACTTAATTCTTCAAGAGCTATCATAAAATTATTACTTAGAAATCATTTAATAATCAATTTTACCTAAATACGTCAAAATAAATTGAATTTTTCAAGAATCGCGTTTAAAAATTTTAGAGAAAAATTCAATTTTAAATGAAAGTGATAACAAAAATTTACAGAACTTACATTTTTGTTATAGATTAATAATCCAAATTCTTTTTAAATTAGCTTTATTTAATTTTTTAATATTATATTTAAAATAATTATTAAAAATCGTAGATTTATGTAAAAGAATTTTAGTTAAAAACACTAAAGAAAATTAAATTTTGATGAAAATACAAAAAAAATGAAAATAATAATATATTACACTGCGTGAAGAATTTTATTACTTTTGAAAATAAAGAATTTCTAGGATGAATTTTATTATTTATAAAATTTTGAAGAGAAATATAAAAAAATTTTTTGAATGTAATTGAATTTTTGCGAAGAATTTCATTATTTTTGAAAATAAATGAATTTTAGAGAAGAATTTTATTATTTATAAAAATAGTTGAAATTATGACAGGAATTTTATTAAATTTTTTTTAAATAATTGAATTTTTGGAAAAGTATTTTATTATTTATAAAAATAATTGAAATTTTGAACAGATTTTTTTAAAAAAATGTTAAAAATACCTAATTAAATGTTTGCTATGCATTTTATTAAATTTTATTAAATATTATTCCAGATTGATTGATGTTAAAGTATTTGTTGGCGAGAAATGTGATTTTTTTCACAATTTTGACAATTTCGTGTTTTCTTTTTGGCGTTTTTTCCCTAAAATTTAATTAGACTTTTTTCCGACTTTTTCGGAAATTTTATGCGACTTTTCTTCATATTAATTCGATTTGTCAAACAATATTTTTTAAAGGAAAAAAAATAAAAGAATACACAGAAACTAAATTCAAATTTCGGACAAAATGAATGAAAGAATACGAAGGTTATTAAAGTTAATAATAATTATTATTAATTAACAGATCGGTAGTGTAGGAGGAGAAGAAGAGGCAGTGCCAGTGGATTGTAAAATTCAACTTGATTATGATTCACCAAATCAAAGGATTCGATTGAAAGTCAGTTTTCCCAGCAGCGGATGTTTTCACGCCACTGTCAGCTTAAATGGCCTACAACTTCACAACGGTGACTTTTCCATAATAGTCCTCGAGAGTAAGTTAAAAGCCAGTTTCAATTCTATTGTTCAATTACAATCGTAGAATTCCAATTATTTTAGATAATTTCAATTATTTTAGATAATTTCAATTATTTACTTTTTTTTGAAAACGCAGGTGCTGTTAGTAGAGCTGTTCATCAAAGTGTAGCGTCCAAGAATTTTGACACTTGTTATGCGGCGAAATTATTGGGAATGCAAGGCGAACGATTCGCAAAACCAAAGAAAGTCTTTTGTTTCATTTCACCCAAACAATTGACAATTAAAGAATATCTTCTCAGGTTTATACCCAAGCGCCTTGTGACATTTCGACTCTGTCCTTCGACGAAGGTACAATTTTTCTTTCCCTTCAAACATTTCTTCTTTTTATTTTTCATTATTTCGAAAAATTTCTATTATTAAATAATTAACTATATTAATCTCTGTGGGTTTTCATTCATTCTGTTCGCAGTATGAAGTTAGTTTTTGTATATGCTTTTGTTTTTTTTTTCTTTTTCAAAACACTTTGGTTTTTCGATTTGTCAATATCAATTTTTATTGTTTATTTAGAGAAAAGGTTAATAGATATTGCTTTTATAAAATAAGGTAAGAAATTTTCATAATGTTGATTTAGAAATTTTATAATTATTTTTTGTTTATATTTTTAAAATTATTAGTTTATTTTAAATAAAAAGTTATGAAATTTTCGTTTTTAATTACAATTTTTAACAATAATGTTTTTTCTACTTTAAATTAATAACAAAAAATGTGTAGGAAAAATTTGTGTATTTAATAATTACAATTTTTCTTTTTTTATGTATATAAAGATATTTTATATTTTACTAGCTAAAAAAATGCTTGTGTACTTTCTCATATAATAATCATGTCTATTCACAATTCACATTTTTTTATTAAAGAACAAAATATTTATTTTCATTTGAAGAATTTCTTTAATAAGATTTAATTTTTTAACTTTCTAAAAATCAATTTATTTTAAGTTTAATCTAGAAATTAATGAAAAAATTTGCATAATTTCTTTTTCTGTATTTAAAAACGAAGAAAAAACAAAGTAATTTAAACTATTTATATTTCTCCATCAACATTTTTTTTAAACTTCCATTTTGTAATTAATTTTGAAAATTATATTGTTTTTACAAAATTTGTAGTATTTTTTTGCATAATTTCTAATTATTATCAAAATTTTTTTAACAAAATCAAAATATTATATTTTTAATCAGTATTGATTAATAGATAATAAGAAATAATTATTTAGTATTTTTCAATAATAAATTAACTTTAGAAATAGAATTTTAAAAGTTAAGTATTTTTATGAAACTGAAACTTGCATCCAACTAACAGTCCTACTTAATTTTTGAAAATTCGATATTGGATTTAAAACAAAAAATATTTAACATTTAAATTTAATTTCTAAAATTAAGCAGGTGCTGGTAGCAAATCAAAATCATGAAAATTTCTTTCCTTCTTTTCTATTAAACAATATAAAGTGTTGTCAAAAACATTTTGTCAGACAAATCGAATTTCTATAATTTCTTTTATTTATTTCTAACAAAATTTGAAAATTATTTAACAAAATGTTAAATGTTATTAAAAAAAGATGAAAAAACTGGAATAATTTTTTAATTTTTTAAACATAATCTTTAATAAAAATTTAATTTTTTTAGCGATAGATGATAAATGTTTTGGCTCAATTAACTTTTTTTCTGTAATTTCTTTTTTAAATTTGATACTGAAAATAATTAAGAATAAAAATTGTATATCTTTAATTAACTATCAATTGTATTCATTTAATAGTTGACAAAAATTATTGATTAATTCATAATGAATGAGAATATAAATTGTAATTTTAATTCGTAATCATAATTGTTATAGTTGCTGTTTGATTTTTTGTTTCTTAACTTTTTTGTAATTTTTCTTTTCAAATATTTAAAATTTTTTAATTAATGTATTGAAAATCATCAAATTATTGCAAAAAATTTTATCAAAAAATTTAATAATAATAGAATTCCTTCACAAAATTCCACTATTTAGAAAAATAACTTAAATCTCGCGAGGAATTTTGTTTAAATTTTAAAAAATTCTAATTAAATTCTTTTTGCAGAATTTCTTTGATTTTTTTTTGTCAAAAAATGGAGTTCCTTTAATAATTTTAATTAAACATTTTAAAAATAATTAAAATTTTATGGAGAAGAATTTTTTTTAAATTGTATTAAAAATAATTGAATTCTTGCGAAAAATTTTACTACATATTTAAAATAATTTAATTATTTTTGTTTAGAAAGATTTGTTAAAATTTTAGGAAATATTGAAATTCTTTCGTGAAATTTCAATAAAATTTTTGACAATATGAACAGTAATAAATCATTTTGTATTTAAAAAGTGATTTTTTAAAAATTTTGATTATGAAATTATTTAAAAAATTTATGTTTGTTAATAAAAAATTTTGTAATTTGTATAACAGTATCAAATTAGATACTACGTTCCGCGCGTATCATTTGCTAGTTGTTTATTATTAAATAATTGTTTGTTATTAAATAATTATTTGTTATTAAATTATTGTTTATTATTAAATAATTGTTTATTATTCAACGCAACAATACTAGATTATCAAATTTTTCCACCTTTCAGGTCATTGATCGATTATTCGTTTTGTTTGAATTTAATTTTAAAATTCAATCAAACATTTTATTTAGATTTATATTTTGAAACACACAGACTAGATGTCTCTATTTAGAAAGGATTCTTTTTTTTAATATACATTTCGTGTATCTGTATTTCATTGCAGTTTTACTTTGAAAGTTCGAACAGTGATTCGTTTACAATCGACGATGGTTGTCAGCCTCCAGTTGAATTGATTTCACATTATCGTGATATCATTGCTGCCACATTTACTCTATTTTTACTGAAAAATATCGGAGGAAGTGAGACATTTGCCGATAAACAGGATTTCTTTTATCATGAAGTACGAAAACATCATCAAAAACATTATCACGAGAAATTATCAATGAAAATTCAACGTGAAAAGCTACTCGAATCTGTAAGTTTCATTTATTTTGTTTATCCTTTTTCGATTCTACAAATCTAAACAGTTCAAAATGAGTGAAATTTTCAGTAAATTTAGTAAAATTTCGATTAAATTAAAGACAGAAAGTCTTTAGAATTAAATTATTTATTGCATTGAGAGAAATTGATTATTTTTTTTCTTTGATTTAGTCTATGAAGGCAACGAAAGGCTTCTCCGTTAGCGATTGGTGTAGGAATTTTGAAATTACGTTCCAAGGCGAACAAGGTAAATATTTTTATTATTCTAAAAAAATGTTTTATGTTATTACATTATTCATTATTTCCTTTGTTTTTAAAAAAAATTAGCATTTTATAACAAACATTTTAGATAATTAACAAATGTAAATCATGCAAAATATTTTCCTTTTTTTTAATTTAAAAAACTTAATTGCTTGACAAAATTTCGACATCTTCCCTGGCCCTAAAGAATATTCTGAGTCACTCCAAAAATGATTAGATGTTCCAAAAAATTTTCTATTACATTTATTTACGATTTTCTTAAATTGTAAAATTATTCAAAAACATCAAAAACTTGTTTTCTATATAAATATTTAATTATTATTATTTTCCCATATGATTCAATTATTTTTAACCAATTTTTTGAAAAAAGTTCTTTGAGAATTTTTAAATCCATTTGTTAACAAATCAATTTTACGAAATTTAAATTATTCAGAAATTTTTCAATTGAATACGTAGTAAAAAATAAACACTTTAAGTAATTTCAGAAAAGAATTTAATTAAACTTTTTTAAAACAATTAATTCCACAGACTTCTTAGATAAAAGTATGAAAAATACAAAATTTCCAAGAATTTGATTTGAAACTTTTTTAAAATTTAATTATTTCTTAAAATTCATGCTACAATGCTTCTAAAATTCATTAATATTTAAAAGTTTAACTGAATTTCATTTTTAAGATAAATTTTTATTAGAGAATTCAATAATTTAAAGGCAAAAATAAATAATTTATTGAATAATCAAAATTTCTTCTAATTGAATTCTTATAAAGAATTTTATCCAAACAGTTTTAAATAAGTTAAATTATTATTCTAAAAATTGCAATTATTACTAGTAATTTCTCAAAAATTCAATTTTTATCTAAACTTTTAAATTAAATTAATTTTTAAATCAATTTTTAATAAAAAATACTAACAACAGATAATTTATTGAATAATTTTTTCGAAAAATTTACACAAATTCTGTTTTTAATAATTGAATTTCTTCGTGAAATTTTCAATTATTTTAGAAAATCATTGCATATTTGTGTAGAATTTTTTCAAAATTGTTTTTTAATAATTGCATTTTTTTCTTGAAATTTTATTAAAATAAAAAATATACAAAGTATCGAATTATGAAAAATTTTCGAAAATAATTGAAATTCAATACTGAATTGAATTGATGAATATTATTGTTATTTTTAAAAATAATTGACTTCCTGCGAAAGATTTTATTATTTATGGAAATAATTTAATCACTGAAAAGAATCTTATAATTGAATTACTCGAAAAATTTAATACCAAATTTTAACCATTTCGGTTTTTTAATCAATTAATAATTGAATTTCCTTGTAGAATGTTGTCAAAAATTTTGTTTAATAATTGAAATTTTTTGGAAAAATATATTAAAATCGCAGAATACTAAAAATCATTGAAAATAATTGAATTTTTCTGTAAATTTTATTAAAGTGTTTGAAAATAATTGCATTACTGCAAAGAATTTTATAAATAAATTTCAAACAATAGATTTTTTTCGACAAATTGTATGCAAATTATATTTTCAATAATTAAATTTCAATAAAATATTTATTATATTAAAAAAATAATTGAATTCTTTTTGGAAATTTTTTGAAAATAATTAAAATTTTGCAAAGAAATGTTTATACGATATTTAAAACTAATTAAAATTATTGTGATGAATACTGTTCTTTATGAAAATAATTCACTTCTTTCGATTGATTTTATTATTTTTCTTTGTGAATTTTTAAATCGATTAGTTTGCAATTCAATTTTACGTAAAAATTTCAATAATTCGGAAATTCGCCAATTAAATATTCATTAGAAAATATGAATTTAAAATCATTTTAAAAAATAAAATTAGTTGCATACAGAATTTTTAATTATAAGTATATAAGATTCAGTTTTTCAAAGATTTTAATTTGAAATCTGTACAAAGTTTAATTATTTCTAAAAATTGCAATTATTACTAGCAATTTTTCAAAAATTTAATTTTCATCTAAACTTTTAAATTAAATTAATTTTTAGAACAACTTTTAATAAAAAATACTAACAACAGATAATTTATTGACTAATTTTTTCAAAAAAATTTACACAAACTCTATTTTTAATAATTGAATTTCTTCGTGAAATTTTCAATTATTTTTGAAATAAAAAACAAAATAGTTTTTTTAATAATTGCATTTTTTTATTGAAATTTTATTAAAATAAAAAATTACAAAGTATCGAATTATGAAAAATTTTCGAAAATAATTGAAATTCAACACTGAATTGAATTGATGAATATTATTGTTATTTATAAAAAATATTTGACTTCCTGCGAAAGATTTTATTATTTATGAAAATAATTTAATCACTGAAAAGAATCTTATAATTGAATTACTCGAAAAATTTAATACCAAATTTTAACCATTTCGTTTTTTCGAAAAAATTTATTCAAATTCTATTTTTGATAATTGAATTCTAGTGAAATATTTTTTTTCGATAGTAATTGAATGTCCGTGTAGAATATTATCAAAATTTTTGTTTAATAATTTAAATCTTTTGGAAAATTATATTAAAATCGTAGAATACTGAAAATCATTGAAAATAATTGAATTTTTGCTGTAAATTTTATTAAAATGTTTGAAACTAATTGAATTTTGCCATAAATTTTATTTAAATTCCTTAAAATGACTAAATTTTGTCGAAGAATTTTGCTATTTATTATTATAAATTATTATTATTTATATTTATTATTTATTATTTATTATTATAAAGATAATTGAAATTTTGTCGACAATTTTGTTTAGACTTTTTGAAAATAATTGAATTTCTACGAACAATTTTATAAATTTCGAAAATAATTTAATTTTTCTGTTGAATATTGTTATTTATTGAAATAATTGAATTCTACAATTAATTTCATAAAAATTCCTCAATATAATTTAATTTCAGCGAAGAATTTTGCTATTCATAAAGATAATTTGGAATGTTGACGAGAACCTTTTTTTAATTTTTGAAAATAATTGAATTTTGCAATTATTAAAATTTTTTTAAATAGGTAACTGAATTTTATTATTATAAAGATAATTGAAATTTTGTTGACAAATTTGTTCAGACTTTTTGAAAATAATTGAATTTCAACGAACAATTTTATAAATTTCGAAAATAATTGATTTTTTCTGTTGAATATTGTTATTTATGGAAATAATTGAATTCTACAATTAATTTCATAAAAATTCCTCAATATAATTTAATTTCAGCGAAGAATTTTGCTATTTATAAAGATAATTGAAATGTTGACGAGAATCGTTGTTTAATTTTTTGAAAATAATTGAATTTTGAAATGAATTCTATATAATATATTTATATATTTTGAATAATTGCAGGAGTCGATTGGGGTGGCGTTCGTCGAGAATGGTTTGAATTGATTTGCGCGTCGCTTTTCAATGCAGGCAATGGATTATTTTCGTCGTCAGGCGATTCACAACAGGCGTTGGTGCATCCGAATAATAAGCGACCGCCTCATTTAAAATTGAAACACTATGAATTCGCTGGTCGAATTGTTGGCAAATGTCTCTATGAATCGGCACTTGGCGGTTCGTATCGGCAGCTCGTGAGAGCGCGTTTCACTCGTTCATTTCTCGCACAATTAATTGGTCTTCGCGTTCATTATAAATATTTCGAGCAAGACGAGCCCGATTTATATTTGAGTAAAGTGAAATACATCCTGGAGAATGATGTCGAGGAAATGGATCTCTATTTTCTTGAGGAGGAATACGATAATGATGGACAATTATTGAAAGTTGCTGAATTAATTCCCGGTGGTGGGAAAATTCGTGTCACTAATGATACGAAGCTTCGTTATCTTGATGCATTGGCGCAACACAGGCTCGCCAGTTCGTCGCGAAATGAAATTGATCATTTTCTAAGGGGACTCAATGAACTCATTCCCGATAATCTTCTTGGTATTTTTGATGAGAATGAACTCGAGGTAAAAGCAAATTAAGAAAGAAAGCAATTCATGTGTCAAGAATATATTTTAAAAAAGTTTTAAGAATATTTTTTTTTCTTTATTTTCTTTTTTAATAATGTTGTATTTCTTTTCTATCGCAGTTGCTTCTGTGCGGCACTGGAGAATATAATGTAGCGGATTTGAGAGCTCATCACATAGCGAATGGAAATTCGAGTGAATTTTTACGTGTATTGGATTGGTTCTGGACGGCGGTCAGTAATTTTACACAAGAAGAAATGGCGAGATTACTGCAATTTACAACTGGATGTTCACAATTGCCTCCGGGTGGTTTTCAACAATTGAGCCCTCGATTTCAAATCACAGCTGCACCGACTTTCGGCAATCTTCCCACTGCACATACTTGGTGAGAATGAAACTCATTCATTTTTATATTTCTTTATTTCGTTTTTAATTTTCTGAATATTTTATGAACAAATTTTACAAAATTTTCTATACATTTTCTTGTATTGCTATTTTAGAAACAATTTTAAATAACCAGGGTTGCCACAAATCAGAAAACAGTCAAGGATTTTTATCAAAAAACACAAAGAAATTATATTATGTCTAAAATAATTAATTAATTCTTTCTCTCATTTTTAAAAATTAACAAAAGAAAAAGAAAAAAAGTCAACGAACGTTGTCATGACGAACATTATTTTCATTAATTAACAAAAAAGAAAGAACTGACAGAATCAGTCTGAGGTTTTCCATCGTCGAATGCGAACGCAAAAATCGTTTAAACTTATTAATTGAATAAAAATCATTTACTGTAATAAATTAAGTTATTTTATTCAGTTTAATAAATTTTAAATTTAAATTCATTTAAATTAAATAATTCCCGATACTCTCTCGCTGGATCGAGAATCATTTAAATAAATAATTCTTTTTGAATAATTTAAAAAATAATTTTAAAAATAATTTTTAAATTTGTTCAATTCTATTAAAATTAGTTTCAATTTCAAATATTAATGCAACTCTTTAAAAGAATTCAACTGTCCTAATAAAACTAAAATATTCTTCCCATAAATTCAATTATTTTCAAAAAATTAAAAAACGATTCTCGTTAATATTTCAATTATCTTTATAAATAGCAAAATTCATCGCTGAAATTTAAATATATTGAGGAATTTTTATGAATTTAATTGTAAAATTCAATAATGTTCAAAAATAACAATATTCAACAGAAAAATTCAATTATTTTCGAAATTTATAAAATTGTTCGTAGAAATTCAATCATTTTCAAAAAGTCTAAACAAAATTGTCGACAAACTTTCAATTATCTTTATAATAATAAAATTCAGTTACCTTTTTAAAAAAATTTTAATAAAATTCATTGCAAAATTCAATTATTTTCAAAAATTAAAAAAAGATTCTCGTCAACATTCAAAATTATCTTTATAAATAGCAAAATTCTTCGCTGAAATTAAATTATATTGAGGAATTTTTATGAAATTAATTGTAGAATTCAATTATTTCAATAAATAACAATATTCAACAGAAAAATTCAATCATTTTCGAAATTAATAAAATTGGTCGTTGAAATTCAATTATTTTCAAAAAGTCTAAACAAAATTGTCGACAAAATTTCAATTGTCTTTATAATAATAAATAGCAAAATTCTTCGACAAAATTTAGTCATTTTTAAGGAATTTTAATAAAATTCATTGCAAAATTCAGTTATTTTAAAAAATTTTAATAAAATTCATTGCAAAATTCAATTATTTACAAACATTTTAATAAAATTCACAGCAAAAATTCAATTATTTTCAATGATTTTCAGTATTCAGCGATTTTAATACAATATTCCAAAAGATTTAAATTATTAAACAAAAATTTTGATAATATTCTACACGGACATTCAATTACTATTGAAAAAAATATATTTCACTACAATTCAATTATTTAAAATAGAATTTGAATAAATTTTTTCGAATAAAACGAAATGGTTAAAATTTGGTATTAAATTTTTCAAACAATTCAATTATATAATTATTTTCAGTGATTAAATTATTTTCATGAATAATAAAACTTTTCACAGAAAGTCAAATATTTTTATAAATAACAATAATATTAATCAATTCAATTCAGTGTTGAATTTCAATTGTTTTCAAAAATTTTTCATAATTCGATACTTTGTATATTTTTTATTTTAATAAAATTTCAAGAAAAAAATGCAATTATTAAAAAACAATTTTGATAAAATTCTACACAAGCATGCAAAGATTTTTTAAAATAATTGAAAAATTCACGAACAAATTCAATTATTAAAAATATAATTTGTGTAAATTTTTTCGAAAAAATTATTCAATAAATTATCTGCTGTTAGTATTTTTTATTAAAAGTTGATTAAAAAATTAATTTAATTATAAATTTTAGATGGAAATTGAATTTTTGAGAAATTGCTAATAATAATTGCAATTTTTAGAAATAATTAAACTTTGTACAGATTTCAAATTAAAATCTTTGCAAAACTGAATCTTTCATACTTATAATTAAAAATTCTGTATGCAACTAATTTTATTTTTTAAAATGATTTTAAATTTATATTTTCTAATGAATATTTAATTGGCGAATTTCCGAATAGTTGAAATTTTGACGGAAAATTGAATTGCAAACTAATCGATTTAAAATTTCACAAAGAAAAATAATAAAATCATTCGAAGGAAGTGAATTATTTTCATAAAGAACAGTATTCATCACAATAATTTTAATTATTTTTAAAAATCGTATAAACATTTCTTTGCAAAATTTTAATTATTTTCTAAAAATTTCCAAAATGAATTCAATTATATTTTTTAATATTATAAATATTTTATTGAAATTCAATTATTAAAATTGTAATTTGCATACCTTTTTTTCGAAAAAAATCTATTGTTTGAAATTTATTTATAAAATTCTTTGCAGTAATTCAATTACTTTTATAATAAAATTTATCGCAGAATTTCACTAATTTTTAATACAATTTTAATCGAATTCTTCAAGAAATGTAATGAGTCTTAAAAATATTATTCAAATTCGTGAAAAGAATTCAATTATTTAAAAATTTGTTAATAAAATTATGTATAAAAATTCAATTTCAAGAAATATTTAATTATTCACTTAATTATTTATTTTTGTTTTTAAATAATTGAATTCTCATAGAATTTTCTAATAAAAATTTATTTAGAAATTAATTTCAGTTAAAGTTTTATATAATAATTAAATTTAGGTAAATTCACTAACAATTGCAATGTTCAGAAATATTTAAATTTTGTAAATATTTCAAATTAAAATCTTTGAAAATCTGAATTTTTCATACTTTTCATAAAGAAACAAATGTTTTTCAAAAATGTTATTCGAAATTTCTTGAAAATGATTTCAAATTTTTATTTTCTGATGTATTTTCAATTCAAGAATTTTCTAAAAATTGAAAGTTTACGTAAAATGAAATTGCAAACAAATGAATTTAAAAATTCTCAAAGTAGAACTTTTTCAAAAATTATTAAAAATAATTGATTTAAAGAAGAATTTAATTCAAATATTCTAGAAAATAATAATTAAATCAAAATGATGAAAATAATTTTGAAACAGTTGCAGTCACAATAGACTTATATTAGATTACAAAATAATGGTTTTATAACTCGATCATATTTTTAATTACTATTTAAGTTATTGAATTTCAAAATGTTTGAATTAGAAATTTTCGAAAATTTTAATTACTATGGAAAAATAATAATGATGAAATATTTATTGAAAAAAGAAGTTATTGGTGGTTGTGAATGATTTTACAATTATGGAAATTTGCAAATAAATGCAGCAGAAAATTTTTTTGAGTATCAAATAATTTTTTAAAGTAAATCAGAATGTTCAATTTAGAGTCAAGAAAAAACTGAAAAATTTTTCCACAAATCAGAGAAAAGTTTGGGAACAACAAAATCAAATTTTTGTGTCAACCCTGGTTAGTCTTAATAATTTTAACTTTTAAATGAAATATTAATTTTTAATTTTAAAGTTTAAATTATTTGACAACTAAAATCTTATTTCTTTTTTAAAGCTTCAATCAACTCTGCTTGCCTGACTACGAGTGCTACGATAACTTTGAAAAGGCTCTTCTTCTTGCAATCAGCGAGGCCGAGGGCTTTGGAATGATTTAAAATAATGGATAAAATATTAGGATCTACATTCCTCTAGTCTAATTTCTCAAACTAGCTCAAATTGTTAAAAGCATTTTTATTTTTCCTTCAACGTACGAATACGTTTTCTACTGTATAGATCTCTTTAATTTCTACAGTATTTGCTTTATTATTAATATTATTAATATTATTAATATTATTAATATTATTAATGTTGTTAATGTTATAAATTATAAATATTCTTATTAATTTTAACTAACATAATTATTCAATTAATTGTAAAGTTTTTTTTATTATAATCTTTAAAAAGTTACTAGGATCAATTCTTTTCTTAAATTTTAAATAGGAAATTAATATTTGAATGGAATAATTGAAAAATCCTGCGTGAACAAATGAACTAATTTCCCAAATAGAAGGAAAACATGAATATTTATTGAAATAAATAAAAATAGAGAAAATATATAATTAGTTTATAAATTTGAAAAATTGAGATTTGTGATATACATATAGATTATTATATGGACTAAGTGATTGTTAAACTTCGTAATTGCGATTTTTTCTTTATACTTATATATACACGAAAGCTTCACTATTACGAACACGTTAATTTTGTCATTGTTCCTTATTTCTAGACAAGGAAAAAGCATTGTGCGAACATTTTATATATTTTTTTACGTTTTTCTCTCTTCGCTCACAAAAAAACTACAAACAGATAATGAAAAGAAAAAAGCAAAAAAAAAAAAAAAAGAAAATAGTCAAAAAGTATAGAATATTTTCTAGATTATTTAGAGAATGTAAAAAGTATTTATTATAGCTAATAATTAGAAATGAAATAGAATTATGTCTTTAGTTGAAAACAAATATTTATCAGTGCATTTAAAAAAAAGTTAATTTTAGATTTTGAAAAGGCTGTTTTAGTATTTTTTTTTCTCTACGTTAAGTAATAATTTCGATCTTTAGAATTTAGTTTAAAAAAAAAAGTATTTTAAGTATTTTAAGTGTTGACATATTTTAAGAATTCAACATATTTTTAGAATTAAACATATTTTTTATGCGGTAAATAATAACTACTTAAAAGAAAATACTTTTAGCGTTAATATACTTTTCGTATTAAGAAATATTTTTTCTAAACAAATTTCATAAATGAAAATACTTTCCTAGAAAGGTAATTGAAAATAAATAATTTACATTTTTGTCAATATTTTTCTTCGTAAAAAACAATAATAATATTGTACAATCTTCATCACGCAAATGTTCGTTAAATCTAAAAATTTAATTGTAATTGCAAATGAATTTTACTTTAAACTTTAGTAATGTACAGAAAAGAAAAATTATCTTTTATAAATTTTAGAAACTCTTAAAAAAAATGCAATAAAAAGACTATCATCGTTTCGAGTATAGACAATTTTAAAGTAGAAAAATTACGGAGAAAGGAAAAATTAAAAATTAAAGACTTGGAAGTTATATAGCTTCACGTTAATTAAATTACATTTTAATTGAATAAGTAAATTTTTATTATTTAACCAATAGAAGTTTATATTTAAATATATAGTTATCAATATTTATGAATATTTATTAAAATTTATTAAAATTTATTAAAATTTTTTAATATTTATTAATTATTAATATTTATGAATATTTATTAATTATTAATATTTATGAAAATTTATTAATACTTATGAATATTTATTAATTCGTTTAAATTTGATTAAATAAAACTACTGGAAGCTAATCAAGTAAATGATATTAAAAATTAAGAGTTTCGCTTTATAAATCATTAACAAATTTTAGACGCTATTTGTAAATTTAGTTGAAAATTTAATTTGACTAAAAATCATCAAACAGTGATAAAAATTGAAAACTCACTGACAATTTTGAATCAATTTCATCAACAATAATATGATAGCGATAATAATTAAAAAAACTACTTTCCCATTACGATGAGAATGTAATTAATAATAAAAATAATAAAATTACAAAAAATAAATAATAATAGGAACTATTCATACATTTTTAGAATGTAGTATCTAATGCAGTAGCTTATTTTTCCTAAGTTACTGTAAGAAAAATGTAAAAAATACATTAATTGAAACTGATTATAATTGTACATATATTTATTCTACAAAAATCTTTTATCCATCCTTTAAAAAAAAAAATTAAAAAAAGATCTAATAAAATAATCCATTAAAATATTTTTTTTTCTTTAAAAAAAACACTCCTCGCTTGTAAACTATGCAAGTGTAGTATAAAAATAATTGAAGATTCGTGCTTGGTAATTTAGTTTTCACTGCCAATTGAATCCCCTTTTTATTATTTGTCCCTTTCGCCCCGACATTCTTACAACTCAAGACTTTTTGCCTGGTGTAAAAAGAGAAATAAAATCGTTCAGAGAATTCTCATTCGCTCTTGGAATAAGAGACTGCGAATTGTTCATCAAAGCTTTTAAAAGACTCTGAAATAGATTTTTCAAATTGTTAATTGTATTTTTATATTTTTATCACGTAAGATAGAAAAAAAATGAAAATCGTGTAGAAAATATTTTTATTTACAAATTTAGTGGCAAATAAGTATTTTTTTTATAAACCAAAAAAAGTTGTAAAAATAAATTTAACTAATAGGAATATTTCAAATAAATTAAAAAATAAATTAAAAAATAAATTAAACAATAAATTAAAAAATAAATTAAAAAATTAATTAAAAAATAAATTAAAAATAAATAATAAACAAATTAAAAAATAATTGAAAAATTGTATCAATAATCGTTTTAATTTAGGAAGAAGAAAATTTTATCAAATTCGTTAATTTTAAATTGCAATATCAGAGTAAAGAAATTTAAAAAAAAAATCACTGATTCTTCGATGAAAAGTGGTGGGAAAATAAACTTGAAAACTAATTTACCAAAAGTTTTAGAGCATGTGTGTTCCAGAAGTAGAGAAAAACGATAATGATCGTAAAATTGCTCTAGGAGCTCGAACAAAACTTCCGGCAAATTGCAAAACTCGATTACTCCATCCACCTTCCTGTGATTGACGAATTAGACGTTCCTTTAATTCGTTCAATTCAAACCTAAAATTTATTTGTTAGCTTTAATTAAATAATAATTGAATAAATTAATTTAGGGTTGCTACAAAAAATTAATATTGTTTTTCTTTAACTTTTCCCTGATTCTCAGAGAAAATTTCGATTTTTTCCCTAAGCCTCAAGAATATTCTGATTCACTCTAAAAATTATTAGATATAAAAAAATTCTATTACATTTATTTACGAATTTCTTCAATTATAAAATTATTCAAACACAATGATTTTAATTGAAATTTCAAGTAAATTCCTTGAAAAATGTAATTATTTGCACACATTTTTTAACAAGACTTCAATTATATTTCATAAATAATGAAATTTTTCGCTGAAATTCAAAACATTTTGAAAATCTACTATTTTAGCAACATTTTTGAAAAGAATTCAATTATTTAAAAGAAAAGTAATAAAATTCGAGGTATGACTTTAATTATTTTCGTAAATAATAATATTTTTCACAAGGATTTCAATTATTTAAAAAAAAAACTGTAACAAAATCCGTTGCAAGGCTTCGATTATTTTTCTAAAAAACAAAATTCCTCAGAAAGATTTCACTTATTTTGAATAAAATTATTTTTGAAGAAAATTCTTCGCAAAACATAGTTAATTTCAAAAATTTTATAAAAATTCTTCAAAAAGGCTAAATAAACAATTATTTATCAATTATTGTTAACAATTTTTGCAAAACTTTCTAGAGAATTTTCAAGTCCATTTATTTACAATTCAATTTCGCAAAATTTTGATCACTCACAAATTTTTCAAAAAATCAAAATTTAAACCTTTCGAAATTCAATATTGAAAATTAAATTAAAAAGTAAGTGAAATCTTTGTCAGGAATTTTATTGTTTAGAAAAATAATCGAACTTTATTTCTGAAATTATTCCTTTTCAAGGATTTTTATAAAAATTTTTTAAATGAATTATATTTTGCGAAGAATTTTCTTTAAAAATAATTTAATTCTATTATTATTTCTTCAAGTTTTCATAATACTTTAAATTTCTATAAAATTTTTCAGAAAGAAAAAATTTAATTATTTACAAAAACTATGATAAAATTCTACTTAAGAATTCAATTATCATAAAAACTAAAATTGTTTCTGTAATTTAAATTATTTTTCATACAATTTAAAATAAATTTCCCGAAAAACGTAATTATTATTTTCAAACAAATTTTTGCAAAAATTCAATTACAATTTATATTATTAATAAAATTCTTTGCTGAAATTCAAATATTTTCAAAATCCACTATATTAATTAAATTTTTCAAAAAAAAATTCTATTATTAAAAAAATAATCCGCACAGGATTTTAATTATTTTTATTTCCATTTTTAAATAAATTTCTCAAAAAACATAATTAATTTTAAAAATTTTATTAACATTCTTCATAAGAATTCAATTATCAAATTATTTTTGATGATTTTCGCAAAAGTTTCTAGAGAATTTTCAAATCCATTTCTTTACAATTCAATTTTAGGAAATTTTGATTATTCGAAAATTCTTCAATTAAATATTATTAGATTAATTATTATTATAATTATTAGATTAAATATTATTGAAATTAATTTTAAAAAATTGACTTAACCTTTTTTAAAATACAAATATTTCTACAAATTCATGCAACAATGCTTTCAATATTCAATTATCTCAAATTTGACTAAAATTCATTTTCAAAACAATTTTCACTAGAAAATTCTACAAGAATTCAATTAGTTAAATAGAAAAATGGTAAAATTATTGAATAAACGAATGAAAGAATTTTATCAACAAATTTTTTAATAATTTATTTTGTTGGTAAACTTTAATAAAAATGTCAAGAATAATTACATTTTTCGAGAAATTCGATTAAGATTATATTAAAAATAATTGAATTTCTAATTTTCTACGATGAATTTCATGAAAATAATTGAATTTCTACAAAAAATTTATTATTTATAATTGAATTATTGTAAAGAAATTTATAAAAAATAAATTGTAAATAGTTTAATTCCTCGCGAAATTATTATTTATGACAATAATTAAATTTTGGAAAAGAATTTTATTATTTTTGAAAGATAATTGAAATTTTGAGGAAAATTTCTAAATATTTTTAACATAATTAAATGTCTGCAAATATTTGTAACTTCTCTAAAATTCAATTTTTTTGAGGTAATTTAAACTAAAATTTTTCTAAAATTTCTGATTTTTCTAATTTTTAAATTATATATTAAAAAAATTAAATAAATCTAATTATTAATTTGCAAATTTAATTTTTTTCCCGTAGTTCAATAAAAATTCCTGACTCTTCCCTTATTTCCCTGACTAATTCTACTTTCTTTGACATTTCCCTGATTTCCCTGCTCTTTGGCAACACTGTAATGAAATAAACCAGAATTTATTCAAACAACTTATTTTGTTTTAAAAAAATTTTTTTATTGATTCAATAAAATTCTGATGAATAAAATAAAATAAATGAATAAACAAAATAAATAAAGAAATAAGATAAATACAAGAAATACAATGAATAAAGTAATTAAAATAAAAGTAAAATATACAAAATAAGTCAAAAAAAATAAATAAAATAAAATAAATAAATAAAAAAAAATAAATTTAATAAATGATTTATAATAATAATAATAATAATAATAATAATAATAATAATAATAATAATAATAATATAATAATAATGTTAATTGACGTAGTGTTTCGACTTACATTTGAGAATTAAAAGCAGTTTCCACCCTTCTTAGTGCAGCCTCCCGATCCGAAAGTTTATTTTCAAGTGCTGTTGCTACATTTTTGCTGAGTTTCAATTGCTCCTTTAATTTTTCGGCCTCTTCTTCTTTCTTCTTTAATTCTCTAAAAGAAATGAAAATTCTGTTAAAACAATGCACAAATTAATTACGAAATTACTGATTCAAAAAGAAAGTTTATTATCATAATTATGAATTATAATTATTTATATTATAAAGTTAGAAATTGTACTAAAAAACTGTGATCTTGGTTGCAATCTGAAAAAATAATCAAAAAACTAAAAATGTCTCCAGACACAAAAGTTTTAAATCGAATGAATTCTTGATTTCGAAAATTACTTGAAAGATAATTGCGCTTTCTCATCAGCAGACGTGACTAAGAGTTGCAATTCTTCGTTTCTTAACTTTTCCCTCTTCAGCTGCTCCTCGTTGTCAGTAATCTATAAAATGAACTGAATCAGTAAAGAAGGTAAAATAAGCAAAAAAAAAACATTATAAATTAGTAAAAAAGAAATTTTGATTATTAAATTTAATTTCTCAGAAAAAAATTCAATTTTTTTTACAATAATGAAGTAAAATATTGACATAATTGAATAAATAAATTCTAAATAAACTTTCTTTGTTCTTAACGATAACAGAAAACAATGAAAAGAGTTCTCTATAGAGATTTGCCAAGAACATTGATTATTGTTGAGGCAGAATATATAAATAAATAAATAAAACGGAAATGAATTTTATTATTCCAGCAAAGTAGTTACAGGAGAAGCAGTTATGTGACATTGAGTCATCAGCGAAAAACTAGAGTGTGACTCACCCCTGTACTATGTATGCCCTCAGTCAGTACATTGACTTACCTACCATAATACATTGCCCTGTAATCCTCACGAGGAGAAAATCTAAGATCAAAGTGATGCATTCATTTTAATTTGCAAAAATCAAAATAATCCCTTTCGCAATTTTTCAAAGACAATTTCGTTACAATAATTTATTTTCCCAGCTTCACCTTTATTTTCTTTAAACGAAATTAATTAAAATTCACTAACAATTTAATTTACAATTTAATTCAATTCACTAACAATTTAATTTACAATTTAATTCAATTCACTAACAATTTAATTTACAATTTAATTCAATTCACTAACAATTTAATTTACAATTTAATTCAATTCACTAACAATTTAATTTACAATTTAATTCAATTCACTAACAATTCAATGGAATAACTGATAAAGAAAATAACTAACAGAGAAAATAACGAATAAATAAGATAATTAGTCTAGACAGTAACTAAGAATAGTATAATTAATCTAAAAAGTAGCTAATAAATAAAATGACTAAATTCAGAAAACAACTAAATCCAGAATATAACTAAATCCAGAAAATAGCTGAATAGGAAAAAAATCGGAAATAATTCAGAAAATAATTACTAGAATAAATAAAATAACTAAATTCAGAAAACAACTAAATCCAGAATATAACTAAATCCAGAAAATAGCTAAATAGGGAAAAAATCGGAAATAATTCAGAAAATAATTACTAGAATAAAAAAAAGAGTAAAATAAATGAATTAAACAAAAGGCTTTCTGAGAAGGACTAAATTAATTAAAAAGCTACGTATAAATAGTAAAAAAAGAGAAAAATATTATTTCTTCCCAATATTTTAATAGAACGTTAATTTAAAATAAATATTCAACAAAAGCTTGGTCATATTTTTTGACAATCGAATTTTATGTAATACATGACGTTAAGAGGTGAATCATTAATTTCCTGGAACCACCCAAAGTTTTGTGCTAAACGCGAAGATAAGAAAACCACCCCCTAAACTCCAGTGAACTCTATATACACGTACAATCAACGCTGGCATGAGTCACACGATCAATTTTTACGATATATTCATTGTAAGAAGACAATTTTCCTCTACAACTCCCAAGCAATCAGAATTCTCTCAATCATTAGAAAAATTATTAGTAAAATTATTCGTAAAATTAATAAAATTAATAAAATTAATAAGATTATTAAAATTCTTATTATTATTAAAATTAATTAGGAAGAAATACAGTTTAAAAAAAATTAAAAATAAAGAAGAACATTTTAATTTAAGGAAAATAAAAAAAGGGTTTAAATTTTTTTTTCAAAAATAATAAATAATAAATAAATTAATTAATAACAAATGGTAAAAAATTATTTACTTTTTCAGATAGAGTTTTCTTTTCTTTCCTCAATTTCAATATTTTTTCTCTGTCACGAGTAATTTGACCGTCTAATGCCTCCAATTGACTTTTCAAGCCAAATAACTGATTTCTTAAATTTTCCGTTGCCACTTTTTCCTGTTCTGATGAATCCAGCAATGATTGAACTTTTCCCTCGAGACTTTCTTTCTCCTAAAATATTATAATTATAATTAATAATTATAAAATTATTTATAAATTTCAAAAATTTTATTCCTACTAAATTATTATTAATAATATTGATAATCATAATCATTCATATTTATTAACTAATTAATTATTATTATTAAATATTTTCAAAATTTTTAATAAAATTCTTCGCAAATAAAAATCAATTGTTTTCAAAATTTTTAATAAAATTCGTCGTAAGAATTCAATTAGTTTAATAAATATAATATAATTCCTCTTGTAATAAATTTGAATAATTTTCAATACAATTAAAAGGGAATTCCTCGAAAGAATTTTTATTTTTTGTAAAACCTTTTGTAAAATTTGTCAAAATGATTTGCAATTATTGGTGAAAATTTTGATACAATTCTCTATAAGAATTCAAATACTTTCATAAATAAAATTCTTCGGAGTAATTCAATTACTTTTTGTAAAATTTTAATAAAATTCTTTATACAAATTCAATAGAAAAAATTTAATTTAATCTTTGAGAGAATTCAATTATTTTGAAAAATTGTTTATAAAATTTTTTTAGGAGAATTCAATTGATTGCAGTACAAATTCAATTTAATTCCTTGGAAGAATTTAATTTTTTCTCGCAAAAGTTTTTAATAAAATGCATCGGAAAAATTAAATTCATTTCAAAAGTTTTAGTGAAATTCGTAGCAAAAGAATTAAATTATTTTATAATCAAAATTGTAAAATTTAAAAAATTTAAAAAAACATTTTTTAAACGCAAATCTATTTGTTTTCAAATTAAAACTTCGAACATATGGAGAAAGCGGTAACTAGATTTTTACTTTAAAACAATTCAAATTATTTGTTAAATAATAAATTTCTTTACAAAAAAACAATTATATTCAAAACAATTACAAAAAAAATTCAATTTTTTTTTAATTTGTTAAAAAAATCTTTACAAAAATTTATTTGTTTTTATTACAATTTTACTAATATTTCATGAAAGAATTCAATTTTGTTTTTAATTTATTATAAAATATTTCGAAACAATTCAATTACAATTATAAATAGTAAAATCTATGCAAAAATTCAATTAAATCAATAAATTTTGTAAATTTTTCAATTTCAGCAAAGAATTCAATTGTTCTTCATTCGTTGTAAAATTTGTCAAAAGAATTCAATTATTTTCTAAAATTTTAAGAAATCTTTCAAAAGAATTCAATTATTTTTTGTTATTGTAAAATTTTTGCAAAAATTCTATTATATTCTATAAATTATGTTTTTCTTGAAAGAATTTAATTTTTTTTCTTCATTCGTTATAAAATTTGTCAAAAGAATTAAATTATTTTCTAAAATATTAATAAATTCTTTGAAAGAAATCAATTACATTTATAAATAGTTAACAGCTTTGCAAAAATTCAATTATTTTTAAACACAATTTTATTAATATTTCATGAAGGAACTGAATTTTTGTCTTAATTTATTATAAAATATTTCGGAAAAATTCAATTAGTTTCTAAAATTTTACTAAAGCCTTCGAAACAATTCAATTATTTTTATAAATTGTAAAATTATTATCGCAAAAAATTCAATTATTTTTAAACAAAATTTTAATAATTTTTTACGAACACAATTATACAATTATGTTTAAAAAATCTATGCAAAAATTCATTTATAGTCAATAAATTTTGTAAATTTTTCAATTTCATGAAAAAAATTCAATTTTTCTTAATTTTTTTTTAATAAAATTTATCAAAAGAATTCAATAATTTTTTTAATTATAAAATCTTTACATAAAATCAATTATATTCTATAAACAACGTTTTTCTTGAGAAAAATTAATTTTTTTTCTTATTCGTTACAAAATTTGTTAAAAATCTTCGAAATAATTCAATTATATTTATAAATAGTAAACTGCTTTGCAAAAATTTAATTATTTTCAAAATTTTTAATCAAAATTATTAATGAAAGTTCATTATAAAAAGAATTCAAAGAAATTCTCCAAAAAGAATTTAATTAGGATTTTCAAAAATTTTAACAAAATTCTTCCCTAGAAATAAATTATTTTCCTAAATAATAAAATAATTCGAAGAAATTCTAAGCATTATCAAATTTTTACTACAATTTGATGATTTTCAATACATTAGTTTTAAAATTGAAAATATTTAAAAGAAAAAATCATTAAAAAATTTCTTAAAACAAAAAAGCAAACAACTAACTTCAAACTGTGACCAAATTACAAGAATATAACGATTATAAATATAGATTAGAATACATTTTAAAATTATTATTTTAAAGATATTTAAAATGAAAAATTAGCGAAAAAACAGGAAACAAGAAAGCGAACAAAAACAACTAATTAACGGAATACAGCGATTATTAATATAGATAATTCAATCTTTCTTAAAAGAAATGGAGAAAAATGATTGCAAAATGAAAGAAATTTGATTATTAGTTAGTTACACTTTCCATATTGAACTTTCTCTTTACGTAACCAATGGAAGTTTCGACCTTGTCTCAAATTATCAAGGTCGTAAAAAAATAAAAGAATACCTTTCCGGTCCCGTTATTTTTTCATAAAATCGTAAAAGCATACTTTATACAATATTTTAATATGTTTTAATATGTTTCATATCACTTTAAAATTAAAAAATTTTAATCTAATATTTATAATAGATTTGTTAAATATAGAAAAAAAAATCTTTACCAAAGTTAGAGCCTCTTTTTTTTGAACAACTTCATTTAATTGCAATTTCGTTTGATTGATTTCAAGTGTAATTTTTCCAACACGATTGTTTTCTGTATCGAGTAATCGACGAAGAACGACAATTTGAATATGAAGATGATCGACCTGCTGATTCAGTTGCTGTACATTTTCCTGAAGTTTAACAACTTCCTCTCGCCTTTTGCGCCATGCGTTCATAAGTAGTACACGACACACTAAACTCGCCGCTTTGTTTTCTTCCGCCAATTGACAATCTATTCCTTTCGTTAATCCATATTCACTGCCAATTTCGACGACACCCAACATTTCAGCTTTTCGCTCTTCAATTTCTTCTCGACGTGTCGAATTTGAATTGCTTTCTAAAGATCTGTTTATAAATAAAATTAATAATCTGCTCCTAATTAATTTATTAAATATTGTTTACATATTTGTATTTAAATAATTGAATTCTCGTAGAATTTTCTAATAAAAATTGTTTTAAAAATCCAATTTAGTTGAAATTTGAGATAAGAATTGAATATTAAAAGCATTATTGCATAAATTTTAAGGAGAAATTATATTCTGATAAAGTTTCATTGAAAATTTTATTAAATTACTTCAGGTTTTTATTTTCTAAATATTTATTGAAGAATTTTTGAATAATAAAAATTTAGTAACATTGAAGTGAAATAACATTGAAAATTGTTTGCATTTTTTTAAATAATTGAATTTTTTTTAGAATTTTTCTATTAAAATAGTAGATTTTGAAAATTTTCGAATTTCAGCTCTAGATTTTAATTATTTTTATAAATAATAAAAATTTCACAGGAATTCATCTATTTAAAACTTTATTTATTAAATTTCTTCTCCAAACTACAATTATTTCCATAAATAAAAAATGTTTTTTGAAAAATCTATTTATTTTCATGAATAATAAAACAACGTGATAGAATTTCAATTATTTTAATACAATTTCAACGAAATTTCTCGAAAAATGAAAGTATTCTTAAAAATATTGTTAAAATTCGTCAAAGAAATTCAATTATTTAAAAAGTTTGTTGATAAAATTCTTTATTAAAATTAAATTTTCAGAAACATTAATTTCTTAAACAATGTTTTCATTTTTGTATTTAAATAATTGAATTCTTGTTGAATTTTCTAATGTAAATTATTTTAAAAATGAATTTTAATTAAATTTGAGATAATTATTGCATATCAAAAGCATTGTTGCATGAAATTTTATAGAAATAATTGTATTTTTAAAAGGTTTAATTCAATTTTTGTTTGAATTATATTCGAAACTTTCATTTTTAAAAGACTTAAATGATGAAGTTTCGAATAATCAAAATATCACAAAATTCAATTCTTTACTAATGAATTTGAAAATTTTAAAGGGAATTTTGCAAAAATGATTAAAAATAATTTGATAATTGAATTCTTTTGAAGAATCTTAATATAGTTTTTGAAATTAATTACATTCTTCAAAGAATTCACATAAAATTGTAAGTATAAAGATAATTAAAATCCTGTGAAGAATTTTATTATTTACAATAATACCTGAAGACTTGCTGTAAAATTTTATTTTACATTTTTATAAATAATACAATAACTCATTGCTGAATTTCAATTATTTTTAAAACAATTTTAACCAAATTTCACGAAAAATGTAATTATTTTTGAAATTTATACTAAAATTCGTCAGAAAAAATTCAATTATTGAAAAATTTGTTTATAAAATTCTTTACAAAAATTCAATTATGAGAAACATTCAAATATTTAATAATTTTTGATTATTTGAAAAATTATTGTCAAAAATTCAATTATCTTTTAATTTATAAAAATATTATTATTAAAATTCGCCCAAATAATTCAATTACTTCAGAAATTTGTTGATAAAATTCTGTACAAGAATTCAATTTTGAGAAAGATTCATTAAATCAATAAGTTTTTATTTTTCTATTTAAATAATTGAATTCTCGTAGACTTTTCTAATAAAAATTGTTTCAAAAATGAAATTCTCGTAGAGTTTTCTATTAAAAATTGTTTTAAAAATGAAATTTAGTTGCAATTTGAGAAAAATAATTGAATATTTAAAGCAATATAGCATAAATTTTTGAAAAATTGTATTTCAAAAAAATTTAATTTAATTTTCTTATTAAATTACTTCAAGTTTTTATTTTCTAAATATTTAATTGAGGAATTTCTGAATAATCAACATTTTTTAAAATGGAAATAAAAACAAATAAATTTGAAAATTCTTCAGAAGCTTTTGCAAAAATTATTTAAGATAATTGAAATCCTGTAAGGAATTTTATTATTTACGAAAATAATTTAAATTTTGCAAGGAATTTTTATTACACTTTAAATTTATTTGACATAAAAGATTGATAATTGTCTTTTAATTTTAATTATACAATTTTTATCTAGTGATAAAATTATTTAAATGTATGTATTTTTCTTACGTTTTTTTAAATGATTAAAATTTTGCCAAGAATATTATTATTGATAAAAATAATTGAATTTTTGCAACAAGTTTCTTTACATTTTCTTTTAAATAATTGAAATCCTGTGAAGAATATTATTATTGAGGAAAATAATTGAATTCTTTAGAGAACCTTTATTAAAACAGTAGATTTTGAAAATATTTTAATTTCAGTTAAGAATTTCTTTATTTATAAAATGTAATTGAATTCTTGCAAAAAATGTTTGAAAATAATTACACTTTTAGAGAAATTAATGTAAAAGATTGTATTAAAAATAATTTAAATTCTAGAAAAAATTTCAGTTTTTATGATAATTGAATTCTTGCGTAGAATTTTATTAAAAATTTTGTAAATGCGATTTAATTTCATTTTAAAAAATTATATGGAAATTTAAATCATTATGAAACATGAAAATAGCGATATTGAATTGCAAAAGGTTTAAAATTTGAATTTTTTTGAAAATCGTAATTCCTATGAAAAAATAATAATAATTAAATATTTATTAAAAAAAGAAGTTATTGATGTTTTCGAATAATTCGATAATTGATTTTTATTAGTAACAAAAATCATTGTTGAATTTCAATTACTTTTAAAACAATTTTAACCAAATACCACGAAAAATGTAATTATAGTTGAAATTTATACTAAAATTCGTCGAAAAAATTCAATTATTTAAAAATTTATTCCTAAAATTCTTTACAAGAATTCAATTACGAGAAACATTCAAATATTCAATAATTTTTGATTATTTGAAAAATTATCGTCAAAATTTCAATTATCCTTCAATTTATAAAAATATTATTATTAAAATTCGCCCAATAAATTCAATTACTTTAGAAATTTGTTGATAAAATTCTGTACAAGAATTCAATTTTGAGAAAGATTCATTTAATCAATAAGTTTTTATTTTTGTATTTAATTAATTGAATTCTCGTGGAGTTTTCTAATAAAAATTGCTTTAAAAATGAAATTTCATTGCAATTTGAGAAAATAATTGAATATTAAAAGCAATATAGCAAATTTTTAAAAAAATTGTCTTTTGAAAAAATTTAATTTGAATTTTTTCATTAAATTACTTCATGTTTTTATTTTCTACATATTTAATTGAAGAATTTCTGGACAATCAAAGTTTTAAATAATTAAAAACAAAATAAAGTAATATTCAATAAATTACAGATTTTTTTCTAAAATAATAATTGTTTGGAAAAATAATAAATTACCTCAGATCATCAAATTCTGGATCACACTTGACACTTGGCGAAAGATCGCACAGCGAAATGCTTCTTTTACATCGAGGTGTTATTGGAATTCGCGAAACTGGCGAACATTTTAAATTGTCCGATAAAATTTTCGTCGTATTTGTCTTTACTAAATTAATTATTGGAATTGATGGTGCTTGCAATTTGTGAGAATTTTTCGCCGGACGATAAATCGGTCGTTTTTGACATCTTACTGGCAATTGTGAATATTGTAATCGTCGATTAACGCATTGAGCCACATTTCTCACTGTTGAATAAGATGTAAAATCTTCACGACTCTTGTGAAGATATTGCACTTGACTAATACTTTTTGCAGCTATCGTCGTTTCGGACATTCTGAAATAAAACAATTATAATTCAGAATTATTATTCTTGTATTTCATTAACAACACACAAATGACAAAAATTGTTTTCGCTTTTCAGTATATAACATTTGACGATACAACAAATGACTGTCGAAATTTTTAATTTTTCTCTAAACTGCTCTAAAGTTAATTAATCAAAATTTTACTCCTTTTCTTATTCTTCCTTGCTTTTTTTTAGAGCAAAAAAGAAGTCAGATTCGTAAAAAAACGATGAAATTGACAAAAAAAATGGAATATAATGAAAAAAATATGCGCCTAAAGTTTCGAAAATTCAAATGAACGAAATTTTTGTTTAAAAAAATTTAAATTATTTTTTAGAAAATTACTATCTAAAAAGGAATAATAATTCAAATTCAACAATATTTAGTTCAGAATCAATTTGTTTGACTTGGAAAAAAATATTTTTTTGTAAAGAAATACAAATTAGAAGAAGTAGAAAAAAATATTATCGTTCATTTGAACGTTCAAAACTTTAGGAACATAAAAAAATCATGAAATGCAAAAGAGGAAAAAATTAAAATAAAAGAAAGAATGGAAAAATAGTGGGTATTAAGAAAAGTTTTGAAGTTATAACAGTGACAAAACTTCAAGTTTTTAATTTATAAATAGAAGCAGAGCTCCTCTTCGCCAAAACATTTGCTTTGATCACACTTTTCATTTCTTTTTTTGAGTTGAAATACTCCAATAAAACTTTTACAGAATCATTCTATAAATTAAATTAAATTTTACAGCAATGAGTTTAATTTTTGCGAATAAAATTAATTTTATCAAATTGTTGAATTTCTCGCTATTAAGTGACTTTCACTAAATAAGTATTTGACAACAGAATAATTTCCACTTTAAAGTAATTTTCTATAAAATTTCCACTTTCTTTGTAAAAAAAAATTAACTCCAGTTCTAAAACGCCTTACAATAGGCAATCCATTTTAAAGCAAAGTATTTAAAAATTGTTAAGAAAAAATTAATTTCCACTTATCAGGATTGATAGAAGAAATTATTTTCTTTTTCCCTGATTCCCAGGCAATTTTCAATTTTTTTTTCTAGATTCTGAATAATATTCTGAATTACTCTCAAAACTATTAGATACATAAAAAAATATTCTAGTAGACATCTATACAGGAATTTCTACAAAAATATAAAATTATTCGAAAACATCAATAACTACTTTTTTTAATAAATATTTAATCATTATTATTTTTCCATAGGAATTACGATTTTCAAAAAAATTCAGATATTAAACCTTTTGCAATTCAATATCGCTATTTTCATGTTTTATAATAATTTAAATTTCCATATAATTTTTTAAAATGAAATTAAATCATTTACAAAATTTTTAATAAAATTCTACCCAAAAATTCAATTATCATTAAAACTAAAATTTTTACTAGAATTTAAATTATTTTTATTACAATCATTTACATGAATTTCTTTAAAAGTTTAATTATTTTCAAACATTTTTTGCAAGAATTCAATTACATTTTATAAATAAAGAAATTCTTAACTGAAATTAAAATATTTTCAAAATCTACTGTTTTAATAAAGATTCTCAAAAGAATTCAATTATTTTCCTCAATAATAATATTCTTCACAGGATTTCAATTATTTAAAAGAAAATGTAAAGAAACTTGTTGCAAAAATTCAATTATTTTTATCAATGATAATATTCTTGGCAGAATTTTAATCGTTTACAAAAACGTAATAAGAGTCATATATTTAAATAATTTTATCACTAGAAAAAAATTATATAATTAAAATTAAAAGAAAATTTATCAATTTTTCAAGTCAAATAAATTTTAAGTGTAATGAAAATTCCTTGCAAAACTTAAATTATTTTCGTAAATAATAAAATTCTTTACAGGATTTCAATTATTTTTAATAATTTTCGCAAAAGTTTCTGAAGAATTTTCAAATTTATTTGTTTTTATTTCCATTTTAAAAAATGTTGATTATTCAGAAATTCCTCAATTAAATATTTAGAAAATAAAAACTTGAAGTAATTTAATAAGAAAATTGAATTAAATTTTTTCGAAATATAATTTTTACAAAATTTATGCTATATTGCTTTAAATATTCAATTATTTTTCTCAAATTGCAACTAAATTTTATTTTTAAAACCATTTTTAATAGAAAACTCTACTTGAATTTCATTTTTGGAACAATTTTTATTAGAAAACTCTACGAGAATTCAATGATTTAAATACAAAAATAAAAACTTGTTGATTAAATGAATCTTTCTCAAAATTAAATTCTTGTACAGAATTTTATCAACAAATTTCTAAAGTAATTGAATTCTTTGGGCGAATTTTAATAATAATATTTTTATAAATTGAAAGATAATTGAAATTTTGACGATAATTATTCAAAAATTCAAAAATTATTGAATATTTGAATATTTCTCATAATTGAATTTTTGTAAAGAATTTTATAAACAAATTTTTCAATAATTGAATTTTTTCGGTGAATTTTATTGTAAATTTCAAAAATAATTACATTTTCCGAGGAATTTGGTTAAAATTATTATTTTAAAAGTAATTGAAATTTAGCAATGATTTGTATTATCTATAAAAATGTAAAATAAAATTTTGTAGCAAGTCTTCAGTTATTATCGTAAATAATAAAATTCTTCACAGGATTTTAATTATTTTTACACCTACAATTTTTTTGTAAATTCTTTGAAAAAGATAATTAATTTCAAAAACTTTATTAAGATTCTTCAAAAGAATTCAATTATCAAATTATTTTTAATCATTTTTGCAAATTTCCTACAAAATTTTCAAATTCATTTGTAAAAAATTGAATTGTGTGATATTTTGATTATTCGAAACTTCATCATTTAAGTATTTTAAAAATGAAAGTTTTAAATAGAATTCAAACAAAAATTGTATTATTCCTTTTCAAAATGCAATTATTTCTAAAATTTAATGCAACAATGCTTTTATTGTTCAATTATTATTATCTCAAATTTGACTAAAATTCATTTTTAAAATAATTTTCATTAGAAAATTCAACGAGACTTCAATTATTCAAATACAAAAATGAAAACATTGTTTAAGAAATGAATGTTTCTGAAAATTAAATTTTAATAAAGAATTTTATCAACAAACTTTTAAATAATTGAATTTCTTCGACGAATTTTAATAATATTTTAAAGAATACTTTAATTTTTCGAGAAATTTCGTTGAAATTGTATTAAAATAATTGAAATTCTATCACGTTGTTTTATTATTCATGAAAATAAGTGAATTTTCCAAAAAACATTTATTATTCATGAAAATAATTGTAGTTTGGAGAAGAAATTTAATAAAAGAAGTTTTAAGTAGTTGAATTCCTGCGAAATTTTTATTTTTTATGAAAATAATTAAAATCTAGAGCTGAAATTCAAATATTTTCAAAATCTACTATTTTAATAGAAAAATTCTTAAAAAAATTCAATTATTTAAAAAAATGCAAACAATTTTCAATGTTATTTGACTTCAATGTTACGTAATTTTTATTATTCAGAAATTCTTCAATAAATATTTAGAAAATAAAAACTTGAAGTAATTTAATAAAATATTCAATGAAACTTGTATCCGAATATAATTTCTCCTAAAAATTTATGCAATAATGCTTTTAATATTCAATTCTTATCTCAAATTTCAACTAAATTGCATTTTTAAAACAATTTTTGTTAGAAAACTCTACGAGAATTCAATTATTTAAATACAAAAATGAAAAAATTATTGAATAAATTAATGTTTCTCGAAATTGAATTCTTGTAAAGAATTTCATCAACAAATTTCCAAAGTAATTGAATTTTTCAAGCGAATTTTAATATATTTATTAATAATTAAATTTTTGAGGAAAAAAAGTTGTAAATAGTTGAATTTCTCCGAAATTTTGATTATTTATGAAAATAATCGAATTTTGGAGAAGAATTTTATTATTTTTAAAAGATAATTGAAATTTTTACGATAATTTAAAAAATTTTTTGAACATAATTGAATTTTCTGCAAACATTTGTAACGTCTCGAACTTTTAATTTTTTTTCTAGTGGTTTCTAACAAAAATTATTCTATAAATCCACGATTTTTAACAATGTAAAAAAAAATTAATTGAAAGGAATTCTGAATCCTGGAAATTTAATTTTTTTTCTGTATTTTAATAATAAATCCCTGACTTTTCTCAGAATTCCCTGAAAAATTCAACTTTTTTCTGAATTCCTTGACCTGTGTCAATTCTGTTTATAAATTATAAGTTTCAAAAGTTCATTGTTTATCATTAATTTTAATATTTAGTGTAATAAAAATTGTTTTTTCTTAAAGAATCATTAAACACCGAATTGTATACAAATTCGAAAAAAAATCCAAGGAGAATTATTACAATAATTTATATAACAAATCATTATTCTCACAATTATTCAAAAGCTTAATTTACAAAAAAAAATTGTTTAAATAAAGAAAACATTTTTCACACTTTCCTTAAAAACGTAAAAAAGCTGTTTTTCCTTTCCTTTCTTCTTTTAAAATCAAATAAAAAAAAAATTGAAAAAATGAAAAAAAATTGAAAAGTAAAATTGAAAGTGAAAGCATATTTTCATAGTTTCTGAAATTGTAAACAAACATACATACATTGATAATAGAAAAAATATTTTTTCAAAAAAAAAAAACCTGAATTTCCTGTATGTAAATGATTTTGAATTCTGATTCTCGTACTTCTTATACCAACGGGAGTAAATAAAATGAATGTAAACTGATAAAATAATGTGGACGGTGAGAAGCATAAGTGTCCACGTGAAGAGCGCTGGAAAACACAATTTATCTTTTCCTCTATAGCTGAAGGTCAATGGTAATTTGCATAATTTGTTAAAGTCTGCTTAGTAGTTCCATACTTCTCTAATATACCATTTTAAAAACGAGAGAAAGTCAACAATCGACGAGCGTGAGTCGCGTGCGCCTTTTATCGATTCTCATCTGCTGCTGGCACGTGGAGAGCGTTTTTTTTTGGCAGGGGCCCTCAAAAACAAGTTCACGTCTATAACCCGAATTCCAAGAAACATCGATGTTTTTAATTCTCAAAAACTTTACGATTCATGTTTTTCATGGTCATTACAAAATTTTTACTATAGTTATACAATTAAGCGTATAACCTTCTTCCTAACCTTCTCGTAATATTATGATTACAATTCTTACTATATGCTATTATCTATTAATTCACCTATGTAAATAATTTCAGTAAACAATTATTTCACAAATCATTTTCTTGCTTTTTTTAAAATAAAAATCAATCTTAATTGTTACGTTAATATTTTTAAGGAGAACCAAGGTTTACGGACATTTAAAAATTCTCATGTAAACATGTCTGACATTTAAATTCAGGCCCGACTTTAGAAATATTTGGGGCCCTGGGGGGGAAAAGTTTGAAAAAAGAATTTCTTTTCATTTTGTTTACAGCAGTTTACAGCGTTTACAGTGCAGGCTTCTTGTGAAAATGTTCAAGTGCAAGTTTTTGTGATCAAGTTCATTGTGTACGTTTCGTACACGTAGGAAGGGAAATTTCAGTCACTTTCAACGATCTTTCTTATTGCCAAAAATAATTTCCAGCATGAGTGTGTATAAGCGCACAAAGTTGAAGTTGAGAGAGTGAGTGTTTTTAACCTGATCGCGCTTGTGGAAGTTGCGTTTGCGCATCTTCAAATTTCTCTAGTGGTAACGGTGCGCGTTTTGTGTTCGAGGCAATTTATTCGCCAAGAAAACCTTATCTGGAGTTGTTTTTCTTCGAGACGCGGGTGCAAGAGCCTAATGACAGGAATCAATTTTAAAATAATAAAGTACTTTTTATTGTTTCGAAGGTGTATCTTCTTGAAATAACACGGCCATACGCTTCAAAGAATTTATTTTTTTTTAAGTGCGGAAAAAAACCAAGTGCTCTTTAAATTATATACATATATATATAGTGCAGTGCAGAAGTTTGGTGGGAATTTGGTTCAAATGTATTACACATGCGTTTGATGAAAAAACCACGTGTGCGAAAATGAATTAAATTTTTTTTCGTAATTATCTCTAGAAAGTGAATTTTGGAGCTTCCACGGAGGAATCTCGTACTGGTTCTCAAGATGCAGGCAAGTCTCTTACATTGTCCTACGATAGTTTAATTATAGACCGAACAGGCCTAGGCTTTCCCAAAATAATTATTGGATCACCATTCACCCCTTGTTACTTCTCTTTTGCCCTTGTGTGTTTTGATCTAGACACTATTGTCCCTTTAAATTATAAATTTTAACCATCTGCTCTTTCATAACCTACAATTTTCAATTATTGTCATACTTTATATTGTTGCTCTTCATCTTCGACAATTCTTTATTTCCTTTTTTTCTTTTTGTTCTCCATTTCTCCCATTGTTTCCAATTAAAAAAAAATTGTAATTTTTTTAAATTTTCCCTTTCTTTATACTTTTTTTTATTTAAATTCTATTTTTTTAGGCATTTAAATCGTTTCTATCGTTTTAATATAGACTTAAATTATGATTGAAAAACAAGTAATTAGAAAATAGAATTTCAAAAACTATGAAATATTGAATAAGCTGAAATAAATATAGTGGGTGAAAATAAATTTTTACAATATAAAATTTTGTATTTGTTGGAATCGAACTATTCGCTTTATTTACTTTACTTATTATTTAAATTAATATTTGTTTACAAGTAAGATATTCGACAAGAGAGGCAAATTTTCTTACTACTTAGATGTTTAATTGTCAACAAAATTCTTAAATAATTTCTTATTCCATTCACTAATGATTTTCGAAAATAATATACATATAATATAACTATAATGGAAATATAATATGCGTTACGTTAAATCTAAGTAAAATGTAATTTTATCGTTTGAAAATTATTTTTTAAATAGAAAAGCAATTTTCAAATTTATCATAACATTATAATTGATCTGAACAGTAGAAATTTTGTCAGTAAACTGTTATCAGTGCGCGTATAAATCTTGATTGTTCTCAAAAATTAATACAAACTGATATTTTTAACTTCTTTTTTACTATTTATTTACTTTTTCAAATTTAGATATACATTAAACAAACATTATTCGTGAATATAATTAAACATTGTCTGGTTTTATGAAGATTTTTTTTTCAATCGTCAAAAATTTAAACTTTATTTTACCTTTCATTTTGTACATTTTTATTTTCTAGAGAGATGAATATTGAGAAATGTTCCAGGCTGGACCGTAATCAAGATTCCATTGAGTGAAAATATATTCGAAAAACTATGGACGAGTTTACTGGTATTAGTGACGAAAAATTACACATTAGTGACGTTAGTAAGTGAATTTTGTTAAAACAGTTACAAAAATAAGAAAAAAATTCTTATTTATAATAAATAAGAATAAAGAATTAATACAAAATTTAATAATTAAAAAAAAATACTTTTTATACATTCTCTGAAAAAAAATTAATTCTCTTAATTTAAATTTAAAAAAAAATACCCTCCGAGGGAATGAAAAATATATGAAATGGTAAAAAGGGAAAATTTGTTAATAATAATTTATTTATTACAGTTGAAGTAATTCAAAACGATGAAATTGGAGGACAATTAGATGACGATATGCATGTTGAAATGGAGGACGAAAATCAAAGAAGTGCATTTTCACCAATTGTGGGACATCATTTACAAAACGAGAGTCCTCAACCTTATATTGAAATTTTAGAGCAACCAGCCAGTGGAATTCGATTTCGTTATGAAATCGAGGGACGTTCTGCGGGAAGTATTCCTGGTGAAAATAGTCGACCCGATTTGAAAACATATCCCACTATTCGAGTGAGTTGATTTAGAAAAAAAAGAAAGTACATATACTTAGTTCAAAATTAATTTTTCACTCAAGCTTTACTTTACTAAAAGAAAACTCTTTAATTAAAAATTGTTTTTCAAAATGTAAATGCAATAAAGATTTGCATTTCATAATTTTTATTGTGTCTTCGTTTCAATTGTTTTTATTAATGATCAAAATTATTTATTCAGAGTTGTCACAGGTCAGGGAATTCAGGGAAAACTCAGGGAAAATAGAATTGGTCAGGGAAATTAGGGAAAAGTAAGGAATTTTTCTTAAAGTGCTGTTAAAAAATTTAATTTCCAATCTTCGAAATTAGTTTTATTTAAATTTTATTATATATTAATTAATTATTAAAATATTTATAGAAGAAAAAAAATATTTATAGAAGAAAAAAAGATTCATAGAAGAAAAAAAAGAAGAAAAAAAGGTTTTATAGAAGAATTTTAATCAAAAACATAAAAAAATTTGAATTTTAGAGAAGTTGATAAAAAGGTTTGGAAAAATTCTATTACGTTCAAAAATTTTTTTATATTCTCTTTAAAATTTCAATTATCTTTAAAAATAATAAAATTCTTCTCCAATATTCAATTATTTGCATAAATAATAAAGATTTTACAGGAATTTCACTATTTAAAAATTTTCGATCAATTTTTTCGCAAAATTTCATTATTTTCATAAATAAATTTTTTTACAGATATTCAATTATTTTTATGAATATTAAAACTCATCACAGAAATTAAATTATTTTTAATACAATTTCAATTGAGTTTCTCGAAAAATGTAATTATTTTTTAAATTTATATTAAAATTCGTGGAAGAAATTAAATTATTTTTAAATTTATTGATAAAATTCTTTATAAAAATTCAACTTTTAGAAACGTTTGTTTATTCAATGATTTTTTCATTTTTCTATTTAAATAATTGAATTCTCATAGAATTTTCAGATAAAATTATGTTTTAAAAATTTCCATAGTTAAAATTTTAGATAATAATTGAATATTAAAAGCTTGAATTTTTGGCAATAATTATATTTTGAAGAAATTTAATTGATTTTTAAAAAATGATTTCATGTTTTAATTTTCTAAATATAAAATAGAAAATTTCTGAATAATCAAAATTTCATTAAATTGAATTGTAAACAAATGGATTTGAAAATTCTCTAGAAACTTTTGCAAAAATCATGAAAAATAATTGTTCATTATATTTTCTTTTGAGGAATCTTAATAAAGTTTTTGAAATTAATTACATTTTTCGAAGAATTTAGATAAAATTATAACTATAAAAATAATTAAAATCCAGTGAAGAATTTTCTTATTTACGATAATAACTGAACTCTTGCTACGAAATTTTATTTTACATTTTTATAAATAACACAACTCATTGCTGAATTTCTATTATTTTTAAAACAATTTTAACCAAATTCCTCGAAAAATGTAATTATTTTTGAAATTTATACTAAAATTCGTCGAAAAAATCCAATTATTGAAAAATTTGTTTATAAAATTCTTTACAAAAATTCAATTATGAGAAACATTCAAATATTCAATAATTTTTAAATATTTGTAAAATTATCGTAAAAATTTCAATTATCTTTTAATTTATAAAAATATTATTACTAAAATTCGCCCAATGAATTCAATTACTTTAGAAATTTGTTGATAAAATTCTGTACAAAAATTCAATTTTGAGAAATATTCATTTAATCAATAAGTTTTTATTTTTGTATTTAAATAATTAAATTCTCGTAGAGTTTTCTAATAAAAATTGTTTCAAAAAAGAAATTCTCGTAGAGTTTTCTAATAAAAATTGTTTTAAAAATGAAATTTAGTTGCAATTTGAGAAAAATAATTGAATATTAAAAGCAATATAGCATAAATTTTTTAAAAATTATATTTTTAAAATATTTTATTTAATTTTCTTATTAAATTACTTCAAGTTTTTATTTTCTAAATATTTAATTGAGGAATTTCTGAATAATCAACATTTTTTAAAATGGAAATAAAACGAATAAATTTGAAAATTCTTCAGAAACTTTTGCAAAAATTATTAAAAATAATTGAAATCCTGTAAAGAATTTTATTATTTACGAAAATAATTTAAGTTTTGCATGGAATTTTTGTTACACTTAAAATTTATTTGACTTGAAAGATGGTAATTTTCTTTTAATTTTAATTATATAATTTTTATCTAGAGATAAAATTATTTAAATATATGAATTTATATTACGTTTTTTTAAATAATTAAAATTCTGCGAAGAGTATTATTATTGATAAAAATAATTGTATTTTGGCAACAAGTTTCTTTACATTTTCTTTTAAATAATTGAAATCCTGTGAAGAATATTATTATTGAGGAAAATAATTGAATTCTTGCAAAGAATTTTATTACTTTTTTCTTTAAATAATTGAATTCTTTAGAGAATTTTTATTGAAACAGTAGATTTTGAAAAAGTTTGTATTTTAGCTGAGAATTTCATTATTTGTAAAACATAATTGAATTCTTGCAAAAAATGCCTGAAAATTACATTTTTCGACGTATTCATTTAAAATAAAAATTATTAAAAATAATTTAAATCCTAGGAAAAGTAATTAAATTCTTTTAACAAATGTATATAAATAACTCAAATCCTGTGAAGAATATTATTATTTATGAAAATAATTCAATTGTTGCAATGAATTTATTACATTTTTAAAAATAATTTATTGTTTATTGTTAAATTTTATCGAAATTTAAATTATTAGACAATATGAAGATAGCGGTCACTCTGAGTCGAAGTTTCGGAGTGCTCGATATCTTCATGTTTTATAATAATTTTCTTAAAAGTTATTAAATTTGAATTTTTAAAAATCTTAATAAATTATTTATTTAAAATCGAAGACATTAATGTTTTCCAAATAATTTTTTAGAGAAATTCGTAAAGAAATGTAATAGAACAATTTTTTTTGCGTATCTAATCATTATTCGAGTGAATCAGATTATTCCTCAGGGAAAAATTCAAAATTTTGTCTGGAAATCAGGGAAAAGTCAGAGAAAAACAAAATTAATTTTTTGCAGCGACCCTGTTATTAAACTTTACTGGTTTTTATTATTTTTCGTAAGAAATTAAAATTGAATTATAATAATTAATATTAAATTAACAATAATAGAAGTGAGTTGGCTTAAAATATAGAAAAAAATTATTCAAATGAATTAATAATTGATTGAAAGTATTAAAATATTGAATTATATTTTTTCAAACAGGTAGTGGGATACACGGGAAAAATGATGATTGTCGTTTCCTGTGTAACTGTTGAGGACAATCCGAATAATAGGCCCAAAGCTCATCCCCATAAATTAGTTGGCAGAGCTGAAAGTTGTAAAAATGGTGTTTGTCGAGTTCGACTTAGAGGCGATAATATGACAGTTTCGTTTCCCAATCTTGGCATTCAGTGCGTGAGACGAAAGGACGTTGAGGCATCATTGAGCGAACGTCAAAGAGAGAGGGTCGATCCTTTTGGCGGTATTTTTTTCATTATCATCATATTCAATTTCAAATTTAATAGTCAGTAAAAATTGACATTCATTTTCAACAAAAATTCTAATTTCTCTTAAAGCTGGATTCGAGCACAAAAGAAGTCACGCCAATATTGCCCTCAACGTTGTCAGATTGTGTTTTCAAGGCTTTATTCCAAGGAAAACGAGTGGAAAAATTGAATGGGACACACTCAATCCAGTCATTTCGAATCCAATTGTAGAGAAAAGTATGAAAAATAATTCAAAATCTCAAATTCACAATTTTTCCTTTTTTTCTAAATGAAATTTATTTTTTTTCGTTAAAGAAAATATTGGTAATTACTTGTGATTTCATATTTTGTATGAAAACAATAAATTTGAATTTTTAATATTTTAAACAATTAGCAGCTGTATTGGAATGAAAATTTTAATTTTTTGTCAGTAAGAAACGTTTTAGAAAATAATTGATTTATGATGAAAATTTTTTACAGAGGCTACGTGTACACTTTCTATTCACAAACTAAGTCATTATTCAGCGTCAGTTGCGGGTGGGATGGAAATGATTTTACTTTGCGACAAAGTACCGAGGGATGATATCCAAATTCGTTTCTATGAGGAGCGAGACGGTCGCGATTGGGAAGGATATGGAGATTTTCAACCAGCGCACGTCCATCATCAAGTAAGACTCTCTTTCTTCTCTCAAAATAAATAAAATTAACTATATTAAAGTCTGTGGGGTTTTCATTCATTCTGTTCGCAGTATGAAGTTAGTTTTTGTATATGCTTTTGTTTTTTTCTTTTTCAAAACACTTTGGTTTTTCGATTTGTCAATATCAATTTTTATTGTTTATTTAGAGAAAAGGTTAATAAATATTGCTTTTATAAAATAAGGTAAGAAATTTTCATAATGTTGATTTAGAAATTTTATAATTATTTTTTGTTTATATTTTAAAAATTATTAGTTTCTTTGGAAATAAAAAGTTATGAAATTTTCGTTTTTAATTACAATTTTTAACAAAAATGTTTTTTCTATTTTAAATTAATAACAAAAAATGTGTAGGAAGAATTTGTGTATTTAATAATTACAATTTTTCTTTTTTTATGTATATAAAGATATTTTATATTTTACTAGCTAAAAAAATGCTTGTGTACTTTCTCATATAATAATCATGTCTATTCACAATTCACATTTTTTTATTAAAGAACAAAATATTTAATTTCATTTGAAGAATTTCTTTAATAAGATTTAATTTTTTAACTTTCTAAAAATCAATTTATTTTAAGTTTAATCTAGAAATTAATGAAAAAATTTGCATAATTTCTTTTTCTGAATTTAAAAACGAAGAAAATTAAAGTAATTTAAACTATTTATATTTCTCCATCAACATTTTTTTTAAACTTCCATTTTGTAATTAATTTTGAAAATCATATTGTTTTTACAAAATTTGTAGTATTCTTTTGCATAATTTCTATTTATTATCAAAAATTTTTTAACAAAATCAAAATATTATAATTTTAATTAGTATTAATTAATAGATAATAAGAATTAATTATTTAGTATTTTTTAATAATAAATTAACTTTAGAAATAGAATTTTAAAAGTTAAGTATTTTTATGAAACTGAAACTTGCATCCAGTTACCAGTCCTACTTAATTTTTGAAAATTCGATATTGGATTTAAAACAAAAAATATTTAACATTTAAATTTAATTTCTAAAATTAAGCAATGCAGGTGCTGGTAGTAAATCAAAATCATGAAAATTTCTTTCATTCTATTCTATTAAACAATATAAAGTGTTGTCAAAAACATTTTGTCGGACAAATCGAATTTCTATAATTTCTTTTATTTATTTCTAACAAAATTTGAAAATTATTTAACAGAATGTTAAATGTTATTAAAAAAAGATGAAAAAACTGGAATAATTTCTTAATTTTTTAAACATAATCTTTAATAAAAATTTAATTTTTTTAGCGATAGATGATAAATGTTTTGGCTCAATTAACTTTTTTTCTGTAATTTCTTTTTTAAATTTGATACTGAAAATAATTAAGAATAAAAATTGTATATCTTTAATTAACTATCAATTATATTCTTTTAATAGTTGACAAAGATTATTGATTAATTTATAATGAATGAGAATATAAATTGTAATTTTAATTCGTAAACATAATTGTTATAGTTGCTGTTTGATTTTTTGTTTCTCAACTTTTTTGTAATTTTTCTTTTCAAATATTTAAAATTTTTTAATTAATGTATTGAAAATCATTAAATTATTGCAAAAAATTTTATTAAAAAATATAATAATAATAGAATTCCTTCATAAAATTCCACTATTTAGGAAAATAACTTAAATCTCGCGGAGAATTTTGTTTAAATTTTTAAAAATTCTAATTAAATTCTTTTTGCAGAATTTCTTTGATTTTTTTTTGTCAAATAATGGAGTTCCTTTAATAATTTTAATTAAACATTTTAAAAATAATTAAAATTTTATGGAGAAGAATTTTTTTAAATTGTATTAAAAATAATTGAATTCTTGCGAAAAATTTTACTATTTAAAATAATTTAATTATTATTATTTAGAAAGATTTGTTAAAATTTTAGGAAATATTGAAATTCTTTCGTGAAATTTCAATAAAATTTTTGACAATATGAACAGTAATAAATCATTTTGTACTTAAAAAGTGATTTTTTAAAAATTTTGATTATAAAATTGTTTATAAAATTTATGTTTGTTAATAAAAAATTTTGTAATTTGTATAACAGTATCAAATTAAATACTACGTTTCGTATCATTTGCTAGTAAGATTTAATAATACTTAAATTCTTATTTTTCAAATAAAAATCACAACCGTAATAATTGTTTTTCCACAGTACGCAATATCGTTTCGAACACCAAAGTACGACAACATGGACATCACGGAACCAGTGAAAGTGAAAATCCAATTGAAATTGAAGAAAAAAGATCAGGGTGGTCCACCGTTGGATTTTGAAATGCTTCCATTAGGTACAGGTAGACCCGCGTTTTGGTCATTAAGAAAGTCTTTCGCCAAAAAGAAGAGCGACTACAGTGCCTTCGATAAATTGCTCAGCGCCGACAATTCCCTTTTATCTCATTTCAATCCAAAAATATCGCGCACCATCGACGAGTACAATAATAACGATCTTAATCTCAAGAAATCGCAGGACAAATTCTCGGCACTTCGCGCCCTAAACGATCTCTATAACGTTCGCAATAATCTACAATCGCAAAATTTCAAGCTAAATCAAAACTCCCCGGAGAATAATTTAGAAAACATTAGCGCAGAACAGCAAAATGATTCCGTTGTCGATAATTCAAATTTCGAGACAAGTGAATCTTGGCTTAATAATTCCGACATTGGCAAATGGGTGGAGAAAAGTCAAGAATTCCAAAAAGACGAGACAATTGTTATCGACAATGAGAATATTAAATCGAACGACGATCGCGCCCTCAATGAACTATTAACGCAAGTCGCTGAATTAGATCAAATTTACGCCGATACGCAGACAAAATTGCAAACCAACGATTCAAAGCCAAGTGAAATTGAAATTCGCGACAATATGACGTACACGAGTTTACAAATGGCAATGAAGAATCCAATAGAATTGGAATTTAATTTCAATGACGAGAGACATCGTAATTATGACGATGTGCCTATTTGCAGTCCAATTATTGCAATTAGCTCGAATAAAAGAGACGTGACGAATGATAACGATGAACGTTTACCGCCCCTGCCGCCGAAACGCATTCGAAAAACCCCCTCAATGCCAGTTTTACCGGCGCGTTCATCTTTGGACGTTGAGAGCGCATTTGGAGCTCCAAATAAAAATCTACCTTCCCCTCCTGGCATAACGCCAAAGCAAGCAAAGCAGGGACTGTTCTCGAAGTTGTTTGCCAAGAGGCAGCAAAAAAAAGAGAAGGACACGTGTGCCGCGAGTCCAACGACTGGCAGCAATCGGTCGCTTAATGTCATGGGTAGTATTACGTCCTTGAAGAACGATGAACTCGCGGTGCATCATCAGATGCCACGGCCGAGTATGGCGAGTGTCACCAGTGTTAGATCGTTGAAATTAAACGGTGACGAGTCACCGCCTTATGGCATTGAATTGACAGAGGCTGAAAATTATGCTCTTTACACTGACATGGCACCGCACGCGACTGCCTCTGAATTTGATGAATTGTCCTTTTATTACTCACCGGTTGAGGGTGGGAAAATTTTTCCAAAGGAAACTTGAAATTTCACTCAGAGCTGGGCTTTGAGTTTTTAATTTTTGGCTATTTCTTTTTATTATGGTTCATAATGAGAGTCTACAGAAGACGAAATTTGAAGCAATTTGTAATTTGACAATTTTTACTGAATCGTGAAATTTTAAATTTATTGGTCCGAATTTAGAAAGTTGCCTCGGATAGTTTGATTTTTTCTGACTGCCACTATTTTGAAAAATACGACTTTTTTCGATTTATTTCAAAAAAAGGGATTTTCTCTAAATATTGCTGCAAAAAGCGACTTTTTTCTAAATATTGCTGCGAAAAGCGCCTTTTTTCTAAATATTGCTGCAAAATGGAATTTTTCTAGCGTAAAATGTAACTTATTTTGATTTTTACACTATATAACCCTATCAAGCCTCGGATATTATGACTTTTTCCACTTTTTTCGACTATTTTCCAAAAATGCAAACTTTTACGACTTTTCTTCCGAATATTGCAACAAAAAATACCACATTTAGAGCATAAACGTCAATTATTTTAATTTTTCCAGTGTTAACAGCAAAATATAAAGACTGAAAAATTACTTTTGAATAATATTTCTAAAAAAATTTTCGAAACATACAATTTAAGAAATTTGGAAATATTGAAATTTTATAAAATTTAATTGAGAATAATTGATTATTTCCAAGTATTATTATTACAATTTTTGAAAATCAACTTTTGAAGAAATTTAATAGTAGCAAAGTTTTTGAAAATAATTGAATTCATAAAAAAAATTTATTAGCAAAGTTTGTGAAAATAATTGAATTCTCAGTAAAAATTGATTAGCAAAGTTTGTGAAAATAATTGATTTCTTAAAAAAAATTTAATGAAAAATGTTCAAGTGCAAATTTATAAAAATGAAAATTAACGAAAACTAGCTTCTAAAGAATAAGTTATTAAATTTTTTTTTTTTAAATTAAGTCTTAGAATCGACTAAAGTGACTTTTTTTGTGCCTTAAAGTCGATCCGATGCCTGAATTATATATTATTTTTAACTACAGTCAAATCTTTTAAAAATACCTTTTGAATAATTTATTGAAGAAAATTAAATTTTTGAAAATTTAATTCTATAAATTAAAAAATTTTCTAATACTTGAAATGTTGTAAAACTTGAATGAAAATAAGTGATTTTTTTAAGTGATTCAATTACATTTTTTAAATACATAATTAACAAATTTTTTTATTGAATAAAATATACAGAGATTAAATTAAAATTAAATTAAATTAAAAATTTGAAAATAATGAAAATAAAAGACGAAAAACATTTTTTTCTCTTTTGTAAATAAATATATAAAAATATAATATTATAAATTGTGATATTATTAATATTCTTTTTATTATTTAAAAATAATGGAAATTTTAGGAGAATTCTTAAAAAAATTTTAACTTTTTTTTGCATTTCGGCGAAAAATTTTATTACCTTTGAAAATAATTTAATTTTTTGCAATTATTTGTAATTTTTCTCCAAAAATTCAATTTTTTCAGTGTTCTAACTAAAATTCATTTTTCAATCAACTTTTACTTGAAAAGTCCACGAGAACTCAATTCTTTAAGTACAAAAATAAAAAATTACTTGAACAGTTCTCAAAAATTGAATTCTCATAAAGAATTTTATCAACAATTTTTAAATATAATTTGTATTCTTTCGACGAATTTTAATTAGAATATTTTTAAATTACTTGAAATTTTGTAAAAACTCAAGGAATAATAGTGTTTTTTTGAAAATGTTTCTAGTAAATTTTTAAATACTTGAAATTTTGTAAAATTTTAATCAAAATAAGTGATTTTTGCAAAATATTTAAATTAAACTTTTGAAAATCATATTTTAATAAATTTTCATTGTAAATTTAGAAAGTAATTGATTTTTTTATCAATTCTAATAATTTTTAATGGAATGTCTATACAATGAAATTTTTAAAATGAAAATTAAATATTAATACTTGATAAAATTGTTTTTAAATATTAAAAAAAATAATTCTTATATTTTTTTTCATTACATCTAATTTTTTTATATTCAAATAAATAGTTTTTTAAGTTTTACAAATTTTTTAACTAAAATAATTTTTCTAAAAATTGATTCATTTATTTAAAAGTGTTCAAAAATGTTTTTACAAAGCAAATTCATAGAATTTTTTTTTTAAATTAATTTTACTAAAATTTTAATTATTTTGAAATTTTTTTTATATATATAATTAAAAAGATCTATTATTATCTTTCAAATATTTGTAAATATTATAAATTTAAACATTTTAAATATTTACACTAAATTAATTTAATTTTTTTACTAAATCAAACATTTTTAAATTCAAAATTTAAACTTTATTATAATTTTTTAAAAATTCATTAATTGTAATATTTTCCGTTACATATTTTTAATAATTCACCTTTATAACTTTTAAATAAAAATCATGAAGAGTTACAGTTATAATTATTTAAAAGCATTAAATTTTTTATTTTAATAACTAAATTCTCGAAGAATTGTCGTAAAATTATCAAAAAATACTTTATTTAGAGAAGAAATCTTGTTAAAAGTTGCAGAAAATAATTAAAATTGGAAAGAATTACAGTTGTAATTTTTAGAAATAGTTCAATTTTGAAAGTCTTGAAATTGATATTTAATTAAAATTTTTTTTATTTAATAAAATTAGTAAAATTTAGAATAATTGAGTTTATAAATCGAAGCAATTTTTGTTGTGTCTTAAAGTCAATCCGAGGCATAAAAGTGAATGTTGACTTGATTTTTGCTTGAAAATCTTTGTTTTAATATAAAAATTTAATTCACTGATTAAAAATTCAGTTTGGAAAAAAAATTCGTTCCTTATAAATTGCACCTAGAAATTGGACCTTTGAAATAATTTCGCTTGTTTGCATTTATTGTTTTCTATTATTTTAGAAAATTAATATTTTATACTTTGTTTTATTTATATAAATTTATATTTAAGTTCTGTTAAGATTTTTTTTTGTGTTTCAATCTTTTATGTTTGTTATTTAGAAATGTGCCGGAATATTTGCTTTTAATTTCTCGCTATTTTCCGTTAAAACTGAAAAAAAATTGTTTTTTATTTTATTTTTTTACGAATAAATATGAACCAAATTGAAAATAATTTTTCGTGAAAAAATAGAATTTTTTAATGACTGTTTAATTAGAGAGTTACTAAGTTTGCTGAGTACTGTGATATTTATGAATTAAAAAATTTTTTTTTATTGATATTTCAATTATATTTTTAATTTTAATTTTTCACTTTTATTTTCTTTTTTGTTTTGTTTGTTTAAATTTTGAAAGAGGATATTCTTTTTCTAGTCATTTGGTGATTAATGATTATTGCTTTACATAAATTGTGTTTTTTGAAAATTAATTCTGTACCTAATTGCCAATATCTTTGGGAAAAAAATGTAGAAAACAGATTTAATGTTTAAATTACAAATTGCTGATGTTAAGAAATTAGATATTTTATGGAGAGAAAAAAACGCCCAACTCTGATTCATTACGAATAGTTTGATATACGTTTTATTAAAAATAAATATTTAATCAACTTTTCTTGTTGATTGGAGCATGTCAATTTTGCCTCTTTCTCCTTTTTTTTATAATCGTGTTTTTGCAGTGCCTCTGAGCTGTTTTTACTCGTTTTTTAAAGCGTTATATTTTATCTAAATGTTTGTTGTGTTTCAAAGAGTCATTCTTGATCTAGTCAACTAGTTCTTTTTTTTTAATGACTGCTTTCTTTCATATTCAAATATCAACTTTTCTTTTAATTGAATATTTCAAACGAGTTTTTATCTTTGTTTTTTAATTTAAAGTTGCTGCAAATAGATTAATTTTGGCTTTGAGTTAAAATTAATTTACGAGCTTTAAATACAAGTAAATTTATGTTCTACAATTATTTTTAATTTGATTGGTTGATATTTCTTTTTTTAATAAAAAATTGTTGTTTTTTATTAATGAATAAAAAAAATCTTTAAGAGTAAAATTATTATGAGTATCTAATATTCTAATTGAATGTAAATTAGAAATAATTACTTTTTTTCGGAAAAGAAAAAAGCAGTCTATTAGCGAAAAAGGTTTTTTTATTGTGTTAAGTTTTCTTATATATTTAGTTAAGTTCCTCTTAATTATTAATTAAGTTTATGCGATTCAAGAGTGAGCTTTTATATTTAAAAAATATTCGCGTAAATGCGTAATGATATAAAATTTCACGTATTTATTTTTTTTCTTAAAAATTCGTTTTTGACAGAATGTTTTTCGAAATGAGCGTTTAAAAATCAAAATCGTTTTTCGTCTTCTCAAAGAAACCCGAGGCCTTACGATACTTTTTTAATGAAATACGTTTTATATTTTTGTCTCTGCCTTTAGAAATAAATATTAATTGATAACTATTCATAGCTAATTTGGAGGCAATCTACAAAGTAAAGAGGAAAAGTCCCAGAGATTTTATAGCACTAAATAATGATAAACGTGAGTATATTTTATAACCGAACAAAATTTCGCTTATGGGAAAAGGCTATCGATTTTATAACATATTTCTTCAATCATTATTCATTTTCTAATATTTGGTGTAAAGGAGATATTTTTAATTCATGAAGAATTATTTTTTAAAAGAATTTTTTAAAAGAATTTTTTAAAAGAATTTTTTAAATGAATTTTTAAAAATTTATTCGCTAATTATACAAATTATTTTTTTTTACGTAGCGATTAAATTTATAAAAATCGTTCTTATTCTTAAAAAAGAAAATCTCGAAAGTAAACAGTCTGTGATTGTTAAAAAGGTTTATCGTTAATAGTTATTAAAATACTCTAACAATTGTCTATATTTTACAAAATGGAAAAGAACATCATAATTAAAACAAACAAAAGACCAGTGAAATGAAAAATTTCGATCTGGTTCTATTTTCATGAAATTTTTTGTAAAAAAGAAATCAACGATGAATTTGTATTTTGTACTTTTCTAAGACTGCATTTCTTCTTGTAAAGGTATAAAACCATTGTACCTAAATTTGTAATTTGTATTTTTAAAGAAAAATACTGATACAGAAATTCCATGGAAAATTATTTGTTTCAAGGATATTTCTAATAAATGGGAAATCATCTTCCTTCATTTATATTTTTGTAAATGTAAAAATTGGAAGAATGATTTGTTTTTAAGGGAGAAATAATTCTCCCTCAATTGTCTGTAGAGAAAGGGTTTCTTCTCTTCATCTTTTTCTTCTTCTTCATGTTTCTTCATAATTTTAACAACGAAAGAAAAATTTTCTCTCACTGGAAAATTACTTTGAAAAGATAAAAAAAAAATTTTCCCTATTAAATTTGAAAAAAAATTATGTAAACGATAAAAAATGATGTGCAATATTTTTATGAAAATTTTTTTCCTTTGTTTTTAATGCAAAACGTTATTATATATTGAAAAATTGTATCAAGACGTAATATATTATATACTATCTCTATATATAAAAAAAATGTCTCTTGGTGATATTCATTTACAATTGATCCCAAATTTTCAGACGAAAAATATTCAGATTTTCAGGTAATGTGACATTTTATCGATGTTTGCATTTAGTTTTTCGTTTTTTTTCATCACTTTGAGCTTGTTTTTTCATTTTTAATCACCAAGTATTATTTTTTTCTTTCGTTTTTGAAAATATATTTTTTGTGCTTTCATTTTCCTTGAGAGAATTAATTTTGACTGCATGATTGCTGCACGATTTTTATGAGGTGTTTTCAATTTTTCTGTTTATTTGTTACTATTCTTTTATTATTAGTTGATTTTATTTTTTTTAATCGTCTTTTATTATCTCCTCTTTGTCATTTGTTAATAACGCTTGAGCTTGAAATCAAATATGTTTTGTTGTGTTTTACTAATTTTTGTTTTTAATTAACAGAATTTTGATTTTTGCTGATAATGAATAAATTTTTCAGGACCAAAGCTGCTTGATCCGGGCTTGCAGGATTTTATAAAAGTGGAACCAGCGCATTCGCCTTTTCAAGTAATTAGAGAATCTGTGTCTCCAATTCCTGGTCCGTCTGGAATTCCATCAGCAACACATTCTCCAATTAATTTCCCTATGTACAAGTAAGAGAAAAATTTTCAATCCGCTTGAATTCATTTATTAGAAGTTTTTGATTTTAATAAAAATTTCAAAAAAAAAAAACAAATTTAATTTCTTCTGTTTTAGTGTAAAAACGTCTCCAGCGAATTCACCGCCAGTGCAACAAATTTACAATATTCCATTGACTAATTATAATTTTCCTCAAGCAACGGCGACGAATAATGAACCAGGATTGTACATTCCAGATTTTCAAAATCCTATTCAACAAGTAAATATTAGTCCTCTTGAAAATTCGACAGGAGTCCCTTTTTTAATGCCGAATCAATTAAGTAAGTCTTACAGAGAAATTAGTTTTTCGATCAAATTTGTTGGAAAATAAAATTTTATTAGGCAAAAAAAAATTATTCGATTTGTGAAATAAAGTACAGGGTTAAATTAGCAAAATTCTTCGCCGAAATTCAATTATATTCAGGAATTTTTATAAAATTCACTGCAAAAGTCAATTATTTTCAAAAAATTTTTTTAAAAACCTTCTTTTCAAGATTTCAATGAAATTTCTAATAAATAATATTAAATATTAATAAATTTCTTTATAAATAGCAAAACTCTCCGACAAAATTCAATTTTTTGAAATTTTTATTCAGATTTTCGGAAATTTTAATAAAATTCATTGCAAAATTAAATTATTTTCATAAATAATAACAAGAATTCAACTACAACTAAAATTCAATGATTTTCAAAATTTTTTACTAAAATTCATAGCAAATTTCAATTATTTTCAACAAATTTTTTCAGTCAATATTTTGTATTTAATTTATTATTGTAATGAAATTTCCCAAAAGAATTTAATTATTTAAAAAGAATTTTGACAAATTTCTACACGAATATTCAATTATTTTCTAAAATAATTAAAATTTCACAGGAATTCAATTGTTAAAAATAGAATTTGCAAAAATTTCTGTCGATAAGAATCAACTGTTTGAAACTTTTTTATGCACCTATTTTTAAAAAAATTAATAAAATTCTTGTCAAAATTGCAATTATTTTGGAAAAATTTTCTCAATATACAATGATTTTCAAATATCAACTATTTTAATTGATTTAAAAAATCAATTATTTAACAAAAATGTTAATAAAATTCTACGCAAACAGTGAATTATTTTCATAAATAATAAAAATTTCACTGTCATTTAATTATTTAGAAATTTCTTTATCATTAATCAATTATTTTAGTAAGCAATACAATTCTCAAGTTTTTAATTATTAACAAAAATAATAAAGCTCATTGCAGAATTTCCATTATTTTTAATAGAATTCTTTATAGAAATTAAATTATTTTCAATACTTACTATTTTAGGAAAATTTTACCAAAGAATTCAGTTATTTAAAAGTAAATATTAAAATTCATCTCAAGAATTCAATTATTTACAAAAGTATAAGAGAAATTATCTTTATAATTATAATAATGGACTTTTCCAAAATTCGATTATTTTCCTAAACTTTTTTCAATTCAATGATTTTTAATATTTACTGTTTTAATAAAATTTTCCAAAACAATCAAATATTTAAAAAAGTATTAATATAATTCTACCTAAATATTTAATTATTTTCTTATAAATAATAAAAATTTTATAGAAATTCAATTATTTTTAATACAAATTTAATCAAATTTCAAATGAAATTATTCTTAAAAATTTTTATTAAAATACGTCTAATGAATTTTATTTAAAAAATTTGTTTACAAAATTCTTCATGAGAATTTTTTTTAAACAAAAATTGATTAAAAATCAATTAATTGCAATTTTTAGAATAAATTGAATTTTGTAAAGATTTGAGATTAAATTTTTTTGAAAAATCCGAATTTTTTCTAATGTCTCTACAAATTTAATTAAAGAATTGTCAAATAATGGAAATTTCGCGTAAAATTGAATTGTAAATAACTAAATTTGGAAATTCTCATGAAAAAAATTTTGCAATAACTGTATATTAAAAATAGTAATTGATTTCATTTTTTCTTGAAAATTTTAATTAATTTCTTCGAGGGCATTAAATTATTTAAAAATTTATTAATATAATTCTTTATGAGAAATCAATTTTGAGAAATATTCATTTATTCAAAATTTTTTTATTGTATTATAAAATAATTGAATTCTTTTGAGAATTTTTATTAAAATAGCAGATTTTGAAAATATTTGAATTTTAACGAAGAATTTTTTATTATTTGTAAAATTTATATGAATTCTTGCAAAAAATTTTCGAAAATAATTACATTTTTCGAAAAATTCATTTACAGTTGTATGTCTTAAAATTTTAGTAAATTAATTTTATTTTTAATTTTAATTTCTATCAAAAATATAATAGTGAATAAATATTAATTTAAAATTGAAGTTGTTAGCGTTTTTGAATAAGTTCACAGTTAAAGGAAATTTGTAAATAAATGTAATAGAATATTTTTTTTAATGCCTAATAATTTTTATAGTTATAATCAAAATATTTTTTTAGTATCAGTGAAAAAGTCCAAATTTTGTCCAGAAATCAGGGAAAAAGAAAATTTGATTTTTGTTTTATTACTAATTATTAATTAATAATAAATTATTTTTTAATTGAACTTATTTTTGAAATATTAATTTCCAGATTCGTTAAATAGAGACGGTCCACGATTGCTGGATTTAGACAGTCAGCAATATGAAGATTCAGCAATGCAATTAGGAACGTCGGAACTTTTAAATCAATTGGTGGATGAGAGATTTTCCGCCGAATTCGGCAATGGACTTCAAATAAATGTGGCTGAAGTAAGAAAATATTTTTTTTATTTCATTCAAAAATGATAAACTAGATTTGAATTTAAAAAACAAATTGAGTATTCTATTAAATTACGATTTTACTAAATATTCAAAATTTGGATTCGAAATTCAAAGATTGGATTTGTTTTCTATTCAAAAATAAATATTTGTTTCGAAATAAATAATTAGTGTTTTGAATTTTTTTTCCAGGCTCAACCTGAACAGCCCATTCCTATTGGAGAAGAATCGGAAAGTTTGTCGCGATTGGTTCGCGATATTCAGTGTCTAAACGAAATGGTGAAACCAAATCGTTTGGAATAATTTTTGATATTAACGCAGTGAGAAAGACTATAGATTAATTAATGTGTGCAATCGAAACGTTCATTATGAAGAGTTTTGATCAATATTGTTACAATTGCACGTTAAAATTTCTTTAAATTTAATTAATTTTAGTTCAATTTTTTGTTTTGTGTTTCTTTATAAATAGAACTATTTTTTTAAAAATGTTTTTTGTGATAAGAAGAAACGATAAATATTTTTACTTGATTTGAAATTTTGTCATTTTTGATATATTATAGTTTTTACTGAAACATACTCATGAAAATAATTTTAAAAATTGAGAATCAGTTCATTAAACTTAAAAATGTAGTTATCATTTTATCGTTTATTATAAGAATTTCGTCCGTTTTTTGTAAATAAATGCTTGAGATTATTATACAGAAATTTTACGATTGTAGAAATGTCAAATTTCAGAGTGAACGTTTCGGGTACGATTTACAATTTTAAAATTCTCATTTATCGTAAGTAAATAATGAACAAATTTCTACTATAGTAAACTTGATTTATGGTGATTTTAATAGTCATTTTATTGTTAATTTCCAGTTTCGTGAACTGAATTCAAATTGTTTTATTAGTCGCGATTTTCTACTCATCATGAATTTAAATATACATTTCATCGTTTTATTATTTTTTTTACAATTTATTCACAAAATGTATTTTTGTAAAATATTATCTCGACAATGATTAGATTTTTTAGATTTTTAATGTTTTTTTTTATTCGATTACTTCATATGTTATATAGTTTTTAAATTATATTCTTAGGATCCATTTTACCGAAATCGTTTGGAAGGGACATTTTTATAAGTTATTTTTTTTATATTTTCGACTTGTTTGTAAAAAAAAGTAATCTCAAGATGTATTATATTTTATCTTCAAAGATATACAAATGTTATAAACAAATTGTACAATTATTATCAGTAAATAATAAGAGTTTTTTTTTTTGGAGAGATATTTAAGTGATAATTTTAGTGATAAGGAGTAGTTTAAAATGTTATAAAAGAATTCTTTATGAGAAATACAATTTTTACATTGTTTTAATTATCTTGAACAATTTTCTTTCTTTTCCATTGTTACTATCAAAATTTGCTTTTCCAAATTTGATGAAAATTCTTAATTTCATAAAAAATACAATTTTTCTTACGGTTTTTAATTAAATGTAATTACTTCTACAATTTACAACTGTAATTCATCCAAAATTCAATTATTTTCTTAGAATTTTTGAATAAAATTATTGAAAAACTTTAATAATTTTTGAAGAAAAATAATGTTATTAATAATTTTTTAAAACAAAAATTAAGAGATTTTAAAACTTTTCCTTCCCTTAAATTTTCAAGGAATTCAATTCAAAAAACCTTTTAAAATTTAATTAATTTCCTAAAATTCCTGTTATAATGGTTTAAATATTCAATTATTTTTTAAAGTCTTAACTGAAATTTTTGTTAAATCAATTTCTATGAGAATTCAACTACGAGAATTTAATTATTTAAATAGAATAATTTTTGTAAATAAAATTCATAAAATGATATAATTTGAAAAATATAATTATAGTTAAATAAGAGAAATTTTTTAGATTTTTTCAAAAATTGGCGCTTCTTTGTAAATCAGCCCAAATTTTACCGAAACTTGACGACTTATCACGAACCAATAAGGTCGCCATCTTTGTTCTTCTCCCTTCGAGGTTCGGAGTGTGAAGTCAAAAAATAGTTGTTTTTCGAAAATTGTGCCGTTTTTCAAAGTTATTTTTAATAAAAAATAACTTTTCACCATGGGCGATAATAAATCGTTTTTGCATACATGGTGCAGTAAGTCCAACAAGGAACCGCAATTTGAAGTTCGTCCTACAGGTAATGACGCTATCAAAATCGCAATTTAAAAGAGTTTTTGAAAAGCATTTTCTTAATATAATTATAATTGAAAAAACCGGTTTTTACTATGTATTATTGTAAAAAAGGACTCTAATCACTTTAAATTTTATAAAAATAGTCTATCTACATTCAAACTATTTCGCGAGACAAAGTCGCTTAAAATGTGTTTAATATCGATTAATTGGTTCACAAAATGGTGAATCGGCATTAAAATAGCATCTTATTTACATTAAACTAAAATTTTACATTTACAAACTCAGTAATTAATTCCTTTGTTAGTGACACGAAAAAATTGGAATAATAATTTAATTTTTAGAAGAAATAAATAAATTTTGTTCATTTGAACGTTCAGAATTGTAAGATCTTTTAAATTTAATGAAAAACCTTTAAAAAAATTATATTTTTTAAGAAATTAAGAATTTTCATTAAATTTCGAAAAGCAAATTTTTGATAGTAACAATGTAAAAGAAAAGTTTTTTTTTGCTAGTTACGTTATAAATTCGACTTAGAAATCGAATGACAAAATTAAATTCTTTTTAGGACCAAAGCATCGTCAACGATTTTTATGCGAATTGAGAGTCGCTGGATTTGATTACGTTGGCGTTGGAAATTCAACAAACAAGAAAGATGCACAGGGAAATGCTTCGCGTGATTTCATCAATTATCTAGTGCGACTTGGACACATTAATGCGCAGGATGTTCCCGCTGATTTTGGTTTACCAGCGCCGACAGGAGCTGTTGAAGACGCAAATTCAGGAGCAATTACTCCAAGTCGACCTGTTTTCCGCGATGGCATGGGTCCTAATGATATCGGCCAGGCCTATCGTCCTTATCGAGAAGGCGGACAGGGAAATTACACGTACATGGACCGATTGGCCGATCAAAAGAGAGTCGAGGAAGCCGAGGATCTTGACATTAATGCCGGCATTCATGGAAATTGGACAATTGAGAATGCAAAATCGAAACTCCATCAATTTATGCAGGTCAATAAAATTAATGCCGATTACAAGTACACACCAGTCGGCCCCGATCACACCAGGTATTTATACCTCTTTTTCTTTATACCAACTATAATTTTTTTTTTATCTTCAGTGTTAGTAATACTAAAAATTGTTTTTATTGAAAATTTATCAAATCTATGTTTTCATAGAAGAATTCTTAAGAATTTTCCTTCTGATTAGCAATTTTTTTTTCTAAATACAGGCCTCGGATATTATGACTTTTCCCACTATTTTCAAATAATGCGACTTTTATCGACTTTTATTTTTAAAAAAATCTGACTTTTTCGACTTTTCCTAAAAATTTTGCGATAAAATACCACATTTTTAGTATAAAATGCAACTTATTTCGATTTTTTTAACATGAATAGCATAACTATAGACAAATCATTGAAAAATTATTTTTTAATAATTTTTCTAATTAAACATTTAAAATATACAATTAAAAAGATTTTAAATAATTGAAGTTCAGTAAAATTTAATTAAAACTAACTCATCTATTTTAAGTATTTTAATACAATTCCTGAAAATTACATTTTAAAGAATTGTAATTAAATTTTTTCAAAGTAATATTAAATTATCGAAAGTTTTAATGAATGATCTTCATGTGTAAATTCAATGAAAAATGAAAATGAATAAAAAATATGTTTTAAGCATAATATTAAAATAGTTTTGAAAAAAGTAATTCTCTGAATTACATTCTAATTATTTAAAATTCAATTACTTTTAATACTAGCAAATTTTCAGCAAATTAGAAATTTTTTTTAAAATTATTCAAAATCAATTATTTAAAAAGAATTTTATAAATTTCGTCGCAAGAGTTCAGTTATTGAAAAAAAATTTAACAAAGTTCTTTTTAAGAGTTCAATTATTTTTAGAAAAAGTAAAATTCTTCACCGAAATTCAATTATTTTTATAAACTTGAATAAAATTCGTTGGAAGAATTAAATTATTTTCAAAAGTCATAAAATTCTTCGCAGAAATTTAATTATGTTCAAAAATTTTTGTCAAAATTTCAATTATCTTTATAAATAATAAAATTCATCAATATTCAATTATTTAAAAAAATTTTTTATAAATTCTCGTCAAAATTTCAATTATTGTTATAAATAATAAAATTCTTCTTCAAAATTCAAATTTATTTAAAAACTTGAATAAAATTCTTGTTAAAATTTCACAAAAATTCCATAATTTATGAAATTTTTAATAAATTTCTGTGAAATAATTCAACATTTTTTGAAAAATATCAATTATTTAAAAAGAATTTTATAAAATTCGTCGCAAGAGTTCAGTTATTCAAGAAAATTTAAGAAAGTTCTTTTTAAGAATTCAATTATTTTTATAAACTTGAATAAAATTCGTTGGAAGAATTAAATTATTTTCAAAAGTAATAAAATTCTTTGCAGAAATTTAATTATGTTCAAAAATTTTTGTCAAAATTTCAATTATCTTTATAAATAATAAAATTCATCAATATTCAATTATTTAAAAAATTTTTTTATAAATTTTCGTCAAAATTTCAATTATTGTTATAAATAATACAATTCTTCTTCAAAATTCAAATTTATTTAAAAACTTGAATAAAATTCTTGTTAAAATTTCACAAAAATTCAATAATTTATGAAACTTTTTAGTAAATTTCTTTGAAATAATTCAAAATTTTTTGAAAAATATCACTTATTTAAAAAGAATTTTATAAAATTCGTCGCAAGAGTTCAGTTATTGAAAAAAATTTAACAAAGTTCTTTTTAAGAATTCAATTATTTTTATAAATAATAAAATTCTCCACCGAAATTCAATTATTTTAGAAAAATTTATTAATAACATTTTTGGAAATTTTTAAAAATTATTTTCATGAATAATAGAACTCATCGGAGGATTTTAATTAATTTTGGATACAATATTTTAATCAAATTCCTCGAAAATTGTAATTATTTTTTAAAATTTTCTTAAAATTTGTCAAAAGAATTCAATTATTTAAAAATTTGTTGATAAAATTCTGTATGAGAATTCAATTTTAACAAACATTCAATTATTCAATAAATTATTTATTTTTCAATTTAAATACTTGAATTTTTCTTGAATTTTCTAATAAAAATTGATTAAAAAATGAAGTTACCGAATAATCGATTTATTGTTTATGAAAGTAATTAAATTATTGCAACGAATTTTATTACATTTTTTTTAAATAATTGAATTTTTTTGAGAAAATTTACTACTTTTAAAAATAATTGAATTCTTGCGAAGGATTTTTTTCAGGATTTTTTAAAATAATTAAATTTTTGTTGAAAAATTTGATGGTTATTTAAATTATAACAAAACATGAAGAAGGTGATCGTCTTCTTTATGTTTTGTAATAATATTCTTATAAATTGTTAACTTTCAAAAAGGTTTGAATTTGAATGTTCTGAAGAATTTTAATTCCCGTGGAAAAGTAATAATTAAATACTTATTTAGAAATTTAGTTATTGATGTTTTTGAATAATTTTACAATTAATGAAATTTGTAAATAAATTTAATAGAACATTTTTTTGAGTATCTAATAATTTTTACAGTGATTCAGAATATTTTTTATGGTTAGGGAAAAAGTGAGAATTTTGTCTGGAAATCAGGGAAAATTAAAATTAAATATTTGAGGCAACCCTGATGTATTTGTTTTTGTATTTCTATTGTATTTCAAAAAATTATTTAGAAATATTTTTAAAAAGTTAGTTTTACGAATTTCTTTAGTAAAATTTTTGAAAATATTCTACCTTTATTAATATTTTTAAAAAGAAAAATGTACTGTTTCGATTATTATGAAAAAATAAGATTTTTTGTATTTAAATAAATGAATTTTCGAAGAAATTGCAGAAAATTTCTTAAAATTTAAATAGATAATTGTTTTAAAAACGAAGTTTAGGTAAAAATTATAGAAAATAGTTGAATTTTTGAAAGGGCTATAGTTTCAATTTTTAGAAATTATCAAAACTATGAAATTGAAATTTAAAAAATTTTGTTTCCTTTGAAAAAAGAAGTATTTAAATATTTATTTAGCAAAATTATACAAGTTTTGATTAATTTGAGTTAAGAAATAAGAGAAGAATCAGGGAAATAGAAAATACAATTCTTATGACAACACTGAATTAAATAAACGACTTTTTTTTCTCTTTTTAGTCGACTCAAGCGACTTTTTTTTGCTCGTTAAAATCGATCCGAGGCTTGTTAAAATAATGAAATTTCTTTCTAATTATTCAAGGAGACTACAAGATAATACTAAAGTACGCATGAATATTACGTACTTGGTCCTATCTGAATTAATTTTAATTTTGATTGCTTTCGTAAAAGATTGCATTCAAATTTGTTGTCAATTATTCTATTTCTTTCTGTTAAATATTCTCCTCTTTTAACGGAAAGACATTCTTTAAATTTTTTTATATCGACTTTTTGGAAGCAAAAAGAAACAATGTTTCCACCTCTGGAAAAAATCTTCGATGAGAACTGACGAGACCACTTTGGAGTGCATTACAAATGTCAAAATGGAGAATTCTCTCTCTAAGACAATGTAAAATCAAAGCTTTTGTTGAAATCAGTCAATAATAGTTTTGGTATTGTCACTTGCAGAAGTATGAATCACACGGTGCTCCAATTTGGTCTCGGTTCATTCGAAGTGGTGAGTATTTTTTATTTTGGAGAATTTTTTGTTTTTTCTACATGATACTATTTTATTAAGGGTAAAAATTATTGTAACTTTTACCCGGAGATTTTGTTTTCTTAGTTAATTTTTTATTTCTTTGCATACAGGAGCTTCAAGGCTGAAATGAGTTTCTATGTGAAGAAATTGGGAAGAAGTAAGTTTTCTCTTTCTTTTCTGAAGTGGAATAAATTTTACTACAATTAACAAACTAAAACACGAATATTTGCCCATTTTTGGTAACTTGCTATTTTTAGAGTAAATTTTACTATGCTCGAAGTATTTGTCATTGTAATTTACTTTCCGAACAAGTTAAAATTTACTATAAATAGAAATAGTGAATATTAATAGAAATGTGCAGAAATTTTAAGCTAGATTTTAAAATTGCGTTTTAGTGTGAAAACAGTAAAAGTTGTTTTATTCATACTTGTACTTTTTTTTTTATTAAAAAACGAGTGTGCAGTAATTGTATTTTTTGTTAAGATGTTGTTGCACGAGAAACTGCATCCAATAAGCAGACAGCGTCAAAAAGTTGTGCCTTGTCGCTTATACGACAACTGTATCATCTTGGTGTAATCGAAAGTTTCTCCGGATCATTGAAGAAGAACAAGGAAGCTGATCAAATGAAACCTTATCCGGTGAAAATTAGTCCTGAACTTGAACAAGAAATATTCCAAGTTTTAGAGGGTTTGGAAGTTCAACCTGTCGATGTTTCACAAGCGCCTGTAAGTACATGAATTTTTCTCTATTTTTAGGGTTCCGTATTTTTTCAAAAAAAATTTTTTTTCATTTTTTTAGTTAAAACAAGTGGCATTAAATATTTTATAAAATATAAAATTTTAAGAGAATACATGGGAGATTGTTTTCTCTTAAAATTAATGTTTTTTCCTACTTTTTTGTTGGGTTTATTTTTGGGTTTTTGAAAACCTTTATCTTTATCAATTTATCTTTATAAAAAAGGTGTTTTTCTAAAATTCAAATTAAATATTTTCCAAAAATATTTTTAATAAAATTCTTGGTCAAATTTTCATTATTTTCAAAATTTTTCCTCAATTCAATGATTTTCAATATTTACTTATTTTAATAAATTTTTCTAAAAGAATCCCAACTAATAAGATTCCTCTCTAAAATTCAATTATTTTTAATTTTTTTTAAATTGTCCAAATTTCAATTATCTTTATAAATAATACAATTATTTTCCGAAATTCAATTATTTAGAAAAATTTTTTATAAAATTCTTGACAGAATTTCAATTATTTTTAATATATTTTATAAATTTCGTTTCCATCAAATTACTCAAAAACTGAGATTATATATAAAAATTTTATAAAAATTTCTTGGGAGATTTCAATTTTTATTTCAATTTTTAGAAATAATTAAATTTTCAAAATGTTTTAAATTAAAATCATTAAAAATTTGAATGTTTTATTAAAAATTATTTTCATCATAACGATTATTATTTTTAGAATTTGTAACTAAAATTCATTTTAAATATCAATTATTGAATTTATTGAATAATTCAATTTTTCTTAAAATTCAATTCTGGTAAGGAATTTTATCAACAAATTCTTTAAACAATATAATTTTTTCGACGAATTTAAATAAAATTCTAAAGAATAATTACATTTTTGAGAAATTCGATTAAAATTGTACTGAAAATAATGGAAATTCTGCAATGATTTTTGGAAATTTTTATTTTTTAGAAAAATATTTGAATTTTCGTGTAGAAAATTATAAAAATTTTGTTTAATAATTGTATTTTTTGACTATAAAATTAATATTTTATGAAAGAATTCAATATTTTTTAAAATTAAATTTTTATAAATATTTAATTATTATTTTTCCATAAGAATTAAAATTCTTCAAAAGATTCATATTCAAACCTCTTTGAAATTAAACTAATTATAAAAAATTGTTATAAAACATGAAGAAATCGATTACTCCGAGTCTTCGACTCGAAGCAATCGATTTCTTCTTGTTTTATAATCATTAAAGATGATCGAGCCATAAAATCATTTTACATTATAAGATTTTATAAAAAAAAGAATTTAAAAAATTGAATTTCTAGGATGAATTATTTTATTTTTAAAGATAATTAAAATTTTGACAATAATTTAATAAAAATTCTTTGCAAATAATTGAATTCCAGAGAAGAATTTTATTATTTATAAGGCTAATTGAAATTTTGAACAGATCCTTTTAAAAATTTTTAAAAGTAATTGAATTTTGAAGAAGAATTTTCATTTTTTCGAAAATAGTTGAATTTATGAACAGATTTTTTTTAAACGTTTAAAAGTAATTGAATTTTAAAGAAGAATTTTGTTATTTATAAAGATAATTGAAATTCTGCGGAGAATTTTATTACTTTTGAAAATAATTGAATTTCCATGATGAATTTTATTATTTTTTAAGTTAATTGAATTTTGTAAAGAATTTTATCAGAACTTTTGGAAATAATTAAATTTTCATGATTTTATTATTTATGAAGATAATGATAATTTTGACGAGAAATTAAAAAAAATTTTTGAAAATAATTGAATTTCTGCCAAGAATTTTATTACTTTTGAAAATAAATGAATTTCTAGGATGAATTTTATTATTTATAAAGATAATTACAAATGCAAAGCAATAAACAAATAAGTAATTGAAATTCTGACAAAAATTTTATTAAAATTCTTTGAAAATAATTGAATTACAGAGAAGAATTTTTTTATTTTTAAAAATAATTGAATTTTTGAACAGATTTTTTTTTAAATGTTTAAAAGTAATTGAATTTTGAAGAAGAATTTTATTATTTATAAAGATAATTGAATTTTTGAACAGATCTTTTTAAAATTTTTTAAAAGTAATTGAATTTTGAAGAAGAATTTTATTATTTATAAAGATAATTGAATTTTTGAACAGATCTTTTTAAAATTTTTTAAAAGTAATTGAATTTTGAAGAAGAATTTTCATTTTTTCGAAAATAGTTGAATTTATGAACAGATTTTTTTAAACGTTTAAAAGTAATTGAATTTTGAAGAAGAATTTTGTTATTTATAAAGATAATTGAAATTCTGCGGAGAATTTTATTACTTTTGAAAATAATTGAATTTCCATGATGAATTTTATTATTTATAAAATTTTAACGAGAAATTTAAAAAAAATTTTTGAATTTAATTGAATTTTTGTAAAGAATTTCATTATTTTTGAAAATAAATGAATTTTAGAGAAGAATTTTATTATTTATAAAGATAATTGAAATTGTGACAGACATTTTATTAAATTTTTTTTAAATAATTGAATTTTGGAAAAGAATTTTATTATTTATAAAAATAATTAAAATTTTGGGCAGATTTTTTTAAAAAATGTTGAAAATACCAAATTAAATTTTTGCCATGCATTTTATTTAATTTTATTAAATATTATTTCAGATTGTTTGATGTTAAAGTATTTGTTGGCGAGAAATGTGATTTTTTTTACAATTTTGACAATTTCGTGTTTCCTTTTTGGCGTTTTTTTCCTAAAATTTTATTCTACTTTTTTCCGACTTTTTCGGAAATTTTATGCGACTTTTCGTGACTTTTGTTGTGAATTTATGCGACTAAAGCGACTTTTTTTGTGTCTTAAAGACGATCCGAGCCCTGTAAATAGTAAAATTATGACAAAGCTGTGAAAAAACCGGAAATTTTGTCAAATAAAAATAGAAACTTTAGTAACTAGAAGTAGTAGGAGTAGTAGTAGTAGAATTAATTTTATGAATGAAATGTTTTAGGCTCAAAAGTCCGAATCAGAAGAAGGAGATAAACAATCAACGGGAATATCCCTTGTCACCGACAAAGTATTGGACGATTTTATTTCGAGTGTACCGCAAGCAGCCGGCGTTGTGAGTTGGTCGCCACCGCAACAAAATTGGAATCCATGGACGGGTTGTAATATCGACGAGGGACCATTGGCGACAATGCCACTTGACAAATTATCCGACGACGTGATGCAAGACGAGAAACTTCGACACCAAGAGGACCTTGATTTGCAAAAGAGTTGCAAGGAAAGATGCTCCCTACCAGTTTATGCAAAACGAAGTGAAATTATGACTGCCATCAATGATAATCCCGTGATTATAATTCGTGGCAACACCGGTTGCGGTAAAACAACACAGGTCTGTCAATTTATTCTCGACGATTACATTCAGTCCGGACAGGGAGCTTACTGCTCGATTGCTGTCACACAACCAAGAAGAATATCAGCCGTCTCGGTTGCCGATCGTGTGGCCGTTGAACGTTGCGAGAGTCTCGGACAATCTGTTGGTTATTCAGTGAGATTCGAGTCAATACTGCCAAGACCTTATGGAAGTATAATGTTCTGCACCGTTGGAGTTTTATTGAGAAAACTCGAGGGCGGTCTGCGTGGCGTCTCGCACGTTATTGTTGACGAAATTCACGAGCGCGATGTTAATTCCGACTTCATAATGGTCGTTTTGCGTGATATGGTTCACATGTATCCGGACCTTCGCATCATCCTCATGTCGGCGACGATCGATACAACACTCTTCAGTCAGTATTTCAACAATTGTCCAGTCATTGAAATTCCAGGACGCGCTTATCCCGTGCAAGAGTACTTTTTAGAAGACTGCGTTCATTTGACGAGATTCGTGCCACCGATGGAGTCGAGAAAGCGCAAGAGTCGTGACGCCGACGACGCGCCAACTGACGGCGAACCAGAGGAGAATCTCAATCAGGTGATCAGCGATGAGTACAGTAATCATACGAAAAATTCAATGGCCCAAATGACGGAGAAGGAAATAAGTTTCGAATTAATCGAGGCGATTTTGAAATACATTCGTGATCAGAATGTACCCGGTGCTGTGTTGATCTTCCTGCCAGGATGGAATCTTATATTTGCTCTTATGAAGCATTTACAGCAACATCCACTTTTTGGTGGTTGTTCCTACTGTATTATTCCTTTGCATTCGCAATTGCCGCGCGAGGATCAACGGAAAGTTTTCGAACCCGTACCACCGAGTGTGACGAAAATTATTCTCTCGACAAACATCGCGGAGACTTCAATCACTATTAATGATGTTGTTTATGTGATTGATTCGTGTAAGGCGAAGATGAAACTCTTCACGTCGCACAACAATATGACAAATTACGCTACTGTTTGGGCGAGTAAGACAAATCTCGAGCAGCGTAAAGGCCGAGCTGGTCGTGTCAAGCCAGGTTTCTGCTTCCATCTTTGCTCGAAGGCACGTTTTGAAAAATTGGACGAACACATGACACCGGAGATGTTTAGAACTCCTTTACATGAGTTGGCGTTGAGTATCAAACTGCTGAGACTGGGAAGTATTGGACAATTTCTCTCCAAGGCTATCGAACCTCCTCCAATTGATGCTGTCATCGAGGCTGAAGTCATCCTCCGAGGTAAGAGAAATAAATTAATTTAATTTTACATAAAGTTTTGTTTACAATTTTTACAAAATAAATTTTACCTTCAAATGGTTCTAATTTGAAATTTTGTAAAATTTCAATTTTCAATTTGATAGCATTTCAACCATTTACAATTTTTTTTATAAACTTCTTCGCAATAGTTCAATTATTTTCAAAAGTAATAAAATTAAATTAGTTTCAAAAATTTATCTTTATTCAATAATTTTCAATATTCGGCTATTTTAATAAAATTTCCCAAATACTTCAATTATTAAAGCAAAATTTTGAAATAATCACGTATCAAAATTCATAATAAAAATAAAATTTTCACGGGAATTTAATTATTTAAAATAGAATTTGAATAAATTTTTTCAAAAAAATCAGATGATTTAAAATTTGGATTAAATTCTTCACAGTAATTCAATTATTTTCATAAATTTTGAAATTCCTTTCATAAATAGTGAAATCATTCGGAGGCCGTCAATTATTTTCATAAATAACAATATTCATCCGAAGTATTCAATTATTTTTAAAATTGTAATCAAATTTATGTCAAAATGTCAATTATTTTGAAAAGTTTATTTATTATTTAAATAAAATTTCTCGAAAGAATTAAATTATTTAAAAACAATTTTAACAAAGTTCTACATGAATTAGTAAAAGAACTTAGTCTATTACAAAAAAGTTTAATAACAAAAATTCTTCTGCACTAAAAGAATTTTAATTTTGGAGCAGTTACAAATAACTGCAGAAATTCAATTACTTACAAAATTCTTGATAGAAATTCAATTATTTTTAAAAATTTTTCTCAATTCAATTATTTTCAATAGGTACTATATTAATAAATTTTTTCAAAAAAATTAAATTATTTTACAAAAACTGGCAAATGATACGCGCGCTAGCGCGCGGAACGTAGTATTTACTTTGCTACTGTTATACAAATTACAAAATTTTTTATTAACAAACATAAATTTTTTAAATAATTTCATAATCAAAATTTTAAAAAAATCACTTTTTAAATACAAAATGATTTATTACTGTTCATATTGTCAAAAATTTTATTGAAATTTCACGAAAGAATTTCAATATTTCCTAAAATTTTAATAAATCTTTCTAGATAAACATAATTAAATTATTTTAAATAGTAAAATTTTTTGCAAGAATTCAATTATTTTTAATACCATTTAAAAAAAATTCTTCTCCATAAAATTTTAAGTATTTTTAAAATGTTTAATTAAAATTATTAAAGGAACTCCATTATTTGACAAAAAAAAATCAAAGAAATTCTGCAAAAAGAATTTAATTAGAATTTTTAAAAATTTAAACAAAATTCTCCGCGAGATTTAAGTTATTTTCCTAAATAGTGGAATTTTATGAAGGAATTCTATTATTATTATATTTTTTAATAAAATTTTTTGCAATAATTTGATGATTTTCAATACATTAATTAAAAAATTTTAAATATTTGAAAAGGAAAATTACAAAAAAGTTAAGAAACAAAAAATCAAACAGCAACTATAACAATTATGATTACGAATTAAAATTACAATTTATATTCTCATTCATTATAAATTAATCAATAATCTTTGTCAACTATTAAAAGAATACAATTGATATTCTTAATTATTTTCAGTATTAAATTTAAAAAAGAAATTAGAGAAAAAAAGTTAATTGAGTCAAAACATTTATCATCTATCTCTAAAAAAATTAAATTTTTATTAAAGATTATGTTTAAAAAATTAAGAAATTATTTCAGTTTTTTCATCTTTTTTTAATAACATTTAACATTTTGTTAAATAATTTTCAAATTTTGTTAGAAATAAATAAAAGAAATTATATAAATTCGATTTGTTCGACAAAATGTTTTTGACAACACTTTATATTGTTTAATAGAAAAGAATGAAAGAAATTTTCATGATTTTGATTTGCTACCAGCACCTGCTTTGCTTAATTTTAGAAATTAAATTTAAATGTTAAATATTTTTTGTTTTAAATCCAATATCGAATTTTCAAAAATTAAGTAGGACTGTTAACTGGATGCAAGTTTCAGTTTCATAAAAATACTTAACTTTTAAAATTCTATTTCTAAAGTTAATTTATTATTAAAAAATACTAAATAATTAATTCTTATTATCTATTAATCAATACTGATTAAAAATATAATATTTTGATTTTGTTAAAAAAATTTTGATAATAATTAGAAATTATGCAAAAAAATACTACCAATTTTGTAAAAACAATATGATTTTCAAAATTAATTACAAAATGGAAGTTTAAAAAATATGTTGATGGAGAAATATAAATAGTTTAAATTACTTTATTTTTTCTTCGTTTTTAAATACAGAAAAAGAAATTATGCAAATTTTTTCATTAATTTCTAGATTAAACTTAAAATAAATTGGTTTTTAAAAAGTTAAAATATTAAATCTTATTAAAGAAATTCTTCAAATGAAATTAAATATTTTGTTCTTTAATAAAAAAATGTGAATTGTGAATAGACATGATTATTATATGAGAAAGTACACAAGCATTTTTTTAGCTAGTAAAATATAAAATATCTTTATATACATGAAAAAAGAAAAATTGTAATTATTAAATACACAAATTCTTCCTACACATTTTTTGTTATTAATTTAAAATAGAAAAAACATTATTTTTAAAAATTGTAATTAAAAACGAAAATTTCATAACTTTTTATTTCAAAAGAAACTAATAATTTTTAAAATATAAACAAAAAATAATTATAAAATTTCTAAATCAACATTATGAAAATTTCTTACCTTATTTTATAAAAGCAATATCTATTAACCTTTTCTCTAAATAAACAATAAAAATTGATATTGACAAATCGAAAAACCAAAGTGTTTTGAAAAAGAAAAAAAAACAAAAGCATATACAAAAACTAACTTCATACTGCGAGCAGAATGAATGAAAACCCACAGAGATTAATATAGTTAATAATTAATTCAAAGTAGAAGTATTAGAATTAGAATATTCTTTAGAAGCAGGGAAAAGTAAGAATCTTGTCTAGAAATCAAGTTTAAGGCAGTGAAAAAGGAAATAAAATTTTCGTATAGCAACCCAGATTCAGTAATAGATAAATATTATGATGATTGCGGAATACATTATGTATTTGTAAAAACTTATTAGATTTTTAAAAGTTAAAGTAAATTCATCCAGTTGATAGTGAATGTTAATATTATTCCTCTTGCAGAAATGAAGTGTCTAGACAAAAATGACGAATTGACGCCACTTGGAAAGATATTGGCGCGCTTGCCGATTGAGCCCCGTTTGGGTAAGATGATGATTCTGGGCTGTATGTTCCGCGTTGGTGACGCTCTCTCAACAATGGCTGCGAACAGCACGACTTTCCCGGAAGTCTACAATATGGGTCCAGACACGAAACGTTTGTCATATCAGCAAAAGGCATTCGCTGGAGCTAGATACAGTGATCATGTTGCCATGTTGCACGCTTTCGAAACGTGGGAAGAGGTGCGAGACGGCGGTGAATTTGCCGAGCAGACATTTTGCGAATCGAAAAATTTGAGTCTACCTACGTTGAGAGTCACCTGGGAAGCTAAAGTAAGTTTCTAAATCTAAATACTAAGTATTTTTCAATTTTTTTCCTTCCTAACAAAATAGAATCTACAATAAAGCAGAAAAGTGACCACAAATAAAACCTTAAATTCTTAGTTGCGAAGCGGCACAATTGTCAAAATATTGAAGGTGGAAGTTACAATTGAGAATTTATTTTACAGAATCAATTGCAAGCGCTTCTGACGAGTGCAGGATTTCCCGAAGAGACACTTTGCCGAACTCCATTAAATTATCAAGCTGGAGCCGACGTCCGCTTGGACACGATCACTGCATTACTTTGCATGGGACTTTATCCAAATGTCTGTTTCCATAAGGAGAAGAGAAAAGTTCTAACCACCGAATCAAAAGCCGCTTTAATTCACAAAACGTCAGTGAATTGCAGCAATTTCGAGCAGAATTTCCCATTTCCATTTTTCGTTTTTGGAGAGAAGGTAACTTTAAGTTTTTAAAAAAAGTGCTAAATACAAGAGCTGCCACAGGTTCGAGAAATCAAAAAAAAGTTAGCGATTTTAACTAAAGTACCAGAAAAACTTAAATTTGCAGGATTCATAATTAGATTTATTTAATTTTTTAACATATATTTGAGTAAATGTTAAAAATTATGAATTCAATTATCTTTAAAAATAATTTACTCTTTCTCTCAATTTCAATTATTTTCCTAAACAATAAAAATTTGAAAGAAATTAAACTATTTAGGAATTTTTTTATAAACTTCTTCGTGATAATTCAATTATTTTCAAAAGTAATAAAATTTAATTATTATCAAAAATTTTAATAAAGTTCATGGAAAAAATTTCAACTATTTTCAAAAATTGATCTTAATTCAATGATTTTTAATATTCTGATATTTTAATAAAATTTACCAAAACAATTCAATTATATTAATCAGCAATGTTGATAAAAATACTGCACCAAAATTCAATTATTTAAACAAAAACTTTTTATAAGATTTTAATTATTTAAAATAGAAAAAAATGTAAAAAAATCTAATGTTTTAAAATTTGGCATTAAGTTCTTCGCATTAATTCAATTTTTTTCAAAAATTCTAAAATTTCTTTCAGGAATTTATTTATTTTTATAAATAATAAAATCATTCGGAGGACGTCAATTATTTTTATAAATAAAAATATTCATCACAAGTATTCAATTATTTTTATAAGTAATGAAATTAAATTATTTTCAAAGATTTTAATAAAATTTCTTAAAAGAATTTAATCATTTAAAAACAATTTTGACAAAATTTTACACAAAAAAAAATCAAAATTCAAAAATTCATGAAAAAACTAAATTTTGATGTTATTTTTGTTTGCCTTGTAAACTATAAAAATAGCCACGAATTTTAATACAAAACCTTGCATTTTTTCTATTTCAGACAATAATTTCTTTTTAAATAACTTAATTTTTAAAGAACTATCATAAAATTATGATTTATAAATTATGTAATGAATCATTTTTACAATTTTCATAAATACTAGATTGATAAAAGAATTTTAATTAAAAATAATAAAAAAAATTTCATTTTGGAAAAGTTACAAATAATTACAGAAATTTAATTATTTTCAAAAGTAATAACATTTTTCGCAGAAATTCAATTATATTCAAAAAATTTTTAAAATTCTGGACATTTCAATTATATTTTTAAAAATAAAAAAAATCTCCAAAATTCAATTACATATGTTCAAAATTTCTTTAAAAATTCTCGTCAAAATTTCAATTATCTTTATAAATAATAAAATTCTTCTCCAAAATTCAATTATTTAAAAATTTTTTATAAATTCTCGTCAAAATTTCAATTACCTTTATAAACAATACAATTCTTTTTGGAAATTCAATTATTTTTTAAAACTTGAATAAAATTCTTGTTAAAATTTCACAAAAATTCAATAATTTTTAATATTTTTAATAAATTTCTTTGAAATAATTCAATTATTTTCATAAGTAATAAAATTTTCACAGGACTTCAATTATTTAATATAAAAAATTTCAAATAAATTTTCAAAAAATATCAATTATTTAAAAAGAATTTTATAAAATTCGTCGCAAGAGTTCAGTTATTGAAAAAAATTTAAGAAAGTTCTTTTCAAGAATTCAATTATTTTTAGAAATAGTAAAATTCTTCACCGAAATTCAATTATTTTTATAAACTTGAATAAAATTCGTTGGAAGAATTAAATAATTTTCAAAAGTAATAAAATTCTTCGCAGAAATTTAATTGTGTTCAAAAATTTTTGTCAAAATTTTAATTATCTTTATAAATAATAAAATTCTTCAATATTCCATTATTTAAAAATTTTTTCATAAATTCTCATCAAAATATCAATTATTTTTATAAATAATACAATTCTTCTTCAAAATTAAAATTTATTTAAAAATTTGAATAAAAATCTTGTTAAAATTTCACAGAAATTCAATAATTTATGAAATTTTTAATAAATTTCTTTGCAATAATTCAATTATTTTCATAAGTAATAAAATTTTCACAGGACTTCAATTATTTAATATAAAAAATTTCAAATAAATTTTCGAAAAATATCAATTATTTAAAAAGAATTTTATAAAATTCGTCGCATGAATCATTTATTTAAAAAAAATTTTAATAACATTTTTGGAAATTTTTTAAAATTATTTTCATAAGTAATAAAACTCATCGCAGGATTTTAATTAATTTTCGATACAATATTTTAATCAAATTCCTCGAAAAATGTAACTATTCTTAAAAATTTTATTAAAATTAGTCTAAAGAATTCAATTATTTAAAAATTTGTTGATAAAATTCTTTATGAGAATTCAATTTTAACAAACATTCAATTATTGAATAAATTATTTATTTTTCAATTTTAATAATTGAATTTTTCCAGAATTTTCTAATAAAAATTGATTAAAAAATGAATTTACCGAATAATCGATTTATTCTTCATGAAAATAATTGAATTATTGCAACGAATATTATTACAATTTTTTCAAATAATTGAATTTTTTTGATAAAATTAACTACTTTTAAAAATAATTGAATTCTTGCGAAGGATTTTATTAGGATTTTTGTAAATAATTAAATTTTTGTTGAAAAATTTGATGCGTTTTTAAATTATAACAAAACATGAAGAAGGTGAGCGCCTTCTTTATTTTTGTAATAATATTCTTATAAATTGTTGTGTTTCAAAAAGGTTTGAATTTGAATGTTCTGAAGAATTTTAATTCCTGTGGAAAAGTGATAATTAAAAACTTATTTAAAAATTTAGTTATTGATGTTTTTGAATAATTCTACAATTAATGAAATTTTTAAATGAATTTAGTAGAACATTTTTTTGAGTATCTAATAATTTTTAGAGTGAATCAAAATATTTTGTATTGTCAGGGGAAAAGTGAGAATTTTGTCTGGAAATCAGGGAAAAGTGAGGGAAAAATAAAATTTAATCTTTATGGCAACCCTGTTGTTCATTTTCTTAGGAAAAATATCAATATTTTGTTTGAAAATTCAGAGATGTAGAAAATTAATTTTTTATTACAACAATGAAAACTTTTTTAATATATTATAAATAAAAATTAATGCCTAAATTAACGGATTTTCGAAGTCTTTTCAAAATTCTCATGCGATTTGTCACTTTGTTTCAGATTCGAACACGAGCCGTGTCCTGTAAACAAATGACAATGGTTTCACCAATTCATTTACTCTTGTTCGGCTCGAGGAAGGTCGAGTACATCGATGGAGTTGTCAGATTGGACAATTGGATTAATTTGGAAATGGAGCCAAAAACAGCGGCAGCGATTGTTGCATTACGACCAGCGCTCGAGAGTTTAGTGATCAGAGCTGCGAAGGATCCGGAGACGGTTCTTGAATTGAGTCCCGTCGAGGAGAAGGTGTTCACGGTGATTAAGAGTCTCTGTGGAATGAATGCGTGTCGTCACGAAATGGAAGCGATTACCGGTGGAGGATTCCAGTCGAGAAGACCACCAAAGGGACACATTACGGGATTTGCAGCTGGCGGTGGACCACCGGCGAAAATGGCACGAAGTGATAGTTATGACAATGACAGTAATGGAAGTAGCGGTGGATTTGGAAGCGGTGGAGGACGAGGATTCAGAGGAAATCGAGGCTTTGGAGGTGGAAGTCGTGGATTCGGTGGAGGTCGAGGTTTCGGAGGTGGTGGTCGTGGCTTCGGCGGAGGCTGGGGCAGTAGAGGAAGATCCAATTTTTAGACTTGAAATTCCTATTTGTATTCACATTTTTATACTCTTAACTATTTGTAAAAGTCACTTTACACTATTGTTAGTGTAATCACTTGAAATAGTGTAACTCAATTTTCCTAAAGTTGTGAGCGTTCAAATGAACGAGACGAAATTTTTTTTTCGTTCAAATATATATGTAAAAATTACTCTACAGAAATTAATTGCAATGTTAATCACATGTTTATTTAGTTAAAAATTATTTTTTTAATTTGAGAAATATTTCTCCAGTCAAGTTGAAATTAAAAAAGTAATAAACGGTTTATTTACGGTTTATTTGAACGTTCAAAACTTTAGGAGCATGTAACGCATAATTTCAATTTTTCAATTTATTTACGATTATTTCATTTGAAATACGAGCTAGTATTTTTTATTTGCTTCCACGTTGCTATTCATTTGTAAACTTGTAATTATCTGGTTCATAGTCCACAGATAAAAAAAAATTGATTTGAATTTCAAAATTAGATTATGAATGTATTTTTTTTTAAGTCGCAGCAAAAATATAAGTGAATAATGTGTTTAATTATTAAATAAATGTGATAAAGGAAATTTAATTGTGTTTCATTTTTCTCCTCCTCTCACAGATATTAAATATTGAATTCTTTTTACTGCAAGTTTAAAAATAATTGCATTCCTTTGAAGAGTTTTATTATTAATGAAAATATGCATTTGAATTCTTGCGAAAAATTTTAGTAACAATTTGTAAAATTATGATTAAATTCTTTTGGAGAATTTGTTTGGATTTTTTTTAAATAATCCATTTTCTTTAATAATTTGAATTTAATGTTTTGAATGTAATTGAATTTTATTAAGAGAAACTTTCGAGTTATTAAAATAATCGCTTCGGTTAAATAATAAAATTAAATACTTTATTGTTGAAGTATATTAAAATTATTTTCAAATTTCAATACAATTCCTGGGAAAAATTTTATTATTTAAAGAAATAATTTAATTCTCGCGAAGAATTTTACTATATATTTTAAAAAATAATTGAATTGTCTCCAAGAATATTACTTAAAAGTTTGGAAAATAAATTAATTTTTTCGAAAATTGGAAATAATTCTAAACTTGGAATCACAAGTGGAATTTTTGTTATAAATTTAGCAGGACTAAATACCTAAGACTTCTTTTTTTTTTAATGGAAAAAATAAAAGTTCAGTGTCAACTATTTGAATTGGGCGTATAAACGGTGCCAAGTCCAGTTGGTATAGTAGAGAACGCATTAAACGACGAGACAAGGAGGAAACTAAGTGTGTACGCACATACACACACGTAAATATTCTCGTCATCGGCAACCTGGTTCGATCGGATGTGCCAAAGCCAAGATCTAACGGGAGACAAAGACAGAAATGATTTTTTGTGTTTGTCTGCGATGGACCTATTTATATGAACAAATGTCGCAAAGTGTTTAAAACGGAGTAAGTATGGCGGTGAAACACGTCTATAGACGACAGTAGTTTATTGTGACCTTTTTTTTTTAAATTCTAACAAATGTCTCGCGAGACTAATTTTTATTCTCTCTTGTGAATTTCTAGTCAAGTCCATTGTGGTTTATACACGTCGCATGAGTGAATTTTGTGCTTATTGAAAAGGAAACAAGGGAGTGAAGAAGAAAATTCTTTTTTTTTTAAAGAAGAATATACATAATAGAAAGAAAAAGAGAGGGAGAGGGAGGGGAAAAAAATTGTGTGTGAGATATTTGTATAAGTTGCGAAACGTCATAACAGCGGAAAACGAAGACACGTTTTACCAAATAGTGTTTCAAGAATGATTCTTCGTAGTTGATTTTTGTGAATTGCAGCCAAATTGTGGAATAATAACTACGTTCAACACTGATTTTTCTCTAGTGTGTCCATGATGACTTGTAATTCGTGAAACAAATCCTTTTTTATTAAAAATAGAAAACTTGCGCTTCGATATTTGGCCACAATGATGCAAGGTTAGGAGATTTGACAGTTGATCAATTTTTTTTGTTTCTCTCGTTTTTGGAGTAGGGTCATATTTATCATTGCTTAATAGTCCTTTCTTTTATAGGTAGAGCAGGTACTTTCATTTCAAAGCATTTAAATTTTCTTTATTGGAGAATTATGTTTTTTTTTGGTTTATTAATTTGTTTCTGTAGTGTAAATGGAGAAAGGAGGACAGTGCTCAGAGCTTAATTGTTTTTGTTTCTTTATTAATATTTCAGTCATTTCAGTATTATGGCTTTTTGTCTTATTTCTCCTTTTTGGAATTTTTCTTTTTCATAATTAAGAATTTGAGAGAATAGTGGGACATTTTCGTAATTCATTAAATATTAACCTTATGTTATAGTTGAAAAAAATCAATAGTGTTTACTAGAAGCAGTTTTATTTCAGGAAATTCAGTTTATTGAGAATATAATTACGTTTTTACATTCGTTGTTATTGCATGAAAAAGTGTTGTTGTTATGTTTTTCGCACACTTTTGTTTATTTATTTATTTATTTATTATGTTTTTGAAATACATATTTGATTCATAATTTGTACGTAGTCAATATAATTTATAATAGTTTAAAATTATGAATTTAATTAAAAGCGAGTTCTGTGAAATGAAAGTGAAATTTAATGAATATTTTTTGCAGATCCAACTCGGGTAAATTCATTAAAAATGGATCAGGAAACGGTTTATGGAACTCATGAGGACAGTCATGTTGTTATGTCGGAAAAAGTGCAATCGTTGGCGGGCAGTATTTATCAGGAATTCGAGAGAATGATTGCCCGTTACGATGAAGATGTTGTCAAAGAACTGATGCCTTTGCTAGTCAATGTTTTAGAATGTTTGGATATTGCGTACACGGAAAATCAAGAGCACGAAGTAGAATTAGAATTACTACGCGAGGATAATGAACAACTTGTCACGCAATATGAAAGGGAGAAACAACTCAGAAAAACTTCCGATCAAGTTAGTTTACTATTTTCATTATTTCTTCAGGATTTGGCCACAAAAAAAATTAATTTCCTCTTTCCCTGACTTTTCCAAATGAAATTTTCACTTTTTCTCTAAACCTAAAAAATATTCTTGGTCACTTGGAAAATTATTAGTTAATTCAAAACAATTTTCTATTGCATTTATTCACGAATTTCGTTGAAAATTAAATTTTGAATAATATTCTTTAAAAATTTCAGAAAATTAATTCAATTTTGAAAGACTTGCAGTTCACATTTTTAAGTATTTTGAAATTTTAAGCAAGTAAAGAACAATAATTAGTTAAATATAATATTAAAATAAATATATTACAAAAGTTATTAGAATTTGAACAACTTAATTTGGAAATTTTTTAAAAATTAGGTTTTTGAAAAATAGTAATTAAAATTTTTTAAAGAAAGAGGTACTTGAATTCTCAATAATAATTTTAATGAATTGAAACAATTGGAAATTCTGTAAAATTTTCTATTTTAAAGAATTTTATTTTTTCCTCTTTAAAAATTGTCTATATAATTATATTTTTGAAATTATATCATTTTATGAATTTACAAAAATTATTCTATCTAAATAATTCAATTCTCGTCGTTGACTTCGGAAAGGAATTGATTTGAGAAAAATTTCAGTTAAAATTTTAAAAAATAATTAAATATTTAAACCGTTATAACTGGAATTTTAGGAATTAATTAATTTTTAAAAGGTTTTTAAATTGAATTCCTTGAAAATTTAAGCGAAGCAAAAATTTAAAAATTATAAATTTTTATTTAAAAAAATTATTAATAACATTATGAATTACAGTTGCAAATTTTGAAAATAATTCTATTTTATGAGCTTTTTCATTGAAGTTAAAGAGAAATTTTAATTCTTTATGAATTAGTTTTTAAATTTTTTATTAAGAAAAATTATTACAGTTTAGAAAAATTTAATTTAGAAAATTCGTAAAATTGTTACAAGAAAATATAAAACTAAATTTTTTTTAAAATTTCTTCTATTTCCGAAAATAATTTTAAAAAATTGAAACAATTGAAAATTTTGCCAACTTTTATTCAAATCAATTTTGAATTTTATTTCAAGTTGCTATTAGAAATATTTTGGAATTTACTATACGAGTTGTTTAAATATTTACATTTAATGAAAAAAAAAATTATATTTTTTAAGAAACTAAGAATTTAATTTTAATTTATAAATTTAATTTTCATTAAATTTGGAAAAGCAAAATTTGAAAGTAAAAAATGGAAAAGAAAATTTCACGCGCGTCCTCCTAGTTTTTTAATAAATATTTAATAATAATTATTTTTTAATACGAATTAAGATTTTCGAAAATTTCGAATTCTAGCCTCTTGAAATTCAGTAACTTATTAATAATATTAATAATTAATTTTCTTTTCAATTCAATGATTATTTTCTACAATGTTTAACTAAAATTTTTCTCCAAATCAATTATTTTGAATAATTTTTCAAAATATTCATTAAAAATTTTCAAATCCACTTGTTAACAATTCAATTTTAAAACAATTACGATTATTTGAAAATTCTTCAATTAAATATACATTAGAAAATAAAAAACTGAAATAATTTTAAAACATTTTCGTTTGAAAATAATTAGTTTCATCGAATTTTTAATTAAAAGTATGTAAAATTCAGACTTTTAAAGATTTTAATTTGAAACCTTCACAAAATTCAATTGTTTCTAAAAATTGAAATTATTAGTAACTTCTCAAAAATTCAATTATTATTTAAAAATTAAAACTTGAAGTGAAATTAACATTGAAATAAATTTTTATTAGAAAATTCTACAAGAATCCAATTATTTAAATACAAACATATGAATAAGATAATTATTGAATTATTATTAATATGATATTTATTGAATAATTAGTTGTATCTTGAAATTTTATTCTCATAAAGAATTATATGAACACATCTTTAAATAAATGAATTCGAATTTTAATAAATTGGAATAGAGTAATAAATAAATAATAAATTAATAAAATTTTTAAGAATAATAAATTTTCGAGAAATTTAATTAAAATTATATTTAAGCAAATTGAAATTATGCAATGAATTTCATTATTTATAAAAATAAGAAAAAGAAAAATTTTTAATAACAAAATTTCAAACAATTGATTTTTTTCGAAAAAAAACAAAGAAGGCAAATTTTTTTTAGCAACTGAATTTCTCTAAAATTTTCATTTTTTCTTACATAGTAATTAAATATTCGTGTAAAATTTTTGTCAAAATTGTTTTTAAATAATTTAATTCTTTTGGTAAATTTTATTAAAATAGTAGAATATTGAAAATCATTAAAAATAATTGAAATTTCCACATGAATTTTATTAAAACTTTTGAAAAAATGATTGATTTCTTGTGATGACGAGAATTTTTTGTTTAATTTTTGTAAATAATTTAATTTATGGAAAGAATTATTGAATTCCTGTGAAATTTTAAATTATTAAAGAAAATAATTAAATATTTGTGTAGAATTTTATCAAAATTGTTTTTAAATAATTTAATTCTTTAGGGAAATTATATTATAATAATAAATATACAAATTGTTGGAATTAAGATAAATTTTGATAATAATTCAAATTTTGCCACAAATTTTATATAAATTTCTGAAAAAATTCGACATATAAAAATAATTGAATTCTTTTGGAAAATTTTATTATAATAGCAGAATATTGGAAATTTTTTTGGAAAATAATTTAAATTTTGCTATGCATTTTATTGAAATATTTGAAAATAATTGAATTTTGTCAAATGATTGGTTTTATTCATTAATAAAGATAACGAAGATGTTTACGACAACTCTTTTTTTTGTTTTTAAATAATTAAATTTCTGCGATAAATTTTATTAAATTTGAAAATAATTGAATTTTTTTATAAATTTTTTAAAAATGTTTGAAAATAATTTAACTTTATTATTTTCAAGTAATTTAAATTTTGTCAATGGATTTTGTTATTAATTTATAAAGATAATTAAAAGATTGACAAGTTTTTGAAAATATTTGAATTGTCGCGAAGAATTTTATTAAATTTGAAAATAATTGAATTTCGAAATGAATTTTATGAAATACTATTATTTACGAAAATAATTGAATTTCTGCGAAGATTTTTGTTAATTTTGAAAATAATTGAATTCTTGTGATGAATATTGTTTTTTATGAAAATAATTACATTTTACAATGAACTTTTTTAAAAAATTCCTGAATATAATTTAATTTCGTCGAAGAATTTGGTTTTTTATAAAGATGATTGAAATATTTAGGAGAATTTTCTAAATTTTTGGAAATTATTGAATTCTTATGATGAATATTGTTTTTTTATGAAAATAATTACATTTTACAATGAGTTTTATAAAAAATTCCTTAATATCATTGAATTTCGTCGAAGGATTTTGTTTTTTAAAAAGATAATTGAAATATTCAGGAGAATTTTCTAAATTTTTTGGAAATTATTGAATTCTGGAGAGAATTTTAATAATTATTAAGATAAGTTGAACTTTTTCATGAAATTGCGTAAAAACTTTAACAATTAAAACTAATTTTAACAGAATTGAAATTACAAGTTGTCAAAAAATACTTTCTGAAATGATTTAATGTATATAACAACTTAATGTCAGTTCTCCAATGGAATTATGTTATTCAAAATAAATTATTATCCAAAAATTTTTAAAAATCTCAAGGTTTTTTTTACAGTTCGTGTTAATTTTATAGTTCACGAGGTAAACAAAAAATACATCAAAATTCAGAATTTTCTTACGAATTTAAGAAATTTAATTTTTCCCAGTGCTTTTAATAAAACTTCCTTACTTTTACCTGATTTCCCTGATCTGTAGCAACCCTGTTCTTTATCTCTATAAGAATAAATTTAATTATTATTAAAATATTAATATTAATAAATATAATATTAATTAATTATTAAAAATAATATTAATATATAAAATTAATATAATATTAATTATTATTATTCCTATTTTCCTCTAATTTGTAATATTTTTCTTTTTTTTCAGAAACTTTTGGAACTTGAAGATGTGGCCGAGGATGAGAGAAAGGAGTTGTTGTCAAAAATCGATAGTCTCGAATCAATTGTTAGAATGTTGGAACTTAAGACGAAGAATTCCAACGACCATGGTACCGCCAGTTCCTCTTTTACACCATCTCCTTACAGTAGAGTTGATTATTTTGAGTTTTTTTGTTCAAAATTTATTCTATTTTGGTTTGTCGGCGGGGTTTTGTTTTTGCATACAGCAAAATCAATTGTGTTTGTTTCGATTACTTAAACTTTTGGGTCTTATGGTTTTTATTCCGTTTAGTTTCAAGTTTTGTTTCTTTTTTATAGCTTCCTCCCCTGCACTTTCCATGGCAAAAAAATCATTCATTTCTTAAAATTGGAAATTTAAGTTCAGTTTTATTGATTCATGCTTTTTATCCTTGTGTTACTTGGAAAATATTTGATTTGGTTTTTTTTTGATAAAAATGTGGTAAGAAATTTTTGATTTGCAGTCGTCAGGCTGGAGGAGAAGGAGGCCGAGTTGAAACGAGAATATTCTCGGTTGCACGACCGATACACGGAATTATTTAAGACACATGTGGATTATATGGAGAGAACAAAAATGCTGGTAGGCAGTACGGAGAGACTGGAAAATGCAACCGGAGGCAGAGGTCCTGGTCGTTTACCGTCACTAGGCTTAACGCAAATGTCGAGGAGTTCAGGACCATTGAGTTATGGATTCCAAAGTCTCGAGGCCAGTATAAATGCCGAGGATATTCCCGAGGAAATTCCAAGTCACGTTACCAATTTGAAATCCGAAATGAGCGACAGCAGCAATGAAACGACAATAGAAACTTCTGACAAGAGCCAACTGACTGATCGTCCCGATCACGAGAATAAGACTACAATAGTTTCTAGACGTAAGTTTTTTTCACTTTATTATTTTCTTGAATCGAAATTTTCGTAATTTTCTAATTTTGTTTAGATGAGAGTCCGGAAACTGAAGTGCCACCGCCAATTGTTACTCCGACTTCGCCGACGGTGGAGAAAATATCCTCGACTCCAAGTGGCCGAACTCGAACTGAAAGAGAGCAGCGTAGCGGAAATACTTTATATCAAGAACTCAGCTTTCAGGACGCTGACGCGCTTGGAGAAATGGACGAAGGTGCCGATATTACAGGTGAAATTTGACCAAAATTTTCAATGCAATTCAAAGTTTGAAATGAATCTAAAGAAATTTTTCCCATTTAAATGTAATTAATTCATAGACAAGTTTGTGATTTTACAGGAAGTTGGGTTCATCCCGGAGAATATGCGTCGTCAGGTGCGTTAATTGCCTTTTTCTTTACTATTGGGTTCTAAAAAAATAACTCGAAAAAATATTTCCAATATTTCAAAATTCAAATAATTCAATCGTTTTAATCGGTAAAATAAAGAGACTGATTAAATTATTTATTCAAATAAAAAATAAGTGTACACGTAAAAATAAGTTGAAAAAAATATTTTTATCAATTTGAAATTTAATTTTCTAATTATTATACATGTATATTGTAAATAAACAAATCTAATGATTAATTTTAAGAGACGAGGAGGTCTTTTCTAATGCTTTAAAATTAATACATAAATTTTTAACAAATCTATACTTCTCTATTTTTTTTTCATTGTTTGTGCCATTGCTGTTGGTCCATTTACTTCAAAAAACCTGATTGATGCATGATAACGAATAACCCACATGTGCAGTTAACGACAACTTCTTCGGTAAGAGTCTTAATTTGTGTCTCTGTCCGCTCTCCGCTTTAATGTGAATTTTTTTTTATTTCTCTGTTTATATCAGGGTTGCCACAGGTCAGGGAGGGATAAAATCTGGGATTTTTATTAAAGTAGTGGAAAAAATAATATTGCAGGATTGTTTTATTCAATTTTTTAATGTTTATTTAGTTAATTATTCAAAATGATGGATTTATAGAAGAGTTTTAGTTAGAAAGAGTAAAGAAAAATTAAATTTTAGAGAAGTTGCCGAAACATTTTACAAACATTTAATTATGTTTGAAACTGTTAAAAAAATTCTCTTCAAAATTTCAATTATCTTTAAAAATAATAAAATTCTTCTCCGAAATTCAATTATTTTCATAAATAATGCAAATTTTGACAGGAATTAAACTTTTTACAAATTTAAAAAAATTTTAAAATGTCAACATCACCATAATTTGATTTTTTTATAAATATTAAAACTCATTGCAGAATTTCTATTATTTTAAATAAAATTTCAGTGGAATTGCTGGGAAAAATGTAATTTTTAAAAATTTTATTAAAATTCAGCATAGAATTTCAATTATTTTAAAAAGTTTTGCTGTAATTTATTTATTAGAATTTAAGTATTATTGTTAATACATTTTTTTTAATTTTCTTGAAAGAATTGAAATAATTTCCACAATTTTAATGATTATTTTCAATATCAACTATTTCAATAAACTTTCATAAAAGAATTCTATTATTGAAGAAGAAATATTAAAATTCTCTTCAAAATTTCAATTATCTTTAAAAATAATAAAATTCTTTTCCGAAATTCAATTATTTTCATAAGTAATACAAATTTTGACAGGAATTAAACTATTTTTAAATTTTTAAAAATTTATTCACAATAATTCAATTTTTTCATAAATATTAAAACTCATCGCAGAATTTCCATTATTGTTAATAAAATTTCAGTGGAATTGCTCGGAAAAATTTAATTCTTACAAATTTTTTTAAATTCAGCATAGAAATTTAATTATTTTAAAATGCTTTGCTGTAATTTATTTATTAGAATTTATGTATTATTGTTAATACATTTTTAAGAAATTTTCTTGAAAGAATTGAAATAATTTCAATGATTATTTTCAATTTCAACTATTTCAATAAAATTTCACATAAGAATTCAATTATTCAACAAGAAATATTATTAAAATTCGTCTCAAGAATTCAATTATTTTTAAGAGTAGAATAAAATTCTTCCCAGAAATTCAATTATGCTTTTGAATTTACAAAATTCTCGTCGAATTTTCAATTATCTGTATAATTAATAAAATTTTTTTCCAAAATTCAATTCTGGTTTAGAATTTACAGAATTCTCGACGAATTTTCAATTATCTGTATAATTAATAAAATTCTTCTCCAAAATTCAATTCTGGTTTAGAATTTACATAATTCTCGTCGAATTTTCAATTATCTGCATAAAGAATAAAATTCTTCTGCAAAATTCAATTAGTTTCAAAAATTTGAATAAAATTCTTGTCAAAATTTCAATTTTTTTCAACAACTTTTCTCAATTCAATGATTTTTAATATTTGCCAGTTTAATAAAATTTCCTAAAAGATTTCAATAATTTAAGAAAATGTAATAATAATTCTACGGAAATATTTAATTTTTTCAATAAATAAAAAAATTTTCATTTGGAATTCGATTATTTACAAATATTTTACAAATTTTTTCGTAATAAGTCCATTATTTTCATAAATAATCAAATTTTCAAAGAGATTCAATTACTTTCTAAATATTTAATTGACGAATTTTCAAAAAATCAGAATTTTGTAAAATTCAATTGTAAATAAATGATTTGAAAATTTTCTAAAGATTCTGGCATAAATTATGAAAAATAATTGATAATGGTTCATTTACTTCTTTCAAACAATTTCAATAACATTTTTGAAATTAATTTATGTTTTTCGAACAATTCACTTTAAATTTAATTAAAAATGATTGAAATCCCGTGAAAAATGTTATTATTTACAAAAAAATGGTATTTTTTCAATAATTTTTATTACATATTTTTTTTAAAGAATTGAGTTCTTTTGAGAAATTTTACTGAAATAGTAGATTTTTGGAAATATTTTAATTTTAGCGAAGAATTTAATTATTTTTTGAAATGTAATTTAATTATTCAGCGAATTTATTACATTTCTTTAATTAATTGAATTGATGTGAAAAATTTTATTACTTGTAAAAATAATTGGAACTCTTGCGAAGGATTTTATTAAAATTTTTTTCGGAAATAATTTAATTTTTTTTAATTTTATGGAATTTTAAATTATTATAAAACACAAAGATAGCGATGACTTCGAGTCGAAGGCTAGGAAGAATAATAATAATAAAATATATTTATTTTTAATAAAACTATTGATGTTTAAATTAAAAAATTACAAAATTACAAATTAATTGTTAATTAAATTAGAGAAATTTGTATATATAAATGTAATAAAATTTTTTTTTGATTATCTAATAATTTTTAGAGTCAAATGGAATATTTAGAGACAGGAAAAAGGTTAAAATTTTGTTTGAAAAACAGGAAAAAGTCAGGGAAAAACAAAATTAATTTTTTGTGGCAACTTTGGTTCTCTATCCGCTTTAAATGCTTTTTTTACTTTACCACTATTGATAATAATAGTTTAGTTATTGTAAACTGTAAATAAATTGCATAGGAAAAGTTCTAATTTTTAGAAATTAAAATACCAAATTTGGTATTTATTATTATTTATTTGGTATTTGGTTTTATATTTAATAGTTTTGATAAAATGACTATTCGGAATATTATTTGTTTTAGGAATGGGCAAGGAAGTGGAGAATCTAATAATGGAGAACAACGAACTTCTAGCAACAAAGTATGAATTCTGGAAAGAAATATTCATCGTTTATTATTTATTATTAAATTATTAAATTAATTACGAGTTAAATTTAATTATGTTTGTTTTTCAGGAACGCTCTAAATATTGTCAAAGACGATTTAATCGTGAAAGTAGACGAACTTACAGGGTATGTAATTTTCTGCTTCTCAAAATTTTGAAACAATTATATCAAGAGTCAGAATGATAAAATTGCAAATTGCTTTTCCAGGGAGCAAGAAATACTTCGCGAGGAAATTCGAGCTCTTCAGCAGGCGAGAGATCGTTTACGACAGAAGGTCACGACCCTCGAGGAAGAATTGAAGAAGACAAAAGAAGAGGCAGAGGCTGCGACCAAGGCTTCGAAGAGCGACGACGAGGAAGACGTTCCTCTCTCGCAGAGAAAGAGATTCACGAGGGTCGAAATGGCCAGGGTTCTTATGGAACGAAATCAATATAAGGAACGTTTCATGGAACTCCAGGAGGCTGTGAGGTGGACCGAAATTATGAGAGCAAATAAAACCGATCCAGCGAGTATTTCAGGTGGAAAACAAACATTCTGGAGGTTGTACGTATCGCTCTATTATTTTTTATTCACCATCCAGTTTCGTTTATAAAGTAGAGAACAAAATTATTAAATTTCCTTTTTTTTTGGTTTCAGTTTTAGTAATCTCTTCACAGGACCGGCAGATCGGGGATCCTTAGTGCGAGCTCCACACTCGTTGCGCTACAGTGCACCAACAAATCAAGTGGTTCCGGCGACATCCTTGGACGCAATTCGTCGACGTACACTGAAAAATAAACAAGAATATCTTGATCAGGGAGACACCATGTGAGAAATCAAAAAACTTTATACATGTATATATTTGTAAAGAAAAGAGAACTTAGGTCACTATTTTTATTTTAGGTTTGTCGCAAAAGCTTTTTAGTCATTCTACTTTTAGACGAAAAACATTTCACAACTTTTACTCTCTTAATTATTGCTCTCATTCTTTTTTAATTTTTATTTTCAAATTTTTAACTCACGCTTGTGGCAAACTTTTGAAAAACGAATATTTTAATTTAAAGCGTCACTTTTTTTTTAGAATTTTATATAGAAATTGTAATTATTATCAATGACTTGTTGAATATTTGTCATTGTTTGAAATTTTTATTGTTTGTCATTGCATGACAATTTAATTATCCTTTATTTATTTGATAAATTAGGGAATTGTTCCTTGATGGAATATCAGGGTTGCCACGCAATCTGGAAAACCTGAAAATATTAGGGAATTTTATAAAAATTGAAAAAACCTATAAAAGTCAGGGAATTTTGATCGAAATCCTGGAAAATTGTTTTTTTATTGCATTTATTCTTGAAATTTAATTTTACTGAAATATTTCAAAATTAATTCAATTCTAAAAAAGTTGTTTTTACGATTTTCACAATTAAATGAACTTAAAAATATTTTCATTTGCAATTTTATAAAATTTCAATTTTAAATGAAGTTGATTAGAAGTTTTAAAAAACCTAGATTTTTAATAAAATTAGTCTCAAGAATTTCAGTATTTATAAAAGTAATTTACAAAAATTTTAATCAAAATTTCATTATCTTTATAAATAATACACTTTTTCACCGAAATTCAATTATTTAGAAAAATTTGAATAAAATTCTTGGCAAAATTTCAATTATTTTTAATATATTTTATAAAATTGGTTTCATCAAATTTCTCGAAAACTAAAATTATTCTTAAAAACTTTATTAAAATTTGTTAGAAGATTTCAGTTTTTGGAAATAATTAAATTTTCAAAAATTCAAAAAATCTTTGAAAATTTGATTTTTTATACTTTTTACGAACAATTCTGTAAAATTAATTTTTTTGAAACAATTTACTTGATACTTTTTTACTGGAACTTATTCAAAAATTATTTTCATCATTACGATTATTATTTTTAGAAGTTTTTACTAATATTTTTCGTTCAATTAATTAATTTTAATAGTTTTTAAAAAAGTTCTTTAACGATTTTTTCAAATCCATTTGTTTACAATAATCAATTTAACGAAATTTCAATTGATCGTAAATTCTTTGATAAAATATATGTAAGGAAATAAAAACTTTAAATTTTATCTAAAATTTTAACTGAAATTCATTTTAAAAATCAATTATAATCAAAAAATTCTATGAGAATTCAATTATTCAAATACGAACAATGACAGGTGTTTGAATAATTCGAATTTTCTTAAAATTCAATTCTGGTAAAGAATTTTATCCAAAAATTTTTTAAATAGTAGAATTTTTTCGACGAATTTTAATAAAATTCTGTAGAATAATAATTACGTTTTTTAAGAAACTCGATTAAAATTAATGTATTACAAATAATTGAAATTTTGCAATGATTTTTTTAAATTTTTATTTTCTCGAAAAATAATTGAATGTTTGTGTAGAATATTATAAAAATTTTTGTTAAATAATTGAATTTTTCAACTATAAAAAAACATATTTTATTAAATAATTGAATGTTTTTTAAAATTGAATTTTCAATAAAAAAATTTATCAACAATTTTTTAAATAACTGAATTCTCTTGACAAATTTTAATAAAATTTTTACGAATGATTTCATTTTTCGAGAAATTTGACAAAAATTCTACATATATTAAAAATAATTTTAATTCTGACAGGAATTTTATTAAAATTTTTCAGAAATGTTTGAATTTTGGAGAAAAATTTTATTATTTAGAAAAGTAATTGATAATTGACGAGAATTTTTGTAAATTTTTCAAAAATCATTGAATTTTTGCAAAGAATTATATTAGTTTTGAAAATAATTGAATTCTTGAGACGAATTTTATTAAAATATTTTTTTTAATAATTGAATACTTTTGTTACATTTTTTTGAAACAGTAGACATTGAAAATAATTGAATTTTGCCAAATTATTTTGATAAAAATGAAAAAAAAATTTTAAATAATTGAATTTTTTGAAGATTAAATAAAAAAAATAATTTAATTTAAAAAAATCCTAATTTCTATATGAAAAAAAGAGTAATGATTAAATATTTATTTAAAAATAAAGTAATTATTTTTTTCGTATTCGTTTCTAATTAATAGTAAATTTAGTTTTAAAAACCTTGGAAAAATTTCATTTTTTAACCTGGATAACCGGGAAAAGTTAGGGAATTTGAAAAGAGCAGAAGCGTGGCAATCCTGAATATTAATTTATTTTTTAATTGTTTTTTAATGAATTTTTAATTGTTAGAAAGAATTTTATTATTAGAGATTTAAATCTCTTTAAATATGGAATCTATCTATTTTAAAGTAGAACGAATTATTTAAAATTAACATCTATTTTTATAAAATAGATAGAAATTGTATATTTTAATTGAAAAAAATTTTTTTTTTGTTGAAAATTTAGAATATTGTTGAAATATTTGAAAAGAAATCTGGTTTCAACTTGTAGAATTTTAAATTCAATCGCTAATTTTGCTTTTAAATGTGTTTTAGCCAAAACTATACCAAAATATTGGTAATTTTTTTCGAATGATTTCTATAAAATCAGTTTTTCAAAAGTCAAAACATAAAATATGACGCTTTGAAATTGAACTGCATGTAATGTTTATAGTGATAAATTTTGCCAAAAAGAAAAATTTTTAATTTACTCTTTTCAATTTCATTTGCTTTGCTAGAGAATATTTTTTTTCTACACTATATTTACTTTTTAACACTATTTTTCTATTACAATCTTTAATACGTTTATTTATTTATTTATTAAATACACAATAAGTCATTAATATAAATTTGAAGACAATTGAAATAACACCACTGTTGTAAAAAAAAGATTTACTTTCTGCTTTTCTCTCTCATTTGTAAATATTATTCATTCTGATTAAAAATTGTTTTCTTATGATTTAGTAAATTGAAATTAATTTTTCATTATATAGGACATTTCCTATATATGAAATTTATGAAAATTTCAAAATGATTCTAAGTCATGAATTGCTGGACAATTCGATAATTGTTACGGCCTTTGTATCAACAATCAAAAAAAAAAATTGTGATTTTATTGTGTACATAGGAGTTTGTATATTATTTTTGAAACGAGTTTAAAATTATGATCTCTATTTATCGAGAAATAAACGAGATTTTAATTTAATTTGACTTTTATTTCAAGTGATTTTTCGATTTTTAGGATTATTTTGATTTTGCGTTTCTAATAATAATAATAATAATAATAATAATAATAATCTTAAAAATGTTTTGGAAACTTTCAGTTTTTCTATATAAGCAACGAAAAATTATTGACTGTAGTTTGATAGTTTACTTTATTGTAGTTTTTAGTTTTTTACTTCCTCCACTTTATAGAAAAAAAAATTTATCAAAAATAATTTTTAGTCATTAAAAAGTTGTTGTCGAGGATGTTCTGAGATCTTTTGGGTTCTAAAACATTATTGCATACTTTGGATTTAAACAACGAAACTTTGTCCATTTGTTTAAAAATTGTTATAATACACTTTCTATTTTTTGCTTCATGTCTGCAATTATTTAATTTGACATTTGGTGTTGTGACGTTTGAAACGAAAGAAAAATTGATGAGGTTTGGTGGTTTGTTCTTTTAGAAAGTAAAGATACGTTTTTACTTTCTATGAGGAAGTAAAATTGATTAAAATTAATAGCAATGCGAAGGGTAAGTGAACGAATAGAAATTCGTTTTTTGAAGAAAAATTAAAAAGAAAATTGGAGAAATATTAATAATAATAGAACTTATTTATTTACAGGTCGTCGGAGAAACTTGTGGCGAGACGAGCGAATGAACGAAAAGAACAATATCGACAGGTACGGGCTCACGTGCGTAAAGAGGATGGAAGATTACACGCTTACGGATGGAGTTTACCGGGTAAACCGAGCGCACCCGCGAGACAACCGGTTCCCGTTCCTGTTTATTGCCGACCACTTCAGGAAACCGAGCCAGGAATGAAGGTGAATATCGTTAAAAGAATAATTTTCAAAGTTTGCCAAAGGTCAGGAAATTCAGGGAAAAGTCTGGGAAAGTAGAATCAGTCAGGGAAGTCAGATGAAAATCAGGGATTTTTATTAACAGTACTGGAAAAAATTAAATGATTGGAATTTATAGAAACATTCTGAGTTCTTGTGTCCCTTCATTTGCCTCTAAAACTATGAAATTAAAACTTATGATTTAAATTCTGTTAAAATTAGTTTCAATTTTAAAAGTTTCGAAGCAATTCATTCAAAAAATTGAACTAATCTATTTATCTAATTAAAATAAAAAAAAATTTAATAATTAAATATTAAAATTCTTTCCAGAATTCAATTATTTCCAAAAATTTAGCAATTTCTCGTCAAAATTTCAGTTATCTTTATAAAAACAAAATTTTTCGACGAAATTCAATTTTATTCAGGAATTTGTATAGAATTTATTGTAAAATTTAATTATTTTCATAATATTTTTATAAACATCTTTGAAAACAATTTAATTATTTCCTAAAATTTTTAAAAATTCTTCGAAACTTTTCAATTATAATTAATAAAATAGTAAAACTCTTCGCAATAATTAAATTATTTATGTAAATTGTAAAATTCTTTGCAGAAATTCAATTCTTTCAAAACAATTTTAATAGAATTCCTCGAAAGAATTGAACTATTTTCAAATATTTGCATAAAATTAATTTATTTCCTGAAATTTAAATAAATTTTTCGGAATAATTCAATTATTTTTATAAATAATAAAATCAGAGGGAAATTGTTCGGAAGAATTAAATTATTTTTATAAATAATAAAATTCTTCTTTGGAATTAAATTATTTTCAATACAATTTTAATAGAATTCTTTTTTATAAAATTTAATTACTTTGAAACTTTTGAATTAAAATTAAATTAAAGTAAAAAGATTCTTTGAATGAATTCAATCACTTTCTTCAAATTTTTTTCATAATATTCTTTGCAAGAATTCAATGATTTTTAATACATTATTTTTAAAATTGAAAATATTTAAAATGAAAAACTTAGAAACAAGAAAGCAATCAACAAATTACGTATACAAACTGCGAATTGATTACCGAAATACAATTATTAATATCGAAGAAAATAATTGATTTAAAGGAAAATTTTACTTAAAAATTGTAGAAAATAATAATAATAGATTTGAAATATTGAAAATAATTTTAACGAAATCACAGTAATAATATTCGAATAATATAAAATAATTATTTTATCACTCGGTAATATTATAAATTTCTTCAATTAAGTTTATTTTTTCTCAATTCAATGATTTTTAACATCTACTATTTTAATAAGATTTTCTAATCGAATTCAATTATTTAATAAGAGTTTTGATCACATTCTACGCAAACATTTAATTAGTTTCATAAATAATAAAAATGTTACTGGAAAATTTAATTATTCACATATTATTTGTCAATTTTTTCATGAAAATTCTTAATTTCTTAAAAAATATAATTCTTCTTACGATCCCTTCATTAAATGTAATTATTTAAACAACTCGTATAGTAAATGTCAAAATTTTAATAAAATTTTCCCAAAGAATTAAATTATTTAAAAACAATTTTGACAATTTTTCACTTCAAGTTTCAAATAATAATTGAATTTTTGAGAAGTTACTAATAATTTCAATTTTTGGAAACAATTGAATTTTGTGAAGATTTTAGATTAAAATCTTCAAAAGTCTGAATTTTACATACTTTTAATTAAAAATTCGATGAAACTAATTATTTTCAAACGAAATTGTTTTAAAATTATTTCAGTTTTTTATTATCTGATGTATATTTAATTGAAGAATTTTCAAAAAATTGTAATTGTTTTAAAATTGAATTGTTAACAAGTGGATTTGAAAATTTTTAAAGAATATTTTGAAAAATTATTCAAAATAATTGATTTGGAGAAAAATTTTAGTTAAATATTGTAGAAAATAATCATTGAATCGAAAAGAAAATTAATTATTAATATTATTAATAAGTTACTGAATTTCAAGAGGCTAGAATTCGAAATTTTCGAAAATCTTAATTCGTATAAAAAAATTATTATTATTAAATATTTATTAAAAAACTAGCAAAACGCGCGTGAAATTTTCTTTTCCATTTTTTACTTTCAAATTTTGCTTTTCTAAATTTAATGAAAATTAAAATTAAATTTATAAATTAAAATTGAATTCTTAATTTCTTAAAAAATATAATTATTCTTGCGCTATTTCATTAAATGTAAATATTTAAACAACTTGTATAGTAAATTCCAAAATATTTCTAAAAGCAACTTGAAATAAAATTCAAAATTGATTTGAATAAAATTTGGCAAAATTTTTAATTGTTTCAATTTTTTAAAATTATTTTCGGAAATAGAAGAAATTAAAAAAAAATTTAGTTTCATTTTTTCAAGTAACAGTTTTACGAAATTTCTGAATTAAATTTTTCTAAGCTGTAATAATTTTTCTTAAGGGCATCCGGGAGAAAATAGTGTTTCGTGATCGCGCTCTCATTTAAAAAGAAAAGAATATTTTTAGTCGGAAATTTTTTGTAAATATAGATGAACGCTCTGGGACTAGCGGCCCTCTCGAAATTTTGCAAAATTTTGATAAATAATAATTTAAAAAATTGTTTAAACATAGGGAGAAATGGGGTTTTTAACAGTTTGGTATCGCGCTCTCATTTTGAGAGGACAAAATATTTCCGGTTCATATTTGGAGAGGTGATAGAAGAAGACTCACTGAGGAGCGGTCCTCTCCGTTTTTGCAATAATCTTGCGAGGAAATTATTTTATTTACGATTGAAAGTCAAGTAATTTGAGGTTGGAGACGTTTTCGTAGTTCAAGTCGCGGTCACCACCGAGAATTGGCGCCACCTCCTTGACCACCGACACATAGATCCACTTGTCTGTGTGCTCGCCGCCATGTTGTCCCCCACTTTCGCCAAAAATTAAACTTTTGTAATTCCGTTTTTCAATATTTATTTCAAAAATTACTTGCAAATTTTAAGAACATTCTTTATCAGCACGAATTCCTCTAATTATCCTAATAAATCAGAACCAGATATCTCTAACTATTTAGAAGTGAGACGAGAGGCGGGAAAACACTTTTTGGGGACAATTTTTCCCGGATGCCCTTAAACAAAAATTTAAAAACTAATTCATGTTTATTTTTCCTAAGGAATTAAAATTTCTCTTTAACTTCAATGTAAAAGCTCATAAAATATAATTATTTTAAAAATTTGCAACTGTAATTCATAATGTTATTAATAATTTTTTAAAATAAAAATTTATAATTTTTAAATTTTTGCTTCGCTTAAATTTTCAAGGAATTCAATTTAAAAACCTTTTAAAAATTAATTAATTTTTAAAATTCCTGTTATAACGGTTTAAATATTTAATTATTTTTTAAAATTTTAACTGAAATTTTTCTCAAATCAATTCCTTTCCGAATTCAACGACGAGAATTGAATTATTTAGATAGAATAATTTTTGTAAATTCATAAAATGATATAATTTCAAAAATATAATTATATAGACAATTTTTAGAGAGGAAAAAAATGAAATTCTTTAAAATAGAAAATTTTACAGAATTTCCAATTATTTCAATTCATTAAAATTATTATTGAGAATTCAAGTATTTTTTCTTTAAAAAATTTTAATTACTATTTTTTAAAAACCTGATTTTTTAAAAATGTCCAAATTAAGTTTTTCGAATTCTAATAACTTTTGTAATATATTTATTTTAATATTATATTTAACTAATTATTGTTCTTTACTTGCTTAAAATTTCAAAATACTTAAAAATTCGAACTGCAAGTCTTCAAAATTCAATTAATTTTCTAGAATTTTTTAATAATATTATTCAAAATTTAATTTTTAAGGAAGCTAACAAATTAAAACACTATACACATTTTTACAAGTTAACGTTCCTTCTTATCACATATCAATTTAAACTACTAAACAAAACATATTCTTTAGGTATAGTAAAAAAAATCAAAATTTTTTCTGGAACTCAGGGAAAAACATAATAAAATTTTTGTGGCAATCCTAATTTTCACCCTTTGGAAAAAAATGGATGAATTAATTGAAATGACGAATTTTTTTTATAGATATGGTGTGGAGCTGGAGTGAATTTAAGTGGCGGTAAAACGCGAGACGGCGGATCAATGGTGGGCGGAAGTGTATTTTACGCAGCCGAAGCACGTGAGAATAACAGCGTGGTGAAAGTCGAGGCCGAGGATGCGGTCGAGCATTTGGACAAGGAACTCCAGGAGAGTGAGCAACGTCGTCTCGAGGCCGAGCGTCTCGAGCAACAATTGAGTTCGCACGTTTGGATTTGTACGTCAACGCAAAAAATGTCAAAAGTAACTGTGATAGATGCTAATAATCCGGCTGAAATACTTGAGGTCTTCAATGTATGCCAAAGTCATTTACTTTGTATTGCGAGTGTTCCGGGTGCCAAAGAAAGTGACTACGCTCAAGGTCCCAATGACGAGGTGATAGCAAATATAGTCATCGAAAATGATAAGACAAACAAAATTAATGACAATTCAACAACGTCAACATTAGACGATAATAGCAAGACTGAGACGGAACAAAAGGGAGCTGAAGTTAATGAGGTTGAACAAAATTCATCGACCGAAGTCGAGAATAATGGTGAGACTGTTAATTTGGGGAAGGTTCAGTTTGTCAAGAATGTCGGGGAAATTTCGACAATTTGCGATGGTAGTGGAAGTGAGAAGGAGACGAGTTCGGAGAATGACGATGATAATGGAACACCAATTGAAAAAATGTCCTCAATTCAACCGACCATGTGGCTCGGTGCTCAAAATGGAGCAATTTTTGTTCATTCGGCTGTTGCCAAGTGGCCCGTTTGCTTACATTCGGTGAAACTCAAAGACGCTGCTCTGGCTATCGTGTAAGTTTTATACTCTTTTCCTGCTTTTTAAGGAGAGTTTGAGAACAAATTTACTCACGTGGACAAAGAAACTATTACAGACTTCGCACTCGATAGTGAATTTTAAGAAAGTAGCAAAAAATAGCTTTCAACCTAAAAAGAAGCAATGAGAAACAAACTATTGAAAAATTAAACTTGACGACCAAAAAAAGTATTAGACACTTCACAAAACTGATAAAAATCTCATTCTATATTTTATTTTTCAGACTTTTTGCTTCTTTCTTATCCTGAATTATCAGGATAAGAAAAAAGTAAATATTTGCAACGAATTTTATAATTCATGAAAGAATTTAAATATTTAGAAAAATAATTGAATTCTTTCGATGAATTTTACTAAAATTTTTAAATAATTAATTTCCTACGACTAATTTTATGTAAATTTTAATTTAACTAATTCAATTCCTGGTAGACTTTTATTATTCATAAAAATAATAAAATTCTTGGTAGAATATTTTCTAATCCTTTTGCTCTAAAAAATGTAATTTCTAATGAAATCTGTCTTCTGGAAATAATTTTTCTAGGAAGTTTCGATTTCTAAAAAAGAATTTTCTAACTTTTAATTTTCTAAAATTTGTAAAATTGTATAGTTTTTTACAAAAGTAGGAAAATTATTAAAAATTTAAGATTTGAAAATAGTTACTATTCTGAAATTTTTCAGTTTCTCAATAATAATTCTGTTCACCAAATTATGAGTTTCTTTATGAAAAAGAAGAAAAAATAAAAATTATTTTTTTTATTATTGAAAAAATTAAAAAAGAAAAAATTTTAAAAATGTTAGGAAACAAAGAAGCAAACAACTAATTTGGTCAGGGAATTTAAAAAAAAATGTTCTAGAAAACCTGGAAAAGTCAGGGAATTTTCAAATGCTGGATTCGTAGCAACCCTGATTTTATTAAAACTTGTTATGAAATGATTGAATTGTTTTGCGAAATTTTATGAAAAAATTAGATATTGAAAATAATTGAGATTAATTTTTTAATTTCTAGTACATATTAGCGAATTTAATGTAGTGGAAATTTTCAAAGAGAAAAAACAGATTTTAATGGCTGAAGTCTAAAAAAAGTTCCCAAATAGTAGCATAATGGAAAAATGTAGTAAATAGTAGGATTTAGTAGATCAGTGCGAAACATGTGATTAAAATTTTCATTTTTCTGACAGTTTTCAGGCAAAAAAAATAACAAATCTTTATTTTCAGACACGTTCAGGGTCGAGTGCTGGTGGCACTGGCGGACGGCACAGTCGCAATATTCCGAAGAGGACCAGACGGACAATGGGATTTAACCCAGTATCATGTGATAACTTTAGGCAATCCTCAACATTCCATTCGATGTATGGCTGCAGTATTAGGAAAAACAGTTTGGTGCGGTTACCAAAATAAAATCCACATTATCGATCCAATAACATTGACCCTAAAGGTAAATTACTCTTCATTTCTAAATCTCCTTCTTTTCAATTGAAGCGTTTTGTGCAGAAACAGTAGCATAAGTCCATAAATCGAAATTGTTCAGAAATCAATAAAAACTGCTTTACTTGTAAATGCTGAGATTTTTTCTAATTTTTCTCTTTGCATTATATTCTAGTAACCTTTCAGTTAAAATATCCAATGTGATTAATTCTTTATCCACTTAATATAAGAAATAAAAGAATAAATTAACATTTGGACTTATTCTGTTTCTGCTCAAAAAGTCAAAATGAAATGAAAAACACAGAAAATTTATTGAATCGAGTAAAGTATCAAGGTTTTATTAAATATTTAGTAATATTTATTTAAAATATTTAATTTGGATAATTTTTAGTAACATTTTATATAAATAATAAAATTGTTTTAAAGAATAATTTTAATCAATTTTCAATATTTTGTAATTAACTTTATTAAAGTCTGTGGTTTTTCATTCTGTCCGTTCGCAGTATGAAGTTAGTTTTTGTATATGCTTTTCTTTTTTTTCGTTTTGAAAACACATTTTTCTTGATAATAAATAATGTTTGATTTATTAATTTTATAATTATATTTTGTTTATTTGTTTTAAATTATTAGATTCTTTTGAAATAAAAAGTTGTGAAATTTTTATTTTTTAATTACAATTTTTAACAAATTTTTTCTATTTTAAATTAATAAAAAAAATGTGTAGGAAGAATTTGTGTATTTCATAATTACAATTTTTATTTTTTTCTGTATATAAAGATATTTTATATTTTACTAGCTAAAAAAACGCTCGTGTACTTTCTCATATAATTATTAAAAAACAAAATATTTAATTTCATTTGAAGAATTTCTTTAATAAGATTTAATTTTTTAACCTTCTAAAAATTAATTTATTTTAAGTTTTATCTAGAAATTAATGAAAAAATTTGAATAATTTCTTTTTCTTTATTTAAAATTGAAGGAAAAATAGAGTAATTTGAAGTATTTTACAAAATTTGTAGTATTTTTTTTTAACAAAATCAGAAATATTATTTTTTTAATATCTATTGATTAATAACTTCTTTCATTTTTTATACAAAAAAAAAGTTTTTAAAATTTTCTTTATTTGTTATAAAAAAAAAATTCAAATTATTTTACAGAATGTTAAATTGTATTGAGAAAAAGGTAAAAAATTTGAAAAATTTCTTTTCTTAACTTTTCAATCAGGACTTTCAATAAAATTCTGATTTTTTGGAAATAAATAATATAAATTATTATAATTTCCATTTAATATTCATAATGTTTGTTATGCTATGTTTGTACTGCGGACTGACACTACGATAAAAATTGTATACTATGAAAATAACTTAATTCTCGAGGAGAATTTCGATTAAATTTTTTAAAATATATTGTAATTAAATTCTTTTTGCAGGAATGTCTTTGAATTTTTTGTCAAAAATGGGAGTTTCTTTAATAATTTTAATTAAACATTTTAAAAATAATTGAAATTTTATGGAGAAGAATTTTATTAAAATTGTATTAAAAATAATTGAATTCTTGCGAAAAATTTTACTATTTATGAAAATAATATAATTTTTACGAATTATTTAGAAAGATTTGTTAAAATTTTAGGAAATATTGGAATTCTTTCGTGAAATTTCATTAAAGTTTTTGAAAATATAAACTTAAGTTATTTTTTTTAATTTTGATTATGAAATTATTTAAGAAATTTATGTTTGTTAATAAAAAAATTTGTAATTTGTATAACAGTATCATATTGAATACTACGTTCCGCGCGCGTATCGTTTGCTAGTTTGAAATTAATTCAGTCACCATTATCACTTTCTGGTTTCTTTAAGTGAATTTCATTTAGAATATAAACTGTTTAATATAAATTACAAACACGTCAAGAATAAAAAATTAAATTTATTAAAGAACACCACAAGTTTTTGCAGGAAATGATAATTGAATAATTTTTTTTCAAGGATTTAGAGTTTAGTCACTTATTTAATATTTTACCAGATTGTCAAGCTTCATTGAAAGATAAATTTTCAGATAAAAAAGTGATTTTCGAAAGAAAATGAACTTATGCGGTTTCTGCACAAAACGCTTCAATTGTTTTGAATTTGTTCTTTCAGTCTTTAATTCCTATTTTTGTATATGAAAATTGATGATAGAGTCAAATATGTGAAATCGGTAGTGCACTTATAATTGCAGTGTTCCGTGGACGCACATCCTCGTCGGGAGTCACAGGTTCGTCAATTAGCGTGGCTCGGTGAGGGTGTTTGGGTCAGTATTCGACTCGATTCAACATTGAGATTATATCATGCACACACCTATCAGCATCTTCAGGACGTTGATATTGAGCCGTATGTGAGCAAAATGCTCGGCACTGGGAAACTCGGATTTTCATTTGTTCGAATCACTGCCTTGCTTATTTCATCAAATCGACTCTGGATTGGAACTGGGAATGGAGTTATTATCTCTGTTCCACTTTCTGAAAGTAAATGACGTTTATAGTTTTTATTTATTTAATTCCTTTATATCTATAATTACTTTATTTTCTTTGTTGGGAGTGCGTTCAAAATGTGTTTTTTTTGGAGTAATTTTTGTAATAATTGTCGTTTAATTGAAATAAAGGCGCCGGTGGATCGATGGCGATTTCGAGAGCACAAGCGAGAGGAGGAAAAGGAGACGCTCCGGGAATTGGAGTTCGGGTATTTGCTTCCGATCATGGAGTGACTCCAGGAAGCTTCGTGCCTTACTGTAGTATGGCTCATGCTCAACTCAGCTTTCATGGACATAGGGATGCTGTAAAAATGTTTGTCGCCGTTCCTGGTAAAGATATGATTCCAATAATATCGAATTCAAATTCATTTTTTATGTCAGTGAATTTTTTTTCTACAATTCAAACTTTTTTTTAAAACGTTATTTAATCTTGAAAAGTTATTTAGTCTTGACATCCCCTTCCGTTCAGAATTCAAAAATTTTCAATTTCAGAATTTGGGGTTTTACTTTATACAATTAAAATAACAGAGGGTTGTCGTGAAAATTTAAATTTGTCAATCCCTGATTTTCAAAAAAAAAATTTTGTCTTTTTCCCTGACACTAAAGAATATTTTGATTTACTCTAAAAATGATTAGATACTCAAATGTTCTATTACATTTAATTACGAATTTCCTTCATATTGTAAAATTATTTCAAAACATCAGAAACTTTATTTTTGAATATATATATTTAATGAATTATTTTTAGCAATTTTCGAAGATCTCTTTGAGATCCTCTTTGAGGATTTTCAAATCTATTTGTTTACAATTATTTAATTTTACGAAATTTCGATTATTTGGAAATACTGTAATTAAATATATAATAGAACATAAAAAATTTAAATAATTTTTTAAAAAAATAGTATTAGAATTTCTCGAAAATATTAATTCTATCGAATTCTTAGCTAAAAGAACGAAAAATCCAGATTTTTAAAGATTTTAACTTGAAATCTTTTACAAAATTCAATTATATCTAAAATTTTATTTCAAGTTCAGTTTCATTATTTATGAAAATAATTTAAACACTGTAAAAAAAATTATTATTTATGTGAAAAATTAAATATTTGCATATAATTTTATTAATTTTGTTTAAATAATTGAATTTTGTTGGGAAATTTTTGTGAAAATAATTAAAACACTGTAAAAAAATTTATTATTTATGTGAAAAATTAAATATTTGCATATAATTTTATTAATTCTGTTTAAATAATTGAATTCTGTAGGGAAATTTTATTAAAGTAATTATTCTATTAGTAACTGTATTATTATAATCCAATGAATTGAAAAAAATTGTTGAAAATAATTTAATTTTGGAGAAGAATTTAATTATTTTCAACCATTTTTTTCAAATTCGAAATTCGACGAGAATTTTTTAAAATTTTTAACCAAAATTGAATTTTGCAGAAGAATGTTATTATATACTTTTGAAAGAAATTGAATTATTGATACAAATTTTAATACAATTTCTTGTTAAATAATTGAATTCTTTTCTAAAATCTTTTTGAAATTTTGAAAGAAATTGAATTCCGAAAAAGAATTTTCTTTATAAAAATAGTTGAATTTTTAATGAAAAATGTTATCTTTAGTGGAAATAATTGAATTCCAGCGAAGAATTTTATTAATATTTTATAAATAATTCAATCCTTATGAAAAATTTTATTAGTTATGAAATAAAATTAAATATTTTCGTAGAATTTTATTCAAATTTTTTTTAAATAATTGAATTCTTTCGATGAAGTAAGATTCATTTTTAAGAATAATTACATTTTCCAAAAAATTCTTTTGAATTAAATTGTCTTGTAATTCATATATAAATTGTATTAAAAATAATTGAAATTCTGCGATGAATATAATTATTTATGGAAATAACTGAATTCCTAAAGAAAAATTCATTAAAATATTCGTAAATCTTCAATTACATGCAGAAATTTTAATAAAATTTTTCGACAGAATTGAAATATTTCGTTGAATAATGTTAAAAATGTTTGCAGAAATCCAATTAATTCGAAATATTTTAAAATAAAATTCTTCTCAAGAATTTAACTATTTTTTCAACTATCAAAATTTCCACTGAAATATAGATATTTTCAGATGTTTTGATAAAACTTTTTCGCGAGAATTCAATTTTTTAAATACAATATTTTAAAAATTAGTCCATAAAATTAATTTTTTTTTTTGAATTTTAATAAACTTCTTCGAAATAATTTAATTATTCGATTAAAAACTGTGATACAATTCTTTATAAAAATGAAATTATTTTCAATACAATTATTATTGAATTCCATGAAAGGTTTTTTTCAACAGAATTGAAATTTTGCTATGAATTTCATTATTTGTGAAATTTATTAAGTTTTCGAGAAGGAAAATTAGATTGAAAAATTAATAATTATAAGTAATTTAATTTAGGATTATTATTATTGTAAATAAGTAAATGTTTGCGTAGAATTTTATTATTTTTTAAATAATTGAGTTTTTTCGGAGTATATTATTAAAATAGTAGATATAGTCAATCATTGAATTGAGGGAAAGTTTTGAAAATAATTTAAATTTTCACCAAGAATTTTATTATTTTATGGTAACAATTGAATTTTGGAGAAGAATTTTATTTTCTATATAGATATGTAATTATTTTGACAAGAATTAAAAAAAATTTTGTACACATTTGAATTTTTGCGAAGAATTTTATTACTTTTGAAACTAATCGAATTTCTGCAAGTATTTGTAACTTCTATTCTCCAAAATTCAATTTTGGAGAAAAAATTTTTTGTCAGAAATAAAATTATTGAAGGTTTTGTATTTGAAACAATAAATAATAACTAATAATAATAAGTAAATAAAAATAATAATTATAATATAATTATAATGTAATATGATATAATATTATTATTGATAAATTATTATAATTAATTTATAATTTAATTAATTAATTTATTTATTTATTTATAATTAAATTATTATAATTATTATTATATTGTTATTTATAATTTGAATTCGTGTTAATTTGGAGGAACCCACAAATAGACACAAAAATTCAGATGTTTCTCATGAATTCTAAATTGTAATTTTTTCCCGTGATTTTAAAAAAATTTCCTGACTTTTACCTGATTTCCTAGACCAATTTTACTTTCCCTGACTTTTTTCCGAATTGCCTGACCTGTGTCAATCCTGAATAATAATAATAGTCAATCTGTTGCTAAACGAGCTGTCGATAATCAATATTAGCAATGAATTTGTTAATTTTTATTTAATTAAATAAATTTTTTTAGGTCACGGAGGACACAGTGCGATCTCGGACGGTTCTATTCCAGCAATGCTAGTCTTATCCGGTGGAGAGGGTTACATTGATTTCAGAGTCGGTGAGTTAGAAAAAAGAAAACTTGATCATCACTCTTTTTTGCTTCTTTAATTAACTCTTCTAAATTTGATTTCTGAATTTCTAATTTTTATTTTGGATTTCATATAGTAATATTATTAATAATTAATAATTAATAATTCACATTCTTTTTTCTTTGAAATTTTTTCATTTAAATATATAGGATAATTTTTTTTTTTTGTAAAAAAAGAATCTCGAATCTGTGAAAAATATGTTTTGTGGAACGACGTTGCGATTGATGTATAATTTCAGCGGACGAAGCTGAGGACGAGAGCGACGTGGCAACACATCTGATTGTGTGGCAGATGGTCAGGTATGCCCCCAGAGAGTATGTAACGACGAACTCAAATAATTTCTTTCGAGTTCCAATTACAATTCTGTCATTCGCTTGAACAAAAATTATTATTCTTTTCTAATGATTGAAACAAAATTAATAATAATATTCTTTTCATTGAATGTTTCGCTCGTGACAAAACTAACAAAAATGCATCTTCAAATCGTAGTTAGACAAATCTAACCATATTATTAAATTATATATATACACACTTGTGAATGTACTATAAAAAAAATATTCTTGTGGTTCAATTTTATTGACTGTCTGAATTTTGTCTGTAGTTGTCTTTTTAAGGAATTGACAATTGGAACTTTAGTCAATTTTGAATTATTTTAAATTTAAATCGTTTAAATAGTCAATATAATTGTTCCTTTCAATTTTATTTTCTGTTGTTTGAATAGTCAATTTAATTGGTGATGTTTTTTCGGGGTTATTAATATTGTTTAGCACTTTTTTTTCAAGGAAAAATCAAAAAAATATTTCAGTGGAATCGGAAAAAAATGTTTCCTTTTTTTCAATGTAAATAGACAACTTTTTATTATTTCCGGTATCGTGATCCAAATTTTTATCCTTCCATTATTTCCTTTTACTCTCTGGGGGTTGGACAGATGGAGAACATTTTTTTTTTCTTGAAATTAAATCGTTGGTTGTGGTAAATTATTTCATCGAACACTAGTTTTTTTTGAAGATTTAAATTTGATTACTATTTTTTTTCACTATTTTTACAATCTTCGTATTTTACATTCGTCTTCAGGGTGTGTCATAATTTTTTCCGGTTTTTTTTAAGTCATCAACTTTAAATTTATTTGATTTCAAACATAAATAAATTTAGAAATAGTTTCAAAAGTTTTTATTAGACTTTTTATGAATAATTAAATTATGTTGACGAGTTTCTTTAAATTTTTTGAAAATGTTTTTTTTTAGTAATTTTAATTGAAAATTTGAAAAATAATTGAATTGAACAAAGAAGTTTTTCAATTTTTTAAAAATAATCTTGTCGGTTTAGAATTATAATGGAAAATTTGTTTTTTCAATTTTATTAAAATTATGTTGATAATAGTTGAATTTCGGCAAAGAATTTTACTATTTATAAAAGTAATTGAATCCTAAAGAATGCTGTTATATTTATAAAAATAATTCAATTGTTTTTATTTAATTTAAATTTAGAAAACAGTATAAATATCTAGAAAAATTGAAATAAAATGCAATTTTTTAAAAACAAATTAAAATAATGAAATTTTTTTTTAATTAGGTGAAAAAATTACGCGTTTGGAATAAAATTTCTGGTTTATTTCCGGTTTTTCTCAGCAAACACTCTTGTTTCATAAACAAGATATGAAAAATTTTTACTTAAATTTCAATAAGGAATGTTTTGGAATAATTATTTACTTATAATTTTGTAATTTCTTATCAAAAAGATGATTTTTTCGTAAATATTTCTGCAACCGACGATTAAAATTAACGGGGTTTAAAAATAATTAGGAATTGTAAACTTACGAAAATTTAAATTTGCTTTGAAAGTAATTTACTTGAAATAATACAAAAAAAAAAGATTTTACCTTAAAACGTAAGTTAAATAATTCTGATTTAAAATTTTAAAAAATTTCCTACAAAAAAAAAGATTCCTAATATTTTTAACAACTTGCATTATATTGTCTTGTACAAAAAAAGGCTGAGGATCACTGCTCTGCATTTAATTATAAATTACCCATTCTACGCGACTGCAGTGTATTTAAAAAGTATAAATGAAAATTTTCGTTAACAGGTGACGGCGATGAAGCTGAAGATGGAATCGAGCGTTCAAACGCATCAGCAATTTCAAGTTCCGAAGAGCAAAGTGAACAAAGTCATTTGATTGTCTGGCAGGTTCAATGTCCACCAACCATCACTTAAATCATTCGCATAATTTCATTTTCAAAAAAAAGGTGCCCGGCCTAGCAATCATCAATCGAAGGAAAAAACAAAACGAAAAAAGAACTCTTATCGATTAATCAAGAAAGAATAAAATTTCCATAATTATTTTCACAACAAAGTGAAAAAAAGAGAAGTATATGTATTTCTCTCTCAAAAAAAAGTCAGCTCGAAGAATTAAAAATAATGCGAAATGCCGAGGTAAACGTAGTTTGTACAAAATTTTGTTATACTTATTCTTTTTTTTTAGAGAAAGAATTACAACATTTTACTCATTCTCTTCTGTTAGAAAACGATAAATAGTCCTTTTATTATTTTCATTCCGGAAATGAATTTTATTTCACGAATTGCATAATATAAAGAATCGTGCGTGTTCGATGAAAATTAGAAAAAATTATTAGATTTTTTAATTTAGATATTTATGATGTAAAAAAAAAATATTAATTATATAAATATATATATATATATTTGTTTATAATATGCTTACGTATCGAATGCTAGCCTAAGATTTATTGTAAATCGTTTTTAAAACAGCAAATTAATAATTTATTCCTAAATCGTGTAAATTGAGCACGTAATATATATATTATGTATTTTAAAATACGCCTATTGGGGTTGTGTGCAATTTTACGTTTTCTTGAATGTGAGCATTTTGAGTGAAATTGTCATTAGGCGAATTCTTCATTTACGAAGAGAAATTATTTTCTTTTTTTACCTTCTTTATAAAGAAGGTATGTCAATTTTTTTTTTTGGCGTCAATTTTGAGAATTAAGCTTCTTGAATAGTGAACAATAAGCTTTTGTAAATAATGATAAAGACGTCCATTTATTTAAAAAAAAAATGTTATTTATTATTCGCCGTTGATTTAAATGGAAAAAAATTAACAACTCGGCGTCTGCACTTTTTTCTCTCTCCTAAATCTTCTTACCAAAGATGAGGTTAAAATATTTGAAAATGCGTTTATATTTAAATATATTAAAAAAAAAGAAATGTAGAATGGAATCGACTCTAGCGAATTTTATGTATATTTCATGTTTAACTCGGCTTTCAGTGTCGAACGCGGAATGTACCTTGGCTCGCGTGGAGCTGCAACGGCATTAATAAAAAGTTATACAGGAAGTCGTGAAATTTTTAATTTCTTTCCTCAAAGGACAAATAGTAGAAAAAAAAATTATTATCAATCAATATTGCTAATAATTTTTTTTTACTACACTTTTCTCAGCTGTAAAAAAAAAATATACGTTTATTTTTAGTAATTGAGTTTCTTTATTTAAAAAAAACAAACAAATTTCAATGTCAAGTCCTAGTTGGTTAAAAAACAAATTCACGATTGTGGTTCACGTACTTTTCGGTAAGTTAACAATAGTCTACTTGTATTTGCGCTAAGTATTTGCTCCGAGCTTGCTAATAGTTGAAGACATGAATTTGTCGGCACAAATTCTTCGGAATGATCCTCAGTGAATAATGGAAACCAACAGACGAGTCGTCCGTTTATTTTCAAATGTTTCGCGGAGAAATTCAACAAGTCGTGGAAAATTTCATTTAAATCGTAAACAACTTTTGAGGGAATGTGCGTTTCAATTTGATGCGCTTCAATTGTTGAGCCGGTTTTTGTGGAGCCGACACGTTCGGTTGATTCACGAACGCCATAAGGTGGATCGGTGATAATTGAATCTAAACAAAGATTATCGCGCCACAATTGACATGAAAAATCGGCCACCACCACGTCGACGAAGTAAGAAGTTATTCCATATTGATTCATGTTGGCCGCGACATTCTCGTCAATGTCGCGTGCTTTTTGCGATATTCGACTCGGCCTCGTGCGTCCGTGCAGCATTAAATAATCTATGTCAGTGCCTAGAGTGTAGCCTCCAAATTGTGAAGCCGCTATCAGGAGGGATCCAGTGCCAACGAAAGGATCCAGGACCAAATCTCCATTTTGTACTTGTGCTTGATTCGCCATCATCAACGATAATTGCGGATCCATTGATGTATTTCCTGTTCAAAATTCGGCTAATTAGTAAGTTATTTTTAATTTCTTCGTAGACAAAAAGTTTCCTTCTAAATTTTCAGCAGTAATTGTTAATATTAAAATTTCTCTTATTCTCGAAAAAGAATAAAAATAAAAAGAATATTTATTTTGCAGAAAATTGGGATTTGTGACGTTTTTTCTCTTTTCAAATTCCCTGATTTTTCCAGGTTTTTCTTTATTTATTATTTATTTATTTATTTTCAAATTTTAATATTTAGATAAATTCACAATCCAAATCTGAAAAATTCACTTATTGAGTAAATATTTCATTAGTATTGTTAATATTTTCAAAAAATTTTTAAATAACTTCGCAAGAATTCACTTATTTTCGTAAATAGTAAAATTCTTCGCGGGAATTAAATTAATTCAAATTTCAATACAATTTTAATAAAATTTCACTAAAGAATTCAATGATTTTCTGAAATTCGCATATAAACCCATAGAAACAATCCAATTATTTAGTAAAGTATTTGCAAACATTCAATTATTTATAAAATAAATTTTTTTATTTAAAAAAAAAAATTTTTAAAGTGATTTAATCTCAGAAATTCAATTATTTCTAAGATTGTCTGTAAAATTTATTTCAAAAAATCAATTATTTTTCAAATTTTTAAGAAAATTTTTGTAAAATATGAAATTACTTGCAAATGTTACGGAACTTAGTATTCAATTTGTTATTGTTATGAAAATTACAACAGTTTTTATTTACAAACACAAATTTTTAAAATTATTTCATAATCAAAATTTTAAAAAATCACTTATTAAGTTCAAAAATATTTATTAGTCCATATTTTCAAAAATTTTAATAAAATTTCACTAAAGAATTCAAATATTTCCTAAAATTTTAACAAATCCTTCTAAACAATTCAATTATTTTCAAAACAATTTTAATTGAATTCCTAGGGAGAGTTCAGTTGCTAAAAAATGTTAACATTATTTTTGGAAAAAATTCAATTTTTTTCTAAAATTTTAATAAATCCTTTGAAATAATTAAATTATTTTTATAAATAGTAAATTTCTTTACAAGAATTCAATAAATTTTATAAATAGTAAAATTCTTTGCAGGAATTCAATTATTTTCAAAACAATTTTACTTAAATTCCTCGGAAGAGTTCAATTTGTTAAAAAATTTTAACACATTTTGAAAAAATTCAATTTGTTAAAAAATTTTAACACATTTCGAAAAAATTCAATTTTTTTCTAAAATTTTAATAAATCCTTCGAAATAATTAAATAATTTTTATAAATAGTAAATTTCTTTACAAGAATTCAATAAATTTTATAAATAGTAAAATTCTTTGCAGGAATTCAATTATTTTCAAAACAATTTTAATTGAATTCCTCGGAAGAGTTCAAATACTTTTTTTAATATTTCAATTTTTTTCATTTATTTTAATTGAATTTTAATTAAATTTCTCGAAAAAATTTCATTATATGCAAATATTTCTATAAAATTCTTCACAACATTTTAATTATTTCTTAAAATTTTAATACATTCTTCGAAACATTTCAGTTATTTTTATAAATAGTAAAATTCTACGCAACAATTCAATTATGTTTGCAAATTCAAATTGTAAAGGATTTTAATCCTTTACAAAAATTAAATTCTTTTCAAAACAATTTTAATAGAATTTCTCGAAGGAATCGTCAAATATTAATATAAAATTCAATTATTTCCGAAAATTTTAATAAATTCTTTGGAACAATTCAATTACTCTTATAAATAGAATACAATTTTTCGCAAGAATTCAATTATTCTTAATATAATTTTAATAAAAATCTTCTTCATAAAATTCAATTATTTTGAAAATGTTTAATTAACATTATTAAAGAAACTCCATTATTTAACAAAAAATTCCAAGACATTCTTCAAAAAGAATTTAATTAGAATTTTTTAAAATTTTAAACAAATTCTCCGCTAGAATTAAAACTTTTTAATAAAATGTCGCTGAAGGATTCAGTAAAATTTGTCGAAAAAATGTATTTATTTTCTAAAATTCTAATAAATTTTTAGAAACAATTGAATCATTTTTATAAACTAGTTAAACTCTTCGCAAGAATTAAATTATTTCTATAAATAATTAAATTCTTCACAGGAATTCATTTGCATTCAAAACAATTTTAATAAACTTCAAAAATAAAGTATTTAATTGTTATAATTTTTAAGAAATTTATTACTTTTAAAAATAAGTGGATTCTTGTGATTAAAATGGCTCAAAATATTACAAATTTCGGAAATAATTTTACTATTTATCGTCATAATTGAATTTTGTGGGAGAACTTTGTTCAAATCTAAAAGAATAATAATTGAATTATTTTGAAAAAATTTAATTAAAATCGTTTTTAAAATAATTTAATTTAAAATAAATTCGAATATATTTTTTAACAATTAAATACTTCCCAGGAATGAAAAAAAACCTTTTTTTTAAATAAATAATTTTTTCGAGGAGTGGAAATTGAATTTTCCTATAAAATTGTATTAAAAATAATTGAAATCCTGCGATAAATTTTATTATTTATGAAAATAATTGCATAATTGCTAAGAATTTTATTAAAATTTTCAAAAGCAACACAATTTTGTTATTTTTGAAAATAATTAAATTATTGAGAAAATTTTTATTACAATGTTTAAAAGAAATTGAATTTATGTGAAAATTTTTGTTATTTGTGAAAAAATTTATAATTATGTTTCGGTAGAATTTTATTGAATATTTTTTAAACAATTAAATTATTTTTTTGAAAACTTGATTAAAACAGTAGATATCGAAAATAATTGAATTGCAAAAAGTTTTTTAAAAATAATTAAATTTTACAAAGAAATCTATTAAAATTTTTGAGAATATTTGAATTGTTGTCTATCATTTTATTAAATCTTTTTGAAAATAATTGAATTCTTGCAAAGAATTTTAGTAAAATGACTCATGAATAATTTTATCATTTATCGACGAAATTGAAAACAAATTGAATTCCATTGAAAAAATTTAATACGTTTCTGAATAATTGAATTTCTTGAATTTATTTCTTTCGAAGAATTATTTATGTATATAATTTAATTCTTGGGAAGAATTTTAAAAAATATAAATGAATAATTGAAATATTAAAAAAAAATTTTCATTATTGCATTTAAACTAATTGATTTCTTTTAAACAATTTTTTCAAAAAGTATTTGAAAAAATGCAAATTCCTTAAAATTTCTAATTAAATTCATTTAAAATTGAAATTTTTACAAAATTACAAATTGAAACCTTTTGAAGTTGATCTATTTATGAAAATCTTAAAAACGCAACTCTTAAAATTGAATTAATTTTTAAATATTTGTAAAATTAGATTTCAAGAATAAATACAATTGGAAAACGACAATTTCGAGGATTCCAATCAAAGTTCCCTGATTTTTCCGGGGTTTTTTTCAAGGATTATAAAATTTCCTGACATTTACAGCTTTTTTCAGGTTGTGTTTGAATTTTTATTCTAAATTCTCGGGAATAATTTTTAATAAATTCCAATTTCCTTTTCTCCTTGAAACGATAATACTAGGTTGAAAAATAAAAACTTTATATTTAATAAAAAACTGAATTTACTTATATCTCCAACTCACAGGAAACAATAAAAAAAAAATACTGGAAAGAAATAACTTTGAAAATTATTACAAACGTAAAAAGGAAGAAAAAATGCACCAGAAGAAAAGAATTAATAAAAAAAAATAGTTACCTATAAATTTGCGTGTTTTGAGCGAGAATTTCTGAATGAGATCCCTCTGCCCATCGATAATCCACTTTCCAAAGAATAAATGAAATGGCTTTTGGGGAATGCAATTTGGATCCAAGCCATAATATTCAAAATAATATAGAGTTAATTCGGGATTATTTAATTTAACCGAACCCTCCAGCGGTAGATAATTAAACGATTCTATTTTCGCAACTTTGTCCTTCTGCGTGAAATGTTTACAAAATGTTTTAACATTAATTTTAAACGACAAATTACGATATTTCTCAATATTATCATTAGTGTAGGTTTTTAAACAACTGTGCAGTGTCTCGAGGTCCTTTGACATTGCCCAAAGTTCCAGGCAATAACGAAGTGAAACTGAACGACTGGCTATTTGATGGACAGCATTTACCGATAGCAATTCAACAATCCAGAATGGATGCTCCTTCGGTTTTAATATTGTCCTCGATGTTATTTTAAACATATCTAAAATAGATTCCATTTCGGCTATTCGAAAATCCACGTGTTCGTGCGCGAACCAAAATAAATATCTCTTCCACTTAGTATCCATTTTTTTCGTGCAAAAAAAAAAATAATAATCACATACACTCGATATTATCAACTATTCACATAGACTAGATTCACTTTATTTCTATTGTTTGCTGTTTTGTTATTTAAATAATTTGAAAAACAATATTCAATTTCTCTGTATATTTACATCGCGTCTTTTGTTTACAGAGAATTTGAGGTTATGTTCGTCATCCTTTTTTGACATATGATTCAACACGCGTGCCAATTGCGCAAAGAGAAGAATAACTAGAATTTTTCTGTTGGTAGCAACGTTGAGAGAAGTTTGCTTTTCGGAAAAATTGACAAAAAAGGAGAGAAAAAAAGATAAATATAGCTGAAAAGGTAAATAAAGTTTTTAGTACATTTATTTGAAGGTGATTTTTATGTATTTTTCATATTTTATTGATTGTGTGACAATTCTAAATTATTCGGTATTTAAAATACTTTTGCTCTTTTAGTTTTTCTGACTTTACTGTCTCGTTCCGGCTGCAATTTGATATTTGAAGGTTATGTTTTTGACATTTTCGCATATTGTTATTTTGAACTGAATCACTGGAAAAGTTTGTTGTTTTAATATTTAAAAATAAGGGAAAAATTGTTGAAATTGTTTAATAGTATTAAAGATGTATTAATCGGTATATTAACATTTTCAATATTTATAAAAGTATTTGTCGTATACAATTTTTTGCAAACACATTTTTTTTAGTAAGACGGTAAAGAATTTAAAGCGTAAAAAGATTACAATTTCAATAAATGTTTAGTATTTCGTATTCTTTTCGTTAAAAAAAAATCTTTCGAATTCGATATTACGTTAATTCCTTGACAAAAATAAACAAAGAAACAAATTTTACATTCACTTGTTTATTTTTTGGAAAACTTGTTTTCATGATTTAGGAAGAAGTGATTAAAATTAATAGTAATTGAAGAACAAACATTAAAATTAGAATATGAACCAAGGAAATGTATATTTAGACGATAAAAAATATTTCTACTTAAAATTTCCCCATCGATAAGGAAATTATAATTTTTTTTTAATTTTACTGAAAAAAAATGAGCAGAATTTTCTCGAATTTCTTGGACCTGAATAGAGGAAATATTAAATAGTAATTTGTAATTAAATAAGAATTTATCGCTTCAAGTAATACCGCCTTCTCCCTACTTGAAAACTTTGAGCCAATCATTGCTGACAGAATGTTTTAATGCATAAAAAGAAGAGTTTTCTAGTTCTTTCGCTGATATTGTCGTTGTTTCTCTTTCATGCAACTTTGTTCCCATTCATTTGTTCCAGAGAAGAAGCAGAGTGCACAATTGAGAGATATTTAATCATTTTCTAATTGTTTCGACTTGAAAAAATAGCAAAATGTCGAGGGATCAGGCAGCTGAACAACTTAATAAATACAAGAAATCCGTTCAGGTACTTTAATTATTTCTTTAATTTCATTTCATTTTCATCTTCTACATTTTTTTAAAGTTTCGAACCGGTTTAAAGTATTTTTTTTTAAACCGTACACAGGAAAATTTATTTTGTAAATATCTATTTATTTTATTTATTTTGTAATATAATATTCTTATAATTCATATAATTTTGATTTCTAGTTTAAAAAAATCGCTTTTTTTCTTTTAACAAAAAGGCAAATTAATTTCGTGTCTAGTTTACATTAAATATTAATTATATGTTTGATTTCAATTTTGCAGGTCGATGATAATTATTTTGTGATAAAAGTAAATTTATAAGAATAATAATATTAATAATAATAATATTAATAATAATAATAAAATTTGAAAATATATTTCTCAAATTTACTGCAAGTGGAAAAATGATAATTCGCCATGCGAAATGTTTAATTATGAGATATTAAGTCAAAAAGTTGGGTTTTATTTTTAGAAAATTTATTTAAAAAAGAAAGCTTGAAATGTTTATCTTATCAAAAGTCTTTATTGTCCTCAGAGAAGCAAAAGATAAATGTTATAATACATTCACTGTACATCGAGTTATTTACTCTTGAAAGTAATTTCTACATTTTTTTCATTATTTAATCGACGATAATTTTTCGCAAAAATCTGCTCAAGTTAAAGTTTATTCAGAGAATATAATATACACTACCACACCTAGGATGTGACCTTCCCTCCAAACTGGACTTTTGACCCTCACGATACACAACTTCTTTTTAATACTCCCATCAATTTGAATTATGTATAATTCATTAGATTCTTTTTCTAAATTTATCGAAAATGAATATATACCAATAAACGGATATTTTATTTAATTACAAATTACATAATTTTCTTTTTTCTACAACAATCGAAATTATTAAAACACTAAAAAAATACAGAATTTCACAAAATGAGGCAATCAATACGCATTTAGTTGGTATTACGTTTTATTTTTATTAAAATTTTTTCATAAATCTGAATTAACGCTGAGTCATGGGAGACTAATTAGCAATTGCAAATTTTTAAATTACTATTATCGAAGGATTTGCGTAAAGCAAGGACACTTATATTCAAAGTATGCAAATATGAATTATATAAATTTCAAAAAAAAGGAATTAGAATTTTTATTAACGGAATATTAGAAATTTTTTTACAAATTAAAATATTGGGGAATTATTTCTTTCTTTTTTTTTGTATTCAATGCAACTATCTTATCTTTCTTGCGCCTTAAGAGTTTAACATTCTTTCTACAAACAAACTTAATTGCTTTTAAAGATTAGGAATTAAATTATATTATTATTAACTAGATGAGTTTACCTTTTTACCATTTTGATAATTTAATCAATATAAATTGTTGTTTTCAAAGAAAGTGTCGTGACTTTAGATAATTAGAGAATTATTATTGAAGCAATTTACTTTCGCACTGATAAATATCATAATAGAAAATAATTCCACATTCTTTTTTATTCACGTTATTAAATAATTTTTTTTTGCTTTTTGAATATTTGTTATAAAGCAGGAGTGTCACGCAGGTCAGGAAAATCAGGGAATTCAATAAGGAAAAGTCAGGGATTTTTATTAATGTATTGGAAAAAATTAAATTTGCAGGATTCATATAATTAGTATAATTAAATTTTTAATATATTTAATTAATTCAATTATTATTATATTAATTAATTAATTAATTATTAAAACAAATGTATTGGGAAATTCACTAGAAACTTTTGCACAAATTATGAAAAATAATTGATACTTTTGTTTATTTATTTCTTTCGATGAATTTTCATACAATTTTACATTTTTCGAAGACTTTACATAAAATTGTATTAAGTACATTAATACAATGTAATGTACAATGTAATGTATTAAGTACATTACCTGACTCGAGGCGATCGATAATTTCAATTCTATTATTAAAAATTTGCCGAGTGATAGCTTCAATTGAAATAATTGAATTCTTGCAACGAATTTTATTAAATTTTTATTAAATAATTGAATTCTTTTAAGAGTTTTAATGAAAATAGTAGATTTTGAAAATATTTGAATTTCAGCGAAGAATTTTATTAAATTTTTATTAAATAATTAAATTCTTTTAAGAGTTTTAATTAAAATAGTAGATTTTGAAAATATTTGAATTTCAGCGAAGAATTTCATTATTTGTGAAATGTAATTGAATTCTTGCAAAAAATGTTTGAAAATAATAAATTAGATTTTTCGAGAAATTCATTAAAATTATGGTGTTAAAAATAATTTAAATCATAAGAAAAATTGTATTATTGGTGACAAATCATTGAATTCTTACAACGAATTTTTATAAAATTTTTTTTTGAATAATTGAATTGATGGGAAAAATTGTATTACTGAAAATACTTATAATAATAATTTTATTAAAATTCTTGTAAATAATTTAATTATTTGAAAAATTTTATAGAATTTTAAATAAAATTTTATAAACAAATTGTTTGTAAATAATATTAAAAAAAAATTTTTTCTTTTAAAGGGAGAAGCATGCACTCTCGTCGCCGGAAATGGAGCACCAATTGGAAGCAAAACCGCCAGCCTCACGGTTGGTCCACGAGGGCCTTTACTTTTACAAGATTTTGTTTATTTAGATGAAATGTCTCATTTTGGCCGAGAAAGAATTCCCGAACGTGTAGTCCATGCAAAGGGAGCAGGTAACTTGATTCTTCAAAAAATAATTATACGAAACAAAACTGCAAAGACAAAGGGAGAAATAATTCAATTTTTAGAATTTATATCTTCTCATTATCGAAATTTAACTAAAATAAACAAAGAAAGAAAACAATAATTAAAGTAAAAATATAAATACATAATTATGTGAGAATTAATCATTATTAATTTTTGTACTCCCATTATAATTATTCCGATAACAGATATTAAATTATCGAACTAAAATCCCCATTAATTGATAGTTGAAAAAACAATGTCTTTTATCTGTAAATAACATTTTTTTTCTTCGATACAAAGGTCAATGACCAGAGACGAAAAATTAAGACCAAAAGAAGTGTAATCAAAAATTTAAATTGCAAACTTTACGAATTGCTTGCTTTCAATTTAATATTTTGCAGTTTTTGTTTTTATTTCCTTTAATAAAATTTTTTAAACACGTTTAGAAAATTTGTAATTAAAAGATAAAGCGAAATTTAATAATTTAGAAAAATATAGTTTATTTTTACTGTTCATATTGTCAAAAATTTTATTGAAATTTCACGCAAGAATTTCAATATTTCCTAAAATTTTCACAAATCTTTCTAAATAAAAATAATTAAATTATTTTAAATAGTAAAATTATTCGCAAGAATTCAATTATTTTTAATACAATTTAAAAAAAATTATTCTCCATAAAATTTTAATTATTTTTAAAATGTTTAATTGAAATTATTAAAGGATCTCCATTATTTGACAAAAAAAATCAAAGAAATTCTGCAAAAAGAATTTAATTAGAATTTTTAAAAATCTAAACAAAATTCTCCGCGAGATTTAAGTTATTTTCCTAAATAGTGGAATTTTGTGAAGGAATTCTATTATTATTAAATTTTTTGATAAAATTTTTTGCAATAATTCGATGATTTTGAATACATTAATTAAAAAATTTTAAATATTTGAAAAGTAAAATTACAAAAAAGTTGAGAAACAAAAAATCAAACAGCAACTATAACAATTATGATTACGAATTAAAATTACAATTTATATTCTCATTCATTATAAATTAATCAATAATCTTTGTCAACTATTAAAAGAATACAATTGATATTCTTAATTATTTTCAGTATTAAATTTAAAAAAGAAATTAGAGAAAAAAAGTTAATTGAGCCAAAACATTTATCATCTATCTCTAAAAAAATTAAATTTTTATTAAAGATTATGTTTAAAAAATTAAGAAATTATTCCAGTTTTTTCATCTTTTTTTAATAACATTTAACATTTTGTTAAATAATTTTCAAATTTTGTTAGAAATAAATAAAAGAAATTATAGTAATTCGATTTGTCCGACAAAATGTATTTGACAACACTTTATATTGTTTAATAGAAAAGAATGAAAGAAATTTTCATGATTTTGATTTGCTACCAGCACCTGCTTTGCTTAATTTTAGAAATTAAATTTAAATGTTAAATATTTTTTGTTTTAAATCCAATATCTAATTTTCAAAAATTAAGTAGGACTAGTAACTGGATGCAAGTTTCAGTTTCATAAAAATACTTAACTTTTAAAATTCTATTTCTAAAGTTAATTTATTATTAAAAAATACTAAATAATTAATTCTTATTATCTATTAATCAATACTGATTAAAAATATAATATTTTGATTTTGTTAAAAAAAATTTGATAATAAACAGAAATTATGCAAAAAAATACTACAAATTTTGTAAAAACAATATGATTTTCAAAATTAATTACAAAATGGAAGTTTAAAAAACATGTTGATGGAGAAATATAAATAGTTTAAATTACTTTATTTTTTCATCGTTTTTAAATACAGAAAAAGAAATTATGCAATTTTTTTCATTAATTTCTAGATTAAACTTAAAATAAATTGGGTTTTAGAAAGTTAAAAAATTAAATCTAATTAAAGAAATTCTTCAAATGAAATTAAATATTTTGTTCTTTAATAAAAAAATGTGAATTGTGAATAGACATGATTATTATATGAGAAAGTACACAAGCATTTTTTTAGCTAGTAAAATATAAAATATCTTTATATACATAAAAAAAGAAAAATTGTAATTATTAAATACACAAATTCTTCCTACACATTTTTTGTTATTAATTTAAAATAGAAAAAACATTATTGTTAAAAATTGTAATTAAAAACTAAAATTTCATAACTTTTTATTTCAAAAGAAACTAATAATTTTTAAAATATAAACAAAAAATAATTATAAAATTTCTAAATAAACAATAAAAATTGATATTGACAAATCGAAAAACCAAAGTGTTTTGAAAAAGAAAAAAAAACAATGAATGAAAACCCACAGAGATTAATATAGTTAATTAATAATAATAATAATTAATTATTAATAATAATAATTAAAAATTAATTACAGGTGCTTTCGGTTACTTTGAAGTGACTCACGACATCTCGAAATATTCTAAGGCAAAAGTATTTTCTCAAATTGGAAAAAAGACACGTATCGCTGTTAGATTTTCAACTGTCGGAGGAGAAAGTGGTTCAGCTGACACTGTCAGGTAAAAAAAAGGAATTTAATTACATTTTATTAAGAAAATACGGGCCAAGAACCCGTATAGTTTCTAACAAAATGAGTCTTTAAATATTATGCTACTTTTTAAAAATGTTTTGTCAACGAAAGTAAATTTTTCTCCTACCATTCATTTTTACAGGGATCCTCGAGGATTTGCTGTCAAATTTTACACAGATGAAGGAATTTGGGATTTGGTTGGAAATAATACGCCGATTTTCTTCATTAAAGATCCTCTATTCTTCCCGAGTTTCATTCACACTCAGAAGAGAAATCCAGCAACTCACTTGAAGGTTTCTTTTTTAAACCGATTTCTTTTCGAATTCTTTTTTTCAATAACTTTTTCGCCAAACTTAAATTTAATTGAATTAAATTATTATTTATTATTTAAGTTAATTAAATTATTATTTATTAATATAATAATGTTGTCATATTATTATTATTATTACTTTAGGACATGGATATGTTTTGGGATTTCATTTCCCTCCGTCCAGAGACAACACATCAAGTAATGTTCCTCTTTGCTGATCGTGGAATTCCCGACGGCTATCGACACATGAATGGTTATGGTTCTCACACATTTAAATTAATAAACGCTAATAACGAAATGGTCTACTGTAAATTCCATTACAAGGTGATTGCTAATTGTTAAAGTATTACACTCGCAAGTTGAGCAAACTCTCTGTCCTTTAATTATGACAAACTTTTTTTATTTTAATTACTATTTATTGTTTTCTCTTTCGTTTCTTAACGAGTGTCTAATTAAACATATTATTAACAGACTAATCAAGGAATCAAGAATATTCTCGCTGAAAAGGCTGGCGAATTGAGTGCTTCTGATCCGGATTATTCTATTCGCGATCTTTACAATGCAATTTCTGAGGGCAAATTTCCAGCTTGGACACTTTACATTCAAGTAATGACCCAAAAGCAAGCCGACATCTTTAAATGGAATCCTTTCGATTTAACGAAGGTATTATAAGTATTCCTAAAAAATTTGGTAAAGCAGTTGGTGAAAATTAATTTACACGGTGTCTACTGGCCGGGAAATACCTGCGAATTTAATTTTATCGTCAAAACCCGGGAATAAGGCAGAAATTTTATGTCAAACCGGGAATTTTTTTCGCCAAATTAAAAAAAGTTTTATTATTTTAGTTTGCTTTTAAAAAAATTGCTTTCAATTATTTATAGAAATTAATAATTATTTCAATTCTCGTAGATATTTATGTTTTCTATATTTGAATTCGTTAAAAATAATTATTTTGATACTAATCAATTTTAATGAATTAATTAATATATTTTAAAAAACAATTGTATTCTTTCGAGAAATTTTACTATAATTAAATTGAATTCTTGAGAAGAATTTTATTATTAATGAAGATAATTGAATTCATGAGAAGAATTTTATTATTTATGAAGATAATTGAAAACACGAGAAGAATTTTATTAAACATTTTCAAAGTACCGATTAAATTCTTTTAAAGAATTTCTGTCAATTTTTTTAAATAATCATTTCTGGAAATGTCAGGAAATTTTGTAAACCTTGGAAAAGTCTGGGAATTTTAATTGGAATCGTGAAAAATTATTGTTTTCTAAAGTTATTGTTCTTATTCTTAAAATCTAATTTTCCAAATATTTAAAAATTCAATTTTAAAAGACTTGTGTTTAGAATTTTTATAAATAAATCAAAAGGTTCACTTTGTAATTTTGTAAAATTTTAATTTTAAATGAATTTAATTATATTCATGAATCTTAAAGAAATTAGATTTTTGATAATATTAATGGAAGATTTTAGCAACTCTTCAATTATTTTCTTAAATAATAAAATTCATCGCAGAATTTCAATTTATTGAATACAATTTATTTTTATTACTTTTTCTTATTATTTTTTATTATTTTTTAATATTATTTTATTATTATTCTTTATTATTATTTTATTATTCTTAATACAACTTTACAGAAATTGCACGCAATTTGTAATTTTTCTTTAAAGAAATTTAATTTCAATTCCTCGAGACTATAAATTGTTTAAAAATATATATTTTTTAAATTCTTCGGAAGAATTCAATTATTTACAAAAATTTTAGAATTTTTCACAAGAATTCAAATATTTTCGAAATATTTTAATAAAATTGTTCTAAAGAAATCAATAGTTTCAAGTGCAATTTTTATTAATTAAATTTTTTTGAGTTCAATTATTCTTTTAGATTTGAACGAAATTCATCCACAGAATTCAATTATGGCGATAAATAAGAAAATTATTTTCCAAATTGGCATTGTTTTGAGCCATTTTAATCATAAAAATTAAATTATTTTCAAAAGTAATAAAATTCTTCTTAGAAACTAAAATATTTTTAAAAACTAATAAAATTGTTCTAAAGAATTAAATTATTTTCATAAGTAGTAAAATGCTTTTAAGAAATTCAATTTTTAACAATTAAGGTTCAATTACTTTTATAATACAATTTTAAATAAATTTCACGAAAAATGAAATAATTCTTAAAAAATTTATTTATAAAACTTATATTAAATATTTCTAAAAATAAATGTATTCTGTTGAGAAATTTAGTTAAAATAATGTTTAAAATCATTCAATTCCAGAGATGAATTTTACTATTTAAAAAATTAATTTAGTTTTTCCGAAGAATTTTGAGAATTTTTAAAAATAATTGTATTTAATTAATATTTTTAAAAATAATTGTATTCTCTCAAAAAATTTTATTGAAGAAAATAATTTAATTCTCGGGAAAAATTTTATGAAAAATTTTCAAAATCCTGATTAAATTCATATGAAGAATTTTTTTCGTGTTTTTTAAATAATCGCTTCTGTTAAAATTAGAATCAAATACTTTGTTGTTAAAGATTATTAAAATTTTTTTAAAATAAAATTTATTAAAAAAACTTATAATAAATATTTTTAAAAATAAATGTGCATATTCTTTTAAGAAATTTAGTTAAAATAATATTTAAAATAATTGAATTCCAGAGATGAATTTTACTATTTAAAAAATTAATTAAGTTTTTCCGAAGAATTTTGAGAATTTTTAAAAATAATTGTATTCTTTCGAGAAATTTTACTACCATTACATTAAAAATAATTGCATTCTTTGAAGAATTTTATTATTAATGAAAGTAATTGAATTCCTGTGAAAATTTTTATTATTTTTAAAAGTAGTTAAATAGTTTCCAAATATTTATTAGAAATTTGGAAAATAAATGAATTTTATTAAAAAAATTTACTAAATTCTCCAGTTAAATTTTAATAAAAAGTTAACATTATAAAATTTTTTGTAAATAAATTGTGTCATTTTTTAATTTTGAATGAAGATAATTTAATATTTTACGAGAATTTTCTCAAAAAATTTAGAAAATAATTGAATTTTTAGGACCATCTTAGAAATAATTGAATTTTTGAGATTAAATCACTTTTAGAATTATTTTCAAAAGAATTGAATGTTTTTGCAAAAACTTTACTAAATAATTGAATTTTTTAAATGGATTTATGCTAATTTCAGAAAATAATTGAATTCTTTCGTGAAATTTTATTAAAAAAATGGTATTGAAAATAATTTAATTTCTGCGAAAAATTTTACTATTTACTTTTAAAAAATTTAAATAAACTTCTCAGAAAAATGTAATAATATTCATAAAAAGTATAATAAAAATTTTTGAAGCCATTTTGAAGAACTCTTACAATTCGTTTCAATTGACTGATTAATGTTTGGTTTTTACAAATACTCATTAATTAATAGTAATTTTAATTAAAATGAAATGTTTTATTCGTAGATTTGGCCGCACAAAGAATTCCCATTGATTCCAGTCGGTAAACTTGTTTTAAATGAGAATCCAGCGAATTATTTCCAAGACGTGGAGCAAATGGCATTTGATCCAGCTCACTTTGTTCCTGGAATTGGCGCCAGTCCTGACAAAATGCTTCAGGGTCGTCTCTTTGCTTATGGCGACACTCACAGACATCGCCTTGGACCAAATCACCTTCAATTGCCTGTTAACTGTCCATACAAAGTAATTACTTTTCTAAATCTCGCTATTTTATCTATTTTAATTTTTACAGTCTTTAACGTATAATTTCGTGGATTATTAAAATTTTTTCATCTTTTAATATTTAAATATTAAAAATATTAAAAATTTAAATATAAAGTAATTACTTTTCTAAATCTCGCTATTTTATCTATTTTAATTTTTACAGTCTTTAACGTATAATTTCGTGGATTATTAAAATTTTTTCATCTTTTCATATTTAAATATTTAACTGTAAAGAAATTGTATTAAAAACCAGAATATTCTTTAGAATGTAATTTGTACAAATCAGAGTGTTTGAAATGGAAAATTGAATTTTCAGGCAATATCGGCAATGAACTATCAACGAGACGGTTTTATGCCTATTCACAATCAAGGATGCGCGCCAAATTACTTCCCGAATAGCTTCAACGGTCCTCAGGAATGTCCAGTGGCAAAAGATCCTCCGTTTACTGTTTCCGGAGTTGTGGATCGTCATGAGCCGGAAAATGAAGACGATTTCGGACAAGCAACCACATTCTGGAGAGACATTCTTGATGCAGACGCCAAGACACGATTGGTGAATAATATGGTTGGAAGTTTGAAGGGAGCATCAAACTTTATTATCGAACGTGCCGTGAGAAATTTCACTCAAGTTGATACTGACCTGGGTAAACGATTGACGGAGGGATTGAAAAAAGCTGGAAAGCCAATTAACATTTCTGGCAAATCGGCTAATCTTTAAAATAGAAAACAAAATTACAAATATTATTTGTTTTGTAATCAATTATAATATTTTGGCAATCACAAGCCATTGTTGTTTAATCGTTTTTTTTACTATTGTTATATTTACACTTTTATTGTGCACTTTATTATTGGAATGTATGCTGGTTTCGTTGTAATCGATATGAAATATTCGATAACATTTGGCGATATAAATATATTCTGTACTTTGTATACATAAGTTCTCTTTTTTTCAAAAAAGTAACATCAATATTTCCCAATATTATTTAAAAATGATGATTATAAACTTTATTATACGTAGGATAATTAAGTTAAATCTTTATAGAAAAAAAATGTTGCTTAAAAAATAATTTAATCAAATATTTAATACATATTAAATATTAATTATTTATAATAAATATTTTATTTAATAATTTATTAAATAATCTTTATTACAATATAATTTAAAGTAAAAACTTTGAAGAATCATAATTAATTTCAAAAATTATATTAATATTTTTTCAAAGAAGTAAGTGAACAATTATCAATTATTTTTTATAATTTTTGCAAATGCTCATGGAAAATTTTTAAATCCCCTCGTTCACAAGTGAATTTTACAAAATTTTGATTATTGGGAAATTCTTCAATTAAATTATTTAGAAAATAAAAGCTTGTAATAATTTTAAAAAAATTCAATTATGATCGAACATTTTTTTTAATTCTCGTCAAAATTTCGATTATTTTTGGAAATATAAAAATTCTTTTTCGAAATTCATATACTTTTAAAAAAACTAAAAAATATTGTCAACATTTCAATTATCTGTATAAATAAACACCAAAATAATTATTCAACAAAATTCAATTATTTTCAAAAATTTTCTTAAAATTCATTTAAAAATTTCAATTATTTTCTTAAGTAATAAAATTCAATTATTTTCAATAATTTTAATAAAAACCATTGCAAAATTTGAATTATTTTCAAAAGTAATAATATTCTTTGCAAAAAAGGAAATATTGTTCAATATCTACTATTTTTATAAAATTTACCAAAAGAATTTAATTATTTTAAAAAAGATTTAATAAAATTCTACAAAAACTTTTAATTATTTTCAAAAAATAATAAAAATTGCACAAGAATTTCATTAATAATAAATTTTTTTTATAAATTTCTTCACAATCATTCAACTATTTTGATAATTGATAAAATTTTACTGGTACTCAATTATTTTCGTAAATAATAAAATTCTTTTTAGGAATTTAATTTTTTTTAGGGAATTTTAATCGAATTCCTCAAAAAAATTCTTTAAAATTTTATTAAAATTCGTCTAAAGAATTAAATTGTTTAAAAATTGATTTCAGTCATCTTAGATTATTAATAATTGAATTCTTTCGAAGAATTTCATTAAAATTTTAAAAATAATTGAATTTGAGAATTTTTTTTTAAATTGTCTTAAAAAAATTGAATTTCTACAAAAAAAAAGTTTTATCAAAATTTTTTAAAATGTTTGAATTTCAGATAAAATTCTAATATTTTTTTAAATAATTGAATTCTTGCCATGAATTTTATTAAGACTATTAAAAATAATTAATTTCCTGCAAAGATTTTTATTATTTTACGAAAATATTTCAATTCTGGCGAAAAATTTTATTAAAATTTCTGAAAGTATTTAAAGATCTACTAAGAATTTTGTTATTTTTAATTTTTGCGAAGAATTTTATTCAAATTTTTTAAAATAATTGAATTCCTGTTAACTTTCTACAAGAATTTAATTATTTTTAAAAATTTTAATAAAATTCTTCGCAAAAATTCAATTATGTTCGAAAATTTTTTTAAATTATCGTCAAAATTTCAATTATTTTAAATAATATTAAAATTCTTATTTGAAATTTATATATTTAAAAAAAACTAAAAAAAAATTGTCAACATTTCAATTATCTGTATAAATAAATAGCAAAATTTTTCAACAAAATTCAATTATTTTCAAAAATCTTATTAAAATTCATTAAAAAATTTCAATTATTTTCATAATTAACAATATTTATAACGGGAATTCAATTATATTGTAAAGTAAAAAAATTCAATTATTTTTAAACATTACTAAAAGAATTTAATTTAAAAAAAAAATTTAATAAAATGCTAAAAAAATTTTCAATTATTTTCAAAAAATAATAAAAATTCTACTAGAATTTCATTAATAACAAATTTTTTTTATAAATTTCTTCGCAATCATTCAACTATTTTCATAATTAATAAAATTTTACCGGGATTCAATTATTTTCGGAAATATTAACATTCTTTTTAGGAATTCAATTATTTTTAATAGAGTTTTTATATCGAATTCCTCGAAAAATTTTTAAAAATTTTATTAAAATTCGTCCAAAGTATTTAATTGTTTAAAAATTTGTTGATAAAATTTTTAACAGGAATTGAATTTTAAGAAACGTTCAATTAGTCAATAAATTATTTATTTCTGTATTAAATTAATTGAATTCTGGTAGAATTTTCTCATAAACATTGATTTAAAAATAGATTTCAGTTAAAATCTTAGATTATAAAAAAATAATGGAATTCGGGAAATTTTTTGTAAATTGTCTTAAAAATAATTGAATTTCTACCAAAAAAAGTTTTATCAAAACTTTTTCAAATGATTGAATTTCTGCTAAAATTCTTATATTTTTTTTAAATAATTGAATTCTTGTGAAGAATTTTATTAAGACTATTAAAAATAATTGATTCCCTGCAAAGATTTTTATTATTTTACGAAAATATTTTAATTCTGGCGAAAAATTTTATTAAAATTTCTGAAAGTAATTAAAAATCTACTAAAAATTTTGTTATTTTTATTTTATGCCAAGAATTTTATTAAAATTTTTAATAATAATTGAATTCCTGTTAATATTTTACAAGAATTTAAATATTTTTGAAAATTTTAATAAAATTCTTCGCAAAAATTCAATTATTTTCATAAATAATAAAATTCAATGCAGAATTTAAATTATTTTTAATACAATTTTAGTCGAATTTCTCTAAATATGTAATTATTCTTAAAAATTTTATTAAAATTCGTTAATAGAATTCAAATATATGATAATTTGTTGATAAAAATTTTTAATGGGAATTGAATTTTAAGAAACGTTCAATTCTTCAATAAATTATTTAATTGCGTTTTATTTTTATTTAAATAATTGAATTCTTGTAGAAAATTCTAATAAAAATTGATTTTTATTTCATAAAAATGAATTTCAGTTAAAATTTTAGACAATCATTGAATATTAAAAGCAATATAGCGTGAATTTTAAAAAATAATTCAATTTTGTAATTAAATGTTTTGAAAAAGTTTAATTGAGTTGTTTTAATACTATTTTCAGTTTGTTTTTTCTAATATTTATTTAATAAAAGGATTGTAACTAATAATTAAAATTTCGTAAAATTAAATAGTGTAGAGAAATGAATTTGAAAATTGTCAAAGAACTTTTTCGAAAATTCTGAAAAATAATTGATATGAAGAAGAATTTTAGATAAAAGTTCTGAAAAATAATTGAACTGACAATGATTTTAATTATTTAAAATTATTTTTATGAATAATTAATATTAATTGTTATAAATCGTGAAAAATTGAATTTTTACACTGAAAAAAAAATTTATTTGATTCAAATAACCGATTATTTGTCTATAATCAAATAAATATTTACTTGAATCAAATAATTTTTATTTGAATCAATAAACTAGTATTTGCTTCAAATACTGAAAGATTTGATTCAAATACAATTTATTTGATTCAAATAAAAATTTTTTGATTCAAGTAAATATTTATTTGATTATAGACAAATAATCGGCTATTTGAATCATATAAATTTTTTTTTCAGTGTAGTTTTAAGTAAAATGTTCTCTTATATTTGATTCGGTCTGATTTTATTTTCGTCAGTTGGTCCGTAAATGGTCCGTGATTTCAAATATTTGGTCCGTAAAGTCCGTATTTTTAATAAAATAAAATTTTAATCCTCATTCTTCTTGAACTTATCGAAGAGAATTCGGTCACTCCTATAAGCTGAGGGGTGCATTTGCTTATGTGTGTCTGTGGACTATTTTGACATTTCATATCTCAATACATTCATATTATTCACTAACATTCCTTAATTAGCAAATTTCTTGATTAGTAAATTACGCAAATTCTTGACAATTAAGAAAAGAGCATATTTATGGTAAATACTAATTAAAGTTTAACTCGAGGGTGGGTGATAAGCAGAGTTCGTTTGAAGTGGTCTTGATGATGCAATATTGCGAGCCGGTAGATTCTAATTATAAACTTCATGGCACTTTGATGGCTATATGACCCTTGACGAACATCGGAACCATTATTTGAAGCAAAAGTGATGTAATGTGCAAATAAATTTATTTGTACAAATAAATCACTTATGTTTCGTGTATATATGTGCAAATAGTTTATGTCGATAGTACAGTCCGCAATCTCTTCTGGATTTTCAAAATGTAATTACAAATATACTATTTTGCACTGAAGGAAGATTTCTTTGATTCAAATTTCCGATTATTTTTGGTATTCTTGTAGACTTTTTAATTGAATCAAGTAACTTTTATTTTATCCGATACTTTTATAGTATTTGAAGCAAATAGGATTTAATTATCTTAAAGTTATTTGATAAAAGGTCGTTATTTAAATAATTGTTAATTATTTATTTACAGTTATTTTATTTTTTTGGTTTTGTATTTGTTACAGTTATTTTATTTTTTTTTGTTTTGTATTTGTTACAGTTATTTTTTTTGTTTTGTATTTGTTACAGTTATTTTATTTTTTTTGTTTTGTATTTGTTAGTTATTTTATTTTTTTGGTTTTGTATTTGTTACAGTTATTTTATTTTTTTTTGTTTTGTATTTGTTACAGTTATTTAATTTTTTTTGTATTTGTTTCGGATAATGCGCATTTTGTTTTTCTAGACAATTTGTAAAATATTCTAGAAAATTTTCCATTGGGGTAAAATTTATTAATGATCGTTTTTAATGGAACTTTTTGTAATGTTTGTCGTATATATATATACTATACAATAATATATGTAGGGAGAATTTGATGAGGAATATGTGTGGAAAAACCAATATGCTTTGTACTTTGGACACTATTAAAGGGTCAAGAGTTTACCACTGATATTTTCGACTCGTAATTATTGGAAACGTCCTGTTAGTCGACGGATAAAATGATCCTCTACTGCACAGAACACTTCTCTAAAGAGTCCTTAGAGAACGTATAAATGCAGGGATATCGTAGTAGGCACTTGGATTCTTTCGACGCATTCATTAAAATCTATTCTCATCCCCCTATATATATCTTCAACTCACTCTCTCTATATCTCTTTATTCATTTTTCATATGGCTTTTCACAATTTTTCCTTTTTACCTTCAACTTTTTATTGTTCCCTTGTTCCTGCTTCTTTCTTAAGTTTTAAAACTAGTTTCTAGAATATGTAGACAGGAAAGATATTTTCTTTTTTTTTTTTTTTGCATTTTCCTTTGCTAATATACTCTTTTTTAGATTTTAATTTTTTTTCTGTCTTTTCTCCATTCTTGTTCAACGTTGATAATAAAATAGAGGAGATTTTATATTAATAAAGTCTCTGAGTAAAAGTTGTTAAGGAAGAATTCATAGAGCGCGGATACTGGGTATAACGAGCTGTTATATATATATATATATATATATATATATATATATATATATCTTTAGATCCTTATAATTAGAAATGTTTCTTAATTGAATGTCTCGAAAAAAAGAGAAGAACTGTGTTTCTGGCTTGTAAATTATTTTTTAAAAATCCAAACTTTAATATTGAGATATATAATAGTTTGATATCTTTAGTTGTCTGTAGTATATTTTTTTGAAAATATTTTGAAATATTTTTTATTTTTTTTATGTCTATTGACTTTTATTTTAAAACTTTTTTTATATGAGATACATTTATTGAGAAAAATGGTTAATAAATTTTAATTTTTTTATCACTTTTTTTATGAAGGTTCTAAGGTTCTGAAAGATAAAAAAAATTTAGTTTTTTCTTCTTCAAAATTAAAATTATACGAGGTACAATAAATTTTCGTTACTTCAAAATAATTAACTAGACAATTTTTCAGTGATAAATTCAGGTTTTCAATTTTTTAATACAATAATAATTTAATACAATTGAGCTAAAACTTTATATAATAAGGAAAAGTTTTAATATAGAATTTTTAAAATAGTAGAATTTCAAAATGTTTTTAATTGCGTTTTTAGATAATTTGAACTTTAAATAGTTTTAATTGAAAATTCTAAAAAGGGAATTTTTAAGTTATTTAATTTTTAAACAATTGTTTTGAATTCTTGGTTCGAAATAATAATTCAAATACTTTTTATATTTAAATTGGAAAATTTTGGAATAATCGAAATTCCATATACAAACGGATTGTAAACAAGTGGGGATTTTAGAAATATTTTAAGTAAACTTTATTTTTGTTTTTTTCTATTTTTTGAATAGTTGAATTCTGAAAGAATTTTCACTAAAATTATTATTCACAATAATTGATTTAGAGCAGAATTGAGGCATGTGCCTCAAAATCTTAATTCTTGTAGATAAAAAATAATAATCAAATTATTACCTAGAAAAACTTGTTAATGAATAATTTTTGAAATAAATATTTTTCTGGAGTAATTTTTTGAAAAAAAATCAAATAGCACAAAGTCGGGAAAAAATAAAATAAAACTGTTGTGACAACCCTTTTCTTATTATAATAATTATTTTTATGAATGCTATTACTATTATTATTATTATTATTATTATTATTATTATTATTATTATTACTATTATTATCATTATTATTATTATTATTATTATTAGCAAACGATACGCGCGGAACGTAGTATTCAATATGATACTGTTATACAAATTACAAATTTTTTTATTAACAAACATAAATTTTTTAAATAATTTCATAATCAAAATTAAAAAAAATAACTTAAGTTTATATTTTCAAAAATTTTAATGAAATTTCACGAAAGAATTCCAATATTTCCTAAAATTTTAACAAATCTTTCTAAATAATTCGTAAAAATTATATTATTTTTATAAATAGTAAAATTTTTCGCAAGAATTCAATTATTTTTAATACAATTTTAATAAAATTCTTCTCCATAAAATTTCAATTATTTTTAAAATGTTTAATTAAAATTATTAAAGAAACTCCATTTTTTGACAAAAAATTCAAAGACATTCTGCAAAAAGAATTTAATTACAATATATTTTTAAAAAATTTAAACGAAATTCTCCTCGAGAATTAAGTTATTTTCATAGTATACAATTTTTATCGTAGTGTCAGTCCGCAGTACAAACATAGCATAACAAACATTATGATTATTAAATGGAAATTATAATAATTTATATTATTTATTTCTAAAAAATCAGAATTTTATTGAATGTCCTGATTGAAAAGTTAAGAAAAGAAATTTTTCAAATTTTTTACCTTTTTCTCGATACAATTTTAAATTCTGTAAAATAATTAAAATTTTTTTTTATAACAAATAAAGAAAATTTTAAAAACTTTTTTTTTGTATAAAAAATGAAAGAAGTTATTAATCAATACATATTAAAAAAAAATATTTCTGATTTTGTTAAAAAAAATACTACAAATTTTGTAAAATACTTCAAATTACTCTATTTTTCCTTCAATTTTAAATAAAGAAAAAGAAATTATTTAAATTTATTCATTAATTTCTAGATAAAACTTAAAATAAATTCATTTTTAGAAGGTTAAAAAATTAAATCTTATTAAAGAAATTCTTCAAATGAAATTAAATATTTTGTTTTTTAATAATTATATGAGAAAGTACACGAGCGTTTTTTTTTAGCTAGTAAAATATAAAATATCTTTATATACAGAAAAAAATAAAAATTGTAATTATGAAATACACAAATTCTTCCTACACATTTTTTTTATTAATTTAAAATAGAAAAAATTTGTTAAAAATTGTAATTAAAAAATAAAAATTTCACAACTTTTTATTTCAAAAGAAACTAATAATTTAAAACAAATAAACAAAATATAATTATAAAATTTATAAATCAAACATTATTTATTATCAAGAAAAATGTGTTTTCAAAACGAAAAAAAAACAAAAGCATATACAAAAACTAACTTCATACTGCGAACGGACAGAATGAAAAACCACAGACTTTAATAAAATTAAATTAATTAAATTAATAATATAGATTAGGACTTTTGATTATTATTATTATTCTTTTTATTATTATTATCATTATTATTACAATTATTATTATTATTATTATTATTATTGTGAGATTGAGATATTAAAGCAGTATGGCATTTCATGTGGGTGTAAATGCTTTTAGTGAATACCTGAATATGATATATTATGCATTCATGGATATTCAGGGAGGGTACTGTAATACTATTTGTTAAATATAAACAATGGATCTGAGCTAAATGTCCTTTATAATGTATTGTAAATATTTTCCATTTGAATTAAATGATCTTTAAATTATTTAATAAGACGTTAAATAGAATTACATCTTAAGAAAAATTAATTAAAAATATTACTATTAATAATTTTACCATTTAAAAGCATGTTTATATTTAAATTATAAATATAAATAAATATTGTTTATAATTAAAAATTAAAAGTAATAAAGTTAGATATATATGGGCGAATTCCACGTAAGATTTACTTATGACCATTAAAATTTTGTTTAACATATAGTTTTTTCATATATAGTCTTTATAGAAAAAATATATAATGTGTATTTTTTTATTTTTTATTAATTAAAGATCTGCAATGATTTTTTATTTTTTTGAAAAATAATTGAATATTCGTGTATTACAAAACTTTTTGTTTAATAATTGAATTTTTTGACTATAAAAACAAATATTTTATTAAATAATTGAATGTTTCTTAAAATTGAATATTAATAAAGAATTTTATTGACGATTTTTTAAATAACTGAATTCTCTTGACAAATTTTAATAAATTTTTTAGGAATGATTTTATTTTACGTGAAATTTGACAAAAATTCTACATATATTAAAAATAATTTTCATTCTGCCAGGAATTTTATTAAAATTTTTCATAAATGTTTGAATTTTGGAGACAAATTTTATTATTTATGAAAGATAAATGTAATTAAAAATTGACGAGAATTTTTGTAAATTTTTTAAAATCATTCGATTTTTGCAAAGAATCATATTAGTTTTAAAAATAATTGAATTCTCGAGACGAATTTTATTAAAATTTAGTTTTAAATAATTGAATAGTTTTGTAAAATTTTTTTAAAAAAGTAGCTATTGAAAGTAATTCAATGACTTTAAACAAATTTCCTCAGTTGATTTTCAATATCTACTATTTTTATAAGTTTCCTAAAATAATTCAATCATTTAAAAAAAAATGATTTTCTAAAAATTTTCATTTTCATTTTCATTATCAATTTAAATCTTCAATTGAAAAATAGAATTTACAAATATTTTTCTTGTTTTTCTAAAAAAAATTTGAATTTTATTAAAGCAATTGTAAGTTTTTGTTTAATAATTGAATTTTTTGACTGTAAAAACAAATATTTTATTAAATAATTGAATGTTTCTTAAAATTGAATTTTCATAAAGAATATTATCCAAGATTTTTTTAAATAAATGATTTTTTTCGACAAATTTTAATAAAATTTTTAGGAATAATTTCATTTTTCGAGAAATCTGATAAAAATTGTGTTAAAAATAATTGAAATTTTGCCAAGAAATTTATTAAAATTTTCCAGAAATATTTGAATGTCGGAGAAAAATTTTATTATTTATAAAATTAATTGAAAATTTAAGAGAATTTTCATAAATTTTTGAACATAAGTGGATTTTTGCAAAGAATTATTCTACTTTTGAGAATAATTGAATGTTTGATTCGAATTTCATGCAAATTTCGTTTTAAATAATTGAATCCTTATGTCAAAATTTTTTTTGAAATAGTAGACATTGGAAATATAATTGAATTTTTACAAATTATTTGGAAAAAAATTAACTTTTTGGAATATAATTTAATTCTTTACACTGATTTGAAGCAAATACTAATTAATTGAATCAAATAAAATTTATTTGATTCAAGTAAATATTTATTTGATTATAGACAAATAATCGGTTATTTGAATCAAATAAATTTTTTTTTCATTGTAGAATTGTTTTATTTTTTTTGAAAAGAAAGGAAAATTTAATATGTTGGTAAAGAAAATATTTTTTAAAGTGAAAATTGTGGGGAAATTTTTGAACGAGTATACAGATAAGGGTGTAACTTGCTAGAGGACTAATACTGGAGAGTTAGTAGACAGGCTTTACTGTAGGTCACGGCGTAATCCGATTTCGTGAGCATTAATTCGCGTACGAGCTGAACCGAAAGCTGCACCTCCGTACTCGTCTCTCATCGAACAACGTTGTGCATGCATTGTCAGTGATTTTCAGTGAAATAGACAATGAACCAGCGCTCTAAATTCTCTTTAGTCAAAATTTTTATTTTTAAACCACAATTAAAGCATATTTAGTTTTCACATATACATATAAATTTTTTTCCACCACTCACATGAATTAAAAAAGAAAAATATCCAGAGAATTTTATATGTACATTTTTTATTCAACGGAACAAAAAAAAATTAGTTATTAAAAGTTTTGATTATTATGAATGCCTCAGGCGCATGTTTGATGATTAAAAAAGGGAAATCTCGGAAATATAAAATGATAACGACCTTACAAAGGTACATGAAATATACTGTGCTATAACTTGTTTGCTTATTACACGGCACTAGTGAATGTCTACTTACTAATTAGTCACATTCAAAGTATACCACGAGAAGGAGTCAGAAAGCGAGTGGTATATAGTCAAGAACCTGAAATTTGTTTTCCTGCCACAAAAGAGAAGCGAAGGATTAGTCTAATTTTTTTTTTTTTTTTGAGAGAGAGAGAGGTTTTTCTAGATAAATTACTGTGAAAATTTTTAATAAATTTTCAGGGCTCGGATTGTGCGACTTTTTTCGACTTTTCTAAGAAAATGTGACTTTTTTCGACTTTTCTAAGAAAATGTGACTTTTTTCGACTTTTCTAAGGAAATGTGACTTTTTTCGACTTTTTTGTGAAAAGATGCGACTAATCGAATTTTTGGCGATTTTTTTTTAGTAAAATGCGACTGAAATTTTAAAAATTTTCAGAAAATTAAAGTTGAAGGAAAAAGTTTTAGTCAAAAAAATGTTCTGTTCAGTTTATTTATAGATTTCTTTCAAATTTTTCAAAAAAACATCAATAACTTGTTTTTAAAATAAATATTTAATTATTATTTTTCCATAAGAATTAAAATTCTTCAAAAGACTCAAATTCAAACCTTTTTGAAATTAAACTACTTATAAAAAATTGTTATAAAACATGAAGAAATCGATCACTCCGAGTCTTCGACTCGAAACAATCGATGTCTTCATGTTTTATAATAATTAAAGATGACCGAGTGAGAAAATCATTATTTTACATTATAAGATTTTATTAAAAAAAAAGAATTTGAAAATAATTGAATTTTTAGGATGAATTTTTTTATTTATAAAGATAATTAAAATTTTGACAATAATTTTATTTAAATTCTTTGCAAATAATTGAATTTCTGCGATGTATTTTTTTATTTGTAAAGATAATTGTGGGGAAAATTTAAAAAAAATTTGAAAATAATTGAATTTTTGCGATGAATTTTCTTATTTTTTAAGATAATTGAATTTTGCAAACAATTTTTTCAGAACTGAAAATCATTAAATTTCTATGATGATTTTTTTTATTTATGAAAATAATGATAATTTTGACAAGAAATTAAAAAAATTTTTGAAAATAACTGAATTTCTGCGAAGAATTTTATTACTTTTGAAAATAAAGAATTTCTAGGATGAATTTTGTTATTTATAAAGATAATTGTATTTTTGAATAGATTTTTTTTAATGTTCAAAAGTAATTGAATTTTGAAGAAGAATTTTGAAGAAGAATTTGATATTTTTAAAAATAATTGAAATTTTGGGGAGAATTTAAAAAAAAATTGAAAATAATTGGAATTTTGCGATGTATTTTCTTATTTTTTAAAATAATTGGATTTTGCAAAGAATTTTATCAGAACTTTAAAAAAAAATTGAATTTCCATGGTGAATATTATTATTTATGAAGATAATGATAATATCGACAAGAAATTTAAAAATTTTTGAAAATAATTGAATTTCTGCGTGAAGAATTTTATTACTTTTGAAAATAAAGAATTTCTAGGATGAATTTTATTATTTATAAAGATAATTGAATTTTTGAACAGATTTTTTTTTAAATGTTCAAAAGTAATTGAATTTTGAAGAAGAATTTTGATATTTTTAAAAATAATTGAAATTGTGGGGAGAATTTAAACAAAAATTGAAAATAATTGGAATTTTGCATCAAGTTTTCTTATTTTTTGAGATTATTGAATTTTGCAAAGAATTTTATCAGAACTTTTGAAAATCATTAAATTTCAATAATGAATTTTATTATTTATGAAGACAATGATAATTTCGACGTGAAATTTAGAGAAGTTTTAAAAATAATTGAAATTCCAGAATGAATTTTATTATTTATAAAGATAATTGAATTTTTGAACAGATTTTTTTTAAATGTTTAAAAGTAATTAAATTTTGAAGAAGAATTTTGATATTTTTAAAAATAATTGAAATTGTTGAGAGAATTTAAAAAAAAATTTGAAAATAATTGAATTTTTGCGATGAATTTTCTTATTTTTTAAGATAATTGAATTTTGCAAAGAATTTTAACAAAACTTTTAAAAATAATTAAATTTCTATGATGAATTTTAATATTTATAAAGATAATGATAATTTTGACGAGAAATTAAACAAATTTTTGATAATAATTGAATTTCTGCAAAGAATTTTCTTGCTTTTGAAATTAATTGAATTTCCATGATGAATTTTACTATTTATAAAATTTTGAGGAGAAACTTAAAAAAAATTCTTTATATAATTGATTTTTTGCCAAGAACTTCATTATTTTTTAAAATAAATGAATTTTAGAGAAGAAGTTTATTATTTATTTATTAATAAAAATAATTGAAATTATGACAAGAATTTTATTAAAATTCTATGAAAATAATTGAATTACAGAGAAGTTTATTATTTATAAAGATAATTGTATTTTTGAATAGAATTTTTTTTAATGTTCAAAAGTAATTGAATTTTGAAGAAGAATTTTGAAGAAGAATTTGGTATTTTTAAAAATAATTGAAATTTTGGGGAGAATTAAAAAAAAAATTGAAAATAATTGGAATTTTGCGATGTACTTTCATATTTTTTAAAATAATTGGATTTTGCAAAGAATTTTATCAGAACTTTTAAAAAAAATTGAATTTCCATGGTGAATATTATTATTTATAAAGATAACTAAAATTTTAACAATAATTTCAATAAAATTCCTTGCAAATAATTGAGATTCAGGGAAGAGTTTTATTATTTATATGGATGATTGAAATTTTGAACAGATATTTTTTTTAAATGATTAAAAGTAATTAAATTTTAAAGAAGAATATTGATATTTCTAAAAATAATTAAAATTGTGGCGAGAATTTATAAAAAAATTGAAAATAATTGGAATTTTGCGACGAGTTTTCTTATTTTTTGAGATTATTGAATTTTTCAAAGAATTTTATCAGAACTTTTGATAATAATTTATCATGGAAATTTAATAATTTCCATGATGATTTTTTTTTATTTATGAAAATAATGATAATTTTGACAAAAAATTAAAAAATTTTTTGAAAATAACTGATTTTCTGCGAAGAATTTTTATTACTTTTGAAAATAAATGAATTTCTAGGATGAATTTTATTATTTATAAAGATAATTGTATTTTTGAATAGATTTTTTTTAAATGTTCAAAAGTAATTGAATTTTGAAGAAGAATTTTGATATTTATAAAAGTAATTGAAACTTTGAGAATTTAAAAAAAAAAAATTTTAGAAATAATTGAATTTCTGCGATGTATATTCTTATTTTGTAAAATAATTGATTTTTGCAAAGAATTTTGTCAGAACTTTTAAAAATAATTGAATTTCCATGATGAATTTTATTATTTATAAAATTTTGAGGAGAAATTAAAAAAATATGTTTATGTAATTGAATTTTTACAAAGAATTTTATTATTTTTGTACATAAATGATTTTTAGAGAAGAATTTTATTATTTATAAAGATAATTGAAATTATGACAGGCATTGTATTAAATTTTTCTTAAATAATTGAATTTTGGAAAAGAATTTTATTGTGTATAGAAATAATTGAAATTTTGAACGAATTTTTGAAAAAAATGTTAAAAATACCTAATTAAATTTTTGCCATGCATTTTATTAAATATTATTCCAGATTGTTTAATATTAAAATAGGTGTTAGCGAGAAATGTAATTTTTTTTACAATTTTGACAATTTCGTGTTTCCTTTTTGGCGTTTTTTTCCTAAATTTTCATACGACTTTTTTCTGACTTTTTCTGAAATTTTATGCGACTTTTCGTGACTTTTGTTGTGAATTTATGCGACTAAAGCGACTTTTTTTGAGTATTAAAGACGATCCGAGTCCTGAATTTTGTATATTAAAATATATTATTCAGATATAAGCTTTATTACCATAGAATAGTATTTTTATAAAAATGCGTGTAAAAAAAACGCTTTTAACGAACCGCTTTTACTATAGTGTAGTAAAATTGGGAAAAATTAAACGAAGGATTTGTTTATTAAATAAAAATGATTTATTGTGGGTATTGGTCGTTTATATTGCCATCCTTGCTGAAAAGAATTTTTCGTGAATAAAATGTTTTCGCCTCGGGAGAGTTCTTTACAAAATATTTATGACAGTTTCTAAATTGGATAGGAATATTTTAGTGATATATTTATCACTATATATTTTTTTTCTGATATACATTTATATATCAGAGAAATATAGTTCAAAATAAGAAAAATCCCTGTTGTATTAAAAACTTTTCTTTAAGTATATATATTAATTTTATTATTCTTTTTTTTCCCTACGTCTTGTACTTTTCTTACTATTTATTATCTTCTCGTTCTTTGTTTGTTTCTTTTCTCCTCTGCATTTTTACTATCATTATGTTTACTATTATTTTTCTACAAATAATTCCCTTTTTTATACAATTTTACCTATAAACTCATAATATTTTCCCTTTTAATAGTGACGTGTTTTCAATATTAATACATAATTTACAATTTTTCGCAAACTTTAATAAAAATCGGAATTTTTATGGAAATTATACTTTTTTCTCCTCCTCTTTTTTCAGTAATATATTTTGTTATAAAAAAAAATTTTAAAAACGATATTAAAAATAAAGTTCGAAGCAAATATTTCCTGTAAAGGGAATTTTATCGTTTATCAATTTTTCATACACGTTTAAAGCACCATTTTAGTAATAATTCCAGGATCAACTGTTTAATCCTCTTGAAATAGTTATCTGCTGACAGACGGAAAGCGGATCGTGGTGGATTTTAATTAGAGCACCAACGTCCTTGATTTTATCACTGCCCCAACTTTTCACAAATACGAGTTTTCAGTTTCTCCACTATATACCCTTTATATCACACAATGGCGAAAATTTCGAATAAGAATTTCCTTTACCATTATAGACGCTGTATTTTTAGTTATTTAGAAAATAGAAAATTGCATTCTTTCACTATTTGTTTAAGTTTGGAACTGGTTCTTTTTTTTTTTTTTTTTTTGATTAATTTAATTTTAAACATATTCCATTATAATGTTAGAATAATGAAATAAAACTTTTTAGTTATTTAAACAACTAGCAAAATTTAAAAACTTAAAAAATTTTTTGGAAAATCTGGAAGAAACTCTCAATTAGTCTCGAATTTTGTCCGCAAATTTTAATGGCCAATGCCCATCCTGCATTCCTTTCTGTTTCAAGTTTCAATTTTCTAATTTCTAATTAATTTTTAATGACCCAATTAATTATAATGAATTTGTTTTAATTTTGCAACTTACAGAATGACCTAATTAATTACAATTCAATTACGAGTTTAATAACTAATTAAGTGACTTAAATTGTGACAAATTTTGAAACAGGAAATGATACGCATTTAACATAGTGAACAAACTATTGGCAAAATTTATTATTTTGCAGTAATGCGAAATACTGCAAAAACAAATACTAATGTCTTTTACTAGCCAAATTCATTTAAAAAAAGTTTTCATTTAAAAAATTTAATAAAATGCCTGCAATGTTTATTGTAAACAATTTCAAGTCATTTTAATTTAAGTAATTTTTAAAGAAATACTTATTATGACACATAAGTGAAAAACTAAATAGAATTAAATTTTCAAAATATATTATATTTTTAAACATTAAAGTATATAAAAAAAATTTTAACACATTTCGATACTAATTTCAAATTTGGCATCAGATTTTCAAAATTGAAAATAATTAAACTTTCTTGTACGAGGAAAATTGAATTTCATAAAAATTCTTATCTGATACCTAAATTAAAAAAAACTTCATTACGAAAATTTTAATTATTCTAAAGAATAAAGAAGGTAAAAAAAAGTATTAGCTATATATAGGTATTTAACTATCCGAACAAAGAATATGAACAATATTTTTTTAAAGAATTTCCACTACTTTTAATTCGCTAATATTGAAAAAAATCAATTTTATTTAACAAAATTTTATGCAATTTATTTTTCCCAATAATTTAATTACTTTTAATAATTATAAAATTTTTCATGTAAATTCCATTTTTTCAAAAAAATTTTTGATTACATTCTAAGCATGATTTTAACTATATTCATAATTGTAAAATTCAGTTACTTTCACAAATAAAGTTTTTGACAAGAATTCAATTATTTAAACTAATAAAATTTTCATAACACTTAAAAATTCATTATTGAAAACAATGTTCATAAAATTCTTATAAAGATTTCAATTCCTTTCAAAAGTAATAAAATTATCAACAGAAATTCAATTCTTTTTAACAATTTTAATAAACTTTTCTGCAATAATTCAATTATTTTCAAAAAGTTAATAAAATTATTCGAAAGAAATTAATTGTTTTAAATATAATTTTAGTAAAATTACTCCCGAAAATTCAATTATTTTGAGGTATTTCAATATAATTCTTTTCAAAATTCAATTATTTTCATAAATAACAATATTTATCACAATATAATTCAATTATTATTAAAAGTAATAAATTTCTTCTTGGAAATTCAATTATTTAAAAAAATTCGAATAAATCGTTCACAAGAATTCAATTATTTCCATAAATAATAAAATGTTTTTTTGGAAAATCCAATTATTTTCAAAAAAATTTAATAAAATTTGCCACCGACATTCATTTATTGCCAAATTTTTTAATAGAATTCTTTGTAAAATTTAATTATCTTTAAAAACTTTTCACATTTCAATGATTTTCAATATCTACTATTTTTATAAAATAACCAAACAGAATTCAATTATTCAAAAAAATTTATGATAAAATTCTAGGAAGAAAGTTCAATTATTTTCATCAATTTTGATAAAATCCGCCGCAAGAAATTAATCATTTACCTAATAATTAATAAAATTCTTTGAAAGAATTAAATTATTTTTATAAATAATAAAATTCTTCGAAAGTAATTAAATTATTTTTTCGACAATTATTAATAAAATTTCTCGAAAGAATTCAATAATTTTCATAAATTACAAAATCCTTAAAAAAAATGTAATTCTTCAAAAAATTCAATTTTTCTCAAAATTTATAAAGTTTTTCAGAAATATTCAATTATATTTCAAATTTAATTTTAAAATTCTTCCCAAGAATTCATTTATTTTCCAAATTTAAAAAAATTTCTTCCCAAGAATTCAATTATTTTTATAAAAATAGAGAAATATTCCAAAAACTTCAACTATTTTTTTAAATTATGAAATTCTTCAAAAAAAGTCAATTTTTCCTAAAATTGATGTTCCAAATTGTTTTTAAAAATTCTTTCCAAAAATTCAATTATTTTCCAAATTTAAAAAAAAAATTCTTCGCAAGAATTCAATTATTTTTATAAAAATAGAAAAATATTCCAACAAAATTGAACTATTTTCATAAATTATGAAATTCTTTAAAAGAATGTCAATTTTTCTTAAAATTTATAAAATTCTTCAGAAAATTTTAATTATTTTCAAAATTTTTTTTAAAATTCTTCGAAAGAATTTAATTATTTTAATAAATAATAAAATATTTCAAGACAATTCAATTATTTTCATAAATAACAAAATTTGCCTAAAGAAATCAATTATTTTTGTTAATAATAAAATTCTTCTGAAAAATTCAATTATTTTTATAAATAATAACATTTTTCATTGAAAATTCAATTATTTTTTAAATATTTTTTAAAAATTCTTCGCAAAAATTAAATTATTTTAAATGCTTTCACGAATAATAAAATTCGTAGCATAAATTCAATTTATTAGCAGGATAAGGAAAAAGTAAATATTTTTTTTTGATGAAAATTAGGAAAAAGTCAGGAAAATAAAAAATATGGAATGGAATTCTTGTCAATTTTGTGAAGTGAATAAAACGAGTTTTTTTGGTTTCTTTTTGACATTAAAAAAATGACAATAACCCAAAAAAATGAATTTTCAAAAAAAAAAACAAAAAAAAACAAATGAATACAGATAATTTTCTAACGGAAAGGAAACTTACGATTATTAAAATGTATTCACGGTAAATCGTTAGCTATTAAAATAACACCAAAAAGGATTAAAATAATCCAATTTAGTGTTATTTTAATCCATTTTGGTGTTATTTTAATACCTAACGATTTACCGTGTTGTTATTATATTTACACAGTATTTTCTAAAAAATTCTAAAAAAAATTTCATGCAAGCTTTCATACATTCTTTTTGATTCTGATAGCTAAAAGGCAATTGAGAATATTGAAATTTAGAAGGAAATTAAAAATATAAAAATACTTCTAAATCTGAATTAGTTTTCCATTAATAAAACCACGTGGAGTCGTTTAAAAAATAAAAAATACGTTTTTCATAGTTTCTTACACGGAAAATGTATAAAATCTTTAATATCTTGAATCCGAATATGGATAAAGCGACTAATTTAGATTTAGAGACTATATATGAATAAATATTAAATTATAAAACATGAAATAACATTAATTACTCAAGTTGACATTTAATTTGCATAAAATTAAGACCCTTATTAACTCTTTATTGCTTAAGATGCAAAAAAAGAATTAAACTCCTCAAACTCATTATAAATATTGTGTCATAATTTGAGTGGGGATTTCTTAAGATTATCTTCAGCGAACTTGTGTTTTTACCGAGTCTTCTTCAACTAACGTCGCTCCTGATTGCCAGAGTATGAAGCAAACTAATCAAAGTCCTTGTTCAAACTTGCTTGACCAAACAAAAAGTTTCATTAACTTACGAAAATTAGTTAAGTTTGGAAAAGCTTTTACCAAACGCGTATATTTATCGATTTACGAGTTTTCTCCCTTGGAAAACTATAAGGTGTATTAAATTATTAAAAATATGTGTACATATCCCTTTGGAAATTGTTTAATCAAACTTTCTTGAATGAATAATCTTTTTTCTTCTTCCTTCTCATTCTTTTTTCTTCGATATTGTTTTCAATTTAAAACATCTGCTTTTGGAGAATTGGAAATTTTTCGTTCTGGTGAATTTAGCATGCGGGGAATATCTTAAAAATGTTGCATTAGGAATTCCTTTTTATCTTCTGTATTTGATGTATTTAATTTTCAAAAGGCTATTTTCGGTTTAAGGTTTTTTCTGCAGAAGGAAAGTTTTGATCGATTTTTATTAGATAGGAATAAAGTCTTTATTTCGTTGTATACTTTTCTCTTTATATTAAGGGAGAAATTTTTTTTTTTATTGAATTTAATTTTGATAAAAGTAAATACGATGTATGTAAAAGTAATACGACGTATGATGTATTGTTTCGACTTGTGTGAGATCGTTGAGAGAATTTTAATAAATTCCTTTTAAAGAAGAATCTCGAATATTTTTCTATGATGTTTTTATTGCTTTCTATATTTGGGTGAATTTTCTGAAAGTGACACTTTTAAATTTCAGTTTTTCAATTAATTTTTTTCTTCAATTATATGGTTTTTTCTATTAAAACTACTTAATTTCATACTCAAGAGTAAGATTTTTAGGATGCGCAAAATTAATTCTTAAAAATATTAAAGTTTTTTTCATTTGAAAAATATTATTGTTGCTCCTTTAAATTAATTTTATTTAATTGGCGAGCTTTTCTATTAAAAATTAACGCCAATATCGCGTTCACGAAAACGAAAATAAAAAATTACACTGCTTAAAAATTAATAATTTGTATTTTTTAATACCAAATATATTCAATTAGACGAAAATATAAATGTATTTAAAGTATTTGATTTAATGGTAATTTGGGTTAATTTTTTCAAAGCAATGCAGGTAAATACTAAAAACAAAAGAAAAACTAGCATATTTCAAGAAAAAGGCTTCGAAGATGAAAAGCTTCGGAGATGAAAAATAAATTTTTTTTCATATTTGTATACACTAGGGCGCATTTATATATAATATAATCGTCGTCATTCCAGACTTCCGGATCTCTGTCCACACTTGAACTTAGTTAAAGTTATTCTTTTGTTTTTTATACGTTTTGATAGAAAATAGAAATATACATATACATATACATTATAATAATTTCTTAAAATATTTTATTATTTATTAAAATAATTAAATTCTTGCGAAGAGTTTTTAAAACAATTTTGAAAATAATTGAAATTTTCTGAAAAATTTTATAAATTTTTAGAAAAATTGACTTTTTCTTGAAAAATTTCATAATTTATGAAAACAGTTAAATTTTTTTGGAATATTTTTCTATTTTTTTTAAAATAATTGAATTCTTGCAAATAATTTTTTTTTTAAATTTGGAAAATAATTGAATTCTTGGGAAGAATTTTTAAAACAATTTGGAAAGTCAATTTTAGGAAAAATTGACTTTTTTTGAAGAATTTCATAATTTAAGAAAATAGTTAAATTTTTTGGAATATTTTTCTATTTTTATAGGTAAAAATAATTGGATTCTTGCGAAGAATTCAAAAAAAAAAAAAATTTTGGAAAATAATTGAATTCTTGGGAAGAATTTTTAAAACAATTTGGAAAATAATTGAATTTTTCTGAAAAATTTTATAAATTTTGAGAAAAATTGAATTTTTTGAAGAATTACATTTTTTCTAAGGATTTTGTAATTTATGAAAATAATTGAATTCTTTCGAGAAATTTTATTAATAATTGATGAAAAAATAATTTAATTACTTTCGAAGAATTTTATTATTTATAAAAATAATTTTATTCTTTCAAAGAATTTTATTAATTAGGTAAATGATTAAATTCTTGCGGAGAATTTTATTAAAATTGATGAAAATATTTGAACTTTCTTCCTAGAATTTTATCATAAATTTTTTTGAATAATTGAATTCTGTTTGGTTATTTTATAAAAATAGTAGATATTGAAAATCATTGAAATGTGAAAAGTTTTTAAAGATAATTAAATTTTACAAAGAATTCTATTAAAAAATTTGTCAATAATTGAATGTCGGTGGGAAATTTTATTAAATTTTTTTGAAAATAATTGGATTTTCCAAAAAAACATTTTATTATTTATGAAAGTAATTGAATTCTTGTGAACGATTTATTCGAATTTTTTTAAATAATTGAATTTCCAAGATGATATTTATTACTTTTAATAATAATTGAATTATATTGTGATAAATATTGTTATTTATGAAAATAATTTAATTTTGAAAAGAATTATATTGAAATACCTCAAAATAATTGAATTTTCGGGAGTAATTTTACTAAAATTATATTTAAAACAATTAATTTCTTTCGAATAATTTTATTAAATTTTTGAAAATAATTGAATTATTGCAAAAAAGTTTATTAAAATTGTTAAAAAGAATTGAATTTCTGTTAAAAATTTTATTATTTTTGAAAGGAATTGAAATCTTTATAAGAATTTTATGAACATTGTTTTCAATAATGAATTTTTAAATGTTATGAAAATTTTATTTGTTTAAATAATTGAATAAATTCTTGTCAAAAACTGTATTTGTAAATGTAACTGAATTTTACGATTATGAAAATAATTAAATTCATGCTTAGAATTTAATCAAAAATTTTTTTGAAAAAATGGAATTTTCATGAAAAATTTTATAATTATTAAATGAAATTGAAATATTAGGAAAATAAAAATTGTATAAAATTTTGTTAAATAAAATTGATTTTTTTCAATATTAGCGAATTAAAAGTAGTGGAAATTCTCTTGAAAAATATTGTTTATATTCTTTGTTCGGAAAGTTAAATGCCTATATATAGCTGATATTTTTTTTACCTTCTCTATTCTTTAGAAGAATTAAAATTTTCGTAATGAAGTTTTTTTTAATTTAGGTATCAGATAACAATTTTTGTAAAATTCAATTTTCCTCGTACAAGAAAGTTTAATTTTTTTCAATTTTGAAAATCTGAGCCAAATTTGAAATTAGTATCGAAATGTGTTAAAGTTTTTTTTGTATATACTTTAAAGTTTAAAAATATAATATATTTTGAAAATTTAATTAATTACTTAAATTAAAATGACTTGAAATTGTTTACAATAAACATTGTAGCACAATATTCCCGCGCGCTTGCGCGAGGATAATTCGGCTAGTTAAAATATGTTTTTTAGTAAAACATACAAATCTCACACCCTCATTTTATACTACCATCGAAATATTCCGTTAAATTTACTTCTACATTCAGTTATTTATCAAAAAGGAAGGTTTCGGAAAAGAAATTAAATTTTTACTCGGAGAAAAATGTAAATTTCGATTATTTATAACAGCAATAATTTTTCTCCTTTTTGTAGATAAAATATAGGAAAATTTAACGTCAGATTCTCAGCTTTATTTTAATGTGCATTAAAATTTTGTTTAAGATATTTTTAAAGTATAAAATGTCAGTAATCATTGTAAAGTAATTTTAACCTAAAACTGAAGACAAAGTTTAAACATTTTTATCAAAAATAAAAGTGCGGTCTACAAATTTTTAAAATGCACATAATGATAGAAAAAACATTGTACTTTCTGACAATATTTTAAAAAAATTTCTGAGAATTTGAAAAAAACCATGAAAATTTAATTTTATTGCAGAAGTCCTATTGGAGACATGTTGCAAAGGCTTCGGAGATGAAAGTAATTTAGTTATTACGTAAATTAAGTTGAATAAAATTATTTAATTTTCTTTTAAAAATGATAAATAAGTGTTAAATTTTCACTATGGAAATTGATAATAATTATTAAGGAGTAGATTTTGAAAAATTAATCGAGACATCAAAAATGTCACTTTCAAAAAATTCACCCATTTACTTATGGACGTGGATATCTGAAATTGGATTAGAGTCTCAATATAGGAGTTACGCGATTTCGTCTTACGATCAAATCGTCAAAGTCGAATACACTTAAAAGATTCCTAGGAATCTTTTAAGTGCGCCTTCGACCAGTTTTTGAGCTCAAAGACTTGGTAATCGTGGCTATAAACCGCACGCGAGAACGCTGTGTGTTGAGGAGAGTGGGGCCACTTCGTGAACGGCTTTCTTAACCGGAAGCTTCTCAGAGCTACGATGATTTCATCTTCGTCTATACGGTTTTTTTTTATTTTATCACTGATCCCCTCGTAATGCTCACGCTGACGAGAGCCGTTCTGGCGAGTTCGATTAATCGGAAGGACACGATCGTTATTCTTTATGACATCGATTTTTAAGAGAGAAATAAAATAAGTGATTAAGGATATATGAGAAATTACATCAACGTCGTTTCGAATTGTTTCAAATATGTTACTGTTGGAATTATTTCAATAAACGAATAAATTAATTTCATTATTGTTTTCGTAAATCTCGTTGTGTTCATTTTCTGAACACTTTGCTTCCTTATAGACATGTTAATTACAATAAAGTATATAAATTTTCGAACAATTATTCTCAATTGCTGTAATATTTTTTTCTCTTTAGGGTCCATTTTATTTCAACCAGTTTCAACTAAAGTCGTCGCCGACTAATTTTAAAAAATTGCAATATTCTACAGGAATGGTACTGATGTTACTAGAATCAGAAAATAAAAAGATTTTTTTCAAAATTATTTTACATCTTTTGTAAAATATGTATTTTAAATAAAAAATATGTGTAAAATATAACTCCTACTTTGCCCATTTTCTGTCTGGAAATCAGAAATATGTCAGGAAAATGTAAAAATAACTTCCAACACTGTTACGCAATCATAGTTATAAATTATTAAAAAACGAATAAAAAAATTTGAAATTGGAATCATTTTAGGAATTTCTCTCTATAAAGCAATTCGCGCTTATAAGAATTTCAAAAATCCAGCAACTGGTATATAGAAAATGAAAGCGAAGTGATAAATTGTATCTGCTCTTTCTTATGTAATTCCTACAAGGCGTTTATTTATTTCCCATTGGGATTTGTTCCATTAAAGTACATAATAATTAGTCGAAAAAAATTTATTCTCCTTCTTGCTGTAGTTGACTTTTGTATCAATTTAGTTATTTACTAAGTAACTTTTTCCATCGTGAATAATTCAAACTTCTTTGCTGTCGTTTTTCTTTTATTATTATAATAATAAAGTGACTGTAATTAGTGGAGACGCATGACTACTCCCGAAATTATTACATTCATTAACTCTTAAAAATATAATATTTTTAAAAAATTTATAATTTTTACACTAGGCCCGGAACCAAAGTGAAAATTATAGTTTGTGTTTAATTAGTGATACTTTAATTATTTATAAAAATCACATATTTTTCCGATTTTCTCCAGAGAAGTTAAACACACTTAAAAATCGTCAAAATGAGAAAAGAAGCAGTTTTATTTTCGACATATTTTATATTTTTCGACAAAATGGAAGAAAATTTTTATCAAAACTGAAAATTCATCACAATGACTTAAAATTTTGTAAGTTTTTACCTAATTTTATAATCACATTTAGTGTCGGACAGTGTTATTATAATAAAATATCTATTTTGTCAAAAATGTTTTCGGGAATAAGCATACACCTCTAATTAGTAATAAATATTTCGTTACTTTCTTGCGACGAATGTATGAAATTCTAGTATTCAAAAGAGACATTCGTTCCAGTGCTTTGGAACAATGGTTCCACCTTGAAAGTCGAAGAAAATGGTACAAGATAAAAAGTGCATACAATGTATACAAATAGAGAGTCACTGAGAGAGTCGCTGGGAATGTAGACGGTTCCTTTTCCATTAAAAAAGGGGTGCGAGTAATATAACGCGTCCCTTTATGTGTTAATGAGGCTCTTCTTCTACCTAAGAACATGGCGTTCACGCAAGCGCAAAAAAGCTCGAAAATGATGAGATGCTAGATGAAAGTGAGAGAAAAAAAAGAACGCAAAGAAAAATGTGCAAAAAAATTTTTTCCCTTCTTTGTCACCTATTATTGTCTAATGGTAGACGACTCTGATTGGGTTTGCTTTCTGAATCAATATCCAGCGAAAAAAATTTATTCTAAAATCAAAAATAATCAGGGTTGCCACAAATATTTACTTTAATTTTTCCCTGAATTTTCCCTGATTTCCAGACAAAATTCTCACTTTTTCCCTGACCATAAAAAATAATCTGATTCACTCTAAAAATTATTAGATACTCAAAAAAATGTTCTATAAAATTTATTTACTTTCATTAATTGTAAAATTATTCAAAAACATCAACAACTAAATTTTTAAATAAGTATTTAATTATTCCTTTTCCACAGGAATTAAAATTCTTCAGAACATTCAAGTTCAAACCTTTTTGAAACTCAACAATTTATAAGAATATTATTACAAAACCTAAAGAAGGCGATCACCTTCTTCATGTTTTGTGATAATTTAAATAACCATCAAATTTTTCAACAAAATTTAATTATTTACAAAAATCCTAATAAAATCCTTCGCAAGAATTCAATTATTTTTAAAAGTAGTAAATTTTCTCAAAAAAATTCAAATATTTGAAAAAACTGAAATAAAATTCGTTGCAATAATTCAATTATTTTCATAAACAATAAATCGATTATTCGGTAATTTCATTTTTTAATCAATTTTTATTAGAAAATTTTAGAAAAATTCAATTATTTAAATTGAAAAATAAATAATTTATTGAATAATTGAATGTTTGATAAAATTGAATTTTTATAAAGAATTTTATCAACAAATTTTTAAATAATTAAATTCTTTTGACAAATTTTAAGAAAATTTTAAGAAATAATTACATTTTTCGAGGAATTTGATTAAAATATTGTATCCAAAATTAATTAAAATCCTGCGATGAGTTTTATTATTTATGAAAATAATTTTAAAAAGTTTCCAAAAATGTTATTAAAATTTTTCTAAAATAATTGAATTTCGGTGAAGAATTTTATTTTTTATGAAAATAATTCAATTCTTGTAAGAAACTTTGTTAAATTTTTTTAAAATTATTTATTCATGCGACGAATTTTATAAAAATCTTTTTAAATAATTTATATTTCTCGAAAAATTTTATAAAATGTTTGTGTATTAAATAATTGACCTCACGTGAAAATTATATAATTTATGAAAAGAATTAAATTATTTCAAAAGAAATTTATTAAAATTTTCATAAATTATTGAATTTCTGTGAAATTTTATCAAGAATTTTATTCAAGTTTTTAAATATATTTGAATTTTAAAGAAGAATTGTATTATTTGTAACAATAATTGTAATTTTGACGAGAATTTAAAAATTTTTCTTTCAATAATTTAATATTGAAGCATTTTGACATTTATAAAGATAATTGAAATTTTAACAATTTTGAAACATAATTGAATTTCTGCAAATAATTTAATTACTTTTGAAAATAATTTAATTTTTCCAACAAATTTTATTCAAGTTTACAAAAATAATTGAATTTCGGTGAAGAGTTTTACTATTTCTAAAAATAATTGAATTCTTGAAAAGAACTTTGTTAAATTTTTTAAAATAATTGATTCATGCGATGAATTTTATTAAATTTTATTTAAATAATTGATATTTTTCGAAAAATTGTTTGAAATCTTTTATATTAAATAATTAAATTCCTGTGAAAAATTTATTATTTATGAAAATAATTGAATTATTTCAAAGAAATTTATTAAAAAATTTAATAAACTATTAAATTTCTATGAAATTTTAAGAAGATTTTATTCAAGTTTTTAAATATATTTGAGATTTGAAGAAGAATTGTATTATTTATAAATAATTGAAATTTTGACAAAAATTTAAAAACTTTTTTTCAAATAATTGAATATTGATGAATTTTATTATTTATAAAAATAATTAATATTTTGACAAAAATTTTTGAGCATAATTGAATTTCTGCGAAGAATTTTTTTACTTTTGAAAATAATATTTAATTCTTCCAATGAATTTTATTCAAGTTTATAAAAATAATTGAATTTCGGTGAAGAATTTTACTAGTTCTAAAAATAATTGAATTCTTGAAAAGAACTTTTTTAAATTTTTTATAAAAATAATTGAATTAGTTCAAAGAAATTTTTTAAAAATTTCATAAATTATTGAATTCCTGTGAAAATTTAAAAAGAATTTTATTAAAGTTTTTAAAAGTAATTGAATTTTGGAGAAGAATTGTATTATTTATAAAGATATTTGAAATTTTGACGAGAAGTTTTGGAAAAATTTTGAACATTATTGAATTTTGAAAAAGAATTTTTTTATTTTTAAAGATATAATTAAAATGACCAGAATTTTTAAAAATTTTTGAATGTAATTAAATTTTTGCAAAAAATTTTATTATTTTTAAAAATAATATAATTTTTTCAATGAATTTTATTCAAGTCTACAAAAATAATTGAATTTCGGTGAAGAATTTTACTATTTCTAAAAATAATTAAATTCTTGAAAAGAACTTTTTTAAATTCTTTATGGAAATAATTTAATTATTTCAAAGAAATTTATTAAAAATTTCATAAATTATTGAATTTCTGTGAAATTTTTCCATGAATTTTATTAAAGTTTTTAAAAAAAATAATTGAATTTCGAAGAAGAATTGTATTATGTATAAAGATTATTGAAATTTTAACAAAAATTTTATTAAAGTTTTTAAAAGTAATTGAATTTTGGAGATGAATTTTTTTATTTTTAAAGATATAATTGAAATGACCAGAAATTTTTTTAAATTTTTGAATATAATTGAATTTCTGCGAAAAATGTTATTACTTTTGAAAATAATTGAATTTCTGTAATTATTTGTAACTTTTCCAAAATTAAATTTTTTTAGCATTTTTAATTAAAATTCTTTTATTAATCTAGTATTTATCAAAATGGTAAAAATTATTCATTACACAATTTATAAGTCATAATTTTTTGATAGCTCTTTAAAAATTATGTTATTTAAAAATAAATTATTGTCTGAAATAGAACAAATTCAAGGTTTTGTATTAAAATTCGTGGTTTTTTATATTTTACAAGGCTTACAAAAAAACATCAAAATTTAGAGTTTTTTCATGAATTTTTGAAATTCGATTTTTTCCAGTACTTTTACTAAAAATTCCTGATTTTTCCCTGGCCAATTTTACTTTCCCTGACTTTTCCCTGAATTCCCTGACTTCTCTGACCTGAGGCAACACTGATAATATACCTGGCATATTTTTGATGTTTCAGATCATCGTTACTTAATTTTTTTTCCTTAAAAGAAAACAAATTTTTTTATTGTCTTGAGTACAACTTAATGATTAGAAGATAAATTCAATGCCCTGGGATCTAGAAGTTTTGCTGATATTTCAACACATCTTTTCCTTTCTCTCAACCGCAGGCTTTTCATACTTAAAATCTTCTTTTACATACATCCTCGTATTGTTTAATAAATATTCCGTACGTGTTGTAATTTCTGTTGTGGCAGTCGCTTTTTAATGAAATGTGACATATGACACAATCTTTTGGGGTTATAGTTTCCAGATTTGTGCGTGATAAATTATACAAACATCGCGGTTCTTTGGTAAATAGTTTTTTTTTATACAACTCCTATTGTTTGCAGAATTGAAGTTTAAACCAGGTTTTGAACAATTCTTTTTTTTTTTTTTGTAATGGTTGAGTTTTTAGTTACAATAATTTATAGAAGTTATGGTATTATTTATCTCGAAGGAAAGTTTCGAGCATTCGGAAGTGAAATTAAAATACTAAACTTGCAGTTGGTGCGAAATTTGCATAATCGAAATTGTATTGAAGAGATCGTAATATATAATCATTATGGAAGTTTGAAATTTGATGAAACGATCTTGTGCATTCTGTTTTGTATGCTATTCCATCATGGACGAACCTCCTCGCGAAATATTGTAATATGGATTTTGAACTCCAGGCACTTTCGACGTGCGGCTATTAAATTTGGCTCTAAAGATAACAAACCTGTGTCATGATTGTTTTGTTATCTGGATGCTGCACAGTGATTTCTTAATATAATTTCGTAAACATTTGCCACCCTGAAAAGACGTAATTTGTATATTAAATATGAATTATTATATTAGTCTTGTGAGTCCAGTGATTATTGGTCGTATAAGTCATGATAGTAATTTAATCATCTAGTATAAGTTAAGACATCGTTGCTATTTTATTACTTTTTTTCCCTCATATATAGTAATTAATGTTTATTTTCTTCGTTAATAAAAAAAGAAATGTGTTGAAATATTTCTTCTGCCTTTCAACACTATTCGGAAGTTTGCTTATAAAATTAGGTCCAGTTTAATTGAAAGAAATCTTGAGTTTTATGGTGCCTTTTGTAACTACACTGCCTGCAGTCGACCGACTTTTGACTTTTCTTAATGACTAAAATGTTGCGCATTCACTTTGCTTCATTGTGAAATTATGAAATTTTCCTCGATATCGTGGAATCCATTAGCATCTAACTTCATTTATTCATCTGAGATTTTGCGCTTTCAATTTATTGATTGTAATATTATTCATGAACGCGGGAATATATTCAATGATCATTTACTTTTTTGTCATTTATTGTACAAAAAGTACTTTTCAAGTGGTTGGAAGAATAATTTACATTTAGTGCCAATATTTAACAGCGTCTGACTGCTTGATCATGGGACCAAAATTAATTCTACATCAATCTTGTTTTGCATTGTAATTCTTTGGCATAAAATTTATTTGACATAAAAAATTCACCAAAAATCATTTAACATATTTACAGTTTGATTTAAAAATGACTTTGAAGTAGAGTACATTTGACATAAACTTTATGTTTGAGCAAAAACTTTTTTGGAATTCATAACAATTGCTACAAAAATTCTTATTAGAAAGATATTTAAAATCAAATTATATCGTAATATAAAATTTTAATTCTGATTTATTTTTAAATCAATTCTTATTCAGAAATTCTACGAGGATTCAATTATTTAAATACAAAAATACAATAATACAATAACTGCTTTTTTCTTAAAATTTAATACCAAAAAAAGAAAATAATTCATTTCTTTCGAAGAATATTAGTAAAACTTTAGAAAATAATAAATTAAATTAATTCAAATTCAGTAAAGAATTTTATCATTTATAATAATAATTGAAGTCTAGCAAAACAAATTTTATTATTTATAAAAGTAGTTCAATTCCTGAAATAAATTTTATTATTTATGAAAATATGAAATTCTTGAAACGAATATTAATAAATTGTTTTAAATTAATTATATTCCTGAGAAAAGTTTTATACTTTGCGAAAAGTAATTGAATCTTTTTTTTCATTTTATGGAAATTTAAAAGAATAATTCAAATATTTCGAATACTTTAATTAAGATAGGATTAAAAATAATTGAATTTTTATGATGAATTTTATTATTTACGAAAAAAATAATTTAACGATTACAATTGAATTTTGTCGAAATTTTTAAATGTAAATTTAAAATTTCATTACATTCATAATATTATTTGAATTTTCGCTTTGAATTTTATTCAATTTTTTTAAAATAAGTGAAATTTTGAATTTTTTAAAGAAATTTAAAAAAAATAAGCAAAAGATTTCAAATACAGGACTCGGATCGTCTTTAAGATTAAAAAAAAGTCGCTTTAGTCGCATAAATTCACAACAAAAGTCACGAAAAGTCGCATAAAATTTCCGAAAAAGTAGGAAAAAAGTCGAATGAAATTTTAGGAAAAAAAACGCCAAAAAGGAAACACGAAATTGTCAAAATTGTAAAAGAAATCACATTTTTCGCCAACACATACTTTAACATCAAACAATCTGGAATAATATTTAATAAAATGCATGGCAAAAGTTTAATTAGGTATTTTTAACATATTAAAAAAAAATCTGTTCAAAAATTCAATTATTTTTATAAATAATAAAATTCTTTTTCAAAATTCAATTATTTAAAAAAATTTTTAAAAATGCCTGTCATAATTTCAATTATCTTTATTAATAAATAAATAATAAACTTCTTCTCTGAAATTCATTTATTTTAAAAAATAATGAAGTTCTTGGCAAAAAATCAATTATATAAAGAATTTTTTTTTAAGTTTCTCCTCAAAATTTTATAAATAGTAAAATTCATCATGGAAATTCAATTAATTTCCAAAGCAAGAAAATTCTTTGCAGAAATTCAATTATTTTCAAATTTTTTAAAATTTCTCGTCAAATTAGCATTATCTTCATAAATAATAAAATTCATCACGGAAATTAAATTATTTTCAAAAGATCTGATAAAATCCTTTGCAAAATTCAATTATCTTAAAAAATAAGGAAATACATCGCAGAAATTCAATTATTTAAAAAATTTTTTTTTTAAATTCTCCCAACAATTTCAATTATTTTTAAAAATATCAAAATTCTTCTTCAAAATTTAATTACTTTTAAACATTTAAGAAAAATCTTTTTAAAAAATTAATTATCTTTATAAATAATAAACTTCTTTTCTGTAATTCAATTATTTTCAAAGAATTTTAATAAAATTCTTGTTAGAATTTCAATTATTTATTTATTAATTTCTGTACATGTGTAATTTATCTTTATAAATAATAAAATTCATCCTAGAAATTCATTTATTTTCAAAAGTAATAAAATTCTTCGCAGAAATTCAATTATTTTCAGAATTTTTTTTAATTTCTCGTCAAAATTATCATTATCTTCATAAATATTAAAATTCATCATGGAAATTTAATTATTTTCAAAAGTTATGTTAAAATTCTTTGCAAAATTCAATTGTTTTAAAAAATGAGAAAATTCATCGCAAAAATTCAATTATTTTCAAATTTTTTTTAAATTCTCTCAACGATTTCAATTGTTTTTAAAAATATCAAAATTCTTCTACAAAATTCAATTACTTTTAAACATTTAAAAAAAATCTGTACAAAAATTCAATTATCTTCATAAATAATAAAATTCATCCTGGACTTTCAATTAATTTTAAAACTGTTCTAAATTTCTCGTCGAAATTATCATTGTCTTCATAAATAATAAAATTCATTATAGAAATTTAATGATTTTCAAAAGTTCTGATAAAATTATTTGCAAAATTCAATTATTTTAAAAAATGAGAAAATTCATCTCAAAAATTCAATTATTTTCAAATTTTTTTTAAATTCTCTCAACGATTTCAATTATTTTTAAAAATATCAAAATTCTTCTACAAAATTCAATTATTTTTAAACATTTAAAAAAAATCTGTTCAAAAATTCAATTATCTTCATAAATAATAAAATTCATCCTGGAATTTCAATTATTTTTAAAACTTTTCTAAATTTCTCGTCGAAATTATCATTGTCTTCATAAATAATAAAATTCATTATAGAAATTTAATGATTTTCAAAAGTTCTGATAAAATTCTTTGCAAAATTCAATTATCTTAAAAAATAAGAAAATTCATCGCAAAAATTCAATTATTTTCAAATTTTTTTAAAATTCTCTCAACAATTTCAATTATTTTTAAAAATATCAAAATTCTTCTTCAAAATTCAATTACTTTTAAACATTTAAAAAAAAATCTGTTTAAAATTTCAATCATCCTTATAAATAATAAAATTCTTCTCTGTAATTTAATTATTTGCAAAGAATTTTAATAAAATTATCGTTAAAATTTTAATTATCTTTATAAATAAAAAAATTCATTCTAGAAATTCAATTTTTTTCAAATTCTTTTTTTAAATAAAATTTTATAATATAAAATAATAAGCAATCAATGTCTTCATGTTTTATAACAACTTTTCATAAGTAGTTTAATTTCAAAAAGGTTTGAATGTGAATCTTTTGAAGAATTATAATTCTTATGGAAAAATAATAATTAAATATTTATTTAAAGAAGAAGTTATTGATGTTTCTTGAAAAATTTGAAAGAAATCTGTAAATAAACTTAACAGAACCTTTTTGTTGACTAAAACTTTTTCCTTTAACTTTCATTTTCTGAAAATTTTAATAATTTCAGTCGCATTTTACTAAAAACAAATCTCGAATAAGTCGATCAGTAACTGCCTTTTCTTTATTTATTTTTAATAAATTTAAATTTAATGAGTTCTCAATATTTGCTCATTTCTCGTTCATGTACATGACTAATTTTCTTCGATTACTGTCTGTGCACACGTAGTTTCTCTAATGATACCAAATTAAGACCAAAAAAAAAACGAATCAAAAGTATTGCGAAGTGTTGAAAGCGTTTTCGATTCTTTTCTCATCTTAATTTCCCGTCCTGAGAAAAACCGTATGACTGCGCTTTTAACGAAGATTTTTCCACTTCGATTAGTTGACTAAAGGAAAAAATATGTTTTAATAATTATACCATATACGAGCACACATGAAGTGCAAAGCAACATTGAATCATGACCAAGAAAAATCTTCAACTCGCTTCGGCCAACAATGAAACATTCATTAATTTACAAGAAATGAATGAACGTTTCGATTGATTTCAAAATAGCAAATGATTCTCGCGCGTTGCAATTTTCAATTGTGTATATATATATGTACGACTTGAATGTGATTTGTCCATCTCTTATATACATAAACAGGATTATACAATTACACCGACCGAACCTATAGAATATCGCGTGGTAATGGTGCAAAAATGAAAGGCATAATTGCACAGCAATTCGAAATAGTGAGGCCAAGATCGTTAACCTTTGACCCCAAAAAATAGAGTTGTTTCGAACATCCCACAAAGTTGACCGAGTTCGCGCAAAACAACTTCGTCTGGAAAGTGCACGTACATATAGATATTTGTAACTCTCGTACAAATCGAGAGACGTGAGCGGGCAACTCTTATATTTCGCCTCACATTACGTAACATTGCGTATACATGCAATTAGTTCTCACACTTGGGATTTTTCAAATGTCCAGAACGATCATCCGTGACTACTGGTAAATCCACTCTCTCTGTCACTTTCCTACTCTTTGTCCCCCCTACTCACTACACTATCCCCCCTCTCTCTCTCTCTCTCTCTCACTGTTTTCATCTTCAATCACCTATATTCCATTGAGAGAACATCGAACTCTTCCTTCAACCCTTGTGGGCTCTGGAGTGCACTATGTCAAGGCTACCAGAAATCGCTGACACTGTCTCGTCTCATATTACATGCACACACTGCAATAAAATACGAACCATCAAAACAGAACCTTCCGTTCAAAACAGACATTCGAAAGTAAAAGTATTTTTAGTAAAACAATGCGAAACTTGATCACTTCGAGTATTCAAGTATACAGTTGGATTTTGAACTGTTAGCACTTTAATAGGGTTGCCACAGGTCAGGGAAGTCAGGGAATTCAGGGAAAAGTCAGGGAAAGTAAAATTGGTCAGGAAAAAAAGGAAATTTTTAGTAAAAGTACTGGAGAAAATCGAATTTCAAAAATTCATGAAAAAACTCTAAATTTTGATGTTTTTTTGCTTGCCTTGTAAAGTATAAAAATAACCACGAATTTTAATACAAAACCGTGAATTTTTTCTATTTCAGACAATAATTTCTTTTTAAATAACTTAATTTTAATGAACTATCATAAAATTATGACTTATAAATTATGTAATGAATCATTTTTACCAATTTTTACCATTTTGATAAATACTAGATTGATAAAGGAATTTTAATTAAAAATACTAAAAAATTTAATTTTGGAAAAGTTACAAATAATTACAGAAATTCAATTATTTTCAAAAGTAAATAACATTTTTCGCAGAAATTCAATTATATTCAAAAATAAAAAAAATTTCTGGTCATTTCAATTATTTCTTTAAAAATAAAAAATTCTTCTCCAAAATTCAATTATGTTCAAAATTTTTCCAAAAATTCTCGTCAAAATTTCAAATATCTTTATAAATAATACAATTCTTCTCTAAAATTCAATTATGTTCAAAATTTTTCTAAAAATCCTCGTCAAAAATTTAATTATTGTTATAAATAATACAATTCTTCTCTAAAATTCAATTATGTTCAAAATTTTTCTAAAAATCCTCGTCAAAAATTCAATTATCTTTATAAATAATACAATTCTTCTCTAAAATTCAATTATGTTCAAAATTTTTCTAAAAATTCTCGTCAAAATTTCAAATATCTTTATAAATAATACAATTTTCCTAAAAAATTCAATTATGTTCAAAATTTTTCTAAAAATTCTCGTCAAAATTTCAAATATCTTTATAAATAATACAATTTTCCTAAAAAATTCAATTATGTTCAAAATTTTTCTAAAAATTCTCGTCAAAATTTCAAATATCTTTATAAATAATACAATTCTTCTCTAAAATTCAATTATGTTCAAAATTTTTCTAAAAATCCTCGTCAAAAATTTAATTATTGTTATAAATAATACAATTCTTCTCTAAAATTCAATTATGTTCAAAATTTTTCTAAAAATCCTCGTCAAAAATTCAATTATTGTTATAAATAATACAATTCTTCTCCAAAATTCAATTATGTTCAAAATTTTTCTAAAAATCCTTGTCAAAATTTCAATTATCTTTATAAATAATACAATTGTTCTTCGAAATTCAATTATTTTCAAAAACTTTAATAAAATTCTTGTTAAAATTTCATAGAAATTTAATAATTTATGAAATTTTTAATAAATTTCTTTGAAATAATTCAATTATTTTCATAAATAATAAAATTTTTACAAGAATTCAATTATTTAATATAAAAGATTTTAAATAATTTTTCGTAAAATATCAATTATTTAAAAAGAATTTTAGAAAATTCGCCACAAAAGTTCAGTTATTGAAAAAATTTATCAAACTTCTTTTCAAGAATTCAATTATTTTTAGAAATAGTAAAATTTTTAACCGAAATTTAATTATTTTTATAAACTTGAATGTAATTTGTTGGAAAAATTAAATTATTTTCAATAGTAAGAAAATTCTTTGCAGAAATTCAAATATATTTAAAAATAAAAAAAATTTCTGGTCATTTCAATTATTTCTTTCAAAATAAAATATTCTTCTTCGAAATTCAATTAGTTTTAAAAACTTTAATAAAATTTTTGGAAAAATTTCACAGGAATTCAATAATTTATCAAATTTTTGATGAATTTCTTCTAAATAAACCAATTATTTTTATAAATAATAACATTTTCACAGGAATTCAATTATTTAATATAAAAAATTTGAAATAGTTTTTCGAAAAATATCAATTATTTAAAAAGAATTTTATAAAATTCGCCGCAAGAATTCAGTTATTGAATAAAATTTAACAAAGTTCTGTACAAGAATTGAATTATTTTTAGAAATATTAAAATTCTTCACCGAAATTCAATTATTTTTATAAACTTGAATAAAATTCATTGGAAGAATTGAATATTATTTTCAAAAGTAATAAAATTCTTCGCAGAAATTCAATTATGCTCAAAAATTTTTGTCAAAATATCAATTATTTTTATAAATAATAAAATTTATCAACATTCAATTATTTTAAAAAAAGTTTTTAAATTTTTGTCAAAACTTCCATTATCGTTATAAATAATACAATTCTTCTTCGAAATTCAATTGTTTTTAAAAACTTTAATAAAATTCTTGTTAAAATTTCACAGATATTCAATAATTTATAAAATATTTAATAAATTTCTTTGAAATAATTTAATTATTTTCATAAATAAAAAAATTTTCACGCGAGTTCAATTATTTAATACACAAAATTTTATAATATTTTTTGAAAAATATCAATTATTAAAAAAGATTTTTATTAAATTCGTCGCATGAATCTATTATTTAAAAAAATAAAGTTCTTTACAAGAATTGAATTAATTTTGTAAATAATAAAATTATTCACCGAAATTCAATTATTTTAGAAAAATTTTAATAACATTTTTGAAAATTTGTTTAAATTATTTTCATGAATAATAAAACTCATCGCAGGATTTTAATTAATTTTGGATACAATATTTTAATCATATTCCTCGAAAAATGTAATTATTTTTTAAAATTTTCTTAAAATTTGTCAAAAGAATTCAATTATTTACAAATTTGTTGATAAAATTCTTTATGAGAATTCAATTTTAACAAACATTCTATTATTCAATAAATTATTTATTTTTCAATTTAAATAATTGAATTTTTCTAGAATTTTCTAATAAAAATTGACTAAAAAATGAAATTATCGAAAAATCGATTTATTGTTTATGAAAATAATTAAATTATTGCAACGAATTTTATTACAATTTTTTCAAATAATTGAATTTTTTTGAGACAATTTACTACTTTTAAAAATAATTGAATTCTTGCGAAGGATTTTATTAGGATTTTTGTAAATAATTAAATTTTGTTGAAAAATTTGATAGTTATTTAAATTATAACAAAACATGAAGAAGGTGATTGCCTTCTTTATGTTTTGAAATAATATTCTTATAAATTTTTGAGTTTTAAAAAGGTTTGAATTTGAATGTTCTGAAGAATTTTAATTCCCGTGGAAAAGTAATAATTAAATACTTATTTAAAAATTTAGTTATTGATGTTTTTGAATAATTTCACAATTAATGAAATTAGTAAATAAATTTAATAGAACATTTGTTTGAGTATCTAATAATTTTTAGAGTGAATCAGATTATTTTTTATGGTCAGGGAAAAAGTGAGAATTTTGTCTGGAAATCAGGGAAAAGTCAGGGAAAAATAAAATTAAATATTTGTGGCAACCCTGTTTAATTTAAAAACATTTTTTCCAGACCCTGTGTACCGATAATGAATTCATAATAAATAAGTGACTCTTAAATTGCTGTCCAACTTTCATCTAAATCTATTTCTTGTCACAATTCTCGAAGAATGTTAATTCGTTTAAAAAAATATACATATTCTTGTTAATATTCTTCAACGCCTTTCCAAATTTTTTGTATTTGGCAATATTTTTTTTATTCCCACCAAAAGAACATTACTGCGTTCAAATCGCGGTAGTGATTCTTTCATTCCTCAAAACAAAAGTCCTACATGAAAAAATACTAATTTGAATCGTTTCACAAATTTATTCTGCTTTGTAAAAAAAATTTATAGTGCAATAAAGAATTAACAATCTTTTAATTCTTACAATATTAAAAAAGTATTTTTATGGCAAGATACACAACAAAAAATGACAAAATCAAAAATTAAAAAAAGCTAATCTAATGAAAATGACCACTTGGAGATTTTTGAGATCGCTGATTACAAATCCGAAGTGAGTTTTACAAAATAAAAATGACGGTCCAAAAAAAATAACGAAAATTGCACTTTTCTAAAAAAAAGTCTGGCTCTAAAGGGTTAAAGTGTATAGAGTCAAACCATTTTATTTCAATTGATGTGGTCGCCGACTAATTTAAAAAAATTGTAATATTCTACAGGAATAATACTGATGTATTAAAAATAAATAAATTACTTTTTATTATGAATTCAGTATCGGCAATAAGAAAAACAGGAACTTGTGTAAAAAGGTTGAAATTTGGTTTCCCTTTTGACTTCTGACATGAAGTTGAACTACCGATTAAGATTAAAATTTTGAACTTGAAATTGCAACTGGAGTTTGAGTTTATAGAATCCCCTGGGAGTTAAAATTTAAAAGTTAAAGTACCTTTTTTAAAGTACAGAGAGAAATTCGGAAGAATAAAAAGAAGAATTAAACATTCAACTAGAAAAGAATGGGAATTTCAATAAGACTCGTTTCGACATTATGCTTGGTCTATAAGTGAAAATGCATTGCACTTATTAATTATTAAAGCGAAAGTGCATTAATCAGAAATACTATTAATAACGTGCAATTATTTTATCGCTGAAGCCGTTTCCATTTATCTTGTCCCTTTTAGACAAGGTAGTGATCCGTTACATTGGGGTTTCTCCGGCGCCACGTCAGTTTGGTCGTGTTCCTAATAAAGCTAATTGCGACTGTCATCCCTGACCCTCTCAACGCCCTTTCGGGTTTCTCTCATTTCACCACAACGCCCTTGCATGCCTCACGTAATTATCAAGTAAACGAAGGCTCCTATTCCAATTAAAGAACTCTGTCCCGCACAATTGATAGTTTTGAATACATTTTAGACTTTTTTTTACTTTTTAGATATGTAGCATCCAAATAAATTGAATATCACATTTCTAAGCCTTCAATATCGTTGTACAAAAAAGCAAGAAAGTATCACAGTATAAGAAATTTGAAAAAATTAATTTAACTTTCAACTGTATATACAATAGCTTGAAGAGAAATTTATTTGAAACAACAAAAGTTTGTTTAAATCAAGCAAATAAATGTGTTGCTTCCAAATTAACCAAAAGTTTTTATGGCTTAACTAAAAGTTTACTTCAGGGAAAAAGAATTTGGTTAATCAAATTCTTTTTCGGAATGCAAAACATTAGTTCGACTAAATTTTTATTTAAATCAAGTACCGAAGTATTTATTTACGTTAAGAAAGCATACAACAGAGTAGAGTTAAAATTAAACTAAAAATTTCAACAATAAATCTTTCTTTTAACCCTTTTTTGACTAAAACCGTCTATATTACAATGATTTTTGAATAAATTTTTATTCTTGAGAGTATACACTATTTTGGATTTTTAATTTTTGACCAAATATTCGGATTTAGCGATCCGAAGTACATAAAATAATATCAATTATTCATTCAAGAAAGAAAGGCAAATTAAATAAATTTCTATAATGACAATTTACAAATCAAAAATATCTATTAAATTAGATATAATGATTTTAACATTATTTTTAACGAGAAAAGAAATTAGAGGAAAAAGATTCTTTTCCTTTCACGATTCGAGTTCTGAATAGCAAAAATAAACTTGAAAAAAGTGAGGTTATGATTAATCGATAATAAAATATTCGAATATTGATATCCATCTTTCTCTTTATGAAATTAAACGAAGAATTTTTAAGAAACACTATCACAAATCATTAAGAAATCTTAGTTGAAAACTTGAAAATCTAAAATCTTGTATTATATTTTGTAATTGTTGACAACAAATTTCCGTGAAACGACAAACAACTCCCTCCTCAGGAAATGAAATTGAAATCTTCAATTGAATAGCCCAATAAAATTGATTTTAATCCGTTATTATTTTTATTTAATGACTATTAAATTTATTGAATTAATAAAAGCAAAAATAAATTTTTGACAAGATGAAACGTCCTTCGATCAAGAAAACCAGAAAAAGAATGAATATACTATTTACTATAGTTTGTTTCCCCCATGGAGATTTGTTGCCAACCAAAAAAAATGAAACTTACTCTAGTGTACATAGTTCGCGATTTTAATACACTCTTCTGATTGGTTGATGTTTCATAGTGGAATCACCTGATGAATCTTGACGGTAATTGGAAATAGAACGAAATTTGAAAAGCAGAAACTTTATTATAGACAAAATAAATAGTTTGAAATGTAATTTGGAATATTTCTCCTAAAAATTCTTTTAAAGGATTTTCACGTTTGTTGTCGAATCATTATTTTTCTCCTCCAATAGAATCACTTGTTGAAAAAGAGATTAATGTTGAAATTCAAAAAGACTAATAACCACTTGTGCAATAAAATCTGGATTATGACGATCTTCCAGTTCCAAACACCAGAATTAGTCTTCTTAATTTTTATAAAGTTGGCTTGAAAATTACATAAAACGAATAAAAAGGAACAAACAAATTAATTCTATATTGTTTACAAAAAAAAAAAAAATATTTCAGAAGCTCGAATCGTTTGGGAATTTCTTTGATTTGATTTTTTATCACAAAAGTTATTCAAAGAATTTAACAATAATTAAAATATTTGTGATTGGTAAAATATTAAAGTTAGTAATATTAAAATTGGGTAATTTCCTTCATTTAATTTTTATCGTAAAAGTTGTTCAAATAATTTAACAATAATTAAAATATTTGTGAATAGTAAAATATTAAAGTTAGTATTATTAAATTTGGGTAATTTCATTTTTGTCATAAAAGTTATTCAAAGAATTTAACAATAATTAAAATATTTGTGAATGGTAAAATATTAAAGTTAGTAATATTAAAATTTGGTAATTTTATTTTTATCATAAAAGTTATTCAAAGAATTTAACAATAATTAAAATATTCGTGAATGGTAAAATATTGAATTTTACAACGTGAGAATTAAAAGAAGAATTCTACAAGTCTTTAATGTTCAAATAGTTTAAATAGTGAGGAGCGAACTGTGTGAGAAATATGTAACCAAGAAAAATTATCAATTTTGAAATCTCTCTTGAGAATAATGTGTTATGAAAATGTTGAAATTACAATTCATTAATCGAGAAATGTTGGACGTTTAATTTCCCCTTTTCAATGCACAATTATTATACGTATAAAGCGATTAAATTCAATGTGATTTATGCACTTTTGAAATTTTTAGTGTCTGCCTCGATTAGAGGGGGAAAAAATTTATATGTGATACTTTTATATAAAATGAAATATGCAATTTATATGTTTCGTGTCTTAATAAAAAGAAACGTTAAATTAGCATTTATATGTATTTGATCAAAGTCCCTAATTAGAGGGGAGGGGGCGGAACACTCAAATTAAACGTCATTTGCATATAATCTTCGCTATTGATAATGAACCTTTCGCAACCATCTGCTTCCTAAATCGAGGTCTGTTCCAGAAATGTGCTAACTTGGTGATAAAATATATATATGTGTACAAAAGACGGGAATTTTAAGGAACTTTACAATGAGATAATTCACTAGAAATTGCTGTTCATTTATTATCTTCTTATAAGATTTCTCTTCTTATTGCCTCATTATATTGAATCTGCGAATATTTTATTTAATTTTTACTCGAAATCAGTTCTGCACGAGAGTGGAATAAATTTTTTTTAGTTTTCTTTTTTTTTAATTAGCATTAAGTTGCGAAAATAATAATTGTACAAACAGGAGCATTTTTTTATGGCGGAAAAAGAGTTGACCTTAGTTATAATTAAAATTTCATTTCGGTATTAATCGGATTATCCCAATTTTAAAAATATAATAAACTTTTTTTTATCGAGCGACCGAATATTTAAATAATTTTAATTAGAGTACTTGACAGAAATAATATTTTACTCTTCAAGTACCGTTCTGCGTCTGTAATTATGTGTTTACGTTATTTGAAACTTGCAAATATTTTTTTTTTTTTGAATAAATAATTGAATTCTCATGGAGCGAGAAGTTATTATTGTTATTATTTTTTTTTTTTAGAAAATATTACCCCTTTTAGTGATACTAAATTGCTTCTCTTAAGAATATCGTTGAAGATGGATTTCTTTCAGAATCAAAAAAGGGGTATTTGAATTTTTCTTCTTGTACCTCTACCCATTTGATATTCTAGAATGAGAAATGACGTAGGCAAAGAAAGTGTCTCTCAAGCTCTGAACGATAATGGACAGATAAGAGTGTTACTCTCCTTCCTCTTGGGTAAGTGCATTCTTGTCACTTTGAACGAAGAGCGATTTGCGAATCAGAAGTGTGCTCCTAATATTTTATGAAAAATGAAAATAGAAATAAATGGAATAAGAAAGTAATCTTCATACATTTATGTATATAAATAGGGTAAATATTGAATTTGGTAAAATTCATTATGGTAAATATTGAATTTGAAGAATTGCATTTATGTAAATTTCAATTTTGATCTACTTTCTATTATTTAGATATGACAATAGTAGTAGTAGTAGTAGCATTAAAATACTGAAATTGTAATTAATAATCATTTTCCTATAAAAAAAATTTTTGGTTTTTAAAGAATGTAATATTTTTTCCGCTTTCTTTTAATATAAATTAATAAATAGTTTGTTTAAAGTAAAATACTGGGAGTTTATTTCTGGACGCTTATAATGATAACGTTCAATGTGACAATTAATTGATGAACTTGAGAACTTTGATTGTTTAGAGGACGCTTTTGTTGGCTATATTTAAATGAAAAAGAAATAATTAAAAAGATAAAAAATGCAATTAAATATACATTGTTAAATATTTAAAGAAAATTATTTAATTCTAAATAAATTATTTATTTAAAGAAAACATAAATATTTTTGTAAGGAAAGAGACTTTTCTTTGTCTGAAATTAATTTTTTTTCACATAATTCAACTAATTTACAGAATTTTTTAAGAATATCAAATTAAGACAAAAATCGAATCCAAAGTGTTCTGAAGTAACGTTTTTATTCGTTTTTTGTCTCAATTTAAAATCCTTGAAAAAATTGGTTATAATAATATTTTTTTATTTACAGTTTTATTGGTACTATAAAATGAGTACAAAAATTCATCAAATTTATAAGGGTTACCAAGCAACCAGGAAACCTGAAAACCTGGAAATGTCAGGAAATTTTATTAAAATTTGAAAAAATCTGGAATATTGTTGTTTTCTAATTGTATTTATTCTTGAAATTTAATTTTAGTTTAATATTTAAAAATTAATTCAATTTTACAATTGTTGCATTTACGATTTTTATAATTAAATTAACTTAAAGAGATTTTTATTTAAAATTTTGTAAAATTTCAATTTTAAATGAATTTAAATCATTTTAAATCATTGCAGAACTTCAACTATTTTTAATACAATTTTAATAGAATTTCTCAGGAAATGTAAAATGTTTAAAACAAAATTAATTCTACAGAATTCTTCGTTAATATAATTAATTTTTAATAAAAAAAATAAATGATGAAACGAAAATAAATAATAATAATAATAATAATAATAATAATAATAAAATAATAATAAAAATTTTTTAATGAATTTGATTAGAAATTTTAAAACACCCAGATTTTTAAAAAAATGTAATAACTTAAATTGTTTTGAAATTACTTAAAGTTTTTAATATAGAATTCTTCGTTAATTCTATTAATTTTTAATAAAAAAAAATAAATGATGAAACGAAAATAAATAATAATAATAATAAAATAATAATAAAAACAATTTTTAATGAATTTGATTAGAAATTTTAAAAATCCCAGATTTTTAATAAAATTTAATAACTAAAATTGTTATGAAATTAGTTAAATTTTTTAATATATATTTAATTGTATTTTTTAAATAGTGGATTTATAGAAGAATTTTAGTTAAAAACACTAAAACAAATTAAATTTCTACTGTAATTTGATATTAAAAAAAATTATAATAATTTAAAAAATAAAAAAATTAGAAATTTAGAAATTCAATTATTTTTAAAAGTAGTAAAATTCTTCTTAAAAATTGAATTATTTTATTTTTTTTAATTTATTAATCAAAGAATTAAATTATTTTCTAAAAATTTTAATGAAATTCTTTTATGGTAATTCAATTTTTTTGAAAATATTTTGAAGTAAATTCTTCGTGAAAATTTAATTAATTTCAAAAATTTGTCAAAAAACAATTATTTTCAATGTTTACTATTTTCATAAAATTTCACAAAAGAATTTAATTAATTAAAACGAATTTTAATAAAATTTGTCTCAAGAATTCAATTATTTCCAAAAGTAATAAATCCTCCGCAAAAATCAAATTATGTTAAAAAATGTTTAAAAAATTTTGTCAAAATTTCAATTATCTTCATAAATAATACAATTTTTCTCCGAAATTCAATTATTTAGAAAATTTTTCACAAAATGTTTGTTAGAATTTCAATTTTTTTAAATGTATTTTATAAAAATTGTTTCATCAAATTTCTCGAAAACTGAAATTATTCCTAAAAATTTATTAATATTTGTTAAGAGAATTCAATTACTATATAAATTCTTAAAAATAATTAAATTTTCAAAAGGTTTTTAATTAAAATCTTTGAAATTCTGAATTTTTTATACTTTTAACGAACGATTCTGTAGAATTAATTTTTTTTTTAATATTTTAAATTTCATGAGAAATTCGATTAAAATTGTATTAAAAATAATTGATGTTCGGCAGTGATTTTTTGAAATTTTTATTATTTGGAAAAATAATTCAATGTGTGTGTAGAATATTATAAAAATTTTTGTTTATAATAATTGAATTCTTCGACTGTAAACACGAATATTTTATTAAATACTTCAATGTTTTTTAAAATTGAATTTTCATAAAAAAATTTATCAACAATTTTTTAAATAACTGAATTCTCTTGACAAATTTTAATAAAATTTTTAGGAATGATTTCAGCTTTCGAGAAATTTGACAAAAATTCTACATATATTAAAAATAATTTTAATTTGGCCAGTAATTTTATTACAATTTTTCAGAAATGTTTGAATTTTGGAGAAAAATTTTATTATTTATAAAACTAATTGATAGTTGACGAGAATTTTTATAAAGTTTTCAAAATCATTGGATTTTTGCAAAGAATTATATTTAGTTTTGAAAATAATTGAATTCTTTGAGACGAATTTCATTAAAATTTCTTTTTTAATAATTGAATACTTTTGATACATTTTTTTGAAACAGTAGACATTGAAAATAATTGAATTTTGGCAAATTATTTTGATAAAAATGAATAAATTTTGATAGAAATGAATAAAAATTTTAAAAATAATTGAATTTTTAGAAGAGTAAATAAAAAAATAATTGAATTTTTGAAAATCCTAATTTTTATAAGAAAAAGTAATAATGATTAAATATTTATTTAAAAATGAAGTTATTGATATTTTCGAATAAGTATCTAATTAATAATGAATATAGTTTTAAAAACCTAGAGAATTTCCATTTTTAACCTGGATAACTTGGAAAAGTCAAGGAATTTAAAAAGAGCAAAAGTTGTTCATGCAAAAAATTTTGGGGCGATTTATGATTAAATTGCACATTTTATAGGTATCAATTTGTTGCAATTTGATATTTTTAAGCTAACAGTGAATTTTTATTGCTTACATATTTCTTCGAAAGTGACGGAAATTAGAGAAACTTTTCCAACCGGTTATGTGGAGTGTTAAAATAAATATTCTAATAGATTTTAAAACAATTTGACATAAAACTCTTTAGGGATTTATATCTTCAACAAATATATAATATATATTCTTTAAAAAACAATCTTTTTTTAGCTTGTCATTTTTCTAAGTAATAGTCTCTTAAAATGATTTGAGATGTGCCACTGACCTGTGAGAATTCAGAGCTCTCTTTGACATTTTTCTTTTTTCACTATAAATCTAAGGTTCACTTTAAGTAATAAAGAACCTAGATATTCTCGACTCGCTCGAAATATACAGACGAAAATCCTCCGAGAAGTTGAATGAGATGAACAGGTCCATTCTTAAATTTAAAACTTTCCATTTGAAGCGAAATATTTTCATTTTAAAGAAATTTTAAATTCACAGGAGAATATTTAACAGGGTTGTCACAAAAAATTAATTTTGTGTTTTTCCTCGACTGAAAGAATATTTTGTTTCACTCTAAAAATGATAAGATAAAAATAAATATTTTATTTCGTTTATTTATTAATTTTTTCAATTCAATCTAATAGTTGAATAAAATTTTTCATAAGAATTCAATTACTAAAAAAATGTAATAAAATTCTTCACTGAATTTCAATTATTTTTAAGACAATTTTAAAGTAAATTCATCGAAAGATATAATTAATTACCAAAATTTTATTGAAATTCTAAGGAAAAAAATTAAAAAACAATTATTAATTATTTTTAATAATTTTTGCAAAAGTTTCTAGAAAATTTACAATCAATTTCTTTATAATTTAATTTTACGAAGCGATGGTTTGATTTAATTGGAAATTATTTAATTATATATTTTGAAAATAAATCTTAAAACAATTACAACGAAAATTAACTAAACTCTTTCAAAATACAATTATTATCTAAAATTTTCATTAAATTTAATATTTAAACTAATTTTTATTAGAAAATTTTACCAGAATTCAATGATTTGAATAAAAAAATGAAAAATTTATTGAACAAATGAATCTTTCTTGAAATTAAATTCTCATAATTGTTATTTATCAACAACTTTTTAAATAATTAAATTTTTTCGACGAATTTAAAAAAAAATTGTTAATAATTAGTTGAATTCTTGTAAAATTTTTATTATTTATAAAAAATAATTTAATTTTTGAAGAATAATTTAATTGTTCTTAAGGATGATTGAAATTTTGACAAAATTTTTCTTGAATTTTTTAAATAACTACAAATTTTGCAAACATTTGTAAATTCTCTAAAATTTTCTTTGTTTTTAACTGCAATTCTTCTATAAATCCATGATTTTTAATAACTAGTAAAATATAATTCAAAAATTAAATAAAACTAATTATGTATCCTGCAAATTTAATTTCTTTAAAGTATTTTATTTTTATTTTAACTCGAGATGATTATTTTTTTACTTCTTTGAAGAAATTTAATTCTTACTGTAACTAAAATTTTTTTTTCCTATAAGTAAAATTCTTACTGTAACTTAAACACGGTAAATCGTTATGTATTAAAATAACACCAAAAAGGATTAAAATAATCCAATTTAGTGTTATTTTAATCCATTTTGGTGTTATTTTAATATCTAACGATTTACCGTGAAGCTAAATATTAAAGATAGAAGAAGTTAACAATTTAATATTTTAAATATTAAAGTTTTTATATTAAAATTACAGAATGATAAATTCACTTTCTTTAATTAAAGCTAAATAGTTTGATTTAATGTTAAAGTAATAATTAAGTAGTAAAATTTGATTGTTTATAAGTTATAAATTCATTTTGTGAAAATTTGAAAAATGATGAAACCGTAGAGCGTAGATAATAAATAAAAATAATAAAAAAAAAATAAAAAAAACCCCTCAAATTGTTAATTAGAATTAACAATTTTTTAAATAAATAAAATAAATAAATAAAAATAATAATAAATGCTTGACTTTTTCCTGATTTCTCTGTTTAGTATAGAAAAACATGAGGTTCGAATAAATAAAATATGAAGCTGGTGAATTCAGAATTGAATTTTATTTTTTAATAACAATCATTGCAAATGAAAATTTGAATGGCATTTTTGTCATTATTTGTTATTTATAGCCGCCGGAGGTAAGCGCGACGTGAGAGAATATGACAACTCTATTTAGTTTAACGGATTCGGAAGTTTGAAAATTAGCACTAGTCATAGCGACGTAGTACGGGAATTGAAGTAAATTTCGTAAATTTACGAGGAAATGCACTTTCGACTCGTAACACATGGCCCAAGTAATGGTTGATAAGATTACAGTTTACAGGTAGAAATAAACTCGAGTTTTATATATATTGTTTTTTTTATTTATGTGACGAATTAAAAAAACACAAAAACTACCAACTTTTACTTTTCTTTTATCAACAGTTTTTTTTAAACAAATTGAGACATTAATTTCTGTAGTAATATCAAATTACTACAGTGAAAAAAAAATTTATTTGATTCAAATAACCGATTATTTGTCTATAATCAAAATAAATATTTACTTGAATCAAATAATTGTTATTTGAATCAATTAATTAGTATTTGCTTCAAATACTGAAATATTTGATTTAAATACAATTTATTTGATTCAAATAAAAATTATTTGATTCAAATACAATTTATTTGATTAAAATAAAAATTATTTGATTCAAGTAAATATTTATTTGATTATAGACAAATAATCGGTTATTTGAATCAAATAAATTTTTTTTTCAGTGTAATAAATATCCCAAAAATAGGTTAATTTAATAATGAACTTTGGAATAATATTTTATTTATTATTTTATATTATATTCCCGCTTGTTTTACTTAAGGTTTATTCATTTAGGAGAAATAACATTTTGTTTAAAAAGTTGCAAAATAATTAATTTCGCAATAACTTTTGTAAAAAATATTATTTTTTCTGTTTTTTTCGTGGACACATTCTTGAGACCAAATAGAAATGCTTTTTCATCATTTTGATTTAAAAAAAAAACTTTTTGTTTTCTGTGAAAATTTCACGAATTCTAACCCTACTTTCAGGAGAATCACCTTTTTTTTATTTTTTTTCAATATATGTACAAAAATTTAATGAGTTTTTGGTAATTTTGGGTGTAAAAGAAGAACTAGATTTGTTTCTAAATACTCTGCTGTCAATGATTTGCCCCATTACAACGCCATTGTACGCACGTTTTATAGTGCATTAGAGACAATTTTATCGTTGGTCTGAGAGACAGTTGAACAGCATCTCGTACAGAATTGCTCTTCAGCTTTACGACGCGGCTGATCGATGCAGCAAATTGAGCGTGACAAGTTTATCGAGTCTCACGACCGATAGCGCACGATCCACGGTCCGATAGGAAAGGGACCAGACAGAAAAATGTGCTTTGCGAATAGCAGATCTTAGAAATCGTATGCAATTTGCAGAAAAATATAAACGACATTCGATTGGTTGTCTCTTTTCAATATATGTCGGATTATGTCTTTTTGGAAATTTTCTTAAACAAATATTTTTTTTTTATTTCAATTCCTTTTATCAAAACTTTTTCTTCTTGTTAAAAAAAGAGAATATTTTATTTCGGAGCCAAACTGTTCAAAATTTATAGTACGTTGTTTTTCGAAAATCGCTTATGTTAAATATAATTTTACTGTAACAAAATTTTTCCTAAAAATTCAACTAACTTAGGTAGTAATGTGAAAAGTAGTTGAAATAATTAAATAATTAATTAATTAATTAATCTAACACTGCTTGTATAGTTAATTTTACTGTTTCTTATGTAGTAAAAAATTTTAAAATTTACTTAACTATGTAGTTCAGTTCCAAAAACAAATTTTTTAAAATTTTGTTGTAAACCCGTGTTATTGAAATCCGTGCTCCTTTTATTACTCAGTAAGTTTATCAATTTCCCAGACGATTCACTAACATTAAAATTATTCAAAAGTTGATTTTTCAGAACTGTAAAAAAATACTTGAAATATTAATTATTTTGAAATAAATTTTACATATAATTCTAACAATTCAAAAACAATTTTTGACAGATTTGTTTATAGTTATTTCTCGCATCATAAAAATCAAAACAAGTTGCATTTTTTTTTACTAAAAATTGTTGTGTTTTACTTTTTTTGCAATGTTTGAAAGAGAAATCGAAAAAAGTATCCATTTACGAAATTAATTGTATATTTCTTAAAAGAATTTTCGTATAATTTACAAAAACTAAAGAATTTTATGATAAATTTTAATTAAAAACTAGCAAACGATACGCGCGCTAGCTCGCGGAACGTAGTATTCAGTATGATACTGTTATACAAATTACAAATGTTTTTATTAACAAACATAAATTTTTTAAATAATTTCATAATCAAAATTAAAAAAAATAACTTAAGTTTATATTTTCCAAAATTTTAATAAAATTTCACGAAAGAATTCCAATATTTCCTAAAATTTTAACAAATCTTTCTAAATAATTCGTAAAAATTATATTATTTTTATAAATCGTAAAATTTTTCGCAAGAATTCAATTATTTTTAATAAAATTTTAATAAAATTCTTCTCCATAAAATTTCAATTATTTTTAAAATGTTTAATTAAAATTATTAAAGAAACTCCATTTTTTGACAAAAAATTCAAAGACATTCCGCAAAAAGAATTTAATTACAATATATTTTAAAAAATTTAAACGAAATTCTCCTCGAGAATTAAGTTATTTTCATAGTATACAATTTTTATCGTAGTGTCAGTCCGCAGTACAAACATAGCATAACAAACATTATGATTATTAAATAGAAATTATAATAATTTATATTATTTATTTCCAAAAAATCAGAATTTTATTGAAAGTCCTGATTGAAAAGTTAAGAAAAGAAATTTTTCAAATTTTTTACCTTTTTCTCGATACAATTTTAAATTCTGTAAAATAATTAAAATTTTTTTTTATAACAAATAAAGAAAATTTAAAAAACTTTTTTTGTATAAAAAATGAAAGAAATTATTAATCAATACATATTAAAAAAAATAATATTTCTGATTTTGTTAAAAAAAATACTACAAATTTTGTAAAATACTTCAAATTACTTTATTTTTCCTTCAATTTTAAATAATGAAAAAGAAATAAGTCAAATTTTTTTATTAATTTCTAGATAAAACTTAAAATAAATTCATTTTAGAAGGTTGAAAAATTAAATCTTTTTAAAGAAATTCTTCAAATGAAATTAAATATTTTGCTTTTAATAATTATATGAGAAAGTACACGAGCGTTTTTTTAGCTAGTAAAATATAAAATATCTTTATGTACAGAAAAAAATAAAAATTGTAATTATGAAATACACAAATTCTTCCTACACATTTTTTTTATTAATTTAAAATAGAAAAAATTTGTTAGAAATTGTAATTAAAAAATAAAAATTTCACAACTTTTTATTTCAAAAGAAACTAATAATTTAAAACAAATAAACAAAATATAATTATAAAATTTATAAATCAAACATTATTTATTATCAAGAAAAATGTGTTTTCAAAACGAAAAAAAACAAAAGAATATACAAAAACTAACTTCATACTGCGAACGGACAGAATGAAAAACCACAGACTTTAATATAGTAAATAACACTGTCCGACAAAAATAACTTTTTTTTCTGCCCCTTGAATAATTCTGGTCACTTTCGATAGATTTTTTTACGCAGATTACGAATCTGAAAAAAATGCTCTAGCACGTCAAGTTTTTGAGAAAATTAGTGTTAAAAAGTCAAAAAAGCATGTTTTGTCTATCTTTGAAAATCATTAAAAAATAAACAAGAGGTGCAAGAATTTTGTTTTTGGTTTTAAATGAAAGCTTGAATCACAACCAACAATTTCATTGAGGAAGAATTCGAAGGCATTTCCTGTAAGACAATTAAAAATAATTTTTTCCTATACATTAAATTTTGTTAAAATTTATATTTTTCTGGCACCATGTATAACCTCAGCATTATAAAACAAGTGATAAACAAATGAATTTTTTATTTTTTAAATTAATAAAATTTTATATTATTTTCAGGTTACTTATTTTCTTCGAAAGAAATGTTGCAATTAATCTTGACGTATATGAATACTCAATAAAATAAATAAACAATTTGAAAATTTAATTGATGCCTTTGAAATAAAATTTCAGTAATATAATTTTTACAAATATGTTGTATTTAAAACCTTTACAGAAATTTTTAATTAAAACTTTATCTCAACGTTCAATAATAAATAAATCCTGCTCTACGCTAATTATATTTATTTATAGCACATAATTTTAAATAAATTAAATTAATATTAAAGAATTCTTCTAATAAAAATTAAATTCCTCACTAATAAAAGAAAATGATATGTATTAAATTGAATATTCAGTGTTCATACAAATTAAATTATTTGATATATTTAAACACATATTTAATTTATAAAATTAATGATAATTCAATTTTTTATTGTAAAAATTATTTTCTGATTTTTAAATGTTGAAATTTATGTAATATTTCATTTTGTCTGCTTGTATCCTATATTTGAGTAAAACAACTATGTACTGAAAGCAATGTTATAATTTTGCAAAAACAAATAGTGTTAAATTCATAATAGGTATTCTTTATTTTAAATACATGAAATTTCATTTCAAAATGAACTTTTCCTTTGTTAAGTATATACATCAAGATTAACTAAACAAATTTTTTAATTAAAATAAGTATATCCTGAAAATAATATAAAATGTTATTAATTTGAAAAATAAAAAATTCATTTGTTTATCACTTGTTTTATAATGCTGAGGTTATACATGGTGCCAGAAAAATATAAATTTTAACAAAAATTTAATGTAGAGGAAAAAATTATTTTTAATTGTCTTACAGGAAATGCCTTCGAATTCTTCCCCAATGAAATTGTTGGTTGTGATTCAAGCTTTCATTTAAAACCAGAAACAAAATTCTTGCACCTCTTGTTTATTTTTTAATGATTTTCAAAGATAGACAAAAACATGCTTTTTTGACTCTTTAACACTAATTTTCTCAAAAACTTGACGTGTTAGAGCATTTTTCTTTTCAGATTCGTAATCAGCGTGAAAAAATCTATCGAAAGTGATCAGAATTATTCAAGGGGCAAAATCAGTGTCGGACAGTGTAATTAATTAATAATTAATTTTGAACATGATTTCTTTCCACCAAAATGTTAAAAATAATTCTAAAATGTTATTCTTTTTGGAAATATGAAGTGGAAAATATTAAAAGTATTGAGATTTAAAAATTTTTGATTCTCAGCCTACAATAGAATGTAAGGAAAAAGGATTTTTTCAAGTTTTACCAGTTACGTAAAGAATAAATAGTATTTTCACTTTTATAAAGAGTAATTGCTTTGTGATGTTGAAAATAAATAACAAATCGTATTCAGTCGAGTGGAACTTAAATGTTAAAAGGGTCATAATTATAATCTCTCTTTCTCTCTCTCTCTCTCTCTCTCCTCGTTAATTGATTGAAAACAAAGCTTTTTGAATCAAGCATCTTTCGAAACGTTTTTGTGCGCTTAGAAGCGTGGACTGTTCGAGACTGGTTGACTTATTGATTTAATTACTCCTCTATAAAGAGATTGGCTACAAGAAAAGCGCTCGGCTGAAGTGAGTCTTGCATCAATAATTGCGAATACTTTCAAAAGCTTCTAAACATCAATATATTCAATTATTCCCTGATGCAGTCTGTGCAGTAGGTGCAAACAACAGGACACAATTTTATTGTTTTGTAATTTATAAAAAAACAATGCTATACTTTTAGTATCAAGCTAAAAGTACTTTCTAAATTCAAATCAGTTAAAAATCATAGTTTAACTTATCACAAAGCACGCAGTTTTTATTGTAGATATTGACAGCTTTTCAGTACACCGAAAAAATGTAATTCTGATTTTAAGAATACCATCTTGGCTCGTATTTTTATTATTTTTTTTCGATGCAGAATCCAAAAAAAAAGTATTCTAACGGAATCAAATTTTTGAATGAAAATATTGTGAAGAATCCTCCATATATTGTAGTTGAGGTATTAAAAATCATTGTAGGTATTATTTACAGCTGAAGAGATTAAAATAATCAAGTTTTGGATTAATTTCGAAGGATTATTTTCATCCTCGATTAATTAAAGGCTTTTTGAATCCACTTTACGGGATGTAATGTTGAAAATGAGAATTTTCTGTGTATGTTGATATTTATAGTGAGATATGCGGATTTTAGTAATTTTTTTTATGTATATAAAATTCGAGACTTGACGTTCAATGGGCCTGGACAGTGTCCAATCGGGCAATTAGAGGTTTAACATACAATAGAATTGCGTGCAATCGACTCGCGTTCAAATCAGCAGCGTTTGTGGCGCTAGCCTCTGTAATTAAGAGTTAAAGCGGATGGAGTATACTCTCTGTGATGTCTTGGATGCATTTTCTGTCATATCTGTTGCGTATAATTAAACATGTACCTCAGATCAGAGATATGAAGGTGTATATACATAAATATATATATATGGTGGAATATAATATACACTCCAATATATATATATATATATATATATATATATATATATATGTGTGTGTGTGTGTGTGTGTATATATATGTATATGTGTGTGTATATATATCATATCTGCTGAGAGGAAGATTATCATATCGCGCAGATAGCAGACATGATGGTTAATAGGAGCAGTTCCCTTTGACATAATAGATTATCATTTTCCTAAACAAATAGATAAATATTGATAATTAGCGTTAATTATACCAGAGTGATATTTAAAATTGAAATCGTAAATTTAGAAATAGGCAGTTCTGTACAAAAAAAAGGAAACATATGATGTACAAGGGTGTTTTTTATATTAATTTTAAAAAAAAATAAAATTATTTTTGATGGAAACTGTAGTGCTTAATGACTTCTACTATGCAACGAAGCATTGTAATGTTTCAAAAAATATTTTTTGCAAAAAAGTAATAAGGTTTACAACACAACCCGAAAAACCTGAAAATGTCAGGGAATTGGATCAAACCATTTTATTTCAACTAAAGTGGTTGCTGACTAATTTTAAAAAATTGTAATATTCTACAGGAATGATACTGTTATTACTAGAATCACAAAATAAAAAGACTTTTTAAAAATTATTTTATATCTTTTGTAAAATATGATGTTTAAATATTAGAAATGCTGAAAACTGTCAATTTTCTGCCAAGTAGAAAATAATTCAAAGGGAATACATTTTAGTAGAAAAATATAATAAAAATTATTGGCGTTTGTTGAGAATGTGTCTAAATTTATTATTGTAAATTGATAACCATTTCAAAATATAAAATAATAGTTAAAATATTATTCCAAAGTTCATCATTAAATTAACCTATTTTTGGGATTTTTATTAATAAATAATGAGGAAATGTGATTATAAAATTAGATAAAAACTTACAAAATATTAAGACATTGTGATGAACTTTCAGTTTTTGATAAAAGTTTTCTTCCATTTTGTAGAAAAATAAAAAATATGTGTAAAATAAAACTGCTCCTTTTGCCCATTTTCACGATTTTCAAGTGTGTTTAACTTCTCTGGAGAAAATCGGAAAAATATGGGATTTTCATAAATAATTAAATTATCACTAATTAAACACAAACTATAATTTTCACTTTTGTCCCGGGCGTAGTTTAAAAATTATAAATTTCTTAAAAATAGTTTATTTTTAAGGGTCAATGAATGTAATTGAACAGCAATTTTTCAAAAGTTGATAAATCCATTTTGAAAAAATTGAGATAAACACATATTTACAATATTAAAATCTTTAGAAATCCATTTATCACTGTTCAATTTAAGAAAAAAAATTTATTAATAAAGAATTTTCAGTTTAAAAAATATTTTGGCCTAACCTTGATGATTTTTAATTTCTATCTTTTTATTAAAAAAAATTATTAAAACCTTTAAATTTCCTATTACAATAGAATTTAATTACAAACATAGCATTTTAAATTGAAAAAATATTAAAAAATCAATAATTTATTACATTTTTTCTACATTAAAGATCATTTTAATGGTTATATGAGAATTGTCATTTGTTTAAATTTCTAGAAGTGACAAAATTTGGATTTATCAGGTTTTGAAAACTTACTTCTCAATTATTTCCAAACATTCTTTGTAACAATTCAATTACATTTCACAAATTATGAAATTCTCGGTTAAAATTCAAATATCTTTAAAATCCACTATTTTAATAAAATTTTTCAAAAAATTTCAATTATTTAAAAAGAATGTAGTGAAATTCTTTGCTTTGTAGAATTCAATAATTTTTGTATAAATAATAAAATTCATTACAGTAGGATTTCAATTATTTAAAAAAAATGTAATAAAAATTCGTTACAAGAATTCAATTCTTTTTTTTTAATAATAAAATTCTTCATAGGATTTCAATTATTTTTAAAACAGTTTTAAGTAAATTGTCAGAAAAAGTTTTTTTTAATTTAGAAAATTGGATTTAAATTTTTTTAATGAAATTTTTTGTTGCAAGAATTCAAATATTTTTATGTAAATAATAAAATTCTTTACAGGATTTAAATTATTTCAAAGAAATGCAAGAAAAACTCGTTGCAAGATATTTAATTATTTTTTCAATAATTTTAAGTAAATTGTTAGAAAAATTTATTTTTAATTTAGTTTTTTTATAGTAACTTAATTTATTTTTAAAAGTTAATGAATGTAATTTTTATAAAGTTGAAGTTGGTTAAGGGCATCCGGGAAAAATTGTCTCCAAAAAGTATTTTCCCGCTTCTCGTCTCACTTCTAAGTGGTTAGAGATATTTCTTTATGATTTATTAGGATAATTAGGGGAATTCGTGCTGATTTTGAATATTGTCGAAATTTGCAAGTAATTTTTGAAATAAATATTGAAAAACGAAATTACAAAAGTTTAATTTTTGGCGAAAGTGGGGGACAATATGGCGGCGAGCACACAGACAAGTGGATCTATGTGTCGGTGGTCAAGGAGGTGGCGCCAATTCTCTGTAGTGACCGCGACTTGAACTACGAAAGTGTCTCCAACCTCAAAATACTTGACTTTCAATCGTAAATAAAATAATTTCCTCGCAAAATTATTGCAAAAAACGGAGAGGACCGCTCTTCAGTGAGTCTTCCTCTGTCACTGAACCAAATATGAACCAGAAATATTTTGTCCTCTCAAAATGAGAGCGCGATACCAAACTGTTAAAAACCCAGTTTCTCCAAAGTTTAAACAATTTTTTCAATTATTATTTATCAAATTTTTGCAAAAATCCGAGAGGACCGCTAGTCCCAGAGCGTTCATCTATATTTACCAAAAATTCCCGACTCAAAATATTCTTTTCTTTTTAAATGAGAGCGCGATCACGAAACCACATTATCTCCCACCTGCCCTTAAGCATTGACAATAATAATAAACCAATTTCAACTTTATAAAAATTACATTCATTAACTCTTAAAAATATACTATTTTTAAAAAATTTAATTTTTTAACTAGGCCCGGGACCAAACTGAATATCAGAATACAAATATTACAATTTTTTAAAATTAGTCGGCGATTACTTTAGATGAAATAAAATGGTTTGACCCAATTTTATAAAAATTAATAAAAATCTGGAAATGTCAGGGAATTTTGATTGAAATCCTGGACATTTGTTGTTTTCTAATTGTATTTATTCTTGATATCTAATTTCACTTAAATATTTCAAAATTAATTCAATTTTAAAAGTGTTGCGTTTACAATTTTTATAATGAAATAAATTTGAAGAGATTTTCATTTGAAATTTTGTAAAATTTCAATTTTCAATGAATTTGAATCGAAATTTTAAAAAACATAGATTTAAAAAAAAATTTAATAACTAAAATTGTCCTGAAATTAGAAAAGTTTTTTAATATATATTTAATTATGGACTTTTTAAAATAATATATTTATAGAAGAATTTTAGTTAAAAACACTAAAACAAATTGAAGTTTTTCAGTAATTTGATATTACTACAAAAATTAAATTATTTTTAAAAGTAGTAAAATTTTTCTAAAAAAGTCAATTATTCTATTTTTTTTATTTATTCTTCAAAAAATTAAATTGTTTTCAAAAATTTTCACGAAATTCTTTTGTGACAATTCAATTTTTGACAAAATATTCTTAATAAAATTCTTCGTAGAAATTTAATTAATTTCAAAAATCAGTCTAAAGAATCAACAAATCAATTTATTTAAATAATATAATTCTTTCGACAAATTTTAATAAAATTCCACAAAATAATGACTTTTTTTGTGAAATTCTATTAAAATTGTATTAAAAATAATTGAAATTCTTATTTTTTGGAAAAATACTTGAATGTTCGTGTAAAATATAATAAAAATTCTTGTTTAATAATTGAATTTGTTTACCACAAAAATTAATAATTCATTAAATAATTGAATGTTCCTTAAAATTGAATTTTTATTTAAAGAATTTCTTCAACGAGTTTTTGAATAATTGATTTCTCTTGGCAAATTTTAATAAACTTTTTTAGAAATGTTTGAATGTCGGAGAAAAATTTTATTTTTCATAAAAGTAATTGAAAATTGACGAAAAGTTTTGTAAATTTATGAACATTATTGGATTTTTGCGAAGAATTATATTACTTTTGAAAATAATTCAATTCTTTTGTTAAAATTTTTTGAAATAGCATAGACATTAAAAAAAATTCAAAAATTTCAAATTTTTTTTCACGTTTTTTTCAAAATAATTTGTCAAAATTCAATTATTTTTAATAAATAATTGAATTTTGACAAATTATTTTGAAAAAACGTGAAAAAAATTTGAAATTTTTGAAAATAATTTAACTTTTTGAAGAAGAATTACGCCTCGTTTCTAATTTATGAATATTTTTATATACGACGTTTTAACGATGCAATGCATTTTTAATATTCTCAATAATTGGAGATTTTATTCCATAAGAAGGATAGAAATCCAATATTTTCTACTCTAATTGTAAAATGGGGGCAATTATGGTGGAAAAAAATAACGATATTTCTCTATTTTGCTCTTAAGGATGTACTTCGGTTGCTATTTCATTAAAAGATTGAGTTTCCTTCAAAATATTCTTTATAAATTTTCAGAAAATGTTCCTTTCAAATTTTATGCACTGAAAAACAGTTTTCTTAATATAAATATAAATAGTTAACAGAAAAAAATATGTTGTACGTTTTCTTATGTAATTAAAATTCTCCAGAAATTGATTTTTCAAAATTTTAAAAAAATACTTAGAAAAAATTAATTATTTTCAATTAAATTTTACAAAATTTCAACTGTTTAAAAAGATTTTTATTTGAAAAATTTTTGTTTTGTTAAAAAATGATTAAAAAACAATTTTTTAAATGATTTGTTTATAGCTATAAACTTTAAAGTAATACAAACGAAATCGTTTTTTAAAAAAATATAGTCATTTTATAATTTTACCTATTTTAATTTATTTTTTTTGGTTCCAAATTTTGATTATATTTTTTATAACAAATGGCATTATTCTTTTTATTTATTAAAATTATTTTTATTACTATTTATCATTAATTATTAACAATTTAGCATTTCACGTATATTTTCTGAATTTGAATTATTTTAAAATGTTTACTTTAATTAAACACTAACTTTTCCTCTGGAACTTTTCCATTGTTAATTTTACTAACTAATATTGTAATTTCTACGAATTTTTTTCAGTAAAATTTACTAAGTCAAAAGCAAAAAGTTAGAAATTAATTCAAATTAGTAAATATTTTTACCAATTCAAATTTAGAGAACATCTATAAACAAATAAAAAAACAATTAATACTATATTTTATTTTATTATCGTTAAAATAAAAATAAAAATAAAAATAAAAATTGAAAATAAAGAAAGAAATACAGAATTGAAAACAAGAAAAAAAATAAAACTAAATTACACTTGGAGAAGAAGAAAATAGAGTAAAAATTAACAATGAATTGTTTTTTTCAATAGAATAATAAATAAGAGAGAGAGAGAGAGAGAGAGAGAGAGAGAGAGAGAGAGAGAGAGAGAGAGAAAGAGTAAAAAAAAATAATGAAATAATAACTTATAACAGTTTCACGTAATAATGCATTTGGAATCAAATATCGAAAGTATTAAACAGAAATTAATTTCTTCAAAACAAAAACAAAGAAATGTCAAATACAAATATTCAAAAATCAAAATAAATTTAAAAATTATTCTAATCTGTACAAATTTCAAAATCTGTTATTGGTATTTAAAAAAGAGAAATTGTATTACAAAACAAAAGGAATTATGTTATTGAAAAATAATTAACAGTTATTTGTTTAATTAATTTAATTATATAATTTAACTAAGTCAAAACGATTAATTATATTGATTCATTTCATTATTTCATTATTTAAAAGTCATTCAATTGTTTAATTAATAATTAATAATTAATATTTAATAATTAATAATTGGTAGCTAAGAAATTAATAATTAATAATTAATAATTAATAATTGTTAGCTAAGAAATTAATAATTAATAATTAATAATTGGTAGCTAAGAAATTAATAAATAATAATTAGTAATTAATATTAATAATTAATATTTAATAATGAATAATTGGTAGCTAAGAAATTAATAAATAATAATTAATAACCGATTAAAAATAGTCAAAAATAAAAATTCTACAAACAAGACAAAAAATTAAAAAAAATGTAAATAAAAAAAAATTTCTTTAAACTTGAACATTTTTATTACAATTATTATAAATATATACAGTATTAATATTTAGCGTTAAATAATTTCTATATTTAAGCCGTAAATTATCGTTTTCATCAATATAATAAATCACAAACTCACGATTAGTTTTTCGTTGTTGATTGTGTATCCCACAATCGAGTCGTTCCGTCCGGTAGTTCATTATAAGAAGTACCATAAGTCAGTCCCTCAGTACTTCTTGAAATTATTATTGTTTTTTTTTTCGTTTTTCGAAAGTTTAGATTCGTAATTTGAAATTTTTATGGAATTCGTTGAGTAATTTCATTCGCCTACTCAAATGGTGTCTCAATTGCCTTCTAATAAGAGGATCCGATTTACAAATGTCAAACCATTGACGAGAAACTAAAGCTGAATTCAATAGTGACTTGCTGTCCAATTTTCGCAAGATCAACTGTACAACTTCAATTGGAAGTTCATTAATCATTTTGATTTCTTTTTTTTTTTTTTTTTTAATTGCTGTTTCACGATTGTGCCTTGGGTTTCTTTTTTGCTTTTTTTGAAAATGACAGTTCCTTATGATCCTCTTTAATTTCACATACGAATCTGAAAGGGAAATTAAAATAATGTTTATTCAGAAATATTTATTTATATTTGATTTCAATAGTTTAAAATTAAAAAAAAATGGAAAGTAAAAATAATTGGAAATTAAATATAATTAAAAAAGTAAAAAAGAAAATTGCAAATTAAAAATAAGTAAAAAATAAAAAGAATTGAAAAATTAAAAATAATTCAAAAAGTAAAAATAATTCGAAATGGAATAAAATAATTAAATAAATAAATAATATATTAATATAATTAAAAAGGAAAAAAATCACTTTGCAAATTAAAAATAAGTAAATAATAAAAATAATTGCAAATTGAAAATAATTGGAAGTTAAAAATAATTAAAAAGTAAAAAAAAAATACTTTGTAATTAAAAAATAAGTAAAAAATAAAAATAATTGTAAATTAAGAATAATTAAAAAGTAAAAATAATTAAAACTTAAAAACAATTGGAAGTAAAAATAATTAAAAACTAAAAAAACATTGCAAATTAAAAATGAGTAAATAATAAAAATAATTGTAAATTAAGAATAGTTAAATAGTAAAAATAATTCGAAATGGAATAAAATAATTAAATAAATAAATAATATATTAATATAATTAAAAAGGAAAAAAATCACTTTGCAAATTAAAAATAAGTAAATAATAAAAATAATTGTAAATTAAAAATAATAGGAAGTTAAAAATAATTAAAAAAATAAAAAACACTTTTCAAATTAAAAATAAGTAAAAAATGAAAATAATTGTATATTAAGAATAATTAAAAAGTAAAAATAATTGGAAATAAAAATAATTAAAAAGTAAAAATAATTGGAAGTAAAAATAATTAAAAACTAAAAAAACATTGCAAATTAAAAATAAGTAAATAATAAAAATAATTGTAAATTAAAAATAATAGGAAGTTAAAAATAATTAAAAAAATAAAAAACACTTTTCAAATTAAAAATAAGTAAAAAATGAAAATAATTGTATATTAAGAATAATTAAAAAGTAAAAATAATTGGAAATAAAAATAATTAAAAAGTAAAAATAATTGGAAGTAAAAATAATTAAAAACTAAAAAAACATTGCAAATTAAAAATGAGTAAATAATAAAAATAATTGTAAATTAAGAATAGTTAAATAGTAAAAATAATTGGAAGTAAAAATAATTAAAAAGTAAAAAAAAACACTTTGCTAATTAAAAATAAGTAAATAATAAAAATAATTGTAAATTAAAAATAATAAGAAGTTAAAAAAAATTAAAAAATAAAAAAGCACTTTGCAAATTAAAAATAAGTAAAAAATAAAAATAATTGTAAATTAAGAATAATTAAAAAGTAAAAATAATTGGAAGTAAAAATAATTAAAAAGTAAAAAAAAACATTGCAAATTAAAAATAAGTAAAAAATAAAAATAATTGGAAGTTAAAAATAATTAAAAAGTACAAAAAACAATGCAAAATTAAAAATAAGTAAAAAATGAAAATAATCGTAAATTAAAAATAATTAAAAAGTAAAAATAATTGTATGTTAAAAATAATTAAAAAATAAAAATAATTGAAAGTTGAAAATATTAAATAAAAACGAGAGTAATTAAAAATATATTAGAGAAAATTCTACTTTAAATTAGATGTTTGTAATTAGTGATATAATGTATAATAAAATTAGGTATGATGTAATTAAATATTGCGAAATTGATTATACATTTCGCGACATTTATTTTTAATATAATTTATTTTTTGTCTATAATTTATTTTTATTATGAATAGAAGAGTTATTACTAATTATGACAAAAAGAATATTTTAATATTCACAGTATTTCCTGGTAATTATTTTTCAAAAGAAATAATTAGAACGCTATTGATAATAAAGATTCACATAGCATGAATAATGCTGGTAATTTATTTGCTTAATGTAAAATATTTTTTTATTGCAAAATTTAAAGAATATTTTTATTGGACATGTGAAATTTATAGAAAATATTAAATTAAATTTGAAAATGAAATGAAATGAAGTGAAATGTAGGTTAAGAATTTTAACGAGAAAAGTTAAACTTACCTTTGTGAAGACTTTCAAAACAATAACATTTGGAGAGTAGATTAAATGGCTTTAATATTGCTCAATATTCCTGACCTACGATAACAATACGTAGGACAACGTAACAAAATGTAGTGACATTAATTTTGTTGAAATCGAAACCGATTTAAAATAAAATTTAATTTTAATTTTGAAAATTTGAATATTTATTAAAATTTCTAATTTTTTCTATCTTTTATCGTAGTTTCTTTATATTGTGATGCATTGCATTAAATGCCATTACATCCTGCCTTTTGTTACGTAAAATTATAATCAGTTACGAATATTCAAATTTGAATTACACTATTTTTCGTATTTTTATTTATTTACAAAGAATTTTTTTCATATTTAGAAAGAAATAAAATTATTATAATTATAATAATTATTATTAATTTTAATTAAAACAATGCAGGTATTTTTCATGATTTATAATAAAATAATACTACAAATAGGAGATTTTTAAAAAAAATTATGATTAACAAATAAATTATTTATATGCTCTTTTATAACAAATTTTATTTAACTGATGCAAATTATGCAAATGTTTTTTATATAAATATATAAATATAATTATATAATTATATCAATTTATTTTATTTCTGACAATAATTTCATTTTAAATATAACTTTCATTTAAATAATTTTTCATTTTAAACAATTAATTCTTGAACGATTATCATAAAAAATTATTGCTTAGAAATTATTTTAATGAAAATTTTACTTTAATATTTCTTTAAATTATTTCTAATTTTAAATCACAATTATCTTTGTAAAAACACAAAATTCTTCTTCCAAAATTTAATTATTTTCAAAAAATTTATACTCTTTGGAACTATTTTCAAAATTTGCTACTTTAATAAATTTCCCCGAAAAATTCAATTATTTTAAGTACAATTTTATTTGAATTCCTAAAACAATGTAATTATTCTTGAAAATTTAATTAAAATAAACCAAAACATTTTAATTATTTACAAATTTATTGGTAAGATTCTTTATAAGAATTAAAATTTTAAAAACATTCAATTATTCAATTAATTATTATTCACTTTTGTACTTGAAAAATTGAATAATTTTAAAAAGCTTTTAAATTAAAATATTTGAATTTTCTATACTTTTAACTGTCAACTTTGAAGAAGTAATTTTTTTGAAAATGCTTAATTTGATTTATTTTTTTTTTAATAATTTGAAGTTACATGGAAGTTACATGGAAATTTTGACAAATTCTCAGAAATTTTCCTAAACGTTTAAGAGAATTTTTCCAAATTTTTGGAATTTTTTATACATTATTTCATGAGAATGTTTCTAAATTCATGGAAAGTTTTCGATAATTTTTTAGAAAAATTTCCTTTTTAATGTTGGTAAATTTTTCTAAATAATTTGTGGAATTTCCCTCCTAAATTTTTTTGGGAAAATTTCAAAAACTTTTCTCATACTGTGGAACTTCGCAATAATTGAAATTTCGTAAAATTAAATATTGTAAAGAAATGAATTTGAAAATTCTCAACGTAGATATTATAAAAATTATTAAATGGAGGAAAATTTTTGCCGCGAATTTTTTCAAACTTTTTTAAAATAATTGAATTTTTGCAAGGAATTTTATTAAAATTTTTGTTAAATAATTGAAATATTGCGAAAAAATTTATAAAACATTTGCAAATGATTGAATTCTTGCAAAGAATTTTATCAAAAAATTTGATAATTAAATTTTTTTTGAAGAATTTTATTGTTTATGAAAACAAGTGAATTATTGTGAAAAAAAATTACAAATCATTGAATTATGCAAAAAATTTTATCAAAAAATTTGATACTAATTGAATTTCTTGGAAGAATTTTATTGTTTATGAAAATAATTAAATTGATGAAGAATTTAATTAAAATTTTACCTAATCTTAATTAAATTCGTTTGAAGAATTTCTTTCAGTTTCTTTAAAATAATGGACTTTCTTTAATCATTTTAATTACAAGTTTTCAAAGTAATTGAATTCTATATAAATAATTTCTTTCAAGTTTTTATAATAAATCCTCTTTCTTAATAATTGAAAATAAGCATTTAATTCTTGAATTTTATTTAAAATTTTTGGAAAATAATTGAATTTTTTTGAAATATTTCTTTAATTTATTGAATACAATCGAATTTTTTAATAATTGTATTGAAAATAATCCAATACTTGAGAAGAATTTTATTATTTATGAAAAATACTTTAATTCTTGCGATAAATTTTAATAATATATTTCTTTTTAAATATTTGAATTCTTTTGTGAATTTTTATTAAAATAGTACATATAAATAATTGAATTTTGATATTATTGAAATTAATTTAATCCCACGAAGAATTTAATTCAATTTATTTTGAAAAAAATCGAATTGTTAAAAATTATTTCATTAAAATGTTTGAAAATTAATTTTAATAATAATTTTAATAATAATCACATTTTTTGAGAAATTCCATGAACATTGTACCAAAAATAATTGAAATTCTGTTTTGATTTTGATTATTTATAAAATTAATTGAATTCCTAGTTTTAAAAATGTTATTCTTCATTAAAATAATTGAATTATTGCGAAGAAATTTATAAAAAATTTGTAAATGGTAGAATTCCTCTGAAATTTTTATTATTTAATTCATTTATTTAAAATTGTCATTTTCTAAAATTTCAAATTGAATTTTTTTTCTAAATAATCGAATTTGTTTTGGGAAATATTTTATTAAAATCGTAGATATTGAAAATCATTAAAATTAGAAAAATTTCGGAAAATAAAAAATAATTGAACTTTTGAGAAGAATTTTGTCATTTATATTAAGATAATTGGCATTTTTACGAGAATTTTTTTCGAGATTTGAACATAGTTGAATTTAATATGAAGAATTTTATTTTTTTTTAAAGAATGTTTGCAATTATTTTTAAATTCTACAAAATTGCATTTTTTTAAAGTATTTTCAACAAAAATTTGAATTAGAAAATTTTCAAATTTTATTTTTAAAATTGCTAATTTTATTTAAAAAGGTAGTAAAAGAAGTTAGTTTGTTGCTAGTTATTATTAATGTAATGGGAAATGAAAAATGTTTTTAAAACTAATTGACGGGTGTTTAATTAATTAAATGTAAAATGAAATTACAGAGATGTTACATGATAAAGACTTAATAGCACTTTGAAATCTAAAGATCGATCTTGTGGGAAGCACATTTTTTTCCATGTTTTTTGTGTTTTAGTTGAGGCATTGCAATCAAGATAAAATCCGGATATGACACGAATCTCAGCGTGGAAAGCAATTTTGATCGCGCGTGAATGTATATACACACAGTTTGCAGTTTAGTCAAGGACTGATCTGCAATTATTCTTAAAAAAAAAAAAAAATTTCACGCAGTCATTGTCCCTTTTTGGCTATCTGTTTATCAATTTTTCTTTTAATTTTTATTTGTTTTATTTTGTTAATAATTTTTCCGTGACCTGGAGATACACAAAGTGAGATTATTCCTTTGATAACATCATTGTTTTATTTTTTTACTTTTAAATTAAAAGAGTTATTTTTTAATTAAATTCGCACAGCAACAGTTTATACGTATAGGAAAAGAAAGGTTATTGTAATAATCATTTTGTGCTTTTTTGAAAATTAATTCGATGGAAGATGCGCTTTTAACTCTTTTTTTTTGAAGTGAGAGAGGAAAAGATGTTTTTTTTCTGTAATTATATTGTTTATTTTTTAGTGAAAGAAACATAAATTTTTGAAAGCGCGTGTGTGTGAATGATTTGATTGTAAATTTGTGCGGAAAAAAGTTATTTTGCAAGGAATCAGGTAGTTTTCAAAAGTTTTGCTGATATATACGATTTGATGTGAAGTTTGATAAAATTGAATCAGCGAAATCCCATTTCAAAGTCCTATATTGGGGTTAAATTTCGCGTTTCGTGAAAATTCACTTTTTTGCCTTGAGTTTCACACATGATAAAATTGTATGGGGGAAACGTGAGAAAAATAACTTAAGACAGAACCTTTTAAATTTTTTATGTATTATTTCCTTTCGTCCATGTTTATAGTACAATAAAGTAACAAATTTTTAAGACATTTTTTCTTTCAAAAAAAAGTTTTTTTATTTCAAATTTGAGTATTTTGATGAAAAAAAATTATTTTTAATATAAAAAACCATGATGAATGAATAATAATAATAAATAATATAATAATAATAATGAATTATTAATATAATAAAGAATTATTATTCATTGGTCTGGGAAATCAGGGAAAAGTTAGGGATTTTTATTAAAAGTACCTACTGGAAAAATTACATTTTTAAATTCCGAAGAAACAATTTTTTCCCCATTTCTGAAAATAATTTTTCTTAAACGACTTAATTCTGAATAACTATCCTAATATTATTGCTTAGAAATTATTTAATAAATAAATTCAAAAGGTTTAAATTTGCAATTTTATAATGTTTCAATTTTTCAATGAATTTAATTAGAAATTTCAAAGAACTTTGATGTTTGAAAAATTTTAATCATTCAAAATCTTCTATTTGAACGGTTAAATTTTTTTATACATATTTAGAAATTATAATTAAAAGTAATGGATTTAAAGTAGAATTTCTGTTAAAATTACTGAAAAAATTGAATTCAACCCTCATTATTCAATTATTTTTATTATAATTCAATCATTTTTGATAAAATTCTTTGCAAAAATTGAATTATGTTAAACAATTTTTCGAAATAGTTGTCAAATTTCAATTAACTTTATAAGTAATAGAATTCTTTTCCGAAATTTTAAAAAATTCAATTTTTAAAAATTGAATTATGCTTTACAAATTGTTAAAAACTTACGTCAAATTTCAGTTAACATTATAAATAAAAAACATTTTTGTAAACTATCTTTGTAATAATTCAATTATTTTTAAAAATAAAATTTTTCACAAAAACTTAATTCTTTTTAAATATTTTGAAAACACTTTTCTCAAAAATTCAATTATTTTCGTAAAAATAATAAAACTCTTCTCAGCAATTCAATTAGTTTTGAAAATGTTTAATAAAATTCTTCCCAACTATTCAATTTGTTATTATAAATAATTCAATTATATCAATAAATAAGAAAATTATTCACCAAAATTTCAATTATTTTGAGAAAATTTAAAAAAATTCTTTGTAAAATTCAATTATTTTCATATACATTAAAACTTTTCGCAAATTAAATGATTTTCAATATTTAATATTTTTGTAAAATTTCCAAACAGTATTCAATTATATTTTAAAAGATTTTTCGCAAAAAGTCGTCTTAATAATTCAATTATTTTTAAAAAGAACAAAATTTTTCCCAGAAACTCAATTATTTTAAAATATTTTAATAAAACTTTCCTCTGTATTTCCATTATTTTCGTAAAAATAATAAAATTCTTCTCTGAAATTCAGTTAGTTTTGAAAATTTTTAATAAAATTCTTAGCAATTATTCAATTTGTTTTTATATGTAATTCAATTATCTCGATAAATAAGAAAATTATTGACCAAAAATTCAATTATTTTGAGGAATTTAAAAAAAATTCTTTGTAAAATTCAATTATTTTCATATACATTAAAACTTTTCGCAAATTAAATGATTTTCAATATCTACCATTTTTATAAACCTTCCAAATAAAATTTAATTATTGAAAAAATTTTTTGTAAAAATCTTTTCAAGTATTTAACCTTTTTTAAGTGAATATAAAAAATTTCTTATAGGAATTCTATTATTTAAATCAGAATTTGTATAAAATTAGTCGGAAGAAATTAATTTAAAAACTATTTATAAAATTATTTGCAAAAATTACATTTTTTTGTTAATAATCTTCGATAGCTACTTTTTTTACTTCTTTTTTATTAGTTTAAATTTTAAAACCTACTTTTTAAAAATTTATTATGGAGTGCGAAGTCTGTTTGTCTATAAACCAGGGAAAACTCAGGAAAAAAGAAAGTTAATTTTTTGTGCCAGTCCTGAAATTTTACGGAAAATCAGTAAAATTTGACCGATTTTTAGTAAACTCCAATTTTGTCGATTTGATTGAAAATTGAAAATAACTAGAATTTGTTGAAAAATTCTCAAATATAATGAATTTTTTCACCGATGGATGAATTAAAAAATAACTAAAAATTTGGAACATTTTTACTTTTTGAAAATTTTAAATACACTATCATTGAATATTTTATGTAAAAAAATGTATTTCTTGCGAATAATTTTACAAAAAGTTTTTAAATAATTCTTTTCTTTCGACTAATTTTATACAAATTCTAATTTAAATAATAAAGTTTCTAAGAAATTTTTTATATTCATTAAAAAAAGTTAAATTCTTAGAAAGATTTTTACAAAAAAATTTTTCAATAATTGAATTTTATTTGGAAATTTTATAAAAATAGTAGATATCGAAAATCATTTTATTCCGTAAAGTTTCAATCTATATAAAAATCATTGAATTTTACAAAGAATTTTACTAAAATTCCTCAAAAAAATTCAATTTTTGGTGAATAATTTTTTTATTTATCGAGATAATGAAATTACTTATAAAAACAAATTGAATGATTGCTAAGAATTTTATTACAAATTTTCAAAACTAATTGAATTTCTGAGAAGAATTTTATTATTTTTACGAAAACAATGGAAATACAGAACAAAGTTTTAGTAAAAAATTTTTAAATATTTAAGTTTCTGTAAAAAAATTTGGTTCTTTTTAAAAATAATTGAATTATTAAGAAGACTTTTTGCGAAAAATTTTTAAAAATATAATTGAATTCTGTTTGGAAATTTTATAAAAATGGTAGATATTGAAAATCATTTAATTCCGTAAAATTTTAATCTACATGAAAACAATTAAATTTTACAAAAAATTTTATTGAAATTTCTCAAAATAATTCAATTTTTGGTGAATAATTTTTTTATTTATCGAGATAATGAAATTACTTATAAAAACAAATTGAATGATTGCTAAGAATTTTATTACAAATTTTCAAAACTAATTGAATTTCTGAGAAGAATTTTATTATTTTTCCGAAAATAATGGAAATACAGAAAAAGTGTTATTAAAATATTTTAAAATAATTGAGTTTCTGGGAAAAATTTTGTTCTTTCTAAAAATAATTGAATTATTAAGAAGACTTTTTGCAAAAAATCTTTTAAAATATAATTGAATACTGTTTGGAAATTTTACAAAAATATTAGATATTGAAAATCATTTAATTTGCGAAAAGTTTTAATGTATATGAAAATAATTGAATTTTACAAAGAATTTTTTTTAAATTCCTCAAAATAATTGAATTTTTGGTGAATAATTTTCTTATTTATTGATATAATTGAATTATTTTTAATAACAAATTGAATAGTTGGGAAGAATTTTATTAAAAAATTTCAAAACTAATTGAATTGCTGAGAAGAATTTTATTATTTTTACGAAAATAATTGAATTTTTGAGAAAAGTGTTTTCAAAATATTTAAAAAGAATTAAGTTTCTGTGGAAAATTTTATTTTTAAAAATAATTGAATTATTACAAAGATAGTTTCCAAAAATGTTTTTTATTTATAATGTTAACTGAAATTTGACGAAAGTTTTTAACAATTTGTAAAGCATAATTCAATTTTTAAAAATTGAATTTTTTAAAATTTTGGAATAGAATTCTATTACTTATAAAGTTAATTGAAATTTGACAACTATTTCGAAAAATTGTTTAACATAATTCAATTTTTGCAAAGAATTTTATCAAAAATGATTGAATTGTAATAAAAATAATTGAATAATAAGGGTTGAAATCAATTTTTCCAGTATTTTTAACTGATGTTCTCCTTTAAATCCATTACTTTTAATTATAATTTTTAAATATGTATTAAAAAATATAACTGTTTAAATAGAAGAATTGGAATGATTAAAATTTTTCAAAAATCGAAGTTCTTTGGAAATTCTAATTAAATTCATTGAAAAATTGAAACTTTCTAAAAATGCAAATTTAAACCTTTTGAGTTTATTGATTAAATAATTTCTAAGTAATAATGTTATGATAGTTATTCAGAATTAAGTCGTTTAAGAAGAAATTATTATTAGAAATGGGGAAAAAATTGTTTCTTTGGAATTTAAAAATGTAATTTCTCCAGTAGATACTTTTAATAAAAATTCCTAACTTTTCTCTGATTTCTCAGACCAATTCATTATGTTATTATTATGTTATTATTATATTTATTAATTCATTATGGATTTATAAATAAAAAATTATTTTTTTTCATCAAAATACTCAAATTTGAAATATGGAAATTTTTTGTAGAAAAAATATTTTAAAAATTTGATACACTACTGTACTATAATAGATATAATATAAAAGATTAAATAATTTTTAAGTAATAATATTATGATAGTTGAATAACTATCTCAGAATTAAGTCGTTTAAGAAGAAATTATTTTCAGAAATGGGGTAAAAATTGTTTCTTTGGAATTTAAAAATGTAATTTTTCCAGTAGGTATTTTTAATAAAAATCCCTAACTTTTCCCTGATTTCCCAGGCCAATGAATTCATTATGGATTTATAAATTAAAAATTATTTTTTTTATAAAAATACTTAAATTTGAAATATGGAAAATTTTTACACTAAAAAAAAATTTGTTACAAAAAATTTTTAAATTTATTACACTATTGTACTATAATAGATATAATATAAAAGATTAAATAATTTTTAAGTAATAATATTATGATATTTATTCAGAATTAAGTCGCTTAAGAAGAAATTATTATCACAAATAGGGGAAAAATTGTTGGTAAAAATCATGGTAGCTAATTTCAAGGAGCACTAAAAGAAAAATAATATTTGAATAATATTTTAGATGCAAAAGTAAAATAATTTCCGATTTGGTGTGGAACGCCCCATATATATACCTAGGAGTTGGAAAAATATTCTAAAAAAAAAAAGTTCAATATTGGGGAGAGAAATAATAAAATTTGAATTCCCAGGATGATAATTATTTTTTCAACCTTTTTTTTTTTATTTTGATTTTAAACAATCCCTGTTTCCGTTATTTGTGCCAGGAGGAATACAAACAAGAGTTTCGATCGGGGTCGAATGTACAAGTGTACAGTGTGTATTATTTTTGGAGCACGCGCGCAAGTTGCGCAGGTCACGGTTGACAATGGGTCGTTACGTATTTTTTCTCTCGCTTTTTTTAGACCAGAAAAGTGCGACTGGGGATTATTACGAGACTCACGGGGATGGACCGAATGTGCACCGGGTATAATACGGCAAATTGCTGACCGATTTATACAATCGTTAAATCACGTGGTCACTGCTTGTCCTTTTGTAGAATAAAAATCCACATTTCTTATTTTAACGTCCATTTTTTTTTGTTTTTTTTGAAAAAGTTAAAAAGATTCCCCGAAGAATCATATTTTAACAAAATTTTTCATTAAATTGAAATTTTCACTTAAAATAAGATTCTTCGGGGAATGAAATAAAAAAAAATTTTTAAATATTACGTTTCTATTTGGACAGAGTTTTATTTTCTAATATGAGTCTAAAAAGAGATTTAATGAAATATTCGCTTTTATTTGGATAAATTTTTTCATGAAACAGAATATACTTTTATTTGTTTCGATTTAGAGGAATTTTTTGATTTTATATTTTTATTTATCCGGCTTTTTTCCTTTTTGAAAAAATTATATTTGGTGTACAGTGAAAAAAAAATTTATTTGGTTCAAATAACCGATTATTTGTCTATAATCATATAAATATTTACTTGAATCAAATAATTTTTATTTAAATCAAATAAATTGTATTTGAATCAAATATTTCAGTATTTGAAGCAAATACTAATTAATTGATTCAAATAAAAATTATTTGATTCAAGTAAATATTTATTTGATTACAGACAAATAATCGGTTATTTGAATCAAATATTTCAGTACTTGAAGCAAATACTAATTAATTGATTCAAATAAAAATTATTTGATTCAAGTAAATATTTATTTGATTATAGACAAATAATCGGTTATTTGAATCAAACAATTTTTTTTCAGTGTACGATAGAATCGTGAATTTTTGAAAGGAGCTTTTTGAAGAATTTTTTGGTAAATAAATTTTTACTAAAATGATTGAATTTTTCAGCAAGTTTTGAAAGCAAGATTACATGGCGTTATCTTATTTTGTAAAATATATTGAAATTCTACAAAATGAGAATTTAGTTGAATATAAATTCTTTGTCATGAAAATATGGATTAAGTTATAAATTCCCTTCAGAGTTTCTATTATAAAAAATGCGAACATTTTAATTTCGTTTTATTTCTTTAAAAAAAAAGAAAATTGCTAAGAAAATCCTTTGTAGGTAGCTATGTTTCAAACAAAATAAATTCACAGAAGAATTGATAAAACCTTTTTACTTTCTTGGAATTTGAAATGACAGGGAAATGCATTAGCATCGAAATACAACCTGTCTTTGAACTGCATTCGAAATCAATGGATGTTTCGTGGGAGTTGAATTTTATTATATCGATCGCAAGAGATGCGAAACTATTTTTTTTTAATTTCGAAACTTGTACAAGAAAAAAAAATATTTACTCGAATAATTTTTCATTTCAATCAAGAAAATATTTACTTGAATCAAATATAGTTTTCCTTAAAATCCAATATAAATTTACTTCAATGAAATAATTACTATATTTAAATCGATTAAACCCTATTTGGATCAAATATTAAAATTATTGTGGTTCAAATATTTATCTGTTTGAAATAAAAATTATTTGATTCATTTATTGGATTAAAATTTCATTATTTGAATAAAATCAAATTTTTTTGTGTTCAATTTGTTATTTAGAAAAATTTTATCTAAATTGCACAGAATTATTATTATTGATTCATTCTAAAAAAAATCTCTTACGATAATTATTTTTCACAAAAAACAATTAAAAACTAAAAAGAGAGAAATAGTGAAAGTTTCGTGAAATTAAACTTTAATAAAACTTTGAAAATTGCATGGAACGCTTTTTATTTCTACTTTTGGCTCTCGGGCATCATAATTCCGACACCGAGAAAAGCAATGTATTCTGTAGTGAAATAACTCTCTTTGCATCTCTCGCGTATATGAAAGAGACCCGAAGTAACCTATGAATACAATAATTAAAGAAAAAAAATTTCAAATAAAATTTTTCGTCTCTTGCAAATAATATGTGACAATTTTTTTTTTCTTTTCTTTGTTTTTTGTCGCTACACTAACAAATAAGATTTTTTAATGAACACGCGTCGAGAAAAATTCCATTCTTTCCATTTTGGATGTACAAAAAAACAAAAGAAGGAGGGATTCTAGTCGGAAAATTATTATTTTGCAATTTTCATCGAAACTTTAATATATTTATTATAAATTTATTATAACATATTATAAATTTTTTCGAAATAGTAAAAAATGGACTTATATAATATTTGTAATTTGAAAATTAAAAAAAAATTGTGATTGACGAATAAATTTTGTTTTTTTTTATAACAAATTTCGTTTGACTGATCTCTAAGTTATGTGAATTTTTTTCCTTTTAAATTATTTAAAATCTTAGAAAATTGTTCATTGTTTGGAAATTATGATTAAGAAATAGAAAATGTATTCATTTTGTGCATAATTTTCATTTCACAATAAAAATATTGTTTACCAATTTTTTCTATTCTTTGGGGGAAAGAAAAATTCCATGTTCTTGTTTTATAAAATTTGTTTTTAGAAAATTCTCAATTTTCATAAGAAAATAATTTGCATCATTACTACTTCTTATTTACAATTGCTTTAATAAAATTTAAAGCTTTTTAAAAATAAAGGAAAAATATTTCGTAAATTCTATTTGTCAATTTAAAATTTAAATTGATAATGAAAAATGAAAATTTTTAAATTTTTGAGAAAATTGCATTCTTTTGACGAATTTTAATAAAAATTTTTAAAAATAATTACATTTTTCAAAGAATTTGTATAAAATTGTACTATTTAAATACAAAAGTTATTAATTTATTATAAATAATTGAATGATTTTTAAATTTTAATTCTTTTAAAAAATTTTATCAACGATTTTTCATAAATAATTATATTATTTAACGAATTTTAATCAAATTTTTTTCAAAAATTGAATTTTTTCAAGAATTCTATTAAAATTGTAATAAAAATAATCAAAATTCTGCGATGAGCTTTATAATTTATGAAAATAATTGAATTCCTAAAACAAATTAATTACTAATAAAAATAATTCACTTCATATGAAATTTATAAAAAGAATTTATTAATTTTTTTTAAATAATTGAATTATTTTAGGAAATTTATAAAAATAGTAGATACAGAAAATGAAATGAGAAAACTTGTTTAAAGTCATTGAATTATTTTCAATGTCTAGTATTTTAAAGAAATTTAACAAAACTATTCAATTATTTAAAACTAAATTTTAATAAAATTCGTCTCGAGAACTCAATTATTTTCAAAAGAATAATATAATTTTTTGTAAAAATTCAATTATGTTTGAAAAATTTACAAAAATTCTCGTCAATTGTCAATTAGTTTTATAAATAATAAAATTTTTCTCCGACATTTAAACATTTCCATGAAAAATATGAATAAAATTCTTGGCAGAATTTCAATTACTTTTAATGTATGAACAATTTTTGACAAATTTCTCGAAAAATGAAATAATTCCTAAAAATTTTATTAAAATTTGTCAAGAGAATTCAGTTATTTAAGAAATCGTTGATAAAATTCTTTATGAAAATTCAATTTTAAGAAACATTCAATTATTTAATAAAATATTTGTTTTTATAGTCAAAAAATTCTATAATTAAACAAAAATTTTTGTAACATTCTACACAAACGTTCAATTATTTTTCGAAAAAATAGAAATTACAAAAAATCATTACAGAACATCAATGACTTTTAATACAATTTTTATCGAATTTCTCCAAAAATTTAAAACGTTTTTAAAAAAATTAATTTTACAGAATTGTTCGTTAAAAGTATAAAAAAGTTGAAAAATTCAAAATTCAAGATTTTATTTTAAAATCTTTTGAAAATTTAATTATTTTTAAAAATTTATATAATAATTGAATTCTCTTAACAAATTTTTAATAAAATTTTCAGGAATAATTTCAGTTTTCGAAAAATTTGATGAAACGAATTTTATTAAATATATTAAAAATAATTTAAATTCTGCCAAGAATTTTATGAAAATTTTTCTAAATAATTGAATATCGGAAAAAAATTGTATTATTTATGAAGATAATTGAAATTTTGTCTAAAATTTTTGTTCATTTTTGAACATACTTTGATTTTTTCGAAGGATTAATTATTTTTGAAAATAATTTAATTCTTGAGACTAATTTTATTAAAATTCGTCAGAAATAATTAAATTCTTTTCTGAAATTTTATTAAAATAGTAAACATTGAAAATAATTGTCTTTTTGACAAATTTTTGAAATCAATTCAATTTCTACGAAGAATTTACTTCAAAATATTTTCAAAAAAATTGAATTGTCATAAAAGAATTTCATGAAAAATTTTGAAAATAATTTAATTAATCAAAATTAATTAATCAAAATTAATTAATTAATCTTTAATAAAATTTAATAAATCAAAACAATAAAATAATTGAATTTTTTTGGAAGAATTCCACTACTTTTAAAAATAATTGAATTTCTATAATAATATCAAATTACTGAAGAGATTCGATTTGTTTTGGCGTTTTTAATTAAAATTCTTCTATAAATCTATTATTTGAAAAAATTAATTAAATATATATTGAAAAGTTTAATTAATTTCAGAACAATTTTAGTTCTTAATTTTTTTCTAAATCTAGGTTTTTTAAAATTTCTAATAAAATTCATTTAAAATTGAAATTTTATAAAATTCAGGACTCGAAGCAGCGAAACTATTTAAAAATAGGTACGGACTTTACGGACCGAAAATTAATAATTAACAGGAATTTAATTATTTTTAAAAACTTTAATAAAATTTTTGACATAAATTAAAAACAACAAAATTTTTAGTAGATCTTTAATTAATTTCAGAAATTATTTTTAATAGTCTGAGTAAAATTCTTTGTAAGAATTCAATTGTTTAAAAAAATATTAGAATTTTAGCAGAAATTCAAACATTTTAAAAAGTTTAGATAAAACATTTTTTGGTAGAAATTCAATTATTTTTAACACAATTTTTAAAAAATTTCTTAAATTCAATTATTTTTTTATAATCTAAGGTTTTAAATAAAATCTATTTTTAAATCAATGTTTATGAGAAAATGGTACCAAAATTCAATTATTTAAATACAAAAATAAATATAATTTATTGAATAATTGAATGTTTCTTGGAATTTAATTCTTATTAAAAATTCTGTCAACAAATTTTTAAACAAGTAAATTCTTTGAGCGAATTTTAATAAAATTTTAAAGCATTTTTTCGAGGAATTAGATTCGAATTCTATTGAAAATAATTGATTTCCTAAAAAGAATTTTCTTATTTACAAAAATAATTGAATCCTGGTAAAATTTTATTAATTATGAAAATAGTTGAATGATTGTGAAGAAATTTATAAAAAAATTTCTTATTAATAAAATTCTTGTGAAATTTTTATTATTTCTTGAAAATAATTAAAACTTTTTATAGAATTTTATTATTTTTTTTTAAATAATTAAATTCTTTTGGTAGTTTTTGAAAATAATTGAATTTTACTACTTTAGAAAACAATTGAATTCGAGTGATAAATATTGCTAAATATGAAAATAATTGAAATTTTTAAATGAATTTTAATAACATTTTTGAAAATAATTGAATTTTGTTGAAGAATTTTGCTATTTATTTAATTATTTTATTTATTTATTTATTTATTTATTTATTTAAATTTGCACATTATTTTCTCGAGATTAATTACGTAACCCATGTAACTAAAATTAATTTTTAAAAATACATTTAATCTATAGTAAATCGATTAATATTGCTTATTGATATTATCGATGGGGGAATATTTGGAAATTGATGTGGGCAAGAAAAGTTGTCTCGTGACGGGGAAATTGACACACGGCACGTGAATGAATGAAAGTGAAAATCTGTGTTGCTGTATGAGGTATAATGCTAGCCATTACCGCTTATAGAAGGCACTTAGCCCTTGTTACTAGAGTCAACGAGCCATAAGCGAACTGGTGCTTGCGCTATTGACTGCGCTAAGGGACCTAATCCACGTCCCTGAGATTAAAGTCTGACTTTTCTGCCATATCTTACACTGAAATGCACCCCATGTGGTTTTTATATTCTTTTGGGAAATATAGTCGTTACTTTAAAATTTCTTCGTGTACTAACTTTCAAGTCGAGTATAATCGACACATTGAGATAAATGGACTCTGTAAGGTTATAATATTTAGATAACGTGATTTTTTTCCTTTACTAGTTTATTATTATTATTATTATCATTATTATTATTAGTATTATTATTATTATTATTATTATTATTACTATCTCTTGTTTTTTGTATTTATTTTCATCATTGTTTTATTTTTTTTCTTTATATTTGAAGTCTTGGTAACGAATTTTTATTACATTTTTTAATAATTAAATTCTCTTCAGGAATTTTATTAAAATAGTATATACGTATTGAGAAGGAGGTGTCTCACAAGTCACAACTGGACACACTCCTCTAAGGCTAATTCTAATTCCAAATCCTAAGTAATTAATTAGTTAATAAATTGTAATTTTATTTCAAAATTTTATTAGTTAATTAATTGTAATTCTCTGCAGTTTATTCACGTAGAAAAATAGTACACAATTATTGATCAAGTATTTTTTTCTTTCTGTAATGAGATTTTCAGTCTCTGCTTTTAAAGTCGAAAATATTCGATTAGAATGAGGGTTCAGGATAATTATTTAGGATTATTATATTGGAATTATTACTTGTTAAACTTGAAAGATAATAATGCAATTACTCATTAAACATTGTTTCCCAAGACTGACCCAATATACAATGAAGCTTGATAGTCTGTGCTGCAATTGATATAACAATATTACTTAGTAATTACTGTCATTAAATATAGTATAAGCATCATTTTTCACCATTGGTGAACAAATCTGGTTAGATATTGGCTCAATCGTGGACAATTCTTTTTCTTGAAATTTGCACTATTTTTCCCTATAAATTTCGACAAATCTGGTTCAATCTTCGCTGAATCGGGCTTAATGAGTTACAACAATATTCACAGCTTTCTTGAAACTATCAAATTTATCAAATTTATAAAAAAATTGAATTAAGGTAAAAATGTTGCGAAAAATGGCGCTACCTAGATCCTATCTAGTTTGTCTAGATGCTATACTGGATCAGAATATCATTCCAATCTAGTATCTAGACGGAAATGTAACGCTCGTATCCTTTAAGCGAGAAACAGTCATGTCAAGACTGGCGCTACATAGTTTCACTAGATAAAGTTTTTAATTGTTACTGCAATCTAGAAAGTGGTTAGAAAACTTTATTTAACGAAACAAATGAGAACTTTATTTCAATTCAATGTTATGATAATAAATAAAATCATTAGTTTGTATTTACAAGCTTATAATAATCCTTAACTTTCAACTTTTAATCAAGTTAATGTTTACAACGCGGAATAAACGGAGACCTATTAGTAAATAAAATTTGACACTGCGGGGAATCGAACCCATGACCTACGGATTTCTAGCCCAACACTCTAACCACTACCCTATCGATGCTACATGACAATAAATTTTTATTTTCGATACCTTTTACACTTGCAATTATTGAAAAGGGTTTCACTATGTAATATAGTTAAAATATTATTTCACTGAATTATAGAAAATTTACCGTAAATTACCTAATAAATTTTTATAAATTTTTATAAATTACCATAAAGTTCCAACGCTAAATTTTTTAGTTCTAATTTGTGTTTTAACTACTTTTATAAACTATAGTCCAAATGTTTATAAATTACCACATAAATTTCCATAAATTCCCGCTAAAATTTCCATAAATGACTAAAATCCAAAATTTTAATGTTAATTTTTGCTTTTTATATTCTTACAAATTGTTGGGAAAATTGCTATAAATTACCATAAAATACAGTGAAAATTTTTATAAATTGCTAAAATAACTATTTTTATTTGTAACTTATGTTGGAATATATTTTTACGAATTATTGCGAAAATTTCAATAAATTACTGCATAAATTTCCATTAATTAGCTAGAAAATTTCCATAAATTTCCGAAGTGGTAATTTTTAATTAAAATTCAAACTAGAACATTTTTATAAATTATCGCAACAATTTTTATAAATAACTACGATTTTTATAAACTATTAAAAGAAATCAACCTTCTCACGCCAAAACTGTCCAAACAGTGAATTTGTTAATTCTTATACTTAATTACAAGAAATTTAATTAATTTTTCAATAATAATTCTGCTGAGAAATCTTTCTGAATAAATGCTTTTTTGATGACAAACAATTTCTAAAAAGATTAAATATTTTATGAAATTAAAAAATCTCTCTTTAAATTTATTTGAACAATTTAATAAATTATATACCATAAAAAATATTCTGATTCACTCTAAAAATTATTAGATACTCAAAAAAATGTTCTATTAAATTTATTTACAAATTTCATTAACTGTAAAATTATTCAAAAACATCAATAACTAAATTTTTAAATAAGTATTTAATTATTACTTTTCCACGGGAATTAAAATTCTTCAAAACACTCAAATTCAAACCTTTTTGAAACTCAACAATTTATAAGAATATTATTACAAAACATAAAGAAGGCGATCACCTTCTTCATGTTTTGTTATAATTTAAATAACCATCAAATTTTTTAACAAAAATTTAATTATTTACAAAAATACTAATAAAATCCTTCGCAAGAATTCAATTATTTTTAAAAGTTGTAAATTTTCTCAAAAAGATTCAATTATTTGAAAAAATTGTAATAAAATTCGTTGCAATAATTCAATTATTTTCGTAAACAATAAATCGATTATTCGGTAATTTCATTTTTTAATCAATTTTTATTAGAACATTCTAGAAAAATTCAATAATTTAAATTGAAAAATAAATTATTTTTTTGAATAATTGAATGTTTGTTAAAATTGAATTCTCATAAAGAATTTTATCAAAAAATTTTTAAATAATTGAATTCTTTTGACAAATTTTCATAAAAGTTTTAAGAATAATTACATTTTTCGAGGAATTTGATTAAAATATTGTATCCAAAAATTAATTAAAATCCTGCAAGGAGTTTTATTATTCATGGAAATAATTTCAAAAAATTTCCAAAAATGTTATTAAAATTTTTCTAAAATAATTGAATTTCGGTGAAGAATTTTATTATTTATAAGAATAATTAAATTCTTGTAAAGAACTGTGTTTGGACAGTATTGGCGTGAGAAGGTGTTTTCTTCTAATAATTTATGAAAATTATAGTTTTTTATGAAAATTGTTGCGGTAATTTATAAAAATATTGTAGTCTGAATCTCAATTGAAAATTATTACTTCGGTAATTTATGGAAATTTTCAAGGTAATTAATGGAAATTTATGCAGTAATTAATTAGAATTTTCGCAATAATTCATAAAAATATATTCCAACCTGAGTTACAAATAAGAATATTTTTTTAGCAGTTTATGAAAATTTTCACTGTATTTTATGGTAATTTATAGAAAATTTCCCGACAATTTGTAAAAATATAAAAAGCAAAAATTAACATTAAAATTTTAGATTTCAGTCATTTATGGAAATTTTCGCGGGAATTTATGGAAATTTATGTGATAATTTATAAATATTTGTACGATTGTTTATAAAATTAGGTAAAACACAAATTAGAAATAAAAAATTTAATGTTGGAACTATATGGTAATTTATGGAATTTTATTAGTTATGTTATGGAAATTTATTAAGTAATTTACGGTAATTTTTCTATGATTCAGTTAAATAATAATTTAACTAGATTACATAGTTAAACCCTTGTCAATAATTGCAAGAGTAAAATATGTCGAAAATAAAAATTTCTTGTCATGTAGCTTCGATAGGGTAGTGGTTAGAGTGTTGGGCTAGAAATCCGTAGGTCATGGGTTCGATTCCCCGCAGTGTTAAATTTTATTTATTAATACGTTTTCGTTTATTACGTGTTGTAAACATAAACTTGATTAAAAGTTGAAGGTTAAGGATTATTACAAACTTGTAAATACAAATTAATGATTTTATTTAGTATATTAACATTGAATTGAAATAAAGTTCTCATTTGTTTCGTTAAATAAACTTTTCTAACCAGTTTCTAGATAGCAGTAACAATTAAAAAATTTATCTAGTGAGACTTATGTAGCGCCAGTCTTGGCATGACTATTTCTCGCTTAAAGTATTTCAGTTTACGGCGTGATAAAAATATAACTAGGAAAACTAGATTGTACCAAGCTAGAATTAACGTAGCTTTACTAGAATTACAGCGCGTTGGAAATTTTGTATAAAAATTAAAAGCTTGTCTAGGAAACTTTCTAAAAGCAAAACAGCACTAATCTAGCATTATTATTATTATTGTATTATTATTTATTATTATTATTTATTATTGTAAATAGCAAGTCTAGGAAAAAACTAGACTGGCTCTAAATAGATCTAGACTGGCGCGACAATTTTCTACACTATATTCTTGATGTGAATTCGTTGCAATTTGGTAGGTACTTTTTAGCTAAGAGTGCGATATAATTGTAAAAAGTACAATACTGTTTGTTATTCTTGAACAAACACGGGACCAATTTTATCCGAATGGTAAATTTTACGTGGCAATAAAAATGTAATTAATCTCTCTCTCTCTCTCTCTCACTCTCTATTTTCAATGGAATGTAATAATTGACATTTACGATAAATTTTAATATATAGAAATAAATAGCAGGTGAAAAGATTGTTGGGACTACGGCACCTGAAGGTAATTTCCAATAATCGTTATACTGCATGTCATATTTCCCATGATAGATAGATATACCATAGTTCGCATTGAATTACAGTAAGATAAGCGATAATGGCTAATAACTAATATAGCCGTTGGCCTCACGGAGTTAGTAGTAATCTTTTAAAAGTGATTGGGAATACATCTCACGATATCTCGAAAATAATAGTCCTCCTTTCTCTCCTTTTTCCTTTCGCTCTTATTTTCTTTGCGATATAATTTCCTCAAATTTACGTATCGAACAATTTTTTTTTCCACCATATTACAAATATAATAGGACTTTTATTGAATGTTTTACGTTTATGCGGAAAGTATATTTTTTTTGCTTTTTTCTTTTTGTTATGTAAGGTCTTCTTGCATAATATATATACATACATTGTATGTATGTACTTAATGTACTCTTGCATTATGATAGGTACATCCACTCCAACAAGAAATTGAGTTTATCAATCTCTTTTCAAGTGAAGTCTGCCTTCTGTCCTGTGTCTATTTATCTTCCTATCTATCTCCAATCTTTTATGATATCGAGTATCTCTGTGTGAGCAATTTGTCACGCTTCACCTATAAGACGCCTTTGTGAGAAAGTGTGTTTGTATATTATGTGCAAAAAATTGATGGAACTTAAATTCGAGACAATATTTCTGCATATATCTATAGCGTTGATAAAATATTGGGAAGTTGTATTGGATTTACGTGTCAATGTATACGATCAAAAATGTTCTTAAATTAAAAATAAATCTTTGCCATATTTTCCTTGTTTTATGCTGTCAAAACACGGGGTTTAATTTGTTATTCTAATTTTACAAATTACATAATTTTTATTTTAAGATGTAAACATCAATTTTTGAATAACTTCAGATAAAAAATTTTTTAAAAAATTCACCTATTAATTATTATTGCTTCTTCGTGAAGGACTGCATTGGCAAATATTTTCGATTCTAATTTTTTGACATTACGCTTCAAGGCTTTAAATTTTTGCGTAAATTCAATTACTTTCAAAGTTTCAACACTAATTCAATAAAATTTCACGAAAGAAATCAGTTATTTTTAATTATTCAATCTTCAAAATATTAACACTTTTAAATTTAAAATGGTATATATATTATCAAGAAAAATTGGAAAACAAAAAGAATATTAAAAACATTTAACTTTAAACTACGAAGAGACGTTTAGATTTCCAGGAATTATATATAAATTTATATATACAGACTTTTTTAAACAATTCACAGTATATTGCTGAGAATTTTTTTTAATGCAGCATATATAAATAATATTATTTTCTTCTTTGTGTATAGAGGAAATTACCGCAACTGTTTTTAAAACTAACAAAAGAAAGTGAACAAGGACAAAATAAAAATTTAATAAAAAATTATAACAACGAAATTTAAAAAAAATTAAAAAAGTCTTTTGTAATTTTAAAATACAATTCGTAAATTAATATGACAATAGAATAATAATTGTATTTATGTAAAAAAAAGAGGTTAACAAGTTGATTAAATTTGTAAGGTCAGAAATAATAAAAGTAAATGATTAAATTAGGCAAATTTGAAGACTGTGGTTACTGTTAGTTTGGCAAAAGGAGGATGTAGTAACAACGTGTTTCCACTTTTTGATTCGAAGGAAAATGTGTTTGTGAGAAAATTAGGGATCCTTGAAAGTGAGTGATTCAGTAAATTGTGTTTAGATAGGAAAGTGAGTTCAAACTGGCCTTTCACTATATATGCAGTTTATTTTTCGGGTCACTGGCTTTCCCAATTTATATTGTGTCCCTCTTTGTCCTTTAAGATAACACATCCTTTATAAATGTTTTTACAAATTCTCCCCGATGCGAATAATTTTCTATTTTATTAGTTTAAAAAACATTTATAAATATTAACTTGAATTAGTCACTCACATTTTGCTTTTGAATTGAAAATTTTATTATTAAATATTATTTTCTACTAATAATAATAATTCATTAGTAAAATTTATTAATTCAATTAAGTAAAAAATAAGTCATTTATTTAAATTAGTACTGTTAAAAATTCTAATTTGTAAAACAACAACTAAAATTACAATAGTTTGAAAATTATTGTAATTTTCATATTGACAAAATATGTGGAACTGAAAAAAAATGTAATTAAATGTAAAATAATGTAGAATTAGAAAAAAATATTTTTTAGCGTATGCTTTGATAATTGTTTTCTCACATTTAATTAAATTCATTTACGAGAGATTATTTCTCAAACTGTAGTAAATATTTTCATTTGAGCTCAACTATTTCTATTTGAGAAATAAAATTTAATTCCATTTTTCATCATTTAATTTCAATTTACTTTCTCTTTGATCTTGACCTTCTTCAATAATAATAATAATAATTGAATATGTGAAGAACTGTAAAATTTTCTTGCCACGAGAATTAAGACATAAAAATACGAGTTGGAAAAATAATTTATTTTTTTAATTAATTTAATAATTATTTGAAAAACTATTAACTGTTTTTTTCGGAACTGGAACTTTCAGTGCAATAAGTATTTTTTGACAAGCGAGAAATTTTCAATAAATATTAATCGTCTTTCGCCTTAAAATTCTTTACTCTACAGGGTTGCCATAAATATTTAATTTTATTTTTCCCCGACTTTTCCCTGATTTGCAGACAAAATTATAACCTTTTGCCTGACCATAAAAAATATTTTGATTCACTCTAAAAATTATTAGATATTAAAAAAAATGTTCTATTAAATTTATTTACAAATTTCATTAATTGTAAAATTATTCAAAAACATTAATAACTAAATTTTTAAATAAGTATTTAATTATTACTTTTCCACAGGAATTAAAATTCTTCAGAACATTCAAATTCAAACCTTTTTGAAACTCAACAATTTATAAGAATATTATTAAAAAACATAAAGAAGGCGATCACCTTCTTCATGTTTTGTTATAATTTAAATAACCATGAAATTTTTCAACAAAAATTTAATTATTTACAAAAATCCTAATAAAATCCTTCGCAAGAATTCAAATATTTTTAAAAGCAGTAAATTTTCTCGAAAAATTCAATTATTTGAAAAAATTGTAGTAAAATTCGTTGCAATAAATCAATTATTTTCATAAAAAATAAATCGATTATTCGGTAATTTCATTTTTTAATCAATTGTTATTAGAAAATTCTGGAAAAATTCAATTATTTAAATTAAAAAATAAAAAATTTATTGAATAATTGAATTTTTGATAAAATTGAATTCTTATAAAGAATTTTATCAACAAATTTTTAAATAATTGAATTCTTTTGACAAATTTTAATAAAATTTTTAAGAATAATTACATTTTTCAAGGAATTTGATAAAAATATTGTGTCTAAAATTAATTAAAATCCTGTGATGAGTTTTATTAATTATGAAAATAATTTTCAAAAATTTCCAAAAATGTTATTAAAATTTTTTTGAAATAATTGAATTTCGGTGAAGAATTTTATTATTTATCAAAATAATTCAATCGTTGTAAAGAACATTGTTAAATTTTTTTCAATAACTGAACTCTTGTGACGAATTTTATAAAAATCTTTTTAAATAATTGATATTTTTCAAAAAAATTTATAAAATTTTGTATATTAAATAATTGAACTCTCGTGAAAATTTTATTATTTATAAAAATAATTGAATTATTACAAAGAAATTTATTAAAAAATTCCCTAAATTATTGAATTTCGGTGAAATTTTAACAAGAATTTTATTCAAGTTTTTAAATTCATTTGAATTTTAAAGAAAAATTGTATTATTTATAACAATAATTTAATTTTTGACGAGAATTAAAAAAAATTTCTTTTAATAATTGAATATTGAAGAATTTTATAATTTATGACTAGAGAATTGAAATTTTGACAAAAATTTTTGAACATAATTGAATTTCTGCAAAGAATTTTATTACTGAAAATAATTTAATTCTTCCAACGAATTTTATTTAAGTATAAAAAAATAATTGAATTTCGGTGAAGAATTTTATTATTTATAAAAATAATTGAATGTTTGAAAAGTGGTTTGTTAAATTTGTTTCAATAACTGAACTTTTGAGACGAATTTTATAAAATTCTTTTTAAATAATTGATATTTTTCGAAAAATTATTTAAAATTTTTTATATTAAATAATTGAATTCCTGTGAAAATTTTATTATTTATGAAAATATTTGAATTATTTCATGGAAATTTATTAAAAATTTCATAAATTTTTGAATTTCTGTGAAATTTTAACAAACATTTTATTAAAGTTTTTAAAAATAATTGAAATCTTGAAAAGAACTTTGTAAAATTTTGTTCAATAACTGAACTCTTGCGACGAATTTTATAAAATTCTTTTTAAATAATTAAAATTTTTCGAAAAATTATTTGAAATTTTTTGTAATTAATAATTAAATTCCTTTGAAAATTTTATTATTTATGAAAATAATTGGTTTATTTAGAAGAAAGTCATCAAAAATTTTGTAAATTATTGAATTGCTGTGAAATTTTTTCAAGAATTTTATAAAAGTTTTTAAAAATAATTGAATTTCGAAGAAGAATTGTATTATTTATAAAGATAATTAAAATTCTGAGTGGAATTTTCGAAAAAATATTGAACATAATTGAATTTTGGAGAAGAATTTTTTTATTTTTAAAGTTATAATTGAAATGACTAGAATTTTTAAAAAATTTTTGAATATAATTGAATTTCTGCGAAAAATGTTATTACTTTTGAAAATAAATGAATTTCTGTAATTATTTGTAACTTTTCGAAAATTAAATTTTTTTAGTATTTTGAACAAAAATTCTTTTATCAATTTAGTATTTATGAAAATTGTAAAAATTATTCATTACATTATTTATAAGTCATTAATTTTATGATAGTTCTTTAAAAATTAAGTAATTAAAAAAGAAATTATTGTCTGAAATAGTTATTCAAATTTTTGAATCCAATATAACAGGCGATTTTTTATTTACTAAAATTAGTTTTCAAACATTAAAAATTCAAAAAAATTAGATTAAAATTAAAAAAAAGAACTTACGTGTCGTATCAATTAAACGTCCATTAATTACTTCATTTGTTTGTTTTAATTTTGCTGTTAAAATATATGAAACAGAAAAAAATTATTGTGCGGTTGTTGGTTTAATTTAAAAAAACGTAAAGAAGAAAAAAAAATGAATAAGTACGCTATATTGGCTTCATCAAACAATTTCAGCTATATGCAGTTTCAAAATATTGCCTTTTTATGCAAACAAAAGCGTAAAAGAAAAATCTCGGTAAAATGTTTCATGCAATTTTCAACGTGGTAGTTGATAGGTTTCCATTTAATTTGCAGTATGGGTGTGCGGGTGGAAAAAAAGGTCCAAAAAATAAAGTGAAAAGAAAAAAAAAACAAAAATGAAATCAATGGACTCAGGAAAAAATCGGAAACCAATAATTATTCGGTACGCAGACAGTCGTAGGTATACAAATGTGAACAATATTTCAAAGTAATGTCAAATGCAGGTAAAGAGAGATATTACTGGGCCGATTGCTTTCTTTAATTGGTCGTTATTTATACGACAAATCACGCAGTAGTACAAGCACGTTCGGTCAGACCAAGTAGAAATAGATTCATATCCAGACACCCTTTTTTCTATATATATAAAATACGATACGAAATTTTTTTTTATTGTTTTTCTAATTTTTTAATTCTCTCCGTTAAAATTATTATCGCTTCATTAAATATTTTTTGCAATGAGACTTTTGAAGGGAATTTAAAGGGGAATGAAATGTTTATCTACACTGAAAAAAGGTTATTTTGATTCAATTGATTCATTATTATTATTTGGCTATTTATCAAAAAAATATTTACTCGAATCAAATCATTTTCTTTTCATTCAAATAAATTTGAACCAATAATTTTCTATATTTGAAGCAAATTTACTTGGTTTTAATAAAATTTGTTTAGTTCAAATAAATTTTTTTTGATTTATGTAAATGTTTGCTTGATTCGACTATTGTTTGATAATAGAAAAGTTATCATTTGTTCGTGTAGGAATAATTTTTATTTATGTCAATTAAATGTTTGCTTTAATTATTTGTAATGAAATTAATGTTTAAAGTAATAATAATAGTAGTAATAATAATAATAATAATAATAATAGTAATAATAATAATAATAATAATAGTAATAATAATAATAATAATTATAAAAATAATAATAATAATAATAATAATAGTAATAATAATAATAATAATAATAATAATAATAATAATAATAATAATAATAATAATAATAATAATAATAATAATAATAATAATAATAATAATTATTATTATTTATTAGTAAAGTTTACTAATAAGTTAGTAGAAATTATTATTTATTAGTAAACTTTACTAATAAATTAGTAGAAATTATTACTTATTAGTAAAGTTTACTAATAAATTAGTAGAAATTACTATTTATTAGTAAACTTTACTAATAAATTAGTAGAAATTATTATTTATTAATTATTAGTAAACTTTACTAATAAATTAGTAGAAATTACTAGTCATTAATGAACTTTACTATAATTGAAAAGCAAATAGTCAGTCTCTAATTAAAATTAGTAAACATTTTTACTAATTAAAATTTAGAGAGAAAAAAATGTGCAAATTTGTTTTAAGGAAGATGGAAAAAAGATTGAATAATTTAATTGATGCTTGTTAACGTGTTTTGTATGAAAGAATTAATGAAAGAAGAAGAGAGAAAAGATTCTCACTTTTTATAATGCAATATGTAATAAATATTTGCGAAAATAAAAAAAAGTTCTAATGAATCATCTCTCGTTCATTTTTCTCGTCGATTATAAACAGTTAAGATAGAATCGGAATTACTTTTCTGCTTTTCAAAGTGACCTTGATGGTAACACTTTGTTCCTCTTTTAAGACGACGAGTGACATGATTTTCGCAACGTATCTTCGCATAAGTATTACGGCCTCGTCGTCTTCTATTTCTTGATGATATCTATAAGTTGCATTATTCTGCGTGTGACCCCGCATGGGCGTGTTTTCCAAAGAGTTGCGAACTATTCGAAGGGCACTTTTAATTTCGTTTGTTTCAAATTCATTTCGTTAATTATTATTATAATTATTTAAAAACTAGAAATTATTTTTTTGTAGTATCCAAATTTATATTTTTGAAAATGTCAGGGAGCATAGACTTACTTTTCCATTTCTTTTTGCCCTTTTTTAATTCCGTTAACGAATTTTTCCTATTTTGTAAATTTTGACAATTTTTCGAACATTTTGTATCAAAATTTAAGTTTCTTAGAGTTTTAAACTGATTTACATTTTAATAAAGCTTAATTTAAAGTACTGGAAAATTTTCATTGATTAAAGTCTTAATTGGCTGAACTCTGAATTGATTTTGTCCAAATTTTGTAATTAATTTATATTTTCATTTAAATTTTATTTTTATTTTTATTTTTAAAAACTTTCTTCTTAATTGACTGAAATCTTAATTGACTTAGAATGGAACTTGTCGAAATTTTTAATCTTCAGAATTAGAAATCAACATATTTTTAATATGACTCAAAACTCAGTCGATCTAAATTTTTAATTCCAGATTAAGTAATATTAATACTTAAAATTCTAATCTTATCTTATTTTCAAATTCAATCATTTTAATGTTCAATTTAAAGGTGAGAAATAATTGAGCAAAAATCTGCTAAACTTTTTTCCTATTTTCTTTAACATGAACATACACTAAAAACGAAATAGTTGCAGGAAATTAGTTGTGAATTTTTAAATCATTTTTTTATTTAGAAGTTGAGAATATTGAGTTTAAAAAAATTATAACCAGTTTTTTTATCGTGACTTTCAATCATTTATTTAGAGAGAAAAAATTCAAAATTAAATTCAGCAGTTTTTATAAAATTCTTTAAGTGTGAAAAAAAATTAAATTCCAAAAATTACTTATTTCGTTACTAATTAAAGTTGGTAAACATTTTAACGAATTCAAGTTCAGAGAGTTGAATTTGAAAAAATTAATTTCGAATTTTTTAAAAAATTAGGTTTTGGAAAAATACTAATTAAAATTTTTTGAAGAAAAAGGTACTTGAATTCTCAATAATAATTTTAAAAAAATTGAAACAATTGGGAATTCTGTAAAATTTCATATTTTAAAGAATTTTATTTTTTCCTCTTTAAAAATTGTCTATAAATATAATTTTATTTTCGAAATAAAATTAAATTTTCATGGTTTTTTTCAAATTCTCAGAAATTTTTTAAAAATATTGTCAGAAAGTAGAATGTTTTTTCTATTATTATGTGCATTTTAAAAATTTGTAGACCTCACTTTTATTTTTGATAAAAATGATTAAACTTTGTCTTCAGTTTTAGGTTAAAATTACTTTACAATGATTACTGACATATTTTATACTTTAAAAATATCTTAAACAAAATTTTAATGCACATTAAAATAAAGCTGAGAATCTGACGTTAAATTTTCCTATATTTTATCTACAAAAAAGAGAAAAATTATTTCTGTTATAAATAATCGAAATTTACATTTTTCTCCGAGTAAAAATTAATTTCATCTCCGAAGCCTTCGTTTTTGATAAATAACTGAATGTAGAAGTAAATTTAACGGAATATTTCGATGGTAATATAAAATGAGGGTGTGAGATTTGTGTTTTACTAAAAAACATATTTTAATTGCGCCCTAGTGTATACAAATTTGAAAGAAAATTTATTTTTCATCTCCGAAGCCTTTTCCTTGAAATATGTAAGTTTTTCTTTTGTTTTTAGTATTTACCTGCATTGCTTCGAAAAAATTAACCCAAATTACCATTAAATCAAATACTTTAACTACATTTATATTTGCATCTAATTGAATATATTTGGTATTAAAATATACAAATTATTAATTTTGAAGCAGTGTAATTTTATTTTCGATTTCGTGAACGCGATATTGGCGTGAATTTTTAATAGAAAAGCTCGCCAATTAAATAAAATTAATTTAATGGAGCAACAATAATATTTTTCAAATGAAAAAAACTTTAATATTTTTAAGAATTAATTTTGCGCAACCTAAAAATCTTACTCTTGAGTATGAAATTAAGTAGTTTTAATAGAAAAAAACCATATAATTGAAGAAAAAAATTAATTGAAAAACTAAAATTTAAAAGTGTCACTTTCAGAAAATTCACCCATATCATGAAACTCGTAATATTAAAATTAATAATTTTGTCAATGTAGAAATGAATTATTTTGTAAAAATTCATTGTCTCGAGTGCCTAGAGGTAAATTTCTAAAAATTAAAGACATGTGTGACGTGTGAAAATCACTGTAATGAAATTTTGAAAATATTGAACCTAATTATGCGGCCTACTCTAAATAACGAGGTTTGATTAGCAATATATATATATATATATATATATATATATATATATATATATATATATATATATATATATATATATATATATATATATATATATATATATGGTGATCAGGAATATACTGTGATTTGATTTTTGATTAGATTACAGTCGAATGTAATTTCATTAGTTCATCTGACCCCTTTTCCGCGTCATATATAACACCGTGAGAGTGCCATGTTCCACGCTTTATTTGAGATACATGTTTCGTATTTAATTAATTGCTCTAGAGCATGTAGTATAATTTAATTATATTGACACCTGAAACGCTTCACTTAAATTAGATATAACGTGTGTCACATTATATTCAACGCTTAGGCAACAAAAAAAAAAAAAAAAACAAATATTTATATTTTATTCACCCCGGAAAAAAAGTTTGACTATTGTATACGCTATTCATTTTGAACTACACTGCAAATTAAAAATGAACCTTGTAGGTGGCGCACGTCCTATGTCGTTTAGCGCATTGATTCATTTTTAGCTGCAGCAAAAAATGTGTGCTGCTCAGATTTTTTCATCCTTCTATATTCTGAAATTAAATTTGTTTGTAATATTTTCGGTAAATGCTCATATAATATTAATAACGTGTTTATTTACTATTGGAAAATTCCTTCTTCTCTACATGAATATATGATTTACTACATTTCACTTATCAGATTTGTTGCAGCAGAAATTGTTTGATAATTTAAAATTCGATTATTTACGGGCGGAATTCTATTGGAATTCTGTATAGGAGAGTGGAAGGTCTTCTTTTTTTTACGATTAAATAGAATTTTTACATCATTCTTGAAATTCCTGGGAATATAAATTTTATTTAATAAACATTTTATTTAATATCTTGTTTTTTAATAGCTTAATATTAATAGTAATATTATTATTATATATTTTGAATGAGTAAAAATGTTGACTAATTCGAATTAGTGACTGATTTTTTTTGAACCTGTAAATTTTACTAATAAATAGTATTTTCTAGTAATTTATTAAAAAAATTAATTATTCACTATATTAATTTAATACAAATACAATAATACAATACGAATTGAAATTATTTTGAAAAAAATTAAATTGTTAAAAATTATTTTATTAAAATGTTTGAAAATTAATTTTAATAATAATTTTAATAAAAATTTTAATAATAATTACATTTATCGAGAAATTGATTAACATTGTACCAAAAATAATTGAAATTCTGTGATGATTTTGATTATTTATAAATATAATTGAATTCCTGGGTAAAAAAATGTTATTCTTCATTAAAATAATTAAATTATTGCGAAGAAATTTATAGAAAATTTGTAAATAGTAGAATTTCTCTGAAATTTTTATTATTTAATTCATTCATTCAAAATTGTCATTTTCTAAATTTTCAAATTAAAATTTTGTTTCTAAATAATTGAATTCGTTTTGGGAAATATTTTATCAAAATCGTAGATATTGAAAATCATTTAAATTAGAAAAATTTCTGAAAATAGTAGAACTTTGGAGAAGAATTTTGTCATTTATAAAAATAATTGAGATTTTCACGAGAATTTTTTTCAAGACTTGAACATAGTTGAATTTAATAAGAAGAATTTTATTTTTTTTAAAGAATTTTTGCAATTATTTTTAAATTCTACAAAATTTATTTTTTTGTTGTATTTTCAACAAAAATTTAAATTAGAAAATTTTCGAATTTTATTATTTTTAAAATTTGTTAATTTTATTTTAAAAAGGTAGTAAAAAGTTAGCAGCGCGCTTTAGCGCGTGATTTGTTGCTAGTTTAATAATTAAAAAGCAAAGAGTCTCACTAAGACAAGTGAATATTTTTACTAATTCAAATTTAGAGAGTGGAGAAAAAGTTAATTAAATAATTTTCCCGTTATTATAAATTATTTATGTTTCAAAAGAAACTTATGCGGTTAAATTATAAGTCAAATAAAAATACGGTTAACTAAAAGTAAAATTAAAAATTTCGTTAAATTTAAGTAAATTTTTATTTAAATTAAAACCGTTTAACAATTTGGTTCTAATTAATATAGAGTGAAATCAAAATTTTTGTCATAAGAAAACAATGAATTTGTTCAAACAAAAATAAACATTCTCGTTTTAAAGGCAAAGAGCAACAAGAAACGCAATAATTTTTTGCTTTGAAAAATATTAAATCAATTCTATATAAAATTAATGGTTTGGAATAGAAAACATTTGTGCTATAGATTAAATGTTTATGCTCGCGAGCATATGAATAAAAATATATATATATATATATATATATATATATATATATATATAAAATATAATCGAAATCTGCGAAAGATGGAGAACACAATGTATTGTTCGTATAAATCGAATAATATAGTGAACGCGAGATTTAAAGGAAGTTATATGGTGGTGGTTTAATGTTGAATTTGTGTTCATATCGAAAGAAGAAATAGGCGGGGATGCAAGAAGAAAGGCAGAGGTATAAAAGACGATCGGACCTGGTTGTGGGGCATCAAACACACTTTATCATGAAGGTACGTAAACATTGTGCACGGTTTCTTAGAAAAGTGGATTTTAATATTTTTCTTTGAACAAAAAAAAAAAAAAGAAAAAAACAATAACAAAACATTGTACATATTATTTGTTTTATGTACCCAATACACTATAGTATTATTTATTTTTAAAGAAATAAATAAAAAATTTAAAAATAAAGTTCAACGTCTTTTTATAAATATTGCGGATTTTCGGCGAAATGGTTTATCAGTGAATTTTTCGTTTTAGGTGTTCGTGCTCGCGATTACATTGGCGATTGCCGCAACTGCGTATGGTAATTATTACCCTATTATGTTTTATACGATGTAATATATTTATTAGTGTGTTTATTCGGTTTGTAAAATATTTAATACAAAAATTTTTAACGTTAAAAAAACTATTTAATACAAAAATTCTTAATGTTAAAAAAAATATTAATATTAATATTTTTGTTTGAAAAAAAAGAAAAACAATATCAAAACATTGTACATATTATTTGTTATGATATATTTTTAATTTGTTATATATTTTTTATGATATACTTTTATACTGGAAAAAAAATTATAATATTTAAACAATCGATTATTTGTCTATATAGTCAAATTAATATTTATACTTAAATCAAATGAATCAAATAATAATAATTGTATTTCTTCCTGAAATGTAATTTTACTTAAATATTTCAAAATTCATTCAATTTTAAAAGAGATGCGATCACTATTTTAATGATTTAATGAACTTGAAGAGATTTCCGTTTGAACTTTTGTAAACCTTCAATTTTAAATGAATGTGATTAGAAATTTTAAAAAACCTAGATTTTTAATAAAATTTAATAACTAAAATTGTTCCGAAATTAGTTAAATTTTATAGTATGTATTTAACTGATTTTTTCAAATAATTAATTTGTAGAAGAATTTTTAGTTAAAAACACTAGAACAAATTGAATTTCTTCAGTAATTTGATAATATTACAGAAATTTAATTATTTTTAAAAGTAGTGAAATTCTTCCAAAAAATGCAATTATTTTATTTTTTTTTAATTTATTCGTCAAAGAATTAAATTATTTTCTAAAAATTTTCATGAAATTCTTTTATGATAATTCAATTTTTTTGAAAATATTTTGAAGTAAATTCTTCTTGGAAATTTAATTAATTTTAAAAATTGGTCAAAAAAACAATTATTTTCAATGTTTACTATTTTAATAAAATTTCAGAAAAGAATTTAATTACATAAAAGGAATTTTAATAAAATTAGTCTCAAGAATTCAATTATTTTCAAAAGTAACAAGTCTTTCGAAAAAATCAAATTATGTTCAAAAATGAACAAAACTTTTCGTCAAAATTCCAATTATCTTCATAAATAATACAATTTTTTTCCGATATTCTATTATTTAGAAAAATTTGCATAAAATTCGTGTCAGAATTTAAATTATTTTTAATATATTTTATAAAATTCGTTTCATCAAATTTTTCGAAAGCTGAAATTGTTTCTGAAAATTTTATTAAAAATTTTTTAAGAGAATTCAATTATTATTTAAATTTTTAAAGATAATTAAATTTTCGAAAAGTTTTAAAATAAAATTTTTGAATTTTTCAACTTTTTTATACTTTTAACCAACAATTGTTTAAAATTAATTTTTTTAAAAATATTTTACATTTCTGGAGAAATTCGATTAAAATTGTATTGAAAATAATTGATGTTCTGCAATGATTTTTTGCAATTTTTATTTTTTCGAAAAATAATTGAATGTTTGTGTAGAATATTCTAAAAATTTTTGTTTAATATTTGAATTTTTTGACTATAGGAACAAATGTTTTATTAACTAATTGAATGTTTCTTAAAATTGAATTTTCATGAAGAATTTTATCAACGATCTCTTAAATAACTGAATTCTCTTGACAAATTTTAATAAAATTTTTAGGAATGATTTCATTTTTCGAGAAATTTGCCAAAAATTGTACAAATATTAAAAATAATTAAAATTCTGTTAAGAATATTATTAAAATTTTTCAGAAACGTTTGATCTAAATTTTATTTCAATATTATTAAAATTGAAAGAAAAAATCTTTTTTACCATTTTCGAAATAAAATAAAAATAAAAATTTTTCAAAATCTATAAAAACGCAGAGCAAGTAACGTAACAGTCTTTTTGTTTTATCCATAACTTTTAAATAACTAGAAATTCATAGATTTCTATGATTGCATTTTAAAGAATATATTTTTTCACTAATATTGCTAGTGAATGCAACATTTTTTGTATTATTTTTTATTCAAATGTCATGTACTCCGTAAAACGACTGTTACGTTACAAGAGTTTCGTTTTTCGTGATTTAGACCCTATACGATTGATTGTTCAGAATCGTAAAAAAGCCTATAAAAATTGGCAGCGAAAAATAATAAAAATTGTGAATGTAATAGTTGAATTTTTGTAAGAATTACTAGGAAAATTTGAGCCAATCAAAAATACCCATTTTTTAATGGTTTTTTCAGTACCTAAAATCATATTACACTATATAGAAAATTAATAAAAATTATTTTTAACTGATATGCAATTTTTTTTATTTTGCAGAAAATTTGAATTTAAAAATGAATTAAAATTTTAGAAAAACCATAAATGATTGATTTTTCAAAATCACGAAATAAGCGTATAAAAAAATTGACAGTGAACATTAATAAAAATTACAAAAGTAGTTCGAATTTTTAATTTTCGAAAAGTTTTATATTTTATATTTTAAAAACTATTAATTAATTAAATTTTTTTTAATTTTTAGAAGCACATTATAATTTTAAATACTACAATTTGACAGGAAGAACATTATCCACTTTTAAATAATAAAAATTGAGATGAGTTGAAATTTTATCGGCCGCTCTCCTTAAGTTTTAAATTTTTTATATTTTAAAGAGTTAAAAGTTGCATTTTTAATAAAAAATCATAATTTTTTTACAATAAAAAATACTTTTCATTAAATTCTAGGTTATGTTACATAAATTGTTTCTTAATGTAAGAAAATTGTAATTTTTATTAGAAAATACAACTTCAGTTTGTTTAGAATGTTAAAAATTAAATTCTTTACGCTTTTCCTTCATTTAAAATTTAAAATAATTGGATTAATAATATTTACAATAATAATTGGATTAACTTTTGTTTCGATTGTTTTTAGGATTCTTCATTTAGAGTTACATTTAAAAAAAAATTCTTTCATTAATTTAATTTTTTTAATTCTTGCGAATTTTATGAAAATTCTTCGAAAAAAGTTGAATTATTTATAAATTTTGATGTTGAAATTCTCTATAAGAATTAAATATGAGAAGCATTCGTTTATTCAATAATTTTTTTATTTGTGTATTTAAATAATGGAATTCTAGTAGAATTTTCTAAAAAATAGTTTTAAAAATGAATTTCAGTGAAAATTTCAGATAATAATAATTGAATTCTAAAGGTGGTATTATTACCTGAATTTGTAAAACAAATCGTATTTTACAAAGTTTAATCGATTTATTTTTTTAAATTATTTCGCGTTTTTATTTTCTGAATATTTAATTGAAAAATTAAAAAAAAAATTGTATTTATAATTTATATAATTATATAAAAAAATTATAATTATAATATTTATAACAATAACAATTAACAATTATTAAATTAATTAATTAATTAATTATTAAATATAACAATTATTTTTATTATATAATTTATAATTTTATAATTAAAAAATTAATCAAAATTTAGTAAAATTGAGTGGTTAACAAATATATTTGGAAAGTCCATAGAAATTTTTTGCAAAAATTACTAAAAATTATTCATAATAATTGCTCATTTATTTCCTCCGAAGTGTCTAAATAAATGTTTTGAAATCAACAAAATTTGTTGAAAGATTTGCTTTAAATTCTATTATAAATAATTGAAAACCTAGTGAAGAGTTTTATTATTTTATGAAAATAATTGATTTCTCACAACGAATTTTATTGCATTTTTATAAAAATAAATTTTAAATTCAAAATACATGATTACTTATCGATTATCGAGTAAATAATTATTTGTAATATAATAGTTTATTTGTAATAATTTATTTGTAATATAATAGTTTATTTATAATAATTTATTTGTATATAGTAGTTTTAAAATAGGAATAAAACAACATTTTTTAGTCAATTTAAATAATTGAAAATTAATAAATTAATTATTTTTAATTTTTATTTTAATATTTTATTTAAAAAAAAAATCTTCCACGAAAGTTATTTGATAAATTGACTAATTTATAATTCGATAATTAACTTTCAGGAGAGGAAATAACAAACTCGTTTGTTTTACTCTAAAATAACTCTCTTTTGGAGTAGATTTTTAACTTGAAAAATTTTACTCCTTACTCCCAGGGCCATTTATTTAAAAAAATTGTTAAAGTGCCGTCTATTTTTAAAACTAAAATTAGATTTTAGAATTAGATAAAGATTTGCTTGTAATTATTTTTCGTGTAAAAGAATGCCACTTAAATTAAAAATCAATTTAAATTTTAACTGTGTGAAACTTGTAATTATTGTATGTGAGAGGAAGAGTTTTATGAACAAGAAAAGATTTCGCTGAAAGCCGCAAATTGTTTAAATTTAAAACGTAATGGGTCTTTAAACTTGTGTATTCAATAATTCATTAGACAATTATGGGATTGAGTGACAGACAGGTGTGAAGTGTTGAGTAACGAGAGAGACTAGTTCTCTGCAAGTTCCCATAAAAAAAAGAGAGGTATTTATTACAACTTGTAATTTTTGCAGGCGGTTACATAAGTAGTGGATGGTCGGGTGGCGGCGGTGGAGGTGGCAGCGGCTGGAAATCTGGTTGGAGTAGCGGCGGCGGTGGCGGTGGATGGAGTGGTGGTGGTGGAGGCGGTTGGAGCGGAGGTGGGGGTGGAGGTGGCTGGAACAATGGGGGAGGCAAAATTATTAAAGTTATCACAGTCAGCGGCGGAGGTGGAGGTGGATGGCCAAGTGGAGGCGGTGGTGGCTGGAAATCCGGAGGGGGCGGCGGATGGTCCGGCGGTGGTGGGGGAGGTGGATGGCCAAGTGCCTGGAAATTGGGAGGTGGCGGCGGCGGCTGGTCTAGCGGAGGTGGTGGTGGTGGCTGGTCGAGTGGAGGTGGCGGCGGCGGATGGAAGCCAAGTGGAGGATGGAAATCCGGAGGCGGATGGTCCGGGGGCGGTGGGGGTGGCAGTGGTAAGAGATGTTTTTAATTTACTCCTACTTATTTTTTGTGTATTTCTACTATTTTTCTATTTACTTTTTTCTTTTAAGAATTTTCACCTGTAATTTAAGGAAATGAGAGAAACTTATAAAAATTTGACAGTTTGTTCTTTGGATTATTTTAGAAAAATATGATTTTTTGCAGAATTTTTTGTATTTTTTTCTTTAAAAAATAAGATAAATTTGCAATTTAACATGTGCTCTTATGGAAGCTTAGATAAATCTTAAAAAATGAGAGAAAAATCTGTGATTTTTTGTACAGGTGGACAATGTCAAAAAGTTAAAAATAGGAAAGTTTAGAGAAACTTTACCACAGATTTAATAAATAAATAATTATTTTAATTTTAATTTTCAAAGCAATAATAAAAACAAATGATAATGTGGCAACATCGCAATAACACATAACCTCAATAAAATACAAATTTGATCTGTACACTTGAAATTAAGAATATTCCTCATTAATAATAATAATAATAGTTAATAATTTTCATGTTTCTTTTGTATCATAATTATATTTTGCATTTTATCATAATTTTCGTGTTCTCAACACAAAAAAATTAGAGGTTAACGTCTGAAAATATACTAATTTACCAGTCCAGGGTTGCCGCAAATATTTAATTTTATTTTTCCCTGATTTCCAGACAAAATTCTCACTTTTTCCCTGACCATAAAAAAATTTCTAATTCACTCTAAAAATTATTAGATACTCAAAAAAATGTTCTATTAAATTTATGAAAAAATTTCGTTAATTGTAAAATTATTCAAAAACATCAATAACTAAATTTTTAAATAAGTATTTAATTATTATTTTTCCGCAGGAATTAAAATTCTTCAGAACATTCAAATTCAAATCTTTTTGAAACTCAACTATTTATAAGAATATTATTACAAAACGTAAAGACGTTGATCACTTTCTTCATGATTTGTTATAATTTAAATTACCATGAAATTTTTCAACAAAAATTTAATTATTTACAAAAATCCTAATAAAATCCTTCGCAAGAATTCAATTATTTTTAAAAGTATTAAATTTTCTCGAAAAATTCAATTATTTGAAAAAATTGTAATAAAATTCGTTGCAATAGTTCAATTATTTTCCTAAACAATAAATCGATTATTTAGTAATTTCATTTTTGAATCAATTTTTTTTAGAAAATTTTGGAAAAATTTAATTACTTAAATTGAAAAATACAGAATTTATTGAATAATTAAATGTTTGTTAAAATTGAATTCTCGTAAAGAATTTTATCAACAAATTTTTAAATAATTGAATTCTTTTTACAAATTTTAATCAAATTTTTTAGAATAATAACATTTTTCGAGGAATTTGATTAAAATATTGTATTCAAAATTAATTAAAATCCTGCGATGAGTTTTATTATTCATGAAAATAATTTAAACAAATTTTCAAAAATGTTATTAAAATTTTTCTAAAATAATTGAATTTCGGTGAATAATTTTATTATTTTCAAAAATAATTCAATTCTTGTAAATAACTTTGTTTATTTTTTTTAATAATAGATTCATGCGACGAATTTAATAAAAATCTTTTTAATTAATTGATATTTATCAAAAAATTTTATAAAATTTTGTATATTAAATAACTGAACTCACGTGGAAATTTTTTTATTTATGAAAAGAATTGAATTAAATCAATGAAATTTATTAAAAATTTCATAAATTATTGAATTTCTGTGAAATTTTAACAAGAATTTTATTCAAGTTTTTAAATATATTTGAATTTTGAAGAAGAATTGTATTATTTATATCAATAATTGAAATTTTGACGAAAATTAAAAAAAATTTTTTAAAATAATTGAAAATTGAAGAATTTTATTATTTATAAAGATAATTGAAATGTTGACAATTTTTAAAAATATAATTGAATTTCTGCGAAGAATTTTATTACTTTTACAAATAATTTAATTTTTGATATAATTTTGTTAAATTTTTTTATATAATTGATTCACGCGATGAGTTTTATAAAAATCTTTTTAAATAATTGATATTTTCCAAAAAATTTTATAAAATTTTGTATATTAAATAATTGAACTCACGTGGAAATTTTATTATTTATGAAAATAATTGAATTATTTCAAAGAAATTTATTAAAAATATCACAAATTATTGTATTTCTATAAAATCTTAACAAGAATTTTTATTCAAGTTTTTAAATATATTTGAATTTAAAAGAAGAATTAAATTAATTATAACAATAATTGAAATTTTGATGAGAAACTAAAAAATTTTTTTTAAATAATTGAATATTGATGACTTTTTATATTTATAAAGATAATTGAAATGTTGACAATTTTTGAAAACATAATTGAATTTCTGCAAAGAATTTTATTACTTTTGAAAATAAATTAATTTTTCCAACGAATTTTATTCAAGTTTGTAAAAATAATTGAATTTCGGTGAAGAATTTTACTATTTCTAAAAATAATTGAATTCTTGAAAAGAACTTTCTTAAATTTTTTTCAATAACTGAACTCTTGCGACGAATTTTATAAAATTCTTCTTAAATATTTGATATTTTTCGAAAATTTATTTGAAATTTTTTATATTAAATAATTGAAGTCCTGTAAAAATTTTATTATTTATGAAAATAATTGAATTATTTCAAAGTAATTCATCCAAAATTTTGTAAATTATTGAATTCCCGTGAAATTTTTCCAAGAATTTTTTAAAAGTTTTTAAAAATAATTGAATTTTAAAGAAGAATTGTATTATTTATAAAGATAATTGAAATTTTGACGAGAATTTTTAGAAAAATTTTGAACATAATTGAATTTTGGAGAAGAATTGTATTATTTATAAAGATAATTGGAATTTTGACGAGAATTTTTAAAGAAATTTTGAACTTAATTGAATTTTGGAGAAGAATTTTTTTTATTTTCAAAGATATAATTGAAATGACCAGAATTTTTTCTAAATTTTTGAATATAATTGAATTTCTGCGAATAATGTTATTACTTTTGAAAATAATTGACAATTATTATAATTATTATAAATTGATGTAATTAATTATTTTGACAATTTTACTGTAATTAACAATTCTTCTAATTTATTCATAGAATTACCTTTAATTCTATAATTTTTTTTATTATACTTTAAATAAAAAATAATTGCAACTACTTTAATTTATTAAGATACTAAAAATTTTTTTTTTTTTATTAATATTATAGTCGAGTAATCTTGCAGTGCGAAGACTATTATTTTTTGTCCAGATTGCATTTTGCACTTGGGTGTTGTGTCCTGCGAAAACGCAGGGATTTTATTGAAAACGTTGTCATTTTTCCGGATAAAACGTAATGAACTCGAGCCCGGGAAATTGGTTTACGATCGTGTCAAGTCATTGCAATTAATTTCGCACCGCTTCGATGAAAAAATGAAAATTTTCTCTAAACCTGTTAAATCAGTCATTTGTTTCATAATCCAATTACCAGAACTGTAACTTTGGATAATCTGCTCTTTAGGAAGTCAGTTTTATATTTAACTTTATGAAAATTTTTTTATTTTCCATTCAGTTCAAGTAGAATGTCACTTTTAAAAAGAGTATCTAGAATTATTAAACTGAAAATAAAAAGAAAGTTTGATATTTGAAGAGAAATAATAATTAATAACTGAAAATTATAATTAATTACAAAAATTCACAGATTCAAAATTCAAATATTAATATTTTTATTAATTTAAAAAAATTATTAACGTTATTATTTTATTCCTTGTATTATCATTATTATATATTATTATTAATTACAAAAATTCAAAGATTCAAATTTCTAATATTAATATTTTTATTAATTTAAAAAAATTATTAATGCTATTATTTTATTTCTTGTATTATCATTATTTTACATTATAATTAATTACAAAAATTCAGAGATTTAAATTTCAAATATTAATATTTAAATTAATCTAAAAAAATTATTAATGTTATTATTTTATTCCTTGTATTATCATTATTCATTATTATATTACTATTCTATTTATTGTTTTCATCATTTTTTCAGGATGGTGGTAAAGGAGAAAAGAAAATTCTCTTCGTTTAAGAATGAAAATTTCCCACTTCCACAAAAAAATTACCAAATGAGAAAAAAAAATTGCATTTCCTTCGATTCAAGACGAACGTGAAGAACTACATCGGAGGAGGTCCTTTTCAATTGCATTTGTTTATAAATTAAAATGGCACAAATCGACTGCGAGGCAAATCAAAAGAATGTGAGACGTTGTTATGTGCAGCTGCGTCATTGTATTATATATATATTTTTTTCACCTAATAAAAACTTTTGCATAGAGGCACAACACCCATTATAAACGGCTGTATTTCTATTTTTCCATTCTTGCTCTTTTTTACCTCGTCTCTTTTTTTTTTATTCCTATTCCCGACAATTTTCAGCGACTGGAAGCCAATTTCTCTTTCTCTTCGAGACTTAGCACTGAAATTTTCCCAAAAGAAAACCTATACTCCCCATTGAAAAGTTTCAACCATTCCAAGTTCGCCTCAAGAAACGACAACGACTTCCGAACGACTTTCGATCCACAACCAGGAAGTGATTCCGAAACTTTTCCGGGATCTTAAAGTATTTCGCGGATGTAACTTTCAGCAAAGCGAGGAATCTTAATCGGTTCTCGAATTTTCCTCTGATTAATCGTCTGCGAGAGAAATTAATATAATTGTTTAAGGGAGTTTGGGAAAAAAATTATTTTTATTCCGTACTTTTGATTTATATTTTTATGTGTTTTTAAAAGAGTAATCTATATTATAATTAATATTTATAAATATTAAATGATAATAATATAATAATAATAATAATATAATAATATAATAATAATATAATAATATAATATAATAATAATATAATAATAATAATAATTTATAATATTATTATTATTATTTATTTTTATTAATAGAGTTCGTGATCCGGTAATTTGTTCGTAATTTGAAGTTAGTTGTTGTTTGCTTTTTTGTGTCTTAACTTTTTTTGATAATTTTTCTTTTCAAATATTTTCAATTATTATAATATAATTTAAAAATTAAAGTATTGAAAATCATGGAATTATTGTAAAGAATTTAATCAAAAAATTTGATAATAATAGAATCCCTTCTAAAAATGTTATTAAATTCTCGTGAAGAATTTTATTAAAATTTTTAAAAATCATAATTAAATTCTTTTGAAGAATTTAAAAATTTTTTTTTAAACTAATGGAGTTTTTCTATAAATTTTAAGTGAAAATTTCGAAAGCAATTGGATTTTATGAAGAAGAATTTTATTAAAACTGTATTAAAAATAATTGAATTCTTGCGAAGAATTTTATTACTATTTATAAAAATAATTTAATTGTTTCGAAGAATTTATTTAAATTTTAGGAAATAAATAAATTGCAGGTTAATATTTGAAGGTTGAAATTCTTTCGAGAAAATCTATTAAAATTGTTTTGAAAATAATTATATTTCTCCAAACGATTTTACTATTTATAAACATAAATGAATTATTGCAAAGAACCAGCAAAACTACACGCGCTCAAGCGCTCGCAAAATTTTTTGTTTTCATTTTTACTTTCAAAACTTTGCTTTTCCAAATTTAATAAAAATTATTAATTTCTTTAAAAAATATAATTTTTCTTACGGTTTTTCATTAAATTTAATTATTTGAACAAATCGTGTAGTAAATGCCAAAATATTTCTAACCGCAACTTGAAATAAAAATCAAAATTTATTTCAATAAAAGTTGGCAAAATTTTCCATTGTTCCAATTTTGTAAAATTAATTTCGAAAATAGAAGTATTTTTAAAAAATTTTTAGTTTCATTATTTCAAGAAACAATTTTTCGAAATTTCTCAATTAAATTTTTCAAAACTTTAATACTTTTTGTTGAAGAAAAATTTAAGAACTTATTCATATTTATTTTTCCCCATAAATTAAAATTTCAAATAATTTTAATGAAAAACCTCATGAAATATAATTTTATCTAAAATTTACAAATAATGCAATTCATCAAAAATTCAAATTATTTCTTTAGAATTTTTAAAAAAAATTATTGAAAAACTTTAATAATTTTTAAAGAAAAGTAATGTTATTTATAATTTTTTGAAACAAAAATTTTAAGATTTTTAAACGTTTGCTTTCCTCAAATTTTCAAGGAATTTAATTTAAAAACCTTTTAAAATTTAATTAATTCCTAAAATTCCTGCAATAACGTTTTAAATATTTAATTATTTTTTAAAATGTTAACTGAATGTTTGCTAAATTAGTTCCTGTCAGAATTTAACTAGGAGAATTGAATTATTTAAAGAGAATAATTTTTGTAAATTCAGAAAATGATATAATTTCAAAAATATAATTATATTTATACACAATTTTCAAAGAGAAAAAAATTAAATTCTTTAAAATAGAAAATTTTACAGAATTTCCAATTGTTTCAATTTGTTAAAATTATTATTGAGAATTCAAGTATTTTTTTTTTAAATTTTAATTAGTATTTTTCCAAAACCTAATTTTTTAAAAAGTTCCAAATTAAATTTTTTGAATTTTAACAACTTTTGTGAAATAAATATTTAACTAATTATTGTTCTTTATTTGCTTAAAATTTCGAAATACTTAAAAATTTGAACTGCAAGTTTTTCAAAATTCAATTAATTTTCTAGAATTTTTAAATAATATTATTGAAAATTTAATTTTTAAGGAAGCTAACAACATATTAATTTAAACTATAAAACAAAACATTGTAAAAAAATAACGTCAGGTAAGGACAGATTATGTCGATTATTATAATAGAATTTTACTACTTTTAAAAATAATTCAAATATTTCAAAGAATTTATGAGAATTTTGAGAAATAATTACATTTATATGAAGAATTTTATAGAAATAATTGAAAATAATGAAATTTGTTTTTCTTTTTTATAAATATTTTAACAATAATTGAATTATTTATAAAGAATTCAAAAATTCTTGTTGAAATAGAATTTTGATGGAAATTTATGAAAATAATTAAATTCTTTCGTGTAATTTTCTTTGAATTAGTTCAAAAATAATTTAATTCCTTCAAAGAATATTGAAGTATTTATAACAATAATTGAATTGCTTTGAAGAATTTCTGAAAATTTTAGGAAGTAAATAAAATTTATGAGAACATTTTAAAATATTTGCATTCATCCGAGGAAATCAATTAAAATTGGTTTGAAAATAATTGAATTCCTGCAACGAATTTTACTATATTTATAAAATTAATTAAATTCTTGCGAAGAATTTTACTGTATTTATAAGAATAATTTAATTATTTGGAAGGATTTATTAAAATTTTAGAAAAAAATTGAATTTTTTCGGAGTTAAAAAATATTTTTAAAAATTGATCTTTTTCGAGGAATTAAATTAAAATGGTTTTAAAAATAATTGATTTTTTGTAAAGGTTTTACTACTTAAAAAAATAATTGAATTGTTTATCAGGATTTATTAAAATTTTTGGAAAATTATTGAATTCTTTCGAGAAATTTTATTACAATTTTTAAAATATGAATGGTAGTAATTAATTTTGTACTTAATAAGTGAATTTTTTAAATTTTGACTTTGAAATTATTTCAAAAATCTATATTTTAAGATAAAAAATTTTGTAATTTGTAACAAGGAACAGAACTTTGAATTTTAATCCAGTTTGTTTAATGTCTCTTTACTTGTTACCCCAGTGCTACACTAATTAACAATTCACTTTTGTTCCCTTTCCTAAAAAAATTTGTAAGCAACATTCTCTCTATTTAAAAAAAAGAAATCCCCCCCCCCTCTTTTTCAAGAAAACTATTATTAAATTAGTGAAAATGCATTTAAAATTCAAAGAGTCTTAACATTCGAATCTAAAGGAGAGTTTGAAAGCCGAATCGAATTTGTTTCCAGAGGCCAGCCAATTTGTACACTTAGACTTGAATGAATGCTCAGAATAGTTTAAGAGCCGCCGATACTAATTGGGCTCTTTAGAATCACGCTTTTGCATTAATGACCAACTCTCCTAGAGATTCATGTTTGACGATGAACCCACACCACAGTGTTTCACACAAAAGACATAAATTTGTCAGAGACGAGTTCTTGTGTTCATTTTTCAAAATCCAAGCGAAAACTTTGATTATAGAAAAAAAAATGTCAGTTTTCACAGATCCTTGAAACATCATTTAGCTTCTTCGTTTTTTCTTATTCCCCCAACAAATAATGTTCACTTCTGCAATACACAGGGACAACTAACAAACTTAATTTACGCTTCAAGTGAAAGGTTCTCTCTTAATAGGCGCAATGTCTTATTCGAAAGTTACAACTTTACAAGAAATAGTTATAATCCATATGACAGGGAATGCAAAAATGATTTTATCTCTCACTTTTTCGAAGTGACAACAAAAATTTTATTTTTCCCTAAATTTCAGAGAGAATTTAAATTAAATTTAATTTTTTAAAAATTTTAATTTTTTACATAATCTGATGTCAGTTGTTAACACAATATTAACAGCAAAACAACAATGTGAAACAAAAAAATAATGAGCATTAGGGTCAGAATTCGTGAAATTTTCACAGAAAACAAAAAGTATTTTTTAAAAATTTAAAATGGTGAAAAAACATTTCTATTTGGTCTTAGGAATGTGTCCACCAAAGAACAGAAAAAAATATTATTTTTTATAAAAGTTATTGCAAAATTAATTTTTTTGCAACTTTTTAAACAAAATGTCACTTCTCCTAAATGAATGAATAAACCGATTTAAGAAATGAATGAACCAAGCGGGAATATAAAGGGAATAAAAAATACTTTCGTTTAGAATTAGAAAATTTTAAAAAAGTTTATATTTTAATAATTATTTAATAAATTTTTTATAAACAATTAATTTTTTTAAATGTTCTACGCCTTTAAATTTTTTTTTTAAATATACATAATAATCGAATAAGTTTTCTTACCGTTAGCAAATTATCGGTATTCAATTGTTTTTTTTTTTTTGAAAATTCATTTTTTTGGGTTATTGTCATTTTTTAATGTCAAAAAGAAACCAAAAAAACTAGTTTTATTCACTTCATAAAATTGACAAAACTTCCATTCCATATTTTTTATTTTTCTGACTTTTCCCTAATTTTCATCAAAAATATATTTACTTTTTTCTCATCCTGCTAATAAATTGAATTTATACTACGAATTTTATTATTCATGAAAGAATTTAAAATAATTTAATTCTTGCGAAGAATTTTAAAAAAATATTTGAAAATAATTGAATTTTTTAGAAGAATTTTATTATTTACAAAAATAATTCATTTTTTTAGGCAAATTTTGTTATTTATAAAAATAATTGAATTTTCTTGAAAATAATAAAATATTATTATTTATTAAAATAATTAAATTCTTGCGAAGAATTTTTTTTTTAATTTGGAAAATAATTGAATTCTTGGAAAGAGTTTAAAAAAAAATTTGAAAAATAATTGAATTTAATAAATTTTGAGAAAAATTGAATTTTTTGAAGAATTACATTTTTTCAAAGGATTTTGTAATTTATTAAAATAATTGAATTCTTTCGAGAAATTTTATTAATAATTGTGGAAAAAATAATTTAATTACCTTCGAAGAATTTCATTATTTATAAAAATAATTTAATTCTTTCAAAGAATTTTATTAATCAGGTAAATGATTAAATTCTTGCGTCGAATTTTATTAAAATTGATGAAAATAATTGAATTTTTTCCTACAATTTTATCATAAATTTTTTTGAATAATAAAATTCTGTTTGGTTATTTTATGAAAATAGTAGATATTGAAAATCATTGAAATGTGAAAAGTTCTTAAAGATAATTAAATTTTACAAAGAATTCTATTAAAAAATTTGGCAATAATTGAATGTTGGTTGGAAATTTTATCAAATTTTTTTAAAAATAATTGGATTTTCCAAAAAAACATTTTATTATTTATGAAAATAATTAAATTTTGAAAAGAATTTTATTGAAATACCTCAAAATAATTGAATGTTGGTTGGAAATTTTATCAAATTTTTTTGAAAATAATTGGATTTTCCAAAAAAACATTTTATTATTTATGAAAATAATTGAATTTTGAAAAGATTTTTATTGACATACCTCAAAATAATTGAATTTTCGGGAGCAATTTTTTTTATTATTTAAAAACAAATTTTTATAAAAATTATGTTGAAACAATTAATTTCTTTCGAATAATTTTATTAAATTTTTGAAAATCATTGAATTATTGCGGTAAAGTTTATTAAAATGTTTAAAAAGAATTGAATTTCTGTTGAAAAATTTATTATTTTTGAAAGGAATTGAAATCTTCATATGAATTTTATGAACATTAGTTTAAATAATGAATTTTTAAATGTTATGAAAATTTTATTTTTTTAAATAATTTAATTCTTGTTCAAAACTTTATTTGTGAAAGTAGCTGAATTTTACGATTATGAAAATAATTAAATTCATGCTTAGAATGTAATCAAAAATTTTTTTAAAAAAATGCAATTTACACAAAAAATTTTATAATTATTAAAAGTAATTGAATTATTGGCAAAAATAAATTCCATAAAATTTTGTTAAATAAAATTGATTTTTTTCAATATATAATAATACCGCGCCAATATAATTTCCATTATAACTTTTAAAATAATTGTCGCTCCAAAATTTTCTCAACGGATTTTGATTTCTTATAGTTTTAAGTGCGTATGTAGATACTTTTAACAAAATTTTTAAAGGCGTAGAATATTTAAAAAAAGTTAATTGTTTATAAAAAATGTATTAAATAATTATTAAAATATAAACTTTTTAAAAATTTTCTAATTCTAAACGAAAGTATTTTTTAATCCCTTTATATTCCCGCTTGGTTCATTCATTTCTTAAATCGGTTTATTCATTCATTTAGGAGAAGTGACATTTTGTTTAAAAAGTTGCAAAAAAATTAATTTTGCAATAACTTTTATAAAAAATAATATTTTTTTCTTTTCTTTGGTGGACACATTCCTAAGACCAAATAGAAATGTTTTTTCACCATTTTAAATTAAAAAAAATACTTTTTGTTTTCTTTGAAAATTTCACGAATTCTGAGCCATTAACAAGAAAAAATTGATATTAAAAGAAAGAAATGATAATTCGGAAGATTCATTTTGTAACAGGTGCTTGGAAATCGAGTTTAGTCGCCCAGACAGTCATATCTTTCCCCGAGAGTTTATCACTGAAATCTGAGAAGTGAGCGTAGCGCAATTTCGCCGAATGAAACCAAGTGGAATACACGAGGATGGTTAACGTGGTCGACCGCGTTGTAAACGTCGCCAGGGAACAGCAATTACGTGTCTACGCTCTTCTACACCGAATGCACGGACGTAACCAATTCAGATTTCCTGCAGTGTGCGCCTAATTGCTACGGTTTCTAAAGGTTCGTCCATAACGCAAATAGACTCTTCCTTAATCAAACTATTTACAAAATTACTGCAAGCAAACTAAAAAATATTGCCTTCATTCCAAAACAAAAACTTTCATCCCATTCATTAACTTCTATCCTTTCGGATTAACGCAATAAATTCCAAATAGTTTTTTACTAAATTCTATTTTACTCTAATAAAATTTACTGAATTTAATTAAATAAATTAGGAACATTCGGGGCAAATGTAAACAGTAGATGTTTCAGCTAAATTTAAAAACTTAAAATTAAGTTATTTAAACAAAAATTTAACTTCCGAATATTACGTCTCAAGAAATAAAACTAAACATAATCATAATTTAGATATTTAATTCGGCCGGCATCGGTGATTCAACCTGATTTATTTACAGAGCAGAAAACACTGATATTAAGGGACAGGTTTTAAGAAAGAGTTAGCTAATAAATTAGTTAGCTAATGAAAGTTAAATTACTAGAATATTTTTTCAATCCTTTACAATTAGAATCAGAGAGAAAAAGTAGATCTAGACGTCTTCAGGGGTACTGAAACAAAATTATCACTTTGTATGATCAATTGAGAATTTAAAAAAGACAACTAAAAAACATTGTCAACATTTAAACTATGTGTATAAATAAATGGCAAAATTCTTCAAAAAATTCAATTATTTTCACAAATTACCAAAAAAATTTAATTATTTAAAAAAAAATTAATAAAATTCTAGAAAAAGTTTTAATTATTTTTTAAAAATAATACAAATTTTACAAGAATTTCATTAATAACAAATTTTTTATATAAATTTTTTCGCAATCATTCAACTATTTTCATAAATAATAAAATTTTACTGGGATTCAATTATTTTCGTAAATAATAAAATTCTTTTTAGGAATTCAATTATTTTTAATAGAATTTTAATCGAATTCCTGGAAAAAATTCTTAAAACTTTTATAAAATTCGTCCAAAAATTTAATTGTTTAGAAATTTGTTGATAAAATTTTTAATAGGAATTGAATTTTAAGAAACATTTTATTATTCAGTAAATCATTTAATTTTGTATTTAAATAATTGAATTCTGGTAGAATTTTCTCATAAAAATTGATTTAAAAATAGATTTTAGTTAAAATATTAAATAATAATAAAAATAATAATAATAATATTATTAATAATAATATATTATTAATATAATAAATAATAAATATAATAAAATTATTATTATTAATAATTATATAATTAATTAATTAATTAATTAATTATTTATTATTATTATTAATTATTATTATTTATTTATTATTATTATTTATTTCAATTTCAATTATTTTTAATACAATTTTAATCGAATTTCTCTAAAAATGTTATTATTTTCAAAAATTTTATTAAACTTCATAAAACAATTTCAATTATTTTCATAATTAACAATATTTATCACACGAATTCAATTATTTTCTAAAGTCATAAAATTCCATTATTTTCAAAAATTACAAAAAGAATTTAATTATTTAAAAATTTGTTAATAAAATTTTGAATAGGAATTGAATTCCAAGAAGCATTCAATTATTCAATAAACTATTTATTTTTGTATTTAAATAATTAAAGTCTTGTAGAATTTTCTCATAAATATTGGTTTAAAAATAGATTTCAGTTAAAATCTTAGATTATAAAAAAATAATTGAATTTGGGAAATTTTTTAAAAATTGTCGTAGAAATAATTGAATTTCTACCAAAAAAAGTTTTATCAAAACTTTTCAAAATGTTTAAATTTCTGCTCAAATTTTAATATTTTTTTAAGTAATTGAATTCTTGCGAAGAATTTTATTAAGACTATTGAAAATAATTGATTCCCTGCAAAGTTTTTTATTATTTTACGAAAATATTAAAATTCTTGCAAAAAATTGTGTTAAAATTTCTTAAAGTAATTAAAGATCTGCTATGAATTTTGTTATTTTTAATTTATGCCAAGAATTTTATTAAAATTTATAAAAATAATTGAATTCCTGTTAATTTTTTACAAGAATTTAATTATTTTTAAAAATTCTAATAAAATTCTTCGCAAGAATTCAATTATTTTCATAAATAATAAAATTCAATGCAGAATTTGAATTATTTTTAATACAATTTTAATCGAATTTCTCTCAAAATGTAATTATTCTCAAAAATTTTATTAAAATTCGTTAATAGAATTCAAGTATTTGATAATTTGTTGATAACAATTTTTGATGGGAATTGAATTTTAAGAAACGTTCAATTCTTCAATAAATTATTTAATTGCGTTTTGTTTTTATTTAAATAATTGAATTCTAGTAGAATATTCTAATAAAAATTGAATTTTATTTCATAAAAATGAATTTCAGTTAAAATTTTAGATATTCATTGAATATTAAAAGCATTATAGCCTGAATTTAAAAAAATAATTCAATGTTGTAATTAATTTTTTTGAAAAAGTTTAATTGAGTTCTTTTAATACTATTTTCAGTTTCTATTTTCTAATATTTATTTGATAAAAGAAGTTAACTAATAATTGAAAATTCGTAAAATTAAATATTCTAAAGAAATGAATTTGAAAATTGTCAATAAATTTTTTCGAAATATATTAAGAATAATCGATATAAAGAAGAATTTTAGATAAAAATTCTGAAAAATAAGAATTGAATTGATGATTTTAATTATTACGAATTATTTTTATTAATAGTTAATATTAATTATTATAAAACTTGAAAAATTGAATTTCTAGTTTTAAGTAAAATGTTAGATTATATTTGATTCGGTCTGATTCTATTTTTGTCAGTTGGTCCATAAATGGTCCGTAATTGTTAATTTTTGGTCCGTAAAGTCCGCGTATTTTTAAATACTTTCACTGCTTCGAGCCCTGTTTAAAAATTACGAAAACTTACAATTATGCCACTTTCATGCGAAATTTTATTGAAAAGTTCGGTAAAATATAAGAAAACAAATATTCTCCCTGCACATCTACAATTATACACACCTATTATTTGCCAAAAAGTTAATTACAAATTGCATAACAGTTGCACTGTTGGAAACATATGCTTCATATGAAAGAAAACCGTATTTCTTGATAAAGGAAAATCTATAATTACTCTGCAATTAGAAGCAATTAGAAATACATTACTACACTCATGGTACTGTGGAATTACCTTAATTGACGACAGAGTGTCAGGTCGATTTGTACCGACTAGCAAATGGTGGGGATAAACGCAACTCCCAGGTTTACTGTTGGGTACTACATAAAAGAGAGACAGAGAACGAGAGCAAGAGAGAGAGAGAGAGAGAGAGAGAGAGAGAGAGAGAGAGAGAGAGAGAAAGAGAGGGGGGTTTGATATCACACTGCACAGATGTATTTGAAACATCGCCGCTGGTTGCCTGAAATTTATATGCGATCTCACACGTACCATTCTACATGTATCCCTACAAATCCAACGTGTTTCTGTGTGCCCTACACCTCCATCCCTACAACCCTTTTCAATCCCCCTCCACGCCATTGCAAATCGTTCATTTCGCACACTCTAGCGCGTATTTCGTAATCCGCGCTAATTTAATTGCTCGTCGTCATCGATGGTTGTTAGTCGGAATAGAATTGTAGGAAATATCCGTTCCAACGCTTTTGCGTGCCATGCAAACAGATTATGACTGTGTGTACGTGGTGAGTATGAACGTGGATGTGTCAACTACTATCACGTAGCGACACTCGCCCTCCCCTATAATCGCTTTAACGTAATTAGACATGTGTTGATTTAAAGTGGGTTCGAGGTATAATCATTGTGGTTATGAAGAATGTTACACACAGTCACCCCCCCATCACCCACTCTTGTATATATAATGGAAATTAACTCTCGTCTTTTCAAACCCATACACTTTCTTCCTCGCCTTCTGCTAAAGCTTTAATATACACATAACGCTGATTCACCTCGTAATTATTATTATATTACGCCTCACCTAAACGGTTAATATCTGGATAATCCCTATTTCACCATCATGTGAAATTAGTAGTTATGAATATATATTTAATGATTTTCAAAAAGCGATCTTATTTTTGAAAATTATATCTTCGTTCAACATTTTTCGACGAGTAAAAAAACGGAAAATTTAATAATGCATTAGAGTCATTCTATTACATTTCGACTAAAGTCGTTGCCGACTAATCACAGTAAAAAGTAAATCTTATTTTAAATACTGTCTGAACTTAAACAGGTCCTGAAATTAATGCCATTCTTAATTTAAGCTCGGCTTGAGTGAAAATAAGGATAATAAATCTGAAATTACAGTTCTACTTTTTAAATTAAGTATAGAACTGCTGATTTTCAACATAATTGCCTTAAATTGAGCACATTTTTTGCTTATTTTCAGCAAGATTTTTGCTCATTAATTTTAGCAAAAAAATAAGATTTGAAATTAAACAAAAACTGTCTTAAAAATGTTGCATCTTAAATTAAAGTACCTTTCATGACTGAAAATAAGACTTTCTTTTTACTGTGATTTTAAAAAATTGTTATATTTTGGAGGAATGATTTTAAAGATATTAGGATTACCGAACGAAACGAATTTTTTAAATATTTTTTATATTTATTGTAACAGAAGCATCTGAAGTATATGAAGTCGTAAAAACTGTCACATTTTCATTTATTATAGAAAATATTAAAGAAACACATAATTTATTATAAAAACGTAAAAAAAATTAGATTTTTCTAAGAATGAATTATTTTAATCAGGGTTGCTACAATGTCTGGAAACCTGGAAAACCTGGAAATGTCAGGGAATTTTATTTTGTATGGAAATGTCAGGGAAAAGTCAGGGAAAAATGAGAAAAAACCTGGAAAATAATTTTCTGTTAAAATTATGTTATTTTTTGGCGAATTTTACCGAATTTTACCATGAAAAAGTACTCTTTGGTACTTTTTTCCTTGCACTCTCTAAATCTAAATCCCTCTCTTTTTAAATAATTAAAATTTTTATTAGTTAATTTAAAAAAACACACTTAAAATTTTATAATAAAATTGAATTTTTGCAAAGTTTTTTTTTTGGAAATTTTGAAAAATATGATTTTTGAAATTTTTCAATTCTATTCTTTCAAGATAATTGAATTTTTATAAAGAAATTATTTAAAATTTTTTGAATGAATTAAATTTTCTTTACATTTTATTGAAAATAATTGAATATTCTTTTAAAGAATTTTATTTAAAATTTTCGAAAATAATCAAAGGAAGTTAGTGACCGTAATTATAATTTTATAATTTAAAATATAAATTATTTTCCAAATTTTCAATTAAAATTATTAAAAAAAAAACATTATTCTCAAAAAATAGACACCCTAAAAAACATACAATTTTTAAATATTGTATTTTCGACAATGAAAAATGTTTGAAACTGAGTTATTTTTCTATAAATTATTAATATAACAATAAAATCTGATATGTTTTGATAAATTTTACTTTTTAATTAATTACTTTTTATATAAATCACACCTCCAATATACATGGAAAATTATTATTTGAGACCTGGAAAACCTGGAAAAGTCAGGGAATTTCATTCGAGAAAAATTGTAGCAACCCTGATTTTATTATTATAAATTGGTAGAAACAATTATTAATAAGAAATATTAAATAAAAAATGATTTTTAAGTTCACCTGGTAAATATCCTATTTTTGCAAATTTCATTCACTAAATGTGAGAAATAGAAATCATTAAATTGAATAAAACCTTATGAAATACAAAGTACCTGTGATTGACTTTTAGTTTTTCTCAACACTTTCTTCCTTTTTTCTTCATAAATGTTAAAAAATAAGAAATTAAAACTGGCACTTTGCTTATTTTCACGATTTTAAAATGTAAATAACTTCTGCCCGGAAAAATGAAAAATTACGAAAATTGGGCAATAATTAATTGATCACTAGATACACTCACTGAAAAAAGATTTTCTTTGGTCCCGAAGCTATTTTCCGAATTAATTAACTTTAAACTTTTTACTATTTCTATCAAGTTAATACATTTAATTTTTTAAAAACTGAAGTTGGTTCAAAACAATTAAACAAGAAGAGCTAACTTCGTCATTTAAAAATTCGATTGGGGTACAGTTTTTCTAAAACGTATTTTCTAATTTTTTATTTTCTAAAATTATTTTTTCTAATAAAAGTGAATTTCTAAAAATTTTTTTCTAATGAAGGTATGAAGGTGATTTTCTAATTTTCTTTCTTCTAATAAAGGTTATTTTCTAAAAATTTGTTTTCAAGAAAGGAAAGTTAAATAAAGAAAAATTTCAAAAAAATTTTCTTCCTAACTATATTTAATTTCTATAATAACAATTAATAGGTACGTGATTAAAAAATAAAGTTTACAAAAATTTGTTAATTCTTTAAAAAAAAATACATGAAATTTCGTTGAAAAATTGTAATAAAAAATTATTAGAAATTATACAAATTATAATTCTAAAAATGATGAGAATTATTTTTTTTAAGAACAAAATTTTTGTTAACAAACAGTTATTTTATAAAAATTTCTCTTCTTTTTCGAAAGGTAACTAATTATGTAAACAGAATTATGAGTTAAAAAGAGAAAATATGATAATTTTTTTTTAATTTTAGTTTTTTTTTACCACTTTTGTAACTTTTATGAAAAATTATGGATTTTTACCAATTTTAGGAAAATAAATATTGGAAATCACAACTTTTTAAAAAACTTTTTTTAGATTTTTCATTTCTTATATCAAAATTTTTGTTTGTTGCACTTTTTCCCTAAACTCATTATGAAACACATTAGAAAAATTTTTTTTAGAAATTAAAACTCATTAGAAAAACTTTTTTTAAAAAATTTAAATTTAAATTTAAATTATTCAATTTAATGATTTCTATTTCTCACATTTAGTGAATGAAATTTGCAAAAATAGGTTATTTGTCAGGTGAACTTTAAAATAATTTTTTATTTAATATTTCTTATGAATAATTGTTTCTACCAATTTATAATAATAGAATAATTCATTCTTAGTAAAATCTAAATTTTTGTTTACGTTTTTATAATATATTATATTTTTTCTTTAATATTTTCCAATAGATGAAAATGTGACAGTTTTTACGACTTCATATACTTTAGATGCTTATTTTACAATAAATATAAAAAATATTTAAAAAATTCGTTTTGTTCGGTAACCTTAATATCTTTAAAATCATTCCTGCAAAATATTACAATTTTTTAAAATTAGTCGGCAACGACTTTAGTCGAAATATAATGAAATGACTCAATATTTAATTTAATAATGTAATAATATTGCATTGTAATCAGTGAAATTCTACTGAATTGACTAGTAGTCATAGTCAATTATCATCGAGTCACCGTGGCTGCGTGGTAACTCACATGCATCGTCTCCAAAGCCTTGTTCCTCGGCCTAGGGTTCGATCCCACATGCGTACCAACTTTTTTCAATCTTAAATTCAAATCTTTTAATTAATTAAATTATTCATTAGTCTTAAATATTCAAATGACAATAAAAACAAATAGTCATAAATAAAACAAAAACCCAGAAAAAATTGCATTCTACGAGTTTTTGCCTGTCTAAATTTGAATTAGTAGAATTCTACTAACGAATAGTAAAATCCATGAAGAGGAATATTTTCTTTAGATGATAAGAGAAGGTAGAAACTCTCTGTCAAAAATTTTCCATTTAATATGAATTTACAATTTCTTTTTTTTTGCAGGAAGTGACTCAAGATATTACTGCGCTCTACATTTTCAAGCTAAAACATATATACAAGAAACGTGTATTCCTGCTAATTCGAACGTGGAACTCGCGACAATAATTTATTACATGGCACATTTCCACAGAGTAGCGAGGAAAAAAAATATAATTAAAAAAAGGGACACTAAAAAGACAAGCCAGGAAATCTCGTCCGCATATATAGAGAATGGAGCTTTACAATAAAAAAAAATATGTCATATTTGAAATTTCTCCTGCCAAGTGAAATCATTCATTAATCCACCAAATTTTAAACTCAAAGCGTACATTTTTCAAATTAAAAAATAAAAGAATGAAAATGGAAGACTAAATATAATTATCAAGTTAGTAAATCATTACCATAATTATAGATAATTATTAAATAATTTAACCATTATTATTATTATTATTATTATTATTATTATTAATTTATATTATTAATATAAATTAAGAAATATAATTTAAATAATAAATAATAATATAAAAGTAAAATTATCGAAAATATTGAAAAGTAAAAAAGTTTGTTAATTCCTGACTTTTTCCTGATTTAAAGACAAAAATTTAACTTTTTCCCTGAATACCAGAATATTCTGATTCACTATCAAAATTATTAGATGCTCAACAAAATTTTTTGTTACATTGATTACCAATTTCCTAATTGTAAAATTATTTGAAAGCATCAATCAATTCTTTTTTAAATAAATATTTTATCATTATTACTTCGAAAAATAATTGAATTTGTGCAATTATTTGTAACTTCTCCAAAATTCAATTTTTTCCAGTACTTTAATAAAAATTACTAACTTTTTTCTACTGACTTTCGTGAATTTTTCCTGAATTATCCTTATTTTAGCAAATGACTATGACCTGCAATTCTATACAGAAATTAATTATTTTATTAAGTAATTCAAATTGAAAAATAAAAAACAAATATCAAATAAAATAAAAAATATCAATAAAAGTATCATTATTGTTATTATTGTCAAAAAATTGTGAAAGTAAAATTTTATTTGTTTTTCAGCGACGTTATTTTAAAAAGCCTGTCACTATTAATTGAATCATAAAATTTTTTTTCCTCTTTTAAAAATTCGATTTCAGAACATTATATATAGCTTTTTTTTTACCAGCGAAATTCAAATTTTCCCTTACAACGGTAAATTCATGTTACACTGGAAACATACACAATGCTTATCAGATTGTTTTCCCAAAACGTTTTTGGTACCTTGACATGTATATGATTCATCAGTTTTCGATCCTAATTGGAAAATAGTTATCTCTGATATACTTGTTCTTTATTTTCTCCAATCGTTATATAGTGACAGGAAATTCATTTTTAATCACAAACTATAAAATATACGCGAAGGCGATCTATAGTCAAAGCACACAGTGAAAATCAATCTCTCAAAATTAGGTCACTGATTTTATTTTTTAACTAAAAAATGAAAAAATCTAGATAGGATGCAAATTTAGAGTTACACCATCGATTTATTAGTATTTTAATAAACTTTATTATCCAAATTATCTCAATAAGGGAATGGATGATCTTAACATCATCTATTATCTGATAATTATTATAGACATAATCTAAATAATTAGAACAAGCAAAAATTCACGCCGCTAACTTCTTACATATCTACTTTTTTAATTAAAATTATCAAATTAAAAAATAAGGGTTAAAGAATTTTATTTCAACTAAAGTGGTCTGCGACTAATTTTAAAAAAATGTAATATTCTACAGGAATGATACTGATGTTACTAGAATCATAAAATAACAAGATTTTTTCAAAATTATTTTATATCTTTTGTAAAATATGAATTTTAAATATTAGAAATGCTGAAAACTGTCAATTTCCTGCCAGTAGAAAATAATTCAAAGGAAAAACATTTTAGTAGAAAAATATAATAAAAATTATTGGCGTTTGTTAAAAATATGTCTAATTTATTATTATAAATTGATATAATCATTTCAAAATATAAAATAATAAATAAAATATTATTCCAAAGTTCATCATTAAATTAACCTATTTTTGGGATTTTTATTAACTAATAATGAGGAAATTGGATTATAAAATTAGGTGAAAACTTACGGAATACTAAGAATTTGTGATGAACTTTCAGTTTTTGATAAAAGTTTTCTTCCATTTTCTCGAAAAATAAAAAATATGTGTAAAATAAAACTGTTACTTTGCCCATTTAGATATTTTCACGATTTTCAAGTGTGTTTTATTTTTCCCTGACTTTTCCCTGACTTTTAAATAAGTATTTAATTATTACTTTTTCACAAGAATTAAAATTCGTCAGAACATTTAAATTCAAACCTTTTTGAAACTCAACAATTTATAAGAATATTAGTACAAAACATAAGGAAGGCGATCACCTTTTTCATGTTTTGTTATAATTATATTTACAAAAATTCTAATAAAATCCTTCGCAAGAATTCAATTATTTTTAAAGGTAGTAAATTTTCTCAAAAAAATTCAATTATTTGAAAAAATTGTAAGAAAATTCGTTGCAATAATTCAAATATTTTCATAAACAATAAACCGATTATTCGGTAATTTCATTTTTTAATCAATTTTTAATAGAAAATTCTAGAAAAAATCAATTATTTAAATTGAAAAATACATAATTTATTGAATAATTGAATATTTGTTAAAATTGAATTCTCATAAAGAATTTTATCAACAAATTTTTAAATAATTTAATTCTTTTGACAAAAATCCTAATAAAATGCTTCGCAAGAATTCAATTATTTTTAAAAGTAGTAAATTTTCTGAAAAAAAATTCAATTATTTAAAAATTAAAGCAAAATTCGTTGCAATAATTCGATTATTTTCATAAACAATAAACCGATTATTCGGAAATTTCATTTTTACTCAATTTTTATTAGAAAATTCTAGAAAAATTCAATTATTCAAATTAAAAAATAAATACTTTATTGAATAATTGAATGTTTGTTAAAATTGAATTCTCATAAAGAATTTTATGAACAAATTTTGAAATAATTGGATTCTTTTGACGAATTTTAATAAAATTTTTAGGAATAATTACAATTTTCGAGGAATTTGATTAAAATGTTGTTTTATTATTCATAAAAATAATTTTAAAAAATTTTCAAAAATATTATTAATATTTTTCTAAAAAAATTGAATTTCGGTGGAGAATTTTATTATTTATAAAAATAATTCAATTCTTGTAAAGAACTTTGTTAAGTTTTTTCAGTAACTGAACACTTACGGCGAATTTTATAAAAATCTTTTTAAATAATTGATAGTTTTTAACAAAATTTATAAAATTTTGTATATTAAACAATTGAACTCAAGTAAAAATTTTATTATTTATGAAAATATTTGAATTATTACAAAGAAGTTTATTAAAAATTTCATAAATTATTGAATTTCTATAAAATCTTAATAAGAATTTTATTCAAGTTTTTATATATATTTGAATTTTGAAAAAGAATTTTACTATTTATAAAAATAATTGAATTCTTGAAAAGAACTTTGTTAAACTTTTTTCAATAACTGAACTTTTACGACGAATTTAATAAAAATCTTTTCAATTAATTGATATTTTTAAAAAAAATTTATACAAATTGTATATTAAATAATTGAACTCACGTGGAAATTTTATTATTTATGAAAATAATTGAATTATATCAAAGAAATTTATTAAAAACTTCATAAATTATTGAATCTCTGTCTGTAAAATTTTAACGAGAATTTTATTGAGAATTTAAATTTAATTAAAAAATTTTTTTTTTAAATAATTGAAAATCGATGAATTTTATTATTTATAAAGATAATTGAATTTTGACAAAAATTTTTGAACATAATTGAATTTCTGCGAAGAATTTTATTAGTTTTGAAAATAATTTAATTCTTCCCACGAATTTTATTCAAGTTTATAAAAGTAATTTAATTTCGGTGAAGAATTTTTCTATTTCTAAAAATAATTAAATTTTTGAAAAGAAATTTGTTAAATTTTTTCAATTTTTTTAACTAAACTTTTGCGACGAATTTTATAAAATTCTTTTTAAATAATTGATAATTTTCGCAAAAATTATTTAACATTTTTTATATGTAATAATTGAATTCCTGTGAAAATTTTATTATTTATGAAAATAATTGGTTTATTTAAAAGAAATTCATCAAAAATTTTGTAAATTATCGAATTATAAAGATAATTGAAATTTTGAAGAGAATTTTAAAAAAAATTTTGAACATAATTGAATTTTGGAGATGAATTTTTTTATTTTTAAAGATAATTGTAATTTTGACGAGAATTTTTAGAAAATTTTTGAATATAATTGAATTTTGGAGAAGAATTGTATTTTTTATAAAGATAATTGAAATTTTGACGAGAATTTTTAGAAAAATTTTTGAACATAATTGAATTTTGGAGAAGAATTTTCTTATTTTTAAAGATAATTGGAATTTTGACGAGAATTTAAAAAAAAATTTTGAACATAATTGAATTTCGAAGAAGAATTGTATTATTTAAAGATAATTGAAATTTTGACGTGAATTTTTAGAAAAATTTTGAACATAATTGAATTTTGGAGATGAATTTTTTTATTTTTAAAGATAATTGTAATTTTGACGAGAATTTTTAGAAAAATTTTTGAACATAATTGAATTTTGAAGAAGAATTGTATTATTTATAAAGATAATTGAAATTTTGACGAGAATTTTTAAAGAAATTTTGAACATGTTTGAATTTTGGAGACGAATTTTTTTATTTTTAAAGATAATTGAAATGACCAGAATTTTTAAAAATTTTTGAATATAATTGAATGCATGCGAAAAATGTTATTTAATTTTGAAAATAATTGAATTTCTGTAATTATTTGTTACTTTTCCAAAATTAAATTTTTTTAGTATTTCTAATTAAAATTCTTTTATCTATCTAGTATTTATGAAAATTGTAAAAATTATTCTTCACATAATTTATAAGTCATAATTTTATTATAGTTCTTTAAAAATTAAGTTATTTAAGAAGAAATTATTGTCCGAAATAGAAAAAATTCAAGATTTTGTATTAAAATTCGTGGTTATTTTTATAATTTACAAGGCAAACAAAAAACATCAAAATTTAGAGTTTTTTCATGAATTTTTGAATTTCGATTTGTTCCAGTACTTTTACTAAAAAGAATTCTACTTTCCTTGACTTTTCACTGATTCCCCTGACCTGTCGCAACCCTGATTCATAAGGAATTCATGCCTTTAAAAATTTCAAAAATATTCTCCTCTATAAAGAAATGCACTGCGGGGGGATTATCTTTATCCATCGAAAGCGAGAAAGTTCTGCAATGAATCTGCGGTACTATAACCTTTGGATTTCCTGTTTTTCGAGGGTAGCAACCATTGCTTGCGATTATACGTCTGTACACTCTTTTCCTGTGCGAGACGGTCTAATCCGCAATTTCAATCTCTCTTTTCTCTTGTTCCGGAAGAAAGGCAAAGGAGAAAGAGAAAGAACGGTGTGTTGGGGTGCTCTCTCAGTGAGACCGAAAACTCGTGCGCTTGTAAAAAAAAAAGAGAAGAGACGAGAAGAGAGCAAAAAAAAAGGGGCTCTAGGTGCGAGTGCAATGCATGTCGTGAATCAGCGGACGATTCACAGCGGGACTCATTTCGCTTTTCTTTTATTCCGCGGTTTGTGGATTGATGGTATCACTCGCAGTTGAAAATGTCTGTAATTTTTATAACGTCGCGCCTTGTATTCGCTGCCAGAGAGTGGTATTCCATTTTTTCAAAAAGAAAAATAATTTTCAACTCCAAGCACGATATTCTTTAAAGGAAACCGATTATTATTTATTTTTTAGAAAACATTACAAAAAATGTCGCAATGTCGCAATTTTTTTTAATGAAAAGAATTCGTGGCTTATTTTTATTTTTGCTGTCTTCATTTTCTACTAGTCAATGCTATAAAGGAAAAAAAGAAATAATTTTTACCTGTGTAAAAAAATAGAAATTTTTACTGCTTTTTATAATAAAAAAAAATTAAATTCGTTATACGAGGACGTTAGGCAAATAAATGATAAACGTTTTTATGCTTCAAGTATTATAAACGTTAATATTTTATTATTGAAAGATTTTTTAAAAATTTTACATTATTTTTTACAACCGTTGCCAGTTATCGTTCCTCTAAACCAGATACTCAGCAGCAATGGTCTCTTACCAGAACTGTCACGATTATTTTGAACAATATTTATTGTTGCTAGAATTGGTCCACAATTCATACTTAGAGATTTTGTTTGAAATGAAAAACTTATTGGATAGGAAATTTGTTTCGTACCCTGAAAAAAAGAGTTTATGAAATTGGGTATATTTATTGTAATAAAATATCTAATAATATTTAACAATATCTAATATACAATTTCTAATATTGTAATAAAATATTGTAGTAATAATATGAGATGCATTTTTATATTTTCAAGTTTTCTCTAAATTTTAATGGAATTTCGAAATTTGTTGTTTGTTTTAATGTTAATTTTTCTTTGCACCTTTTGTATTGCACATCCCCAAAGACTCCAACCATTTTGCAATTCATTTAAAATAAACTGCTTTAAAGAATTTTGGAAAGACCCACTTTCTGAGGAAGCACATAGACTAATCACAGCTTTTTCTATTTTGCCAGTTTCTTCGTAAATCTGTTGGAAATAAACCTGAAAAATAAAGTTACTAATTTATTAATTATTGTTTATAGGTTAATTATTAATTATTGTTATTATTAATTATTGTTTACAGGTTTTTGCAATTATTGGATTATAACTTTATAAATAAAAAAAAGAGAGTTTATTTTAACATTTACTTTTATATCATCAAATTTTTGTCCCCATATAATTTCTTGATAGTCATCGTATTTTCGTACTATTAAGCCAGTGGAATTTCTACCTTGCATTATATCTCCTGAAAAAAGAGTGACTTTTCGATCCAGTGCCTAGAATGTCAAGACCATTTATTATTTTTTTTTTTTTTAATTTACATTTAGAATGTTAAATTACAGAGTGGGTAAAGTTCTTACATGTAATACGTTAAATAAATTATAATATAATGTAGAGTTCTCTAAATTCCAATTTGTAAAAACTGTCTACTAATTTAAGTTAGCGACTGACTTTTTGCTTTTAAATTAATAATATTTACAAATGAATAATTATTTCTTGTAATTTATTTATAAGATTTACTAATTCAAAAGTAAAAAGTCAATCTAATTAAAATTATTATTAAAAATTTTACAAATTCAAGTGTAGTTATAATTTAAATATTATTACTAACTTTTTACCTATTTTTTAAAATAAAATTAGCAATTTTAAAAATAATGGAATGTAAAAATTTTTTATTCAAATTTATCTGTGACACATCGCACATTAAATGCACATTTGTCCACTTATTAAAAATCTTGCTTGTTTGACTAATATTTCAAGACATGTAACTTTGATAAAAATTTTTTTTTATCATTGCTAACAAATATTTTTGAACATTTTAAAGCATTAGCTTCATTTCCAGTTTAGATAACATAATTCCTATGTATTGTTGACGAGTTATAAAATATTTTATTATTTATAAGAATATTATTCAAAAACATAAAGAAAGCGATCACCTACTTCATGTTTTGTTATAATTTAAATAACCATCAAATTTTTCAACAAAAATTTAATTATTTACAAAAATCCTAATAAAATCCTTCGCAAGAATTCAATTATTTTTAAAAGTAGTAAATTTTCTCGAAAAATTCAATTATTTGAAAAAATTGTAATAAAATTCGATGCGATAATTCAATTATTTTCATAAACAATAAGTCGATTATTCGGTAATTTAATTTTTTAATCAATTTTTATTAGAAAATTCTAGAAAAATTCAGTTATTTAAATTGAAAAATAAATTATTTATTGAATAATTGAATGTTTGTTAAAATTGAATTCTCATATAAAATTTTATCAACAAATTTTTAAATAATTGAATTCTTTTGACGAATTTTAATAAAATTTTTAAGAAAAATTACAATTTTCGAGAAATTTGATTAAAATATTGTATCCAAAATTAATTAAAATCCTGCGATGAGTTTTATTATTCATGAAAATAATTTTTTCAAATTTACAAAAATGTAATTAAAATTTTTCTAAAATATTTGAATTTCGTTAAAGAATTTTATTTTTTCTAAAAATAATTTAATTCTTGAAAAGAACTTTGTTAAGTTTTTTTCAATTACTGAACTTTTAAGACGAATTTTATAAAAATATTTTTAATTAATTTATATGTTTTAAAAAATATTATAAAATTTTGTATACTAAATAATTGAATTCTTGTGAAAATTTTATTATTTATGAAAATAATTTAATTAGTTCGAAGACATGTATTAAAAATTTCATAAATTATTGAATTTCTCTTAAATTTTAACAAGAATTTTATTCAAATTTTAAAATATGTTAGAAATTTGAAGAAGAATTGCATTATTAAATTAAATTAATTATTAATTAAATTTTAATTATAATTGAAATTTTGACGAGAAGTTAAAAATTTTTTAAATAATTGAAAATTAATGAATTTTATTATTTATAAAGATAATTGAATTTTGACAAAAATTTTTGAACATAATTGAATTTCTGCGAAGAATTTTATTAGTTTTGAAAATAATTTAATTCTTCCCACGAATTTTATTCAAGTTTATAAAAGTAATTTAATTTCGGTGAAGGATTTTTCTATTTCTAAAAATAATTAAATTCTTGAAAAGAAATTTGTTAAATTTTTTCAATTTTTTTAACTGAACTCTTGCGACGAATTTTATAAAATTCTTTTTAAATAATTGATATTTTTCCAAAAATTATTTGAAATTTTTTATATTAAATAATAGAATTCCTGTGAAAATTTTATTATTTATGAAAATAATTGGTTTATTTAGAGGAAATTCATCAAAAATTTGGTAAATTATTGAATTTCTGTGAAATTTTTCCAAGAATTTTATTACAGTTTTTAAAAACAATTGAATTTCGAAGAAGAATTGTAATATTTATAAAGATAATTGAAATTTTGACGAGAATTTTTAGAAAAATTTTGAACATAATTGAATTTTGGAGAAGAATTTTCTTATTTTTAAAGATATAATTGAAATGACCAGAATTTTTTTTAATTTTTGAATATAATTGAATTCATGCGAAAAATGTTATTTAATTTTGAAAATAATTGAATTTCTGTAATTATTTGTAACTTTCCCAAAATTAAATTTTTTTTAGTATTTTTAATTAAAATTCTTTTATCAATCTAGTATTTATGAAAATTGTAAAAATGATTCATTACATAATTTATAAGTCATAATTTTATGATATTTCTTTAAAAATTAAGTTATTTAAAAAGAAATTATTGTCTGAAATAGAAAAAATTTAAGGTTTTGTATTAAAATTCGTGGTTATTTTTATAGAAGGCAAAGAAAAAAAACATCAAAATTTAGACTTTTTTAAAGAATTTTTGAAATTCGATTTTTTCTAGTACTTTTACTAAAAATCCCTGACTTTTCCCTGACTTCCCTGACCAATTTTACTTTCCCTAATTTTTTCTTGACTTCTCTGACCTGTGGCAACCCTGCATTTATTCTTTGATTATTTATTATTTAATATAATTTTGTATAAAATAGTTACATAAAGCCACTAAAAAAACATGTTAACATAATTATTAAAAAGGGATTTATAATTTTATTGGTTATTTATTTCAATGTTATTGAAATTTATTTTCTGTATTGTTCAATAAATTTTATTTTACTATATAAATAATACATAGAGAAAACACTCTTACATTTGAAAGTTCGACAAATGGAATTAGAAGACAGATTAATTTCAACACTGTCATAGTTGTAGAGTGAATTAAAAATTCAAAACTAATTTATTTACATGAAACTAAAGGTTTTTATATAGTAACTGCATTATACTGTCCAGTTCATTGGTTCGTTTATCAGAAAATATAGATAAAATTTCGTTTATTCTGCTAATTTACCAATTTTTTGCTTGAGTAACAATTCAAGGACTTCTAATCACTAAAATACCGATATTATATATACTTATTACAATTTTAACTCTATTTTGGATATAGATCGAAGAAAGAATTTCCTGAAAAAATTAACTTGTTAATATTTAAAAACTCCTTTTCTTTTTATTATTTTTTATTTATTATTAAATTATTTAATACAATGGCAAATAAGATACAAAAACAGTTTTATTTCTTAATAAAGTAGATGTATTAATTAATTAAAAATAACGCTGATTAATGTTAAAAATAAGCAGTTACATTAGAAATAAAGCGATAATAATTTATGAAAACATAACTTTAAAGTCTCTCTAGATTTATTTGCAGTTTTCACCAAGTATAGAACCTCTAACCCAGGAGCTGAAGAGTAAATTTGGTTCATTATTTCTGGATATGTAAAATGTACCGATAGTTGGTCCACAAATTGTAGTTTCTTTTGTTCCTTTGAATTTGAAAGTTATCGGAAATCTAAAGTCTACAGTTTTCTGGAAATAAATATTTTTTTAAAATAAAATAAATTAAATAGCAACTGGAGTAGGGGGTAAAAATTTCTTAGCTAAAAATCTACAACAATTCAAATTAAATGTCAGTCAAGTTGAATTAGCTATTTTTACTATTTTTAATTTAGAGAGTATGATTTTACATAAGTAAATAATTGTAATTTTGATTTAATAATTATATAATAATAATATTGTTAAAATAATTATAAAATATATTTATGAACGTAAATTGAAAACGAGGTTCAAATTATCGACATTAAAGAACTTTATTTTCAATATTTGAATTAGAAAAGTTTTACCTTTCTTATTGAACATTTATTAGATCTTGCAAACTTAAGGAGAACAAATTGTTTGACAGCATGCTCCAAACTATCATTTTCGTATTTATTACATAAATTATCGATTTTTACGTATTCCGCTTCTCCGGTAGTTTCAGAAACTTGCATATAATGAACCTTTAGGAATAAAAAACGTATTGAAAAAAAAATTTTTTACTGGATGAAAAAATATTTATGGAAATATTTTTCACTACTTACCGTTATAGAATTGTTGTTAAAATTTTCTTGCCACTCAATTTCCTTATGATTTTTCTTTTCATTTATCACTACACCCTTAGAATTTTTCCCTTGAACTACATTTCCGCTAACTAAAAGGATTTTATAATCTGCAGCCTAAAATAAAGGAGAGGAAAGAAAATATTAATTTTTTTGAACAGTTCGATACTTTTAAGTTAACAGTGTTTAAAATAAAACATCTGAATTATTTTTTTTTCATAGAAGTAATTGGTTTGAAAAAATAGAAGAAAACTTACGTAGGAAGCAGTGATGAGGGCAAGAAAGAAAACGGTTATTTTTAACATTTTAATAGAAGCGAACTTCAAATCTTCAATTATTTTAAACCGATGTCATGTATTTATATCAACAAAATGATGGAACAAGTTTTTTTTTATCATAAAGTAGAAAGAATATAAATTAATTTCATATCAACTTTGTTTAAACTTTTAATATCGTTACGACCTTGAACACATTATCATTCGAACATTATGAAAACCCGTTTAGAAGGCTATTCAATAATTTTTTTGAAATTTTTTATTAGGGAAAAAGTTATTATTAGAGTAGGCGATGTTTATTCTCTTAAATTTATTTGATTCAAATACCCGGCCAGTTTTCCATTGTCGAATAAATATTTACTTAAAATCTAATATAAGTTTTACTGACATTTAATAAAAAAAAATTTTACAAAGTTAATTGAATTTTTTAATATACATTCAATTAATTATTCGAAATAATTTTTTTATATAGAAGAATTTTAGTTGGAAATACTAAAAATTTTTCTCAGTTCAAATGATTTTCATTATTTACAATTGTGAAAAAGTTTTCCAAAAGAATCCAATCGTTTAAGAAAGTTTGAATAGAATTCAAGGCAAACGTTTAATTGTTTGATAATTATAATTATAATTTATTTATAATTTATTTATAATTTGTATTAAATTTTGTTGTCACGATTGTTAATTATTTTTGAAATAAAAAAAAATCGTTACAAGATATTTTTTAAAAATTGTCATTTTCAATGTTTTACAAAACATTCAATTTAAAGGTCATTTTCTACAAAAGAAGAAATAATGAAACTGCTAAAACATCTTGTTTTCTACAAAATTTTTTCATCTTTCAAAGAATAAAGAAATAAAAATTGTATTTACTATGAATTTTCTGTTATAAAAATCATAGAATTTTAATTATTTTTAATATCATTTTAACCGAATTTTTCGAAAAATGTCATACTTGAATATTTTCCTAAAATTCGTTGATAAAATTCAACTATTTAAAAATGGGTTGATAAAATTTTTTATGTAAATTCAATTTTGAGAAATAACCACTTACTGAATAATTTTTTTAATATTCATTATTTGTACATAATACAATTTTTAATTCGCATTCTTCGAAAAATGTAATTATTGTTTTTAAAAATTTGAATTTTTTAAAATTTAAATTCCGAATTCTGTAGAATTAATTTATTTGAAAAAGTTGAATACAATTTTTTTTAAAAATTATTTAAAGTCATTAGTTTCTAAATATTTAATTAAAGGATTTTTTAATAATCAAAATTTTGTAAAATTGAATTGTAAATTTGAAAATTCTGTAACAACTTTTGGAAAAAGTTATTAAAAATAATTGATAAAATTGTAATTTACTCTTTATTGTTTAGGAAAAAGGTGAAAATTTTTCCTGAAAATCAGGAAAAAGTCAGGGAAAACGTAATTTTTGTATAGCAACACAATTATTATTATTATTATTATTTAATATACAAAATTTTATAAAATTTTTTGAAAATATCAATTATTTAAAAAGATTTTTATTAAATTCGTCGCATGAATCAATTATTTAAAAAAAATTTAACAAAGTTCTGTACAAAAATTTAATTATTTTTATAAATAATAAAATTCTTCACCGAAATTCAATTATTTTAGAAAAATTTTAATAACATTTTTGAAAATTTTTTTAAAACTATTTTCATGAATAATAAAACTCATCGCAGGATTTTAATTAATTTTGCATACAATATTTTAATCAAATTCCTCGAAAAATATAATTATTTTTTAAAATTTTCTTAAAATTCGTCAAAAGAATTCAATTATTTAAAAATTTGTTGATAAAATTCTGTATGAGAATTCAATTTTAACAAACATTCAATTATTCAATAAATTATTTATTTTTCAATTTAAATAATTGAATTTTTCTAGAATTTTCTAATAAAAATTGATTAAAAAATGAAATTACCGAAGAATCGATTTATTGTTTATGAAAATGATAGAATTATTGCAACGAATTTTATTACAATTTTTTCAAATAATTAAATTTTTTTGAGAAAATTTACTACTTTTAAAAATAATTGAATTCTTGCGAAGGATTTTATTAGGATTTTTGTAAATATAATTAAATTTTTGTTGAAAAATTTGATGGTTATTTAAATTATAACAAAACATGAAGAAGGTGATCGCATTGTTTATGTTTTGTAATAATATTCTTATAAATTTTTGAGTTTTAAAAAGGTTTGAATTTGAATGACCTGAAGAATTTTAATTCCTGTGGGAAAGTAATAATTAAATACTTATTTAAGAATTTAGTTACTTATGTTTCTGAATAATTTTACAATTAATGAAATTTGTAAATAAATTTTATAGAACATTTTTTTGAGTATCTAATAATTTTTAGAGTGAATCAGAATATTTTTATGGTCAGGGAAAAAGTGAGAATTTTGTCTGGAAATCATGGAAAAGTCATGGCAAAATAAAATTAAATATTTTTGACAAACCCTGGTAGGTTTTCTCCGGAGAAAATCGGAAAAATATGAGATTTTCATAAATAATTAAATTATCACTAATTAAACACAAACTATAATTTTTACTTTGGTCCCGGGCCTAGTTTAAAAATTATAAATTTTTTTAAAAATAGTTTATTTTTAAGGGTCAATGAATGTAATTTTTATAAAGTTGAAGTTGGTTTATTATTATTGTCAATGCTAAAACAACTTCAATTTTATAAAAATTACATTCATTAATCCTTAAAAATAAACTATTTTTAGAAAATTTATAATTTTTAAACTAGGCCCGGGACCAAAGTGAAAATTATAGTTTGTGTTTAATTAGTGATAATTTAATTATTTATGAAAATCCCATATTTTTACGATTTTCTCCAGAGAAGTTAAACACACTTGAAAATCGTGAAAATGGGCAAAGTAGCAGTTTTATTTTATAATTTTACAAATATTTTTTATTTTTCTACAAAATGGAAGAAAACTTTTATCAAAAACTGAAAGTTCTTCACAATGTCTTAATATTTTGTAAGTTTTTACCTAATTTTATAATCACATTTCCTCATTATTTATTAATAAAAATCCCAAAAATAGGTTAATTTAATGATGAACTTTGGAATAATATTTTATTTATTATTTTATATTTTTAAATGGTTATCAATTGACAATAATAAATTTAGACATATTCTTAACAAACGCCAATAATTTTTATTATATTTTTCTACTAAAATGTATTTCTTTTGAATTATTTTCTCCTCGGAAAAAATTAACAGTGTTCAGCATTTCTAATATTTAAAATTCATATTTTACAAAAGATATAAAATAATTTTTTAAAAAATCTTTTTATTTTGTGATTCTAGTAACATCAGTATCATTTCTGTAGAATATTACAATTTTTTAAAATTAGTCAGCGACCACTTTAGTTGAAATAAAATGGTTTGACCCATATGCAGTATATCGAATACTATATCATTTACAATCGTCAGCAGTCATAGTACCTCGATACCAAATATTGATTAATAAAGGATTTACATCGGAATTCTTTGGATTGTTGCTAACAATACTAAACATTGCAATAATTGGTCCACATGCTGTCTTTGGATCTTTTACTTGAAATTCGAAATTCATCGGATAAGTCATTTTTACTTTGCCCTGTGAAGGAGAAAATTTGTATAAAAAATTGTTTATGGATCATGGACAGAAATCCATGATGTTTTTCAATTTTACCTTTTTTATCGGGCATTTATCTGTTTTTGCCAATTCCTTGAGAACAAAATCATTCACAGCGCGTTCAATACTATTTTTTCCATAATTATTGCATACATTATCAATTGTAAAAGCTTCCACTTTACCAGTAATTTCATTTATCTGCATGAAATAATACTAAAAGGAAAATTACAGCAATTTATAATCTATTACTTTAGATTTCTTGGAATGATGATTTATGAAAATTTTAAGAAATATTTCTTAAAATTTTATATTTTTTGAAAAGAGAAACATATCTTTTTGGCATTTACTTTCAAATTGTTAAAATCCTTTTCCCATATAATTTCTTGAGTGCCGCCGTGGTTTCGTATTGTTACATCACTGGCATTTCTACCTTTCGTTATGAATCCTGACGTTAGAATCACTTTTCGATGGAGAGCCTAAAATGTAAAACTAATTTTTGAAATTATTAACTATAAATAATTATCAGAGTTGTTACGGGTCATTAATTTTCCAAATTTTCAATTAGATTTCTTCAAAAAATACAATTATACTTCAAAATATATTTTAAAAGTACCTAAAAATGTTTAATTAATTAGATTTTTCAAAACATCAGTACTATTGACACTATTGATTAGTCATAGAAAAAAAAATTGTTATTCCAAATTATGCAGAAAACACTGAACTTTAGTATTATTTTTGAAAATAACAAAACTTAATTTTTTACCATTTTGTTTAAACAATAATTTTATGATGTTAATTTTTTTATGAAGATGACGATGGATTTTCTTTATTGTTTTAAAATAAACTTCATTACGTACTGAATCGACTGTGTAAATATAAAAATGGTTATTTTTTTTGTGAATTGTTTTTTAAAAATTTTTACTGAATTTTTCATACGTGCGTCACCGTCAACAGCGCCAACATATTACACAAACTTTTAATGTAAATGTGACGTTTTAATAAATAAAACAATGTTGTTCAATAATTGTGTATGCATTTTAAAGCGCACACTTTTTCACAATTTGAAAAATTTCAATTTAAAAATGTATGTTAAATAATGAATATAAAACATAAAAAGAATAATATTTCGTATTGATTACACTGTAGAAAAAAGGTTCTATTTCAATACCGAAATCAGCTCTAATTTAGAACCTTTTTTTACTGTGATATTTATTAGATTTATTTAAATTGAAGTTTTTCAAATTTTAAAGAAAAGTATTCACTTTAAAATGCAGAAACAATTATTGAGTAAAATAGTTTTATTTATTAATTCAATTATACTACATTTGTGAGTATAAATTATGTTTACTGAAATTGTAGTTTTTCAAATTTTAAAGAAAAGTATTCACTTTAAAATGCATAAACAATTATTGAATAAAATAGTTTTATTTATTAAATCAATTACACTACTATTGTGAGTATAAATTATGTTTACTGAAATTGTGGAACTTACATTCGAGACAGTAGCAAGTAAAATAAAAAAATAAAGTGGTTTTAAAACTTCCATTATTTTTTTAGTTCAATATACAATTTAACTCATTTATTTAACTAAATTTCATTTGCTTTTATAGTGACTACATTCTAGTAGGGTGAATTTTTATCTGAAAATATATAGATAAAAGTATCATTACTTTAGTTTCCATTCCATAAAAACCACAACATTAGTTCATAAAAAAAACATTAAATTTAATAGTGAACATGTTTTTAAAATAATAAAATGTTTATCTAATTTTTAAATTGTTGTCTTTTTTTGTATTAAAACTATGACGTGTTTTGAAATATTAATTATTTCTCTTTTAGAATTTTTTCAATTATTAAATTCTTCAGTTAAATACACTGTAAAAATAATTTTGTAAATTTTCCCCAAAAAATTCAGGAAGCAAATTCCACTAATTGTTTAGAAAAAAAAATATCGGAACATTTCTGAAAAATTGAAAAAATTTCCATATAACTTAAAGATATTTAAACAAAAATTTAATTTATCGTATTAAAAAAAAATTAATTCTTCAAAATTAAAAGTAAAGAAAATTCTTATGTTTAAATATTTTAATTTGAAACCTTTTCAACAATAGCCGATTATTTGAATACAAAAGTATTTAAAATTCTTATAAAGCATTTTATGGACAAATTAAAAAAAAATTAATTATTTTGACAAACTTTAATCAAATTTTTATGAATAATTACTTATTTTGAGGATTTCGATTAAATGTTTCTGTACAATTGTATTTAATAATTGAATTCTATTAAAAATTGCAAATAAATATTAAATTTTTTGTGAGTATAAAATATAAATTATAAATTACTTTGTTTAATTGCGAAACTTACTCCTGTTGTTATGTTGTTTTTCAAAACTCCACTTTCACGTGAAGTTCGGGTTCGATTTAATTGATGTCTAAAAATGAGAGAGTTCGCTACCTGAAAGACAATTTTTTTAAATTTTCGATTTTCAAAAATATGAATATTTAAAAAAAAAATTTAATTAATTCTTGGCAGTATTCGATGTTTGAAACTTCAACTTTCTAATTGATTGTAAAATACTTACACTTGTACCAAGAGCAAAAATTATTAAAAAATATTTGATTTTCAATAATTTTGTTTGGTAGCTGTTGTAATATTTTCTGTAAAATTCTCAAATGAATTTAATTTAAAGTTTTTTGTTCCTAAATTTATAGTACTTTTGTAATCTAAATATCTAAATGTAATAGAAATTGCAGTGAATTGCATGTCGAACGTATAAGAAAATTTACTCCATAAAATTGTAAAAATTTCCAGACAGTTCAGGTTTTAAGTTGTCCCTTTAAATTTTATTCGTATGTATGATTAAATTCGTATGTATGTTAAATATTAAATGAAGTAATTTTTATGTTAATTAATTACTTCTTTTGCTTGAAGCAAAATGATAGAAATAGCAAATAAAATTATTTTTTCCTGGAACTTACTTTTGAGACAGTAGCAAGTGAAATTAAAAAACAAAGTAGTTTTAAAACATCCATTGTTTTTTTTTCGGTCAACATACAATGTAACTAATTTATTAAACCAAATTATTTTTGCTTTTATAGTGACTATAAGGTAAGGTGGTTTTTTTTATCAGAAAATGCATAGATAAAAGTATCATTACTTTAGTTTTTTTTTCACGAATGTCACAAGATTAGTTTATGAAAAAACATTGAATTCAATAGTGTAATTTTTTTTTAAAATAATACAATATTTATCTTATTTTCAAACTGTTTTCCTCCTTTGCATTAAAACAATGTGTTCGAAATATTAATTACTTCTGTTTTAGAATTTTTTTAATTTAAAATTTTACATGGAAGAATGGTCATAAATTATTAGACATTAAATAATTTCATAAAATAATATAAACATTTTATTACATGAATAGTAACATACATGTGTTAATTTTTGATTAACAATCATCACCAGTTATTTTTCCTCTGAACGACAGGCCAATTAGCAAGGGTGTCGTATTAGAATTTGTTTTATTATTTCTAAAAAGATTAAAAAATCCAAAAACGTGTCCACATTCTTTCGTTTTCGTCTGATAGTCATAGTTTATGGGAAATGTGATTTTTTTCACACCCTAAAAATTATACAATTCTTTTTATTATTTTTTATTATAATTGAAAAATTAACAACTAATGAAAATTAAATTTTTTTTCTGAGTATATTAAAATTTCCTCTAGTATTTTTATATAAAACATATACCTTTTTTATTGGACATTTTTTTGTAAGTCCGAGTTTTTCCAAAACGAAATGCTTCACAGAATTTCTTAATGTACCACGCTTGTATTTAGCGCATAAATTATCAAGTTCGATAACTTCACGTAAACCAATTTCTTCGATAACATAATTGAAATAAACCTAGAATATATAAATTATATACATATCTATAATTCGATCAACTTAATTAAATTTTTTATTTTCCTATACTATACTTTAATTCTTTTCATTTAATTGCGGAAATGCTCTGAGGACGAAAAGTTATAATTCACTTACTTTTAATGAATTTTGATAATTGAAATCTTCCAACCATTCAACTTCAACGTGAGTTTTTTTCTTTCTTATAATTACACCCGATGAATTTTTCCCTTGAATTATATCACCTTCGGGGAGGTTGACATGGCGATCGTATGCCTAAAATATAATTTCAATATTATTGTAGATAATTTTTTGATAAATATTCATTGTTGCAAGGAGAAAAGAAGTACAGAAACTTTTATTACTTTCGGATGAATAAATTTTTATAATTTCCAAATAAGAAAATTGTGGTTAAAATTTGTAAAATTTAGTTTGAGAATAGTGTCAATGCTCATTTCCTATTTTGATATTTTGCGAAGTATAATAATTATCTAAAAATCTTCTTTATATCGATTATTTTTAATAATTCCCAAAAAAGTTCTTTGACAATTTTCAAATTCATTTCTTTACAATATTTAATTTTACGAAATTTCAATTGTTAGTTAAATTGTTTTATTAAACAAATATTAGAAAATAGAAACTGAAAATAGTATTAAAAGAACTCAATTAAACTTTTTCAAAAAAATTAATTACAAAATTAAATTATTTTTTAAAATTCACGCTATATTGCTTTTAATATTCAATGATTATCTAAAATTTTCACTGAAATTCATTTTTATCAAATAAAATTCAATTTTTATTAGAATATTCTACTAGAATTCAATTATTTAAATAAAAATAAAACGAAATTCAGTAATTTATTAAAGAATTGAACGTTTCTTAAAATTCAATTCCCATAAAAGATTGTTATCAACAAATTATCAAATACTTGAATTGTATTAACGAATTTTAATAAAATTTTTAAGAATTATTACATTTTTAGATAAATTCAATTAAAATTGTATTAAAAATAATTAAAATTCTGCATTGAATTTCATTACTTATGAAAATAATTGAATTCTTACGAAGAATTGTATTAAAGTTTTCAAAAATAATTAAATTTTTGTAAAAAATTAACAGGAATTCAATTATTTTTAAAAATTTTAATAAAATTCTTCGCATGAATTAAAAATAACAAAATTCTTAGCAGATCTTTAATTACTTTCAGAAGTTTTAATAAAATTTTTTGCAAGAATTTAAATATTTTTGTACAATAATAAAAATCTTTGCAGGGAATCAATTATTTTCAATAGTCTTAATAAAATTCTTCGCAAGAATTCAATTATTTTTTTAAAAATATTAGAATTTTAGCAGAAATTCAAACATTTTAAAAAGTTTTGATAAAACTTTTTTTGGTAGAAATTCAATTCTTTTTAAGACAATTTTTAAGAAATTCCCCAAATTCAATTATTTTTTTATAATCTAAGATTTTAACTAAAATCTATTTTTAAATCAATGTTTATGAGAAAATTTTACCTGAATTCAAATATTTAAATACAAAATTAAATAATTTATTGAATAATTTAATGTTTCTTTTAATTCAATTCCTATTAAAAATTATATCAACAAATTTTTAAATAATTAAATTCTTTTGGTAATCAACAAATTATCCAATCTTTGAATTCTATTAACAAATTTTAATAAAATTTTTAAGAATAATTACATTTTTAGAGAAATTGGACTAAAATTGTATTAAAAATAATTCAAGTTCTGCATTGAAATTATTATTTATGAAAATAATTGAATTTTTGCAAAGAATTTTATTTAAATTTTCAAAAATAATTAAATTCTTGTAAAAAATTAACAAGAATTCAATTATTTTTAAAAATTTTAATAAAATTCTTCTTATAAATTAAAAATAACAAAATTCTTAGTAGATCTTTAATTACTTTCAGAAATTTTAATAAAATTTTTCGCAATAATTTAAATATTTTCGTAAAGTAATAAAAATCTTTGCAGGAAATCAATTATTATCAATAGTCTTAATAAAATTCTTCGCAAGAATTCAATTATTTAAAAAAATATTAGAATTTCAGCAAAAATTCGAACATTTTAAAAAGTTTTGATGAAACTTTTTTTGATAGAAATTCAATTATTTTTAAGACAATTTTTAAAAAATTCCCTAAATTTAATTATTTTTTTATAATCAAAGATTTTTAATGAAATCTATTTTTAAAGCAATGTTTATGAGAAAATTCTACGAGAATTCAATTATTTAAATACAAAAATAAATAATTTATAGAAATAATAAAATGTTTCTTAAAAATCAATTCCTATTAAAAATTTTATCAACAAATTTCTAAGCAATTAAATTTTTTGGACGAATTTTAATAAAAGTTTTAACAATTTTTTCCAGGAAATCGATTAAAATAATTAAAATAATTAAAAAAAATAATTAAATAATTAAAAAAATAATTAAACCCCAGTAAAATTTTATTATTTATAAAAATAGTTGAATTCTTGAGAGGAATTTTATTAAAATTTTCAAAAATAATTAAAATTCTTGTAAAAAATTAACAGGAATTCAATTGTTTTTAAAAATGTTAATAAAATTCTTCGCATAAATTAAAAATCACAAAATTCTTAACAGATCTTTAATTACTTTCAGAAATTTTAATAACATTTCTCGCAAGATTTTAAATATTTTTGTAAAAAAATGAAAATCTTTGCAGAGAATAAATTATTTTCAATAGTCTTAATAAAATTCTGCGCAAGAATTCAATTATTTAAAAAATTATTAGAATTCTATCAAAAATTCAAACATTTTAAAAAGTTTTGATAAAACTTTTTTTGGTAGAAATTCAATTATTTTCAAGACAATTTTTAAAAAATTTCCCAAATTTAATTATTTTTCTATAATCTAAAATTTTAACTGAAATCTATTTTTAAATCAATATTTATGAGAAAATTCTACCTGAATTCAATTATTTAAATACAAAATTAACTAATTTATTGAATAATTGAATGTTTCTTGGAATTCAATTCCTATTAAAAATTTTATCAACACATTTTTAAACAATTAAATTCTTTGGACGAATTTAAATGAAATTTTTAAGAATGTTTTTGAGGAATTCGATTAAAATTCTATTAAAATAATTGAATTCCGAAAAACAATTTTATTATTTACGAAAATAATTGAATCCCGGTAAAATTTTATTAATTATGAAAATAGTTGAATGATTGCGAAGAAATTTATAAAAAAAATTTGTTATTAATGAAATTCTAGTGAAATTTTTATTATTTTTTGAATATAATTAAAACTTTTTGTAGAATTTTATTAAATTTTTTTTTTTAAATAATTAAATTCTTTTGCTAATTTTTGAAAATAATTGAATTTTATTACTTTAGAAAATAATTGAATTCGTGTGATAAATTATGAAAATAATTGAAGTTTTAAAATGAATTTTAATGAAATTTTTGAAAATAATTGAATTATGTTGAAGAATTTTTATATTTATTTATACAGATAATTGAAATGTTGACGTTTTTTAGTTTTTTTCAAAATATATGAATTTTGAAGAGGAATTTTAATATTTCTAAAGATAATTGAAATTTTGACGAGAGTTTAAAACAAAATTTTTGAACATAATTGAATTTTTGCGAAGAATTTTATAACTTTGAAAAATAATTGAATTTCTGCAATCATTTGTAATTTCTCTAAAATTCTCCAAATTATATCGTACAATTTACGAACTTTTCATCTTTTTTGACGGTAATAATAATTATAATAATAAAATAAATTGTTAAAAATTCTTACATTGATAACAGCAGCGAAGGCAAGAAATAGACATATGAATTTTAGCATTTTCAAAGTGTTGAAGTTTCATTAAGTTTTAAAGTAAATTATGATACCTTCGAAACGTGCATAATATACTCTAAAAACATTTCTTATCATTTTCAAATAAATTTTCAGTCGACTGTCAACTTGTTTTTTGCATCATTTGAACTTGTTATTTCTGCAAAATACTGATAAATAAAGTTTGTTTGTTTTTCCTATTTCGTGTGTATAAAACATTAGAATATTTTTCATTTGTTGCGTATATAAAAACATTTAAGACGTATTAAGAATACTATGATTTGTAATAATTTTTCATGAAATTGTGTAAATTTTAAAAAAATTAAGAATCTTGAAGATTAGTTTAAAAATGAATAACTAAAGAGTTCAAAACCAAGCGTTAGGGAATTTTCTTTGTTAGGTAGGAAAATATTAAACACAAATAACTGTTAGAGAGGTAATGCTGATGGGAAAGGTGCAATCTCAAGATATTGTGGTGCTTCAAAAAATCGATATAATTTATAATTGATATAATTTATAAAAATATTTTTTTTTTAAATTTGTGTATTAAATAAATTACTATTTGATCTTAGAAAATTCTCAATTACACAAAAGTCCTGGATTAGATTCTCAGATGGTGAATAAGTATTATTTTTTTAAAGTCACTTTCGTCTACAACTTTTTAAAACTTGGATTAAAATTTTATTTAGATATTTTCTTTCAGTGTGGAAAAATAAGACATTTATCGCTGAACGTAAGAAATTTTAAAGTCATTTTGGAATTAAAATAAATAAGCAAGAATAGAAAATCACTTTTATCGGAAAGAATTTAAATTTCGAATGTATGTTTATTTTCGAATGTACCTGGAGATTATGATATTATAAAGCATTTGTCGTAAAATTCAGTTTTAAAAACTAAAAAGTAATCAATAAATATTGTTATAGAATTTATTTATTGCATAAAAAATTTTATGATCAACAGTCATCGCCATATACGACACCTCTAAATGTTAAACCCATTTGTAAAGGCGTTCTCTTTGAATCGGTTTTATTATTTCGGAAAATATTGTAGAATCCAAAAGCGGGCCCACAACCTTTTGATTTTGTATTATAGGTAAATGTCACTGGAAATGTGACATTTACTGTACCCTAAAAATAACATAATTTCTGTGTACATAAACAGTAATAATAATAATAATAATAATAATAATAATAATAATAATAATAATAATAATAATAATAATAATAATAATAATAATAATAATAATAATAATAATAATAATAATAATAATAATAATAATAATAATAATAATAATAATAATAATAATAATAATAATTAATAATGAAAGTTAATGATTAATAATCAATAATTCGTAATTAATAATGAAATATTATGGAAATATGTTAATAATTTAATAATATTATTAATAATAATAATTTAATATGTATATTTGCATCTATGGGAACTTGTGGTATTCTTCATCAATTATTACCTTTTTTATTGGGCATTTTTTGGTGTTTCCCAGTTTGGCCAAAATAAAGTTCTTAAGGGAATCGGCTATAGAGCCTTTCTTGTATTTACCGCACAAGTTTTGAAGTTCAACAATTTCACGTTCGCCAGTCTCTTCAAAAATGTAATTGAAATAAACCTGGAACATAAATTTTTCTATTTTCTATTTTGTTTTTAACTGAAGATATTTTTGAACTCAATTCCTAGAGCGTACAACAAATTTTTTACTTATAGAACAAAAGCTTTTTTTTCCTTTTTTTACAATTTTTACAATCTTTCAGAAGTCTATTTTCATTGCTTTGCTTATTTCACTTTGGGACATTGATGAGAATTTTTTAGAAATGTAAATGTAAAATTTATATTAAAAATTTTTTTTTAACTTTAAATATGTAATGAATTTACAACACAAATTGAAATTCACTTACTTTCAATGAATTTTCATAACCAAAGTCTTCTAACCATTCAACTTCGAGATGGGTAGCTTTCAGTCTTGTAATTAATCCAGAAGAATTTGCCCCTTGCATGAAATGTCCCTCAGGAAGTTCGACGTACCGAACATATGCCTGAAATATAATTTACAATTCCACTGAAAATAGTTCATTTTTCTACTCACTAGATTCGAATTTTTGTGAATTTATATAATTATATTTTCAGTTCACTAACTGACGGAAAATGTTTATTAATTTAAATTCGTAAAAATGTATCATAACTATTGAGTTCTTCACTATAGTGATAAATTATAATTATTGATAATCATAATATGCATTTTTTACAATAGTGAAAAAAATTAAACTATTATAATTGATAATTATAAATTTATAATATAAAAATGTATAATTTAATGTATAATTTACAAATGTAGAAGCAGAGAGTGCAAAAAGTAGATATGTGAATTTTAACATTTTTCTACTAAAGTAATTTTTGTAAAGTTTTTCAACTAAATTGTAAAGAAACGTATATAATATATTTCCGCATTTCTTATCATTCTAAATAAATTTGCAACAATTTGTTTCTTTTTTAATATCAATTGAACATTATGATAATTGTGTAAGATAATTTTTGTCCTCTTTTATATTGTTTCAATAGAAGGAATTTTAAACTTTGAAAATTTTTTTTGTAATGTAAAACTTTTTCGCTTTATAATAAATAGAAAAATACTTTATTTCAATTTAACAAGGTTAGGCAATAAAGATATCATTATGTTTTAAGAAAATAAAAATTTTAAGAACTAACTAGAAAATATGTTTCATAAATTAAAATTTAATTATTATTTAATTATTATTATTTATTACTTTACTCTACTCTACGTCAGGCAATTTCGTGAAGTCAATTCAAATTAAATTAAAACGAAAGAATTTAATTACAAATTGAATTATTTTTAAAAATTTTAATAAAATTCTTAGCATAAATTGAAAATAACAAAATTCGCAGTAGATCTTTAATTACATTCAGGAATTTTAATAAAATTTTAATAAAATTTTTAGCAAGAATTTAAATATTTTCGTAAAATAATAGAAATCTTTGCAGGGAATCAATTATTTTCAATAGTCTTAATAAAATTCTTCGCAAGAGTTCAATTATTTAAACAAATATTAGAATTTTAGCAGAAATTCAATTATTTTTAAGACAATTTTTAAAAAATTTCCCAAATTCAATTATTTTTTTTTTAATCTAAGATTTTAAGTGAAATCTATTTTTAAATCAATGTTTATGAGAAAATTCTACCAGAATTCAATTATTTAAATACAAAAATAAATAATTTATTGAAAAATTGAACGTTTCTTAAAATTCAATTCCCATAAAAAATTGTTATCAACAAATTATCAAATACTTGATTTCTATTAACATAATTTTAATAAAATTTTTAAGAATAATTACATTTTTAGAGCAATTCGATTAAAATTGTATTAAAAATAATTGAAATTCTACATTGAATTTTATTATTTATGAAAAAAATTGAATTCTTGAGAGGAATTTAATTAAAATTTTAAAAAATAATTAAATTCTTGTAAAAAATTAACAGGAATTCAATTATTTAAAAAAATTTAAATAAAATTCTTCGCATAAATTAAAAATAACAAAATTCTTTGTAGATCTTTAATTACTTTCAGAAATTTTAATAAAATTTTTCGCAAGAATTTAAATATTTTCGTAAAATAATCAAAATCTTTGCAGGAAATCAATTATTATCAATAGTCTTAATAAAATTCTTCGCAAGAATTCAATTATTTAAAAAAATATTAGAATTTCAGCAGAAATTCGAACATTTTAAAAAGTTTTGATAAAACTTTTTTCGTAGAAATTTAATTCTTTTTAAGACAATTTTTAAAAAATTTACCAAATTGAATTATTTTTTTCTAAACTAAGATTTTAAGTGAAATCTATTTTTAAATCAATGTTTATGAGAAAATTCTACCAGAATTCAATTATTTAAATACAGAAATAAATAGTTTATTGAATAATTGAATTTTTCTTGGAATTCAATTCGTATTCAAAATTTTATCAACAAATGTGACGCGATCTGAAGATAGGGACCTTTGAAGCAAATCACTTTAAGGTTATGTTAGTGCTACTTTTTTTGTTGATTATAAGTTTCTTTTTTACTTTTTGCAAATTAAAATCAGTGTTTATTAAATATTTCAGTTATAATGAAAACTTAAACATTAATGATTAACATTAACAGTTAATCATTTTTTTGTATTTTCATTTCGAAAATTGCAAACATAACCTATAATTTTTTGCTTCTAAGGTCCCTTTCTTCAGATCGCTTCACAAATTTTTAAACTATTAAATTCTTTGGACGAATTTTAATAAAAGTTTTAAGAATTTTTTCGAAAAATTCGATTAAAATTCTATTAAGAATAATTGAACTTCTAAAAAGAATTTTATTACTTTAGAAAATAAATTGAATCCCGGTAAAATGTTATTAATTATGAAAATAGTTGAATTTTAATAAAATTTTTAAGAATTTTTTCGATGAATTCGATTAAAATTCTATTAAAAATAATTAAATTCCTAAAAAGAATTTTATTATTTAGAAAAATAATTGAATTCCGGTAAAATTTTATTAATTACGAAAATAGTTGAATGATTGTGAAGAAATTTATTTAAAAAATTGGTTAATAATGAAATTCTTGTGAAATTTTTATTATTTTTTGAAAATAATTAAAACATTTTGTAGAATTTTATTAAATATTTTTTTTAAATAATTAAATTCTTTTGGTAATTTTTGAAAATAATTGAATTTTATTACTTTCGAAAATAATTGAATTCGTGTCATAAATATTGTTAATTATGAAAATAATTGAAATTTTTTAATGAATTTTAATCAAATTTTTGAAAATAATGTAATTTTGTTGAAAAATTTTGCTATTTATTTATACAGATAATTGAAATGTTGACAATGTTTTTTAGTTTTTTTGAAAATATATGAATTTCGGAGAATTTTAATATTTCGAAAGATAATTGAAATTTTGGCGAGAATTTAAAAAAAATTTTTTAACATAATTGAATTTTTGCGAAGAATTTTATACTTTTTAAAAATATAATTGAATTTCTGCAATCATTTGTAACATTTTTAGTAGTAACTATAAAATAGTTTTAATAAATAAAAAATAAAAATATTTATTATTTTTATTATTATTATTATTATTATTATTATTATTATTATTATTATTTTTTATTATTATACTAATTGGTAATTAGTTATAATGATTATTTCTACTAGTGATAATAGTTAAATTTGGATTTAAGAAGTAACGAATTCATTTGATTTTACGCTCTAATCTACGTCAGTCAATTTCGTGAAGTCAATTTAAATTAAATTAAAAGGAATAAATTTTTTTTAAAATAGTAATTAATTAAAAAAATTAAATAATGAAAAAAGAAATAAAAAATAATTTTCCTTTACACATTTTGAAAATAGAATAAATACTAAAAATGTGATGGTTTTTGTTATAAATCTGTAAACAAGTATTGAATGGATGATTGTTTAATTTTTTACACCCGAAAAAATATTTTCAATAATCTATGGAATATTCAGAAAATTCCTTTTTTCCATTTTCAAAAATTGTACTTTGAATGGTGTTAAATTTTTATAAAAATTATTACATTTCTACCTCCATTTTTAATGTGTCCATTTTTCCATTAAATTTCAATTATTTTTTTATATTTATTGTTTCATGAGAGTGTCCTGTTTTTTTTATTTCATTTTTTTTTATTTCCCAACTATAAATCTGCGAATTACTCTGAAAGCGACTGATGAAAAAACAGTCGTTTAATTCCATCAGGGGTTGTAGTAATTAGTGAAAATGATTTCCACTTATTCGTATTAATTAAAAGAGAGAGGATTTTAATTTAAAGTTTATTATTGTTAAATAAATTATTATTATTATTTTAAAAAAATATAGAATTAAAATGTCAGTGATTATTATGTTAATTGATTAAATTTTGCTTTGGGATAACAGTTGGGACCAGTGACGTGTCCTGTAAATGTAGCAATAAAAAGTGCTGGTGTAATCTTTGGCTTCTTTGGATTCAATTTAAAAACATTGTACATTGCATAAGTAGGGCCGCATGCAAAATTCGGTGTTAGGAATGAAAATTTTAGTGGAGCTGCAAATGTTGCTGTTGCACCCTGCGAAGAAAAATAAAAAATAAATTAAAAATTTACTGATTATTTAAAAATGTAATTTTAACTCTTTGTGAAAATCAATTCAATTATTTATAATTATTAAATAAAAATTCTCTAAAACTTTGGTTTTTATTTAATTTGATAATTAAATTTTTTAACAAATTGCATAATACTTTTAAAGCAGTTTCATGAAACTAAAATTAATTTAATAATTTTTTAATAAAGTTGTTTTAAAAACGCAAGTATTGTTTAACGATGGACTTATAATTTACAATTTTATCAGAATTTTAAATAAATAAAATTGAAAAATAAAAGATGTAAATTATTTAAAACTTAAATAATTTTCAAAAGAAAACATTTAATAAACAAGTTGCATTATTTTTATTAAACTTCCAAAAAATGTCAAGTTTTTAAAATAATCATATTTTTTAATAATTAAAATTAAATATTCATTATTGAGTTCAATTATTCAATTATTCAATTATTGAGTTATTGAGTTTTATTAAAATTTTTTAAAATAATTGAATTTTTCTTAAATGTTGTGACGAATTAAGAAAAGAATTAAATTCTTTTTTTAATGGGATTTTTTATTGTAGAAATAACTAAATTTTTGGTAAGAATTTTGCTATTTATAAATATAATTGAATTTTTTCCAAGTATTTATTAAAATTTTAGAAAATAATTGAATTCTATTCACATTTTTTTGTAACAAATTTAGAAAATAATTGTTTTTGTTCGTTAAAATTTATTAAAATTTTCATTAAAGATAATTAAATTTTTGCAAAGAATTTTACTACTTATAAATATAATTGAATTTTTTCCAAGTATTTATTTAAATTTTAGAAAATAATTGAATTCTATTCAAATTTTTTTTTAACAAAATAAGAAGATAATTAAATTTTTTCCTAACATTTGTTTTAAATAATTAAATTTTATACTTAAAAATGTAATTATATTTATATTATTATAAAAACTATTAAAAAAATAATTAATTCGTTTCGAAGGATTTATTAAAATTTATAAATATAATTGAATTTTTCCCAAGTATTTATTTAAATTTTAGAAAATAATTGAATTCTATTCAAATTTTTTTGTAAACAAATTAAGAAAATAATTAAATTTTTTCCTGACATTTGTTTTAAATAATTAAATTTTATACTTAAAAATGTAATTATATTTATATTATTATAAAAACTATTAAAAAAATAATTAATTCGTTTCGAAGGATTTATTAAAATTTTAGAAAATAATTGAATTTTTTCCAAGTATTTATTTAAATTTTTGAAAATAATTGAATTTTATTCAAATTTTTTGTAACAAATTTAGAAAATAATTGTTTTTGTTCGTTAAAATTTATTAAAATTTTCATTAAAGATAATTAAATTTTTGCAAAGAATTTTACTACTTATAAATATAATTGAATTTTTTCCAAGTATTTATTTAAATTTTAGAAAATAATTGAATTCTATTCAAATTTTTTTTTAACAAAATAAGAAGATAATTAAATTTTTTCCTAACATTTGTTTTAATTAATTAAATTTTATATTTTAAAATGTAATTATATTTATATTATTATAAAAACTATTAAAAAAATAATTAATTCGTTTCGAAGGATTTATTAAAATTTTAGAAAATAATTGTTTTTGTTCGTTAAAATTTATTAAAATTTTCTTTAAAGATAATTAAATTTTTGCAATGAATTTGACTATATTTACAAATATAATTGAATTTTTCCAAGTATTTATTTAAAATTTTAGAAAATAATTTAATTCTATTCCAATTTTTTTGTTACAAATTTAGAAAATAATTAAATTCATTCCTGACATTTGTTTTAAATAATTGAATTTTATTTCAAAATATTATTAAATTTGTATTATTATAAAAATTATTAAAAAAAATAATTAATTCGTTTCGAAGGATTTATTAAAATTTTAGAAAATAATTGTTTTTGTTTCTTAACATTTATTAACATTTTGTTTAAAGATAATTGAATTTTTGCAAAAAAATTTACTATTTTTAAAAATAAGTAAATTCTTACGAGGATGTTATTATTTATGAAAATAATTGAATTCTTGTAAAAAATTTTATTAAAATTTTTTAAATTAACGAATATAAATAATATTTAAATTAAATATTAATTGAGTTTTTTTAAACTTTGAATTGCTAATTTTGTAATAAAATTCTTTTAAAAATTCAAGTATTTTTTCAACGATTGAGAAATTTACAAATTTCTCAAATTTACAATTTCATGAGAATTTAAAAAGAAATTATTTTGAAAATTGAATAATTTTTGAAGTTAGTAGTTAATTAAGTAATTATATTAATTTTAAAAAAATGTTTATAAAATTATTGTTAGAAGAATTTAAATTGTGTTTCCAGAGAACATTTGTAATCCTACTTTTATTAAAATACAAAATTCACTGAACAATTGCCAGTAAATTATTTTGGAACTATTTCGAGTACTTTATAACACTTTTTAAATACTGTTTTTTTATTTCTAAATTCAGTATGAGATCTGTGAATGGAAGCAGTGAAAATAATGACATTTTCAGCAATAAAAATAACAAAAAAATATTTTTCGATTTTGTGTATAGACATTAACTTTACCAGATTCAATGATCTTTTTAAATTCTCTCTCAACATAAAGTGACAAATAAATAATTAATTTTTCTTATTAAATTTTTTAATGAATTCGTTCTTTTTTTCATGTATAGAAATAATTGAAAATTTACCGGTTCAATTGGACATTTTAAAGTGTTTGCAAATTTCCCCAAAACCAATTTTTGAAGAAAGTATTCTATACTGCCATTTTTGTAAATACCACAAGCATTATCGAGAGTTACTATCTGACGAATTCCAGAATTTGCAAAGAAGAAATTCACATAAACCTATATTTATAAAAATAAATTATGAAATAAATTTAAATTTTAAAATAAGTTCACGTGTTTAATAATTGTATGTATATAAATTATGAAATAGAAATAAATAATTATGAAATAGAAATAAATAATTATAGAAATAGAAATAAATAATTATAGAAATAGAAATAAATAATTATAGAAATAGAAATAAATAATTATAGAAATAGAAAATTTTCTACTAACTTTGAAGGAATTATTTTTGTTGTTAAATTCTTCAGTCCAGAGAAATTTTAAATCATTACCCACTTTTGATAATTTCACACCTGTTGTAATATTGTTCATCAAAAAATCACTATTATATAAAGTTAGGGTTCGATTTGCCATGCGTTTTGGAAAAAGAAAGCAGTTCACTAGCTGAAATACAATAAATTTTTGTAGTATTTAAAAATATTTTCCGTTTTCAAAAATATGAATATTTAGAAAATGTTACAATATTAGAATTAGAATTTTTTAATTGATACTTTTAAAAATTGTTCATTTCTAAAAGTGTTTGAGTTGGAAACTAACAAATTTTTTAATTGATTGTAAAATACTTACAGTTGTGCCAAAAGCAAGAATAATCAAAAACCCTGAGATTTTCGACATTTTTGCTTCGTTGGTTTTGTAATATTTTCTGCAATTTTCAAACTATTTTCTTTTAAAGTTTGTTGTTTCTAAATTTATAGTCATTTGTAATCTAAATGTCTAAATTCTTATCGTTTAATGTTTATGTGTAAAGGAATTGAACTTGAATATTTTCAGTGACTGTAATTAAGATATCAGCTGAATATTCCATGTGAAACAATAAAGTCAAAAATTGAATTTTCTGTGATTGGCGTATTGAAGTAGCTAACAATTTAAATTGTCAACTTTTTTTCGAATTAACATAAAAATTAGAATATATTTTTTTTCGTATATAAAAGCAAAAATTTTGGCCATACAAACTATTTCTTTTTATACAAAGAAGGAAAAGAAAGTTTTATTAGTTATTGACTTTTAGTCAAAAAATATTTTTTAAAAAAATTAATATTTGCAAGTCAAATATTGAAAATTTAAACAGATTTACTTAAATATTATTATTTAATAGTGATTATGAATCCGATGTTAATTTATTTAAACGAATATTATATTCGTAATGAGCGACCCCTAAAACTCCCAAGTTAGAAGTTTTAAGTAAATCCGTAAATTTATTCAAATGTTGGTCGCCATATTGGATCCGCCATTTTGAATTTTTTAAAACGGACATTTCTATTCGGAATCAGCATCCCAGGAACAGAAATGTTTTATGATGAAAAAAAAATTCGTATCTTAATAGGATAATTGTTTCAGGCTTCATACTCAATTAGTAATTTTAAAAAAGTATCAAAAAAAAGATTTAATACTGCAAAATAGTAAAAAAAATTATTTTAGTCGATTTACAAAAATTTAATTCAGTATTTACCTGACTGTTTTCTAATTTTGATAATAAATATCTATTTTTATATTCTAATCATCCTGAGAACTATAATTATAAATTTTCGTAAAAATTCAATTATTTTCTAAAGTCTTATCCTAAAAAATACAATTTTATTTAAATTGTTCATAGGAATTAAGAAATTCTCGAAAATAATGCTTATAATATTCAATTAGTCTACAAAATTTCAACTGAAATTCGTTTTTTAAAAATCAATTCATATTAGAAAGTTGAAATGGTATTCAACTAATCAAATAGAAAATTAAATAATACATTGAAAAATTGAATATTTCACAAAATTTTTAAGAAATTTCCCAAATTCAATTATTTTTTTATAATCTAAGATTTTAACTGAAATCCATTTTTAAATCAATGTTTATGAGAAAATTCTACCAGATTCAATTATTTAAATACAAAATTAAATAATTTATTGAATAATTGAATATTTCGTGGAATTCAATTTCTATTAAAAATTTTATCAACAAATTTCTAAGCAATAAAATTTTTAGACGAATTTTAATAAAAGTTTTAAGAATTTTTTCCAGGAATTCGATTAAAATTCTATTAAAAATAATTGAATTTCCAAAAAAAAAATTTTTATTATTTACGAAAATAATTGAATTCCGGTAAAATTTTATTAATTATGAAAATAGTTGAATGATTGCGATGAAATTAATAAAAAAAAATTTTTTATAAATAATATTCTTGTGAAGAATTTTATTAAAATTTTCAAAAATAATTAAATTCTTGTGAAAAATTAACAGGAATTCAATTATTTTTAAAAATTTTATTAAAATTCTTGGCATAAATTAAAAATAACAAAATTCTTAGCAGATCTTTAATTACTTTCAGAAATAATAAAATTTTTCGCAAGAATTTAAATATTTTTGTAAAATAATAAAAATCTTTGCAGAGAATCAATTATTTTCAATAGTGTTAATAAAACTCTTCGTAAGAATTCAATTATTTAAAAAAATATTAAAATTTTAGCAGAAATTCAAACATTTTAAAAAGTTTCTATAAAACCTTTTTTGGTAGAAATTTAATTATTTTTAAAACAATTTTTAAAAAATTTCGCAAATTCAATTATTTCTTTATAATCTAAGATTTTAAATCAAATCTATTTTTAAATCAATGTTTATGAAAAAACTCTACCAGAATTCAATTATTTAAATACAAAAAAAAATAATTTATTTAATAATTGAATGTTTTTTGGAATTCAATCACTATTAAAAATTTTATCAACAAATTTTCTAACAATTAAATTCTTCGGACGAATTTTAATAAAATTAAAAAAAATTTTTTCAAGGAATACGAGTAAAAATCTATTTAAAATATTTGAATTCCTAAAAAGAATTTTATTATTTACGAAAATAATTGAACTCGGTAACAATTTTTTATTTATGAAAATAGTTGAATGATTGCGAAGAAATTTATAAAAAAAATTGTTATTAATGAAATTTTTGTGAAAATTTTGTTTTTTGAAAATAATTAAAACTTTTTGTAGAATTTTATTAAATATTTTTTTTTAAATAATTAAATTCTTTTGGTAATTTTTGAAAAGAATTGAATTCGTGTGATAAATATTGTTAATTATGAAAATAATTGAAATTTTAAAATGAATTTTAATAAAATTTTTGAAAATAATTGAATTTTGTTGAAGAATTTTTCTATTTATTTATACAGATAATTGAAATGTTGACGTTTTTTAGTTTTTTTTCAAAATATATGAATTTTGAAGAGGAATTTTAATATTTCTAAAGATAATTGGAAATTTTGACGAGAATTTAAAGTCATTATTGAACATAATTGAATTTTTGCGAAGAATTTTATTACTTTTAAAAATAATTGAATTTCTGCAATCATTTGTAATTTCTCTAAAATTTTCCAAATTATATCGTACAATTTACGAACTTTTCATCCTTTTTGAATGAAATTACGGACTTTACGGACCTTTTTTTTTAAAAAAACGGACTTTTACGGATTTGAAGCAAAGTTACGGACTTTTTCAGGATTTACGGACCTACTTCGAGCCCTGTATTTATTAAAACATTCGAACAATAAAAATTTATTTTTCTAAAACAATGTAAGAATATACGTGATAATTAAATGTTTAGTCATTTATCGTTAACATTAACCTGTCAACAAAATGATTGATACATTGTTTTAAATGTACAAAAAGTACCTTAGAATTATTTATCAAGAAACTTTTTTTTTATTAAACAATGTAAGACAATAAAACTATGTTTGAAAAAATACAGTTTAATTTCAGGAATATGAAAATCGTTTTGAATTTATGAATTATAGTATTTATAATATCAAAAAGCTATAATTAAAATTAATATCCATGTAATCACAGATTGTAATTACACATTGATGCCCTTATTATTAATATATATAATTTACATGAATTCTTCTATGTTCCAATTTATTGCTAAATTATATTGCTTGCGTATTATTTTTTTAAAGTGATAAGAAAAAGTTTTAGTAAATTTATTATCTTAACAATATTTTTTTGTAAAAAAAACCATCAGCGATAAGAATTCAAACATTACAATTACTTTGTTACTAAGTTTGCGGGAAAAAAGTTTTTTGATATCAAAAGTCCAGTTTCAATATTATACATTTCAGTATAACGCTCGTTACAACCAGCAAAATGTTGAAATTCATACTATCTTTATTTATATTTTTTAATATTGGTACACATGTAAGTACAATATTGAATTAAATTTAATTATTTAATTCAACATTTGCAGCAAATATGAAGTGAACGATTTAATTAGCTCAAATAAAAATTATTTCATTCATTGATTTAAGTAAATATTTCATTTAGTGTATTAAATTATTAAACTATTTTTAATTATATTTTTAGATTGTACTTTCAGCAACTTCAGTTAATCGAACAATAGTTCTGTACAATGGTGACTTTTTGATGAACAACATAACAACAGGTGTGAAATTATCAAAAGAGGGTAATAATCTTAAATTTCTCTGGACGGAGGAATTCAACAATAAAAATAATTCTTTCAAAGTTAGTAAATTTTTCTTTCAACTTGTAAATTAATAATATAAAAACAAATTTTTAAAATCACACAAAAAAATTATTTGATTTAAGTAAATATTTATTTGATAACAGACAAATAATAATCGATAATTTGAGTGAAATAAAATTTGTTTTTCAAAGTTAATGTGAAAATAAATAAAATAAAATCCACTTAAAAATTAAGCAATAGAAATAAATAAAATAAATAAAAAAAAATGTGTAAATAATTTTTATAATGTTTATAACGTTTCACAGATTTACGTAAATTACTTCTTTGCAAATTCTGGAATACGCGAAGTTGTAACTGTCGAAAATGCATGTGCAAATTATAAAAACGGCAGTTTACAGTACTTTCTTCAAATTTTAATTTTAAAAGGATATGCAAACACTTTCAAGTGTCCAATTAAAAAGGTAAGGTGCAAAATATTAATTTCTACTTTAGTACGCTGAGTCAAATATTGTACGACTTTTCTTTTGGTGTAAAGATTTCAAAATCGTGTTTAGGATTTCTTCAAGTGTCATAAATAGTAAAGAAGAAAATATTTTACTTCTTGCAGGGAACAACAGCTACTTTTGCAATGCCACTAGTTTATTCGTATATGACTACAAATCATGCCTGTGGACCATTTTACGCAATGTACAATATTTTCAAATTAAATCCAAAAAAGCCAAAGATTACGCCAGCACTTTTTGTCGCTACTTTTACGGGACACATATCCGGTCCTGAATGTCATCCTAATGTTAAATTCAACCAAATGAATTAATTATTCAAGTTTTACAACAATCAACAAATGTAATTTAATATATAATTCGCAATGTGAAAGTAAACAATAGTAAATAATGGCAGGGCTCGAGGAAGGTCCGAAAATCCTGAAAAAGTCCGTAACTTTCCTTCAAGTCTGTAAAAGTCCGTTTTTTGTTAAAAAAGGTCCGTATAGTCCGTAATTTCATTTAAAAAGGATGAAAAGTTCGTAAATTGTACGATATAATTTGGAAAATTTTAGAGAAATTACAAATGATTGCAGAAATTCAATTAATTTTAAAAGTTATAAAACTCTTCGCAAAAATTCAATTATGTTCAACAATTTTTTTAAAATTCTCGTCAAAATTTCAATTATCTTTCGAAATATTAAAATTCTTCTCTGAAATTCATATATTTTCAAAAAAACTAAAAAAGATTGTCAACATTTCAATTATCTGTATAAATAAATAGCAAAATTCGTCAACAAAATTCAATTATTTTCAAAAATGTTATTAAAATTAATTAAAAAATTTCAATTATTTTCAGAATTAACAATATTTATCACACGTATTCAATTATTTTCTAAAGTAATAAAATTTAATTATTTTCAAAAATTATTTTAAATTCTCGTCAAAATTTCAATTATCTTTCGAAATATTTAAATTCTTCTTCGAAATTCATATATTTTCAAAGAAACGAAAAAACATTGTAAACATTTCAATCATTTATATAAATAAATAGCAAAATTCTTCAACGAAATTCAATTATTTTAAAAAATTTTATTAAAATTGATTAAAAAGTTTCAATTATTTTCAGAATTAACAATATTTATCACACGAATTCAATAATTTTCTAAAGTGATAAAATTCAATTATTTTTAAAAATTACCAAAAGAATTTAATTATTTAAAAAAATTTTTAATAAAATTTTACAAACAGTTTTAATTATTTTCAAAAAATAATAAAAATTTCACAAGAATTTCATTAATAACAATTTTTTTTATAAATTTCTTCGGAATCATTCAACTATTTTCATAATTAATAAAATTTTACCGGGATTCAATTATTTTCGGAAATATTAACATTCTTTTTAGGAATTCAATTATTTTTAATAAAGTTTTTATCGAATTCCTCGAAAAAATTCTCAAAAATTTTATTAAAATTCGTCCAAAGAATTTAATTGTTTAAAAATTTGTTAATAAAATTTTTAATAGAAATTGAATTTCAAGAAACATTCAATTATTCAATAAATTATTTATTTTTGTATTTAAATAATTGAATTCTTGTAGAATTTTCTCATAAACATTGATTTAAAAATAGATTTCAGTTAAAATTTTAGATTATAAAAAAATAATTAAATTTAGAAAATGTTTTTAAAATTGTCCTAAAAATAATTGAATTTTTACCAAAAAAAGATTTATCAAAACTTTTTAAAATGTTTGAATTTCTGCTAAAATTCTAATATTTTTTTAAATAATTGAATTTTTGCAAAGAATTTATTAAGACTATTGAAAATAATTGATTTCCTGCAAAGATTTTTATTATTTTACGAAAATATTTAAATTCTTGCGAAAAATTTTATTAAAATTTCTGAAAATAATTAAAGACCTGCTAAGAATTTTGTTATTTTTAATTTATGCCAAGTATTTTATTTAAATTTTTTAAAATAATTCAATTTCTGTTAATTTTTTACAAGAATTTAATTATTTTTGAAAATTTTAATAAAATTCTTCGCAAAAATTCAATTATTTTCATAAATAATAAAATTCAATGCAGAATTTCATATATTTTTAATACAATTTTAATCAAAATTCTCTAAAAATGTAAGTATTTTTAAAAATTTTATTAAAATTCGTTAATAGAATTCATGCATATGATAATATGTTGATAACAATTTTTTATGGGAATCGAATTTTAAGAAACGTTCAATTCTTCAATAAATTATAAAATTGCGTTTGACTTTTATTTAAATAATGGAATTCTAGTAGAACAGAATTCTAATAAAAATTGAATTTTATTTTATAAAAATGAATTTCAGTTAAAATTTTAGATAATTGTTGAATATTAAAAGCAATATAGCTTGAATTTTAAAAAATAATTAAATTTTGTAATGAATTTTTTTGAAAAAGTTTAATTGAGTTTTTTTAATAATATTTTTAGTTTCTATTTTATAATATTTATTTAATAAAAGATTTTAACTAATAATTGAAATTTCGTAAAATTCATCAAGTTTTTTGCGTTTTTCTCGAAAATGGTAAGTTATTGATTTTTTCCATTAAAGAAAAAAAGCAGAATTGTATTTCCAACAAGGAAGTCAATTCAAAAAGTTTTTTAAAACCATCGATTTTTAAAAATAATTTAAATTCCAGGAGAAAATTTATTATTCATGTGAATAATTAAATTCTTATAACGAATGTTATTGCATTTTTTTAATAATTGAATTGATGTGAAAAATTGAATTATTTATAAAAAAATAATTTAATTCTTGCGATGTTATTAAATATTACAGGTTTAAATTTGAATTCTTTTTAAATCTCAATTTCTATGAAAAAATAAGAACGATTAAATATATATTCTTTTAAATTTATCAATGATTTCGATAATGTGATTATAATTTTGAAGAATAATTCGTAAATAAATAAAAAGTCAGGAAAAAAGCAAAAATTAATTTTTTATTGCAATCCTGACTATGCTATGTTGCTTACATAATTTATACTTTTTAACTCATACTTTTTTTTTAATTCATACTTTTTAACTCTCACTACCGAATGAAATATTTTCCTCTTTATAGACAAATATTTTGTATTTGTATTTATTATTTATTAAACGATTAAACCTCATTTGCGATTGAAATTTATAAAATTGAAAATAAAATGAATTCAAAAGGCATTTTTATTTTTCATTAATTTTGATATCATAAATTACGTTTTTCAAAGTTAGTTGAATAAATGAGAGTTTAGAATTCATTGTCATATGAATAATAATTGTAGGAAATTTATTTGAATGCGAGGGAAGCTAATTAATAGAATTTTGGGAATTCCGAGCAGTTTGTTTACAATTCAGACAATAACAAAGGGGTGCGTTTATCACGGATCAATGCGGTCAGAGAGACAGTATAAATAGGTAAATTTGATGCAAACTTCTTCTCTATACATTAGTTTCAATTCGTGCTTCGACGTGTTCAGACTTTATCTGTACATTTATTACTCAAAGTGCGCGCCTCCGAATTACTACGGTCCACGTATTTTTAACCCCACATTGTCTAGTCTCTTATTCAATATCCTCTAATCTTTTGTTTAATTAATTCATACTAAAATCAAAAAAAAAATAAAAATTTTGTTGCAAACCTGACTTGGTTTTATCGGATTTTAAATATTTGTTTAATTAATTCATATATTAGAATCAGAAAAAAAACAGAATAAAAATTTTGTTGCAAACCTGATTTGGTTTTGACTGATTTTAAATATTAATAAAAACTATAACAAAAACGGTAATGAAATATGTACAGGGTTGCAACAGGTCAAGGAAGTCAGGGATTTTTAGTAAAAGTACTGGAAAAAATCGAAATTCAAAAATTCATGAAGAAGCTCTAAATTTTCATGTTTTTTTGTTTGCCTTGTAAACTATAAAAATAACCACGAAATTTAATACAAAACCTTGAATTTTTTATATTTCAGACAATAATTTCTTTTTAAATAACTTAATTTTTAAAGAACTATCATAAAATTATGACTTATAAATTATGTAATGAATCATTTTTACAATTTTCATAAATACTAGATTGATAAAAGAATTTTAATTAAAAATACTAAAAAAATTTCATTTTGGAAAAGTTACAAATAATAATTACAGAAACTCAATTATGTTCAAAATTTTTCAAAAAATTCTCGTCAAAATTTCAATTATCTTTATAAATAATACAATTCTTCTCCAAAATTCAATTATGTTTAAAATTTTTCTAAAAATTCTCGTCAAAATTTCAATTATCTTTATAAATAATACAATTTTTCTTTGAAATTCAATTGTTTTTAAAAACTTTAATAAAATTCTTGGAAAAATTTCGCAGCAATATAAAAATTTACAAAATTTTTGATGAATTTCTTTTAAATAAACCAATTATTTTCATAAATAATAAAATTTTCACAGGAATTCAATTATTTAATATAAAAAATTTCAAATAATTTTGCGAAAAATATCAATTATTTAAAAAGAATTTTATAAAATTCGTCGCAAGATTTCAGTTATTCAAAAGAATTTAACCAAGTTCTTTTCAAGAATTCAATTATTTTTAGAAATAGAAAAATTCTTCTTCGAAATTCAATTATGTTCAAAATTTTTCAAAAAATTCTCGTCAAAATTTCAATTATCTTTATAAATAATACAATTCTTCTCCAAAATTCAATTATGTTTAAAATTTTTCTAAAAATTCTCGCCAAAATTTCAATTATCTTTATAAATAATACAATTCTTCTTCGAAATTCAATTATGTTCAAAAATTTTCTATAAATTCTCATCAAAATTTCAATTATTCTTATAAATAATACAATTCTTCTTTGAAATTTAATTATTTTCAAAAATTCTTGATAAATTTTCACAGGAATTAAATAATATACAAAATGTTTGATGAATTTCTTCTAAATAAACGATTTATTTTCATAAATATTAAATTTTTCACAGAAATTTAATTATTTAATATAAAAATTTTCAAATAATTTTTAAAAAAATTTCAATTATTTAAAAAGAATTTTATAAAATTATTCTCAAGAGTTCAGTTATTGAGAAAAATTTAACAAAGTTCTTTTCGAGAATTCGATTATTTTTAGAAATAGTAAAATTCTTCACCGAAATTCAATTATATTTATAAACTTGAATAAATTTCGTTGGAAAAATTAAATTATTTTCAAAAGTAATGAAATTCTTCTCAGAAATTAAATTATGATAAAAAATTGTCAAAATTTCAATTATCTTTATAAAGAATAAAATTCTTCAATATTCAATTATTTAAAAAAATTTTTTTAATTCTCGTCAAAAATTCAATTATTGTTATAAATAATACAATTCTTCTTCAAAATTCAAATATATTTAAAAACTTGAATAAACTTCTTGTTAAAATTTCACTGAAATTCTATAATTTATGAAATTTTTGATAAATTTCTTTGAAATAAACCAATTATTTTCATAAATAATAAAATTGTCACAGGAATTCAATTATTTAATATAAAAAATTTCAAATAATTTTTGGAAAAATATCAATTATTTAAAAAGATTTTTATGAAATTCGTCGCATGAATAAATTATTTTAAAAAAGTTAAACAAAGTTCTTTACAAGAATTTAATTATTTTTATAAATAATAAAATTTTTCACCGAAATTCAATTATTTTAGAGAAATTTTAACAACATTTTTGTAAATTTTGTAAAATTATTTCCATGAATAATGAAACTTCTTGCAGGATTTTAATTAATTTTGGATACAATATTTTAATCAAATTTTGCGAAAAATATGATTATTCTTAAAAATTTTATTAAAATTTGTCAAAAGAATTCAATTATTTAAAAATTTGTTGATAAAATTATTTATGAGAATTCAATTTTAACAAACATTCAATTATTCAATAAATTATTTATTTTTCAATTTAAATAATTGAATTTTCCTAGAATTTTCTAATAAAAATTGATTAAAAAATGAAATTACCGAAAAATCAATTTATTGTTTATGAAAATAATTGAATTATCGCAACGAATTTTATTACAATTTTTTCAAATAACTGAATTTTTTGATAAAATTTACTACCTTTAAAAATAATTGAATTCTTGCGAAAGATTTTATTAGAATTTTTGTAAATATAATTAAATTTTTGTTAAAAAATTTGATGGTTATTTAAATTATAACAAAACATGAAGAAAGTGATCGCCTTTAAGTTTTGTAATAATATTCTTATAAATTGTTGAGCTTCAAAAAGGTTTGAATTTGAATGTTCTGAAGAATTTTAATTCCTGTGGAAAAGTAATAATTAAATACTTATTTAAAAATTTAGTTATTGATGTTTTTGAATAATTTTATAATTAATGAAATTTGTAAATAAATTTAATAGAACATTTTTTTGAGTATCTAATAATTTTTAGAGTGAATCAGAATATTTTTATGGTCAGGGAAAAAGTGAGAATTTTGTCTGGAAATCAGGGAAAAGTCAGGGAAAAATAAAATTAAATATTTGTGGCAACCCTGATGTATAAAGAATTTTAAAATAAGAAAAATAAAATATTAAAAATAAATTGGCACTCGAATGGTGTTTAATGGGTTGAAAAATATTTACTGAAAAGAACGCACTGTTGTCGAGTGTATTCTTTCCAAAGTGTTTGACTAGCAGCTGACCCCGGGGGCTGAATTTGAATTTTGCGCAAACCACGTTTTTCTTCATAAAGGGGGTCAACGTTTAAGACAACAGCCTTAATAGTTGCGACAATGATAAAGGGACAAGTGGGGAGGGGAAGGGGGGGGGGTTGATGGTCTCCAAAGTCTTTTATGTCGTGCTTTAGAAAAACAATAGTCGAACGAGTACCAGCGATAGACCATGCTAAGGGCTTGAAGGGTGTTAAGGACTCCGGTAAGAAGTTTAATGGGGGTGGGGAGTCCAAACCAAGAGAAGGCATAGATTTCGTATAGCCTCGGGTTGAGTTTTAACGACGTACTCGGGCATACTACTTTTTACTGCCTGCGCAGCATTTCTCTTCTTCTACTTTTTTCTCGCCTCTCCCACCTTTCGCAAACTCTCATTTTCTTCATAATTCCGTACAATTTTTTTTTAATATTTCATTATTTTTATCTATAATTGCATAATAACTTTTTTATGCCACACACCATGTTTATGATGAAAATAATTTTTGTACCTATTTTTTTTTTAATTAAGTGCTGTAAAATTATTCTTGCATTAACTTTTCTTTTTGTTCATTAAAATTTTATAGCTTGCAATACAAGCTTGCGGCAAGTTTCCAAGTTTATTTAATATTTCTGCCAAAAATTTATTTTAAATAACTTAATTCTATTGCAGAAATGACAAAAATTTATTAATTATTTTAAAAAACTTAATTCTTTTGAAGAAATGCCTAAATTATTAATTATTTTAAATAACTTATGTCTATTGCAGAAATGCCAGAAAGTTATTACAAAACTATAACTCAATTCTTTGAAAAGATTCAACAAACTTAATAAATTTTTAAAACTCTTTATAGAAATTCAATTATTTTCATGAATAACAATATTCATCACAGGAATTCAATTATTTTTCAAATTATTAAAATCCTTCGCAAAAATTCAATTATTTTCAGAAAATAAAAAAATATATATTTTACATTATTTATTATCGATAAAATTCAATCATATTCAGGAAGTTTAATTAAATTCATATAAAAATACAATTATTTTCATAAACAGTAGTATTTATTACAAGAATTGAATTATTTTTAAAACTAATAATAATAAAATAATAGAAATACAATTATTTTAAAAAATAATATGATTCAAGTGTTTTCAAAAAAATTTTCCAATTTAATGATTTTCAATACACAACTATTTGAATAAAATTCCCTTAAAAAATTTAATTATTAAACAAAAATTTCGACAATATTCGACATGAATATTAAATTATTTCCCGAAAAGATAAAAATTTCACAAGAATTAAATTATTTAAATAAGTAGAATTTGTATACATTTTTTTGAAAAAGCCAATGTTGTAAAACTTGTGAATAAATTATCTTTATAAATGAATAGAAAAAATTTTCGACAAAATTTAATTATTTTCAAGAATTTTAATAACATTCAATACAAAATTAAATTTTGTCATAAATAATATTATTCATCACAAGAATTCAATTATTTCCTTAACCTAATTACGCAAAATTTCAACTTTATTAAAAAATTTTTCCTTATTTAAAGATGTTCAATATTAAACAAAAATTTTTAAATTACTCGACCCAAGCATTAAATTATTTTTTAAAAAACTAAAAACAGGAATTTAATTATTAAAAATAAAATTTGCAAAATTTTTTTTAAAAGAACATCAATTGTTTTAAAATGTGGGATTAAATTTTTCACAGTAATTCAATTAGTTTCAAAAAAAATTCTAAATTCAATAATTTGTATTTATAAATATTATTTAAATGTAATTCTTCGAAAGAATTCAATTACTTAAAAGCATTGTTGACCTGAAGTCTTGCATTAATATTTAGTAATTTTCTTAAATAATAAAAATTTTAAAAAAAGTCAATTATTAAAAATAAAATTTGCATAAATTTTTTCGAGAAAAATCAATGGTTTAAAACTTTTAAATAGAATTCTTCGCAATATTTTAATTATTTTAATATGCAATAAAAATTCTCGCAGAATTTTAACTATTTTTAATACAAAATTTTTATCGAATTCGTCGAAAAATGTGATTATTTTTAAAAATATTATTAAAATTCGTCGAAAGAATGAAATTACTTAAAAATTTGTTAATAAAATTCATCATGAGAATTCAATTTTAAGAAACATTCGATTACTTAATAAACTATCCATGTTTGTATTTAAGTAATTGAACTCTTATGTAGAATTTTCAAATAAAAATTGATTTAAAAATTAATTTTAGTTGAAAGTTTAGATAGTAATTGAATTTTCGAAAAGTTACTAATAAGTACAATTTTTAGAAATAGTTGAATTTTTGTAATGGCTTCCAATCAAAATCTTAGGAAATCTGAATTTTTTAACATTTATTCAAAAATTCGGTGTAAAATAATTTTTTTTAAAAGTATAATCTAGATTTTTAAAAATTGTGTAAACTTTTTTTCTAATGCATATTTAATTGAAGAATTTTCTAATAAGTGAAATGTCACGTAAAAAGATTAAATTTCAAACAAGTGAATTTAAAAATCGTCAAAAAACATTATCAAAAATCATTCAAAATAATTCATTTGAAGTATACTTGAAATAACTCGTTTCTTAAACCTCGCTTAACTACAGTGGTGTTTACATTTAGCCCGAATTTTAGTAAAATTTCCAAATCTCGGGGTAAATGTAAACAGTCAGTTTTAGGCGATTTAGGGGCATTAATTTTTTGTATTTCATAAAATTTTTCGAGCGAAGTAAAGTCACAAGTTTATGCAAAAAAATCCGTTTATTTTACTTTCTAACAAAAAAACTAATGTTTGTGGTGAAACATAGATATTCCGTTTACATTTACCCCAAATGATCCTAATGAGAATTTTTATAAAGAAAAAAGTTATATAAAAGAAAACAAAAATTGATGACTTTTAAAAATCAAAAAATTGCTAAAAATTTTTTTTGTAGATATTTTTCAAAATCCTTCTGCCTGATGTTACGTCTTAAAGAATGAAACTAAACATAATCAAAATTTAGATATTTAATTTGGCCGGCATCGGTGATTGAACCTGATTTATTCACAGAGCGAAAAGCTATGATATTAAGGGAAAGGTTTAAAGAAAGAGTAACTTGTTAATTGAAGTTAAACTACTGGAATATTTATTTGAATCCTTACAATTAGAATCAGAGAGAAAGAGTAGATCCAGATGTCTTCAAGGACACTGAAACAAAATTATCACTTGTAGAAGAAATCGAGAATTTAAATGGTGACAAAATTTTAGAATATTAGTTATTTACCTTTTAAAATTATTCTTAGATTCGTAGACCCAAGATGTGAAAACCACCTTCACAATGAAGTCGAAGAAATGACGTTGTCTTGCGGAAAAATAGAATGCAATATTTTCACATAGAATTGATTTCGAGCCAACCAAAATGACTGGTCTGGAGTCCAGGTATCGAATGTAAATTAGGAGTGCACCTCTCAGTTTAGGAGTGTCCGAATTATTTGTATTAAGTCGATGTCGATATAATGCAGTCTTCAGAAAATTAGAAATGTGACTCGCAGTTGAAATATTCTTCTTGAATAAATTTGACTTAGTTAACTTGGACGCGGTTGTTTGACTTATACGAAAAAGACACACGAGGATAGAACACGACTTGTTAACTTGGTGGCGATTTCTGTACTAACACGAAGAACCTAGATTTGATAATTATTCGAGGGTGACTTGTAGACTAGTGAAGTTGACAGAGTTTTCTGGACTGACGAATGTGGCGAGTGTGGCACCTGTCATATCTTGGCTTCCAATGGAAAGAAATGATAATGTCCTCCACTTTTATAGCCCTTTGGATCAGTTCTCTTCTATTGATTAAATTAGGCGCCTTTTCTCAGACTTATGAGTCACCTTCTGGAAGGGTTGCTTTCGTTGAGAACCATATATGGTAAAGGTCGTTCAGTTGTCTGACAATTGGATCGATTTGTTTGGGTTACAAGAAAAAAAAGGAGGATTCACATTCTAAATATCAAAACAAGTACGTCGCGATGACGTGACACTGCCAAAAAGTCAAAATTTTGTCTGAAAATCGGGGGAATGCGAGGGAAAAACAAAATAAAATTATTTTGACAATCCTGAATGAATTTCCATAACAATTATAATGAAATACTAATTGAAACACGTTTTAAAAAACTAAATTTGAATCGTAATATCGAATAATGTCGAAGTGCAATCTGATTTTCATTTATTTTCCTCAGGTTTTGCCGTGAAATCTGAATTTAATTATGACCCTTCACGTTGCCGCTTTTTTCTCATTCGTTTCGTGACGTGTTCTATCTTGCTCGCGCATCAGAAGAAGTAGTTTGTTCCTCTCATTTTGAAGATAACTCGTGAGATGGATTCACAAGCAGGCCCATCTTTCTCTATATAGACTCTTCTTTTTTCTATACCATCATCGATCTCCTTAAATGAACAGATTTTTTTTTGTTTGTTTCGTGATTTTCACGACTTTTTCATTTACAATATTTCTCTGTACTTTTTATTTACTGGTACAGTGTCAACATTATAGTTATCACGTAACTTGGCCGCCACATGCTGTTAATGTTCCTTCTTCATTTTCCGTACATTGTGCTCTGTATGCAAAATAATTTTTTCCTCTGTTTCTATTTCTAATTGGAATTCCTACGCTATTAAAATATTTTAGACAAATTATGTACTTTTCATTTTTCATTTGAAATGTTAAAAAAGTTAACGAACGGTTACTTCGACGAAATTAAAATAAAACTACTGGAGTGGTAAGAAATTAATTCGGATTAAATAAAATTTGTATGGTCTAATTAAATATATGATTCAATTTTGCCTGAAAGAGCAAAAAAATGTCTTTGTACAACTTTTGCAAATTGTCCAACTATTCCAGAGGTGATTTTACATAAAAAAAATGGTCTGACTAACATTAATCATTGAGAGATGATTTTGGTTTCGTTTTTTGTCCCGTGAGAATACATAGAAAGAATTTTTTGCAAAGAAAGAGAAGCTGAGCGTCTTTTAAAGTATTCGTGATGAAAGTGATGGTTTTCGTAATGAAGTTTTTGATTCAAGGATTCTCCCTAGGGGACGTGTAAACACGAAGAAACATAATCGTTTCTTGACCAGGGCGTGGAACTCGTTATCTGCCCCCTATTTAGATAGGGTCCTTCGTCCCTTCGCACAGGTTGGAATATAATGATAACAATACCCGCGAAAACCCCCAAGAGTCTGGCGGCATTAAAGACCAGCGAGTATGTGATTTGTCTTGGGGTGCATTTTAACGCAAGCTTATCTTTCTTCACATCTTTCCTTTCTAAACGTCTTTGAACATTTTTGCATAAATTTCCAGGACAATGGATTCTTCTTTGCAAGAGAAAGTTATTTTCAATTAAGGAAAATTGCTTTTTGAGAATTGCTTTTTAGATGCTAATCTCTTAATGAAGTGGATCTAGTAATTAGTGGAATTTTACTGATCGCAATCAGGTGAAAGTCGGGGATTGTTATTAAAATTCTGAATATTGGTGTCTTTGCTTGCTTGATAAATTAGGAAGTTACGCTTTTTCTATATATGGTCCTCAACGAAAGACACCTTTCTATGAGGTGACTCATCAGTCTGAGAAAAGGCGCCTAATTTAATCAATAGAAGAGAACTGATCCAAAGGGCTATAAAAGCATTATCATGGGGGGCATTATCATTTCTTTCTATTTGAAGCCAAGGTATGACAGGTACCACACTTGCCACATTCGTCAGTCCAGAAAACTCTGTCAACTTCACTATTCTACAAGTCATCCTTGAATTATCAAATCTATGTTCTTCGTGTCAGTACAGAAATCGCCACCAAGTTAACAAGTCGTGTTCTATCCCCGTGTGTCTTCTTCGTATAAGTCAAGCAACCGCGACCAAGTTAACTAAATATTCATTCAAGAAGAATATTTCTACTACGAGGCACATTTCTAAATTTCTGAAGACTGCATTATATCTACATCGACTTCATATAAATAATTTGGTCACTCCTAAGCTGAGGGGTGCATACCTAATTTACATTCGACACCTGGACTCCGGACCGTACGTTTTGCTGGCCCGAAAACAATTCAAAGGGAAAATATTGCATTCTGTTTCCGCTAGACAACGTCATTTCTTCGGCTTCATTGTGAAGGTGGTTTTCACATCTTGGGTCTACGGCTCTAAGAATAATTTTAAAAGGTAAGTAACTAATATTCTAAAATTTTGTCCCGATTTAAATTCTCGATTTCTTCTACAAGTGATAATTTTGTTTCAGTGTCCTTGATGACATCTGGATCTACTCTTTCTCTCTGATTCTAATTGCAAAGGATTCAAATAAATACTCTAGTAATTTAACTTCTATTTAACAGTTACTGTTTCTTAAAACCTATCCCTTAATATCAGAGCTTTATGCTCTGTGAATAAATCAGGTTGAATCACCGTTGCCGGCCAAATTAAATATCTAAATTATGATTATGTTTAGTTTCATTTCTTGAGACGTAACAAAAGAAAAAAACTTAGTCGAATTACAATTTCGATGACTTCTAAATTTATCAAAGTAGACTTTTACCGAGTTTGGTAGTTTAGGAGAATAAAAGTACTGATTATCCTTCTTCTCATATGCAAAAATGATAGAACCGAAAGTATGAAAAACATGTTTTTCATCTCTTGAATCGAGGGAGAAATGAAAATTCTCTCTTAATATTTCAGACGTACTGAAAAGTTATTGAAGAAAATTGTAGTACTTGACGTTGAGACGTTTCTGTATGAAGGTGATTATGGAAGAGGAGGAGGAGGAGAAGAGGGGTCTTTGGCAAGAATTGCCGTAGAAAGAGAAGTACCAGTAGGTACAAACTAGAGGCAGGTGTGCGTTGAGGTAATTGAATTAAAATTTGAATCGTCGAAGCAACGAGTGCCGTAAATGACAAGAGAAGCGGAAGCAGCCAGTCGGTGGAAACATGGTTTCCTTTTAAAAGAGAGGGAGAGAGTTGAGAGTAAGTAGGATGGGTGGCACTAGTCATTCCCTCTTTTAACTTTTCTCTTTTTCTCCCATTCCTTCTCAAGTCTAGTTCTCTTTAAAGTGCGATGGCCGCTGAAGGGCGATGGAAACTTGAGCTTTTCAAGCCGAACTTGGAACTGAGTTAAGAGTTCTAGAGTACGCAACGCGAATGCCACTCTGCCGCCCACTTTGACACGTTCCAACTGCGGGCACCCTAGTTTATAGATTTTCACGAGGAAATTCGTTCCAATGTTTCCTGACGATATCGTCTTTTGAAGCGTGTCACACTGGACGATTGGTTCAAAAAGATTTCGTTTCATGTCACGAAATAAGGGGGAACGCCGAGAGTATAAAGAACCTCTTTTCCGTATCGACTGTCGCTTGAGAAACGACAGACGACTGTACTATGTACAAAGAGGATTATTCCAAGAATCAAACACCATCCAAGAGGAAGGGATATTCTTTGCTAGCTTCAAATCTTCTGAATTCCTTTTTCACCCAACAAAAGAGTGGTCCCAGACTAAAAGCGTTTTTCATTTTCCATGATATGCTTTTATATGTATAACTTTACTTTTCAAAAACGATTCCTTTATATCATTTTGTAGAAAACAAATTTTCAAAAAACATTCGTTCGTTTTAGAGAGAATTTGTTTTCTACAAAATAATGAACAGGGTTGTCACAAGTCAGGGAAACTAGAGTTAGTCAGGAAAAATAAAAAATTTCTAATAAAAGTACAGAAATAAATGAGGTTAAGTTCTAATTGTTTCTTTATGTAACCTATGAGTGTTTATATTAATGTTTCTCAGTTTAGAAATATTCTTACAAAGCATTTATATTTATGTTCTGTAGGGTCAAAGAAACGGTCAAAATTTTGTCCGGATATCAGGGAAAAGTTAGAAAAAAAAACAAAATGAAAGTTTTTTGGCAACCCTGATGAAGTAAAACAATACTTTTCTAATTAATGTCCCACAATGCTCAATGACTCTCATCATATAAATGTTTAGCTATATGAGGGAGAATCCTCGAAATTGGTCATAGCTTGAAGTACTCAGAAGGCAGGACGCAAATTGGCTGAGTAATCGATGCTCCCCACAACTCGGTCTTGGGATTCCAGATCAGACGTGCACACACTGTTTAATTAGAAAGTGCACGTCAACAGGAACGCGTGTTAAATTCCAAATGTGCTTTGGCAAGCTCACATCACAAACGTTTCACGTTGATATCCATTCAAATCCGTTCGATTTTCATGTCATATCCAACTACCATCAAACAATTCAAAAGTCACATCTCTTCCCATCAATGTTTCAACCACTAAAACGATACACGAACACCGAGTTAGAACAACTCGAAACAAAGAGCCTTCCTCCCCAGTTTACTACTTCCTATAAACTTGAATCCCCTCACAGAAATATCTCGTAAATTGAAAAACAAAAAAATCTCTCCAAGTTTAGAAAAGAACGATTAATTTTTGACGGAAGTTATTGTTTTATTTTTGCGAAAAAAATCAATATTTTTACTTGTAACTTATGTTGGAATATATTTTTATGAATTATTGCGAAAATTTCAATAAATTACTGCAGAAATTTCCACTAATTATCTTGAAAATTTCCATAAATTACCGAAGTAATAATTTTCAATTGAGATTCAGACTTTAATATTTTTATAAATTATCGCAACAATTTTTATAAATAACTACAATTTTCATAAATTACTAGAAGAAAACACCTTCTTACGCCAAAACTGTCCAAACAGTAAATTTGTTAATTGTTATACTTATTTACAAGAAATTTAATTAATTTTTCACTAATAATTCTGCGGAGAAACCTTTCTGGTTAAATGCTTTTTTGATTCCAAACAATTCCTAAAAAAATGAAATATTTTATGAAATTAAGAAACTCTCTTTAAATTTGTTTAAACAATTTCGTAAATTATAAACAATTTTTCCTGCACGCGGTAAATTTTTCTTTCTGGACCCTTTATTTAAAAAAAAATATATTGATAACTATCTTAAGGATAAATTTTTCTTAATTTCCTAAACCAAATTGTGCTAACGTGAGATATAAACGAAATTTTAACAAATAAGTAATATTTAAAGTAAACATAATAATAATAATAAAATTAAAAAAATTTATAGCAAAAAACAGTAAAATATAGTTACCATTTTAAACCAAACACATATTTATTTGACCTGAATATTTTATTTTTTCGTATAAAATAACTATTTATTTGAATCAAATACAAATTATTCAAATTAAATAAGTGGAATAATTCAACTAATAAATAATTATTTGATTCAATTATTGAAATTATTCAAATCAAATAAATGTAATATTTCCAGCTAGTAAATAATTATTTGAATCAATTACAAAAATTATTTCATTCTATATTTAATACAAAAATGTTTTTTTAAATATTTAGTATTTTTTTAATTCATTAATATATTATAATATTATATGTATATATAGTTATGTTAGGTTAGGCTCGTGTTATTAACTGATTTTTCAACAGACTTTTAACATTATTTATAAACATATTCACACAGTTTTTATTCACAACATAACACACAATTTTATTATTTCACATAACGCTGAAAACGAAGAACAAATAAAATATTTTTTAATTGAATTAAATAAATGAAATATTTCAGTGAAATAAATAAATAAACGTAAAAAAAATTTTAGATTTTACTAAGAATGAATTATTTTATTATTATAAATTGGTAGAAACAATTATTAATAAGAAATATTAAATAAAAAATGATTTTAAAATTCACCTGTTAAATAACCTATTTTTGCAAATTTCATTCCCTAAATGTGAGAAATAGAAATCATTAAATTGAATAAAACCTTATGAAATACAAAGTACCTGTGATTAACTTTTAGTTTTTCTTAACAATTTCTTCCTTTTTTCTTCATAAATGTTAAAAAATAAGCAATTAAAACTGGCACTTTGCTTATTTTCACGATTTTAAAATGTAAATAACTTCTGCCCGGAAAAATGTAAAATTACGAAAATTGGGCAATAATTAATTGATCACTAGATACACTCACTGGAAAAAGATTTTCTTTGGTCCCGAAGCTATTTTCCGAATTAATAAACTTTAAACTTTTTACAATTTTTGTCAGGTTAACACATGTGTTTTTTAAGGTAGGTGGTCACTTTTTCTAAAAAATATTTTCTAATCCTTTTTGCATAAAAAAAGTAATTTCTAATGAAATCTAATTTTTAAAAAAAGTTTTTCTAATGAGTTTTAATTTCTAAAAAAAAATTTTCTAATGAGTTTCATAATGAGTTTAGGGTAAAAGTGCAACAAACAAAAATTTTGATATAAAAAATAAATCTAAAAAAAGTTTTTTAAAAAGTTGTGATTTCTAATATTTATTTTCCTAAAATTTGTAAAAATCCATAATTTTTTATAAAAGTTACAAATGTGGTAAAAAAAACTAAAATTCAAAAAAATTATCATATTTTCTCTTTTTAACTCATAATTCTGTTTACATAATTAGTTACCTTTCGAAAAAGAAGAGAAATTTTTATAAAATAACTATTTGTTAACAAAAATTTTGTTCTTAAGAAAAAATAATTCTCATCATTTTTAGAATTATAATTTGTATAATTTCTAATAATTTTTTATTACAATTTTTCAACGAAATTTCATGTATTTTTTTTTAAAGAATTAACAAATTTTTGTAAACTTTATTTTTTAATCACGTACCTATTAATTGTTATTATAGAAATTAAATATAGTTAGGAAGAAAATTTTTTGAAATTTTTCTTTATTTAATTTTCCTTTCTTGAAAAGAAATTTTTAGAAAATAACCTTTATTAGAAGAAAGAAAATTAGAAAATCACCTTCATTAGAAAAATGTTTTTTAGAAATTCACTTTTATTAGAAAAAATAATTTTAGAAAATAAAAAATTAGAAAATACGTTTTAGAAAAACTGTACCCCAATCATTTTTTAAATGACGAAGTTAGCTCTTCTTGTTTAATTGTTTTGAACCAACTTCAGTTTTAGAAAAATTACATGTGTTAACCTGACAAAAAAAGTAAAAAGTTAATTAAGTTAATTAATTCGAAAAATAGCTTCGGGACCAAAAAAAATCTTTTTCCAGTGAGTGTATCTAGTGATCAATTAATTATTGCCCAAGTTTCGTAATTTTTCATTTTTCTGGGCAGAAGTTATTTACATTTTAAAATCGTGAAAATAAGCAAAGTGCCAGTTTTAATTGCTTTTTTTAGCATTTATGAAGAGGAAAGGAAGAAAGTGTTAAGAAAAACTAAAAGTTAATCACAGGTACTTTGTATTTCATAAGGTTTTATTCAATTTAATGATTTCTATTTCTCACATTTAGTGAATGAAATTTGCAAAAATAGGTTATTTACCAGGTGAATTTTAAAATCGTTTTTTATTTAATATTTCTTATTAATAATTGTTTTTACCAATTTATAATAATGAAATAATTCATTTTTAGTAAAATCTAAATTTTTGTTTACGTTTTTATAATAAATTATATGTTTTCTTTAATATTTTCTAACAGATGAAAATATGTGACAGTTTTTACGACTTCATATACTTCAGATGCTTATTTTATAATAAATATAAAAAATATTTTAAAAATTCGTTTTGTTCGGTAATCCTAATACCTTTAAAATCATTCCTGCAAAATATTACAATTCTTTAAAATTAGTCGGCAACGACTTTAGTCGAAATAATTTCATAATTTCTTTATTTTCTCCCAGGCAAGCCATAAGAACAACAATTCAAATACAATATATAACAAGATATACATATACATATAATATACTAAAGAAAAAACATACATAAAATAATAATTACAAAACATCTTCAACAGTTAAAAAATAATCCTCAATATAACATACCAACACAAAAATAAATAAATAAATAAAAATTAATAAAAATAAAAATTTATCAATGGCAAGAGCAATAACAACGAGATTCTACTCTTCCAATAAAAATAAATATTTATATAATTTGAGCTTAAAAGCTTTTGGATTCTCAATAGTAGTAATAGAGCTAGGAAGAGAATTCCACAAATTAGTTGCAGTTATCATAAAAGAATTACTATATCGTTCAGTTTTATGTGATGGTATTCTAAATAAATTAGGACACCTTACATTTCTTGAAGTTACATCATTTCTAAAAATAAATTTTTCATACAAATATGAAGGTTTCTTAGTATTTAAGACAACTTGTGTAAAACAACCAACAAACCAAAGTCTTCTTTTCTTAACACTAAGCCATCCAAGTTTTAACCTATATGGAGTTACATGTTCATCTTTTTTTAAGTTGAAAATGAATCTTATACATGTATTAAGTAGGAATGACTCAATAATTTGAATTATTTGAATCGGCAATAAATTTTTTCAGTGTAGCATTCTCTAAAACGTTAGGTTTAAGGGGTTGTTAAAAAGGGTTATGAGAAAATTGGGTCCAAAGGGGTCTTAAATAAGTTTTCTGGAAGCAATGAGACTTATAGGAGGTCCAAATGGGTCAAAAGTGGGTCTTAAATTTTGACTCGACACTGCGGAATGAGACGGACAGAAAGTCTTTAAAGAAAAAATATATGAAATAAGTGGTCAATGTTGGGAGAAGAAGAAAAAAGTTGGTGAATCTTAAAAACACAAAGGAATTAAGAAAGGAGAGATGTATCAGGAAATGAAGAAAGAAGTCTCCTCTTAGGAGGAGAAGAAGTAAAACGAAAGAATAAGATCCCGCGGTTTTGAGAACTCGTATTTACGTCATAAAGTTCCAAAGCTTTGTATGCTCTGTGCCTCTCATCTAGCGATTCCTTCTTTTCTCTCTCTCTCTCTCTCTCTCTCTCTCTCTCTCTTTCTCTCTCTCATTCCCATCACACTTTTTCTTCCCTGTCTTTCACTCTTTGTAGCACCTGCCTACCAGCTACGCAGTTACCCCTTTCTCTCTCTCTCTCGTGGGGGGAGGGCAGACACCCGACGAGGGTGGAAAATGAGACAAAGGGATGCTGCAATGATAAAACAGAAAGAGAGGGTGCGGAGGGTAAATTGTGTAGCGAGAGGAATGACTTGCAAGTTGAGCGCCTGCGCGAGTCCAAGGGAATAGTGAACACGAACAGTCGTAGCCGGTGGTGCCGGGGGGCAAAGACTCCTTGCTCATAGTGAATGTTTCGCGCGATTTCCAAGTCACGGGGCACGTCACGTATGACCGCCAATTTGCCCCGGCTAATTTCTCAAGAAAAAAAGAAAGAAAAATTTCACACTCACACACACACCTATCGACTCTATCGTTAATTCACCATCCCTCTCACCCTTCATCATTTTACAGTGCCGTTTACTATTTATACAAGTTTTTTAAATTTGTGATTGAAGGAAATTTTTGTTTTGAAGCACAAATTTTTTGTTTTTAAATATAGTCCCAAGGGAGGTTTTTTTTTTTTTTGGGTTGTTTGACCAAAAAAAAAAGGAAGTGAGGAAGCTGGCCTCAATTTTGTTGAGAGAGAGAAAAAAAACTATTAGCAAGTCTGACGGATCGCCTGTGATAATGCTCGTCTGCTGTCTGATCATAGCCGGTAAGTTCCATGGACTATTACTTCGTCTGTAATGAATATTTCGCCGGCTCAACGTTTGGAAAACGTGTTTCGTGTGCACGCGAGTCGCCAATTTCTTCCTAAGGAAATTATGATTAGTTGAATCACGATATTTTACCATTTTCTCTTCCCTCTATTCTCAGAGGCATTGAAATTTGCAAAACTGTGGACAGTTGGTGTCTTCAAAATTCTTTGAAAAAAGTTAAAAAATAAAAACTTTTGTTTACGTAACTACACTGGAAAAAAAAATTTATCTGATTCAAATAACCGATTATTTGACCATTAACAAATAAATATTTTCTTGAATCAAAAAATTTTCAAATAATTTTGAATAATAATTAGAATCAATTTAAAAGTATTTCCTTCAAATACTGAAATATTTGACTCAAATACAATTTATTTCTCTATTCTCTGAAACTGAAAAGTATTTCCTTCAAATACTGAAATATTTGACTCAAATACAATTTATTTGATTCGAATAAAAATTATTTGATTCAAGTAAATATTTATTTGTTAATAGTCAAATAATCGGTTACTTGAGTCAGATAAATTTTTTTTCAGTGTAAATAAAGGTTTTCAGTTTCAACTTTTTCAAAGAATTTGTCAAATTCATCTGTGTTTTTCTTCTTTTACAAATTTATAAATTATTATATAATTAGTAGATTTATTTATAAATCTACTGACGAAAAATTAAGATCCTAAAAAGTCTCCAAGTTAATAATTTTCTAAAGGAAAAATTTGTGACAATTTCTTAATGTGTCTCTCAATATTTCGTTAATGGAAAATAAATAATGTTGATTCGCGTCAATTTTCTTTAATTGAAAAAGAAATCATTTGAGTTGAACTAAAATTGTCTATAATTGAAGAATATAACTCTTATTGAGGGATTAAAATTTTATTATTGTAGACATATCGTCGAGAGTTCGTTGACCCTCTCTGTGTCTCAATTCTCTATTCTCTGAAACTGAATTAATAAAATTTGACTAATATCAAGTGAATATTCTCAGGATTTTAATCGGAGGAATTTAATTGGAAATTGGTTAAGAAAAATTTAGTTACACTGAAAACAAAAATTTATTTGATTCAAGTAAATATTTATTTGATAATAGTCAAATAATCGGTTATTTGAGTCAGATAAATTTTATTTCCAGTGTAATCGAGACTAAAAGAATAAAGAATGAAACAATTTAATGAATTATTGAAATAATTAAAATTATCGCGGCTATTTTTTAGTTTCATTTATCTTAAATTAACTGTCAATGAAATTTGACTTAACATAATTAAAAAATAACATAATAAATACATAAAAAAATACAATAAACATAATAAATACATAAAAAATACAATAAACATAATAAATAACATAAGTAAAAATTAATAAAAATTCAATGATTTTGGCACAGTAAGCGAAAAAAATCTTGATTTAAAAATTTAACCTATGATCATTAAAGAAAATTGTTATAGAATATATTTAGAAATGTCCTCAATTTCTTTTTTAATTTTATCCTTTATTTAAGATTTTTCGAGAAATTATTAACATTATTACTCTTTCAATTTTGAAATAAATCTATTAATAATTCAAATTGGTTAAAACTCATCAATTGAATATGGAAAATTGAACTATCAATTCAATTAGCAATATTTCCATTTTTAATTTAGTTAAAAATTAGTAATTATTAGCTGAACGTATTTTTTACGTTTGGAAAAATTAACTAGTTTTTCGTAGCTAATTCAATAAGTCAAGTATTATTAATTTTTAGTTATTTTTTTTTACTATTATTGCTAATCTAAATTACTGTAAATATTAGTAAAATTTTAATTTTTTGATTCCTGAATTTAAATCAGTTAAAAATAACCGATTTAGAAGCAAAAAGTCTGTCACTGATTCAGAAAGTAATATTTTTAGTGACAATTAGTTAAAAATGACTGATATTTTGGTAATATTTTTTTTTCTTTTTGACTAATTCAATTAGTCGAGTTTAGGGATTTTTTAGTACCTAATTTTTAAACTGATTTTTAATAATAAAGAAAATAATTTAAAATTTCTAATCATAATACAATAATAATTTTTTTTTAATTTTCGAAAAATAATTTAAATTTTAAAAATAAAATTTCATTTTTAAAAATGTATGTATCGATCAATATGTTTCAAAAATTTTTGTAGGAAACTCTCCGAAATTAAACTTTTTACTGTTTAAAATTAAGATTTGGTCAAATTAAAACTAAGACATTTGGCTACCTACCGTTTTAGAAAAATTAAGAATTCCAAATAAATGGATCCCATCGTTTGCACACAATCAGACAAGGACTAAAAATTCTTAAATTAGTTTTTGTTGCATAGAAAATTAAAAAAAAATCACTCGATTCATAGATTCTTAAAAATGAAATTTTATTTTTAAAATGTAAATTTTTTTGTCGAATATTAAGAAAAAATTCTTCAATATTCAATAATTTAAACATTTTTTTCAATTCTCGTCAAAATTTCAATTATTGTTATAAATTAATACAATTCTTCTTAAAAATTCAAATATATTTAAAAACTTGAATAAAATTCTTGTTAAAATTTCATAGAAATTCAATAATTTATGAAATTTTTTAATAAATTTCTATGAAATAATTTAATTATTTTCATAAATAATAAAATTTTCACGTGAGTTCAATTATTTAATATACAAAATTTTATAAAATTTTTTGAAAAATATCAATTATTTAAAAAGATTTTTATAAAATTCGTCGCATAAATCAATTATTTAAAAACAATTTAACAAAGTTCTTTACAAGACTTGAATTCTTTTTATAAATAATAAAATTCTTCACTGAAATTCAATTATTTTAATTAATTTTGGATACAATATTTTAATCAAATTCCTCGAAAAAATGTAATTATTCTTATAAATTTTATTAAAATTTGTCAAAAGAATTCAATTATTTAAAAATTTGTTGATAAAATTCTGTATGAGAATTCAATTTTAACAAACATTCAATTATTCAATCAATTATGTATTTTTCAATTTAAATAAATGAATTTTTCTAGAATTTTCTAATCAAAATTGATTAAAAAATGAAATTACCGAATAATCGATTTCTTGTTTATGAAAATAATTGAATAATAATTCAATTATTTATTATTATTTTATTTATTATTTATTATTTTTTTTTTTTTTTTTTTTTTATTATTATAAAATTGGATGCAATAGCATCCAATTTTATTACAATTTTTTCAAATAATTGAATTTTGTTGGGAAAATTTACTACTTTTAAAAATAATTGAATTCTTGAGAAGGATTTTATTAGGATTTTTGTAAATAGTTAAATTTTTGTTGAAAAATTTTATGGTTATTTAAATCATAACAAAACATGAAGAAGGTTATCGCCTTCTTTATGTTTTGTAATAATATTCTTATAAATTGTTGAGTTTCAAAAAGGTTTGAATTTGAATTTTCTGAAGAATTTAAATTCCCGTGGAAAAGTAATAATTAAATACTTATTTGAAAATTTAGTTATTGATGTTTTTAAATAATTTTACAAGTAATGAAATTTGTAAATAAATTTAATAGAACTTTTTTTGAGTATCTAATAATTTTGAGAGTGAATCAGAATATTTTTTATGGTCAGGGAAAAGGTGAGAATTTTGTCTGGAAATCAAGAAAAAGTCACGGAAAAATAAAATTAAATATTTGTGGCAACCCACAATTACGAAATTTTTAATAAATTTCTTTGAAATCATTCAATTATATTCATAAATACTAAAATTTTCACGTGAGTTTAATTATTTAATATATGGGGCAAAATTCCTCAATTGTCCTAACTTAAAATTGAAAGTCTTCAAATCGGGTTGATTTTTGCACAAACTTTAGTACTATAGGGGAGTACTTTATCCACAAAATATTAAAATATTTTATTAAAAATTGTAGAGGGGGGAGGGGGTTAAAGTTTTTGGTAACGTGTTAACAGTGGATTCTTATAGCTAATGTAGCTAAAAAACAGTAGAGTGGACAAAATTTTGCCCTATATGTTTTCGAAAGGTTTTTTCCTCCTCTTTCGAATTGTGTAAAAAAAAAATTTTTTTATTAACAATTTAAGTTAATTTTTTCAAAATTAAAAATATTTTTGACTTTTTTTTTAAAATCGGCATTTTTTTTTTCTTTTTTTTTTGGATTAAAATAAAGCTTATTATATGTACTTTCCATACCCCTTTGGTAAAAAATGCCGTTTTTTTTTTGTTTTCGAATTATTAATTAATTAATTAATAAAAATTTGTTAAAAATTATTAAAAAATGAAATACTTTTTAAGCAAATAAACTTTTTTTAATTATGAGCTTATCATCGTAAAGCTGCTTAAATTCCGCATCCAACGAGTATAAATACATCTATTTTTATAAATAATTGTTTAATAAACAAATAATTGAAAATTTATTTATTAATTTTTTGAAAAAAAAACAATTTCTTTCTTCATTTTTGCTTTAAAATACAGATCAATATGTGTACATTCAATACCGGTTTAGGAAAAAATGACGCTTGATTAGTTTTCAAATAATTAATCATTTAATTAGTTAATTAACTCATTAATAGTAGTAAAAAATTACTAAAAAATTAAATATTTTTCAAGAAAATAAACTTTTCTTAATTACGAGTTTGTCATCGGAAAGCTTACCAAATTCTGCATCCAACAATCATAAACTCAACTGTTTTTTATAAATAATTATTAATTAAATAAAAAATTTATTATTTATTTATTAATTTTTTGAAAAAGGGATATTTTTTTATTTTTCCTTTAAAATAAGGCTTAATATATTTACTTTCGATACCCGATTAGGAAAAGTTACAATATTTTTTGTTTTCGTATTATTTATTAATTAATTAATAAAAAATTAGTTAAAAAAATTAATAATTTACAAAAAACTTTACTTAATTTTGAGCTTTCCAACGTAAAGCTTAACAAATTCCGCATCCAACATGTCTATTTTTTATTAATTAATTAATAAATAATACGAAAACAAAAAATATTGTAACTTTTCCTAATCGGGTATCGAAAGTAAATATATTAAGCCTTATTTTAAAGGAAAAATAAAAAAAATATCCCTTTTTCCAAAAATTAATAAATAAATAATAAATTATTTATTTAATTAATAATTATTTATAAAAAACAGTTGAGTTTATGATTGTTGGATGCAGAATTTGGTAAGCTTTCCGATGACAAACTCGTAATTAAGAAAAGTTTATTTTCTTGAAAAATATTTAATTTTTTAGTAATTTTTTACTACTATTAATGAGTTAATTAACTAATTAAATGATTAATTATTTGAAAACTAATCAAGCGTCATTTTTTCCTAAACCGGTATTGAATGTACACATATTGATCTGTATTTTAAAGCAAAAATGAAGAAAGAAATTGTTTTTTTTTCAAAAAATTAATAAATAAATTTTCAATTATTTGTTTATTAAACAATTATTTATAAAAATAGATGTATTTATACTCGTTGGATGCGGAATTTAAGCAGCTTTACGATGATAAGCTCATAATTAAAAAAAGTTTATTTGCTTAAAAAGTATTTCATTTTTTAATAATTTTTAACAAATTTTTATTAATTAATTAATTAATAATTCGAAAACAAAAAAAAACGGCATTTTTTACCAAAGGGGTATGGAAAGTACATATAATAAGCTTTATTTTAAGGCAAAAAAAAAAGAAAAAAAAAATGCCGATTTTCAAAAAAAAGTCAAAAATATTTTTAATTTTGAAAAAATTAACTTAAATTGTTAATAAAAAAATTTTTTTTTTACACCATTCGAAAGAGGAGGAAAAAACCTTTCGAAAACATATAGGGCAAAATTTTGTCCACTCTACTGTTTTTTAGCTACATTAGCTATAAGAATCCACTGTTAACACTTTACCAAAAACTTTAACCCCCTCCCCCCTCTACAATTTTTAATAAAATATTTTAATATTTTGTGGATAAAGTACTCCCCTATAGTACTAAAGTTTGTGCAAAAATCAACCCGATTTGAAGACTTTCAATTTTAAGTTAGGACAATTGAGGAATTTTGCCCCATATATAAAATTTTACAAAATTTTTTAAAAAAAAATCTGTCCGCCCTCCGGGCGGACACATTCTCATCCGCGCTTCGCGCGGGGGCTCGCTTCGCTCGCTAGTTTCAGCGCGCCTCGGGGCGCGCAAATTTTGGTCGTCGCGCTTCGCGCTCCGAAGATTCATTCGCACGTCGCGCTTCGCGCTCCGGTCGTATTGCGCGCTTCTCGCGCAAATGGCTCGCTTAGCTCGGTGTAGTTTGCAATTGCTATATATTATTTGCGTTCCTGTTATTACTTCTCCTTGTGTATGGAAAATCCTATTAGCAATGTCATTTAAAGAAATTAAGATAACATATAATGATTTCTCGCAAAATAATATTTCGCTATGGTATGAGTACAATATCTTGTACAAGAACTTGTTTCAATTTCTTATGCTGAGAATGGTATATTTCTTGTTCAAGATCTTGTACAATTTCCTGTACAAGATATTATACGGAGATTTTTAGTAGGGTATTGTGGTCTTGACCTGAATTCAGTCAACTAAGAGACGTGTTAGAAACAAAATATATTTATCAAGTCGCTAAAATATTTGCTTGTCTTAAAGTTACTACGACTTTAAGGTTTACATTCTCATCAAATATGTTTTAATTTAAAGCTTTTCTATTCTGGACTCTCCTTAAGGGGCTTTCTACAACAGGTTTTTTTCAACGACACGAGCAAAATGCACCATGCAAAATAGTTGCGCCTATAAAGTGAATTTTTGCTTTCGATAAATCATTATTCTAGTGGGATATTTAAAATTAATTAAAATTTAAAAATAACGTAGGGGAAAGGGCCCCAAGATGGACATTTCCTATAAAATTTTTGTTTAAAGTGCGTCTTCTCAATTGTTTTATTTTTGTTGTTTGTATAGACAAAGATTTTTATACATATTTGAAAAATAAAACCAGTTTTTTTCTACTGCGCATATCACCTGAATTTTTTCTCAAAAAAAGTTTTATTTCCGATTTTTCTCAAGTAGATAAAGTTATTTAAATCTTTGATTTTAGATAGGTTTTTATCATCATAATATTATTTACTTATCATATAATAATATTTTTAAATGATTTTATTAATATTTTGTTTGTATATAATTTTTTTCTGGGTTTCAAAATATGGTGTCATTTACCATAAGATGGACACTTTCGAGACCCTAAGATGGACACCACATTTCAATGTATTTATTTTCATACATTCGTCAAGAAATAAAATTAAACTCGTTTAATATCGTTACCAATGTCCGAATTTTGACTACGATGATTCTGCTTAGAATTGCAGATTTTATTACTTTGTTACTCTTAACTTGTCAAATTAAAGTTAAATATGTTATATTTTTTATTCTCAAGTTAAAAAATTAAGATTTTTAATAATGTTATTCCTAGTAAATAGAATAAAATGATTAAACATTAGTTTAAAAATTAATACAGGATGTTCATTCTTAGGCTGGAGTCCCATGGTAGCGATTTGCGTTGCGTTTTGTAACTAGGCCATGAGTGTGAGAGAGATACAGATATGTGTTTGCTCTATTTGCACTTATTGTCTAGTTACAAAACGCAAAGCAAGATGCTGCCATCGGAAACCACCCTTAAGCTCACGATTATGGTTCCGGTTAAAGATCCTATTATGCCTAAGAATTTACTTTAATACTGTGAAGAATTTATGACTAGAAAATTTTTTACCGTTTGGCTGCGTAAGGGTACAGTCCCATGTTGAGCAGAAAACACAACGCAAAGCAGCATTCAGTGAGAGTAAAAAGGGTAGTGATATCTGACTATCATTCTTGTACTCACAAAATTCTGCGTTCCATTGTGTTTTCTGCTCAGCATGGGACTGCACCCTAAGGCCCAAAAACTTATAAAAAAAAATTATAATTGTTTTTTGTTGTACAAAAAAGTGTTAAAAGTAAAAGTTATTTATTTTTACTTATATCTTAAGGAAAAAAAATTTTAAAAATAATTTTTTTGAAAATTGTAAAAAATTCAAAATTTTGAACATTTCAAAATATTGTATTTTTGTTGTTTTTTGTTGAAATAGGCTGTCCAACAAACTTAAATTGTCTATAAAAAATAAGCATTCCCTGAAAATTTAATTAAATTTCATTAATTTTCCTCAGAGATATACCATTTTTAAAAATTCAACAAAATTTTAAAATTCAACAAAATTTGTCTGCTTAATATCAACAAGGATACATTTAAATCAAGTTAAAGAGTAAAAAAAATATATTTTTGTCCTACCTGCACGGAAAGTATGTCATTTCGGGCACTTAGAGCGGGCGCAAAGTAACTCATTACCACCCAGGGGTAGGTGAAGCGGGCGCAAAATATTTTGCGCCCGCTTCCCCAACCGTTGAGCAAGCAAAAGAGTATTTTGAGCCCACATGTTAATTATTAGATTTTGTTAATTAAAATGTTAAATTTTCTATTTTTTTTTATGTTGACTATAAAAATGCAAACATTATCAACTTGTTTTATTTTGTCTAGAAAAATGTGCAATTTTTTTCGATTTTCTTTAAAAAAAATTATAACACATTTGGTTTTCTTCACATTTCGGATAAAAAAATTGGCAATTACTATATTTCCAGAATACATTGTTGTCTTATTTCTATATTAAAACTTGTATCATTATAGACTTCAAAGAGTTAACATTTATATAGAGTTTAATTTTTAACTAATATGAGTGTTTAATCGTTCGTGCCCTAAATGAGATACTTTCCCTGCAGTTTGGACAAAAAATTATGTTAGCATCATAGGCGCAAAGGTGATTACGACTCTGGCGAAATTTCGGGACCTCGGGTCACAATTTCGCCATCGTCGCAATCACCTATTTTGTGCCCTTGATACGAAAATAACTATTGATTCAAAAATAATAACTTTAAAACTTAAAAAAAAAAAAAAAAAAAAAATACAAAAAAGTGTCGAAAGGAAAAGTTGTTTGTTTTTGCGCATATTTTAAGGAAAAAAATAAAAAAAAATATTTTTTTGAAAAATGTCAAAAAAACAAAATTTTGAAAATTTCAAAATTTTGTATTTTTGTTGTTTTTTGACGAAATGGGCTGCCCAACGAACTTAGGCTTCATTTTTACGGACTAAGAAAGTGTGCCAAATTTCAAGTCGATTCATTAAAATTCATTCGAGTTATCGTCGAGACAAATTTTTCTACAGACAGACGACAGACAGACAGACAGACAGACAGACACTTTTCTAAAAACCATTTTTTTGGAATCAGGGGGTCATGAAACGTAAAGATTTATCAAAATTAGACAATGCTCAAAATCGCACAAATCCAAGACTTTCTCATTTTTGATGAGAATGTAATAATTATTTAAAAAGATTTTTATAAAATACGTCGCATGAATCAATTATTTAAAAAAAATTTAATAAAGTTCATTACAAGAATTGAATTATTTTTATAAATAATAAAATTCTTCAGCGAAATTCAATTCTTTTAGAAAAATTTTAATAACATTTTTGGAACTTTTGTAAAATTATTTTCATGAATAATAAATAACACTCATTGCAGGATTTTAATTAATTTTGGGTACAATATTTTAAACAAATTCCTGGAAAAATATAATTATTCTAAAAAATTTTATTAAAATTTGTCAAAAGAATTCAATTATTTAAAAATTTATGGATAAAATTCTGTATGAGAATTCAATTTTAACAAACATTCAGTTATTTAATAAATTATGTATTTTTTAATTTAAATAATTGAATTTTTCCAGAATTTTCTTAACAAAATTGATTAAAAAATGAAATTACCGAATAATCGATTTATTGTTTATGAAAATAATTGAATAATTGGAATAAATTTTATTAGAATTTTTCAAATAATTAAATTTTTTTGAAAAAATTTACTACTTTTAAAAATAATTGAATTCTTGCAAAGGATTTTATTAGGATTTTTGTAAATAATTAAATATTTGTTGAAAAATTTGATGGTCATTTAAATTATAACAAAACATGAAGAAAGTAATCGCCTTCTTTATGTTTTGTAATAATATTCTTATAAATTGTTGAGTTTCAAAAAGGTTTGAGTTAAATGTTCTGAAGAATTTTAATTCCCGTGGAAAAGTAATAATTAAATACTTATTTAAAAATTTAGTTATCGATGTTTTTGAATAATTTCACAATTAATGAAATTTTTAAATAAATTTAATAGAACATTTTTTTGAGTATCTAATAATTTTTAAAGTAAATCAGAATATTTTTTATGGTCGGGGAAAAAGTGAGAATTTTGTCTGGAAATCAGGGAAAAGTTAGGAAAAAATAAAATTCAATATTTGTGGCAACCCTGTCCCATGATTTTTTGCAAATTTTTTCATCAAGCGGTTTAAGAGTTACAGGTTTTTGAAAAAAACACGTTTTTCACGTAATTTTTTTTTAATGCTTATAATTCAGACAAAAGTTTATCAAACTGAACGCTCTTATAATGAAAATTTTTGTGTTTTCACAAAAAACATGAGATTTTATTTTTAAAATTTAATTTTTTCGTCGAAAATGTAAAAGATTTTTTTTTACATTTTTATTAAAAACTACGTGAAAAACAAAATTTTTTATTGTAAGAGCGTTCAATTTGATCAATTTTTGTCCGAGTTATAAGCATTTCGAAAAAAAATTACGTGAAAAACGTGCTTTTTCAAAAACCTGTAACTCTTAAACCGCTTGATGAAAAAATTTGCAAAAAATCATGGTGACTAATTTCAACGAGCTCTAAAAGAAAAAAAAATATTTGAAAAAAATCGGAGATGCAAAAGTCAAATGGTGTTCGACTTGGCGTGGAATGCCCCATGTATGTGTTGGTGAGCGTAAAATATATATAATGTAATATAATATAGTACGGGCATTGTAGTTGATTGCAATTTATGGACTATATTTAGGAAGGTCAAAGGAGTTCACTCATTTTTATTTCGCTGTATATGTATGAGTTTACTTTTTTCCGTGGACAAAAACCCGTTGATATTCGAAAAAAGCGGGCTAGTCGGCAATATTGGAAATCGATATGTGCTTTAAGTATGCAAACGCTGAAGAACAAGTCACTTTCAAGCTCGATAAATCTAGTTCGACTGTTCTCGCGAGCTCTAGTGTATATTTATTTTACGACATGATCCCGCTGCAAACACACAATCTTGATTTACACGTTTCTTCCTTCCCGCAATTGCCCCTCTGAATTCTGTTTTCGAAAATTTTATATTAAAAAATCCCTGTATATACGTATTTAAAAAATATTTTTAAAAATTCAGTAAATTTCTATTATTTCCTCCGTATATTTTTTGTCGTCTGTTTTTGAGGGGAATTTCCGGTCAAGAGTTCCGAAAAAAAACTATTTTTTGTATGCTTATTGAATTTTTTTTTGTACGAGAACAATTTTTTTAATAAATTACTGTCGAAAAAATTAATTTAAGTTTTACAGTCATTTGAAACTGCTCAAAAATTTAATTTTTTAGTGTTTTAAATTAAAATCCTTCCTTCCATTATTTATAATGGCGAAGAATTTTACCACTTTGAAAGATAATTTAAATTTTGAAGAGAAATTAGAAAAATTTTTGAACATAATTAAATTTCTGTAAACATTTTTAACTTCTGTAGAATTCAAATTTTTTAGTTTTTTTTTGACAAAAATTTTCTCTAAAACCATTATTTTTACTAATTAATAATATACATACTAAAAATGTAAACAATTTCTGAAGAATTTGAATTAATACAATTTTTCGAAAACCTAAGATTTGAAAAATTTTTCTATAATAAATTTAAAATTGAAACTTTATAAAATTTCAAGTTAAAACTTTTTGAAGTCGATCTATTTACAAAAATGTTAAACGCGCCAGTTTGAAAATTGAATTAATTTTGAAATATTTAATAATTTCTATGTAAGAATTTTACGATAGTTTTTGAAGAATTAGGTTATTTAAAAAGAAATTACTGTCAGAAATAGGAAAAATGTAGTAACAATAATACCTTTTAACAATAAAAGTTTAAAAAAAGTGTTTTTTTTTTCACCAATTCGAAACCAGAAAGTTCCCTTAATGAATGAAAGTTTAATTGTCCTAAAACATTAGTAAAGAGGTGAAACTGTCTCTGGTGGTTAGAAGTTGTTTACAAAATGAAAAAGCTGAGTCTTAGTCACATGGGAGCATTCGCGTGGACATTTCTCGAAAGTGAAATAAATACTTTGGGAAGCAGATAGTTTGAATAAAATACACACGCGAGTATTACTTTTTCTGTTTATTTGTTTTTTTTTAAACGAACCAAAATTATGTGTATAATTTATCTAAAAGTTTTTATTCAATTCATTTAGGTTCAATAAATTTTAATCTATATTCCAAGATTCTATTGCTGCTAATATATGTGCTCAAATAGTTTACTAGTCAATATTTGTAAATCTGTTATCAGTTTTAGCAAAATATTAAATCAATACTGAGTCGTGCAAATAATGGAGATTTGTATTTGATCGGCTGCTCACATTGATCCAATAACTACTTTAGCGTCAAGTATAGACTATATATATTTCTCGCCAGCATGCAATATATGTATATATCTATATCTATATTATAAATAGATTTCGTCGCTGTTACAAGATTTTTTTACCTACAGGTCAAGACTTGACCTGTAGGTTTTCTGCTCCCAAAATTTGGGGCAATTTTAAGGGCAGTTTAAACATAGACGTCAAAAATTTAAAAACAATTCTCTCTATCCTCAAAGTTTAGGTCAATTTTTAGGTCAGTTTTGACCTATTTTTAACCTACAGGTCAAATTCTAAGGACGCCATATAGTATATTTAAGATAACTCTAGGTCAGAATGTTGATCAATTTTTATCTATTTTTAAAATTATAATTATATTATTACTATTATTATTATTTTTTTTTTAATTCTAAGTTCCTTCTATAGTACCTATATTAAAAATAACTTCAGGTCTATGCATAGATCAATTTTGATCTATTTAATTCAATTATAAATTTCAGACTTTTATTTTAATATTTCCTTTTATCAATTATTATCAGGATTGCCACAGGTCAGGGAAGTCAGGGAAAAGTCAGAGATTTTTAGTAAAAGTACTGGAGAAAATCGAAATTCAAAAATTCATGGAAAAACTCTAAATTTTGATGTTTTTTTGTTTCCCCTGTAAACTATAAAAATAACCACGAATTTTAATACAAAACCATCAATTTTTTCTATTGCAGACAATAATTTCTTTTTTAATTACTTAATTTTCAAAGAACTATCAGAAAATTATGACTTATAAATTATGTAATAAACAATTTTTACAATTTTCATAAATACGAGATTGATAAAAGAATTTAAATTAAAAATACCAAAAAAATTTCATTTTGGAAAAGTTACAAACAATTACGGAAATTCAATTATTTTCAAAAGTAATAACATTTTTCGCAGAAATTCAATTGTATTCAAAAATTTAAAAAAATTCTGTTCATTTCAATTATATCTTTAAATATAAAAAAATTCTTCTCCAAAATTCAATTATGTTCAACATTATTCTAAAAATTCTCGTCAAAATTTCAATTATCTTTAAAAATAATAAAATTCTTCAATATTCAATTATTTTTAAACAATTTTCAAAATTCTCGTCAAAATTTCAATTATTGTTATACATAATACCATTCTTCTTCAAAATTCAAATATATTTAAAAACTTGAATAAAATTTTTGCCAAATTTTTTCAGAAATTCAATAATTTATGAAATTTTTAATAAATTTCTTTGAAATAATTCAATTATTTTCATAAATAATAAAACTTTCACAAGAATTCAATATTATTTAATATAAAAAATTTTAAATAATTTTTCGAAAAATATCAATTATTTAAAAAAAAATTTATAAAATTCGTCGCAAGAGTTCAGTTATTGAAAAAAAAATTTAACAAAGCTCTTTTCAAGAATTCAAATATTTTTAGAAATAGTAAAAATTCTTCACCGAAATTCAATTATTTTTACAAACTTCAATAAAAATCGTTGGAAAAATTAAATTATATTCAAAAGTAATAAAATTCTTCGCAGAAATTCAATTGTGTTCGAAAATTGTCAAAATTTCAATTATCTTTATAAATAGTAAAATTCTTCAATATTCAATTATTTTTAAAACAATTTTTAAAATTTTGTCAAAATTTCAATTATTGTTATAAATAATACAATTCTTCTTCAAAATTCAAATATATTTAAAAACTTGAATAAAATTCTTGTTAAAATTCCACAGAAATCCAATAATTTATGAAATTTTTAATAAATTTCTTTGAAATAATTCAATTATTTTCGTAAATAATAAAATTTTGACAAGAATTCAATTTTTTAATATAAAAAATTTCGAACAATTTTTCGAAAAACAGCAATTATTTTAATAGAATTTTATAAAATTCGTCGCATGAATCAATTATTTAAAAAAAATTCAACAAAGTTCTTTACAAGAATTTAATTATTTTTATAAATAATAAAATTCTCCACCGAAATTCAATTATTTTTATAAACTTGAATAAAATTCGTTAGAAAAATTAAATTATTTTCAAAAGTAACGAAATTCTTCTCAGAAATTAAATTATGATCAAAAATTGTCAAAATTTCAATTATCTTTATAAATAATAAAATTCTTCAATATTCAATTATTTTAAAAGAATTTCAAATTCTCGTCAAAATTTCAATTATTGTTATGAATAATACAATTCTTCTTCAAAATTCAAATATATTTAAAAACTTGAATAAAATTCTTGTCAAAATTTCACAGAAATTCAATAATTTATGAAATTTTTAATAAATTTCTTTAAAATAATTCAATTATTTTCATAAATAATAAAGTTTTCACGTGAGTTTATTATTTAATATTATTTAATATTATTTAATATTATTTTATTATTTAATATACAAAATTTTATAAAATTTTTTGAAAAATATCAATTATTTAAAAGGAATTTTATAAAATTCGTCGCATGAATCAATTATTTAAAAAAAATTTAATAAAGTTCTTTACAAGAATTGAATTGTTTTTATAAATAATAACATTCTTCACCGAAATTCAATTATTTGAGAAAAATTTTGTAACATTTTTGGAAATTTTTTAAAATTATTTTCATGAATAATAAAACTCATTGCAGGATTTTAATTAATTTTGGATACAATAGTTTAATCAAATTCCTCGAAAAATGTAATTATTATTAAAAATTTTATTAAAATTACCAAATTACGTTGCACTTATACGTTTATGATATTAATAATAATAATGTTAGTGCGGCCAAATAAATAAATAAAATATTTTAAGTTTTCTTATAGTACTATTGTACGAATGGGCATTGCCCGTATATTTCTGAATAAATAAATAAATAAATAAAATTTGTCAAAAGAATTCAATTATTTAAAAATTTGTTGATAAAATTCTTTATGAGAATTTAATTTTAACAAACATTCAACTATTCAATAAATAATTTATTTTTCAATTTAAATAATTGTATTTTTCTAGAATTTTCTAATAAAAATTGATTAAAAAATGAAATTACCGAATAATCGATTTATTGTTTATGAAAATAATTGAAATATTGCATCCAATTTTATTACAATTTTTTCAAATAATTGAATTTTGTTGGGAAAATTTACTACTTTTAAAAATAATTGAATTCTTGGGAAGGATTTTATTAGGATTTTTGTAAATAATTAAATTCTTGTTAAAAAATTTTATGGTTATTTAAATCATAACAAAACATAAAGAAGGTGATCGCCTTCTTTATGTTTTGTAATAATATTCTTATAAATTGTTGAGTTTCAAAAAAGTTTGAATTTGAATGTTCTGAAGAATTTTAATTCCTGTGGAAAAGTAATAATTAAATACTTATTTAAAAATTTAGTTATTGATGTTTTTGAATAATTTTATAATTAATGAAATTTGTAAATAAATTTAATAGAACATTTTTTTGAGTATCTAATAATTTTTAGAGTAAATCAGAATATTTTTTATGGCCAGGGAAGAAGTGAGAATTTTGTCTGGAAATCAGGGAAAAGTGAGGGAAAAATAAAATTAAATATTTGTGGCAACCTTGATTATTGCAACTTAATATGATGCTTTCATATCAAAGAAAAAATGATTTTAAATTTATAACAATAAAAATTTTTGCATTTTTGATAGGTAATTGAAAACTGCTTTCAAAGATGAACTTGAATTTTGAAGAAGAAAAAGGACTTCTACAAGAAAACTAAATTTTTATGGCTTTTTACAAACTCTCAGAAATTTTTTAAAAATAGTGTCAGAAAGTACAATGTTTTTTCTATCATTATATGCATTTTAAAAATTTTTAGACCTGACTTTTATTTTTGATAAATTTGTTAAAACTTTGTCTTCAGTTTTAGGTTAAAATTACTTCACAATGATTACTGATATTTTATACACTAAAAATATTTTAAACAAAATTTGAATGCACATTAAAATAAAGCTGAGAATCTGACGTTTAATTTTTCTACATTTTATCTATAAAAAGGAGAAAGATTTCTGCTGTTAGTAAGTAATAGTAATTTAATAATTTCTTTTACAAATTTCAAACTGGTACTGAAAGCTTAGTTATTTAGCTTCAAAATCTTTGTTTGACATTTTTTATCTTTTGTGAGAAAGGATTAAATTATATAAGTTTTACCAAAGCAATACAAGTGGCCTTTTTGCTTCTGTTTGAAGAAGAAGACATTTTGCTACTTTGACAAATGAATTCAATAGTATTTAGCAAAGCAAAAAATTTTAGGTTAAACTTTTTCTCTTTATTTGTTTGACAGATAAATTGGTTATAATTAAGGAAACATTGCAGTAATCTAATTATACCCTCCGATATAAAGAAGCAGGTAGAGTTAGAAAAATTAAAGTATAAAATTGATACGACAAAAGTATATTCAAAAGGGGGGAAAATTGGTAAAACAAAATCGAGTTTTTGAGAGACAGAGAGAGAGAGAGAGAGAGAGAGAGAGAGAGAGAGAGAGAGAGAGAGAGAGAGAGAGAGAGAGAGAGAGAGAGAGAGAGAGAGAGAGAGAGTTTTAATGCTTTATATTCTATTGAAATGTCTCGGGTCTTTTGAGGCATCCATACATTAATTTACGATAAGCTTATAAAATTTTTCTTTTTTTTTTTAATAGTCTAGATATAAACAAAAAAGGCAATAGTTTCGTTGAGCCTTGTTTCATTTGTGTTATTGCAGTGAGTAGTAGGGAGTTTGGTGTTTTCGTTGAAACAATTGCAAATGTGAAACGTTATGTAGCCACTAAAAGCGTCGCTACTTCTGCATCGGAAATGAGATAAGGCTGAATGTCTAAAATTCGTTGCGAAACGGTAATAAACTCGGGGTCATATTCAACGTGTTCATATATAGTATATACATTTATATATATATATATATAAGCGAACGAGAGAATTGTCATGGCTGTTTGAAAAAGTTTCTTAATATTACATCTCATTCAAAAATTTACATTGTTACATTAAAGTACCACTTGAATTAACGTGACACTTAAGTTACTTTAATGATAAATGCACGAAAAAAAAGCTCATTTCAGTTGCATTTATGTGTCTTCTGTGTTAGTATTCATCATGATCGTAAAAACAAACAATAATTGAATCGTAAAATCTACATTGCTCGCACATTATTATATTTTAAATAAAGAGATATTTTTAGTAGTAATTTTACGTTCTTGTTACATTATACATTTAACATTGTCGTTATGTCTCATATTATTACACTTCGTGCAAATATATTAATTTCAAAATGTGTCCATTAAAATTTAGTTGAATAAGTCGTTTTACTTTCTGAAAAGTTAGAGACTAGGAAAATAATGAATAGTCCACTAAAATACTATGATGGTTGATCGGAATAAATTTATTCATGAATTTATATTAAATTGATTTTTATTTGTAGAATAAATATGTAAGAGTTAGAGAGAGAGAGAGAGAGAGAGAGAGAGAGAGAGAGAGAGAGAAAGGAGGAAAAAATAAATTTGTGATAAATTGTTGAAAATTCGAACCTGTAAAATTAATAAATTGCAATGTATTTAAATATTCATAAAATGCATTGGGAATTCATATGCAAAATGTACAGTTACTAAAAGTGTATACATACAATATATTATCGAAATTATAAAATATTCAACTGATTTGTATTTTTATTTTTATGAATTTTAATATTTGGAATAAAACTTTGGAATTGAAATAAAATTATTACTCGTAAATTGAGGGAAAATTTTTTTTTTTATCAAAAATACACCGAGAAAAAATTTATTTTACTTCAAAAATATGTAGCCAACCAAAAAAAAATATATTCGAATTTATGAATTACAGCTATTTTATCATCGAACTCAATATAATTAAATTAAATTTTATAATTAAACTTTTGCAGAATCAAACTTATTTTGAAACTGTTTCAAGATTAAAAAAGTGTGACTTTTTCTAACTGTCTTTAAAAATTAGAATTAGAAAAATAAGAGATTTTCGATTATTCTGCTTATTTTTTAACAGGTCATGGAAGACAAGGAATTCAGAAAAATCAGAATTCGGAATTCAGAATTATTATTATTATTATTATTATTATTATTCACTGAAATGACTTTTTTTACTGCAAAATTAAATGGTGGTTTAATTTTCCCACTTGAGAACGCCAAGGTCATCACTAGGTGGCGTCCGATTTTATTAACTGAACTGCCATCTAGCGGTGACCTTGGCGTTCTCAGGTGGAAAATGTCACCTCCATATTGGATCTCATGTTCGCAATTCTACGGCAATGTTTAAATCAAAATTAAATATATATTTAACTATTTTATATTTCACACAGTCAAATATACTTTACAAATGATTATTATTATTATATCTTCTGAGTTTCTGCAGAAATTATTGGAAGTCAATGATTTAAAAATTAAATTTAATTGATAATTGTGGGAAATAATTCATTTAAAAAAAATTGAATTAAAGTGATGTAAATAATTATCAAGAAATAAATATTCTTATAATACAAAATAGTAATTCATGTTTTAAAATAATATTCCTACAATTTGTTGAATTTCAAGAAGGTTTTGAATTTTAATCTTTTGAAAATCTTAATTCCAGTTGTAAAGTAATACCTAATAATATTTATCTAAGAAGGAAGTTGTCGATGTTGTCGAATAATTCTATCTGGAAAATATGGAAATCAGGGAAAAGTCATGGAAAAATGAAATTTAGTGAGGAAATTTAAAGTAAAAATATCAGATTTGGGTCAAACCATTTTATTTCACTTTGGTCCCGAGCCTAGTTTAAAAAATATAAATTTTTTAAAAATAGTTTATTTCACAAATTATGAAATTTTTGTTTAAAATTCAAATATCTTAAAAATCTACTATTTTAATAAAATTTTTCACAAGATTTCAATTATTTAAGAAGAATGTAGTGAAATTCGTTGCTTTGGAGAATTCAATAATTTTTGTATAGATAATAAAATTCATTACAGGATTTCAATTATTGAAAAAATGTAATAAAAATTCGTTACAAGAATTCAATTCTTTTTTTAATCATAAAATTCTTCACAGGATTTCAATTATTTTTAAAACAGTTTTAGGTAAATTGTTAGAAAAAGTTTATTTTTAATTTAGAAAATTTGATTAAATTTTTTTTAATGAAATTCGTTGCAGGAATTCTTATATTTTTATATAAATAATAAAATTCTTTAAAAGGTTTTAAATTATTTAAAAGAAATGCAACAAAAATTTGTTGCAAGACTTTAATTACTTTTTAAAATAATTTTAAGTAATTTGTTAGAAAAATGTATTTTTAATTTAGTTTATTATAGTAAGTTAATTTACTTTTAAGGGTTAATGAATGTTATTTTTTATAAAGTTGAAGTTGGTTTATTATTACTGTCAATGCTAATCTAGCTTCAACTTTATAGAAATTATATTCATTACTCCTTAAAAATAAATTGTTTTTAAAAAATTAATAAGTTTTAAACTAGGCCCGGGACCAAAGTAAAAATTATAGTTTGTGTTTAATTAGTGATAATTTAATTATTTATGAAAATCTCATATTTTTCCGATTTTCTCCAGAGAAGTTAGACACACTTGAAAATCGTGAAAATGGGCAAAAGGAGCAGTTTTATTTTACACATATTTTTTATTTTTCGACAAAATGAAAGAAAACTTTTATCAAAAACTGAAAGTTCTTCACAATGTCTTAAAATTCCGTAAGTTTTTACCTAATTTTATAATCACATTTCCTCGTTATTTGTTAATAAAAATTCCAAAAATAGGTTAATTTTATGATGAACTTTGGAATAATATTTTATTTATTATTTTATATTTTAAAATGCATATATTAATTTACAATGTTAATTTAGACATATTCTTAACAAATGCCAATAGTTTTTATTATATTTTTCTACTAAAATGTATTTCTTTTTAATTATTTTCCACTATAGCAGAAAATTAACAGTTTTCAGCATTTCTAATATTAAAAATTCATATTTTACAAAAGATATAAAATTATTTTTTAAAAATCTTTTTATTTTGTGATTCTAGTAACATTAGTATCATTCCTGTAGAATATTACAATTTTTTAAAATCAGTCGGCGACCACTTTAGTTGAAATAAAATGGTTTGACCCATTTTTAAAACATTTTTTGTTCCACTCTTGTTTATTGACAATTTAGATTATAAATATCACCAAAATTAACTAGTTAATGATTTTTTTCGCTTATTTGTTAATGTTACATTATTTTTACACGTAAAATGGAATTCCTTCAAAGATGTAGATTCGTGTAATCTATTTTTATTTTTGAAACGGAAAATTAATTTCATGATTTGGAATACCGTCAACTGGGGCTAATTTTGTTCATCAAACCGCTTTTTTGATTCAAAGATTCATTAAAATTCAGAATAAAAAGAAAACAAAATATCAACTTTTGATATGGGTGAATTTTCTGAAAGTGACACTTTTAAATTTCAGTTTTTCAATTGATTTTTTTCTTCAATTATATGGTTTTTTCTATTAAAACTACTTAATTTCATACTCAAGAGTAAGATTTTTAGGTAGCGCAAAATTAATTCTTAAAAATATTAAAGTTTTTTTCATTTGAAAAATATTATTGTTGCTCCTTTAAATTAATTTTATTTAATTGGCGAGCTTTTCTATTAAAAATTCACGCCAATATCGCTTTCACGAAATCGAAAATAAAATTACACTGCTTAAAAATTAATAATTTGTATATTTTAATACCAAATATATTCAATTGGATGAAAATATAAATGTATTTAAAGTACTTGATTTAATGGTAATTTGGGTTAATTTTTTCAAAGCAATGCAGGTAAATACTAAAAACAAAAGAAAAACTAGTATATTTTAAGGAAAAGGCTTCGGAGATGAAAAATAAATTTTCTTTCACATTTGTATACATTAGGGCGCAATTAAAATATGTTTTTTAGTAAAACATACAAATCTCACACCCTCATTTTATATTACCATCGAAATATTCCGTTAAATTTACTTATACATCCAGTTATTTATCAAAAAGGAAGGCTTCGGAGATGAAATTAATTTTTACTCGGAGAAAAATGTAAATTTCGATTATTTATAACAGCAATAATTTTTCTCCTTTTTGTAGATAAAATATAGGAAAATTTAACGTCAGATTCTCAGCTTTATTTTAATGTGCATTAAAATTTTGTTTAAGATATTTTTAAAGTATAAAATCTCAGTAATCATTGTAAAGTAATTTTAACCTATGAACTGAAGACAAAGTTTAAACATTTTTATCAAAAATAAAAGTGAGGTCTAAAAATTTTTAAAATGCACATAATGATAGAAAAAACATTGTACTTTCTGACAATATTTTTAAAAAATTTCTTAGATTTTGAAAAAACCATGAAAATTTAATTTTCTTGTAGAAGTCCTATTGGAGACATGTTGCAAAGGCTTCGGAGATGAAAGTAATTTAGTTATTACGTAAATTAAGTTGAATAAAATTATTTAATTTTCGTTTAAAAATGATAAATAAGTATGCTAAATTTTCACTATGGAAATTGATAATAATTATTAAAGAGTAGATTTTGTAAAATTAATCGAGACATAAAAAATGTCACTTTCAGAAAATCCACTCATATATGTTGTGGACATCCATCTGAAGGTTTCCTATTAGTTTGGCAATGGAAAAAAATTTTTTGTCTGTGTTATAGTGATTAAATGTCTTCTTATAATGTTGTTTCATACTTTCAATTCGTAAAAACCTCGAGTACAAAATAGCCTCACTGTTGACGGTAATTTACTAAATATTTGTAAGTTTGGGTTAAAACTTAAAACAAAACAAAATTTTTGTTATTGATTCCTTCGTTTCTGTTGTAATTCCGCTTATTTTACAATGTGGTGAGGAAATCCCTCTAAACTTGTGAAATGGTGTAATTATCTCTAAGGTTTGTGTTAAGCTGATAGTCCTGAAACAAAAATAAAGATTTTCTTTTTACTTTTAAGTATAAGATTTATTTTTCACTGACGTATTGCCTGAAATTTATATTCTTCTAAGTTGTGTATTATTTCGTTAAACAAAGTGCTAATTAATGGTTTACTTACGATTAAGATATTCCATTATCGTGCTTTGGTAGTAGACGATCAATGTACATGGACAGAGTGAGAGAGTGAGAGAGATCAGGAAGCGACGCCTCGCAGACTTATTAAGGAAAGTTCATCTACCTTTGCGCCATACTTGGCAACGCTTTAAATTTGAAAATATCATTTCGTGAAATACGGCGGACAACTCGGCCAGCCATCGTTAAACTCGTTGCTGAGATTAAAGCGGTTCTGAACCTCATCCCCCTGATATTCAGCATCCCTCGCTACTTTCTGCAATTAGTGAAGTCCTTCAAGACATCCGAAAGATCCGTCAACGTCTTCAGAATACTCGTCGAGATTCTCGAAACGTTGATTGTTCAAGGCACACAAAAAGTTAACGAGAATTTCATCTCAAGAAAATGGCTCATTTTGATCTTTCTCTTATTCATCTGAACATTTAAGAATTTCCCAATATATATACACATTAAATCAACTAAGTTCTTATAATTAATAAAAAAAAATTTCTTTCTCTTCGCAAATATTTAGATTCTTTTTCTGATCACTTATAGAAGTTTTTATATTTTATTAAAAAAAAGATTCTTTTTCTGATCACTTATAGAAGTTTTTATATTTTATTAAAAAAAAAAAATTGTAAAATAAAAAGGTAGAAGTCAATTTGTGGAAAGGATTATTGCCATGCAATTTTTACTCGATTACTTACTATATTTGTTTTATCTAGATGTCTCAAAGAAAAAAGTGTTTCGCTTTGAAAGTTTAGAGGAATTTTTATCTCTTTATTTAAGTTTGAAACTTAAAAATATTTTCAAATCAGCACTTTATATGTTTTTAAACTTAGAAACGTTGTTGCGAAATTCGTATATATTATATTTTACCTCAGTTATATAGTTTTCAATAATAAATTTGTTTTTATTTTGCAAAAGTTGAATTTTATTTTTGAAACAGTTATCCAGTTATGCATATTTAGAAAAAGAATGAAAAAAATTGAAAATAAAATTCGCTTGGTATAGGAAAAATCCATTTAATTTTAAAATAAAACCAGCGTTGTAATAAAAATTTCGATAGAAACTTTAGAAAAATTGCTGACTATAAAAGAAAAAGATAAATAAAATAAAAACTGTGATTCCTGTGCTTTCACTTTGAAAATTAACTTTTATCTGAATTTGTATTCAAAATGATGGATTTTTAAAAATTTTTAAATCTACAACAAATTTTGTAGATTTTAACAATTTTCGAAAATGTCCTTTAAGAGAGCACAATAAAAAATTGCAATTTTTTTAAAGTAAAATAATATTCTAAACATAAATTTCAACTCAAGGATTATAATTTTAAACTGAACGGAAAAATACTTTTTGACGAATGTATTTATTTAGTTTTAATATTCATTAGATAAGAATTAAAAATTTTGTAATATTTTTCTGTTTACCAATATTTAACTTTGAATTAAAATAGAACACACGCGCGCTTTGTGCACGCGTAGAGTGGCATTACTAGAGTTTTTATTTTTTCACTTGTGTCAATATGTGTTTTTGCATTAATATTGATTAAAAAGAAAAATTTGTTACAAAAAATAGAGTCTCATATTAATAGTAACAACAGTGTTAGGCAAAATTTTTTCTTGTCATTTGCTCTTTTATTACAAACGTCAGGTATGAGAATTTATTGATTATTGTTATTTGCAAACATTGAATTGGTTATAAATAAACAAATTTAATTGTAAAAAATTTTGAATATTGGAAAATAATAATTTATTATCAATATAGTATTAACGTCTGTTTTTATTTTGAATTCCGTCAAATGGGGACAAATAGTAAGAGAAGTAATAATTAATTAATTAAATTAAATTAAATTAAATTAAATTAAATTAAATTAAATTAAATTAAATTAAATTAAATTAAATTAAATTAAATTAAATTAAATTAAATTAAATTAAATTAAATTAAATTAAATTAAATTAAATTAAATTAAATTAAATTAAATTAAATTAAATTAAATTAAATTAAATTAAATTAAATTAAATTAAATTAAATTAAATTAAATTAAATTAAATTAAATTAAATTAAATAAATTAAATAATAATAATAATAATAACAATAATTTAATTTTAATTAAATTTAAATTAAAATTCAATTAATTTTCGAGAAGTTAGAAATGATTACGAAAATCCAATTATTCTCAAAATTAATAAAATTCTTCACGATAAATTTAATTATGTTGAAAAGATTTTAAAAATACTAGTCAAAAATTTAATTATATCTTAAAAAAATAATAATTCTTTTTAATGAAGTTCAATTATTTTCAAAAATTTAAATAAAACTTCTTGTCAAACTTTAAATGATTCTCAAAAATTTTCTTCAAACCAAACATTTTTAATAAATTTTAATAAATTTTTTCTAAAGACTTCAATTATAAAAAAAAATTAATAAAATTCTTGGCAAACATTTAATTATTTTTATAAATAATAAAACTTTCAAGCAGGAATTCAAAATTATTTGCAAATGTTTGAAAAATTCTTTCACAATAATTTAATTATTTTCATAAATTACTGTATTTTTTAAAATAAATTCAATTGTTTTGAATATAAATTAAACTCAAATTCAAATTGATCGTCAAAAAAATCCAATTATTTATAAATTTGCAAATAGAAATCTTCCTAAGAATACAATTTTGAGAAATATTTATTTAAAAATTTTTCACTTTTGTTTCAAATTTTAATAATTGAATTTTTGTAGAATTTTTTAATGAAAATTGTTTTAAATATGAATTTTCAGTTAAATTTTAGATAATAATAATTTATCAAAATAATTGAATTCTTGCAACGAATTTTTTTTATCTTTCTCTTAAATAATTAAAATCCTGTGAAGAATTTCGTTATTTTTAAAAATAATTAAATTCTCACAAAGAATTTTATTACATTTTTTTTAATAATTGAATATTTTTCAGAAATATTATTAAAAATAATGAATTTATTGAAGAATTTCAGTTAAAAAAACAGTAGAAAAATTGATTTTCTGAAAAGTTCACAAATGTTTGCAGAAATTCAATATTATAATTAAAAAAATAAAAAAACATTTTCGCCTAAAATTTTAACTATCTTTAAAAATAATAAAACGCTAATCCAAAATTTAATTATTTTCATAAAATAATAAAAAATTTTACAGAAATTCAACTACTTATAAGTTTTTTTATAAATTTATTCACAAAAATTCAATTATTTTCATAAATAATAATTTTTTTTTACAGATTTATTTATTTTCACGAATAATAAAATTCATCATAGAATTTGAATACAATTTTAACCAAATTTTTCTATTAATGTAAATATTTTGAAAATTTTAATTAAAATTCGTCTAAAAAATTCAAGTTTTTAGAAATTTGTTGACAAAATTCTTTATTAGACTTCAATTTTGAAAATAATTTTTCAATTATTTATTTAAAAATTGGTTAATTTTTGTATTTAAATAATTAAATTCGCTTTGAATTTTTCTAATAAAAATTGTTTTAAAAATGAATTTCACTTTAAATTTTTGATAATAAGAGAATATTTAAAAAATCTTATTAAAATAGTAGATTTTGAAGGACATTAAAATTCAGCAAAGAATTTAATTATTTGTAAAATATAATTGAATTCTTGCAAATAATTTTTAAAAAAAAAAATTACATTTTTCGAAGAATTTATTTAAAATTGTAAATTAAAAATAATTGAAATTCTAGGGAAATTTTTTTACTTGTGTCAAAAATTGAATTTTTTCAATGAATGTGTTTACATTTTTTTAAATAAATTGAATTGATGTGAAAAATTTGTTTTTTTTTATAAAAATACATGAACTTTTGATAAGGATTTTATTACAAATTTTGTAAATAAATAATTTAATTTTTTTTTGTAATTGAATTTGAAAATGTTTAAAATAAAAAACTTTGAAAGATTGTATTTTTTATACTTTTAACTAACAATTTTGAGGAATTGATTATTTAAAACTTAGAAGAATTATTTTAAAGGTTATTTGAAGTTTTTTTTATTTTCTAATATATATTTAATTGGAGAATTTCCAAACTAATGAAATTTCGTAAAATTTAATTCAATTAAAATGAAGCAAATGGATTGGAAAATGCTGAAAAAACTTTTTTAAAAATTATCAAACATAATTAACTTAAAGAAGAATTATTTAGTTAAAAATTCTTGAAAATAATAATTGAATTAAAAATATTGATAAAGAATATTAAATTTTTGTTTCAATCTTGTTATTTTTCATTATTGTCATAGGGGAAATTTGATTAAAAAAAAAATTTACCTTATGGATTGTTCATTTTACAAAAATTTGACAATAAAGTCGTGGATAGTAAACATCTGGAATTAAAAATTTTAAGGTCTCTTACTTTTTACATTATTTTCCTTTTTTTTCTTTTTTTTTTTTTTACTTTTTTTTACTTTTTTTCTTTTTTTTTCTTTCTTTTTTTTTACTATTTTCTCCACTTGACGGAATTAGATTTTTATGACCACCAAGAATTATGTACTTTTGAAAAAGTTTTACTTTTATTTATAATTGAATTTACAATATTTATAATTTATTATCGTTTTTCTTTGTTTTCACTGAACTTCGAAAAGTTTACGAACTTTAGAAGGTGGGGCAAAAAAGCCACTTGCAGTACTCGCGTAAAACTCTTATAATTCAGTCTTTTCCCGCGGAAGACAAAAAATAAAAAATCCGACAAGGATTTCAAAGCTTAATAACTGAACTTTTAGTACAAGTTGGAAATTTGAAAAAGAAATAAAAAAAAATCCATTCTTATATAATCAAAAGTAAAAATGGGGTTTATTTTACCCTCCTCTACTCTAATCATTTGAGATGGATAAAAAAAATTTTATTCTTCGTTAATATTTTACTTTATCATAGGAGAAAAAAATATCAATGTAATATCTAAAAATTGTTTTTGTAATTTTTCATAAAGGATAAATTTGTAATGTATGTTTTCTACTTCGAAACATTGAGAATTTTTTTCGAAAACACAGTCTGAATGAAAATAAAAGCTTATGAAAAATGAAAACTGGCCTAAAAATATATTTAATTGAAAATAAAAGCTGAATGAAATAATATTTTTATTTATTTTTAACGAAATTGTTTACTAACAAGGATTAATTGTGTGATTCGCAGATTGTTCGAAATTGTGATTATTTGCTGAAAATAAAAATCAGCGAAGGATGAATGATGTAATTTTGACGAGTCCGCTAGCGACAGTGCAGCTTATACCGATCTTCAATTACATGAATTTACTCAGCAATTTTTTATTCCATGAAAATTATTTATTAGCCAATGATGTAGGGAAAAATATTCCAATTATTAATGCTCTCTACAATTACTTGGAAGACAATCGTGCCAATCATGACAATAAAGTGAAATTAATCAGAAGTTTACTACAAGGCAGCGATCTGTACGGAGAGGAAGATGGTGAGGTAGTTGACGAATTTTTCGTCAACGCAATGTTTGACTACATCATCAGTTCAGTTGTATTTGAAAAATATGGAAACATCTTTGGATTTGTGGCCGACAGTGTCCGCGGTCTGAAGAACTTAAAAATCGATTACGTTCTAAATGTAATGAGAGAAAGACTGAAGAATGCAACTTTTGATAATGAGAGTTCATCGCCCTCGGTTCTTGATAAATTGTCAGTCATTAGAATATATGATGATATTATTTTACCACTTTTCCCAAAGGCTGGAACTAATTTCCACTTACTGTCTCTTGATTATATTTTCGCACAAATTGGTTCCATGTACCTTCGCATTGGCAGCCTGAGCAATACCTACTATTCCTATTTTCAAAACAACAGTTTCAGACAACGCGAGGAGGATTTGTTCGATGATTATCTTGTCATGGGACAAATGATTGTTAGCTTACTTCATTTTAAGAAAATCGATCCACTAGCTTTGAGAGCATTCGCCCTGCCAGCGATCATTCACTACGTTTCTGAGAGGAACGTTTCTAAACCAGAGGAAAGAATAACAAACCTCATTTTTAGTCCCAAACATTGGGAACTTGCTTTTCGGCAATTTCAGCAGTACATCTTTAATTCTTTCAGTGAAATAAAAAATCAATTAGCGAATGACTACAAATACAAACTTCATCTTGGTTTTTCGCGTTTTAAAACTCGCATCGCTTTGGCTAAGTCGGAAATCGATTCGCACTGCGATTTCTTGAGTGAAAAGGAGAGGAAGAATTTAATTTTCACCTATGTAAAAATTGTGGACAATTTCCAGTGCACACCGGGTGTTGTACTTCCGAACATAAACGAAACATTCGCGGAACAAATTAGTCGTATGACTGAAACGTACGGGGACTTTGATTTTGAAGCAACAAAGGACAGCTTTCGTGATGATTTATTTGACAAACTTCGTGGTATTGTTATAAATCTACTAGACACTAGGCATCTAGTTGATGACAATTCAAAACACTTTTCGTACGATCTGCTCGAATTTGTAAATAGCAGTTATCAAGTAACAAACTATTTTGCTCTGGTACGTGAAAACTATACTGTCACACTCATGAAAGAGTCCGATGATCCAGCATTATTCCAGAAAAAAATTCCAAATCTCGAAGAGTTCGTACAATTCGCCAAGAGGATTACATTAAAATTCACCAATGAAGGTCTAAGTGAATTTCGCGAAGAATTAATGAAGTACAAGAGAGAACAGTTTAAGCACTATTTGGGTCTTTATTACCGGAATACAGAGAACAATAACTGGTGGGATGAATTTGGTTTGTCTTTGGTGCCCCTCTATCCCTGCTTGAGGAATGATTTCAACAATTCCAACAGTTTGTGCCTCAAAGACGATATAAATGTTTTGGGTACACTTACAGAGAACATCATTTCAGAGCTCATAAGTCAGGATTCGTTAAACTTTCTCCTTTCTCGTGGTACAAGTTTTAAATCGATACGTCTGATGAATGACATTAATCGAGCTCTCGATGAGCTGATGAGGTCAGAAGAGGAATTCGCCGCTTCGATTCGAAACGAAACGAATGTGAACGTAGTTTATGAACAAATTTCCCTACATCTGGAAGAACCGAATTTCGAAGAGCTGTCGATAAGGCAAAAAGACATTAAGTACATAAAGAAAATAATGAGTGACAAATTAGAAGAGAGTGTTCACTTCAATTTTACGTCAATAAGAAATTTGTTGAATCAAATTGATTTTTTCAAATCAAGTATTCCTGTGAGCTACGACGACGTGGTTAGAGTGAAAAGTGAACAACTGTTGATTAACAGTTTACACAGAAATACGGCTTTTGGTTATAAGTTTATAAACATTCTTTCGCCCCATAATGTCACTGTGATTGCGCAACTGAGAACTGGTTATGAATTTAAGGATAAAATATTTATCACACCGGTTGGTAATTCGGAAAAGAATAGAAACACTTATGGGAAATTAAATGATGAAAATCTTGAATACGTGCACGGTAGTTTTGTCTATGATATTGATTACCAAATTCGAAGAAAGTCGGTTAGGGTTTTATTTTCAGGGATATGGCACGATGAGGATGGTGAAAGATGTATTGACAGGGACTATTTGGAAAAACGTTTGAATAATTGTTTACGATATCGGCGTCTTGTGGAGAAAAATCGTCACCTGGACCATGCAGTTGAGACGTTTGTGGAAAAAAGTTCAGTTAGAAAGGAACATTTCACAGCAGAGGAAATACGTGATAAATTGAACAAATACATTTTACCAGACGATGAAACTTTTCTATTTCGTTTCATTCTGAATTGGTCCAAGGACAATTTTTCCGATGAATCCCAGTGGAGTAGAAGTTGTTTTAAAGACGATTCGGATATTTTTAAGAGACTGCGATATGACATTGTTTTGGAGACAAATCCATCGGTTGCTGATGTTACGTTTAGAATTAATTCTTTGTACACGCACAGGGAGAGGTTTCGCATTGAAATGGGAACAACGATTGGAAAATTAATTAAAGACTACAATCGTCGGAAGAATGGTTTTGTGGCTACTTTCGAAGACTACTATGCTGTAAGAAATTTTGTCACAGGTGGACATCGAAGAATAACCGGAGACACGACCGAAGCGAAACTTATGAAACTTGCCTTGTACAAAATAGCTTTGAGACAATCTGATGATTTGAGACATCATTACGAATGGACATTGTACACAATGGAAGTGAAAAGTTATGATTTTGTTAATCGACTACACGTTGGTGAGGAATTTTGTTTTCATAAATTTACAGTAACATCAACCAGCTTCCCGGGAGCGCGGAGATTTTTCACAACTTCATCACCTGGATTTAGGAATATTATTTTTGAAATGAAGTTCACGGATCCTTATTTTAGAGCAAAAGTGGAAACAACAGTCGACTTTTTCGATCCTATTGAGGAAATGAAAGTTATTCTTCTGCCGCAAAGTTCGTTTATTATTGAAAAAATCACAATTGCACCAGTAGCAGGATTAGGTAATATTTTGAGAGTGATTCTTAATTACGATACAGAATTGAGTGGAAAGTATGAATGGCAAAGAACTATCATGAATGAAATTAATCAAATTAATTTGTAAATTATTTCGTTCGTGTCAATAAACTATTGTTTTAATTAACTATTTTTTTTTTAATTCCTAGCATTTTTATAAAAATGCTAGGAAATACCACAGAAAAAAGGGTGGTAATATTACGAAGGGTAATGGGTAAAAATGACTTGGATAAAAGGTAAAAATTACGAAGGGTAAAATTACAGAGGGTAAAACACTTACCTGAATATGTCACTAAAACAAATTAAAAGTTTTTTTTCTTCTTATTATATTAGGAAGGTTAAATATTAAATTATTTTGATTAGAACTAGTTTGAATTAATCACAACTTAATAATTTTTTTACCTAAATTAATAAACAATTATACTTTCCAATTTGAATTGTTAAATTAATCACTTTTAAACTCTCCATTTTATGGTTATGACTTTGTAAACAAACAAGAGTTATAAAACAATATAATAAAATGTCACGCAAAGCAGTACATTTTTAATATAAATTTTTATTTTATTAAACAATTTTTTTCTTTTCCATAAAAAATGTATAATTGTAAATCATAATACATAATTATGATAAATAAATTTTATGTCTTTCAAAATCATAATTTATAAATAATTATAATGAAAAAGCAAATATTTATCTCATTGTTTTGTTTGCTTGTTCAAGTGTTGAAGTAACTAATGTTAACAATAATTTATTTAAAACCAAAAAACTAAAACATCTTTAATTTATAAAATTTACTTAAAATATTATAATGGTGTAATTTACAAAAAAAATATGTTTCTAAATTGAAAACAAGAATTGTTTTAAAGAAATGTGATTAATAATTACGCATTAACCAAAATTTTCTTCCTTATTAAAAAAAATTTTCAAGGAAATAATTTTATATCATATTATTACAGAAATATTTTTATTATAGTTCAAAACCAAATATTTTTTAGAAACAAATATTTATTACACCATTTTCTTTCCTTTGAATATAAATGAAATATTTTTAAAAATGTATAATTCGAAAATTTCTTATGAGAAAATTTATTCTTTAAAAAAAAAAAATTATAATTTTTACAAAAAAATGCGACTGGAACATAAATATTATATTTTTTCAATCTTTACTTGAAAAAAATAAGAATTCTTTAGCAAGCTTATGATTAAAAATAAAATATTTAACAATCATTTCATTGCTTAAAAAACATTAGAAATTGGTTTAAAAATCATAATTTTTACAATTGATTATGACTGAAATACAAATATTTTGCTTATATTTTTCTTAATAACAATTAAATTTTAAAAAAACATTCTTTTATTCAATAAATTAATTACTTTTGTAGTTAAATAATTTTGAAATGGTTTCAGATTAAAATATTGTTGAAAAATTGGAATTTTCTATACTTTTAACTGGTAATTTTGAAAAATTATTGTTTTGAAAAAGTTTAATTTAATTTTTTGAAAATAATTTGAAGTTACCTGCAGTTACGTGGAAATTTTTTCAAATTGTATTTTTCCTGTATTCCTGTTTGTTTTTCCTGTATTTTCATGAAGAAATTTTCGTAAACGTTTAAGAGATTTTTTTCAAACTTTTCGTAATTCATAGAAAGTATTCGATAATTTTTTAGAAAAACTCTCTTATCTATGTTAATAAATTTTAAAACAAATGTATGTGGAAATTCTTACAGAACTTTTTAAAAAATTATTGAAAATATTTATTGAAATAATAAAAATAATTTTTTTGTTGACATATTTAAACCTTTTAATTCCTGTGGAAAAAGATAAAAATAAAAATTCCTTTTTTAAAAATATTCAATTTCTTTATAAATTAAAATTTGCAATTAACAAATAATGTTTATTTATATTTCTTTTCTTTATTTATAAAAAACTTTAAATTTTATTAGAGCAATTATAAGTAATAATAACATTTATGTGGAAAAAATTTCTTTTTAATAAAAAAAATAAAAAAACGCAATAAGTATTTGCTTTATTATAATTATAAATTATGATTAAAAAAAAGTAAAATTTGTTTACCATATTTATGTATTATTTATTAAAAATAGACATTTTTTAAATAAAGGAAAAAACTCGTTAACTAAAATAATAATTTATATTAAAAATTTTCTGCCTTTCGTGACTTTTTGTTATATTATTTCCCAACTCTTGTTTGTTTACAAAGTCATAATCATAAAATGGTGAGTTTGAAAGTGACTCAATCAATAAGTTTAATTGAAAATAAAATTATTTATTAACTTAGGTAGTAAAATTATTTAATTATTATTAATTCGAACTGGTTTTAATAAGAATAATTCAATATTTAACCTTTTTAATATAATTAGTAAAGAAACAGCAAAGTTGTTTTACTGACACATTTAAGTAAGTGTTTTACCCTCTGTAATATTACCCGTCGTAATTTTTACCCTTTACTTAAGTAATTTTTACCCATTACTATTCATAATATTACCACCCTTTTTTTCTGTGTATATTTTAATTCCTAGCATTTTTATTTACTGAACTAATATAGAAATAGAAATCAAAATAAATCACTTAATTTTTAAAGGAAAACTGCGTTTGAAGAAAATTTCCAATTCGTGTCTTTAAATATTCGTAAACACTACTTCAGCATCAATCATCATTGCGAATGCATTCTGGAGACTTAGCATATTCATACTTTGAGGCGGGAGATATTTTATGTTAATTTATGAAAATTGAAAACTGGCGCCAATTCCTTTCGGTAATTTTGATAAATCCAAGTGTACAAGTTGTGCAGTGCGCGAGGAGACATATCTTTCAGATGAGGAGGGGGAGAGGAAAGGTCGTTCTCTTCGTAGTTTCTCGTTGGCACGTTCGCCGATTATGAGGATAATGCGAGCCGACGTGACAAGCCTATGGATTACTGCGCGAAGCGCTTTCATCCCTGAATAATTTATTCGTTATGAATATAAACTTGGGAAACTGATTCGTGCTGTATCACAAGCAATTCTGAAATGCTAGAGTCCTCGCGCAACTCCCCAAGCCATCGCTATATATACACTTTCCTCGGTTTGTAACTTTGTATCGCTCCCAGCCAAATTATCTCGCAAACTTCCATTTCGACTTTGTAAATCTTTTCATGACTCAGTTTCTATTCAAACTCAGTGCACTTTTTTTATAAAAAAAAAAGAAAAATGAAAAATACCTTCGCTTTCTTTTTCTTTTTCATCCACTGCAAATTACCAAATAAAAGAAAGAAAAGAAAATCTGAGGAAGAATTTGAGAAATATTCGCACAATCTTTAGAGAAAGCCTTGGGACATAAAGTTTCATTTGTAGGAAAGAATTTTTTTTTCCACATTAGGGAAAAGGTAAAATAAAAAATAGTAATTTATGTTTAGAGAAACGAACAAATTAACGTCTTTCCTTTTCTTATTATATCTAGCTTCGTGGTTTAAGAATCAAGTAAAAATCGCGATATTTTTGATTCAAGCACGGTAAATCGTTAGGTATTAAAATAACACCAAAATCGATTAAAATAACACTAAATTGGATTATTTTAATCCTTTTTGGTGTTATTTTAATACCTAACGATTTACCGTGAGCTTGTTATTTTTCTTCATAGTCATAGGGGAAATTTGATTAAAAAAAAAAAGTTTCCCTTAGGGATGAAATGAGAGTAAAAATAAAAGTCTCTATCACAAAAAAAGGATTTTGCCGTTTTTGCCCCACTTTTTCTATATGGAAAAATTATTCCATTTTTTCACCCAAAAAAAACTATTTTATACAATAAAAATATTCTCTCTCTCTCTCTCTCTCTTTTTAAAAAAAAATTATACATTTAAAATAGAATTTAATATTGTTTTTTGTTTCATTTGTTCCCGATTTAACTGAAATATTGAATTTTTAACAGTTCACAAAGTTTCGTTTGAAATGTTAACTTTTTCATCAGAACAATAGACACTGAAAGAGTTCCCTTTTTTATACCTATTTTCCTGCACGAGGCTGGCATTAAAATTGATTTTTTCTCCCGAATGTTACGAATTCAAAGTAGAATCACGTTTCCGGGGAAAATTCCTGAAAAGTCCTCGTATCCGTGAAATTCTGAAATTCAGCAAGGCTTTGTGTGTACCAACATTGAGAGAGAAAGAGAGAGAGAGAGAGAGAGAGAGAGAGAGAGAGAGAGAGGGAGAGTTACCTCTGTGTTGAAGTCGAGGAGCAATTGAAATCATTGGGGAAATTTTATCCTTCACACAATTTTTTTTCCCCCTTTCTTTTTTTTATTCATTTCTATATTATAGATTTTCAATATTTTTTATATACCTGGAAAAATGAAAAGAATTTTAATTATTTACATGTTGAATTTTACATTTCTCTTGCGCAGTTCGTGAATTAAATAATTGGCATTCGTTTGTATTGGTTTTCAAAATACGAATTTAAATAAAACAGGGTTGCCACTGGTCAGGGAATGCAGGGAAAAGTCAGGGAAAGTAAAATTGGTCAGGGAAGTCAGGGAAAAGTCAGGGAATTTTAGTAAAAGTACTAGAAAAAATAAAATTTCAAAAATTCATGAAAAAACACTAAATTTTGATGTTTTTTTGTTTGCCTTGTGAACTATAAAAATAACCACGAATTTTAATACAAAACCTTGAATTTTTTCTATTTCAGACAATAATTTCTTTTTAAATAACTTAATTTTTAGAGAACTATTATAAAATTATGACTTTTAAATTATGTAATGAATCATTATTACAATTTTCATAAATATTAGATTGATAAATGAAATTTAATTAAAAATACTTAAAAAATTTAATTTTGGAAAAGTTACAAATCATTATAGGAATTCAATTATCTTCAAAAGTAAATAACATTTTTCGCAGAAATTCAATTATATTCAAACATTTTTTTTAAATTCTGGTCATTTCAATTATATCTTTAAAAATAAGAAAATTCTTCTCCAAAATTCAATTATGTTCAAAATTTTTCTAAAAATTCTCGTCATAATGCAAATTATCTTTATAAATAATACAATTCTTCTTCGAAATTCAATTATGTTCAAAATTTTTCCAAACATTCTCTTCAAAATTTCAACTATTTTTGTAAATAATAAAATTCTTCTTCGAAATTCAATTATTTTTAAAAGCTTTAATAAAATTCTTGGAAAAATTTCAATTATCTTTATAAATAATACAATTCTTTTCCAAAACTCAATTATATTCAAAAATTTAAAAAAATTCTGGTCATTTCAATTATATTTTTAAAAATAAAAAAAATCCTTTTCCAAAATTCAATTATGTTCAAAATTTTTCTAAAAATTCTCGTCAAAATTTAAATTTTCTTTATAAATAATACAATTCTTCTTCGAAATTTAATTATTTTCAAAAACTTTAATAAAATTCTTGGCAAAGTTTCACAGGAATTAAATAATTTACAAAATTTTTTATGAATTTCTTCCAAATAAACCATTTATTTTCATAAATAATAAAATTTTCACAAGAATTCCATTATTTAATATAAAAAATTTTAAATAAATTTTCGAAAAATATCAATTTTTTAAAATGAATTTTATAACATTCGTCGCAAGAGTTCAATTATTGAAAAAATTTAATTAAGTTCTTTTCAAGAATTCAATTATTTTTAGAAATAGTAAAATTCTTCATTGAAATTCAATTATTTTTATAAACTTGAATAAAATTCGTTGGAGAAATTAAATTATTTTCAAAAGTAATAAAATTCTTCGCAGAAATTCAATTGTGTTCAAAAATTGTCAAAATTTTAATTATCTTTATAAATAATAAAATTCTTCAATATTCAATTATTTTTAAAAAATTTTCAAAATTCTCAACAAAATTTCAATTATTGTTATACCTAATACCATTCTTCTTCAAAATTCAAATATATTTAAAAACTTGAATAAAATTCTTATGTTAAAATTTCACATAAATCCAATAATTTATGAAATTTTTAATAAATTTATTTAAAATAATTCAATTGTTTTCAGAAATAATAAAATTTTCACGTGAGTTCAATTATTTAATATACAAAATTTTATAAAAATTCATCGCATGAATCAATTATTTAAAAAAAATTTAATAAAGTTCTTTACAAGAATTGAATTGTTTTTATAAATAATAGCATTCTTCACCGAAATTCAATTTTTGAGAAAAATTTTATAACATTTTTGGAAATTTTTTAAAATTATTTTCATGAATAATAAAACCCATCGCAGGATTTTAATTAATTTTGGATACAATATTTTAATCAAATTCCTCGACAAATGTAAGTATTCTTAAAATTTGTCAAAAGAATTCAATTATTTAAAAATTTGTTGATAAAATTTTTTATGAGAATTCAATTTCAACAAACATTCAATTATTCAATATATTATTTATTTTTCAATTTAAATAATTGAATTTTTTTAGAATTTTCTAATAAAAATTGACTAAAAAATGAGTTTACCGAATAATCGATTTATTGTTTATGAAAATAATTGAATTATTGCAACGAATTTTCTTACAATTTTTTCAAATAATTGAATTTTTTTGAGAAAATTTACTACTTTTAAAAATAATTGAATTCTTGCCAAGGATTTTATTAGAATTTTTGTAAATAATTAAATTTTTGTTGAAAAATTTGATGGTTATTTAAATTCACAGAAAAAAAGGGTGGTAATATTATGAATGGTAATGGGTAAAAATGACTTAAATAAAGGGTAAAAATTACGACGGGTAATATTACAGAGGGTAAAACACTTACCTGAATATGTCACTAAAACAAATTAAAAGTTTTTTTTCTTCTAATTATATTAGGAAGGTTTAATATTAAATTATTTTGATTAGAACTAGTTTGAATTAATCACAACTTAATAATTTTTTTACTTAAATTAATAAACAATTATATTTTCCAATTTGAATTGTTAAATTAATCACTTTTAAACTCACCATTTTATGGTTATGACTTTGTAAACAAACAAGAGTTGGGAAATAATATAACAAAAAGTCACGAAAGGCAGAAAATTTTTAACATAAATTATTATTTTAGTTAACGAGTTTTTTCCTTTATTTAAAAAATGTCTAATTTTAATAAATAATACATAAATATGTTAACCAAATTTTACTTTTTTTTAATTATAATTTATAATTATAATGAAGCAAATACTTATTGCGTTTTTTTATTTTTTTTTATTAAAAAGAGATTTTTTTACATAAATGTTATTATTACTTATAATTGCTCTAATAAAATTTAAAGTTTTTTATAAATAAAGAAAAGGAATATAAATAAACATTATTTGTTAATTGCAAATTTTAATTTATAAAGAAATTGAATATTTTTAAAAAAAGGAATTTTTATTTTTATTTTTTTCCACAGGAATTAAAAGGTTTAAATATGTCAAATTCAAAAAATTATTTTTATTATATCAATAAATATTTTCAATAATTTTTTAAAAAGTTCTTTAAGAATTTCCACATACATTTGTTTTAAAATTTATTAACATAGATAAGAGAGTTTTTCTAAAAAATTATCGAAAACTTTCTATGAATTACGAAAAGTTTGAAAAAAATCTCTTAAACGTTTACGAAAATTTCTTCATGAAAATACAGGAAAAACAAACAGGAATACAGGAAAAATACAATTTGAAAAAATTTCCACGTAACTGCACGTAACTTCAAATTATTTTAAAAAAATTAAATTAAACTTTTTCAAAACAATAATTTTTCAAAATTACCAGTTAAAAGTACAGAAAATTCAAATTTTTCAACAATATTTTAATCTGAAACCATTTCAAAATTATTTAACTACAAAAGTAATTAATTTATTGAATAATAGAATGTTTTTTTAAAATTTAATTGTTATTAAGAAAAATATAAGCAAAATATTTGTATTTCAGTCATAATTAATTGTAAAAATTATGATTTTTTAAACCAATTTCTAATGTTTTTTTAAGCAAAGAAATGATTGTTAAATATTTTATTTTTAATCATAAGCTTGTTAAAGAATTCTTATTTTTTTCAAGTAAAGATTGAAAAAATATAATATTTATGTTCCAGTCGCATTTTTTTGTAAAAATTATAATTTTTTTTTAAAAAGAATAAATTTGCTCATAGGAAATTTTCGAATTATACATTTTTAAAAATATTTCATTTATATTCAATGGAAAGAAAATGGTGTAATAAATATTTGTTTCTAAAAAATATTTGGTTTTAAACTATAATAAAAATATTTCTGTAATAATATGATATCAAATTATTTCCTTGAAAATTTTTTTTAATAAGGAAGAAAATTTTGGTTAATGCGTAATTATTAATCACATTTCTTTAAAACAATTCTTGTTTTTAATTTAGAAACTTATTTTTTTGTAAATTACACCATTATAATATTTTAAGTAAATTTTAGAAATTAAAGATGTTTCAGTTTTTTAGTTTTAAATAAATTAGTTAACATTAGTTATTTCAACACTTGAACAAGCAAACAAAACAATAAGATAAATATTTGCTTTTTCATTATAATTATTTATAAATTATGATTTTGAAAGACATAAAATTTATTTATCATAATTATGTATTATGATTTACAATTATACATTTTTTATAGAAAAGAAAAAATTTTTTTAATAAAATAAAAATTTATATTAAAAATGTACTGCTTTGCGTGACATTTAATTATATTGTTTTATAACTCTTGTTTGTTTACAAAGTCATAACCATAAAATGGTGAGTTTAAAAGTGATTAATTTAACAATTCAAATTAGAAAATATAATTGTTTATTAATTTAGGTAAAAAAATTATTAAGTTGTGATTAATTCAAACTAGTTCTAATCAAAATAATTTAATATTTAACCTTCCTAATATAATTAGAAGAAAAAAAACTTTTAATTTGTTTTAGTGACATATTCAGGTAAGTGTTTTACTCTCTGTAATATTACCCGTCGTAATTTTTACCCTTTATTTAAGTCATTTTTACCCATTACCATTCATAATATTACCACCCTTTTTTTCTGTGTTATAACAAAACATGAAGAAGGTGATCGCCTTCTTTATGTTTTGTAATAATATTCTTATAAATTGTTGAGTTTCAAAAAGGTTTGAATTTGAATGTTCTGAAGAATTTTAATTCCTGTGGAAAAGTAATAATTAAATACTTATTTAAAAATTTAGTTATTGATGTTTCGGAATAATTTTACAATTAATGAAATTTGTAAATAAATTTAATAGAACATTTTTTTGAGTATCTAATAATTTTTAAAGTGAATCAGAATATTTTTTATGGCCAGGGAAAAAGTGAGAATTTTGTCTGGAAATCAGGGAAAAGTCAGGGAGAAATAAAATTAAATATCTGTAACATCCCTGTAAAAAGAATTAATGCAATAGGGAATTGTGGAAATTTTTCAAATTTGTTGAAGAATTTAAGTTTTTGGAGAGTTTTAGAGTTTTTTTTCCCCAGGAATGAGAGAAATAAACTTGTTTGTAGTGAAATCGTCAGAAATAAAAGAACAATAGGAGAAAATAGGTAATCTGTCTTCCGTTTTTCGATCGTCCGGAAGTATTCCAGCTATTCTGCACTGCTCTCTGCTCACTGGATTATATCGAAATTCCAACGTAGACAAACATCGTCGGGATATCGATCACTGAGACGTGTTCTGTTTTATCAACTGATTTAACGGAAAATAGGTACCGATTTCATGTAAACAGTGTTTTTTTTACAATTTCCTTCTCTTCTACTGCATTCCTTTTTTTTCCTATAGTTTCTGTTTTAACAAAAAATTCTTTCCTGGTCTATTTACAATAAAGAACTCCTGTTTTATACGCAGCAAAATATATTTGAAAAAAAAGTACTGCTAATTTAGGGAAAATAAAAATTTCTTTGTAATCCTTCTTCTTTGTTACTGCATTTAGTGACTTTTTTCCCTGATCCTAAGGATTATTCAATAAGACATCAATAATTTCTTTATTGAAAAAAATATTTCATCATTATTATTCTTCTATAGGAATTAAGATTTAGATTTCAAGATTTGCAGGAATTCTTCTCTGAGATTCAAATGTGACGCGCTCCGAAGAAAGGTACCTAAGAAGCAAACTAATTATTGGTTAGGGTCGTGTTAGATTTCTCTTGATTAAAAGTTTATTTTTTATTATTTGAATTTGAAACTAATTTTTATTGAATATTTTGAATATAATGAAGACTTGAAGATAAATAATTTTAAATTAATAATTGATTTTCTTTGTTTATTTTTACTTGAAAAATTAAAAACATAACCTCAAATTTTTCGCTTCTTCGGTATCTTTCTTCGGAGCGCGTCACAAATATTTTCAAAATATTTAAAATTTATATTGAAAGAGTCAATTTTAGATGATCTGAAATTATAAAACTATAAACAGAGACTAGTTATTGAATTTCAAAACCATTGTCCCCTGTCTCGCTTCTTTTGGAACTGTTTGAGAATGTAGTTTTTTGTCGCGCAATATATGAAAAGTGGTTTCAGCCAGTATGTAGTTGCGCTTTGGTTTGCTTACGTGTATAGTGAGGGGATTGGACCAATGTTTGGTGTCGAGTATTTGTTTTCGTTCGTCGAGATTGCTTTTAATCGATGCTTAAATCCTTTGTAGAAAAACAACAAAGGACCCACTCGCCTCACACGTAACGAATCGCGAGTGCGTGAGTGTGTTAGACGTATGCGCATGTAAAATTTACACAACGAGAAAAGAGAGGCGCGGAAGGGGGGGGGGGAGCAGTATGAGTGGTTGCATTGTTTCGCAGATTCGGTGCGAGACCCACGTGCTGTATGCTGCATTGCCCAGGGCGAGTTTCTATTGCCATAGTCGACGTTACGCTCTGAAAAATATGGGCAAAGTAGGAGGGAAAAAAAAAATTCCTCCAAGAATGATAAAGGGAGGCCAGTGTACTTTTTTTCCCTTCTTTTCTCCTTTTTTGGCGAAAAAGCCTTCTCTCTGTGTAGAAGAAAGGCAAATATTCCCCCCCTTTTTTTTATCTGCTTTTTGCCTTTTGATGTCTTTCTCTCGAATTGCAATTTTTCACTTGAAACTTTAATACTTTGCCTAATGAAATTTTACATGTACTAAGTGTTTTCACTTTTTGAATATTGATATTATTTCTCAAAAAGGGTTCAGACTGGTTAGGGATGCCAGGGAAACACAGTAAATCGTTAGGTATTAAAATAACACCAAAATGGATTAAAATAACACTAAATTGGATTATTTTAATACTTTTTGGTGTTATTTTAATACCTAACGATTTACCGTGAAGGAAATATTGGTCTGGAAAAGTCAGGGATTTCGAAAGTAGTAAAAAAATTAAATTTCCTTAATTACAGTTGTAGGATTGCGACAATCCTTAACTAGTTGTAAAAAGTTTACTTTTCTAGTTATTTTTTTTTGTGGAAAAATAATAAGGATTAAATATTTATTTAAAAACGTATAATTTCACAATTATGTAAATTAGTTTAAAAAAATTTTTTCTTGAGTATCTAATAATTTTGGGAGTGAATCGGAATATTCTTTAGGGTCAGAGAAATATAAGAAGCGTTCTACGTCAGACGGACAACCTCATACTTCTAGTGGAAAAAACTCTATTTTCAAAATGCTATTATTTTTATTATAATGCATGAAATAAAAAAAATTACGACAGTTTTTTGTAGTAAATTTAACCGTCTTTATTTTGGTGAATTTTATTATTAAAATTCGATTATTTTTCATTGAAAAAAAGTAAAAAAGAAACAATAAATTTTATTCTTTGAGGCATTCGACCATTTTAAAAAATTTTGATAATGGCTTAAAAAATAGTTTAAAATGTATCCATTGTATGTGTTTAATGACAGAATGACAAGTTTTATTGTTTAAAAGTTATTTCATTTATAAAAGAATGGTATTTTACAAAAAGAAATTAATAATTTTGATTAATGGTTAGACTTTTTCGATATATTTGCGACACTGTTCAGGTAATGTTGGAACAAGGGATACATGATACCCAAATTTTTTAAATTAAAATAAAAATTTTTGACCATAAAAGTATAATATTATTTATTACAGAAAGTAATTAGAAAATAGTAATATTAATCAAATGGCACCTCTAGGTGATCAGTGTTTCAAGCCTTCTATGTAGAAAGCTACATAGCTCGTTTAATAATTAGAAGTTTACATTAGTTTAATATTTTGTTTATTAATTGAGAAAAAATATAGTCTGATAAAAAATATTTTATAAAATATATAATAGTAAATAAAAATTTAATTAATTAAAATTGTAATAAATTCAAAAAATTAGTATCTTCATCTCCAAAAAAACAAAAAATGTAGTATTATATATAATAATCGTCGTGATTCCAGATTTCCTGATCTCTGTCCACACTTGAAGTTAGTTATAATTATTCTTTTGTTTTTTATACGTTTTGATAGAAAATAGAATACATATATACATAATAATCGTAAGTTTTCTTTCCGTTAGCAAATTATCTGTATTCATTTGCTTTTTTTTTTGAAAATTCATTCTTGTGGGTTATTGTCATTTTTTTAATGTCAAAAAGAAACCAAAAAAACTCGTTTTATTCACTTCATAAAATTGACAAAAATTCCATTCCATATTTTTTATTTTCCTAGCTTTTTCCTAATTTTCATCAAAAATATTTACTTTTTTCTTATCCTGCTAATAAATTGAATTTATGCTACGAATTTTATTACTTATGAAACAATTATAAAATATTTTAATTCTTGCGAAGAATTTAAAAAAAATTAAAAATAATTGAATTTTTCAGAAGAATTTTATTATTTCCAAAAATAATTCATTTTTTAAGGCAAATTTTGTTATTTGTGAAAATAATTGAATTTCCTTGAAAATAATAAAATATTATTATTTATTAAAATAATTAAATTCTTGCAAGGATTTTTTTTTAATTTGGAAAATAATTGAATTCTTGGAAAGAATTTTTAAAAAATTTTGAAAAATAATTGAATTTTAAAAATTTTCGAGAAAAATTGAATTTTTTGAAGAATTACATTTTTTCAAAGGATTTTGTAATTTATGAAAATAATTGAATTCTTTCGAGAAATTTTATTAATAATTGTTGAAAAAATAATTTAATTACTTTCGAAGAATTTTATTATTTATAAAAATAATTTAATTCTTTTAAAGAATTTTATTAATTAGGTAAATGATTAAATTTTTGCGTCGAATTTTATTAAAATTGATGAAAATAATTGAATTTTTTCCTACAATTTTATCATAAATTTTTTTGAATAATAGAATTTTGATTGGTTATTTTATAAAAATAGTAGATATTGAAAATTATTGAAATGTGAAAAGTTTTTAAAGATAATTAAATTTTACAAAGAATTCAATTAAAAAATTTGACAATAATTGAATGTTGGTTGGAAATTTTATTAAATTTTTTTGAAAATAATTGGATTTTCCAAAAAAACATTTTATTATTTATGAAAATAATTGAATTTTGAAAAGAATTCTATTGAAATACCTCAAAATAATTGAATTTTCGGGAGCAATTTTTTTTATTATTTAAAAACAAATTTTTATTAAAATTATATTAAAACAACTAATTTCTTTCGAATAATTTTATTAAATTTTTGAAAATCATTGAATTATTGCGGTAAAGTTTATTAAAATGTTTAAAAAGAATTGAATTTCTGTTGAAAATTTTATTACTTTTGAAAGGAATTGAAATCTTCATATGAATTTTATGAACATTGGTTTAAATAATGAATTTTTAAATGTTATGAAAATTTTATTAGTTTAAATAATTTAATTCTTGTTCAAAACTTTATTTGTGAAAGTAATTGAATTTTACGATTATGAAAATAATTAAATTCATACTTAGAATGTAATCAAAAATTTTTTTGAAAAAATGGAATTTACATGAAAAATTTTAGAATTATTAAAAGTAATTGAATTATTGGGAAAAATAAATTCCATAAAATTTTGTTAAATAAAATTGATTTTTTTCAATATTAGCGAATTAAAAGTAGTGGAAATTCTCTAAAAAAATATTGTTTATATTCTTTGCTCGGAAAGTTAAATACTTATATATAGCTAATAATTTTTTTTACCTTCTCTATTCTTTAGAATAATTAAAATTTTCGTAATGAAGTTTTTTTTTAATTCAGGTATCAGATAACAATTTTTGTGAAATTCAATTTTCCTCGTACAAGAAAGTTTAATTATTTTCAATTTTGAAAATCTGATGCCAAATTTGAAATTAGTATCGAAATTTGTTAAAGTTTTTTTATATACTTTAAAGTTTAAAAATATAATATATTTTGAAAATTTAATTCTAATTAGTTTTTTAGATATGTGTCATAATAAGTATTTCCTTAAAAATTACTTAAATTAAAATGACTTGAAATTGTTTATAATAAACATTGAAGCACAATATTCCCGCGCGCTAGCGCGCGGATAATTTGGCTAGTTTAATAAAAAGTCTAAATTTTAATTAACTAAAAAGACTTGGTGTTTTCATCTTTCAGAAGAAAATCTATCGATATTAAAAGCAAACCTGAGAATAAAAAATTTCCAATAGCATTTTCTTCAAATGTAATTAATATAATAAAAATATTGACCACCTCGAGGTGTCATACGATTAATATTATAATTATTTGTAATTATTTTCATTATAAAATAATATTATATTTTTATGGTTAAAAATTTTAATTTTAATTTAAAAAATTTGGGTATCATGTATCACTTGTTTCAACATTACCTGAACAGTGTCGCAAATATATCGAAAAAGTCTAACCATTAATCAAAATTATTAATTTCTTTTTGTAAAATACCATTCTTTTATAAATGAAGTAACTTTTAAACGATAAAAGATGCCATTCTGTCATTAAACACATGCAATGGATATATTTTAAACTATTTTTTAAGCCATTATCAAAAATTTTTTAAATGGTCTAATGCCTCAAAGAATAAAATTTAAAGTTTCTTTTTTACTTTTTTCAATGAAAAATAATCTAATTTTAAAAATAAAATTCACTAAAATAAAGACGGTTAAATTTACTACAAAAAACTGTAGTAATTTTTTTATTTATGCATTATAATAGAAATAATAGCATTTTGAAAATAGAGTTTTTTCCACTAGAAAATTATAATAAAATTTGTCCCAATCCTGTTTAGTTGTAAATAGAAGGTGATTTTCTGAAAATATTACCCTTCGTGTCAATCGTTGTGTACATTTTATCCACTGTATATACAGAAAAGTCTGATAGGAAAAAGGAAAACAGCTTTCTAAATTTATCTTCTTTATATCGCTTCAATAACATCGGATATTCTTTGCCGACAAGAACGGGTCTCTTCTTTTGTGTTCGGTCTTTCCTTTTTTTATTTTTTCGTTTCTCTTTTCTCCGTTAAAGAAAAGAAACTGTGTACAAGAAGCGCTCATAAATTTAATCACTTTCTAAGGTTGGACGCTCCATTTACGATGACTACTGCGAAAACGACGACGACGACGACGACGACGATGATGATGATGCTTTGAGCCAAAACGATAATTTCATCTCTTAGAAAGGGTCAAAAGTAGAAAAAGCCATTTCCACCGATTAGCTTTTCGCTCGTAAATCTTTAAAGCTGTATAAGACCGTCAGCGTACACTTTTCTGCGGAATTAAAGGATATTGCGCAAGCAAAAACCGATATGTAAAAAAAAAATTAAAAATCCCAAATTTATTTCTAAATTTGTCTCCTCGGAATGTGGAGGGAAGGTAGAGAAGAGAGGTAACTTATATTGTACAGGATGTGCGCCATTCCTTCAGTGCCGACGTGCAATAACGACACAGATGTTGTCTCTTCGTCATAAATTTATATTACGACATTATACGATCCACATTCGTTTCCATTCTCAGAACATTAAACTGTCGTAAATTTTTTCATATCAAATGTAACTGTATTTCATTTTTGATTTCACTTTCATTAGAGTAGTGTGCACGTTTTTTTGCCTCTTATGCTATAAAATCGAAATTTTCAAAATTTTTCTATATTCAAATTTCCAACTTTTACCAAAAGTTTAGTTATTCAACTTTTTAAGATCCTTGGCAATTTTTTTACTTCGCAATAAAAAGACTGAGTAATAATAAGTTCCAGCAATGAAGACTTATCAACAATTTTTAATGGTAACTGATTTTCTTTTTGCATTTTTATACAAAAAAATTTAATCTAATGAAAATATAATCTTATCAAAAAATAATCTTATCAAAAAATAAGAGTGTAAAAATTGTTGGTAACTGATTTTCTTTCTGCATTTTTTAACAAAAAATAATATAATCGTAACCAAAAAATAATCTTATCAAAAAATAAGAGTGTAAAAATTGTTGGTAACTGATTTTTTTTCTGCATTTTTACACAAAAAAATATAATCTAATCAAAATTTAATCTTAACAAAAAATAAGAGTATAAAAATTGTTGGTAACTAATTTTCTTTCTGCATTTTTACACAAAAAAAATATAATCGTAACCAAAAAATAAGAGTGTAAAAATTGTTGGCTTTTTAAGAACATTCCTTGGTAGAGCGTCACGTGATTCGAGTTTCATCAAAATTTGTTATTTCTTTCCAGAGTACTACCAACTTTTACTAGATATGTCCTAATTTGAAATAATCCAATTATACACTATTTATAGTATAGTGGAAATTGGGTTGCACTTGCCCTTATTAATTGCAATTAGTTGTTACTGAGTTATCGACCAAGCCAAGTTGTGCTAATTATCAAAGGAGATACCTACGATACCAGTAAAGTTTCTTTAAGTCGTAATTATCCTTTCTTTCTCAATTTATTTTCTTCCTTTTCATTTGTTAAAATTATGCTGAATTCTAGTATTTACTTTTAAAAACAAATTTACGAATCGAGCACTCGAATTATAGTAAACGAAATTAAAATTAAAAGAATTATTAAATTCAAAAGATTGATTAGCATAAAAATTTTTTGAATCGTTTACAATAATAAAATTGGTTCTAATTCTTTAGTCAATTATCAAGGATGTTATCAGGTTAGGAAAATCAGGGAAAACAGGGAAAAGTCGAAATAATTTTTGTTAAAAGTAGGGGAAAAATTAAGTGTTTAGAATTCGTTAGAAAATTTTCAATTTTTGTCTCTTATTGTTTGACTAATAAACTATGAAATCATCGAAAATTTTATTAATTTTTCAATTTGCAATTTTTGGGAATTTTAATTAAATTTATTTTATAGTTCAATTATTTTATAAAGCTTTTAATAAAATTCCATAGCAAAATTTCAATTATTTTCATTTTGGAAAAATTTTCAATATTCTAGTATTTATGTAAAATTTCTCAAAAGAATTCAATTATTAATCAAAATATTTTTTTATAAAATTCTATACAAACATTCAATTATTTTCTAAAGGAAATAAAAATTTTACAGGAAATTATTTAAAATCGAATTTGCACACATTTTTTCGTAAAAAGCAAATATTTAAAAATTATTGACATTACAGTCTTCGCAGTATTTTAGTTATTTTCAAAAATTTTAACGAAATTCATTGCAAAATTTCAATTAATTAAAAAAACAACATTTATCACCAAAATTGACCTTTTTTTGAAATTAATATCATTCATCGCAGAAATTCGTAGAAAATTTAGTGTTTTTTTTATTAAAGACAGCCCGTGTAAGAATCTTAAATAAATAAATTCAAATATTTACAAAAACTTTAATAAAATTTATGGTAAAATTTCATTTATTTACAAAAATTTCTTAATTTAACGAATTTCATTATTCTATTTTACTTTAATCAAATTTCTCAAAAGAATTAAGTTTTTAAACAAAACATTTTGATAAAATTTTATACTTACATTCAATTATTTTCAAAAAAAAATTGTTAATTTCACAGAAATTTAATTATTGAAAATAGAATTTGCATAATTTTTTCGAAAAAAAGAAATGTTTTAAAATTTTTACTTTTATTCTTTGCAGTTATTTGATTTTTTAAATAAATTTTTAAATTCCAATCAGGGATTTCATTATTGTCATAAATAATAAAATCATTCGGAGGAAGATAATTATTTCCATAAATAACAATATACTTTTCATAAGAATTCAATTATTTTCTAAAGTAATAAAATTCAATTACTTTCAAAATTCCAATAAAATGTATTGCAAATTATTAATTATTTTTGAAAATTGTTTCTTAATTTAATAATTTGTATACCAATTATTTTAATTATATTTCTAAATTGAATAAAGTTATTTAAAAACAATTATGACAAAATTTTCCAGGAAAATTCGATTAGTTTCACAAATATTGAAAATTTCACAGGCTATTATTTTATTATTATTCTGTTATTATTAATAATAGAATTTGTGCATAATTTTTTTTTTTGAAAGAAGTCAATTTTTTGAAACTTTCTTTTATAAAATTCTTCCTAATATGTAATTTAATTTCATTCATAAATTATAAAACTCATTACAGAATTTGAATTATTTTAGGTAGAATTTTAATCGAATTTCTCAGAAGACGTAATTATTCATAAAAATTTTATTAAAATTTGCGTAGAGAATTTAATTATTTAAAAATTTTTTGATAAAATTATGTAGAAGAATTCAATTTTTAAAAAAACATTCAGTTTTTCAATAAGTTATTTATTTATAAATAATTGAATTCTCGTAAAATTTTCTAACAAAAATTTATTTAAAATTTAATTTTAGTTAAAATTTTTTACAATAATTGAAAATTAAGAGTATTATTATCAGCTTGAATTGTTACAAAATAATTGATTTATGAAAAGGTTTTTAAAATTAAATTTTATGAAAATTTGAATTTTTATAATACAAAATATTTATTTTATCACCTGGGATTGTGGTACATTTTTTCTAAAACGTATATTTTCAAATTTTTTAGTTCCTAAGTTTTTGGAAACCTTTTTTTCTAATGAAGGTAATTTTTTAATTTTCTTCTTCTATTAAAGGTAATTTTTTGAAAATTTACTTTGATAATAATTATAAAAATAGTAAAAAAGTAATATAAAAAATAGTAATTAAATTAAATAGTAATTAATTAAATTTTGTAATGACCATCCATTGATGTGTGATTAAAAAATAAAATTTATATAAATTTCCTAATTTTTTAAAAAAATACTTGAGATTTAGTTAAAAAATTTTAATACGATAATAGAAATTATGCAAATCTGTTAACAAATTTTTAAAATAATTTTATTAAATATAGTAATTGACGAATAGAAATTATAAGGATTTCTTTTCTAAAGATAATAAAAATTTTCTAAAAAAAATGTTTTATAAATATTTTTATTTTGGAAATTTTTCTAGATCTAAAAATGATACAAATTATTAATATTTAAGTGAAAGAATTAAATTAAATAGATACAAATTATTATTACGTTTTTTCAAAAAAAGAACAAAATTTTGTTAAAAACATGAGTAGAAATACAAATTTTGCTAAATTTTTTCTTTTTTTCAAAAAGAAGCTTATAATTTGAGAAAATAATTGTGATAGAGAAATTATTTACAAAAAAAAAAAAATAAATAAATAAAAAAATAATAAAAATTTTATTTACGATAAAAAAAATCGTAGATAAATGTAATAGAACTTTTGTTAGTATCTAATCATTTTTAGAATGAATTAAAATGTTTTTTCAATGTTTCAATTTTATTTTCGGAAAAAGTAAAAATTCTTTTTAAAAATCAGAGAAGTCTAGGGAAAAAATAAAATTCTTCTGGCAACCCTGATTAGTCTTTAAAATTATTTTCTTTATTTCTTAATTTAATTGAATTTTTATTTTCTCTAATTCTCGACTTCCAATTCTAATTTCCAATTAACAAAACTCTTCAATAATTGAGTTTTCATTTAATCGAATAGTCGTCTCGATAATCACAATAATATTTAGAAAAAGAACAAACTTATGAGTTCGTTATTTTTCTTTATAATATTGTGATTATTTGTCAGGAGTTTTATCGCGCGTTCGTGATGTGAAATTTAAAATTAAGGGAAAAAAAGTATTTTGTTTTGAAAAACTGAGAGAAAGAGAGAACAGAAAACATCGAGGAAGAAAATTTACTTCATTCCACACGTCTGACCCTATAAAGTTTACTTCACTGCTCTAAGTTTCAGCCTTACGAGTTTTGAACCTTCGCCAAAATATTGTACACTCATTATCCTTTCACGATAAAAGAAAAATACATTTATGATTTTATAAAAGATTCACTGGAAAATAATACAATATATTCGAAAAAATACATTTTCCCAATTACCTAAAAATTGAAAAATTGTTTAAAAAAATCAATTTTTTTTGTTGAATAGAAAGAAAAATAAGATAAAATAAATAAATTAAGATTTTAGTGATATATGTATATGTTTTTTGGGAAAATTAATTCAATAATTGTATTATTTATTTCGAATGTAATTTTCAAAGTTGAGTATCCAGTTTAAATTGTTAGTTGGAGTATAAACTTAACACTATTTAAAGTTTTAGCGAGAAACTCAATTTTCTGGTTAAATTCAATGTTCCTCGGACCAGTGACTTTATGACGTTACAGAGTGGTTTTTGCTGATGCGGCAAGAGGTCTTAATTTGCGATATGAATATTAACATGAAACCAAGATAGAAAACTTTCCTTTTAATCTAGTGTTAGATACACGATTTATTTTCCATATAGAGATGGAGCAAAAAATATTTTCTTCCCTCTAAATATCGAATTTCTAAATAATTACTTTTTTATGACACAAATTCAATTTTACACGAAGAAAAATTTGTTTTTACTCCAAAAATAAGTAGCCGTCCAAAAAAAAATTTAATTTGAACCATATTTTTTAAATCAAACTCATCATGTTCAATTTTTGGTTTATTGTATAAAAATTATGTTTGACTAAAACATGTTTTCTCATTTTCGACTTATTTGTGAATTACTTCTTTGAAATTTGCTATTTTTTTGTTTTTTATTTTATGCATTTAAAATTTAACTCTAAGCTCAGAAATTTTATCCAAGATAAAATTTATACGTTAATAAATTTTTTAAAAAACCACCCCCCCCTTATTCCTAAAAATATAAAAATTTTATGTAAATCTGATGGAAATGTAAAATGGAGAATGAATAAAAAAGATGGATTTATACTCAAAGTTGGGGGAAAAAAAAATTTTTTTTTTCTTATCGGAATCATGAGAATGGAAGAGAAAGTCTTGAAGAATATCCGTTAAGAGAAAAAGTAAGACGTTGAGAAGCTCTAGCGACCGTGACCTCTTGACATCTCTCCAAGCTTCTTGATTTCTTCTCGCGTTTCGGCAAATTTTTCTTTTTCTTCGGTTTTTATTTTCAACTGCACTATATATCACACTACAAGGCACGTGCAGGAATCTCTAGTACTCAAAAGTCGTAAACAAGGGAAAAAAAGGAAAAAAGGGAAGAAAAAAAAATTTTGGAAAATAGCAAATAAAAACAAGGTTGCCGCAAATATTTAATTTTATTTTTCCCTGACTTTTCCCTGATTTCCAGACAAAATTCTCACTTTCTCCCTGACCATAAAAAATATTCTGATTCACTCTCAAAATTATTAGATACTCAAAAAAATGTTCTATTAAATTTATTTACAAATTTCATTAATTGTAAAATTATTCAAAAACATCAATAACTAAATTTTTAAATAAGTATTTAATTATTACTTTTCGACAGGAATTAAAATTCTTCAGAACATTCAAATTCAAACCTTTCTGAAACTGAACAATTTATAAGAATATTATATTACAAAACATGAAGAAGGATCGCCTTCTTCATGTTTTGTTATAATTTAAACAACCATCAAATTTTTCAAAAAAAAATTTAATTATTTACAAAAATCCAACTAAAATCCTTCGCAAGAATTCAGTTTTTTTTTAAAAGTAGTAAAAGTCCTCAAAAAAATTCAATTATTTGAAAAAATTGTAATAAAATTCGTTGCAATAATTCAATTATTTTCATAAACAGTAAATCGATTATTCGTTAAATTCATTTTTTAATCAATTTTTATTAGAAAATTCTAGAAAAATTCAATTATTTTAATTGAAAAATAAATAATTTATTGAATAATTGAATGTTTGATAAAATTGAATTCTTATAAAGAATTTTATCAACAAATTTTTAAATAATTAAATTCTTTTGACAAATTTTAATAAAATTTTTAAGAATAATTACATTTTTCGAGGAATTTGATTAAAATATTGTATCCAAAATTAATTAAAATCCTGCAATGAGTTTTATCATTCATGAAAATAATTTTACAAAAGTTCCAAAAATGTTATTAAAATTTTTCTAAAATAATTGAATTTCATTGAAGAATTTTATTAAAATTTATAAAAATAATTCAATTCTTGTAAAGAACTTTGTTAGATTTTTTTTTTAAATAATTGATTCATGCGACGAATTTTATAAAAATCTTTTTAAATAATTGATATTTTTCAAAAAATTTTATAAAATTTTGAATATAAAAAAATTATTAGATACTAAAAAAAATGTTCTATTAAATTTATTTACAAATTTCATTAATTGTAAAATTATTCAAAAACATGAATAACTACATTTTTAAATCAGTATTTAATTATTACTTTTCCACAGGAATTAAAATTCTTCAGAACATTCAAATTCAAACCCTTTTGGAAACTCAACAATTTATAAGAATGTTATTACAAAACATAAAGAAGTCGATCACCTTCTCCATGTTTTGTTATAATTTAAATAGCAAACAAATTATTCAACAAAAATTTAATTATTTACAAAAATACTAATAAAATCCTTCGCAAGAATTCAATTATTTTTAAAAGTAGTAAATTTTCTCAAAAAAATTCAATTATTTGAAAAAATTGTAATAAAATTCGTTGCAATAATTCAATTATTTTCATAAACAATAAATCGATTATTTGTTAAATTCATTTTTTAATCAATTTTTATTAGAAAAATCTAGAAAAATTCAATTATTTAAATTGAAAAATAAATAATTTATTGAATAATAGAATGTTTGTTAAAATTAAATTCTCATACAGAATTTTATCAACAAATTTTTAAATAATTGAATTCTTTTGACAAATTTTAAGAAAATTTAAAAAATAATTACATTTTTCGAGGAATTTGATTAAAATATTGTATCCAAAATTAATTAAAATCCTGCGATGAGTTTTATTATTCATGAAAATAATTTAAACGAATTTTCAAAAATGTTATTAAAATTCTTCTAAAATAATTGAATTTCGGTGAATAATTTTATTATTTTCAAAAATAATTCAGTTCTTGTAAAGAACATATTGTTAAATTTTTTTAAATAATTGATTCATGCGACGAATTTTGTAAAAATCTTATTAAATAATTGATATTTTTCAAAAAAATTTATAAAATTTTGTATAAAATAATTGAACCTACGTGAGAATTTTATTATTTATGAAAATAATTGAATTATTTCAAAGAAATTTATTAAAAATTTCATAAATTATTGGATTTCTGTGGAATTTTAACAAGAATTTTATTCAAGATTTTAAATATATTTGAATTTTGTAGAAGAATTGTATTGTTTATAACAATAATTAAAATTTTGACGAGAATTTTAAGATTCTTTTAAAAACAATTGAATATTGAAGAATTTTCTTATTTATAAAAATAATTGCAATATTGACAAAAATTTTTGAACATAAATGGAATTTTTACGAAGAATTTTATTACTTTTGAAAATAATTTAATTTTTTCAACGAATTTTATTCAATTTTATAAAAACAATTGAATTTCGGTGAAGAATTTTTTCTATTTCTAAAAATAATCGAATTCTCGAAAAGAACTTTGTTAAATTTTTCTCAATAACTGAACTCTTGAGAATAATTTTATAAAATTCTTTTTAAATAATTGATATTTTTTGAAAAATTATTAAGAATTTTTTATATTAAATAATTGAATTCCTGTAAAAATTTTATTATTAATGAAAATAATTGGTTTATTTAGAAGAAATTTATCAAAAATTTTGTAAATTATTGCATTACTGTGAAATTTTTCCAAGAATTTTATTTAAGTTTTAAAAAATAATTGAATTTCGAAGAAGAATTGTATTATTTATAAAGATAAATGTAATTTTGACAAGAATTTTTTTAAAAAATTTGGAACATAATTGAATTTTGGAAAAGAATTTTTTTATTTTTAAAGATATAATTGAAATCACCAGAACTTTTTAAAATTTTTTAATATAATTGAATTTAGAAAAAGAATTGTATTATTCATAAAGAAAATTGAAATTTTTCCAAGAATTTTATTAAAGCTTTTAAAAATAATTGAATTTCGAAGAAGAATTTTATTATTTATAAAGATAATTGAAATTTTGAAGAGAATTTTTAGAAAAATTTTGAACATAATTGAATTTTAGAAAAGAATTTTTTTATTTTTAAAGATATAATTGAAATCACCAGAATTTAAAAAATTTTTTTAATATAATTGAATTTTAGAAAAGAATTGTATTATTTATAAAGATAATTGAAATTTTTCCAAGAATTTTATTAAAGCTTTTAAAAATAATTGAATTTCGAAGAAGAATTTTATTATTTATAAAGATAATTGAAATTTTGACGATAATTTTTAGAAAAATTTTGATTATAATTGAATTTTTGAGAAGAATTTTTTTATTTTTAAAGATATAATTGAAATGACCAGAATTTATAAAAATTTTCAAATATAATTCAATTTCTGCGAAAAATGTTATTACTTTTGAAAATAATTGAATTTCTGTAATGATTTGAAGCTTTTCCAAAATTAAATTTTTTTAGTGTATTTAATTTACATTCTTTTATCAATCTATTATTTATGGAAATTGTAAAAATTATTCATCACATAATTTATAAGTCATAATTTTATGATAGTTCTTTAAAAATTAAGTTATTTAAAAAGAAATTATTGTCTGAAATAGAAAAAATTCAAGGTTTTGTATTAAAATTCGTGGTTATTTTTATAGTTTACAAGGCAAATAAAAAAACATCAAAATTTAGAGTTTTTTTATAAATTTTTGAAATTCGATTTTTTCTAGTACTTTTACTAAAAATCTCTGACTTTTCCCTGACTTCCCTGACCAATTTTACTTTCCCAGAGTTTTCCCTAAATTCTCTGACTTTCCTGACCAGTGGCAACCATAAAAAATATTATTCGAAACATTCATGCGTTTCTTTTTAGTAAAACAGAAAAAATTTTGTTTTTTTCAATTATTTGAGGAATAATTATTATTTTTCTTCGCACAAGAGAATTATTAAATTTCTTTCAAGTAACGATTTGACCTCCTTTAGAGTGAGATTTTATAAATAACAAATAGTATTATTGTACAATCAATAAATCATTATGTTTAAGTTTAAATAAGAAATGTTAATGCAGTCGAAAAAATTCTTGTCATATGGTTTAATTTTCATTTAAATAATCAAATTTCTTCTTTTCTGTTTCAGGTAAATATCTAATTCTATACGATATTGAAGTACAATTTCGTTACTGTGAGTTATTATTAATTTTCTATATAATTTATTAAACAAAACAAAAAATAAATAAATATTGCTATTTGTAAATAAATATTAAATTCTACAATTATTATTTATCCAAAACAGTTCGACTTGTAACTTGTAAGTCTTGTTTTTCCCACTGGGTATTAGTTTGTCGAAGATTAATTCGGTCTGTGTAACTAAATCCAAAATTACTCTCAACCAATTTTGGTTTTACCATTTCGAATTAGTCGAAAATTATTTGTCTAAAATTAATTCGGTCTTTGAAAACGCAAACAGTGGTTTAGGGTGAAAAGTTATTTAATTAGTAGAGAGCATCAACACTTTCTAATTTTGAGTTAAGTAAAAATTACTAATTCACTACAAAGTTGACACAGGTCTAGGAAGTCAGAGAATTCGCAGAAAAAGTAAATGCTTTTAATTGAAGAACTGGAAAAAATTAAACTCACAGAATTCGTAAATAGTTTTATTTTATTTTTGAAATTATATATTTAATTAATTAACAAAAATCGAGATAAGAGTCATGGATTTATAGTAAAAATTTTAGTGTAATTGTAACAAAAACTAAATTTTAGAAAAGTTACAAATGTTCACGAAAATTCAATTACATGTTAAAACATTTTTCTAAATTCTCGTCAAAATTTCAATTATCTTTTAAAATAATAAAATTCTTTTCCAAACATCAATTATTTTTGAAAATGTGACGCGATCCAAAGAAAGGGACCTTAGAAGCAAAAAATTATAGGTTATGTTTGCAATTTTTAAAATGAAAATACAAAAAAAGGATCAACTGTCAATATGAATCATTAATGTTTAAGTTTTCATTACAACTAAAAAAATTAAAAAACACTGGTTGTAATTTGCAAAAAGTAAAAGAAAACTTTTAAGCAATAAAAAAGTAGTAATAACATAACCTTAAAGTGATTTGCTTCTAAGGTCCCTTTCTTCAGATCGCGTCACAAATAATAAAATTCTTTTCCAAACATCGATTATTTTTGAAAATAATAAAAATTTCACAGGCATTCAACTATAATAATATCGAATAATTTTTAGAGTGAATCGAAATATTTCAAATACTCGACGAAAGAGTCAAAATTTTATCTTGAATTCAGGGTAAAAGAAAGTTTAATTTTTTTTTGTGGCAACCCTGATAAATTTCCTCTGAGAAAACGAAATATTTACTCTTCCCATCGAGTACAAGTTTCTAACTTGAAAATATCGAAAAATATTTTTCGAACGAATAAGAAATGTTTGATCCGGAAAAACTCTTGAGAATTCGATGCGATCCAGTAACAAATTTGATTTTTCTTATTGCACGTGTCGACAATACAAGAGAAGAAAGAAAAAAAAATAAAGAGAGAGAGAGAGAGAGAGAATAAATCCTGTGAGAGGCCGGATGGTCCGTTCAGTTTAATTCGTATCCGGGCGTCGTCGTCGCTGTACAGCTAGAATGAAAGAAAAATAAAAACCGTGCACGAGTAAAAATGGAAAAAGACTTGATAGGTAGATGGGAGTGTGAGCTCTAGGCAAAGAGGAAGAAAAGCGGAAGAAGGTTGAGAGGCTGGGTACAGCGGATATAGACAAAAAAAAAGTGAAAAAAAGAGAAAAAAAGGAGAAAAAAAAGTGAAAAAAGGAGAAAAAAGGAGAAAAAAAGGAGAAAAAAGGGGAAAAAAAGGGGAAAAAGGGGGAAAAAGGGGAAAAAAAGGAAAAAAAGGAGAAAAAAAGAAGGGTCCTATATAGGGAGACGAACGTCCCGAGGGAAGAGCGAGCGTAAGCGCCTGGCAGCGAAGGATATTGCTCCTTCGTTGCAGTCTCCGTACGAAGCGTGGAAACGGATAAAAAGATTACTCGGGCAAATACCCGTCGAGGTGAATCCGACGAACTGGAGAGCGAGACAGAGAGAAGAGATAGGAATCTCTCGCCCCGAAACGGTAAACACGCGCGCCTCCTACACCCTACGGGCGAATAAAACTTTTAATCTTTCTCTCGCTCACCCCCACGGACTTTTTTCCTAGAAAATGGATGCCATAGGCAGTCGATTTACTTCAGCCGTGTTTAAGCGACACGGTTTTGTACTCTCTCTCTCTCTCTCTCTCACTCACTCACTTCTGTTCGCCAATAAAAACTTTATGTACCATAACTGACATCATGATTAGACCTCTGGCTATCCAGAATTCGATTCCAAAAGTTTTGCGATATGAAATTTTTCACTCGAAATAGCGCTCGCTTTTTCCCCCCCCCCTATCCATTTATTTTATATAAATAAAATTTATTTTTTATATTTTCTAATTTATTTTATATATTTTCTAATTTATCGAAATTGTTCCCGCAATGAAATCGCAAACCTTCCATCGCAGAGTCATCGATTTTGAAAACCTTTTTGTCCCTTGAAAAGGGAGGAAAACTGAGCCTAACAAACTCAATCCAAAAATTTTCTTTTCCACTAAGCAGAAAAATTTGCCCAAAAAACGATTTTTTACAATTTCGGACCAAAAAAGAATTTTTAAACAATATACTTCCCGCATAATTTTCCATTTTTCAAATTTAATACATCTTTCGTTTTCCCCTTTTTTAAATACTCAGTAATTTCTGCTTTGAAATTTTCATCATCGAGCTTTTTTAACCCCTTTTATTTAACGTGGTTATTTAGTTGTTTTTTTTTTCATTCGTCTTTTGTTTTTTATGCAGCGAAACTTCATTTTGTCGGGAAAATTGAATTTACCAGAGGTGACCTCAATTCATTGAAAGAAGAGGTGCATTAAATTTCGAAACTCCGAAAATACAGGTTCTCATAAAAAGTGGATCGTAAATATAAAAACGCATGATATCACATTGTTCATAAAAACTGTAAATCCCCTAGGACATTACTTTATTTTTATACTCATCGTGTGAGCCTGAAAAAAAAAATTATTACGTCAAATAAACGTGACGAAAAATAAAATTTCCGACAAATTTTGTATAGTATATCGATGTATATACTTTTATTTAAAAAAAAAAAAAGAGGAAATTTTATACAGACTTACTATTTATGTATTTCTATTTTCTATGTGCTAAATCAATATTGTAATATTCTTTCAAATCTGCAATGGTATTTATATGAATTTAGGTAATTGTAGAATTTTCAGAGAAAATCTACAACTCCTAAAGTGTTTATACCTTGTGACCTTGCAAATTACTTAAAATTACGAATTTCAATATCAAATTAAGTTATAAATTCTATTTTTAAATTTATTTCATATTTTCTCTTAATCTCATGGAAGTTGCACGATTTTTCCAAGAATGCGGATAATTATTATTAACGTATTATTTATTTAAAAAAAATTTATAAACAAAATACGTCGCGATGACGTGACAATTGTCATAAATCTTAAAAGCTCACAAAGTTCTTACTTAAAACAAGAAATTCAATTTTTCTTTATATCGATTATTTTTAATAATTTTCTAAAAAGTTCTATGACAATTTTCAAATTAATTTCTTTAAAAATTTAATTTTACGAAATTTTAATTATTAGTTAAATTCCTTTATGAAATAAATATTAGAAAATAGAAACTGAAAATAGTATTAAAAAAACTCAATTAAACTTTTTCAAAAAAATTAATTACAAAATTGAATTATTTTTTAAAATTCACGCTATATTGCTTTTAATATTCAATGATTATCTAAAATTTTAACTGAAATTCATTTTTATGAAATAAAATTCAATTTTTATTAGAATATTCTACTAGAATCCAATTATTTCAATAAAAATAAAACGCAATTAAATAATTTATTGAAGAATTGAACGTTTCTTAAAATTAAATTCCGATCAAAAATTGTTATCAACAAATTATCAAATACTCGAATTCTATTAACAAATTTTAATAAAATATTTAAGAATAATTACATTTTTTAGAGAAATTCGATTAAAATTGTATTTAAAATAATTGAAATTCTGCATTGAGTTTTATTATTTATGAAAATAATTGAATTCTGGCGAAGAATTTTATTAAAATTTTCCAAAATAATTAAAATCTTGTAAAAAATTAACAGGAATTCAATTATTTTTAAAAATTTGAATAAAATTGTTCGCATAAATTAAAAATAACAAAATTTTTAGTAGATCTTTAATTATTTTCAGAATTTTTAATAAAATTTTTCGCAAAAATTTAAATATTTTCGTAAAATAATAAAAATCTTTGCAGGGAATTAATTATTTTCAATAGTCTTAATAAAATTCTTCCCAAGAATTCAATTATTTAAAAAAATATTAAAATTTTTACAGAAATTCAAATATTTTAAAAACTTTGATAAAACTTTTTTTGGTAGAAATTCAATTATTTTTAAGTCATTTTTTAAAAAATTTCCCAAATTCATTTATTTTTTTGTAATCTAAGATTTTAACTGAAATCTATTTTTAAATCAATGTTTATGCGAAAATTCTACCAGAATTCAATTATTTAAATACAAAAATAAATAATTTATTGAATAATTGAATGTTTCTTGGAATTCAATTTCTATTAAAAATTTTAACAACAAATTTTTAAACAATTAAATTCTTTATACGAATTTTAATAAAATTTTTAAGAATGTTTTCGAGGAATTCGATTAAAATTCTATTAAAATAATTGAATTCCTAAAAAGAATTTTATTATTTATGAAAATAATTGAATCCTGGTAAAATTTTATTAATTATCAAAATAGTTGAATGATGTCGAAGAAATTTATAAAAAAATTTGTTATTAATAAAACTCTTGTGAAATTTTTATTATTTTTTGAAAATAATTAAAACTTTTTGTAGAATTTTATTAAATTTTTTGTTTAAATAATTACATCCTTTGGTAATTTTTGAAAATAATGGATATTGAAAAATATTTAAATTATGCGAAAAATATTTTTACTTTTGAAAATAATTCAAATTTTGCAATGGAAAATTCTTAGATCTTTAATTACTTTCAGAAATTTTATTAAAATTTTTTTTTCAAGAATTCAATCATTTTAAGAATATTAGAATTTTAGCAGAAATTCAAACATCTTTAAAAGTTTTGATAAAATTTTTTTTGGTAGAAATTCAATTGTTTTTAAGACAATTTTAAAAAAATTTCCCAAATTCAATTCTTTTTAAATTTTAATGAAATTCTTCGAAACAATTCAATTATTATAATATAAAATAAATAAAATTAATTTTTAAATTATTAAATTCTTTTGGTAATTTTTGAAAGTAATTGAATTTCATTACTTTAGATAATAATTGAATTTGTGTGATAAATATTGTTAATTATGAAAATAATTGAAATTTTTAAAAGAATTTTAATAAAATTTTTGAAAATAATTGAATTTTGTTGAAGAATTTTGCTTTTTATTTATACAGTTAATTGAAATGTTGACAATGTTTTTTAGTTTTTTTGGAAAATATATGAATTTCGGAGAAGAATTTTAACATTTCTAAAGATAATTGAAATTTTGACGAGAATTTAGAAAAATTTTTTAACATAATTGAATTTTTGCGAAGAATTATATAACTTTTAAAAATAATTGAATTTCTGCAATCATTTGTAATTTCTCTAAAATTCTTCAAATTATATCGTACAATTTACGAACTTTTCTTCCTTTTTGAATGAAATTACGGACTTTACGGACCTTTTAAAAAAAGGGACTGTTACGGTCTTGAAACATAGTTACGGAATTTTTCAGAATTTACGGACCTACTTCGAGCCCTGTATTTTATACTTAAATATTTACCACATTGTGATTTAAAAAATAATTTTTTTTAATTTGTAATTTTTAATTTTCTTCCTTATTTTTTATTTATGTTGTAATTTTATTCTTTATTTATTTAGGCTTGACTGACAAGCATGATGATAACAAACCAATACATCGGAACGTCGCTAAATTTTAATTATTAACGTCAATAAAAAAATATAATATTTTATGTGACTTTATCACCATGGATCGCAATATGTACTTACACTGAAAAAAACAAAATTTATTTGATTCAAATAACCGATTATTTGACTATTATCAAATAAATATTTACTTGAATCAAATAATTTGTATTTAAATCAAATAAATTGTATTTGAATTAAAAATTTCAGTATTTAAAGCAAATATTATTTAATTGATTCAAATAAAAATTATTTGATTCAAGTAAATATATATTTGATAATAACCAAACAATCAGTTATTTGACTCAAATAAATTTTTTTTCAGTGTACCTTTAATATAAAAAAATTGTATTTTTTATTAAATTTTCACAGAACTTCTTCGAGAGTATTCGTTTCATTATTTTTCAACTCGAATTTAAAAAAAAAATGGTAAAATAGAATATTTTTCTGACCCCATTATTGTCATATGTACTTAAAATATATTTTTCTATACAATGTTTTTTAGCTTCTTTTCAATATTCCCTTTTTTATTATTTGAAACGACGACGTGTTATTTCGATAAAGAAAAAGAGTATTTCTGCAGAGTATTACAATTTTTGAATTTCACAATAAGGAAATATTTTGCTTGTGTTTCTGTATTGAACATAATTTTTTTTATTCTCACGAACTTGCATATATTCTTTCTACAAACTTGCATCAGCAAAACAAATAGGCGTCAATATTTCCAATTGTTGATGGACTATATATATATGTATGTGGATGTGTATGCATAAAAATTTCTATCAATAGCGACACACGCACTCTTGACGAATGAAAATATCTGAAAGAGATGATAAAAAATATTTGTAAAGTAAATCTGATGTGAAAATGATTTTTTTTTAAAACCCCCTGTGGAGTGTCGTTGGCTCATATCTCCACGTGATTTGAGGACAAAGTGTTTCTCTCTGGAAGCTTGCGCATAGATATGCAGTGTATGTATACGTTTTGAGCTTTATTGGGGAAAGGGCCGATGGGAGGGAGAGTGTATAGGAAAAAGGACGGAGGTAAACGAGCGAGGAGAAAGAGAGATGCAAGAGTGACAGGAAAGAGGTGGGTCGTTTCGAGAGGGTAAGGCGAAACCATCAGCCATCGACCCAAGAGTCGAGTTCGAGCTCGTTATACCCTCTTGTAGAATGCATCTACATTCAACATCTTCATTGCATCTATACTGGTTGTCGCACTCGACAGTCATGTGTGTGTATACAAATTGACGACGAGTGTCTGTGAGGGGCTGCACATATATACGCTTATACCAAAAGTTGTCTTCTATATCTGACAGGAGTTTAACACAGAATGTTTCCAACATTCCAAATTGAATGCCAGAAACCTAAAGAGAGTATCGAGCACACTAAACTTTCTAAAAGTAATATTCCCAGGGCGTATTCTGATTGAAGTTGAACTGCATTTATTTATTTTCTTTTTTGCTTTCCTCCTTGCGACTTTACTATTTCAAGAAGCTAAATTTTTCAAATTGAACTTGGCGACAATTTTTGCTTTTTTGACAAAAGAATTTTAATTTAAGAGTCATTACATTATATTTCGACTAAAGTCATTGCCGACTAATTTTAAAAAATTGTAATAGGGTCAGAATTCGTGAAATTTTCACAAAACAAAAAGTATTTTTTTAAAATTTAAAATGGTGAAAAAACATTTCTATTTGGTCTTAGGAATGTGTCCACCAAAGAACAGAAAAAAATATTATTTTTTATAAAAGTTATTGCAAAATTAATTTTTTTGCAACTTTTTAAACAAAATGTCACTTCTCCTAAATGAATGAATAAACCGATTTAAGAAATGAATGAACCAAGCGAGAATATAAAGGGAATAAAAAATACTTTCGTCTAGAATTAGAAAATTTTGAAAAAGTTTATATTTCAATAATTATTTAATAAATTTTTTATAAACAATTAATTTTTTTAAATGTTCTACGCTATTAAAAATTTTTTTTAAAATATCTACATACACTTTAAACTATAAGAAATCAAAATCCGTTGAGAAAATTTTGGAGCGACAATTATTTTAAAAGTTATAATGGAAATTATATTGGCGCGGTGTAGTGAATCAACACTGAACTTAGTTTTTGATCATTTTTATGGTTATATAACTGAATAAAAATGTTAATTCGACAGTGTTTTGTTCATTTCATAGTTAAAAATAATGTTATAATTCTGAAAATCATCAAAATCGCATCTCCATTCGATATAATTTCCATTATAACTTTTAAAATAATTGTCGCTCCAAAATTTTCTCAACGGATTTTGATTTCTTGTAGTTTTAAGTGTATGTAGATATTTTTAAAAAAATGTTAAAGGCGTAGAACATTTAAAAAAATTAATTGTTTATAAAAAATTTATTAAATAATTATTCAAATATAAACTTTTTTAAAATTTTCTAATTCTAAATGAAAGTATTTTTTATTCCCTTTATATTCCCGTTTGGTTCATTCATTTCTTAAATCGGTTCATTCATTTAGGAGAAATATGGTTTTGTTTAAAAAGTTTCAAAAAAAATTAATTTTGCAATAACTTTCATAAAAAATAATATTTTTTTCTGTTCTTTGGTGGACACATTCCTAAGACCAAATAGAAATGTTTTTTCACCATTTTAAATTTAAAAAAAATGCTTTTTGTTTTGTGAAAATTTCACGAATTCTGACCCAATATTTTGCAGGAATGATTTTAAAAATATTAGGAAAATATTAGGATTACCGAACAAAACGAATTTTTAATAATATTTTTTTATATTTATATAAAAATAAGCATCTAAAGTATATGAAGTCGTAAAAACTGTCACATTTTCATCTGTTAGAAAATATTAAAGAAAACACATAATTTATTATAAAAACGTAAAAAAAATTTAGATTTAATTAAGAATGAATTATTTTATTATTATAAATTGGTAGAAACAATTATTAATAAGAAATATTAAATAAAAAATGATTTTAAAGTTCACCTGGTAAATAACCTATTTTTGCAAATTTCATTCACTAAATTAAGAAATAGAAATCATTAAATTGAATAAAACCTTATAAAATACAAAGTACTTGTGATTAACTTTTAGTTTTTCTTAACACTTTTTTCCTTTTTTCTTCATAAATGTTCAAAAATAAGCAATTAAAACTGTCACTTTGCTTATTTTCACAACTTTAAAATGTAAATAACTTCTGCCCAGAAAAATAAAAAATTACGAAAATTGGGCAATAATTAATTTATCACTAGATACACTCACTAAAAAAAGATTTTCTTTGGTCCCGAAGCTATTTTCCGAATTAATTAACTTTAAACTTTTTACTATTTTTGTCAGGTTAACACATGTGTTTTTTAAATGACGAAGTCAGCTTTTCTTGTTTAATCGTTTTGAACCAACTTCAGTTTTAAAAAACACATGTGTTAACCTGACAAAAATAGTAAAAAGTTTAAAGTTAATTAATTCGGAAAATAGCTTCGGGACCAAAGAAAATCTTTTTCCAGTCAGTTTATCTAGTGATCAATCAATTATTGACCAATTTTCGTAATTTTTCATTTTTCTGGGCAGAAGTTATTTACATTTTAAAATCGTGAAAATAAGCAAAGTGCCAGTTTTAACTGCTTATTTTTTATCATTTATGAAGAAAAAAGGAAGAAAGTGTTGAGAAAAACTAAAAGTTAATCACAGGTACTTTCTATTTCATAAGCTTTTTTTCAATTAAATGATTTCTATTTCTCACATTTAGTGAATGAAATTTGCAAAAATAGGTTATTTACCAGGTGAACTTTAAAATCGTTTTTTATTTAATATTTCTTATTAATAATTGTTTTTACCAATTTATAATAATAAAATAATTCATTCTTAGTAAAATCTAAAATTTTTTTACGTTTTTATAATAAATTATGTGTTTTCTTTAATATTTTCTAATAGATGAAAATGTGACAGTTTTTACGACTTCATATACTTTAGATGCTTATTTTACAATAAATATAAAAAATATTTTAATAATTCGTTTCGTTCGGTAATCCTAATATCTTTAAAATCATTCCTGCAAAATATGACAATTTTTTAAAATTAGCCGGCAACGACTTTAGTCGAAATATATTGAAATGACTCTTAAGCGTGTTTTTCTTTTCAAATATGCTTTTCAATTTTAAAATTAATATATATCAAAAATCATTGAATTCTTGAAAAGAATTTTAATGAAAAAAATTAGTCGAGAATAATTGAATTCTCGCGATGAATTTATGAAAATTTTTAATAATTCTAATTAAATTTTTTTGAAAAATAAAAAAAATAAAATAAAAACAATTGAATTGTTTCAAAGAATTTATTAAAATTTTATGCGAATAAATTGTATGTAAATATTAATGAAAACAGTTAAATTTTTTAAAGAAATACCATTAAAATTGTTCTGAAAAAATTGAATTTCTGCAAAAAATTTTACTATATTTGTGGAAATAATAATTAAAATTTTTGAAAGGATTTGTTAAAATTTTCGAAAATAATTGAATTCCTTTGAAGAATTTTATAGAAATATTGGAAAATAATTAAATTTTTTTGCGTAATTCAATTAAAGTTGTTTAAAAATAATGGAATTTGTGTGGACTTTCATTAAAATTGTACTATTAATTTATAAAAATAATTGAATTCATTACAAAATTGATTATTTATGATATCAAATGAATTATTGAGAAGAATTTTATAAAAAATTTCTTAATAATTGAATTTCTGTGCAATTTTTATTATTTATAAAAATAATTTCTAAATCTTTAAGTAGAATGTTTTTAAAACATTGCATTCCTTGAGGAAATTTATTAAAATAGTAGATATTTTTAAAAATGTTTTTAGCTAAAATTCTTTTTATAAATACATGATTTTCAATAATTAATTAAATTTTTATTGAAACTTAAATAAATTTTATTTTCAAATCGAAAACTAGGCCCGGGACCAAAGTGAAAATCATAGTTTGTGTTTAATTAGTGATAATTTAATTATTTATGGAAATCCCATATTTTTCCGATTTTCTCCAGAGAAGTTAAATACACTTGAAAATCGTGAAAATGTGCAAAAGAAGCAGTTTTATTTTACACATATTTTTTATTTTTCGACAAAATGGAAGAAAACTTTTATCAAAAACTGAAAGTTCATCACAAATTCTTAATATTTTGTAAGTTTTTACTTAATTTTATAATCACATTTCCTCATTATTTGTTAATAAAAATCCCAAAAATATGTCAATTTAATGACGCACTTTGGAATGTTATTTTATTTATTATTTTATATTTTTAAATGGTTATCAATTTACAATAATAAATTTAGACATATTCTCAACAAATGCCAATAATTTTGATTATATTTTTCTACTAAAATGTATTTCTTTTGAATTATTTTCTACTGGCAGAAAATTGACAGTTTTCAGCATTTATAATATTTAAACATCATATTTTACAAAAGATGTAAAATAATTTTTAAAAAATCTTTTTATTTTCTGTTTCTAGTAACGTCAGTATAATTCCTGTAGAATATTACAATTTTTTAAAATTAGTCGGCGACCACTTTAGTTGAAATAAAATGATCTGATTCTTCAATTATTATTTTCGAAAATTGCTAATTTTATTTTAAAAAGTATGTAAGAAGTTACAATTGTTGATAGTTATTAATAAACCGAAATTTGACAATAAACTGTAACAAAAGAGCTTTCAAATTATTTTGAAGTAATCTCACATGAGTGTTTCTAAAAAAAGAAGGTACATATTTTTTTCTATATATTTTAAAGGAAAATTTTCTTTTTAAATCGCTATTATATGTGAGAGAGGAAAAAATTTCGAAAGAAAGCTCACGTGCTTCGTTCAATACCCATTAATTCCAGCTACTGTACATCTTTTATGAAAGATCGACTCATCTTTACGGAAGATGAACTAAACGTAAGAGTTATTCGTTAGAAAACGTTCGCTTCGGGATTTTTACGTCTGTCGTCATGCGGTCCGAGTAGCTGAACGTGAGCTCTTTTCTCTCTCCCTCTCTCTCTCTCTATTTCTCTCTCGCGTATACGATATGCATAAAAGGCTCACTCTTTTTTTTCCACTACACTATATATACATATAGCTTTTTTCTATGGGTCTTCTATCCCCGGTCTTCTCTTTTTTTCCCTATCATTATTTCACGGTTTAATATTCACTTCTTGGTATAGGTGTGCGTTCAACTTTCCAGAAGAATGTGCGCTTTTATTGTGTACGGTTTTTAAACGTGTGTATATGAGAGAGAAAAATATGAAGAGAAAGAAAAAAATAAATTAACAAAAACTAAAGTCTCGCCAGTAGACGCAAAGAGTTGGGGGAAAAAAGTATAATTTCTTTTTTTAATTCTACAAAATTCTTTTTCATTTTAGCTTGATATTCAAAAGGATTCTTTTGAAGAAATGTGGCCAATTAAATTCTCGCAAAGAGATTTCGTATAGAAAGTGCACATTGAATTTGCAACTAAGAATATTCTCGTTTCTCTCGCACAAAATGTGAAAATGAAATAAATTTCGATATAGTATTTTTCTGAAGATATCAAAACTCACGCATTTAATTTTGCTTTTAATTTAGTCACTTTACTTTAATTTTATAATTGTATAAAATTTCACAATCACTTTACTTGCACCTCACTTTACCTTTAATTTTCTTTTACTTCACTTTCACTTCACGTTCACTTCACTTTTACTTCCACTTTCACTTCACTTTTACTTCACTTTTACTTCCACTTTCACTTCACTTTTACTTCACTTTTACTTCACTTTTACTTCCACTTTCACTTCACTTTTACTTCTCTTTTACTTCACTTTCACTTCACTTTTACTTCACTTTTACTTCACTTTTACTTCACTTTTACTTCCACTTTCACTTCACTTTTACTTCACTTTTACTTCCACTTTCACTTCACTTTTACTTCACTTTTACTTCCACTTTCACTTCACTTTTACTTCTCTTTTACTTCACTATCACTTCACTTTTACTTCACTTTTACTTCACTTTCACTTCACTTTTACTTCACTTTCACTTCACTTTTACTTCCATTTTCACTTTCACTTTCACTTCAATGTTCGTACAAAAGATTAATTTTGTCTTTCCCTGATTTCTATTTTCTAAACACTATTTCCACTTTTTATCTGAACCTACAGAATATTCTGACTTACTTTCAAAATGATTAGAATCTCAAAAAAAGGTTCTTTACATTTGTTTAAGAAATTCTTTGATTGTTAAATTCTTTCGAAAACATCAGTAACTACATTTTTAAAAAAATAAACTTAATCATTGTTATTTTTTGCAGGAATAAAATTTTTAGAAAATTCAAGTATAAACCTATTAAAATTCAATAACTTTTATAGTAAAAACACGCATAAAATTAAAAAAAATATATTTGCTGAATTTAATTATTATCATAAATAATAAAATAGTGTAAGGGTTTAAGGGTTTTTGGAGTCAATGAATTCGAATTAGACCTTCACTGTAACTATTCAAAATGGAAAATACAAAAATTTTCCGTCATAATTTTTAAAATTAATTCGGATTTTTATCAAATCAAAATTCTTCAACAAAATTCAATTTTTTTCAAAAATGTTATTAAAATGCATTTAAAAATTTCAATTATTTTCATAATTAACAATATTTATCACAAGAATTCAATTACTTTCTACAGCAATGAAATTCAATTATTTTCAAAATTTTTAATAATATCAATTGCAATATTTGAATTATTTTCAAAAGTAATAATATTCTTTGCAAAAATTAAACATTGTTCAATATCTACTATTTTTATAAAATTTACCAAAAGAATTGAATTATTTAAACAAAAAAATTTAATAAAATTCTATAAAAACTTTTAATTTTTTTTCAAAAAAAAAGGACTTCAATTATTTTTAATGGAATTTTAATCGAATTCCTCTAAAAAATTCTTAAAAATTTTATTAAAATTCGTCCATAGAATTTAATTGTTTAAAAATTTGTTGATAACATTTTTAAGAAACATTCAATTATTCAATAAATTATTTCTTTTTGTATTTAAATAATTAAATTCTGGTAGAATTTTCTTATAAACATTGATTTAAAAATAGATTTTAGTTAAAATCTTAGATTATAAAAAAATAATTGAATTTGGGAAATTTTTTAAAAATTGTCTCAAAAATATTCGAATTTCTACCAAAAAAAGTTTTATCAAAATTTTTTAAAATGTTTGAGTTTCTGCTAAAATTCTTATATTTTTTTTAAATAATTGAATTCTTGCGAAGAATTTTATAAAGACTATTGAAAATAATTGATTCTCTGCAAAGATTTTTAGTATTTTACGAAAATATTTAAATTCTTGCGAAAAATTTTATTAAAATTTCTGAAAGTAATTAAAGATCTACTAAGAATTTTGTTATTTTTAATTTATGATAATTTTATTAAAATTTTCAAAAATAATTGAATTCATGTTAATTTTTTACGAGAATTTAATTATTTTTGAAAATTTTAATAAAATTCTTCTCAAGAATTCAATTATTTTCATAAATAATAAAATTCAATGCAGAATTTAAATTATTTTTAATACAATTTTAATCGAATTTCTCTAAAAATGTAATTATTTTTAAAAATGTTATTCAACTTCATTAAACAATTTCAATTATTTTCATAATTAACCATATTTATCACACGAATTCAATTATTTTCTAAAGTCATAAAATTCCATTATTTTTAAAAATTACCAAAAGAATTTAATTATTTAAAAATTTGTTGATAAAATTTTTAATAGGAATTAAATTGCAAGAAACATTCAATTATTCAATAAATTATTTATTTTTGTATTTAAATAATTGAATTCTGATTGAATTTTCTCATAAACATTGATTTAAAAATAGATTTCAGTTAAAATCTTAGATTACAAAAAAATAATTGAATTTGGGAAATTTTTTAAAAAATGTCTCAAAAATATTTGAATTTCTACCAAAAAAAGTTTTATCAAAATTTTTTAAAATGTTTGAATTTCTGCTAAAATTCAAATATTTTTAAAATAATTGAATTCTTGCGAAGAATTTTATTAAGACTGTTGAAAATAATTGATTTTAAGCAAAGATTTTTATTATTTTACGAAAATATTTAAATTCTGGCGAAAAATTTTATTAAAATTTCTGAAAGTAATTAAAGATCTACTAAGAATTTTTTTTTTTTTAATTTATGCCAAGAATTTTTTAAAAATTTTCTAAAATAATTAAATTTCTGTTAATTTTCTACAAGAATTTAATTATTTTTGAAAATTTTAAGAAAATTCTTTTCAAGAATTCAAATATTTTCATAAATAATAAAATTCAATGCAGAATTTCAATTATTTTAAATACAATTTTAATCGAATTTCTCTAAAAATGTAATTATTCTTAAATATTTTATTAAAATTTGTTAATAGAATTCAAGTATTTGATAATTTGTTGATAACAATTTTTGATCGGAATTGAATTTTAAGAAACGTTCAATTCTTCAATAAATTATTTAATTGCGTTTTATTTTTATTTAAATAATTAAATTCTAGTAGAATATCCTAATGAAATTTGAATTTTTTTTTTGATAAAAATGAATTTCAGTTAAAATTTTAGATAATTATTGAATATTAAAAGCAATATAGCGTGAATTTAAAAAAATAATTCAATTTTGTAATTAAATGTTTTGAAAAAGTTTAATTCAGTTGTTTTAATACTATTTTTAGTTTCTATTTTCTAATATTTATTTAATAAAAGAATTTAGCTAATAATTAAAATTTCGTAAAATTAAATAGTGTAGAGAAATGAATTTGAAAATTGTCAAAGAACTTTTTCGAAAATTCTGAAAAATAATCGATATAAAGAAGAATTTTAGATAAAAATTGTGAAAAATAATAATTGAATTGATAATGATTTTAATTATTATAAACTTTTTTAATTAATTATTAATATTAATTATTATAAAACATGAAAAATTGAATTTCTAGTTTTAAGTAAAATATACTCTTATATTTGATTCGTCCTGATTCTATTTTTCTCAGTTGGTTCATAAAAGGTCCGTGATTTTTAATTTTTGGTCCGTAAAGTCCGAATTTTTAAATACTTAATGTTAAATGTTAAATTAGAGTGAAAAAGTGAATAGAAAGTGAAGTGAAACTAAAGTGAAAAAGTGAAGTGAATTCACTGTGAAGAGAAGGCAAAGTGAAATGAGACTAAAGTGAAAAAGTGAATTGAATTGAATGTGAGCAGAAAGTGAAGTAAAATTAAAGTGAAAAGTGAAGTGAATTGAATATGAATAGAAAGTGAAGTGAAACTAAAGTGAAAAAGTGAAGTGAATTCAATGTGAAGAGAAGGCAAAGTGAAGTGAGACTAAAGTGAAAAGTGAAGTTAATTGAATGTGAAGAGAAAGAAAAGTGAAGTGAGACTAAAGTGAAAAAGTGAAGTCAATTGAATATGAATAGAAAGTGAAGTGAGTTGAATGTGAAGAGAAAGCAAAGTGAAGTGAGACTAAAGTGAAAAAGTGAAGTGAATTGAATGTGAAGAGAAAGAAAAGTGAAGTGAGACTAAAGTGAAAAAGTGAAGTGAATTGAATGTGAAGAGAAAGCAAAGTGAAGTGAGACTAAAGTGAAAAAGGGAAGTGAATTGAATGTGAAGGGAAAGCAAAGTGAAGTGAGACTAAAGTGAAAGTAAAGTGAATTGAATGTGATGTAAGAGTGATGCTAAAGTGAAGAGAATGTGAAGTTAAAGTGACAAGAATATGAAGTGAAAGTGAAGTGTGAGTGAAGTGATGATACAGAAGAACCATTTCGCCGAGTGCAATATATGCCAGTTGATATTCCAAATAGCATATCATTAGAGTAATCTAAATAAGAATGATTTAGTACATATTGTAGGAGCCCGACGCAACGGAGTGATACACAAAGGTCGACAATATAATACTCCAGTTGCAAAACCCCCTTGGGGTGTTTACAAGAAGCGCAGAAGGTCGTATTTGAAGAGGATCTCCACGTGTTACGCTATACGACACCTAGAGAGGATCTCGGGATCTCTCTATGTCACCTCTCGGTTTATTCCCCAAGATGCCGCCTTATTTTGTACTCACACACACACACACACATATTGCGTCGTTGTTGTTGTCGTCGTCGTCATCGTCGCGTCAGGTCAGAGGGGGTTCCCTATCGCATTTATGTCGCGACTACTCTTGGGGCCATGACGCTCGACGCGACATTTTCTTCCGGTCCCCTACTTCGGTCGCTGTGACGACTATGACAGTCAGGCTCTTCCCCCAGCATTATTATACGATAAATGATATCCTACATTTTCATTTCATGTAAACAAGATTTCACTCAAATTTCTCACAGGACACTTTTTTTTCTGTCATCTCTCCTTCTGACATATTTTGTCATTCGTTCATATTTTTTATTTTTTTTTATTTTTGTCTCTTTTGTTTCCTTGCGGAAAATCGTTTTTTCTTCTTTTGTGACATTTTCTTTTTTTGTTTTTTTTATTTCGAAGAAAATGAAAAGCAATGCATTTAAAATAGCGGTGAATGAGGAGAAATTGTATTGCGCAGCTGAGAAATATTTTTCGTCAGAGGAATCAAAAATTTTGCATAAATAGTTTTGGTTCGTAGCGTTTAGTGATAAAAGTGCGACAACTGAATTATTTTTTAGTTTGTCTTTTGGTAATACAGAAAGTTATTTGATTTCAATCACAAAAGGACCAAAAACTCACGATTAACAAGTTTCAAGAAAATTTAAATTTGCTTTTCAATTTTGTATTTGTATTAAAAAAAAAATTCTATAGCATTAATTTTTACATCTTTGTTGAATGATTGTTTTTTCTTGTAATAAAATAAATATTGGTTTTTTGGATAAAAATTATAAAAATGAAATTTGTTTTCGATTGCAAACCACTCCTTGGAAAATTGTTAAAAAATGTTTGAAGAAATTGTTAATTCGGACAGTTGGGTCCAGTGACGTTTCCAATGAAGCTCATTCGCATTACTAATGGAGTTATACGTCGATTTTCTGAACTTCTTTTAAATATATTTAATGTTCCGTCAACTACACCGCATTCTTGATTTGTCGTTGGATATGCGTAAGGATTAGGCAATTCGTAAATAGCTCTCGTACCCTGTACATAAAGTTTTTATATTTTAAAAAAACTTTTTTATTTTAATTTTTAATCTTGAGAAATTAATTAATTAATGATATTATAATTCTGGATTTTGTAATAATCTAATTCGATTTTTTTTAATAAAATAATAATAATAATAATAATATACAGATGTTGAGAGTTAATGTTTGGTATTTTCATTCTCCTACCTTCTTAATTGGACATTTTGTTGTATTCATAAATTTACTCAAAATGAACATTTGAACGTCATGTTCTAAACTTCCAACTTTATAATCTGCGCACAAATCTTTAACAATTATTATTTCTCGATTTCCAGTATCCTCGAAAATATAATTGAAATTCACCTGAAATTGATTAAAGTAAATTAATTTTGAAATTAGATTTTTTTCTCATTCGATTGTTTTTTTAAAAATATTTTCTCACTGCGAGGGTTGTCTTACTGCCATCGAATTCTTCTAACCACAAAAATTCGAATCCGTTTTCTATTTTTGTTATATTCAATCCTTGATAATTGTCAGGCCTTCTAATGGATGCCCATTTAAACATATTTGTCCGATTTACCACCTTTTAATTAAAATATTAATTAAAAATATTTTAATTAAAATATTTTAATTAAAAATATTTTAATCACAGTAAATCGTGAGGTATTAAAAAGTGTTGTAGATTAAATTAACACCAAATAAGATTAAAATAATCAATTTTGGTGTTCTTTCTTAAAATTAATGAAATTTTAGTTTATTAAATTTTCTTAAAACTATAAAACAAGAAGAAATCGATAACTCCGAGTCTTCGACTAGGAGTGATCGATTTTTTCATGTTTTATAATAATTAAAGATTGTCAAGTAATAACATCATTATTTTGAATTTTAAGGTCTTAAAGATCTGAACGTTCAAATGAACGAAATTTAAATATTTCTTCTAAAAATTAAATTTTTATTACAATTTTTTTGTGTTACTAACAAAAAAATTAATTACTGAGTTTGTAAATGTAAAATTTTAGATTTTAAATTCTTTATGATAAGTAATTTACTAAAATATCTTCAATAAAAAATATTTCGTTCATTTGAATGTTCAAAACTTTGGGATCATTGTATTATAAGAATATTATACTTCTTCAAAATAATTTTTATTATTTTAATTCGATTATTATTTTCAACAATTTTTAACTACATTTTTACTTTATGTCTATTAGTTTTAATAATAATAAATTCATCAATTTCACGAAATTTCAATTATTCCTAAATTCTTTAATTAAATGCATATTAGAAAATAAAAACTTCAAATAATATTCAAAAAATTCAATTAAAATTTTTCAAAAATATTAATATCAAAATTCAATTATTTCCAAAAAGCTCACTCTGTATTTCTTTTAATATTCAATTATAATCTAGATTTTTAACTTAAATTTATTTTTATAAAATGAAAATCAATTATTATTAAAAAATTCTACAACGATTTAATTATATAAATGCAAAAGTAAAAAAATTATTGAATAATTGAATGTTTCTCAAAATTCAATTCTTATAAAGAATTTTAGTAACAAAGTTTTTAATAATTCAATTATTTTTTTTTTTATTTTTTTAAAACTTGCATAAACATAATTTCTTTTTGCAAGGAATTGAATTATAATTGTATGAAAAATAATTAAAACACTGCGATGAGTTTTATGAGAATTTGTAAATTTATTCGTTTACAATCCAATTTTACAAAATTTCAATTATTTGGAAATTCTGCAATTAAACATATATTGAAAAATAAAAACTTGAAATAATTTCAATAAAAATTCTATTAAACTTTTAAAAAGAATTAATTCTACAGAATTTTTTGTCCAAAATATGCAAAATTAAGAATTTCAATGATTTTAGTTTGAAACTTTTTGAAAATTTAATTATTTCTAAAAATCTACGTTATAATGCTTTTAATACTAAAACATACTAAAAATACTACAATTTTAACTGAAATTCATTTTTAAAACCATTTTTATTAGTAAATTCTATGAGAATTCAATTATTTAAACACAAAAATAAATAATTTATTAATTTCATGTTTCTTAAAATTAAATTCTCATAAAAAATGTTATGAACAAATTTTTTAAATCATTAAATTCTTTGCATTTTTAATAAGAATTTTAATAAGATTTTTAAGAATAATTTTTCGAGGAATTTCATTAAAATTGCATTAAAAATAATTGAAATTCTGCAATGAGTTTCATTTTTCTATGAAATTCATTGAATTCCTAAAATAATTTTATTATTTATAAAAATAATTGAATCTCTGTAAAAATGTTAATATTTTTGAAAATAATTGAGTTATTGAGAAGAAAATTATAAAAAAAAATTGTAAATAATTGAATTCCTGTAAAAAATTTTATTATTTATGAAAATAATTGAATGTTTGCGTAGAATTGTATTCAAAAATTTTTTTAATAATGGAATTCTTTTGAAAGATTTTATTGAAATAGTAGATATTGATAATTATTGAATTTTAGAAAACTTTTGAAAATAATTCAAATGTTAACAAGAATTTGATTAAAATTTTGTAAAATTATTGAATATCAGAGAAGAATTTTATTATTCATGAAGAGAATTGAAATTTTTAAGTGAATTTTTAAAAATTTTGGAACACAATTGAATTTAGTAACTATGTTACCAAGTTAGTAACTAACTTACTATTCTCCCTGGAGAAGCTAACTTCGTTGAATTTTTCTAAATCGTTGATTTTGGTGTTTTATTTAAAATAAAATTTAATTCATAGTTAAAAATAATACCAAAATAGATTATTTTAATCCTAGTGGGATTAAACTGTTGCAGATTATTTTAATTCATTTTGGTGTTATTTTAACACCTGACGGTTTACTGTGATTATAATATATTAATTAAAATTTATATTTTCATATTTGGTTTTATTTGACCTTATGTGACTTTAGTTAGTTTTATTTTTGTTTTATTACTTTATTTCCTTTTAATTTTTTTTTATTTGCTTTCATTTTATTTTGGTCATAAAATCTTTCTTATTACAAAAAAAATGATAAAACTTCTCTCAATGTAAATGAAGATTTTATGATTAACAAAATTCGTAAATTTTCTTGTTAAATTAACAAGAAACTTTCTTAATATAAAAATTTTCCACTAGTTTACCTTTGGAAAAAACCAATTCAAAATAAAGAGACTTTCAACTCCAGAAGTGACAAAAAGGAAAACAAAAAATATAAATATTAATTTTAACATGTTTGATTCTGTTAATAATATTCGTCTAACTGAACTTTTTACTTTCTCACGTCTTACTGGTTTGATATTTTCTTATGTAAACAAAAAAAAATGTAAGTCAAGGTAATAAAAAGTTTATTATCATTTTTTATCAATACTTAATTATTTTTCTAAGAAATTCGTTCACGTAATTCAGAATATTATTTTTTTACAAAGAAAATTTAATTTTTTTTTCAATTTTGTTACAAAGCTATTTAATTATTAAATTGATATATCGAATAATTTTCCTTAGTTAATAAATAGAAAATTTTTACTTTAATTATTTGTAATAATTACCATTTTGTAAAATATACTTTGGAAAAATTAAAAGAAATCCTTAACAGAGTTCGATTTTCAGAGATTTTTAATTTTAATTTTTAATTTTTACCTATAAAATAATATATTTGGATGATAAAATGTAATATTATATTAGTAAAAATTAAAATAAAATTAAAAGTAAGACCGTGAAATAACTAATATTATTGAAAATTGAAATTTCTTTATTGTCATAAAACTATTTTTTTTTGTAAGTAAGCTATTTTTTTTTTTGGCAGTTTATAAGTACGATTTTCTTTGTCAGAAAAATATTACAATTTTTTTTTACTTTTCTGAAAATATTTGCAAATTTAAAATTAAAATACGCCTCTAAATATTAATTTGAACACTCGAGACCAGTCACATTGCCAATGAAGTGGACTCGAAGAACTAAAGGTTCAATTTTTGGACGACTCAAATTTTTTTTAAATATAGTTATCGTCCCGTCAACCAATCCACATTCTCGATTTTCGGTTGGATATGTGTATGGTTTTGGCACTAGATACAAAGCTTTCGTACCCTGAAAATAAAATTTTTTTTTTACATTTAACTATTTATTCGAGTATTAATATTTTTAAAACTATTTTCTTAGAAATTTTCCTATTTTTAATTGTACAGTAAAAAAAATTGTTTAATTCAAATAATCGATTGCTTATCTATTGGAAAATAAATATTTACTTGAAACAAATCATTTTTACTTAAATCAACTCAATTTGAACTAAAAATTTATTTGATTCAAGTAAAGATTCTTAATGCATGTACAATTTACTTGATTTATGTAAAGTTTTTTTTTTCAAGTAAAATTTATTAGATTCAAGTAAAATTTATTAGATTCAAGTAAAATTTATTAGATTCAAGTAAAATTTATTAGATTCAAGAAATTATTTATTAGATAATAGTAATAAAAAAATATTTAAATCGAAATAATTATATTATATTCATATATTAATTCTATGGAAATTTTAGATATCTTATTTAATAAATCTAAAAATTGTAATTTAATTTTTTATTTTCTTATTTGTAAATTTTTAATTTTAAAAATTTAAAATAAAATTATTTTTATTCTGATTTTTTAATAATTATTTAAATGAAATTTTTATTTCAAATACTTATTATTTTTGATTACTTTTCCAAGGAATTTAAAATTAATAAAAGTATGGAATCATTTAAATAAAACAATAATAAAAATTAGAAAAAAATTTCTCGATTCCTTGTCTTAAAATGTAATTGAAATGAATTAAATAATGTTAAAAAAATGTTTTTAATTTATTAATTTTAAATTAAAATTTTCTAATTGTAAAAATTTTATTTTTTAATTTTTCATTAAAGTAAAAATTTTAAACGAGTTTATTTAAATAAATAACAAATTTTATTCAAAATTAAATATTTATTATGAAATTAAATTTAATTTAATCTTTAAAAATTTTTTACTTTCAAAAACTAAAAAATTTTATAATTTATAATTATAATTAAATATAATTCTAATTTGAAATAAAAAAAATTAAATATAATAAAATATTTATAATTTTTGAATATTAAAAAAAATTTTTTTCAATAATAAAAAAAGTTAAAAATTTTTTTTTAATAAAAATTCTAATAAAAAAAAATTAATACAATACAAAAAAATAAAAAAATTTCTTATTTTAACATTTTTAAGTAAAGATAAAAAATAAAAAGTTTAATATTTGAAGAAAAAATTGAAAAATTAATTAATAAAAAATGTAAATAAATATTTAAATTGTTTTTTTTTAAAAGAAATTTACTATTTTTTTTAAAATAAAATCGATTAATTAAAATTATTTAAAAAAAATTAATTTTAAAAATAAATAAAAAATGTTATAATAAAAATAAAAATACATCTTATGATTTTTTTTTTTTATTAATTAATTTTATATAATATTACTAAATTCTTTTTAAAAATTTAAAATATTCTCTAAATATTTTTCAAAATATATAAATTTTTTTTTTAAATATTTCAAAAATTAAATTAAAAATTTTATTTATTAAAATACATATTTATTATTAAAATTATTTAATTCAAAGAATTATTAAATTTTAAAATAATTATTACATTTTAAATAAAAATAATTTATTTTAAATATTCTATTAATAATTATTTTTAATAATTATTTCAATTATTATTTTACTTTTTTTAATTTTTTTAATTTAAAAAAAATTATAATTAATTTTTTTAATTTAAAAATTCTTTTAAAATTTTCAAATCTTTTCAAAAATAACAATTTATTTCAATTATAAATTTTATTTTTTATTTTTATTTTATAAATTATTTTTTGAAAAATTTAAATTCTTTTATTCAGATATAACTTAAATAAATATTTTTCATATTTTAAATTAATATTTTAATTATTTTTTAAAAAAATTAAAATTTATTTTTTCTTTCTTATTATTAAAAAAATAAAAAATACAAAAAATTTATTTCAGTAATAAATTTGAAAATAAAAAAATCTTTTCTTTTTTAATTTTACAATATTTATATTTTTTTTAATAAATAAAAAATTTATTATATTTATTTAATTATTTTTAATTTCAATTTTTTTTTTTAAATTTTAAAATTTAATTCTTTTTTGTAAAATATAAAAATAATTTTTTAATTATTTTTTTTATTTTAAAATTATACTTTTTATTTATCTTAAATAAAAAATTTTTAAAAATTCAAAAAAATTTTTTCAATATATAATTTTTAAATATTATTTTATAAATAAATTTTCTTAAATTTTAATTAAATTTTTAAAAATATATAAAAATTTTTAAATTTCATTTTTATTAAAAAAATATATGTTATTTTTTTTAAAATAATCTTTTTTAATTTGATTTCTTTTTCTATTATCTAAATAATAATAAAATATATTTATATTTTTTGTTTAATTAAATATGAATTCTTTTCTAATAGAATAATTCTTTTGATTTTTTTATTTATAAAATATTTTTTTTCTTAAAAATTATTTATTAATAACATTTTTATTCGAAAATTATATAAATATTTATTTTCTTTTATAATTTTAAAAAAAAATTTTATTTTTTCATTTCAAATTTTTATATTTATTTATACTTTATAAAATATTAATAAAAAAAAGAAATAAATTATTAATTTTTTTAAAAAATTACAATTTTAAAAAAATGTACATTTTTATAAAATAATTTGAAAATAAAAATTTTCTATATTTAATAATTTATATTATTTTTAGTAAACTTTTAAATTTATTTCTATAAAATTATTTTAATTTTTTATCTTAAATATTTTTTTTTAAAAATTTTTTTTTTTTTTGTAATATAATTATTTTCTTTTTGATTTTATATAAAAATTTAATTTGTTTTTTAAAATTTTTTCTATTTTTTTTCAAAGAATTATATATTTTTTAAAATAATTTTTTTTGTTTATTTTTATTTTTTTTTTGGGTTTTTTTTTTTTTTTGATTTTTGTTTTTTTTTTTTTTTTGGTTTTTTTTTTAATTTTATTTTTTTGTTTTTGGATATTGTTGGTGTTTATTTTTTGTTTTTTTGGGGTTTTTTGTGTTTTTGAATTTTTTTTTAATTTTTTTTGTGATTTTTTTTTTAATTTTTTTTTGGGTTTTTTATTTGTTTTTGTTTTAATTTTATTTTTTTTTTTTGGGTTTTTTTTAAATTTTATTTTTTATTTTTTTTTTTTTATTTTGTATTTTATTGTTATTAATTTTTTATGGTTTTTTTTTTTTTTTTTTGTTATTTTTGTTTTTTTTTTTTTTTTTGTTTAATAATTTTTTTTATTTTAATTTTTTTAATTTATTATTTTTTTTATTTGTTTTTATATTTTTTTTATTTTTTTATTATTTTTCTTTAAATAATTAATTTTTTTTTGTTGTATTTTTTTTTTATTATTTTTTTTTTGTAATTAATTTTTTTTAAATTTTTTTATTTAAAATTAATTTTTAATTAAAAATTTTTTAATTTTTTTTAATTTATTTATTTTTTTTTTATTAGACTTTTAAAAATAAAAAAATTTATTGATTTTAATAATTTAAATTTTTCATTATATTAATTTTTATTTATTTTTTTTGTCAGTTTCAGTAATTTTTTATTTTTTGATCTGTAAAGTCCGTATTTTTAAATACTTTCACTGCTTCGAGCCCTGCGTAAATTCTTCCTAATGAATGAAATAAAAGTTACTTAACAATAACAGTTAATTAATTAATTAAAAGTTTTCAATAATAATAATATTTAAATTCAACAAAATTAACTGAATAATAATGAAATCATAATTTTTTTTTAATTTTAATACTTAATTATAATGGATGTAATAAAAATAATCAAATATATAATAATAATTAACATTATAAATGATAATCTGTATTTATTTTCATTACTTTATTCATATTTTTATTGAAAGAAGAAGAAGAAATTATTTTTTCCTCTTTTCATTTTTTGAGTTATTGAAAATATTCCTAATTTTGTATTCCAATTATGGCTCTATGATTATGTTTCGATATATATTATTAATTTTTTACAGAAAACAATTATTAAAACAATATAGTATAAAATACATTTGTCAATTCGAGAGATAATAATTATTTTTAAAAATGTGACTTACAACTCCAATATTAACGGAAACGTATGTGAAAAGTAGGAGAAATTGTTTTTAACATTGTTGACATTTTTTAGTAATGTAAACTTAATGAACATAACACCAGAATGTCGATGTCTGTTTCTTTTTTTCTTAATAACAAAAAAAAATGCAATTCAATGCATTTGAAGAAATTTCTTATCATTTTTTTTATCAATACTTATGCAATTCCTCTAAGTAGCTCGATTGAAATGAATAAAAAATGGAAAGCATTATTGTTTAAAGAATCGCTTTGTCACATATATTGCTATTTTTTTTTTTTTGGCAACACCATGTCTATTGTTTAAAGAAATAAATTAATAATTACCCAAAGATTGGAAATTTTTTTTTTATTAATCAAAATGAAAAACAATTTTTGCATGAGAAAGAAGAATTTATTGAATTATAAATTATTTATTGTAAATTGAGACGAAAACTAACGTAAAAAATAGTAGATAAGAATAAAATTTTCGATTTTTTAACTCGCTGAAGAAATAAAACATTTTTAAAAATAAAATGTAAAATGTATTTGTATGGTGTAGAATAAAATTAATGCTGAAATTAAACGAATAGTTTTTTGTGCTATGTACTACATAAATTTTTAAAAAAAAATTTTTTTCGTTAAAGGAAACAGTTCTCTAAGTGGAAATTTTAATTATCTTTTACTATTTTTTTTTTTTTTTATTACATTGCTAATAATATCGATTTAGAAATTATCGAAAAAAATATTCTATCGTGCACAGTTGGGACCTAGTAACAAATTCCTGTAAAGTGCATTCTCATCAAAAATGGTGTCCGTCCGGGAACGTTCGAATGTTTCTTTTTTATATACGCTGATCCATCGACGTAGTCCACATTTCCAAATTATTCGTTAACCATCGAGGTATGTATCAGGTGATGTGAGAATTTTACTTTTTGTTACCCTGTCAAAAGAAAGTTTTTCTATTTTCATTAACTTTTCAAACTAATTTATAATTTAAATTTTTTATTCCAATAAATAAATGATAAGTTCGGTTAATTTCTGTAAAGTTTCTAAATTATATTATAATGTTAATTTATATTAAGTAATACACTGAAAAAAAAATCATTTGATTCAATATTATACACGATTATTTGGTTATTAACATATAAATATTTACTTGAAATCAAATCATATGTATAATTTTGAGATCATATCTAATTAGTATTTGCTTCAAATAACGTGAATATATTTGATAACCAAATACAATTTATATTGATTCAAATAAAAATTATATGATTTCAAGTAAATATTTATTTGATTCAAAGTAAATATTTATTTTGATTCAAGTAAATCTTTATTTGATTCAAGTAAATATTTATTTGTATAATAACCCAAATAATCGGTTATTTGAATTAAATAAATTTTTTTTCAGTGTATTAAAATATAAATAAATGAAATTAAAATCAAATAAATTACATAAATTAAATAAATTAAATACTTAAATAAACAAGAAGACAAAAAATAAAACAAATTTATTTATCTTTATCTTTTAGTTTTATTATAAAATATTAAAAAAATAAAAGAAAATATTAATTATATGAAATAATGTATTGTGCAATGAAAAATATTGTGATTGTCAGTTGAAAATTTTTTAGAATTTTTCTTCATTTATTTCCTAAAAAATATGTTGTGGAATTTTTTTTAAAGATATGTGGTGACAAATTATTTTTTTTTTTTAGACACAAATTGGAAGTAAAAGCATAGTTTTAAAAACTATTTTCAAAAAACTGATCTGTGACAAAAATAAATGAGTTCAATGAGATGAATAGTAATAAAAAATAAATTATTTAATTGAATTATAAGATTTTTAATAGAAATTTAAAATAATGAAAATATTTATTTAAATTCATAAAGCATTTTTAGAATAGTTAAGAAACTTTAATTTTAATTTCAAACCTTTTTAATAGGACACGTTCTGCGGTGCTTTGCAAATTTTTAACAAGCATATGTTGTTGAACGGCGTATTCCAAAGTTCCTGGTTCTATATGTGCCAACATAGATTCTCTAACATTTAATAATTTTCTCGACTCACCTGAATCTTCGAAAATTTTTGGTTAAAGTAAAACCTGAAATAATAATCAGTTAACAAGAATAAGGTTGATGCACTGAAAAAAAATTGATTTGATTCAAATAACCGATTATTTGTCTATTAATCAAAATAAATATTTTACTTGAATCAAATAAATTTTTTATTTGGAATCAATTAATTAGTATTTGCTTCAAATACTGAAATATTTGATTTAAATACAATTTAATTGGATTCATTCAATAATAAAAATTATTTGATACAAGTAAATATTTATTTGATTATAGACAAAATAAATCGGTTATTTTTTTTTATTTTTTTTGAATCACATAAATTTTTTTTTTCAGTGTGAATTAATAATTTCTAAAGTTATTTATTTTTTTTCTCTCAAGGAAAATTTCTAGCCGTAATTATGAATCATTATGGCGGCGGTCAAAATTTACATTACTTTTAAGAGGGAATTTCGAACGTTCGTCAAATTCCTCCAACCACTCGATTATTCGGTGATCCATTTCTTATTTCACGTACTTGAACTCCACGTAAATTGTTACTTGCCCTTATATTCATCCAGCCAAATAGTAATTCGTTCTGAGTTCAAATCTTGAAGAATAATGAAATTTTATTCACAATAATAAAATAATGAAAAAAAACACGGTAAAGAATAAAGTAATATTATTCATTTAAGTAATTGTTCGAAAAATAATCAATCGGAATTTTTTTCTATTGCAGAGTAACCTTACTGAATTAACAATTGCAATATGAGGCAAAAAGAATGAGTAACGATTTTCATCATTTTTTGAAGAATAATTATTTATTTATTGTTTTTTTTCTGATAAGAAAAAATATAGAGATATAAAAAAATGGTTTTTTTTTTAAAGAAGTCATCATCTGTCTTTTTATAGTCTCTAGATTGTTAAAGAAATGTGAAGGAAAATTTTCTTATCCGAAATATTTTTATAAAGCCGGTATAAAAAAATATAAATTAAGTGTCGAATATTTAGCATTGTTTTCCTCCTTAAATTTGATATGTTTATAAACAAATAAATAATTCAGAATTGTTAGAAATTCAGAATGTTGTTTTGTAAAGAATGTTTTTTTTATTAGGAAACATTATGTTGACAGAGTACGAAAAAATTTTATCGTTCTTAAAAATTGTATTTTTGTTGTTGTATGTTATTATTATTTTGTTTTAATATCTATTTTCAATTTTATTTTTTTCTAAAAATATGATTTTGCTTTCAAAATGACCTGGATTACGTTGGTCTGAAAACTTGAAAATATTTGCTTGAATCAAGATTTTATTCTATTTAAAATCAATTAAATTATAATTTAATTGATCTTAAATAAATAAAATATCTAAGGAAAAAAGAAATTACTGGTTCAAATTTATTTCAATTCTCAAGTTTAATATTTTAATTAAAATACTGGAAATTCTTTGGTACAAATTCAAAATTTTGGGTTGAAAAAGAAAAACTTATTTGATTAAAAATAAATAAATTTCATAGAAATACTAAAAATTGTTGATTTAAAAACTTTGATTGAATTAAAAATTAATTTGACTTCAAGTTAATAATTTCATTGAAATACTTACCCATTTTTGGTCTAAATTTTATTTTAATTTAAATGATCTTAAATTTAACAGAAAATATTTGAATTGATTGATTTAAAAAACTTAATTGAATTAATTAAAAAAATTGAAAAATAATTTTGGACTCAAGTAAAATATTTTATTAAAATACTTAAAATTATTTGGTCCTAAATTTATTTAATTTTAAATAAAAAATTATTTGTTTTCCCCAAAAAAAAATAATTCAATTTAAAAGAATGAACTTTTCAATTCTCCAAATTTATTTTAACTGAAATAAAAAATTATATTTGAGCTCAAGGAAATATTTCATTGAAATACTTAAATTTTTTGGTCTAAATTTTATTTAATTTGTAATAAAATTAAATTTCAACAGAAATTCTGATAATTGTGTTAATTTAAAAAACTTGATTTGAATTAAAAAATAACTTTGACTCAAGTAAAATATTTCATTTTAAACTACTTACATTTTTGGGTCTAAATTTATTTAATTTAAATAAATAAATTTAATCAGAAATTACTGAAATTGTTGATTTAAAAATTTAACTGATTGAATTAAAAAATAATTTGGATTCAAGTTAAATATTTCATTGAAATACTTAAATATTTTGGTGCTAAATTTATTGAATTTAAATAAAATAAATTTAACAAGAAATACTGAAAATTGTTTGATTTAAAAACTTAATTGATTGAATTTAAAAATTAAATTTGACTCAAGTAAAATATTTCATTAAAATACTTAAATTTTTTCGTCCTAAATTTTATTTAAATTGTTAAATAAAAATTTGATTTGTTTCCAAAAAATATTTGAATTTTAAAAAGGAATTAACTTTTCAATTCAAATTTATTTTAACTGAAATAAAAATTATTTCACTCAAGTAAATTATTTAATTGAAATACCCGAAAACTCATGGTTCAAATTTTTTATTTTATTTATATATAAACTCTATTGGAGCCAAAAAAAAATTTAATTGAAAATACTAAAATTATCGGTTAAAATTTTTTGACTAAAAGGAAAAATTATTTTTATCCTCATATTTGCGAGAGTGACTTGGTAAAGGGTATTTATTCAAATTATTTTGAGGATAAAATCGGCGTGGTGTGGGTTGGGGCGGAGAGAATTGAGCGGACATGTGTCGAAGGGATAATTCTAGCCTTTCTTGACTATTTATTAGAGTTTCTTAGTTCTTCCTCTAGTGACAATTTGACATATATACGATTTAATTAAAATATAAATTTTTCGTTTTCAAAAGTAAAAATTTATTTTTGTTAGCTGACACAATTGATAATTCGTTTATTTGAAGGAAATAAAGTTTGTTAGAGTAATATATAGATTATTTAAAGTTTATAAATAAAATTTTTTCAGTCATAATTTAAATATGGGTTTAATATTTCATACTTATATAACTTATCAAGTTTGGAGTCGAGTTGATAAACTAAAAAGTAAAGCCCACAACATATATAGATAAACAACAATTTTTCACTTTATGGTAAAATAAATAGCAACACGGTGAGAAGGGTAAAGTGGATGAAAAACAGGTTGGCTTATGGGATTGGAAACTGACCAAATATCGTGACTTTAAAATAATTAATTATTAGTAATTTTCTTATCAGTTTGTTCAAAAGTCAAGTGGAATAAAGTTTTTCCGAGTAGAAATCTGGTATAATTTAGGTCACAGGAATTTGTGCAACTTTTTTTTTCAAAGTATTTTGACAAAATACAAGTGGATTATTTTATTTAAGCTTAAAAAAACTTTTGATGTGGTAATTTTTTTACTTTTTTTATTTTACCAAAATTATTATTAAATTTATTTGGCATAATAAAAATTTTTGCTCTGCGTCCAACCTGTTTAGTTTATAATTTAAACATCTTTTTTTTTTTTATTTTCAGGTTGCTCAATAAAATTTCAAAAACATGCACAAAAGTCAAAATTCTTTAAACACAAATGTTACTCAAATTTTTAAAATTTTAAATTAGAAACATTAATTAACGATTGAAAATAAAACAAAATTTTAGTAAAAAAAAACAATTTGTATAAAATGCATGAAGAAAAAGAAATCACGTGCACTTTTTTAAAATTCAATTTAAATTAATATTTTATAATAAAATTTTTGTTAGTATTTTTAATTTTATGCATTTTAAAATTATGCTGTCAAAATTTTTATACTGGATTTTTAAATAAATAAATTTTAATATTTTTTTTAATTAATATTTGCTTGAATGTAATTTTTCTTTTGAAACATTTTAGATTTTTGACAAGGGCTCTTTACTTTTAATAGAAAAAAATAAATTTGACAAAAAATTAAATTTAAAAAATTTAGGAATATAAATTTAAATTTTAAAAGTTAAATGTTTTAAAAAGAAAATGTTATTTTGAGCAATTTTTCAATAATTTAATTTTTTCAACAAAGCCTTTTTTCGAGCGGACGTAATGTAATTCAGGAAGTCTTCGAAAGTTTTTTCCAAAATACACAATTTTGTTATATCTTATTGACCAGGAAAATTTTTCCCAGCATCACTGACCTCGTAGCAAATATTTTTAAAAAAAAGAAACCAATTTTTTTTTTTCTAGCCTTTTTTGGGGCTGAACTTGTAAAACTTTTGTCTAAATTCGAATTAATTTTCATATTAAACGAGTTTTGAAAGTTCTTTTTTTTTGATAAATGGAATTTTTAAAATATTTAAAAATTTTGTTTCTACTTGAATATTTAATATATTTGAAAATTTGTCCTCACATCAATGATAAAATATTCTGAATAAACCCTGAAAAAATTTCTGTCAAGAAATTAGGAATTATAATTGTATTGAATATTTTCCAAGGTAAAGTTGTTTTAATGAAATACCAATATTGAACCATTTTTTGTTGGTTAAAAAGTGACGGATACGTTTAAAACTTTCCTTGTTAAACATAAGAGGAAAACGTATTTCATTTAAATGATGGTTAAAAAATATTTTCATTAAAATAAAATTATAAAAATAAAATAAAGTTAATGATTTTAAAATAATTGAAATACTGAAATTTTTGGTTCGCGAAATTCAAAATTTGGTTGAAAAGAAAGAAAAATTATTTTGATTTAAATAAATAAATTAAAAAAAAATCTAAATTATAAAAAAAATTTAATTAAACCTTGAGTGGCATTGAAAATAAAAAACAAATCTTAGATACTTAAAAATATATAATACATTTTAATAAATATTGTTTACCACTAACAATTTATTTCCATTGAGAATAAATATAAATAAATAATTTATTCACATAAAAGCGTGTGGAGAATTGAGAGTAAATTTTGCCATAAATTGGAAAAATAAATTGAACTTCAGAATTGGAAATTCAACATTGCATTGAAGTCAATTTTACGTAGATCGCCAACCTATTTATTCAAAATGTGAAATAATCCTTTTAATCTATGGAGTCTTCATAATATTTTCCTACATTCCCGGATGTAATTCCCGATGTAATTTTAAAACTGAGCTTTGGCGAATTTAATTAGTCAATAATTTTATTGAATAGTTGTTCATTAAATTTTTCCATTTATTCAAATATTAAGGTATAAAATTTAATTTAGGCTTCCCTTTTTTTGTTTTCTTTATCACATTAATTATCTAATTTGCACATTCAGGGACCAGTGCACATTTTCCTGATGAGGAAGAAATACACGCAATAAAAAATGGTCGTGTGACCAGATCTTCGTGATTTTTTCTTTTTACACATAAAGTTCCAACCGCTCAAACAATCCACATTCACTGATTTTCATGTTTGCCACGAAAATGTTTCAGGTAGTTTGTAAATAACTTTCGTTCCCTGTTGAAAGGTTTTTTTTTTTGTTTATTTTACTTTCTCGATAATTGATGAAAATAAAGAAAAATAATTACACCCAGAGAAAAATTTTATTTTAAACGGCAAATATTATTTATTTGAGTTTGATAAACGTTTTGTTTATCTTAGTGAGTAATTTCTTTGTTGCCAAAAAAAATTTCGTTCGGTACGAATAAAATTTTTATATTAACAAAAAAAAATTTTTATTTGAGCCAAACAAAAATTTTATTTGAGCCAAACAAAAATTTGTTTCAAACAAATAAAAATTTATCCAAACAAATCAAATTTCTTTCAAGCAAACAACATTTTTTTTAAAACAAATAATATTTATTTATGCCAAATACAATTTGTTTCAAACAAATAAAATTTATCCAAACAAATTAAATTTCTTTCAAGCAAACAACATCTTTTAAACAAATATATTTACTTAAGCCAAATACAATTTGTTTTAAACAAATCATATTTATTTAAACAAAATAAAATTTGTTTTAATAAATAGATTAAATTTATTTAAACCAAAAGCAATTTGTTTTAATCAAATAAAATTTGTTTTAAACAAATAAAATTTGTTTTAAATAGATTAAATTTATTTAAACCAAAAACAATTTGTTTTAAACAAATCAAATTTATTTAAACAAATTAAATTTTTTTTAACAAAATACAATTTATTTAAAACAAATACAATTTGTTTAAACCAAATGTAATTTGTTTTAAACAAATCATATTTATTTAAACAAAATATAATTTGTTTTAAACAAATTAAATTTCTTTTAAATTAAATACAATTTGTTTTAAATAGATTAAATTTATTTAAACCAAAAGCAATTTGTTTTAATCAAATAAAATTTGTTTTAAACAAATACAATTTGTTTTAAATAGATTAAATTTATTTAAATCAAAAACAATTTGTTTTGAACAAATCAAATTTATTTAAACAAATTAAATTTTTTTTAACAAATACAATTTATTTAAAAAAAATACAATTTGTTTAAACCAAATATAATTTGTTTTAAACAAATCAAATTTATTTAAACAAATTAAATTTATTTTAAACAAAAACAATTTTTTAAAAAAAATAGAATTTGTTTTAAACAAATTAAATTTATTTAAACCAAATACAATTTTTTTTAAACAAATCAAATTTATTAAAACCAAATTCAATTTTTTTAAACAAATTTAATTTTTTTAAACGTACAAAATTTATTTTAAACAAATTCAATTTTTTTAAACAAATAAAAATTTATTTTAAACAAATAAAAAGTTTATTTGGTTTCTGAGATCATTTTTCTGGGTGTAAATTTCTTTTTTAAAAGTTTTATAATTCGAATGTTGGAAAATTTTTGCTTTCTTACCTTTTTAATTGGACATTGAGTCGTATTTGCGAATCTAAGTAGAATGTATTGTTGAACAGCGTGTTTTACGGTTTCTCTGCCATAAGTACCACACAAATTATCAATATTTACAACTTGTCGATGTCCCGATTCTTCGAAAATGTAGTTAAAGTAACCCTAAAACGATAACAATAAATAATTTTTACTGTTTTCTACACTAAAATCTATAGAAATTTTTTTTAATTTATTTATTTATTTATTTATTTATTTTTATATTTATTTTTATATTTATTTTTTATTTATTGGACTGCGGATCAAATGATGATTTTGGAAGGTAAAAAAAATATTTTAAAAACTTATTTTTTTAAACAAATTGTTATAAACAAATAAAATTAACTAATGAATTTTAAAAAATTTATATCGCTATTTGATTCTACGGACGAAATTACTCTCCATTTTTTAATAACAATTGGTTTAAACAAATTTTTTAACAATTTTTAATTGTTAATTGTTTTAAACAATTTTTAATTGTTAATTGTTTAAACAATTTTTAATTGTTAATTATTAAAACAATTTTTAATTGTTAATTGTTTAATCAATTTTTAATGGTTAATTGTTTAAACAATTTTTAATTGTTTAAACAATTTTTAATTGTTGATTGTTTAAAACAATTTTTAATTGTTGATTGTTTAAACAATTTTTAATTGTTTAAACAATTTTTTTATGTCAAAAGTCATTATTTGATCTGCAGTCACGTTTACAATAATGATTTTTGCTGTTATTTTCATTTGTTTAATGAGGGTCGTTAATTTATTAATACTTTTTTCTTAATTAAAAAAACTTTGTATTTGTATTTTTTTGTTTTTTTATTATTTTACTTACCAGTAGAGGATTTATGCTAATATCGAAATCTTCCAACCATTCAATTTCGTATCCAGCACTTGTTTGTTTTACTGTTATTCCACGAAAGTCTCTGCTCGTCTTGATATTCACCCAAATCATATTATTTGTCCTTGTAACAGCCTTTAATGAAAAATTTTTATTAAAAAATATTTTTTTATAAAAAATGTATTTATTTCTAGCAAATAATTTTTACTTTTTTTAAATTGACCTTAAAGTAAGCAAAGTATAAATTAAATATTATAATAATATAAATAATAATAATAATAATAATACATTACATTTAGTACTGAAATTATTGGTTCAGAATTTATTTTTATTAATTTTTTTTTTACTTAAACAAAAAATTATTTTTTAATTAAAACATTATAATTTTGATTGAATTAAAAAAAATTCAATAAAAATTACACTCAATTCAGTTACAAAATAGGTTTAATTGAAAAACATTTTTTTCTTTAACGATAATTTTGTTTATGATTCAAATATATTGTTTTTTTCAAATAAACCGATTAAAGTTTTATTTTGCCCCTAATTAAAAAATTAATTTGTTTCTAATAATACAAAGAAAGAAATTTTCTTTTACTAAAAAATAAAATCCTTTTTTAAATTTTAACAAAACTTACAACTTCATTAGTGAACGCGAACGTAAGCGCTGAGTAAAAGAATTATTTTTATCATCATTCTCGTTGAAAATTAAAATTAAAAAGCGTTGACTTGCAGTGTACGGGAATAATACCCTTTTTTTTATATTCCACATCATTACAAAAGAAAGTGGAGGAAAACATTTTTTATCTAATGAAAAATTATTTGTTAAAAACAAATACATACAAATTTATAAATATCGCACTGTCGCAATTTTTTTTTCCTCTTAAATTAAGTATTTTAATAATAAATTTATCACTTTCAAAAACAATAACAAAATAAAGAAAGAAAAACATTCTCAAAATTATGAAGTTTTAGTTTAAAATTTTCCAAATTTGCAATTGTTTTTTTTTTGTTTAAACATTTATTTAGTATTTATTTTCGTTTTTTCATTTAAAATTATATTTATTCAAATTTTTATCAGAATTTAAGAGAAATTGAAGAATTCACTTTTTTTATGGACAATCATTGCCAGTGATAAGTCCTCTAAACTTGAAAAGAAGAACTAAAGGGTGATTTGCCATTGGATGTATTTGTTTTTAAATAGACTAACAAATCCGTAACTTATTCCACAACTCGGAAAAGTGTTAGAATATAGATAAGTCCTTCCTGTTCTGAACACGAATCTTGTACCCTGTAAAATAATAACCAATTTTATAAAAATTAATTCAATCTTCGCGTTGAGAATTTTTTTTTCTTACAACGATAAAGTGTCTTTCAAATTTTTTCTTATTGTTATAAATTAATTCTCGCAAATGAATTTAGGAAGAAGAATAAAAATTACTTTTTTTTTGTTAGAAATTAAAATGGTGGTTCAATTTCTCCACTTGAGAACGTCAAGGTCACCACCAGGTGGCAGGAATAATTCCAAGAAAGAACTAAAACTGCCATCTAGCGGTGACCTTCACGTTCTCAAGTGAAGAATAAATGAAATACGAAATTGTTTCTCTGTCAACAAAGTTGGTGAAAAAAATAATAAAAATAACAATGAAAGAAATAGAATTTTCATAACCGTAATTTGGTCAATTTTTCTTTTCGAAAAATTGTTTAGTTTTCTTTTTTATAAAGTATAAAAGAATAAAATTGTATTTTTGTATACAAAATCCTGTTTTTCTTTCATGAAAAATAAAATTTTTGATCGGTTGCCAATTGGATAAATAAAATTGTAATAAAAAAATTATATTACGAAACATGGTTTTTACCTTTTTAATCGGACATGTAATAGTTTCGGCTAAAAATTGTAACACGTATTGTTGGGCAGCATATTTCCGGAGTTCCATATTCATAAGTGCCACATAAATTATCAAGTTCGACAATTTGTCGACTTCCACTTTTTTCGAAAAAGTAATTGAAATTAAGCTTTAAAGAAAAGATGGAAGTAAAATTAATATAGGTTTAACAAAATAATTAATTTAGTATCAAAGAAAAAAAATATTTAAAAAATCTAATTCTTACTTTTACTTTAAAGGATTTGTGCCAGCGTTAAATTCCTCTGTATATAAAAATTCGTAAGCATTATTGTTTAGTTTTCTTACAATTAAACCCTCAGTTTCATCCAATGTTCTGGAAAAGTCAGCCTCATATACAGTTCCTCTTCTGTCATAGGCCTTAAAATTAAAAAAAATTAAAAAAATTAATTAAAAATTAATTTGAAAATTAATATAATTATCGATAGCAAAAAAATTATTTTGAAAATATTATTCTTACTTTCGTCAAGTTGATGATAATAAATATCGAAAGAAGTGCTTTTCGCATTTGTCGATTCATTTTCAGTTCGAATTTTTGAGAATTTCAATTATTTTAAATTTGAAATATAAGTTTATATTTACTTATTGGTTCCTTACAACGAGGGGGCTTATATACGAAAAAAATGGCGATATTTATCAGTAAATAATTTTATCGAAAAGAAAATTAACGCCATGCCATGTTGTACTTTAGGCTGGAGATAACAAATTTTGCTACTATATTTTATTTTCCCGATATTTTGGAAATTTTCTTATACCTCAAAGTGGAAGAAAAATAAAATTCAATAATACTGTTTAAATTCTTGGAAGTGTTTCGAAACTTAAAATTTAAAAATTTAATTTTAAATACTTAAAAATAATTAAAAATAATTAAAAATAATTAAATAATATTATACTAAATTTCAGATAAGTTTTTATTAGGTTTAGCATTTTGTTCTATCAAAATTTCTCTTGGTCCGCATTTTTTCCCTTAAATTTATAAAATACTTTTACAAAATTTAATATTTTTTTCCCTCAATAGTAATATAATGTATAACTTTTTCAATTTGTTCTGAACTATTAATAAAAAATTATTTTCAACAACAATTTATATCTAGGTACTTTAAACTGACATATTTTTTTTTATCTGCCCTTATAAAATATGCAGGTCGACAATAATTTTTCCGATAAAATTAAATTACTGATAATTTTTACATCATTTCTGCATGTATATATAAGGATTCTCATTTTGTGAAATTCACGTAAGTTCTTAAATTTTGCCCTGAAAATTATTCTCCTTCAAATATAAATAATATTAAAATTTTAAATACAAAAGAAAAATTCTCTTTTATAATATTTAAGTGCGAAAAAACACTACGATTGTGAATACGATGTGGAAAGTAGTATATTTTTTTCAATTTTTGCTGCCATTAATATTACAAATGTAAATAGTTAATTTAATGTTGTAATTGTTGTTTTAAGACCATGTAGGGGAAAAAAATCCCGAAACAGTGTTTCGACTCGAAAAACTTCCATTTCTTATATAAATTTTGTTTATATAATTCGTCATTATTAAATTAATGGACGAATTAAATTAGCGTTGATAGAAATAAAATCATTTTTTTTTCCAGAAAGAGAAATTAATTTTTTTCTTGAGAATTTTTTGTTTTTGAGATAATTTGAGATAAGAGTCTTTCAAATGTAGAATGGTGGGTTGAATTTTCCCACCTGAGAACGTCAAGGTCACCACCAGGTGGCGCGTTAAATTCCAAGAAAGAAAGCTGCCACCTAGCGGTGACCTTGGCGTTCGCAAGTGGAGAATAGATCTTCCATATTGAATCTCGAGATGTTCGTCAATTTTACTCATTTTATTTATCGTTATTTATAAAAATTGCTAGAAAAAATGATTGAAAATTAATTGAAAATAGGAAGCAATTTAGATACGAAATCAATTTTTTTTCCCCTCTTGACCTTATAATCGAATAATTTTAACGAAAGTGCAAAATATTTACAAAGAATCATTTATGAAAAATATTTTCTCTTTTTATTCGTAATAATTGTCTTTTCTTAAGGCCTACAATCGAACTGGAATTGTTCGTGAAGCGAATTTCAAAACAAGCAATGTACCTAATGGCGTAAATGTAACAAAAACTAAGCAATGATAAATATGAAATTTTATTCACCGAAGAATTTAACATCAATACTAATCGTTTAATGGTACGAGAAATTAATTTTCAACTACTTTATTTTACTCATGACTTTTAAATTTTCAGTTTAATAATAAAGCAAGTATTTCATATTCTAATTTTTGCAAATGGGCCATCTTTCGCATTAAAGGTGAATTTCGATTATTTTTTTCGAAAAAAGTGGTGTGCGAGAAATTGTTATAAACTTGATAATTTATGTGATGACTATAAATATGGAACACCAGAGTATGCAGCAAAGTTATACGTATTAACATTTTTCGCCAATACTGCTAAATGTCCAATAAAAAAGGTAAGAGAGGAAAAATATTTGAAAAAAAAAAAATATTTTATGATTTACTTTAGAAAAAATGTTAATAAAATAAATGTAATAAAATAAATGATTATTTATCAGGGGACAAAAGTGATATTTACCACAGGATTGCTTTACAATTATTCAAACACTAATCCAAGTTGTGGAATGAATTTCGGATCAGTTGGACTTTTTAAGACAAGTTCAGGAAGTGAAAAAACACCACTAGTTCTTTTGTATAATTTTAAATCAAATGTCAATGGTACCGATTGTTGAGAAATGTTGGAAAAATAATAAAATAACCTGAAACAATTGATAATAAAAAATATTTAAAAAATATAAAAAATGAATAAATTATATTATGGTAAAAAAATCAAATTTAGTTTTATTTTTGAATTGAAAAAGAAATAATTTTGCAATAAGTATTTAGTTAGATAATTAACTATTTAAAACAATTTTACTCGTACAATTGAAAAATTGTGTGATATTAATAATATGCAATAAATATTATCGTAAATAAAAAATAAAAAATTACTGTAATTATTTTCAAAGCATTCGTGTCAATTTTAATTATTGATCTCCCTGACAATAGTTCACATCTGTGGACCAATTATTTTTATCAGTTCGACATAATTTGTCATATTTAATTGATTAGAACTTGTTTCATTTTTTCAACAGCAATTAGAATTATTTGAATTTCAATTATTTGAATATTTAATTATTTGAATATTTAATTATTTGAATATTTAATTATTTGAATATTTAATTATTTGAATATTTAATTATTTGAAATAATCGATTCAAAGAAGAATTTTAGTAAAAAAAAATTCTAGAAAACAATTAAATTGAAATATTGAAAATAATTTTGACAAAATTGAAGAAGTCACAATTTTTTAATAGATTATCGAATTTCAAAACGGGTTTGAGATTTTGAGTTTTTTTAAAATTTCCATTTCTATGGATAAATAATAATGAAACCCATTTTTTTCAAAAATGATTTTTAATATTTTTGAATAATTTTACAGTTAAAGATATCGAGAAATAAATAAATACATTACAAATATTTTTTTGTGTGGACAAATGATTTTGTAGGAGTGAATCAAAATGTTTTTTTTTTTAAAATATAAAAAAAATGTCAGGAAAAAAATGATGATTCTGTCTGGAAATCAGGGAAATGTATTGAAAATATTCCCAGAAATTTCTCTAGAATTTACCGGGAGAAAAAAAATGATAAAAAAATTTTCTTTTGTTTCTTCTTTTTTCAATATTTTTATATATAAATTTTTTATTGTTTACACTTTTTTAATTAACAATCAGATCCAGTGACGTTGGCTCGATAGTGAAATAAAAAAACTAATGACGACGTGTCTTGTTTTGAGTTCTTTTTAAAAAGACCAATTGATCCATAAGTAATTCCACAACTTGGATTATCGATTGAATATTTGTAAGGTTTTCCTATCGTGAATATTACTTTCGTTCCCTAAAAAATAAAAAAAAAATGGTAATAACAATAAAAAAAATTTCAAAATATTATTTTTAATGTGTATTTACGTTTACAATATTTAAAAAAGAAAAAGATGTATTTTGTATTATTGGAAAAATTGTAAACAATATTTTTCCGCTTTTACCTTTTTTATCGGACATTTATCAGTGTTGGCAAAAGATGTTAATACATATAATTTGGCTGCATGTTCCTTAGTGCCATTCTTATAGTCGGCGCATAAATTATCGATTTCAAACAATATCTCTCTGTCCAGTATTTTTCAAAAAAGTAATTGAAATAAACCTGTGAAAAAAAAAGAAATGTGAATGTAATTTAATTTATAAAAATAACTGTTTATAGTTTTCGTATATAGATTTTTGTTTTAAAAAACTAATAATTATAGTCGAAGACAATTATAATATTGAAATTTTTTATAAAATTTATTTACAACAATATTTAAGAGAAATCTTTAAAAAATGAATGGTATAGGAATTTTTCTTACTTTAAGGGGATTTTTGTCGGCGTTAAATTCTTCTGTATAAAAAATTTTCAGTTTTTTCCTTATTTAAATTTTTCACTATTACACCATGAGGTTTCAACGTCGGTCATAATATGTCCATAAGTTTGTAACTCCCTTTCTAATAACAGCCTAAAAAAATAAATAGCTTAATAAATATTCAAATAATATAATAATAATAATAATAATAAAAATAATAATCGAGACAATAATAATAGTAATAATAATAGTAATAAGAATAACAATAATAATAATAATATTAATAATAATAATGTTAAAAAGAATTATAAAAATAGAACTAAAAAATTGCTTTTGTTTCTACTTTCTACAAATTTTTTTCCAAATTTAGGCGACAAAATAAATTTATCAGTTCTATATTAACAATCCCAACCATCAAAATAACAACCATTTTTTACGTGTAATTAGTATCAAGATATAATTAAAATTATTATTTTAATAATTAATATTAACGATTTGATGACAATACATTATAACAATTATTATTATTATTTTATTATTATTATTATTATTATTATTATTATTATTATATTATATTATATTATTAAATTTTCTTATAGAAATATTTTATTAAAATCTTACATTTGTGACATTGAGAACAGCAATAAACACTGAGAAAACGTTAAAATGCTTCGTGTATCCAAAACTACATTTTATAATTTATAATCTTAAAATTGTTTAAAAACGAGGTGAATAATTTTTAATTCAAAAAGCAGCAAGTTATTTTTTCATTCAAGAAACATTTATATATTTGCAAAATGCTACAAAATAACAAAAGTTATCAGTAAACGTAATTTCATGGAAAAAAAACAATAATTGTTGACATGTTACATAGTATATAAAGTAGATAAAAAATGACGTCACTTTGTTTATTTATACACGTTCATGATAGAAAAAAAATATAAAATATCCATAAAATTTTTGAATTAAATTAAAATTTTTAATAAAAATTCAAAAACACACACGTTACAATAATATTTTTGTAAATACTAAAATGTTTTCTTTTCATTAGGACTTTATTTATTATTTTATTTTAATATTATTTATTCACATCTATTTCAAATGTTATTATTCATTTTTGAATTATTTTTCATAAAAATTAATAGTGACATTAATTTTACACGCGTGATACAATTAAACTTTGGAACGTCGAAATTATGGAAGTCATTATTAGAGTTCTGTCCACTTTCTACGCAAAATATTATTATTCATTTTGTAGATTAATTGCATAATGCACGTTATATGTTTTTTGTTGTTGTTCTAATTCTTCTTTAATAATATAGTAGCATTATTTTTTATTCATTCGGACAGCAGGATATTTATATTCGTTTTTATTTCAATAAACTAAGAGTATAATTTTTTTAAAAAACTTAAATTTTATTCATTGATTTGAAAATTAGTTTTAAACAGAAAAAAATGTTTCGTCAATTTTTTATGAATTTTTAAAACAATTTAAACATTTACAAAAAAGAGAAAAAAAATTTTTATTATGATTTTCTTACACACGAAGAGAAAATAAAGTAAAATTTTGTAAAAGTATTTTACAAATTAGAGATAGAATGAGACAAAACGAAATTTTTATATAAAAAAATACTAAACACGAAAAACAATTGTATGAAATTTTGTAAATTAAAAAAAAGTTAAAGTTATTATAATATTAAAATACTATTAAAATATATATATATTATTAAAATTATTATTATTATTATTATTATTATTATATAAATGTTATTAAAATATTATTATAATTAATTACTTAATATACCTTTATTATTTTAAGTTATTAAAGTTTATTAATATTTTTGATATTTGATAGAACTATAATAAATTACAAACAAGTTTTTTTAAAGTTTCGTATTTTTTATATCAAAATTTTGCATTTTCTTCTCAAATACTTTATTGCAAAAATTAATTTTCACTCCGTGTTTAAATTCAATAATAACTTTGGTATTAAAATAATTTTAGACTAATTTCTGTAAAATTCAAATAAATATTTTAGAGCACAAAATTAAATATTTTTAGAATTATTCGAAAACAATTTTCTAATAGGAAAATTGAAAACATTTTTAAAAAGTGCAAATAGATGTTACAAAAATTAAAAATATTTTGTTTACATTTTAAGAATTTCAAAAGTTTGATTGAATTTTATTTTATTTTTTTTTATTTTTTTTTTATTTTTTTTTTAACTTTAGGTATTAAAAAGTTATTGTTTAAGAAATAGAATAAAGTTTTTTTAACTCGAACCAGTTTGAAATAATCTAAAACCAGGAAACTCGATTATGTAATTTCACTTTGACTCAAAAATTTTTTTATACCATTTTCACTTCACTTTCACCCAAAATATTTTCTCCTTTTGTAACTTCACTTTTACTAACAATTTTTTTTGCTCTCCACTTTCACGGAAAATTTATTTTCACTCCACTTTCAGTGAAAATTTTTTTTACATCATTTTCACTTCACTATCACTCTCCTTTCACTTTCATCCAAAGTATTTTTCACTCCCTCTTCACTTCAATTTTTACTCACAATTTTTTTACTCTTCACATTCACTCCAGTTTCACTCAAAATTTTTTTCACTTCACTTTCATTCAAATTTCACTCAAAATTTAATTTTCACTCCACTTTCACTTTCACCCAAAATATTTTTCACTCCTTTTGTACATCACTTTTACTAACAATTTTTTTTTGCTCTCCAATTTTCATGGAAACCTTATTTTTCACTCCACTATAACTTTACTTTCACTTCACTATCATTCGACTTTCACTCAAAAATTTTTTTACACCATTTTCACTTCACTTTCACTCTACTTTCACTTTCACCTAAAATATTTTTCACTTTCTTTTTACTTCACTTTTACTTACGATTTTTTTACTCTTTAGTTTTACTCCACATTCACTTAAAATTTATTTTCACGTAATTTTTACTTCACTTTTTCGTTCGTGAACGTTGTGGACTTTAACTTTATTTTGGAGAAAAAGTAGAATAAAATAAAATTTGATTGGAGGTAAACGTGGTCTGAAACTGAAGTAATAGTGGAGTAAAAATAAATTTAGAGTCCAAAGTAAAGTGAAAGTGGAGTGAAAATAAATTTTGAGTGAATTGTGAAAGTGAAATAAAAAAAAATCTTGAGTGAAAGTGAAGTAAAAGTGAAATGAAAATAAATTTCAAGTTAAAGTTAAGTAAAAGTGAATTGAAATTGGATTAAAAATAAATTTAGAGAAAAAGTGAAGTGACAAACAATTTTTAGTGAATGTGAAATTGAAATAATAAAATTTTTGAGTGAAAGTGAAGTAAAAGTGAATTGAAATTGGATTAGAAATAAATTTTGAGTGAAAGTGAAGTAAAAGTGAATTGAAATTGGAGTAAAAATAAATTTAGAGTAAAAGTGAAGTGAAAATCAATTTTAAGTGAATGTGAAAGTGAAATAAAAAAAATTTTGAGTGAAAGTGAAGTAAAAGTGAATTAAAATTGGATTAGAAATAAATTTTGAGTGAAAGTGAAGTAAAAGTGAATTGAAATTTGACTAAAAATAAATTTAGACTAAAAGTGAAGTGAAAAGTGGAGTGAAAATAAATTTTGAGGTGAATGTGAAAGTGAAATAAAAAAACAATTTTGAGTGAAAGTGAAGTAAAAGTGTAATGAAAATAAATTTTGAGTGAATCTGAAGTAAAAGTGAATTAAAATTTGAGTAAAAATAAATTTAGAGTAAAATTGAAGTGAAAGAGGAGAGAAATTCGAGTGAAAATTGAGTGAAAATAAATTTTTAGGGAAAGTGAAGTGAATATGAAGTGAAATTACAAAATCGACCCCTTGGCGAATTTTTTATTGAATCTTCTTTGGAACTAATTGGTTTTATATTTATTTAAACTAGTTTGGAATAATTCAAATCAAGTTGTAAAGAGATTTTTGTTCAAGCCTAACGCAGATCAACTTGAAACAAGTTCAGATTAATTTAAGTTCATTCGAATCAGTTTTGGAAACAAAGAGAAATAAGTAAATAAATTAATAAGTTTTTTGTGAATCCCAAATTCATTCGACATTATTTTGCATAAATTCTGTTTGTCTTACGATTTCAAACTAGTTTGAAACAAGTTAAAACAAGTTAAAACAAGTTACTAGTGAATTACTGTAATAAAAATTACTATATAGTAGTAAAAAATACCCGAAATATTTTGAACAATATCGATTATTTTTTCCGCAACGAAATTTATTCATGTTTATTGGAGATAAAATTTAATTGTTTATTCATTTAAACCAGTTTGGAACAATGTAATTGGACGATTTTTGTCAGTTTGGATGAACTTAAAACAACCTAATTCTCAACAAATCAATTAATTAAGTTAATTTAAACACAATTTTACCTTCGTTTTGATCGAATTCACCTTATTCACTTAAAAAACAATTCAAAATAGTGATTCGCTATTATCGAAATAAATTTTGAACAATTTCGAACAAGTTGATAATAGTTTCGAGTACGTTTGAACCAGTTTGGAAACAATGTTAAACAAGCTGGCGATTGCTATGAATCAAAACTTACTTAAAACTACTTAAAAATTTAAATTGTTTTAATACTTATTCGAACTAGTTTATTTCAACCTATAGTTGATACTGCGATTTGTTTCAATAACAAGTTGAATCATGTTAATAATCTTCTTTAAACATTTTCAAACATGGATTGTTAATAATTAAATTAAACGAATTCATAACTAATGCACTGATGATAAATATATTTCTATTGTCTTATAGTGATCGTCACAAAATTATTTATGTATCGTATTAAAGTATACCTCGTGATAATTTCCAACAAAATTGAAACAAAGTTTAAAACCAAGTTTAACCAATTTTTACGAATAACTAAAAAGAGAAATAATAAAAAAGTAAATAATAAGGTAAAATAATATAATAAGTAAATATAATAAAGTAAAATAATAATAAAATATAATATAATAAATATAATAAGTAAATATAATAAAATAATAATAATAAAATATAATATAATAAATATAATAAGTAAATATAATAAAATAATAATAATATAAAATATAATATAATAAATATAATGAGTAAATATAATAAAATAATAATAATAAAATATAATATAATAAATATAATAAGTAAATATAATAAAATAATAATAATAAAAATATAATATAATAAATATAATGAGTAAATATAATAAAATAATAATAATAAAAATATAATATAATAAATATAACAAGTAAATATAATAAAGTAAATAATAAAAAGTCTGTTTAAAAACTTTAGAAAAAAATTGAAAATAACTTAATACAATAATTGTGCAAACGAGAGCGTTGGAATTAATAATAATTTTAGAATAAACAGTTGAATTAATTTTAATACATAATAATAATTTGCTATTCCGTGAACAGAAAGTGTCGTCTTTTGTTTTTCTACAGTAATTAAATGTTTTGATAGAAATTTTGGTTATAAGTATTCCCATATGTGTGATAACCACTTGATGCAAAGAAATTTCTTTACAAATAAAAAGAAAAAATAATCAAGACATGCCTCTATTCAACTGATGTTAGAAATTGTAAATACATGTAATTTTTTCAAAGAATTCTCTATTATTTTGTTAATTCTTATAAAATTTAATGAAATCCTCAAATTTAGTATTAAATAAATTAAATTAAAAAGTTTAAATTCTAACATCGAACAATTTTTTTCCAATATTATTCAATTAGTGAACTGAATTTTATTTGACACTTTTGTTTGACAAACAGAAATTGATTAAAGACACTTAAATTATGAAGTTTAAATATTTATTATGTTTTTTAGATTAAAATAGTGTTTTTAATTAAATCTTTAAAATTTTTATTTCTTTTGGTAAATTCAGACTCCTATGAAATGATAATTTAATAAACTTCAAAAAAAAAATTCCGCATTTTTTACATTTTTTGATACTCTTGCCATTTCGGTTACGTAGAATCGGGTACTTTATTTATTTCAGAAAAAATAATTATTATAAATTCTATTTAACATTTCTTTTCTTAAATTATTAACATTTTAATGTATTCAATATATTTTTCGGATGAATACTAACAATTATTAGGGTAGGCGAAAAATAGGTATTTTTAAAAAAAAGTATTTTCTACACCTTTTTGTCTAAAAAGGCGATTTCTAATTGAATCTGTTTTTTGAAAAAAGTTTTTATAAAAAGTTATAATTTCTAATGTTTATTTTCCTAAAATTTCTAAAAATCCATAATTTTGATAAAAATTAGAAAATTGTTTTAAAAAAAAGATTAATAAATTTTCTGTTTCTCAATTACAATTCTGTTTTTACAAAATTATAAGTTTCTTTTTGAAAAATGAAAAAAATTTTTTATAAAAATTAACTATTTTTTATCACAATTTGTTAACAAAATTCTATTCTTCTTTGAAAAAAAATAATTTGCATTATTTTTCGTTTAAATTTCCAAAGTTAATATATTTATAAAAAAAATTGTTTAGAAAATTTTAAATATCTTCCGGGGAAAAAAAACCTATAATTTGTCAATTAAGATTTTTTTGATAAAAATTAGAAAATTGTTTATAAATAAAGATTAAATTTTCTGTTTCTCAATTACAATTTTGTTTATACAAAATTATAAGTTTCTTTTTGAAAATGAAGAAAATTTTTTATGAAATTACTATTTCTTATCCCAGTTTGTTAAAAAAAATTCTATTCTTTGAAAAAAAATAATTTGCATCATTTTTACATTTAAATTTCCAAAGTTAATATATTTATAAAAAAATTTTTCAGAAAATTTTAAATATCTTTAGGGAAAAAAGTCCCTATAATTTTTTAATTAAGATATTTAACTAGATTATTTAAAAATTTTGTTAAGTAATTTGCATAATTTCTATTTTTTATTATAATTTTTTAACAAAACATCAACCATTTTTTAAAAGAATTAACAAATTTTCGTAAATTCTCTTTTTTAATTATACTTATTGATCGTGATTACAAAAATAGAATATTGATAGAAAATATAAATTTTTAGAAAATTAGCTTTATTAGAAGACAGAAAATTTTAAAATCACCTTTATTAGAAAATTTTTTTTTAGAAATTCACCTTTATTAGGAAAAAAAAATTTAGAAAATACGATTTAGAAAAACTGTACCCCAACCATTATTAGAAACATAAGAATGAAAATTAAAATATTTGCAGAAATTATAATTGAAATCTTTTGAGTTTGAATTTTATTTTTTTTAGTTTAAATAATTTTTATTATTTTATTACATAACTTTATAGGAGCTTAAAAAAATGTTTGAGGGATTTTATGAGAAAATTACATGTATAAAAATTACATTTGAAACTTGAATTGAGTAGAGGCATGTTTTTTAACTGGTAATTATATTTATTTTAATAAATAATAACAGAAGCCATTAATAAATCGCAAAAAGATCCAAGGCAAGAAGTAGTAATTTTGATTTTTCGAGGATTTTCTAAAAATCTCGGTATTTAAACTAAATTATAATTTCCACTCCTTGGAAGCAATTTTTTTCGTTTGCTAATTTGCTTATTTATTCATTTTAAAGTTAGAAGTCAATAGAAAAAACATTGCAAGGGAGTTTCGAAGGGCGGGGGAAAGCAGTGATTTTATTGATTTTTTTTTTCGATAATGATTTATTTTATATTTTAGGATTTCTGAAAAATTCGTGGCAAAAAATAAAAATCACTGCTTGCCCCGTCGTTTAATCTTCCTTGCAATTTTTTTTTAAATGGTCTTTCTGAGGCGTGGAAATGATAATATAGTTTCATACAGACCGATGAATTTTGTTTTTATAAAAGTCATAACTATTGTAAACGTGCAAGAATATTAAATTTTGTAATTATTAAATGTTTTTCTGATGGAAAGCCAGGTATATGCAGAATTGCTACCGTGATAATTCTTTTTAAATTATTCTTTTAATAATTTAATTTAATTAAAAAATTAATTAAATTAAAAATTAATTAATTAATTTTAATTTTAATCAAAATTTGGAGAATTTTTAATTTTCTGGAGATACAATATATACCGTGTAGAAAATTACACCGTTTCTAGAAATTAATGGCACGTTGGTTATATATAGTAATTTCGAAATTGCCCGTAAGTGTCCCAACTGATAATCAGTCCTGCTTTGGGTTGGAATTTTGGTTTCATACTCGAGGAATATGTCATCACACGTTCCTGAGAGATTAAGCTTACCAACTTGTGAATGCAGAATTGCATTTAAGATGGGAATCGTGATTATTCCCTGTAACGCTGAATCAGGCTTTTAACGGATAATTGTGAATCCACGTTTCTAACAGAGTTTTTCTCAAATCATTGTTAAATTTACCACAAGTAATACGATGTAGAAAAGAAATTTTCTCAATGGCTTACTTTAGCAAAACATGGTATGTCACTGTTGTTGGAAAATCAAAGACAAAATCAAAAAAATTTTAGTTTGCCTTAGCAACCAAATCTTTTGATTGTCAGAAATTACAATTTTTTCTTCTTCTTCTTCTTCAAAAAAAAAAAAAAATTCTGTCAAAAAAATTGGTAACAAAAATTGAGATTTTTATAATTTTCAGTTCACTTTTGGATTTTCAAGTCAAAAGTGAACTTTTTTTCACAAGGGAAATTTGTTTTTTGAAAATATTAAATTTTTTACATGAATTGCAATAAATTTTAGAAACTTGTTTGATCATTCAGAATTGTAACAAACAACATGTGATTGTTAGGTTCTCGATGGGTATTAATTTCGACCACTTTTCACTGTAAATTTGTTATGTACAGAAAGTCCTTAGAAGTTAATAATTATATATTATTAACATTAAAGACTTTCTTTCCTTTTCTTTTATAATAAATAAAAATTATTATCCCCTTATTATAAGGCAGAGATGTGGAAAGAAAAGTTTTAATATTCCTAAAAATTATTTATTAATCAAATTACCTGCATTAAAATTGTCAGTTGTTATTGGTCAACTTCTAATTAATACTTCTTTTTAAAGATTTTAAATATTGTTTAATTATAATTTATTTTTGAATCATGTAAAACTTTAATACTTCACTGACCTTGCTTTATTACTATTTTAGGATTTTCGCTTAACAAAATTTTTAATCCCATTTATTAAATTTTTAAAAAAGAAATGAGTGTCCGTAAAAGTTATCTATTGATTTTGTAAACATTCACATGGCCATTAAACAGTAATCTCATTATTAAAATAGATTGCTTATTTTTTGTTATGAAATATAATTGAATTAGTGGCAACAAGTTTCTGTCAAAAAATTTATTTAAAATATAAATTTAAGTTACAAATTTTAGGTAGCTGGACAATTTAAATATTAAAAAGCATCATAACGTGGATTTGTTAGAAACAATTGTATTGTAAAAAAGGGTTTTATATTAAAATCTTAAAAAATGTCCATTTTTTTCTATTATTAACATAGATTAAAATTATGATTAACAATATCAATCACCCAAAGCCAACGATTTGTAAAAAATTGTAAGTGTTTAGATACTAACTTAGTTACTAAGTTGGTTACTAGAAAATTATTATTAAATTATTATTATTATTATTAATTATTTAATTATTAATGTTAAGTTACTTAATTTCAATTGTGTTCAAAAAATATTTTTTATAAATTTTCGTCAAAATTTCAATTTTCTTTATTATAAATAAAAATAATTCTTCTCTTAATATTCAAATTTTATTTACAAAATTATTAAATTAAATTCTTGTCAAAATTTCCAATTATTTTCAAAAAGTTTTTCTAAAAATTCCCAGTAATTTTCAATATCTACTATTTCAATTAAAATTTTCCAAAAAGAATTCCATTTATTCAAAATCTAATTTGAATACAAATTCTACGCAAACATTCAATTATTTTTCCAAAAGTAATAAAATTTTTTACAGAAATTCGAATTATTTTACAAATTTTTTGAATAAAATTTCTTCACAATAATTCATATTATTTTTCATAAATAATGAAACTCATTGCAGAATTTCAATTATTTTCAATGCAATTTTAATCAAATTCCTCGAAAAATGCAATTATTTTTAAAAATCTTATTAAAATTTGATTCCAAAGAATTTTAATGATTTAAAAAAATTTTTATTGATAACATTTTTTAAAAAAAAGAATTTAATTTCAAGAAACATGTGAAATTAAATAAATTATTTATTTTTGTATTTAAATAATTGAATTCTTGTAGAATTTGACTAATATTAAAAATGGTTTTAAAACTAAAATTTTAGTTAAAATTTTAGATTATACTTCGCACGTTTTAAAAGCAATATCACGTGGATTTTTGGAAATGATTAAATTTTTGAAAAAGTTTTCAAACTAATATCATTGAAATTCTCAACTTTTTCATTATTATTTGACAAATAATTATGACGGATTAAATTCTTTTTTATAAAGTTTTTAATATGGATTTTTATTGAAATTATTTTAATATTTTATTATTTATTTCAAATGTAGTAATTATTAAATTGCAAATTTTCCGAAAAATTGGAAATTATGTAACAATTGAATTGTAAAACGGAATAAAATTTGAAAATTCTCATAAAAACTCATGGGCAGCGTATCAATTATTTTTCATACAATTATAATTGAATTCCCTTGAAAAAAAGAGTAATTCTTTGTTCATCTGCAAGTTTTAATAAAATTCGACAAAAGAGTATTGAATTATTGAAAAATTTTGTTTCTAAAAAATCCATTATGAGAATTTAATTTTTAGAAATATTCCGGTAAATTATTTAACTTTTGCTATTTTAAATTAATTAAATTCTTGTAGAAATTTTACGAAATAAAAATTGAATTTTCCATTTTTCATAGAAAATGAATTTCAGTTTTAACAAAATTTTTAGATACAGATAATAAAATTTGAATATCAAAAGAAATATGATGAGTAATACTTTTTGGGAATAATTGGAATTTGTCAAGTAATTTTATTGTTTGTAATAATGTTTTAAAATTGAATTTTTGGGTAAGTATTGGGGATGTGGTGTGTGGACTTTTTGGGTGGGTAGTTATGATGGGGTAGATGATGTTATATTGGGCGTGTTTGGGTATTGTTTGTTGGTGGTGGTTTTGGATGTGTCTGTTTGTTTTTGAGGGAGGGATTATGGGGGGGCTTGAAAGTTGATTGGGTTCGTTGGGTTCTAAATAAATGTATTTAATATAAAGAATTTACAGAATCATTAAAAAATTCCTGGTATTAAATTTATTAATATGAATATAGAACAATGGTATAAAAAGTAATAAGCGTGTGCATAAGGAAAAAAGGGAAGGGGGAAAGGCAGGGGGTAAGTGGCAGAAGAGAGGAATAGACATCAGCGGGCGACACCCTCATAGTGGGTGAGATCGCCATGAAGAACGTCGGATTCCGCTCCTGCTCCTCTAGACAATCGGCCCCCGCGGGCCCGGTCTAAAGAGTTTGACCCCAGGCTCCTTTTGGAAGACCACCGGCCCGCCGTCTGCTGGGGAATTTGTGTTATATAATAGTGTTTGTCGGCTGGCAGGTGGCGCACCCCTGTAGTCTTCTCTCCTCTTCTCTCTCCATGTCTTTTCTGGTAGACTTATCCTGGTTGGGTTGGGTCTTCACCCCCCCCCCCACCCCCCCCCCCACGGTTGTGTTGGGGGAGGGGAGTAAGCTTGTTGGGTGTTGGTTTTCCGCCCCTACTCTCCTCCTCTATAGATATTTCCCTGTTCGCTCCCTTTCTGAGTCGCCGCCTCCTCCTCTATGACGCTTCCTTCCCTCCCCCCCCCCTTCCCCTCCCCCCCCCCCACATCCTTTACCCCTCCCCCCACCCCCCCCCCCCCCCCCCCTCCCCCCCCCCCTCCCCCCCCCCCTACTCTACTCGCCTACTACGCCCTTTAGCTCCCGTCGGCCTCCCCAGTGGTTTGGCGACGTTCCAAGTTTACCTCTATTGGTAAGCGTGTCCGTGGTGTTGGGGGCTCAGATTTGGATCTGGACTGGAGCACAACCCGGCGCTGGGCGGTACAACTGTGCGCGGAAGAACTTCTCTTTTCTCCTTCTCCTAACCTAACCACTCTTTACGTTGAGTTTACAATCCATGTTGCTTCGACTTATTTGTCCCCCCTCCGGTTGAACCCCCCTTTTCACTGCATCCTCCCCCCGTCCCTCTCTCTGTCCTTTGTTTCCTCCTTTCTACCCCACCTTTCTTGCTCTCCCTTTCCTCCCTGTGCCTTCCTAGTCGAAGACTTCGAGTTATCGATATCTTTATGTTTTTAATTAGTTTTGTAAAAAAATTTTATTAAAAACCAAAATATTCAATTCTTTGTTAAAAAATAAACACCAAAATTGATTTATTTTTAATCTTTTTTTGTTGTTATTTTAATTGTTGTAACACTTTTTAATGACCCCCACGATTTATTGCGATACTGTTTGACTGAAAATTTATTTTTCTACATTTAAAAATTAGCAAGTTTCTTCTATCAGGGAATGAAATTGTTTGGTGTAAAAATGATTTTAAATTATTAATTTATTGATCACAGGATTGATGAGAGGTGATAATTTGAATTTCGAAAAAAATAAACTTAAAATGGAAGAATGATTGAAGAAATATTAGGAAATATATGAATATATGGTATATAAAATTTGGATTGACGATGAAAACTTAGTTTATTTGTATGACAAAGGTAAACTAATTTAGAATAGTCTTCAATTTTGAGAATAGCTTGAGTTAAATAACTGGAGATAATGCTTTTTTAATTTTTTAGTCTCTTTTTGTTTCCCCGAGGGGGTTAACTACTGTCTTCAAGCTTGACAAACTCGGCAATACTGTCTAGCTTTCAATTTCGCAAAAGACCATGTTGCTTAAGTTTGCAAGGCAAAGTTGATTCTAGTCCCTTGTGACCAAAAATAGCCTAAAATCAATTAAAGTTGACAGTATCCAAACTGTGTGCCACGGTTTATTTGGAATCTCATTTTCTTCGACATTATTTCCTAAATATAAAACAAAAAACAGATAATTGCATTTTATCGACTCTATCAAATTCATTAAATATAAAAACGGAAATATATATATATAATGTCAAATTTAAATTGAAAATTATACATAAATTCAATCGTTTATTTGTGAAAATTCCGTATTCAACATTTTATTAATTAAATACAGTCGGCGTTTAATTAATTTTCAAATTTATTTTCATGGCAAAAAGAGGTCAATGTTCAATGTATTCTTTTTTTTATTCTCTTCTTTTTGTTAACCGCGTTCTATTTTTGTGTTTAATAGCTTATTTTGCGAGAAAATAAAAATCGTTTTTTTATTAAAACTAATTTTACTCATAACTTTTTTTTACAATCGAAAAATTTCTATAGAATTTTATATAAAATTCAGAAAACATTTTGTTCTATAGAATTTCTATTTTTCTATTGTTTCTATTTTTTTTTTGCATAATATTAGGTGGAAATTTAAACAATTTGTTTTTCAGATCATTCTGGTAAAATTCGATTGTATTTTTTCCCCTATATATTTTTTAATTATTATATAATAATTTTTGAAAACTAATTACTTTTTAAAGACATTTCTCATATGGGTGAATTTTCTGAAAGTGACACTTTTAAATTTCAGTTTTTCAATTAATTTTTTTCTTCAATTATATGGTTTTTTTCTATTAAAACTACTTAATTTCATACTCAAGAGTAAGATTTTTAGGTTGCGCAAAATTAATTCTTAAAAATATTAAAGTTTTTTTCATTTGAAAAATATTATTGTTGCTCCATTAAAAAATTTTATTTCATTGGCGAGCTTTTCTATTAAAATAATCACGCCACTATCGCGTT